>JAZGTL010000006.1:8757500-10007500 GCA_037349345.1 Oemleria cerasiformis
TTTAACTAGATTAAATACTTGAATCACTAAACCACACCTTGTGGTTTAAGTCCAACCACATTCAAATATTTTCTTTCTTTTCGAAACCTCTCACGCTTGGTTAATTATATTGGTCAATAAACTGGATTTTAATCAAGATCTGATCTTAATCTATAAATATGTAAGTTTAGAAGGCTTTTGATGTAACGGTATTCTACTCGAATTCTAATATAAGGGCAGGGGTGAATTTTCAATTTTAAATTTAGAAGTTGGGTTTGGTGAATATTTGGTTTTGTGTTTTTAATTTCCAGTTATTTTTGCGCTTGTAATATGGGGAAAGGAGAAATGAACTGGACAAGAGAAAGAAGGCAGAGGAAGAGAAAACAGAAAGAAAAAGTAAAGCACAAGCTGCACAGGACTATTTTGACTTTTGAGCGATTTCCACTTTCAAGATTTGTTTACTCTGTTCCTTTTTATTCTTTATTCTTTATTTATATTTTCTTTCTATACTTACTCATTATTTTTCTTTTCTTTTCTTGGTTTCTTCCTTTCTCATATCTCAAGTACATATAAAAAGTGAAGAATTAAACACAAAATTATTATCAAACACACCCTTTAATAAACCCAAATTTGAATTATAGTCCTAATTAATCAGATTCGATAACCAAATTATTTTATATATTTAATTATATTTTATACTATAAAAAATACTTAAGGTTGATTACTATTTGTTAATTTCAGAGAAATTAAGGACATAATTGATTTTCCTTTTATTTTGAAAAGTTGACAAGAAGTCTTCTCTTTAATAATAAAACTAAATTTGTTAAAACACTATGACACAGTCTGGAGTAATTGAAAATTTAACCATGAAGTTTTGTTTTATATTACTCCAATATTAGATATTGGTTTAGGTTTGAAGATTTTTTTTTCCTTACAGAAATGCTTTATTTGAAAGTGAAGTATACAAAAGTTTTTAAAAATAAAAAATCTTATTTTCTTTTTAAAAGAAATAGATTTTTAAAAGCAACTTTAAAAAACAACACACATGTTATTTTTGAAAATTGTATTTACAAAAATAACTCATAATATTGAATGAAATTTTAAATTAATGTCTAAAAAAATATAATTGTCTACTGCTCTTTCCTATAATGTCTCACGCATAATATTTTTCTTAACTGATCGAACAAACACCACCTCCTGCACAAATCTTGTTTCATTTCCACCTTACCTCTACTACCTCCTCCACCACTACCGTTGCCGCCACCACCACTTTTTCTACTTTCACTTTCACTACCACGTACTATCACCTTCTCTACCTCTAACTCCATAGCCACAACCAACCTACCTCCACCGCAAGGCCAATCCAAACATTTGAAAACCTAGGGTAAAAATATAAAATGTGCCCTCAATTCACACACCTAATCATTAAAAATGTAAATTTTTATACACTGATTATGTCATTTTTATACTATGAGGCCTTATTTTTATTAATTGGAATTCTTGGAACTCCTTCAATCTTCATCATGAAAGATGAAAATCAAAACCTAGAGACCCATTTGAATTTATGATTGTTGCTGAATTAATGTCTTCTTGGTTCTTGCTTTTTTTTTTACCCGTGAAAACCATCTTTTCGACTCGTGTCTTTGCTTTTTTTTCTTCGATGAAATTCTAATGGATGAAACCATTAATTCTAACCTCTAATTAATGTTAAGGGCTTTTACTTTCTCCGCATGCAGGAGGTTTTCTTTAATTTTTTTTAAATAGGACATTAATAATTTTGGGCCCAGGGCTTGCGCCCCTTTAGCCTCCCTTGATAGCCAGCCCTGCTCCACTGCCACTGTCGCCTCCTCTACCTCCACTTCCATGTCCTACATCTATTACCTATATTACCTCTATATCCACCTCCATCTCTACCGCCACAACCCACCACATCCTCTATCTCTACCTCTATCTCCACCTCCATTGCCAGAACCTCTCTTAGATCATCCACATCCACCTCTACCACCACTACTACAACAACCACCTCTAAAATCACCACCTCGTCCTCTCCACCTACCTCTACTTCGCTGCCACCACCAACCTTCCATTCCTATCTTTACCTCAACCTCAACTACCACAACCACCACCACTTCATTTTTCTCACTCTTACCTCTATCTCTACTATCACCACCACTACTACGTCTTACACTTTTCAACACATCCTATCCGTTTAAGTCATTATTCAAACTCTAATAATTTTACATTAAAATTTATCAAAAAATTTAACACGATTTCACACTTATAACAATTTTAAAAATATTTACTATACATTTAAAGAATTTTAATTTACAGTTACTTATCCTCAATAATAACTTTTCAAAAAATTATAGCAATACCAAACTGACAAGGAGAATGGACTAGTGATGAAACTTTCAATACCCCATAAACTACCCTTGATTAATAAAAGGCTTTTTACTCAAGATTCCCTATGAACATGAACTTTAGTCTCAAAATGGTCCATAAATTCGATTTTGTACCAGGATGTTCCCTGAACTTCCCTTTTTGTCTCAAATTGCTCATTTTCCCTCTATTTTCACCATTCACCGTCAACTTAAAAGGGTAAACTTGTCACTTCGGACAAGTCAGAAATTTTTTAATTTAATTAATTTATTTATTTTGACAAGTCAGCAATTGAAGAAGAACCAACACCATCGCCTACTCCCATGGCCGCACCACCGCCCTCATTTTCCGGCATCTCCCCTCCCCCAAACTACCGCCCAATCCGAGAACCAGCCATCAACCTCCCACCAAACCAGAGCCCCCAACAAGCCATCACCCCTGTCCCTCAGCCCCTCTCAGTCCCCCAAGTCTCCCCTCCCTACCATTTCCAAATCCCCTCCAAAATCATCCAATCCCCAGAAGACATCCGTCGCTTCCACGACTCATTCTCCGGCAAACAATTCCTGGGCTTCGTCGCCGCGCTCTCCGATTCCATGCACGCCAAGAAAATCTCCGACCCGTGTCACCAATCCCCCATTATCACCACCATCGTCTCTATTCTCCAAACCCTAATCCAATGGGTCGACGAAATCCCACCCACCCAGCAAGCCGCCCGATACGGAAACGTCTCCTTCCGCTCCTGGCACGAACGCTTGTCCCAAAAGGGCGACTCCCTCATGCTACAGTTCCTCCTGGAGCATCTCCATCCTTCTACAATCGAGATCGTCCCTTATTTCGCCGATACTGTGTAGCGAGAATGGGAGTGATCAACGAAGAAGATTATCCAGCCGTTGTGGCTCGGGTTTTTGTAAAGTATTTGGAGCTGATGAGAAAGCTGCAGTTGGTATATTGCTTGGAGCCGGCAGGGTCTCACGGCGTTTGCGGTCTGGACGACAACCATTATAGCGATGGTAGGCGATAGTGTTGGTTCTTCTTCAATTGCTGATTTGTCCAAAAAAAAAAAAAATTGTTGATTTGTCCAAAGTGGCAAATTTAGCCTTTAAATTAACGGTGAATGATGAAAATAGACAGAAAATGAGTAACTTGAGACAAAAAGGGAAGTTCAAAGAGCATCTTAATACAAAATCGAATTTAGGGATCATTTTGAGATTAAATTTTATATTCAAGTGACATCATAAGTAAAAAACTTTAATTAAATTAGAATGAGTTCAAATTTTAATATTTTAGAGTAAAGTAGGAAAAGCAAAATTTGAAATTTGAAATTTGAAAACCTCCCACTCTTTCCTTCTTATTTTTTCAAAATTTAAAATAAAACACACAATATTTTTAATAGAATAATTCTTCATAGAATAAAAAAAGACCAATTCATGCACTACGCACTCGTTAGGCTAATGTGTATAATGGAATAGCTTATATTCGATCCAATGAATGAAAATGAAAACGTAACAAAAACTATGGATTGACAGCATGTTGAATCTAATGACCCAAAAATGACCTTAATTCGGTGGTCATTGATAATGGATTCATAATAACCTTATTTTTTCAAAATCTAATCCGTTTATATGTTGCTGGTTGTTGTAGTTTTAAAATTAGGGTTCTAAAATTCAAGTACAAAGTGTAATTAAGCCTTGGTTTTATTGTTTTGTTGTTTGAATCTTTATTTTAATGTTTGAACATTATAACTTTGTGAAGTTATATTCATTGTCAGCACATAAAAATTTAGTTTTCATATTTTTTTCCAAGACTCCCCCAGTTTTTTTTTCTTTTCTTTTTATAGAATTGGCATGAGGCATGAGGTTTTAAAATTTAATTATTCCAGGTTATATACGACGATATATATGTTTGATTTGTTATTTTGTTTCTTACTTTGATCGTAATTTTTGTAGGCATGAGGCAAAATTTATCGAGAAAATTGTGAAAGTGATGGATGACAAACTAAGTGGCATGTCTTTAAGAGTTCATGGCCCGATTGGAATCCATTCTCTAGTTGAAAAGGATAATTTCTGGTTACGAAATGGATCAACTGAATTTGACATACTTGGGATTTTATGGGATGAGTGGAATAGGAAAAACAACAATTGCAGAGTTCCTATATAAATCAAACAGAAGAACATTTGAAGCAAGTGGTTTCCTTCAAAACATTAGGCAGAGTTCAAGAGCACCCAGCGGGATTAATCGAAATGCAATGAAAACTTCTTTTCGATGTTGTGAAAGTGAAGAAAGGGAGAATACACACTATTGGAGAGGGCAGAGGGAAGACAGAAGATGCTATAACGGTAGAAGGGTCTTGTTCTTGATGATGTGGATCATGCAGACCATTTAGATGCAATATTATGATGAACAGTCAGTTTTGTATCAAAATGACACAGACCGACATGCTCTAATACCAAAATGACACGGAATTAATAGGGATCGTAAGAGATAACAAGTACTGAATACTCTTGGATAAATAACTCGCCATTCTAAAAAATTAACCTTAGAGATAAGAGTTGAACAACTCGCCACTCAATGAAATCCACCAAAGAGATAAGATAAGATAAGATAATTTAGGAAGAACACTCTTTACTAAGAAAATGTTTATTAAATACTTTTGATGTGCCATACTCCAAATGAAGAAGGAGTTTTTAATTATAGGCTAGTCATGAACATCCCCCATGAATAAGTTTGACTCATGTTAAATAAGATACATGCATGACTCATTGAAACCATACATGTGACTCATTAGAACCTTAAATATGACTAGGGACGGAGCAATGAAGGGGGCAGCCTAGGCTGCAGCCTGCCAAGTGAATGTTATAGTACTTATAAAATATAGGCCTCCTCTAGACATGAAATATATCTTAGTCCGTTGGTTTGGATGTTGTTTCCCTCCTTTACAGCCCGTGTTCGAATTTTACAGGTGTGATCTATACGTTTTCTTTTCTCTTTCATTCTTATTCCAATTTTCTTTTTAAAATCTTAAATTTACTTCTATTGCTTATGCCTTACGGTCTTCTTTTTTTAAAATCATAATATTTTTTCTATTTGCTGACGGAAAAAAAGTATATATAAATGTATAATTATTTGGTGTATATTTTCTTCTTATCAGTTTCTTCAATTTTTTTTTTTAAATATCACCTTTCTTCAATTTTAACTTAAGAAAAATATATATAATTTGTACCAGTAAAATTATTTTATTTTTATTCTCAATTTCTTCAATTTGAAATCTAGCCTAAGAAAAAAAATATAATATGCCGCAAAAAGAATTTGTTAGGGTGATATATTTAGTCCATTCTATTTCGAATTTCAAATTTCTGCATATGATTCATTAAAATCACACATGACCTAATTATTCATGAATTTGAAAACACTTAGGGGGTGTATTCAATTTGGATTCTAATGGGTTTTAATAGATTTTAATGGATTTCAAATCTGTTGGGTTTCAACAGATTTTAAAAGCTTTTTTTTATTTTATTTCAAGGAGTTTTCATATGGATTTTGTTTTATTTTTATTATTGATTTGTAATAAGTTGTTATGATTTTAAAAGCTTTCTTTTGATTGTAAGGAGTTTTCATCTGACCAATGAACAAACATTATTATACATTATTCCATTCATAAGAGTATTTTGAGAAAGAATTGCTTCCTCCTTCATTCCATCCTAACAATAAGCTGCAATCGGTGCATTATATGTTACAACATTCGGCCAAAGCCTTGATTTCTAATGTTATCAAACAACTCTCTAGCTTTCTTCACCATCTTCTTCTCACACAACCCATCTTCTTCTCAAACAACTCTCTAGCTTTCTTTGCCAAAAATTTCAGCCAGCAAACCACAAGCTTTATCAAGTTTCCCATTGTAGCAGATTCCATTGAACAGTGAATTATATGTAATCACATTAGAATTCAAACTCAGCTTCCTTTTGCCAAGATGGTGAAGAAAACTGACTGAATTAAGCAAAAATTGTTCAAACTGAGAACACAAAAGTACACTTTGAACTACAAACGGCCTAATCGGTACTGATTACTTGATTAGAAAAAAAAATCACAAAGATCGGTGTAGGAGATGATCGGTGTTGAAGACGTTGATTGATGGCTGATGCGGACACCCACTTGGATCTCTGCCTCATATTTCGGCGCTTCCTCTTCAGCCTCCTCATGTGCTTCTTCTTCCACTGCCACAACACAAAACCCAAACAAAACAAATCAATAAAATGAACAAAAATCAAATACTAACAGAAACCACAGTTATGACAGAGATTGAGCAGCTGCTACTGTTAATGGTTGTTTTATTCACACATTAAAAACGATTTCAAAAGATAACAAATTCATACCAAGCAAAAAATATCAACAACTACTACTAAATTGAAAGATAGCATGTTTTACCTTTAGGGTTTAGTACAGATGAAGCTTGACTGCAGAGAAGCTTGTCTGTCTCTATTCATATTCCAGAGAGAGGGAAGAGAAAACACGTCAAGATTAGATCGAATCCCCTCAAATATATGATGTTTTGAATACATGTTTATTTTAGTGGGTTCTTAAATAATTTATTTTGAATACACTTTTATTTGAACGTATTTTAAATTAATCCATTAATACAAATTGAATACAACAAGATTGGAGGTCCTTTTGGCCATCGGATTGGGTAAAGGTATGTTAAGACCGGGAGAGGGGATTAGTCTCACCCTTCGGTTGTGAGGACATCTCGTGCTATGGCAAAAAAAAAAATACACCAAGATTTTCAACAAATTATTTAAAAGCCTAATTGAATATCTCATGATTTTAAAATTATTTAAAACCTATTAAAATCTAAATTGAATACACTCTCCTTAATTTCAGACTAGAATTAAATAGAATGAAAGCAACAAGGATAATCTGGATAGATTAATTAAAGCTTAGAGATTAATTTTCCACTCCAAATTCAGTGTCAAAGTGTAACGTTTCCTTTGCGACAACGTGGAGAGATCTAGAAATGATGAGAAGAAATATTTGATAATATATAGGAAATTTTGGAAATGTTTCGCTTTCGATTTTGTTGTTGCGATGAGTACATAATTAATAAAGAGAGGTAATTTGGACAATTCACACGACTTCCAAAGTTTATTTAAGTAAGGAAACCCCATTCACACATGTTATTGCAAATTTGCAACAAATTTCCCTTTTATATGAATAAAGTATAATGACAAAATAATTGTACAATGTAAAATAAATTAGACAATATTAATTTAACGATGAACAAAGTTAGGAAGATCTAGTGATTATGCTCGACAAACAGGAAATGATACAACCGGGAGGGGCATGACATTGAAGCATATATCTTTTTAAAACTCTCTATACACCACCATGACAATTCCTGCCCAAACAACCACTATTTCATAAAGTACCATTGTTACGCACACCATAATCTTAGGATTTCAGGCACTCGTCCAAAAAAGATACCAAACACAGCTAGTCCACAAAGCTGGTGGACATCTGATCCAACCCGCCAACTCGAAGGGTTAATGGATTATTTGAACAATCTAAATTGAAAATTGAAAATAACAAAATTACTTCCCAAACAAGATCAACCATGCTCAACCATCATTGTTGTCAACATCCTCCGACATAACCACAAATCATAACGCAGCACATAGATCACATATCAAATTAGGACCAATTTATAGATGAGTGTCTTATAAATCATAGATTTGGTTCACACTAAAATCAGACAAAAATTTAATTAGCTTATCGCTTTAACAAATAACTCAATCTTGCGTGTCTAACCTGATATAGCACGAGTGCATTACCACATTCGTTATTATTCAAAAGAAAATTTATTATTTAATTGTGAGATAAAGTAACAATGGAAGAAAATCCTTACTGCTCCAATTTAATAACTCGATTAATTGAAATGATTAAACGATTAATATTCACTATGGAGTTATAATCTGAATTGGGTCCCATAAGGATTGTCATTACGGTCCTTTTTTATTTATTTATTATTTATTATCAAGTCCTTATTTTGCCTTGAACATCGTGTGACTCCTTTATCCTTTACTTTTTACGGTTGAATTTTCAAGGGAAATTGATGGAAATAGAACACTCTTCAAAAATAGAACCCTCAAAAATTTGTTTACAAAAATAGAACCTATATATAGGGGATAGTAACCTTGTAGTAACCAGCTGACTATGAGACACACACTACGACCAAATCCAAATTGCGAAACCTCCCATCGCGAATTGCAGCCTCCCACGAAATCTCAACCCTAAACCCCAATTGAATTTCATGGATTCCAACTGTGACCTAGGCACGAAACATCCATAGCCTTCATGAAATCGAAGCCTTAAACCCCAAATCTTCCATCCTCCACGAAATCGAAACCTTAAACCCCAAATCTTCCATCCTCCACGAAGAGCAACCACAACTGCCGTGCCCATTTCCCACCAACCCAACCCTCGCCAACGACACCAAACCCTTCCCCTCATTGAGACGAAGCCTATCAGTCATCCATCGACTTCAAGCTCGACTTCAAACCCAAAAAACATCACTGTCGCCGACGGTGTTTCCGACCGACCCAAACTGCGAGACCACGTCCAATCGACTCTCCTACACAAGGCGAGCCTACCCCTCTCGTGCATCGGGAAAGACAAGGGTAACAATCTTTTACGGGACTCAGACTGGTACAGCCGAGGGCTTCGCTAAGGTAAACAATTTTGGTTAAAAACTTGTGTGCTTTGTATTTGTATTAAATTCCAATATCTTTGAAACAGAAGGGAAATTCCAATATTTTGTGGCGAATGATTTTTTTCCTTTTGATAAAAGGGGCGACCTTTGTTAGGTTTTGGGGTTTGGGTTGGTTTTTTTTCCTTAGAAGGTTGATGTGGAAGATTGAATTTTTAGGGAAATGTTGAATTAAGAGAGCTGAGTAGTGGTTTGTGTTGAGGATTTTAGGATTCCCTAGCTTTACGTGTGTTGCTGGAGTCATCTTCCGATGTTTTTTCTTGGGGCAAGATAACCGCTTTCTCTAAATGCATTCAAAACAGTGCAGTGGTAGTATAAAATTTCGGCAATTTATGTCAAGAAATGGAAATGATATGGTGTGTACATAAGGTGTTGATTTTTTTGCCTCTGGATATTGAACTAACATGAGATAATGACAGGTTGAGATTTTCATGACTATAGTGCAAGTTTGATATACACTTCATGAGTTCTTGGTTGAGGTGACTTACTGTGAAGTTTTATATACAATTGATGAATTCATGAGAGCTTCATTGTCCTAAGCAAGTGGATGTGGTTTTGGACTTATCATTTAGGAATCATACTATAGATCACGAATGTGGTAATATGTTAATATATTGTGCTAAGTGTACAGAAATTTAACCTGCCTTTCTGGGCTTGTGATCACACATTGACTGTTGCAGCTAGGAATGCCATAATGATGTTTAGTTTTTGTTTAACACAACTAAAAGTGATCTATTCATTTATTTATCCTCAACTTACAACATAGGTAGTAGGTTACAGAGTTCTTTTGGGAAGTCTTCTTACTTCTACATAATTTGGATGGTAAATAGAATTGGGTTTTTCAATTCGTTTATTTATAGCTTTTAACTTTAATTTGGATGGTAAAAGTGATATCTTCATTTATTTATAGCTTTTAACTTTAATTTGGATGGTAAATAGAATTGAGTTTTCCAATTCGGCTGGTATAAGTTAGTGAGGGAAGTATTTTTGCTAGTTTGTGTTATTATTAGGTCAATATTTTGCGAAGTATTTGATTAAGGGATTAAACTGACTGAACTTTGTTGTTTGGTTTTTAAGTCAGATGCTTGTTGACTGTTGTTTTTCCTGTTCGGTTAATTATCAATCAAGAATCTCAGCATAGGCATTTGATAGCTGATGCTAGTGCATTATTTGTTGAAAGTATCTGTTATCATATATGCTTCTTATGTTGCATAGCAATAACTGGTGGTTCATCATTTGATAGCATCAAAGTTCTTGGTTGTCCATTATTCATCATCCATCTTCCATAACCCTGTGTTTTTAAGTCAATTTATTGGATCACGCTTATTTTTATACTGTTGATATTAGTGTTGTTTTGATAATTTTTCGCTATGATATATTGTTCACCTTTATCAACAGAATCTATGATATGCATAAGCCATGCTTGAAAGTGAGGGCTGTTTATCAATTAGATTTCTTTCTATTTTTCTCATCTAGGTAATGAGTTTCCCTTAAATGTTTCATGTTTCATGTTTGTTTCTATTTTTGTTGAAAAGAAAAATAAGTTTTACTCCTAATACTGAACTTGTAGATTGGACTTCTAATGCATTCTACTTCCACATTAATCTCACTTCTAAATCAATCCCATTCTAAATCATTCTCATTTATACTCATGTTCTCTATATGAGGAAAGTGATGTGTAATGGTTGATCTATTGTATGAGTTGTGTTTTCATTCTTGTAAACTGTAATCTTAGTTGATCGACACCCTTTTCAACAAAGTATGCTATTTTCTATCCTCATAATCAGGCAGTGTCCTCATAGTCAGGTAGTGTCCTCATAGTCAGTGGTGTTAGAATTGGATGTTTCGGTTTTGAATTTTCATAAAAGTATGCTCTTTTTTGTCTTCAAGGTCAGGTAGTGTCCTCATATGTTGATAGATTGATTGTGCAGGTCATAAGTACGAATTACCACCTACTAATTCCAGAGGACCAGATATTCACAACAAAGGTACAATGCCTTTGTCAAACAAGGCGATGCCTTAAACTAATCAAGGATGAACTCGGCCCTGATGCATTGCCTCAGTTTGAGACCACTTGGTTTGGACATCTCCTTCAAATAGATGAGTTGGAGCGGAGCCATGCAATAGTCCATGGACTTTTGGTGCGCAAGTTAACGGGATATGGCCTCAAACCAAATGAAGGGGTGTCCTTTCTACTGGGGGGACGTGTCAAGCAGTTCACAGCAAGAGATTTCTGCTTGATTACATGTCTTGAAGAGGGAAAGCCTTTAGAACCTAAATCATTTGATGGACAAAGTAGATTGAAGAACAAATACTTCAAGAAGATGAAGAAAGTATCAATTTCCATGGTGGAGGAGGCATTCAAGGCTTGCAGGCATTCAAGCGATAAACTGAAATTAGCCCTGGTATATTTTGTTCAAATGGCCTTGCTTGGGAGGGAAACATATACTCTCATGGACCTGTATCACATGTAGCTTGTTGAGAAGCTTGACGAGTGGAACAAATATCCTTAGGGAAGAGTTTCTTTTGAAAGAACAACTGAGTCTCTAGCGAGGGCGCTAGTTGATTATTTTAAGAAGAAAAAAGTGTAGTTGAGGAGGAGATCAATGAAGAAGAGAATGCAGAGGATGAATGAGGCAATGAAGGAAATGAGGGAATAAGCTGCGTGGGCTTGCTTATGCTTTTCAGGTATGCCATATAAGTTACTGAGATCTGATTTCATTTCATTTCTGAATAAGTATGTAAGTAGCCATTTTTATTTTGACTAACTGTTTTGTGTTGCTTCAGACTTGGGCATTTGAAACATTCCCCGCTTTCACTGATCTAGGGTATGTTGAAGTGAGTAGGAACAACAAAGTTCCTGGTTACTCCACTGGAAGCATGTGAAAGCTGCCCAATTTCACAAGCTCCTGTTCGTAAAAATAAAGGACACGAATATGTACTCTATCTTTAACGGTTATATCTTTGCAAGTATACAAAATCGATTATGATAGTATATAGGCAAGCAAATTTCGATCCCTCAAAGACTTGTCTCAACGATTAAGTTCCAATTTAGTTCAGATTTAATTAACTTAGATAAAAACAACAAATAAATAAAGTCACACACACACGCCAAAAGGAAGAGGGGGGTGGGCGGGGGCGGGCGAGTGGTTTGATGCTTTTGGATTATCACGCAAGAAAGTAAAACAGTAAATTAAAATGCAGGGAAAGTTGTTTGATTTAACTAAGGCGAATCAGGGCCTACTATCTACTCTAACCAATTATAGCTTTTAACCAGATTATCTTGACCTAATTACTATGCAAATTTTGAAGTAGGTGCCCATGCCTAGGTCCTGGCGTTGGTACACTAAACATATGTTATTCTCTCTTACTTAGCATGTTTTAGACATGGCATATGCCTAGATCGTCTATCACCTACCAGTTAAGATGATGCATGAAGTACGAAGAGAATTTAATGACACCACACTAGTCTAGAAAAGTGGTATGCATTCCTAGGTTGTCATGAATTCCGATTACAAGATCGTTTCTTAGCTTCAACCTCTTGATGCTAATGAATCACAAGATGATATGACGGTCACTCAAACAATTCCATCAATAATTTATGCAAATAAGGTAGCAAGTCTCATAAACATAAAAGAACGATAGTTAAAACAGTAATAAGAATTATTCAGCATGTATAGAAATCAAGATCAAGAATAAAAATCTACTTAACGAGCTAACATGGTCAGGGCTTCAAGCAGCCCTAATTCTAAAAGGAACTACTCACACATAACTGAAATTGAAACAAACATAATTGAATTCATTAAAGTAAAAGCAATAAAAGTAACGATACAAAGGAGATTATTGAAGATGAGACACAACAGAAGACCACCCCAAGGCTTGTCCTCCAATGCTCACGTCCAACTCTCTCACAAGCAGAAATTAAAAACTGTTTAAATTTAAAAGCAGAATTACAATGTAAATTGCGGCTAGGGTGTCTAGATATCTTCACCCACAAATCCTAAAGTCCTTTATATAGGCCTCTAAACCTTCACAATGTATGAGATAGTTTTGGATAAACTCCTAATCAGAAACTGACTCAAAACTCCTATTCTAGTTTGAATTGAGAATGACTTAAAAGAGAAATCCTTCTTGGACTTGGACTAGGATTTGCGGCAACACTGTACAATAAGTCTTCTGAGCTTTCTTGCACGCCAATGCAACTTCTGGAATCTTCTGGATGTTACTTGGACATCAAGAACTAGGCTAGGTCGCCCCTGGAAATGTTTTACACAGCAAGGCCCTAAATTAGCACTTTTGAGCCTCTTAAGGACTTATTGAGAACTTTTCATGTCTTGGACCAATATAACTGAGCCAAACCATGTCTTGGGCTGCCATATGATGTAACTTGATGAATTATGGGCTTTGGCTCACTCAGAAGCTGGAAAAACCTGGAGATTGCAAAACTGCGCCCTAATTAGGGCGCATACGTGTCTTTAGGGTGCACCTAGGCGCAGAGACTCGATACTTGGCTCTCAGCTGGGATCCTTGGCATTTCTAAGACATGAACTTGATGTCATGAGACACATGTTTGGGACCTGGATGGCCTGATTTGAGGTACTTGGTTAAGGACCCAAAATAGGGCGCATTGGCGCACTCAGGACCCAGTTCATGACCTGATATTGAAATGAGGACATCACCTTCATTTGAACTCCGATTTGAGTCATTCTTTTTGCGTTCTTCTCAGCATTGACCTATCTTTCCAACTCTGCACAAATCTCACAAGATTTATCATTTTCTACTATTGATGGCACGAAATCATTCAAAAGACATGTAAGAGAGGCATATAAAGACATCAAAATGATGCATACATAATGACTGAATAACTCCAAACTGAGATATTCCAGTCAACGGTGGTAAGTGTCATAGTTGACATTTCCTTCATTGATGCAGATGCTTTGGAAACAGCAGTGTGTGTATGAGCAACTAAATATATATGTTAGTTTTATTACAAGTTGAGGTGCAGAGTTTATTTCCAACCAACAAGGAAGTTGGTGGGCCTGCAGCAATGGTTGTTGGGCAACCATCCGGGAGCAAAGATGCACCGCAGGTCGATTATAGCCTCCATGATCTGACGATTCCAGCATGAATGATTTGGGAGCATTGTAGTAACTTGTTCAGAAGCTTGTGAGATCAGTTCGGCAACTTGCAACGGAGAATAAGGAGTTGAAGAAGGAAGTACACGATCTTTGTGTTAGCCATGCTTCCTTTGATAATGGTGTGCAATTCAAGCTTGGTGATTTTGACAACTGCCTCACTGAATTAGCATCTAGTCATCGGGATTCGAGCATCCCCACACCACATCACGAGGAACGTCAAGAGGAAGGCTTTACGAGCTTCCCCTCACCACATCAAAAGGAAGTTGAAGTTGAGGCCTTCACAAGCGGCCCGTCACGACCTCACACAGAACATCAAGAGGCCAATGAGGCTGAAGCAGTTCAGGAGGGCCAACAAGGGTGGGGGGGGGGGGGGGGGGGGGGGGGGTGGGGGGGGGGGGGGGGTGGGGGGGGGCTGGGGGTGTGATCCACCCATTGTCCTAGGGGATGCGGAGACCGCGAAGGGCACCTGATTGAGGATGAAGCGTAAGGCTTCAGCCTTGCTCTCTCCATTTACCGAGTTTGGAAGGAAAAAGTAGCGACGTGAAGAGGGGTTGGATGCACCTTACAAGTACGACCCTTATGATCCTATACCACGGGAGGATGTGGTAATTTTTGCTGAATTCATGTCAAAGTGGACAACTACACCTATGTAAGTATTTTCCTCCATGTGTTGGTTATCAAATAGGCAAGACTCAATTTGAATCATGGTATTTACTATGTTATTGATTACATTAGGGAGCTACTTGAGGTAAATGGGTTCAGTGTGGATTTAAAGTTTTTCGCCGACTTGTTGGACACCTCAAGTTGGATAAGAGATGAGTTTAGTAAGTGATTTGAAAAACATTTAGTCCAGTAGGATTTAGGCTGTAAAATACTATTGATGGGTCATAATTTTATATTGCAGCACATGGATATGGCTTTGTACTTGTTTAGGAAACGACAGTCTGACCATCCAGATATATTCAAAACCAATTGGACGACAACAAACTCCTTTTTTCAGGTACGTACTCTGACCATCCGGATATAATAAAAACCAATTGTATTTATACAGTACGTTCTTTGCTGAAATTTTGCTAATTTGTAGCAATATTTGGAGGGGTATGCAAAGGAGAAATTCCCAGCATTCGATGAAGTCCGAGCAGGTTGCCCCCTCTCCCGAAATGTGAAGGCCGTACAGAGCTACATTTTGGAAGCTTTCCCAACAGGCTTTGCTTCCTCGTGGAAATTAGAGAGTTGCATATATTCGCCTTGGATGTTGGGGAGTAACCATTGGGTGGTTCTTGAGTTGGACCCCCTGCATAGGAGTGTCAATGTTTTTTTTATCCTTTTTTGGCAAACACTTCCAAAAAAGTTGTTGGAGAGAAGATGCAACCACTTCTGAAGACCCTCCCTCGCCTCCTCCACGCGATGGGAATGTATGAGGTCCTTTCTCCCAAAGGAGCCCAAAAACCTCTCCCTGCTGACTGCATAAAGTCTTGGACTCACACGAGGTTCCAAAACAACATTCCACAACAAAAGGACGAGTTAGATTTTACATCCATTATTTATGTTTCCCTCATTAATTTTCTTAAATTTCTGTTACACCCTTGATGACATGGTTCGTGGTGTGTTTTATTTCAGCTCTTCTTGTGGTGTTTTTGCTTTGAAGTTCATTGATAGTTTGGTTTCCGGGAAACCAACAACAGCTTCTTACGAGCAGGGTCAAGTGCCTTCATTCATGTTGAAGTTGGTAGTTGAGACCTTGCGAAGGGAGGCGTATTGGTAGCCTTGTTTGACCAACACAATATTATTTGATGATGTTTTTGTATGTGTTTTGAAGTTAATGCGATTATGTATCATGCAACAAAGTATTAGTTAATGATAGTTTGGTATGTGAAAGAATTTCATATTAGTCTGTGATGTTTTGGTATAGCCTTGTTAATGTTTAGTTTTTAAAGTTTGGATGTATTAGTTAATGATGTTTTGGATGTTTTGTTCTTGAGTTTTCATAAAATTATGCTCTATTCTCAGGTATGTGACTGTTGCATTTGTTGGGCAATGAGGTTTTCATACATTTCTGAATATTTCATCAAAGTATGCTATTTTCTGTCATCATAGTCAGGTAGTGTCCTCTTGGATGTTTTGGTCAGGAATTTTCTCCAAAGTAATCTTGTTTTATGTCCTCATAGTCAAGTAATGTCCTCATAGTGATCCACCCATTGTCCTAGGGGATGCGGAGACCCAGAAGGGCACCTGATTGAGGATGAAGCGTAAGGCTTCAGCCTTGCTCTCTCCATTTACCGAGTTTGGAAGGAAAAAGTAGCGACGTGAAGAGGGGTTGGATGCACCTTACAAGTACGACCCTTATGATCCTATACCACGGGAGGATGTGGTAATTTTTGCTGAATTCATGTCAAAGTGGACAACTACACCTATGTAAGTATTTTCCTCCATGTGTTGGTTATCAAATAGGCAAGACTCAATTTGAATCATGGTATTTACTATGTTATTGATTACATTAGGGAGCTACTTGAGGTAAATGGGTTCAGTGTGGATTTAAAGTTTTTCGCCGACTTGTTGGACACCTCAAGTTGGATAAGAGATGAGTTTAGTAAGTGATTTGAAAAACATTTAGTCCAGTAGGATTTAGGCTGTAAAATACTATTGATGGGTCATAATTTTATATTGCAGCACATGGATATGGCTTTGTACTTGTTTAGGAAACGACAGTCTGACCATCCATATATATTCAAAACCAATTGGACGACAACAAACTCCTTTTTTCATGTACGTACTCTGACCATCCGGATATAATCAAAACCAATTGTATTTATACAGTACGTTCTTTGCTGAAATTTTGCTAATTTGTAGCAATATTTGGAGGGGTATGCTGTCAGGACCCGTCCCGAATTTCCCCTCGAAACCCGGGAAGAACCCTGATCCCGTCTGACAACCTAAGAAAAGGTTCCCAAAATACCCTTCAATCCATACAAATTATAATAACCATGATAAATACTTCCTCTTGTCAGACAAGGGACTTAAGCACTCAATAATTCCCGTAATTAACGACCAAACAAATACAACATAATATCAGAGCGTCTAAGTAGGATCAAGAGTAAAATTTAGATATCCTACTCAAATATACAACACAGCGCAGTCGAAATCCTAATGCCTCAGCCTCGAGATCAATGTTCGCGTCAACTCTACTCAACTGCCTGAAGGGGGATTTAAACACAAAAGTTGTGAGTGGACAAAAATAATCATTTATAAATTCCTTTTCGAAGAATTACCTTTCTTCCCCTCCATTTATAAAATCATGCATGCATATCATAAAACAATTTATCATATAAAAGCATCATATGTAAATCATCCAAAATTCACATTTATCTTTAAAACCATTTAATTGGACTCACATAAAATCTGTATAATGAAAATACCTCGTGATCCACAATTTGGTTTGAAAACTCTCTTCAAATGAGTTTAAAATCATTTAATTCAATCTGGACACAAATTATCTCAAATTCAAATCATTTGGTTCAATCGGACACATAATATCTCAAAATCAAATCATTTGGTTCAATCGGACACATAATATCTCAAAATCAAATCATTTGGTTCAATCGGACACATAATATCTCAAATTCAAATCATTTGGTTCAATCGGACACATAATATCTCAAAATCAAATCATTTGGTTCAATCGGACACATAATATCTCAAATTCAAATCATTTGGTTCAATCGGACACATAATATCTCAAAATCAAATCATTTGGTTCAATCGGACACATAATATCTCAAATTCAAATCATTTGGTTCAATCGGACACATAATATCTCAAAATCAAATCATTTGGTTCAATCGGACACATAATATCTCAAATTCACTGTTCCCGACATATTCATAACACACTAGGGTATCCCTTGAGATGTGTTCAAATCTGTACAACTCTGTGTACCATATGTACTGTCTGTAATATCTGTACTATGCATAGACAGTTTCGCGACCCGGCGGAGCCATGCCCCTCAACACCTAAGGTCCGAACCCTCAACAACTGGTAGAGCAAGGCCCCTCAACACCAGTCAGAGCAACAACAATCATCGGGACGGGAATCAGTGAATCAAATCCATACTTCGAAATCTTTGTTTCGCGGCCTAAGCCAAATTCTTTAAAATATCATTTTATGGCCAAAATCGGTAAAATCACAATTATGAGTCAAAACCCAAATCACATACTCAATTAGTTACCACGTCAAAACGATATCAAAAATCGAGTACAAAATCAGGCCATTTCTCAAAACATACTTTCACTGAAATATTGTAAAATATGTGTCCAGTATCATTTCTAAAATCCAGAAATTCATTTCACTCATACTCAACAGTATTTAAATCAAAGATACATTTATGCATGCATTATAGTTTATAAATCAAAGTCCACTCACAAACCTGTTCAAGCAAGCTCAATCCCGAACTGTACGCTCCCCTGAAGTTCCCGGAGCAGTATCGCCTGTGCTAGCCGGAAAATCGATCGGAAGGTCCGAAACTTCCTATCCTCGGTTCGGCTTCCTCCGTGGTCCTCTCCTTCGATGGTTGGTACGGTTGTGATCGTGGGAAGGAGTAGAACACGATTAGTTGATCAAAACTGGAAGTTGAAGCCTTGAAATCCAAGTTGACTTTGTGGGTTTTTGGATGATTTTCGCACGGGTTCAATGGTTTCGGGTGTGTTTGAGTTTGTCACAGAGAGAGAGAGAAGGAGATGATAAGGATGAAATGAAGATGGATCAGATTACACTGATATGGGTAACAAAATATCTCCCCTCCATGGAAAATTACCAAAATGCCCTTGCACATCTAGACCCATAACTCTCGTCTACGAACTCCGTTTTCTGCGTGCCGCCTGTCTACGAACTCGTGAGTTCGAGACCTACGCAACGGTATCCAAAACACCACCAAAAATGTTTCGAAACAAAACTTGATCTCCATGCCCTTTAACAAGCAAGGGCAAAATCGTCATTTTACATAAATAATTTAATTAAATCCAATAATTGAAATTCCGGGTTGTTACAATCTACCCCCCTTAAGAAATTTCATCCCCGAAATTCAACTCTACCCTTGGAACAAATAAGGATACTGCGTCCGCATTAGTTCCTCGGTTTCCCACGTGGCTTCCTCCACGTTATGATTCCTCCACAACACTTTAACTAGAGGAATACTCTTTCTGCGCAGTACCTTCTCTTTCCAATCCAAAATTTGCATCGGTTGCTCCTCAAAGGTCAAATCATCTTTCAGCTCAAGTGGTTGCTCTCCCAATACGTGAGACTCATCAAACAGATATTTCCGGAGCAAGGATACATGGAAAACATTATGAACTCTGGATAATTCCGATGGTAAAGCAAGACGATATGCCACTGGTCCTATCCTCTCCAGAATCTCATATGGACCAATGTAGCGAGGACTCAGTTTTCCTCGTCTACCAAAACGTACAACTCCCTTCCAAGGAGATAGTTTCAAGAACACCCAGTTTCCTTTAAACTGTAGTACACAAGCTCTCATCATATCCTCCAAAATCTGGATTGTCCTCTCAGACTGACCATCCGTCTGAGGATGAAAAGCTGTACTAAAATGCAATGTAGTGCCAAAAGCCTTCTGCAAACTCCGCCAAAACCTGGAGGTAAATCTAGGATCCCTGTCCGAAACAATGGACTCTGGAGTCCCATGTAGCCGTATGATCTCATCAATGAACAATTTGGCATACTGACTCATCCGAAAATCTTCCCGCACTGGCAAGAAATGTGCAGACTTCGTGAGTCTATCAACAATTACCCATATCCCATCATGTCCTTTCTGTGTCCTTGGAAGTTTATACACAAAATCCATCGTAATGTGATCCCACTTCCATTCCGGAATAGGTAATGGTTGAAGTGCCCCATATGGTTTCTGCCTCTCTGCTTTCACTTGCTGGCACGTCAGGCATCTACTCACAAACTCAGTAATCTCCCTTTTCATCCCAGTCCACCAATAATATTTCCTTAGGGTATGATACATCTTGGTACCTCCTGGATGCATAGCGTAAGCCGAACTATGAGCCTCATCAAGAATTTCCCTCTTTAGTTCCAGCTCATTCGGTACGCACAACCGACCATCCCTAACCAAGGCTCCATCATCCCTAAGCGCATAATCCTGCCTGTTTCCAGCCTCCAACTCCATCCTGATAATGCACAACGTAGGGTCCTGGAGTTGAGCCTCAATAATCCGATCAATCAGAACATGCCTCACATGAAAACTAGCCAACAAAGCCCCCTGGCTATCCATGTCCAGTACTATCCATGCTCTACGGAACTCTACCAATAACGGTAGGTAGACTGTATGCAAATGGGCCAAAGAACCCATGGATTTCCTGCTCAATGCATCCGCCACAACATTGGCTTTCCCTGGATGGTACTCTATAGTACAATCATAATCCTTTATTAGCTCAAGCCATCTTCTCTGCCTCAGATTCAGGTCCTTTTGGGTGAACAAGTACTTTAAACTCTTATGGTCGGTGAAGATCCGACATGTCTCCCCGTACAAATAATGTCGCCAGATTTTCAATGCATGCACCACTGCAGCTAATTCCAAATCATGTGTGGGGTAATTCAACTCATGGGGTTTAAGTTGTCTAGAAGCATAAGCTATCACCTTTCCATGTTGCATCAACACGCAGCCTATACCCCGCAATGATGCATCACTATACACCTCGAATCCCCCAGTATCATCAGGAAGGGTCAATACTGGAGCAGAAGTCAACCTCCTCTTCAGCTCCTGAAATCCCTGTTCACAATCAACTCCCCAGTCAAACTTGACTCCTTTCCTCGTCAACCGAGTCAACGGCCCTGCTATCGTAGAAAATCCTTCTACGAACCGTCGATAATATCCTGCCAAACCCAGAAAACTCCTCACCTCTGTCACTGTCCTCGGTTGGTCCCAGTTTGCCACTGCCTCAATCTTTTGGGGATCTACGCTGATACCCTCAGCCGAAATCACATGACCTAAGAATCCAACTTCGGTCAACCAAAACTGGCATTTACTGAATTTGGCAAACAAATGCTTTTTCCTAAGCATATTCAGCACCAACCTTAAGTGCTTCTCATGTGCCTTAACACTCCTCGAATACACCAAGATGTCATCAATGAACACAATCACAAACCGATCCAAATACTTTTGGAACACCCTGTTCATCAAATCCATAAATGCTGCTGGGGCGTTAGTCAACCCGAAAGGCATCACCAGGAACTCATAATGACCATAACGAGTCCTAAAAGCTGTTTTCTCAACATCCCCTTCTCTGATCCTCAACTGATGGTATCCGGATCGAAGGTCAATTTTCGAAAAATATCTTGCCCCCTTAAATTGATCAAACAAATCATCTATCCTTGGCAAAGGATACTTATTCCGCACCGTAGCCCTGTTTAGCTTCCAGTAGTCAATACACAATCTCAGACCACCATCCTTTTTCCTCACAAATAACACTGGTGCACCCCATGGTGAAACACTTGGGCGAATAAATCCCATATTCACCAAGTCCTGCAACTGAGTCTTTAACTCTCGCAATTCTGCCGGTGCCATTCTATACGGTGCCTGTGAGATAGGTTGAGTACATGGCAAAAGCTCGATGGTGAACTCAATCTCCCGGTGAGGTGGCAATCCCAGAAGATCATCTGGAAACACATCAGAGAATTCACTCACCACTGGAATATCCTCCACTCTCATCGGAGTATCCCGAGAATCAAACACATGAGCCAAGTAACCCTCACAACCTTTCCTCAATAATTTCTCAGCAGTCAAAGCTGATATCACTCCACAGGGTAGTACCCTACGATCTCCTCTGAATGTAAGTTCCGGTAAACCTGGACTCCGGAAATCCACTCTCTTGTCATAACAATCAATAGAGGCATGGTGCATAGTCAACCAATCCATCCCCAGAATCACATCAAAATCAAAAATATCTAAGGGGATTAAATCTGCCTCTAATGCATGACCTTCCACTAACACTGGTCAACTACGAATCACGAGATTCGCCACTAACATATTCCCAGTAGGAGTACTAATACCCATGTCTCAACCAATCGGAGACAATTCTCTACATCCTCTCGGCTAGACTCGCCCATAAATATTATAGCCCCTAATCTCTGGGCTCTCTCAATGTCTGGACCTTCAGTAGCAGTCCTACTCTGAAGTACAGAAGTCAACGTATGACCCAATTGTTCCAGTGTTTGCCTCATATCAGGCTCCACTGCAGGTTCAGATGTGTCCCCAATATTTTCCGACTGTTGACGGAACTCGCGTCTCGGAGGCATTACGCTGAAAAGAACTATAACTCATCAATACCAAAATAATTGTACACGTAGTGTACAGTCTACAGGAATTTAACCTAGTGCTCTGATACCAATTGTCAGGACCCATCCCGAATTTCCCCTCGAAACCCGGGAAGAACCCTGATCCCGTCTGACAACCTAAGAAAAGGTTCCCAAAATACCCTTCAATCCATACAAATTATAATAACCATGATAAATACTTCCTCTTGTCAGACAAGGGACTTAAGCACTCAATAATTCCCGTAATTAACGACCAAACAAATACAACATAATATCAGAGCGTCTAAGTAGGATCAAGAGTAAAATTTAGATATCCTACTCAAATATACAACACAGCGCAGTCGAAATCCTAATGCCTCAGCCTCGAGATCAATGTTCGCGTCAACTCTACTCAACTGCCTGAAGGGGGATTTAAACACAAAAGTTGTGAGTGGACAAAAATAATCATTTATAAATTCCTTTTCGAAGAATTACCTTTCTTCCCCTCCATTTATAAAATCATGCATGCATATCATAAAACAATTTATCATATAAAAGCATCATATGTAAATCATCCAAAATTCACATTTATCTTTAAAACCATTTAATTGGACTCACATAAAATCTGTATAATGAAAATACCTCGTGATCCACAATTTGGTTTGAAAACTCTCTTCAAATGAGTTTAAAATCATTTAATTCAATCTGGACACAAATTATCTCAAATTCAAATCATTTGGTTCAATCGGACACATAATATCTCAAAATCAAATCATTTGGTTCAATCGGACACATAATATCTCAAAATCAAATCATTTGGTTCAATCGGACACATAATATCTCAAATTCAAATCATTTGGTTCAATCGGACACATAATATCTCAAAATCAAATCATTTGGTTCAATCGGACACATAATATCTCAAATTCAAATCATTTGGTTCAATCGGACACATAATATCTCAAAATCAAATCATTTGGTTCAATCGGACACATAATATCTCAAATTCAAATCATTTGGTTCAATCGGACACATAATATCTCAAAATCAAATCATTTGGTTCAATCGGACACATAATATCTCAAATTCACTGTTCCCGACATATTCATAACACACTAGGGTATCCCTTGAGATGTGTTCAAATCTGTACAACTCTGTGTACCATATGTACTGTCTGTAATATCTGTACTATGCATAGACAGTTTCGCGACCCGGCGGAGCCATGCCCCTCAACACCTAAGGTCCGAACCCTCAACAACTGGTAGAGCAAGGCCCCTCAACACCAGTCAGAGCAACAACAATCATCGGGACGGGAATCAGTGAATCAAATCCATACTTCGAAATCTTTGTTTCGCGGCCTAAGCCAAATTCTTTAAAATATCATTTTATGGCCAAAATCGGTAAAATCACAATTATGAGTCAAAACCCAAATCACATACTCAATTAGTTACCACGTCAAAACGATATCAAAAATCGAGTACAAAATCAGGCCATTTCTCAAAACATACTTTCACTGAAATATTGTAAAATATGTGTCCAGTATCATTTCTAAAATCCAGAAATTCATTTCACTCATACTCAACAGTATTTAAATCAAAGATACATTTATGCATGCATTATAGTTTATAAATCAAAGTCCACTCACAAACCTGTTCAAGCAAGCTCAATCCCGAACTGTACGCTCCCCTGAAGTTCCCGGAGCAGTATCGCCTGTGCTAGCCGGAAAATCGATCGGAAGGTCCGAAACTTCCTATCCTCGGTTCGGCTTCCTCCGTGGTCCTCTCCTTCGATGGTTGGTACGGTTGTGATCGTGGGAAGGAGTAGAACACGATTAGTTGATCAAAACTGGAAGTTGAAGCCTTGAAATCCAAGTTGACTTTGTGGGTTTTTGGATGATTTTCGCACGGGTTCAATGGTTTCGGGTGTGTTTGAGTTTGTCACAGAGAGAGAGAGAAGGAGATGATAAGGATGAAATGAAGATGGATCAGATTACACTGATATGGGTAACAAAATATCTCCCCTCCATGGAAAATTACCAAAATGCCCTTGCACATCTAGACCCATAACTCTCGTCTACGAACTCCGTTTTCTGCGTGCCGCCTGTCTACGAACTCGTGAGTTCGAGACCTACGCAACGGTATCCAAAACACCACCAAAAATGTTTCGAAACAAAACTTGATCTCCATGCCCTTTAACAAGCAAGGGCAAAATCGTCATTTTACATAAATAATTTAATTAAATCCAATAATTGAAATTCCGGGTTGTTACAATCTACCCCCCTTAAGAAATTTCATCCCCGAAATTCAACTCTACCCTTGGAACAAATAAGGATACTGCGTCCGCATTAGTTCCTCGGTTTCCCACGTGGCTTCCTCCACGTTATGATTCCTCCACAACACTTTAACTAGAGGAATACTCTTTCTGCGCAGTACCTTCTCTTTCCAATCCAAAATTTGCATCGGTTGCTCCTCAAAGGTCAAATCATCTTTCAGCTCAAGTGGTTGCTCTCCCAATACGTGAGACTCATCAAACAGATATTTCCGGAGCAAGGATACATGGAAAACATTATGAACTCTGGATAATTCCGATGGTAAAGCAAGACGATATGCCACTGGTCCTATCCTCTCCAGAATCTCATATGGACCAATGTAGCGAGGACTCAGTTTTCCTCGTCTACCAAAACGTACAACTCCCTTCCAAGGAGATAGTTTCAAGAACACCCAGTTTCCTTTAAACTGTAGTACACAAGCTCTCATCATATCCTCCAAAATCTGGATTGTCCTCTCAGACTGACCATCCGTCTGAGGATGAAAAGCTGTACTAAAATGCAATGTAGTGCCAAAAGCCTTCTGCAAACTCCGCCAAAACCTGGAGGTAAATCTAGGATCCCTGTCCGAAACAATGGACTCTGGAGTCCCATGTAGCCGTATGATCTCATCAATGAACAATTTGGCATACTGACTCATCCGAAAATCTTCCCGCACTGGCAAGAAATGTGCAGACTTCGTGAGTCTATCAACAATTACCCATATCCCATCATGTCCTTTCTGTGTCCTTGGAAGTTTATACACAAAATCCATCGTAATGTGATCCCACTTCCATTCCGGAATAGGTAATGGTTGAAGTGCCCCATATGGTTTCTGCCTCTCTGCTTTCACTTGCTGGCACGTCAGGCATCTACTCACAAACTCAGTAATCTCCCTTTTCATCCCAGTCCACCAATAATATTTCCTTAGGGTATGATACATCTTGGTACCTCCTGGATGCATAGCGTAAGCCGAACTATGAGCCTCATCAAGAATTTCCCTCTTTAGTTCCAGCTCATTCGGTACGCACAACCGACCATCCCTAACCAAGGCTCCATCATCCCTAAGCGCATAATCCTGCCTGTTTCCAGCCTCCAACTCCATCCTGATAATGCACAACGTAGGGTCCTGGAGTTGAGCCTCAATAATCCGATCAATCAGAACATGCCTCACATGAAAACTAGCCAACAAAGCCCCCTGGCTATCCATGTCCAGTACTATCCATGCTCTACGGAACTCTACCAATAACGGTAGGTAGACTGTATGCAAATGGGCCAAAGAACCCATGGATTTCCTGCTCAATGCATCCGCCACAACATTGGCTTTCCCTGGATGGTACTCTATAGTACAATCATAATCCTTTATTAGCTCAAGCCATCTTCTCTGCCTCAGATTCAGGTCCTTTTGGGTGAACAAGTACTTTAAACTCTTATGGTCGGTGAAGATCCGACATGTCTCCCCGTACAAATAATGTCGCCAGATTTTCAATGCATGCACCACTGCAGCTAATTCCAAATCATGTGTGGGGTAATTCAACTCATGGGGTTTAAGTTGTCTAGAAGCATAAGCTATCACCTTTCCATGTTGCATCAACACGCAGCCTATACCCCGCAATGATGCATCACTATACACCTCGAATCCCCCAGTATCATCAGGAAGGGTCAATACTGGAGCAGAAGTCAACCTCCTCTTCAGCTCCTGAAATCCCTGTTCACAATCAACTCCCCAGTCAAACTTGACTCCTTTCCTCGTCAACCGAGTCAACGGCCCTGCTATCGTAGAAAATCCTTCTACGAACCGTCGATAATATCCTGCCAAACCCAGAAAACTCCTCACCTCTGTCACTGTCCTCGGTTGGTCCCAGTTTGCCACTGCCTCAATCTTTTGGGGATCTACGCTGATACCCTCAGCCGAAATCACATGACCTAAGAATCCAACTTCGGTCAACCAAAACTGGCATTTACTGAATTTGGCAAACAAATGCTTTTTCCTAAGCATATTCAGCACCAACCTTAAGTGCTTCTCATGTGCCTTAACACTCCTCGAATACACCAAGATGTCATCAATGAACACAATCACAAACCGATCCAAATACTTTTGGAACACCCTGTTCATCAAATCCATAAATGCTGCTGGGGCGTTAGTCAACCCGAAAGGCATCACCAGGAACTCATAATGACCATAACGAGTCCTAAAAGCTGTTTTCTCAACATCCCCTTCTCTGATCCTCAACTGATGGTATCCGGATCGAAGGTCAATTTTCGAAAAATATCTTGCCCCCTTAAATTGATCAAACAAATCATCTATCCTTGGCAAAGGATACTTATTCCGCACCGTAGCCCTGTTTAGCTTCCAGTAGTCAATACACAATCTCAGACCACCATCCTTTTTCCTCACAAATAACACTGGTGCACCCCATGGTGAAACACTTGGGCGAATAAATCCCATATTCACCAAGTCCTGCAACTGAGTCTTTAACTCTCGCAATTCTGCCGGTGCCATTCTATACGGTGCCTGTGAGATAGGTTGAGTACCTGGCAAAAGCTCGATGGTGAACTCAATCTCCCGGTGAGGTGGCAATCCCAGAAGATCATCTGGAAACACATCAGAGAATTCACTCACCACTGGAATATCCTCCACTCTCATCGGAGTATCTCGAGAATCAAACACATGAGCCAAGTAACCCTCACAACCTTTCCTCAATAATTTCTCAGCAGTCAAAGCTGATATCACTCCACAGGGTAGTACCCTACGATCTCCTCTGAATGTAAGTTCCGGTAAACCTGGACTCCGGAAATCCACTCTCTTGTCATAACAATCAATAGAGGCATGGTGCATAGTCAACCAATCCATCCCCAGAATCACATCAAAATCAAAAATATCTAAGGGGATTAAATCTGCCTCTAATGCATGACCTTCCACTAACACTGGTCAACTACGAATCACGAGATTCGCCACTAACATATTCCCAGTAGGAGTACTAATACCCATGTCTCAACCAATCGGAGACAATTCTCTACATCCTCTGGGCTAGACTCGCCCATAAATATTATAGCCCCTAATCTCTGGGCTCTCTCAATGTCTGGACCTTCAGTAGCAGTCCTACTCTGAAGTACAGAAGTCAACGTATGACCCAATTGTTCCAGTGTTTGCCTCATATCAGGCTCCACTGCAGGTTCAGATGTGTCCCCAATATTTTCCGACTGTTGACGGAACTCGCGTCTCGGAGGCATTACGCTGAAAAGAACTATAACTCATCAATACAAAAATAATTGTACACGTAGTGTACAGTCTACTGGAATTTAACCTAGTGCTCTGATACCAATTGTCAGGACCCGTCCCGAATTTCCCCTCGAAACCCGGGAAGAACCCTGATCCCGTCTGACAACCTAAGAAAAGGTTCCCAAAATACCCTTCAATCCATACAAATTATAATAACCATGATAAATACTTCCTCTTGTCAGACAAGGGACTTAAGCACTCAATAATTCCCGTAATTAACGACCAAACAAATACAACATAATATCAGAGCGTCTAAGTAGGATCAAGAGTAAAATTTAGATATCCTACTCAAATATACAACACAGCGCAGTCGAAATCCTAATGCCTCAGCCTCGAGATCAATGTTCGCGTCAACTCTACTCAACTGCCTGAAGGGGGATTTAAACACAAAAGTTGTGAGTGGACAAAAATAATCATTTATAAATTCCTTTTCGAAGAATTACCTTTCTTCCCCTCCATTTATAAAATCATGCATGCATATCATAAAACAATTTATCATATAAAAGCATCATATGTAAATCATCCAAAATTCACATTTATCTTTAAAACCATTTAATTGGACTCACATAAAATCTGTATAATGAAAATACCTCGTGATCCACAATTTGGTTTGAAAACTCTCTTCAAATGAGTTTAAAATCATTTAATTCAATCTGGACACAAATTATCTCAAATTCAAATCATTTGGTTCAATCGGACACATAATATCTCAAAATCAAATCATTTGGTTCAATCGGACACATAATATCTCAAAATCAAATCATTTGGTTCAATCGGACACATAATATCTCAAATTCAAATCATTTGGTTCAATCGGACACATAATATCTCAAAATCAAATCATTTGGTTCAATCGGACACATAATATCTCAAATTCAAATCATTTGGTTCAATCGGACACATAATATCTCAAAATCAAATCATTTGGTTCAATCGGACACATAATATCTCAAATTCAAATCATTTGGTTCAATCGGACACATAATATCTCAAAATCAAATCATTTGGTTCAATCGGACACATAATATCTCAAATTCACTGTTCCCGACATATTCATAACACACCAGGGTATCCCTTGAGATGTGTTCAAATCTGTACAACTCTGTGTACCATATGTACTGTCTGTAATATCTGTACTATGCATAGACAGTTTCGCGACCCGGCGGAGCCATGCCCCTCAACACCTAAGGTCCGAACCCTCAACAACTGGTAGAGCAAGGCCCCTCAACACCAGTCAGAGCAACAACAATCATCGGGACGGGAATCAGTGAATCAAATCCATACTTCGAAATCTTTGTTTCGCGGCCTAAGCCAAATTCTTTAAAATATCATTTTATGGCCAAAATCGGTAAAATCACAATTATGAGTCAAAACCCAAATCACATACTCAATTAGTTACCACGTCAAAACGATATCAAAAATCGAGTACAAAATCAGGCCATTTCTCAAAACATACTTTCACTGAAATATTGTAAAATATGTGTCCAGTATCATTTCTAAAATCCAGAAATTCATTTCACTCATACTCAACAGTATTTAAATCAAAGATACATTTATGCATGCATTATAGTTTATAAATCAAAGTCCACTCACAAACCTGTTCAAGCAAGCTCAATCCCGAACTGTACGCTCCCCTGAAGTTCCCGGAGCAGTATCGCCTGTGCTAGCCGGAAAATCGATCGGAAGGTCCGAAACTTCCTATCCTCGGTTCGGCTTCCTCCGTGGTCCTCTCCTTCGATGGTTGGTACGATTGTGATCGTGGGAAGGAGTAGAACACGATTAGTTGATCAAAACTGGAAGTTGAAGCCTTGAAATCCAAGTTGACTTTGTGGGTTTTTGGATGATTTTCGCACGGGTTCAATGGTTTCGGGTGTGTTTGAGTTTGTCACAGAGAGAGAGAGAAGGAGATGATAAGGATGAAATGAAGATGGATCAGATTACACTGATATGGGTAACAAAATATCTCCCCTTCATGGAAAATTACCAAAATGCCCTTGCACATCTAGACCCATAACTCTCGTCTACGAACTCCGTTTTCTGCGTGCCGCCTGTCTACGAACTCGTGAGTTCGAGACCTACGCAACGGTATCCAAAACACCACCAAAAATGTTTCGAAACAAAACTTGATCTCCATGCCCTTTAACAAGCAAGGGCAAAATCGTCATTTTACATAAATAATTTAATTAAATCCAATAATTGAAATTCCGGGTTGTTACATATGCAAAGGAGAAATTCCCAGCATTCGATGAAGTCCGAGCAGGTTGCCCCCTCTCCCGAAATGTGAAGGCCGTACAGAGCTACATTTTGGAAGCTTTCCCAACAGGCTTTGCTTCCTCGTGGAAATGAGAGAGTTGCATATATTCGCCTTGGATGTTGGGGAGTAACCATTGGGTGGTTCTTGAGTTGGACCCCCTGCATAGGAGTGTCAATGTTTTTTTTATCCTTTTTTGGCAAACACTTCCAAAAACGTTGTTGGAGAGAAGATGCAACCACTTCTGAAGACCCTCCCTCGCCTCCTCCACGCGATGGGAATGTATGAGGTCCTTTCTCCCAAAGGAGCCCAAAAACCTCTCCATGCTGACTGCATAAAGTCTTGGACTCACAGGAGGTTCCAAAACAACATTCCACAACAAAAGGACGAGTTAGATTTTACATCCATTATTTATGTTTCCCTCATTAATTTTCTTAAATTTCTGTTACACCCTTGATGACATGGTTCGTGGTGTGTTTTATTTCAGCTCTTCTTGTGGTGTTTTTGCTTTGAAGTTCATTGATAGTTTGGTTTCCGGGAAACCAACAACAGCTTCTTACGAGCAGGGTCAAGTGCCTTCATTCATGTTGAAGTTGGTAGTTGAGACCTTGCGAAGGGAGGCGTATTGGTAGCCTTGTTTGACCAACACAATATTATTTGATGATATTTTTGTATGTGATTTGAAGTTAATGCGATTATGTATCATGCAACAAAGTATTAGTTAATGATAGTTTGGTATGTGAAAGAATTTCATATTAGTCTGTGATGTTTTGGATGTTTTGGATGTTTTGGTATAGCCTTGTTAATGTTTAGTTTTTAAAGTTTGGATGTATTAGTTAATGATGTTTTGGATGTTTTGTTCTTGAATTTTCATAAAATTATGCTCTATTCTCAGGTATGTGACTGTTGCATTTGTTGGGCAGTGAGGTTTTCATACATTTCTGAATATTTCATCAAAGTATGCTATTTTCTGTCATCATAGTTAGGTAGTGTCCTCTTGGATGTTTTGGTCAGGAATTTTCTCCAAAGTAATCTTGTTTTATGTCCTCATAGTCAAGTAATGTCCTCATAGTCATGTAGTGCCCTCATAGTCATGTAGTGCCCTCATAGTCAGACAGTGTTCTTTTGGATGTTTTGGTAAGGAATTTTCACCATAGTATGCTTGTTTTCTGCCCTCATAGTCAGGTAGTGTCCTCTTGGATGTTTTGGTATGTGCTTTTCTCCAAAGTAAGCTTATTTTCTGTCCTCGTAGTCATGTAGTGTCCTTATAGTCAGGTAGTGTCCTTATAGTCAGAAAGTGTCCTCTTCAAAGTATGCTTCTGATTCTTTAATACAATTAGCAAGCATCATAATTTACATAAGGATATATGGTTAAGATTCTTTAGCTCTGATGTCTCATCCTCACAAAGAGACACCTGGTTTGATATGTGACAATTGCACTTTTTGGTCTGGAATTTTCACCAAAGTTTACTATTTTCTGTCCTCATAGTCAGGCAGGTATGTGATTGTTGCATTTGTTGGGCAGTGAGGTTTTCATACATTTATGAATATTTCATCAAAGTATGCTATTTTCTATTATCATAGTCAGGTAGTGTCCTCATAGTCAGGTAGTGTCCTCTTGGATGTTTTGGTCAGGAATTTTCTTCAAAGTAATCTTGTTTTATGTCCTCATAGTCAAGTAATGTCCTCATAGTCAGGTAGTGCCCTCATAGTCAGACAGTGTTCTTTTGGATGTTTTGGTTTGGAATTTTCACCATAGTATGCTTGTTTTTTGCCCTCATAGTCAGGTAGTGTCCTCTTGGATGTTTTGGTCTGTGCTTTTCTCCAAAGTAAGCTTGTTTTCTGTCCTCATAGTCAGGTAGTGTCCTTATAGTCAAGTAGTGTCCTTATAGTCAGGTAGTGTCCTTATAGTCAGGTAGTGTCCTTATAGTCAGAAAGTGTCCTCTTCAAAGTATGCTTCTGATTATTTAATACAATTAGAAAACATCATAATTTACATAAGGATATATGGTTAAGATTCTTTAGATCTGATGTCTAATCCTCACAAAGAGACACCTGGTTTGATATGTGACAATTGCATTTTTTGGTCTGGAATTTTCACCAAAGTTTGCTATTTTATGTCCTCATAGTCAGGTAGTGTCCTCTTAGTCAATTCAGTAAATTACATTTTTTGTTATGGAATTTTGATCAAAGTATCCTCTTTGCTGTCCTCATAGTCAGATAGTGTCCTCATAGTCAGATGGTGTCCTCATAGTCAGGTAATGTCCTCATAGTCAAGCAGTGTCCCCATATTCATGGCACTAAGAATTGATTTTTGTGTGTGACATTGATGTGTTTATGTCCTCATTATGATATGGCAAAACATGTTGGCAGCTTCCACCCATATTGTGTACTTTCACATTAAATGACAATTGGGGGTGTTTACATCCATACCCCTTATAAATGAAAACTCAAATGAAGGCTTTTGGACTCACAACTCATACAATAGCAATGGATGTTAGGTCACTACTCCAACCACCTAAACCCACCACCAAATTGAGTATGGGTTGTGCGTTGTTGGATTGCTGTTTGGGAGGAGGTGTTCTCTCCAACTCAATTACAAAGTTCGTGGGAGAGAGCGATTCCGGAAAGACTCAAATATGTCTGCAACTCGCACTGACCGCACAACTCCCTCTCGCAAATGGTGGACTATCTAGATCATCCATCTACCTTCACATTGAATATGCCTTCCCATATCATTGACTCCACCAAATGGCAGACCAATTGCAGGCATCTCATGAAATCGTACGTCGGTGCAACCCTTATGCCCAAATATTCCCTAAGGTTGTCGAAGATGCTTATCAAATGCTAGCCATTATGCCTTCCATTGATGCGATGATTAAGAAGGGAAAATCGGAGTTGCCAGTCTGTCTCATTATCGTAAATTCAATTGCAGCCCTCTTTAGGTCCCAATTTGAACATACTCCAAAGGCACTCAAAACTCGTTTAGAGCTGTTCTTCAAGATTTCCGGAAAATTGAGGGCTTTGGCTCACCGGTTCGATCTGGTTGCTATTGTCACAAATGAGGTTTCTGATTTCTTTGGTCCAGCTGGTGGTATCAATGGGTTACAAATGGGGAACTTTTCTTCCTTCCAAACATCTGGCAGAAGGGTGTCTCTCGCATTGGGGTTAGCTTGGGCTAATTGCATTAATTCAAGATTGTTCTTGTCTAGAGAATAGGAGGTTGTTGCAACATGTTCAAATGTTGAAGGTTCCGAGGCTAACTACGTTACGAAAAGCACAAGACGTCTTGCTATTGAGATTTCCCCTAACCTTGCTCCTGCAAACTGTAACTTTTTCATTGAACAAAGTGGGGTATTTGGAACTAGATTGAACCGGGCACATTGTGGATCTGACTTTTCTGAAGTTGAAAATGGCTTTAACTTTGAACTTTTAATTTTGTTTTGTCTACCACTATGGTAATATATCCAGTATCCAGTCTAACATTATGTATGAAAAGTCCACTGCTATGTGTACTAATTCTTAGACTTCATTTCATAAAAAACTTGCATTAAACAAATAAAGACATTGAAACCACATAATACATAAAAAGCTTGCATCAAACACATAATGTAAGGACCCTTCCCAAATTTCCCCTCGAAACCCGAAAAGAACCTTTATCCTGTCTAACAGCTCTTTTACCTCAAAAATTAAATACCAGGAATACCCTTTATCCTTAAATAATTTTTAGTAAACCTTAATGGGTTCCCGACAGAACCTCTGTACTTACTGACCACTCCTACCTGTCAGATGTAGGATAGCATACAGGTCAAAGCCAAGACCTCGGAATAGTGGTGGTCCAAATAGGAATACCCTATGACACCAAATGTCAATAGGTCAGGCACTATTGACACCTCTACTGGAATACCACAAGACAACCGGCTAGTCAGATACTTGTGAACCAACAATAATTCATCACTCTGGGTCACCGCCCACACCAACCCACAGGCCCGGATGACGAAGTATTTTTATAGGCTGATTAAGCACATGACAATCGTCGTCAAATCATATTAGAGCCGGAAATAGCCTCGACTATCATATCATATAAGTCGGCAAGTATCCTCGACTATCATATCGTATCCTCAGCCGGAATAACCCTCGGCTAGCAATACATATAAGCCGGCATAACACTCGGCTACCATATCACATCAGTCGGCATATCCCTCGACTAGCATATCATATCATCAGCCGGTATAACCTTCGGCTATCATATCACATCAATCGGCATATCCCTCGACTGGCATATCATATCATCAGCCGATATAACCTTTGGCTGTCATATCACATCAGTCGGTATATCCCTCGACTGGAATATCATATCATCAGCTGGTATAACATTCGGCTATCATATCACATCAGTTGGTATATCCCTCGACTGGCATATCATATCATCAGCCGGTATAACCTTCGGTTATTATATCACATCAGTCGGCATATCCCTCGACTGGCATATCATATCATCAGCCGGTATAACCTTCGGCTATCATATCACATCAGTCGGCATATCCCTCGACTGGCATATCATATCATCAGCCGGTATAACCTTCGACTATCATATCACATAAGTCGGCATATCCCTCGACTGGCATATCATATCATCAGCCGGTATAACCTTCGGCTATCATATCACATTAGTCGGCATATCCCTCGACTGGCATATCATATCATCAGCCGGTATAACATTCGACTATCATATCACATCAGTCGGCATATCCCTCGACTGGCATATCATATCATTAGCCGATATAACCTTCGGCTATCATATCACATCAGTCGGCATATCCCTCGACTGGTATATCATATCATCAGCATGTATAACATTCGACTATCATATCACATCAGTCAGCATATCCCTCGACTGTCATATCATATCATCAGCCGGTATAACATTCGGCTATCATATCACATCAGTCGGCATATCCCTCGAATGGCATATCATATCATCAGCCGGTATAACCTTCGGCTATCATATCACATTAGTCGGCATATCCCTCGATTGGCATATCATATCATCAGCCGGTATAACATTCGGCTATCATTTCACATCAGTCGGCATATCCCTCGACTGGCATATCTTATCATCAACCGGTATAACCTTCGGCTATCATATCACATCAGTCGGCATATCCCTCGACTGGCATATCATATCATCAGCCGGTATAACCTTCGGCTATCACATCACATCAGTCGGCATATCCCTCGACTGGCATATCATATCATCAGCCGGTATAACATTCGACTATCATATCACATCAGTCGGCATATCCCTCAACTGACATATCTTATCAACAGCCGGTATAACCTTCGGCTATCATATCACATCAGTCGGCATATCCCTCGACTGGCATATCATATCATCAGCCGGTATAACCTTCGGCTATTATATCACATCAGTCGGTATATCCCTTGACTGGCATATCATATCATCAGCCGGTATAACTTTCTGCTATCATATCACATCAGTCGGCATATCCCTCGACTGGCAGATCATATCATCAGCCGGTATAACATTTGGCTATCATATCACATCAGTCGGTATATCCCTCGACTGGCATATCATATCATCAGCCGGTATAACCTTCGGCTACCATATCACATCAGTCGGCATATCCCTCGACTGGCATATCATATCATCAGTCGGTATAACATTCGGCTATCATATCACATCAATCGGCATATCCCTCGACTGGCATATCCCTAGCCACCAGGGTATCCCTTGGGGTGTGCTAGTCCTGTATCACAACTCTCTGTACTATGCATAGACAGCCTCGTGACCCGGCGGAGCCAAAACTCCTCGATGCTAGAGTCGGAGCACTCAACGAACCAGCGGAGCAAAACTCTCCACGCTAGTCGGAGAAACAGTAACAAATTATATTGGAGGTTCACCGGTTTCACCGCCAACAGCGGATCCTAGTCCCATATCCTGGTCCTCCTCAAATATGTTTATCTTGGAGGTTCACCGGGTTCACCGCTAATAACGGATCCTGGCCCCGGGTCCTGGCCTCCCTCAAATATGGCAAAATCCGATAAACTCATACATAAGGGTCAAAACCCAAATCATGGACTCAATAATTTCCTCGTCAAAACGATATCAAAACCGAGTCCAAAAACCATGACATTTCTCAAATCACACTTTAACTGAAATAGTGGAAAACATGTGTCTAGTAATAATTTCTAAAATCCGGAAAATCAAAGCTACAATACATAACAGTATTTAAACAAAGATACATTGATGCATGCATTTCAATTTATAAATCAAAAGTCCACTCACATATATCATCCAACCCCAAAATTCATGGACGCTCTAGCCCCAAGGAACACATGCACAATAATGACCTAACTACCTTGACTTTCCGAGCTCAAAACCCGCTCCACGGTCAACCATTACCGCTGGGATTGCCCAACCGGGCCCTAAACGAACTCCTATGGCCTCGAAACTAACAAAATCTGATCCGGAACATCCCAAAACCCTAGTCACATGCCACCACGCGCCACCGGAAGGTCGAAACACGAGCCCACGCGCCGGCACACCCCCTCACGCGCCGGTCACGCGCCTGCTACAGTGTTCACGCCCCTGGATTGGTCCAACCCGGCCGACCGGTTCACTCAACCCGACCGATTCACTCAACCCGACAGTCACTCGACCCGACCGATCACCGGTGACTCACCGGAGAAGACAACCGACTGCCGGCGCCACCGTCTGGTTTCGCCGGAATCCCCCATTTTCGGCTGAAACTTCAAGCTTTTATAACTTCCTCAAAACTCAACCATTTTTCACAAATTTTATGTCTAAATCTATCTACTCAAACTCAAGAATCCAAATATGACCTCAAAACCACAAACACGTACCTGTGTAAGTCGAAAAATCGATCGGAAGATCCAAAACTTCCTATACTCGGTTCGGCTTCCCCCATGGTCCTCTCCTTCAATGGTTGGTACGGTTGTGATCATGGGAAAGAGTAGAATACGATTAGTGGATCCACAATGGAAGTTAAAGCCTTGAATCAAAAGTTGACTTTCTGGGTTTTGGGTGTTTTCTCACGGGTTCGGGGTGTGTTTTACAGAGAGATGAGTGATAATAAGATGAAGATGTAAAATGATTGGCGTTAAACTATCTTCTCCCAAACCAAAATTACCAAAATGCCCTTGCACATCTAGACCCATAACTTTCGTACACGAACTCCGTTTTCTGCGTGCCGCCTGTCTACGAACTCGTGAGTTCGAGACCTACGCAACGACCCAAGAAAAATTCCCAAAAGTACTGCCAATCAAAAAGTGACTCTCGAACCCGTCCAAAATCGAGGGTAAAATTGTCCAATTCTAAAAATAATTAAATTTCTGGTCTGGGTCGTTACACATAAAGACATAGAAACCACATATTTTGCTTCACACAAACAAAACATTAAAAAGAACGATAAGGTTTGCTTTTCATACAACCAAAAATACAACAACTTCACGTGAACCCATATTCAACGACGTCCACCACCGAACAAATTCTTGTCCCCTTCGATAGTGATTTCATATTTCATCCCACTTACACAGTGTATCATAATCAACCCAACTTACAAATTTCTTGAATAATCTGAAGCCACTTTCAAGAGACTTACGCTTCAATTTTGCCATCTATTCAGACTCATTAAAATCCCACACTGTAGATGCCGTTGTGAACTCCAGCTTTATCTTCATTCCCTTAATCGCATGGAGATTAAGTCTTGCATGATGCCTTTTTCGGATGGTTCTTCTTCGGATTTCAACCAAAGTATCTTGGTCAGCTAGTATCTCCTTCACAATATTCTCGTGCATGTTCTTCCATAAAAGTGTATTATCCACGGACTTTTCTATCCCAGTATCCAAACATGTGTTGAAGCCGTCAGTGTTTGTTTGGTCATCAATTTCATTGGATGACAAGGTAAACACAGCTGGAGATCAAATTTGACTTCCATCAAGTGCTGATTTTTGGGCATTTAGGAGGGTGCTGTTGGTGGTTGGGGGTGTTGCGGCCATTTCTTGGCTGACTGAATGCTTCAATTGACAAAGGAGGTGATGGGCTTTAAGTTAGGAGGTTGAGACAATTAATTACTTATACAGTAGGAGTGTGAGGCCACTAGTTGCCAGCTATTTTTCCCCCCAAATACCCCAACTGGCGAGACCAATTTCCCTCCCTAAAGTTTGACTTAATAAAATATCATCCTACACATAACCAAACATGGGTGTGATGTAAGAGGAGTGATGTAAGAGGAGTTATGTAAGCCTAAAAATATCTCATGTTTATTAATAAATTAAAATTATTATATATTTTATTTTTATTTGTAATTTTAATTATAAATAAAATTAAATGTTAATAATAATATTTAATTTCAGAAATTTAATGACACATGCTCAGTCATCAGTATTAAGTTTGTCCCCTTCTGAAATTTAATGACACATGAGGACACTACTAGACTATGGGGGCACTATCACTTACTCCATATTAATTTTCAACACCTATTTTCACGCTTTATGTGTCTATGTTTGGTTAAGTTACTACCACTAAGGTCAGTTTTCGTTTTCCTTCGTTCATATGCTTCAAGAACTTGTTAATGTTGTTGGAAAATATAGTCTTGTGTGAGAGCTTTGCAATTTGCAACGACCATGAGTATGAGGACACTACCTGACTATGCGGACATTACTTGACTATGAGGACAGAAAAGAGCATAATTTGATGAAAATTCCAGATCAAAACATCCAATTCACTGAACTGACTATAAAGACACTACCTGACTATGAGTACAGAAAAGAGCATACTTTGATGCAATTGACAAAGGACGTTATGGGCTTTAAGTTTGGAGGTTAAGACAATTAGTTACTTATATAGTAGGAGTGTGAGGACACTACCTGCTAGCTATTTCCCTCCCCCCCCCCCCCCCCCCCCCCCCCCCCCCCCCAAATACCTGACCAATTTCCCTCCCAAAAATTTGACTTATACAAAGAGGAGTGATGTAAGCTTGGCTTAAACATTTGAACATTATAAAAATATATCATGTTTATCAATAAATTAAAATTATTATATATTTTATTTTTATCTGTAAATTTAATTATAAATAAAATTTAATTTTAATAATAATATTTAATTTCAATTTTCCATCAATTGTATATCCAATTTCATCAATTATGGTGACATATCTAGTTGATGGATGTCCTTTCACATTTATTCATGCTCAGTCAGCAATATTAAGTTTGTCCCCTTCTGAAATTTAATGACACGATAAGGACACTACCTGTCTATGGGGGGCACTATGACTTACTCCATATTAATTTTCAACACCTAACACCCTAATGCAGTAAGTCCTTCGACCAACATTGTACCTCTCCTGCCTTAACCTCCCTTCTATATAAGTTTACTCCTTCAAACCTCCTGAACAATCAGAAACTTCACATGCCATATTCCTTACAACCAAATTCCGTTGCTTCCTAAACCTTGTCTGATATCTGCCCAAAAACTGATGGCCCATTGTATGATGGGGACATTTCCTGGCAAGTAGACTTCCCTACACTTCTAGACATCCCTTCTTTAACCCACCCTGCAAACACGTCCTCCGGTAGCGACGAAGATTCCGATGACCCTAAAGGCCGCGTATATGATGTCAAGAATGCTCTGAGTTACCAAACCAATGCGGCAGGGTGGTGGGAGCACAAAGTGAACATCCATGCATCAACAATGGGTAGGTTGAAGGATAAGGTGAATGCGACAACTTATTGAGAGATGAAGAAAATTATGAAGGCTGAGTGGAGATTTGCCAAGTTGGAGGAACTGAAGAAGGAGGTGGAGGCTTAAAAAAAAGGCGGTTGAGGATTTCAAGAATAGTGATGAGTTTCGTGATGCAATGATTGCTGCAAGACGAGAAGGGTTTGAGATATGCCGTAACTATCTCATGTTTGTGGATTCAAAGAGGAACTGGGACCTTATTAATTCAGATGAAGTGTGTGAAGTTGAGTTCTCTTCAGACCAGGAATATAACAACCATGTTCTGGCGGCAAGGAAAAAGCCAAGAGGTGAGGATTTTGAATAGGCGGGTATCCAGGATGTAAGGAACATGCATTTCCTTACATGTTGTTTTTTGTTGGCACCATTAGGTTCTATAACTTACTTTTGTAAAATGAGGGCCTATTTTCACGCTTTTAAATTTCTGTATATGTATGGTTAAGTTTGTGCTACTAACGTCAGTTATCGTTTTCCTTTGTGCATGTGCTTCAATAATGGGTTAATTTTGTTGGAAAGTATAGCCTTGGGTGAGAACTTTGCAATTTGACACTATCTGACTATGAGGACACTACCTGACTATGAGGACACTACCTGACTATGAGGATAGAAAAAACTATATTTTGATGATAATTCCAAACCAATGCATCCAATTCACTGAACTGACTATGAGGACATTACCTGACTATGAAGACAGAAAAAAACATACTTTGATGAAAATTCCAGACCAAAACATCCAATTCACCGCACTGACTATGAGGACACTACTTGACTATGAGGACACTACTTGACTATGAGGACAGAAGCGAGCATACATTGATGAAAATTCCATACCAAAACATGCAATTCACTTAACTGACTAAGAGGATACTACCTGACTATGAGGACAGAAAAGAGCATATTTTGATGAAAATTCCATACCAAAACATGCAATTCACTGAACTGACTATGAGGACACTACTTGACTATGAGGACAGAAAAGATCATACTTTGATGAAAATTCCATACCAAAACATGCAATTCACTGAACTGACTAAGAGGACACAATGTGACTATGAGGACAGAAAATAGCATACTTTGATTAAAATTCCATACCAAAACATGCAATTCACTGAACTAGCTATGAGAACACTACCTGACTATGATGACAGAAAATAGCATACATTGATGAAAATTTCAGAACAAAACATGCAATTCACTTAACTGACTATGGGGACACTACCTGACTATGAGGACAGAAAAACGCATACTTTGATGAAAATTCCATACCAAAACATCTAATTCACTGCACTGACTATGAAGAAACTACCTGACTATGAGGACATATTGATGAAAATTCCACCCCAAAACATCCAATTCACTACACTGACTAGGAGGACACTACTCGACTACGAGGACAGAAAAGAGCATATTTTTTCTGAAAATTCTAGACCAAAAGATCTAATTTTATAAAATGAGCACGCACAAACTGAATATCACAGAGTCATTCATTGAAACTGAAAAACCATCATTGTCATAATCTCAAAATACATGCCCCTAGTCTAACATTCAGGCAACTTAAGGATTACAAACAAGTTTAAAACAAGTTGGCTTTCACTCAATCTAAGGTCCAATAACAAAAATCACATGCACTTAAATAGGTGAATACCTAAGCTTTGAACAGAAATATGGTCCTTGATGTGAAACTTTTACCATAACTTAGAAATTTTGTCTACGATGGAGTACGAAGTGGAACTTGGCCTTTACATGTCGCTTTATTCTTACTCCGACCACCACACCTTGAACACTTATAGGTATGTGTACCCTCTCCTTGGGATGGTATCCTTAACTTCTTCCATCGACGTGCATGACCTTGCATATGGGAGGGTGAATAGCATGATTGAGGACTTCTTGTGGTATTACCCATGTTGCCTTATCTCTCGGAATGGGATAAACAATTTCAGAATAAGCATCCAACCATGTCTTTCTAGTATAATATCGAGAAGCAAACAAATAGACATTAACTCTCAAGAATCGACATACTGCAAATACATGCTTGCACAGAAGCTGCTCAAGCTGAAACTTCCTACACGTGCACGTGTTGTTGTGCAAGTGCACAAGTCCATCCATATCCCCATCCAGAACGTTATATTATTCATGATTGAGCCTGATGACATTCATTCTGGCAGCATCCTCAACTTTGGTTCTCAACTTATTTTCCCCAAAATCAGGCACAAAGTAGTAGTGCACTTTGTATCCAAATCACGACGTTTGGTAAACCACTTCACAGTTTCATCTATCAAATGTACCATTGGAAAAGTCCTCGTAAATCGAAGAACAGAGTTCCCAGATTTAGCAATGTTAGTGGTCATGACATTGTAACGACGTCCATCCATATGAGCCATTGACCACCTTTGAAAGCCTGCTTCTTTTAGATACTTGGCTACTCTTGGGTTTGTTGCAATCTTCTTGAAATGACGATCAAATTCAGCAACATGATAAGATTTTGCAACTTGCTCAAAATATATCAGCAATTCATCGTTCATTTTCAATTGGTAAGAGTTCTTCATGTGATAGAAACAAAAAACATTCTCTATGAAAGGGAATTTTATCCTCAACACTTTCTCAATGTTTACATTCCTATCAGAAACAAAAACATGATTAGGACACTCACCAAGCGTTGATAGCAATTTACTGAAACACCACTGCCATGAAGCGTCCGTCTCCAAATCCCCAATTCCAAAAGCAATGGGATAAACGTTGCGATTACCATCGGAAGCGTTTGCAACGAACAACACACCCTTATACTTGCACTTCAAATGGGTAGCATCAACAACAATAACCGACCGCATTGAAGACCTAAACCCCCTTACACATGCACCAATTGCCATAAAAAAATATAAAAAGTTGTTGGTTTCATCAGTTAGGATGTGTGTCTTTGTGCCCAGGTTCATTCGTTCCAATTGATAACAATAAGAGGGTAGAAGAGCATACGAGTCTTCCGGTGACCCCTTAATCGACTCTAATGCCGATTCCCTTGCCCTCCACGCTTTTGCATATGGAATGCTAACACCAAGGTTGTGTTTCACATCCATCATTAAGTCATTTGGCGTGTATATACTGCGTGAATCCTTAAATATCCATTTCACAGAATCTCCAACTACGGCTACAGTTGCTTGACGATGGTTGTCATTTAAAAACTGAAGATCACATTCATGCACCATATTGTATTTGTAAATCATGAAGTTTTCATCCCCAATCCGGTGTGCACGAAGACGCCATGGACATGAGGTTGTGCACAACTAACCCCCAATCGGGCCTTGGAGGAATAACTCACTTTGTACTCAAAGTGACCTCGAATTGCTGCCAAACGTAACTCCCTATTCAACAATTTCTTCGATGAGAACATTTTACCCACTTCTAACCCTGCATACCAATTTACTCTTGAGTATCCATTATCACAATTGGCATCTTCTTCATTCATCATATCCAAATTGGTCCTATGCTGCTCCGATTCTTGTCCTCCATTTACTGGAATAGAACCTTCAGATAACGTTGCATGTTCACGCTGCAATGGAGATGAATAATGGCTTCCCATTGAGTCCCTTTCTACACCGAATACATCTGCATCAACGTCAAGAAGTCTGTCAAAATCAATGATTTCTATCACATCATTCCCAAGCTCCTGTCTCCCTTGGTGAATCCCATTTGTATTCTCGTGGATAACTTGATTACTCTCATCAATGCCATTTGCATTAGGAGCTAATTGACCACTTTCCCTCGTCCTATTAAAATTCACACCCTCTAGCACATTCCACTTATGTTTCTTCTCTACAAACCAGTAAGGGCACAACTTTGGATCCTATGGTCTCACTAGAGTACCTCAAGAAATATTGGACATCATCATCATCCACAATTTCAATATGCTTGTATTCAATGGATGGTACATGCACTGAGAACTTCAAACTGAGTTTTTCGGCATGATTGTTTGGTTGGGCAATAAGGGGAACACGGTTTATAAGCTCAGCAAACGTAGTAGCCCTTGGTATTATAATGCATTTCATATCGCCCCCTTCATACATGTACTTCTTTCCAGACCTCAACCATTTTCCATTGAAACAAATCATAATTGCAACCGATTCCATTCCCTGAAATTTCATACACTAAAATTTATTACAATAAAGTTAAACTGCACTACATTACTATAAGACTATTAGGGCACTATACGACTACATGACTATTGGGTCACTATCAGACTACCAGACTTTTGGGTCACTATCAGACTACCGAACTATTGGGTCACTATCAGACTACCAGACTATTGGGTCACTATCAGACTAGATCTACAAATTCATCTGGTCATCTTCATACTAGATCTACAAATTCATTTGGTAATCTTCCCCACCTCACACCTGCAAATACATCTTCCTCACTCTCCAATTGGTTATTTGCTTTAATTTCTTGAATGCCCAACAATTGTGGTTCATCCACCTTAACAAAAATCAAACATAGGATTGAGAGAGACTAACCTCTGCACAAGAGACCACCTCCTTGAACACCCTTATGGAAAGGAAGATGAGATTATTCAGTTGCAGCAAATATTTTCTTTCCTAACCTGGAATTAAAATTTAGTTATTTGCTTTAATTTCTTTAATGCCCAACACTTGTGGTTCATCCACCTTAACAAAAATCAAACATATGATTGAGGGTGACCAACCTCTGTAAATGAGACCACCTCTGTAAATGAGACCACCTCTTTGAAGATGAGGAAGATGAGAGGAAGATAGAGGATGAGAGGAATTTGCTAAGATGCGGAGAGGAATTTCGCAGGGTCTAATTTCTCATAGTCAGCTGGTTATCACAAAATTACTATTCACTTTATATAAGTTCTATTTTTATAAACAAATTTTGGAGGGTACTATTTTTTAATAGATTTTTGGAGAGTGTTTTATTTCCTCCAATTTCCCAATTTTCAAACCACATGGTTGCATGAATTGACGTTGGCATAGTTCATCTTCAGTATTTCTTTTTTCTTTGGAGGTAAATTCATGGAAGAACGTCCAAACTGCTCCAATTTAATAACTCAATAAACTGAAATGATTAAACGGTTCATATTCATTATGGAGTTATAATCTGAATTGGGTATCAGAAGCCCAGAAGGATTGTCGTTACGTTCCTTTCTTTATTTATTTATTTATTATTTATTATCAAGTGAACATCCTCCGACACCTTAATCCTTGAGTATTACCTTTTTCTTTGGAGTCAATAAGCTTTCATCGAAGGTCCACAAGAAAAACCTCCGGCGTGAAAAGCAACCTCGATCAATACCAGAAGAACATGTAAGTGTGGATAAGGTCTTTTACAATATTAATTTATATATGTGTATTTGATTCTTAAAAGCTCAACTTTGATTGGCTGAAGTGATGGTCTATGTTTTATAAAGGACAATATTTGCTTATTTGAATGATATATTTTTTAATTTTTGGGTTCAGCTATTTGAGTCGAGCAGAACCTAATTCGAAACTTGTAGAAATTAACCTAAACTCACATACACTTGAGTTAACTTGAATCTAACCTGAACTCGAATTGTGAAGGTTGGTTTAGATTTGGGTTGGTCTTCCAACTCACCCAAGTTGCACCTCCTAGTCTCCTAATCATGAGGAAATCCTCCTCAAGAGTTACGTACGTGGCACGCTTAACCAATGATACATGATCTTTTTTTTAAGGATAAATTAATATTACCTTCATCGTTAACCAAAATGTTCGATTGTAACTTTATACTTACGGATGTGTATAATATATGAATAGTACTTTTGATTTTAAAATACGCATATTTTAGCAAATCTTTGAGAAGTGTATGGAAAATGTAAGTGTTTTTAAAAATACGTATGTATTTATATAATACTCATTAACGCAACTCTAAGCCTTGAGCGAGAGAGAAAGAGAGAAAGGTTTAATTAACAAAAAAAATTATGAAATTTGGGGACACTCGAGACAGGTTTTGGCTGGGATTGTCTTGTAGAAATTTTCATATTGTGAATTTTGGAAAAATGAAGATAAGAGTACTTTTGGGTTTAGACAGAAGAACGAGAAAAGAGAATATTTTGAAGAGTAATGTTAGGTATCCCAAATTTTATACTAAATTGAGTATTAAAATGATGTGGCACATGACACGTCATAAAAACTTAAAATCAAATTAATCAGAAACTCTATCTGTAATTCTAATTTGTACACTATATGACGCCGCCGCCTACCATTCCTATCATTATGTGGCGGTTTGCTACTCCCCATTTTGAACCACCGCGCTATTGTCTGCTGCCTTGCTGTACTGCATACATGGTACACCTATCAAAAAATCTCCAAGAAAATCTCTGTTGTTTTTGCATTCCGGATTTCTTATACACAATTAAATGTACATCCACAATAATAAAACTCATTCCAACTTTGCGTATTCGACAACGGCCTTCAATGCCGGAGCACCGTGCCACCACCACACCAGTCACAATCATGCAGATAATTAAGGATCCCCCAATTCATGACTAGTAATTTAGGTTCAATTCAATGGTGTTTTAATCCCAACTTGTGCAAGAATTTTATTATGAATTGATTCAGAGAATAATATTGGACAAGAAGAAGAGACTGATTTATTGGACTGTTGAAACCTAAATTTTATTAAAGATAAATACAAAAAAAATTCTCCTGATTAAAAGGAAACAATAAAGTGGATCAGCAAGGTGAATCTTAGCCTCACGGCAGGTGCATTGAATGGAGACGTTTACTGGCAGATTTTTAGGATATGGCAAGTGTTTGACAAGAAACAAACACTCAGTGATAAAGTTTCAAGTTGTCGTCTTTATCTCAAACAATCTCAAATGAAGCCTATATAAAGGCATGAGGGTTGAGAGAATAAACAACAACACCGGAGCAGTAAACTTTTGAGAAGGAGTAAGCCGAGATCACCAAGTTGCCGAAGGAAATAAGCAGAAGGTAAAGTTCGATGCTTTGCTATATATTTTGGTTTCTTACAATCTTCTTGTTTTATACTCTCAGATACCATATGTGGAAATGAGCAAAGGTCATCCCCATGAGTCAAACCCTCCGGTTATACAAATCTCGCCAAGGTGTTGTTTGAAGAGATAGCAAAAGATGCCACAAATCCCTTTGCTCGTTAAGAAGATATCGAGCATGTCACCAAGCTGATGAAGGTGTTGTTTGAAGAGATAGCAAAAGATGCCAGAAATCCCTTTGCTCGTTAAGAAGATATCGAGCATGTCACCAAGCTGATGAAGAGAAATAATGCAATAGAACTCGTAACCTTTTTAGGTGCGGTTCGATTTGCTGTTCAAATAAGGGAGTGATCCCTCAAATGACTAAGAGTCTCACGATCGCAACTGAAACTGCTGCAAAAAGAGAAAAAATTTGCTCTCAGCAAAATGGCAGATGCCAGAGAAGAGGTGCTTGTGAAGAAAGACTAACCGACAAACATGTGTTTGTCTATTTGTTACTGACATGCCGACTCAAGAAAAAGCAAAAAAATGAATCAGACCTTGGAGATGGTCATGTGAAGGTTAAGAGCATGCAACAAATTGATAAACAAAGCCAAGAAACTTCGGTTATTTGTTTAAAGGTTCACGCCATTTTGGTCAATGGAAGATGCAACAAAAGCAATGCAAGTGTTGGACTAGACTCCCTGCAGCATGCCACCTGCCAAGATAAGGAGAAAATGATATTCCTTCTCAAGTGGCATGTCACTTAACCCAACAAAAGCTATGCCGACGTGCATGTTCTCATCAAATAAGAGGCATGTCACACATTTGCAAGAAAAAAAGGGAAGAAGACAAAGTTGAAAGCTTTTATTATGTGATTGCATCAAGAGTCGGATCCCAATATGAAGTCAAGTGAAGAGTCCAGTCTTTGTCGAATGGACATTACCTTTAGAAGAAAACTGCAACAATTTCTCCAAAGAAGACTCAGGTCTCATCACAAAAACTGATGTGAGAAACAGGGATTCGTTCCTTTATAGGAGACAGAGTTGCCATGAAGATTAGTTGTTTCCTTATTCAAAGTGAATTAGGAGCAATTTGATAAGTTACAAGTCTACATCAAGCTCGATGGTGATCCCTCGAGAACAAAGATCGGAGCCCAAATCAAACATTGGGCTATCAAAGTACAAGTCCAAAGGCTTAGACATTATCCCAAGCCCGAAGCTTGTGGTGCATCCACTTCAAAAAAGATTCAAAGGCCATGGTTCGTGTGGGGGGGGGGGGGGGGGGGGGGCGTGTAGGGGGTGTTTATGATTTGAGAATTGAAAATTAAAGACAAGTAAATCAAAGTGCAGAAAATAACAATGCAAGAATGAAAGGTTGATTGTTTGTTAACTAAGGCGAATTAAGACTTACTATCTACTCTAACCAATTATAGCTCTTAATCAGATTATCATGACCTAATTACTATGCAATTCTGAATTAGGTGCCTATGTGGACACCCCCCACCCCTCCTCGAACCCGTGTAACCCAAAAACACCCAAAAACCCAGAATTTGAACTTTGATTCAAGGCCATGTCTCCCATGTTGGTGGAACAAATCGAAATCCCCTTCTTCCCACGAGCACAACAATAAACCATTGGAGGAGGCACCCACGGGAGACGCCGGACCGAGTAAAGGAAAAATGCGGAAGTTCAAATCGATTTTTCGGCCAGCACAGGTACGAGTTTAGTGTTTTGAGGTAATTTTTGAATTCCTAGGTTCGAGTAGATAGATTTAGACGTAAAATTCATGAAAAACGTATGAGTGTGAAGAAGTTAGAAAAACTTCAGGGTCGATCGAAAATGGAGTTTTCCGGCGACGGCGGCGTGGCCGTCTTCTCCGGTGAGTCACCGATGAGACTCTGGCGACAGTGGCACGACCGTCTTCTCCGACGACTGGTTCAGCCAGCGGTTGATGATGTCAGCATCAGTTGACCGTTGAGTCAACTGAGGTCGTCAAGGATTTGACGGAATATGCTGACGGCGTTAGCATATTTAGCATATTCCGTCAAAGGTTAACAGCGTTACGGAACCCTAACGCTGTCAGGGTGGACGGAATATTTTGATTCTGTTAGGAGATTCTGTCAGATTTGACGGAATATTCCGTCAGGGTTGAAGGAATATTCTGTCGTGAACAATGTTGGCGCGTTAGGGTGCGTGGCCGGTGCGTGGCGAGTGCTACGGCCTTCTACATGCGCGTGGGGACTGATTTTGGGGTCACGACGACGCGTGGCTAGGGTTTTGGGACGTTCCGGATCTGATTTTGATGGTTTTGAGGCCATACGAGTTCGTTTTGAGCCCCGTTTGAGTAATCCCAACGGTATTGGTTAACGTACGAAGCGCATTTTGACTCGGAGAGTTAGATGAGCGGGGATATGTTTATATCAAGGGTTCCTTGGGGCTGGGGTTGCCATGAGACGGTACTTTGGATGAACTGTGAACGGACTGGGTTTCCGGGATCACGGGGTATGCATACTTCTATGTTTTGGGTTATACCACGAGATTCTCTGATGATTGGTATAGAGGGTGTCTTTCCCTGCTACATTGTTGAGGGTTCTTCGACTGGCGTTAGAGGGTACCTCTCCGCCAGATCGTCAAGGGGTTCTCCAATGTTAGCGTTCGAGGGATCTATCTCTACTATATCGTTGAGGACTGAGGTATCTCAGGACGAGCAGGGTTATCGAGTTACCACTCGGGGTGCTCAGGATGAGCCGGAATATCGAGTTATCACTCGGGATGTTCAAGATGAGCCGGGATATCGAGTTATCACTCAGGTTGCACATGACGAGCCGGGATATTGAGTTATCACTCGGGATGTTTGGGACGAGCCGGGATATCGAGTTACCACTCGGGATGCTCTGGAGGACCAGGGATATCGAGTTCGACCTGGGGTAAGCTAGTGAGACTCAATTCAACCAAGTCTGGTTCCTTCGTCATCCGGGTCAGTAGGTTGGTGTGGGTGGTGACCCAGATTGACGAGTTATTGACGGTTCATAAGAGGCTGACAAGTCAGTTGTCTTGTGTTATTACAGTAGAGATTTCAGTAGTGTCTGACCTACTGACGATTGGTGTCAGAGTGTGTTACCTTTTCGGACCATCACTATTCCGAGGTTTCAGCTGTGACCTGTAAGATATCCTGCGTCTGACCGGTAGGTGTAGTCAGTAAGTACAGAGAAGTTTTGTTGGAACCCCTGTAAGGTTTATTTAATATATTTAAGAATTAAAGGTATTCCTGGTAGTAAATTTTGTGGAAAAAGAGCTGTCAGCGGGATAAAGGCTTTTCACGAATTTCGAGACAAATTCGAGAAGGGTCCTTACACTAGAAAAGTGAGATGCATTCCTAGGTTGTCATCAATTCATATTACAAGATTGTTTCTTAACCTCAACCTCTTGATGCTAATGAATCACATGATGATATGACGGTCACTCAAGCAATTCCATCAATAATTTATGCAAACACGGTAGCAAGTCTCATAAACATAAAAGAATGGTAGTTAAAGCAGTAATCATAGTTATTCAGCATGCATAGCAATCGAGACAAGAATAAAAATCTACTTAACGAGCTAACATGGATAGGGCTTCAAACAACCCTAGTTGTAAAAGGAACTACTCAATCATAACGGAAATTGAAACATAAATAATTGAATTCATAACTAAATTGCAATAATAAAATTAAGGTTACAGAAGAGATTGTTGAAGAACAGGCACAACAGAGCCTTCCTCTCCAAGCTCCACGCCCCAAAAGTGCAGAAAATAAAAACCGTTTTCTTTGAATTGAATTACAATGTAAATTGAGGTTAGGGTGTCTAGATCTCCAAAACGGCGTGTAAAATATATCTCCCTAAAACATTGAACAAAGGTTCCTTCTTATAGCCAAAGGGAAAGCCTTGTCCTACAAGGTTTGGAATTAGAAACCCTAGCCTAGAGTGTTGTAGAATAGTTATTGTACTTCTAAGTAATTACAAAGTCCCTAAAATCTATTAGAACCAATCAGAACATGGTTGGGAGTGTGAATGCAAGCTGGAAAGTGGGAACACAAGCTGGTCGCGGGTAGCCCGCGGTCTTCCCGCGGTTAGACGCTGGAACTTAGAACTTGGCCCTTGGAATGTCTTCGTCATAGGGGTCTGGGACTGCGCTTTGGAGGCACACCATGAGCATTGTAGAAGCGCATCCTCGTCTAGGCTAGGCGCACAGGTTGTCAGGGTTAGCGCATAGAAGGAACTTTGATCCACCGCTGGCGGAACAAGAACTAGGGTTTAGGCACAGAGGCTGGGCTCGGATGGGAAGTTCTTAGGACATGTACTCGACATGTCCTAGCATGACCTTGGTACTTCTAGGACATGAACTTGATGTCATGAGACACAAGTTTGGGACCCGGATGGCATGATCTGAGGTACTTGGCCAAGGACTCAATAAGGCGCATTGGCGCATTCAGGACCCAGTTTAGGACCTGATATTGAAATGAGGACATCTCCTTCATCTGAACTCCGATTTTAGTCATTCTTTTTGCGTTCTTCTCAGAATTTACCTATCTTTCCAAATCTGAACAAGTCTCACAAGATTGATCATTTTCTACTATTGATGGCACGAAATTCAAAAGACATGTAAGAGAGGCATATAAAGACATCAAAATGATGCATAAATAATGACTGATCAAATACCCCCAAACCTATCTTTTGCTAGTCCCTGAGCAAAAAAAAATTTAACAAAATGAAAAGACTCGATCGTAGTTAAGATAGAACATTTAACCCCTAGGTTCACCTAGTAGGAGGAGTTTTGTCTCCTAAGGGTTATAACAGCCCGATACCCACAAACATTTTACTTAGACAAATAAGATGCTAGAGATAGTACTTTTAACAAGCTAATAAGATTCAAAGTAAGTAGACATGCTTTACAGAACTAAAAGGAATACCAAAGCCGTGAGTGTCATGTGAAGGTGTACGTGTATAAGTGCCAATATTTCGAGTGATCATGTTTGAGAACAACTTCATCTAAGTGCCCTAGAAAGATTTCGCCTCGACTCTAATCCTCACTAGGCAACTCTTAATTCACACAAGAATCCTAGGCTTTCACTCTTTTCAAGCATATGTGATGAAATTCAAATTTAATCACATATGAGTAACAATGAAGAATAGCACTTTATGGAAATAAAGATCTCATGAAAGAAATTGAACTTTAAGAACATAGATACGTACCTTAATCCTCCGCATGATTGTCCATAAGATCAGTTAGGTTGTAACGGGGCTAAGCTTAGGGGTTTAGCAAGGAAGGATGAGATTCAAAGAACCTGAGATGTGCCAAGGCATGAGAAGGCATGACTTGAACTTGAAATTTATGAACTGAATCCTTTCTTAAGGCTCACGACATTGTGCTTTCTTGATGGCTTATTTTGAGGCCCTTGGCTGACTTGGTTTAATTTACTTTGTTTTTTTTCACTTTTTCTTCTTACTTTTTCTTTTCAACGTTTTTTTTTCTTTCTTGGTTTCTTTATTTTTTCTTTTCTTTGAATGGAGTTGAACCAAGATCATGCAATGATTCCCTCAAACTTTCTTGCAGCTTGTTATATGTAAACTTTTCTTTAAACTTTGAACTTTGAATTGACACCAATGTCCTTTGAATTGGGCAGCCTCTCATTCTCACCATGAATCTCATTTAGGGCAACCTTAGCACAAACTGAGGTTATAGGGCATGGCTGTGATCAATGGCTAAGTATTTCAGTTAGGTTATACTTTGGGTGATGAAAGAAAAGGCTGAGTGTTTGGCTTCAAAGTTGGCTTAGGGAGCATGCAATAGGGTAGGATAAATCCTTTAGAGGTTAAATCATACATAGCCTACATCACTTCTAATGGCAAACCACACATTAGATCAAGAGTATCTAAATGATGTTAGTTCTTTAAAATTCAATGCAAAATGATGTAATGAGATCAACAATTAAGAACAAAAGCGATGAGTGTTTAAGAGTATAAACAAGTATATCCCTCAGAAAGAATGGCAATTAGGCTCAAAGATCTCACAGGGTAGTCTCCACTAATTTTCTAAGGTTCACTCAAATTTAGTTATTTCGTTCACTTAATCATTTAAAACATGGCATTGTGAAGTGCAGATTATGAACTACTTGACCATGACATGACTCTTAGTAAGGCTAAGACAGTTAACTTAGCATATACAATCCTATTAACAAGTTATCATACTATTCAAAAGCAAAAAATTTAACTAAACACAAAAAACTAAGGCTGAAAAGTCAAAAGTCTTGGTCGTGTATCACCCCCAAACCTACTTGTTTCCATATGCAAAAATTTAAATCCACACCCCTAAACCTAAACTGAACATTGTCCTCAATGTGATAAGTAGTAAGCATGACAACAGTAGAAAGGTTTGAGATATATAACAGGCAGAAACAACAAAGGAAGAGAGAAATACAAACCAGGGCTAGGCTGCCACCTAGGAGTGCTTTATTTAAAGTCTAGGCAAGACGGGGCTGGCATGCTAGGTGCTTGATGGTGTGCCCAGGATTCCAGCGTCAACATGGAACCGATTATGAGCCTTTTGCTGTAGAATTTGCGCTACATCATGGAGAAAAAAGTTAGCAACACATAAAGGAATCCACCGATGAGAACGTAACTTATCGGGAAAAAGATTGATGAGTGATTTGAATGAGAGCAGTTTCTGTCCATTCCGGGATGTCTTCCTTGGACAATGCTCATGGGGGAACAGCTTTGGTTGTGCCTTGTACATTCTAGACTTCATCCTTAGTCCCTTCCATTGATTTTTCGTTTGGAACTTGAAGATGGGGACCAAGTTGAGGGCCTTTAGCATATTCTTGGTGTTTTTCTGGTGGAACCTGCATGGGAAAAATTCAACAGTATTTGGAGCTAAATCAGAATTCAAATCCAAGTTTGCCTTATTAAAATGAAAGTTAAGTGTATTAGGATTGAGTTGAGAAGGCGCATTGAATTTCAAAACCGAGTCCTTGTCCGTGGGCATGGGCTGAGACACGACTGGCTGCAGATTGGGAGGCACGGGCTGGTCCTTGGGTTCTTCCGTGGATGTATCTTGAAGCGTGGCCGCAATGCTGTGCGTCTCAGATACACGCTGGGAAGGTTCTGGTGCAGTGGCTAAGGACTTACCCTGCAGTGAATCAGTTGGCGCAGCTTGGCACGTTGCATTTGGCGAGTCCTGGGACTCAGCAAGATCTTGGGACTCAGCAGGATCCTGGGTTTGCTGTAGGGCATGTGCAGCTTGAGGCTGGATTTGGGGTAGAGACTCAAGCGCGTCATGAGGTAGAACGTGGTCATGGCTGTGGAACAAGGCTTGGGACAGTGCGTTGCTGCAGGGCAGCACAGAGGGCAGGGGCATGGGTTTGACCTGGATGTCCTTGTCACCATCATCCGTCATATTCTCTTCCTCCCAGTTTGTTTTCATTTCGCTTCCCAATCTGTGAGTGTAAGGCAAAGAGGTTTAGTTAGACATGAAATTAGAATCAGAAACATTATAAAAGGAAGAGTAATACTGGAGGGTATGAATTGGGTGCGTCCCACTGCTCAATTTGAGCAGAATCGGGAGACACTGTCATGGCATGGCCTTGGGACTTAGCAGGATCCTGGGTTTGCGGCAGGGCATGTGCAGCTTGAGGCTGGATTTGGGGTAGAGACTCAAGCGCGTCATGAGGCAGAACGTGGTCATGGCTGTGGAACACGGCTTGGGACAGTGTGTTGCTGCAGGGCAGCACATAGGGCAGGGGCATGGGTTTGACCTGGATGTCCTTGTCACCATCATCCGTCATATTCTCTTCCTCCCAGTTTGTTTTCATTTCGCTTCCCAATCTGTGAGTGCAAGGCAAAGAGGTTTAGTTGGACATGAAATCATAATCAGAAACATTATAAAAGGAAGAGTATACTGGAGGGTATGAATTGTGTGCGTCCCACTGCTCAATATGAGCAGAATCGGGAGATACTGTCATGGCATGGCCTTGGGACTCAGCAGGATCCAGGGTTTGCAGCAGGGCATGTGCAGCTTGAGGTTGGATTTGGGGTAGAGACTCAAGTGTGTCATGAGGCAGAACGTGGTCATGGCTGTGGAACACGGCTTGGGACAGTGCGTTGCTGCAGGGCAGCACATAGGGTAGGGGCATGGGTTTGACCTGGATGTCGTTGTCACCATCATCCATCATATTCTCTTCCTCCCAGTTTGTTTTCATTTCACTTCCCAATCTGTGAGTGCAAGGAAAAGAGGTTTAGTTAGACATGAAATCAGAATAAGAAACATTATAAAAGGAAGAGTATATTGGAGGGTATGAATTGGGTGCGTCCCACTGCTCAATCTGAGAAGAATCGGGTGACACTGTCACGACATGGCCTTGGGTGGAATTCATGGCATCCATGGCAAGCACTTGTCGAAGTGTTAGCTTGATGGTGTCCTCATTATGCTCTTCATCCGTGTAATGGTTCTAATTACAACCCTCCATGCTTTGTATCCTGGTCCACAACGAAGGTTGGGTGGACTTCGCGGCCTCCATGGCAAGCACTTGTCGAAGTGTTGGCTAGATGATAGCTTCATCATGATTATCATTCACGGCCTCACTTGCTGGGGAACGTGCCCTTTCTTCGGTTTGGCGTACGTTGAACTCAAACTCCCTCTTGCTCTTTTCCAGTATCTCCTCCATGCGTTGGTTTAGCTCTCGGATTTCTTCACAAGCGGCTGCCATGCATTGATTACGAGCCTCTATGCGTTGCACCAAGGCCCTCAGCGAAGGTTGGAGGTCAGGAGTTGGTTCGTAGTGAGGAAATATTTGAGGGGAGTTCCATGTGAAATTAGGCTGCTGGGACCATCCTGGGTTGTATGGTTCTGGGTGTTCTTGATAATGGGATGCCGGCTGATTGCTCCATCCTGGGTTGTATGGTTCTGGGTTTTCGTGATTGCTCCACCCTTGATTGAATGAAGTTGGGTATGGATTGTTCCAAGCTCCCGTCTCCATGTATGGATAATTCCATGGTCCCATATCCATGTATGAGTTGTTTATATGTACATGAGAAAGATGACAAGCTAAGTTAGTAAACAATCCAAATGAAATCTAAATAGTTAATATACAAAATTGAGTTAACTAAATCTGAATTAATGGGCACCGTTGAGGGACAAGTCCCCGGCAACGGCGCCAAAAACTTAATAGAAGAAATACTGAACACAATTATTATGAACTTTATTTCTACTAAGTACAACTTTGCAAGTGCACAAAATCGATGGAGATAGTATAATGACGAGCAAAGGTCGATCCCTCGAGGACTTGTTCAACGATTAACCCAATTAAGTTCAGATTTGTTAACTTATAGAAAAAGACACACACACGCCGAGGGGAGTGGGGGGTGAGATTTGAGAATTGAAAATTAAAGACAAGTAAATCAAAGTGCAGAAAATAACAATGCAAGAATGAAAGGTTGATTGTTTGTTAACTAAGGCGAATTAAGGCCTACTATCCACTATAACTAATTATAGCTCTTAACCAGATTATCTTGATATAATTACTATGCAATTCTGAATTAGGTGCCCATGCCTAGGTCCTGGCGTTGGTACACTAAATATATGTCATTCTCTCTTACTTAGCATGTCCTAAACATGGCATATGCCTAGAACGCCTATCACCTACCAGTTAAGATGACGCATGAAGTACTAAGAGAATTTAATGACACCACACTAGCCTAGAAAAGTGAGATACATTCCTAGGTTGTCATGAATTCCGATTACAAGATTGTTTCTTAACCTCAACCTCTTGATGCTAATGAATCACATGATGATATGACGGTCACTCAAGAAATTCCATTAATAATTTATGCAAACAAGGTAGCAAGTCTCATAAACATAAAATAATGGTAGTTAAAGCAGTAATAAGAGTTATTAAGCATGCATAGCAATCGAGAACAAGAATAAAAATCTACTTAACGAGCTAACATAGCTAGGGCTTCAAACAACCCTAATTGTAAAAGGAACTACTCACTCATAACGGAAATTGAAACATAAATAATTGAATTCATAACTAAATTGCAATAATAAATTAAGGTTACAGAAGAGATTGTTGAAGAACAGGCACAACAGAGCCACGGCAGAGCCTTCATCTCCAAGCTCCACGCCCAAAAAGTGCAGAAAATAAAAACTGTTTTCTTTGAACTGAATTACAATGTAAATTGAGGCTAGGGTGTCTAGATCTCCAAAACGGCGTGTAAAATATATCTCCCTAAAACACTGAACAAAGGCTCCCTTTTATAGACAAAGGGAAAACCTTGTCCTACAAGGTTTGGAATTAGAAACCCTAGCCTAGAGTGTTCTAGAATAATTATTGTACTTCTAAGTAATTACAAAGTCCCTAAATTCTATTAGAACCAATCAGAACATGGTTGGGAGTGTGAATGCAAGTTGGCAAGTGGGAACACAAGCTCGCCGCGGGCAGCCCGCGGTCTTCCTGCGGTCAGACGCTGGAACTTAGAACTTGGCCCTTGGAATGTCTTCGTCATAGGGGTCTGGGACTGCGCTTTGGAGGCACACCATGAGCATAGTAGAAGCGAATCCTCGTTCAGGCTAGGCGCACAGGTTGTCAGTCTTAGCGCAGATGAGGAACTTTGATCCACCGCTGGCGGAACATGAACTAGGGTTTAGGCGCAGAGGCTGGGCTCAAATGGGAAGTTCTTGGGACATGTACTCGACATTTCCTAGCATGACCTTGGCACTTCTAGGACATGAACTTGATCTCATGAGACACAGGTTTGGGACCCGGATGGCATGATCTGAGGTACTTGGCCAATGACTCAAAAAGGCATACTGGCGTACTGGCGCACTCAGGACCCAGTTCAGGACCTGATATTGAAAAGAGGACATCTCCTTCATTTGAACTCCGATTTGAGTAATTCTTTTTGCGTTCTTCTCAGAATTTACCTATCTTTCCAAATCTGCACAAGTCTCACAAGTTTGATCATTTTTTACTATTGATGGCACGAAATCATTCAAAAGACATGTAAGCGAGGCATATAAAGACATCAAAATAATGCATATATAATGACTGATCGTCATCCACTTTAAAAGTCAAGGCTCTAGTGTGGCGTTCATAAGGAAATTGGCTGATCAGGATTCAAGACATAGTTTTAAAACCTAAAAGCAAGTCATTTTTATGACTAAGGCATGTCGGCAGAGAAAGCAAACCACAACTCCAAGCCTCATGTTCCACAAATCCATGACAATTAAGCTCAGCTAGTTACATCCTAATTGCACAAGAAGACAAAAAATGTGTTTTAAATTGTAAGCACATGTCCTGCACATTGGAGAAAGCAACGAAATTAAAAGGAAGAATATGAATTCTTCCACTGGAATTGATACAAGGAAAATGACGTTGGTGACCTTACCTGAAGGAAAAGAAGACTTAGACTACTCTATGTGTCTCTGTTTGTGCAAATTGACATTAAAAGTCTAGCCACAATCGGTTGATGGCTCAACAGAAATTGACAAGTTGGCATCATTTCAGCTCAAGCGGTGAATCAGGTGGGCGATGTCTCTAATAATTAGGCTCCGATCGGAACTGATTGGTCCGAGATTATCAAATCACAAATCCCGGACTTTGGGCTCAAATCCAAATTGCCCATTTATTTATAAGCTCTCAAATTAAGTCCAAGTGGTACAAAATCCAAATTGTGAACTACGCCGGTTTGATTCCCGCAAAGGGATATGTAGGCAATTGAGAAACTCAATTTAGATGCAACCATAATCTCCGAATCCAAATAGAATCCCTGGTTTCTCAAACCAAATTCCCTAAACAGTCATCCACCATATAAAATACAAAACTTCTCTAAACAGTCATTTACCAGTTCAAATACAAAACTTCTTTTTAGCGAATCATTCACTCCCTAAAAACCCCAAAACCAACTTCCAAACTACGCTGGTTTGATCCCGCCAAGGGTACGTAGGCAATCTAAAGTAAAATCAAGGGCATGTCCTTGACCTCGATAGGGGTTCTTCTGGGACTCGATAGGGACTCGGTAGGATGTCTCTGGGACATGTCACGAGACACGTTCTTGGCTTGTCTTGGCACGCGCCAGGACTCGGTTTGACACCTGATATTCAACTTGAGACATCTCCTTCATTATAACTCTGAATTGAGTCCTTTTTGTGTTCTTCAAAGAATTAACCTATATTTCCAAATATGCAAAAATCCCACAAGATTGATGATTTTCTACTATGTATGGCACAAAATCATTCAAAAGACATGTAAGAGAGGTACTTATTGACATCAAAATGATGCATAAATAGTGATTGAACAATGATGTTGCCTCACACTTGCTCATGCAACTTCTTAATATTCTCATCTTGAACTTCCGCATCTCCACTAAACTGATAAGCAGCAGGAAGTGGAGCCAAATCTAAAGGACTAATTGGATTTCTTCCATAAACAGCCTCAAAAAGACTAGCACCTGTAGTTTGGCTTTTAGAGTGGTTGTAAGCAAATTCTGCTTGAGACAAAGCAAGATCCCATTAACGTATCTTCGTACCCACCAAGCTCCTAAATAAGTTACCCAAACTTCGATTAACAGCTTCAGTTTGACCATCAGTTTGTGGATGATAAGACGTACTAAACTGTAAAGTAGTCCCCAACTTTAGCCAAAGAATTCACCAAAAATGACCAACAAACTTAGTATCTCGGTCTAAAGTCATTGTCTCTGGAACACCATGAAGCTTGACCAATCTCCTTAAAATAAAGATTAGCTACATGAGATGCATCCAAAGTTTTAGCACACCGCACAAAGTGAGCCATGTTTCAGAACTGGTCAACGACAACCATAACAAAATCCTTCTCCTTTGAGTGCAAGGCAAACCCACCCCAAATTCAATGCTAACATCCTCCCAAGGTGCCTTTGGCACTGGAAGTGGAGTGTACAACAAGGTATTCTGTCCATGGCTTTTGGCTAGATGGCATGTTCTACACCTCTCCACATGACGAGACATATCTCTCACCATCTTAGGCCAATAGAAATGCTCTTAAATGAGACAAAAGGTCCTGTCCCAACCAAAGTGACCTCCAAGACCTCCACCATGAGCTTCTGTAGCAATAGCTTCTCTCAAGGAACATTCAGAAATACACAAATGCACTCCCTTGAAAAGAAAGCCATCCTGCAACTAATAAGTTCCACAAGATCCATTAGAACATTCACTCCAAATATCTTTCAAAGTTGGATCTTCTTGGTAGAGATCTTTCAACACTTCAAATCCCACAACTTTTATCCTCATTGTGCTCAAACAAGAATATCTTCGGAATATCAACCTTCACGTCAAAGCTCCTTTGGATTGATAATTTCTTTGACGATGTCTAGATGAAGACTCGTCACTTGATAGGTCACGGCCGAATGGATTGGTACCTTCAGATTCACGCTCTGAATCATGATGAAAGTCATCATGTTCCAAAAGTTCGTAGCATTCGAAACACTACTGGAGTTGTTGTACTTCTCTCCTGAGATCATCCATCTCTATGTCAATTGCTCACTCTCTTCACGACCATCATCGATTTGGGGGTGACGACGACCACAGCGCCCAACAATGGCCAAAAAACTCCGATACCAAAATGACACGGAACTAATAGAGATTGTAAGAGATAACACAAGTTAACACTCTTGGATAAAGAACTCGCCACTCTAAAGAATCCACCTTAGAGACAATGGAATCCACCATAGAGATAAGAGAAGATAGTTTAGAAAGTACACTTTTCACTAAGAAAATGTTTATTGAATAATTTTGTGGTGCCTTACTCTAAATGAGGAGGGAGTATATGTAGGTTAGTCATGAACATCGACCCCCCATGAATAGGTTTGACTCCTATTAAATAAGATACATGTATGAATCATTGAAACCATAGATATGACTCATTGAAACCTTATATATGACTCATTGAAATTACACATGATCTAATTATTCATGAATTTGAAAACACTTAATTTTAGACTAGAATTAAATAGAATGAGTGCAACAAGAAATCAGGGATAGATTAATTAACCATGTGTCTTGAATGAATTAACCATGTGGCTTAGAGATTATTTCTCCACTCCAAATTATGTGTCAAAGTGCAATGTTCCCTTTGTCACAATGTGAAATAAATGGGGACATCTCAAATGAATGAGAAGAAATATGGATAATATATTTCGATGTTGTTGTTGCGATGAGTACATAATTAAGGAGAGGTAATAACTCTTCAACTTGCCTTTGAAGCTCTTCATACTCCTTTTCCTCCTGAAATCAGCCTTATTTGGTATAGATGCGCCAAGAATAAAATCAATGCAATATATGTTAAATACCTAGCATTAGTGGAAGGCCATCATGGATTTCTTTCGACACAACGTCTTCAAACTTCTGGAGTAGTGGTTGTATCATTGGAGGGACTTCAATCTTCACTTCATTTTCTTCTACCACCGAAAGAGTAAAAGCTTCTTGAATTTCATTCACGGCAACAAGGAATTCAGATCTAGGCAGAAGATTACTTCCTTCTCATTTCTCAGGCTTTGGCTTGCTCTCCATCTTGATGGGACCTAAGACAACTCACACCATCTTTTTCAAAAGAGTAACCCATCATGCACAACTCTTCTATCATATTGCTAGGGTCTACCAAGTAATAAGTGACAAGCATCCATGAGAACAACATCACACCAAACCTCATCTTCATAGTACTTCAGAATAGAAAATTGGAAGAAACATTTCTTATTCACTTTTACCTCGTTTCCCTTGCACGGCCACGACAACTACTTGTAAGGGTGAGAGTGATCCATGGTCTTGAGGTTGAGCTTCTCGACCATTGAAGTCGCCACTACGTTTTTGCAACTTCCCCATCAATGATCGCATTGCAATCCTTTCCAAGAGACGTACATATCGTATCGAAAATATTGTTGCGGAGCCAATCATCTTCTGGCCTCCAATGGGTTGCATTCAAGCATCGTCGAATGACTAAGCTTTCTCCTTCATCTTCATCAAACTTGGGGCCATTATCGACGGATCTTCATTTTCAATATCTTTTTCTACTTCTTCCCCAAGTTATTTTTCTATTTGGAAAATCATATGCAATATGGCCTAATCCTGGACATTTAAAACACCGAATAATAGAGAATCGGCTAGCACTTACTATCCCATCTTGCTTGGAAGGTTTAGAGGTTGTCACCATACTTGATGAACTTGCATTGGGAGTGAAAATATTTCCACGGGTCTTACTGCTCTCTCTTCCATCTCTTGACCAAGATGTTAAACTGCTACCACGCCTCTCTTTAATTTGTGTTAATTAACTTTATAACATCATTGTAGGTCCAATATGGCTGCAATTTTTAACGATCCAGGCCAGAAATTAAAATAATTTGAGACTTTAATTAAGGAAAGGACGAGTTTACCCTCGGTTTCCGAAGGATTCGGGAGTCACTTTTTGTCTGGCAGTACTTTTGGTTTTTTCTTGGATCATTGCGTAGGCCTCGAACTCACGAGTTCGTAGACAGGCGGCACGCGGAAAACGGAGACCCGGTGAGAACGTTGTGGGTCTAAAAGCTTCAGGGGCAGTTTGGTCATTTTGGAAAAGTCCAAAATTTGGGGATATTTTTCTCTTTCTCGGGAGACTCTGCTCAGACCGGGGACGTAGACTCTCTCTCTCTTCCCTCGATCACTCTCTCTTCCCGTGAGACTTCGAAGATCATCACCGCCGCTGCCGACCGTGTGTGGGTCGAGTTAGTGGAATCTAAGGCCATGGAAGTCTTCCCCTCGACTCCACGAGTAGCCTGGTGTCATTCTCAAGGTTGGAGAGTTGCCGTAGATGGCAGATGAAAGAAGAGAGGTGGGCCGAAACTTTTTGACGAGAATTTGGGAAGAGTTAGAAGCTCGTCGGAAATGGAAAATTTTGACGAGAATTTCCAGTTTCCGACCATCGGCGACGGCGGCGGTTCGGTCGTCGTCCCCGACGTACTCCGATGACTGGTACGAACTGCGGTGGCTGACGTGGCATGCCACCTGGCAGCCATGTGGCGACCAGTCAACAGCTTACTCAACTGCCACATGGCAACACAGTCAACGGTCCAGTCAGCAGTTAGTTGACCGTTAGGTCAACTGACGCTGTCAGGGTTTGACGAAATATGCTGACGGTGTTAGAATATTCCGTCAAAAGGTAACAGTGTTTTAACGGAACCCTAACACCGTTAGTTTGGACGGAAGATTCTGATTTCGTCAGAATATTCCATCAGAGGGACGGAATATTTTGCCATTACAATACAGACGCGCGTGAGGAGCGTGGCGGCGTGTGGGGCTATTTTTCGGCCCACAGCGACGCGTGTCTAGGGTGTCTTGGGACATTTCAGATCGGATTTTGGTGGTTTTGAGGCCGTTGGAGTCCTTTTAGAGCCCCATTTGAGTAATCATAACTATATGAACGGCCACGGAGCGGGTTTTAGCTCTGGGGGTTAGGAAGCTGGGCTATTCCTTGGGGCTAGGGTTTCCTTGAGTTGGTACTTTGGATGTACTGTGAACGGCCACGGAGCGGGTTTTAGCTCTAGGGGTCAAGAAGCTGGGCTATTCCTTGGGGCTAGGGTTTCCTTGAGTTGGTACTTTGGATGTACTGTGAACGAACTGGGTTTCTGGAATTTCGTGGCATGTGTATTTCTACGTATTATGTTATGCCATGAATTGTGATTTGGGTTTTGACCCTGATGAATGATGTGAGGTATGTTAAGGGAGATTCCATCATACTATCTGGATGATCTAGAATATTGAGCCACGTTAGTGAGCTACGGCTCTGGATGGGCCGGGATATTATGCTACGGCTCGAGTTGAGCCGGGATATCTGGTACGACTTAAGATGAGCCGGTTAGTGAGTAGCGGCTCAAGATGAGCCGGGATATCGAGTTACGACTCGGGGAAAGTCAGAGAGACTCAATTCAACCAAGTATGGTGCCTTCGTCATCAGGGTTAGTGGGTGGTGACCCAGATTGACGAGTTATTGACGATTCACACGAGGGTGACACGTCAATTGTCTTTTTAGCTTGCAGAGGAGGTTCTCCGAGGCAATTTGTGAACTACTAGTCTATCCTTTGTCTGACAGGTAGGTGAAGGTCAATCAAGTACAGGGGAGGTTCTGTTGGAACCCCTGTAAAGTTCATTTGATGTTTCCAAAGATTAAGGGTATTTTAGGTATTAACTTTTGTGGTTAAAAGCTGTCAGACGGGAGTAGGATTTTTCGCGAATTTCGAGACGAAATTCGCGAAGGGTCCTATCACAATTGCACAACTTTAGCAATCTTCGAGCGTAGACCTCTAAGGTAATAAGCGATTGTTTGCTCCTCTGGCTCATCTATGTCACAGAGCATCTGAAGGTTGTCGAATTTCGTTGTGCACTTGGCTCCTGAGATCATCCATCTCTATGTCACAAAGCTTTGCTCACGCTCTAGAAAAAGAAATTGACCTATTTAACCGTCCACATTTATTGCACGTACTCATAGATCGCCTCTGCGAAAAATTAACCAATTTGGAAATCTCGGGATTAGGTAACGGTGTGCGACGTTTCAACGGTTACACAACGTTTCTTCACGATCGGACGGCTTTAAATCCTCAAAACCTCAATGGAACCTTACATATAACTAATTGGAGATCTAATTATTCATGAATTTGAAAACACTTAATTTTATAATAGAATTAAATAGAATGAATGCAACAAGAAATCAGGGATAAATTAATTAACCATGTGCCTTGGATGTGGATGAATTAACCATGTGGCTTAGAGATTAATTCTCCATTCCAAATTATGTGTCAAAGTGTAATGTTCCCTTTACCACAACGTGGACAGATCAGGAATAAATAGGGACATCTTAAATGAATGAGAAGAAATATGGATAATATATAGGACAATCTGGAAATTTTTCGTTTTCGATGTTGTTGCGATGAGTACATAATTAAAGAGAGGTAATTTGGACAATTCACACAGCTTCCAAAGTTTATTTAAGTAAGGAAGCCCCATTCCACACATGTTATTGCAAATTTGAAAAAACATTTCCCTTTATATGAATAAAGTATAATGACAAAATAATTGCACAATGTATATAAAATAAGTTAAACAACAATAACCGTTAACAAGGATTAAGAACATCTAGTAATTAGACTCGACAAATAAGAAATAATACAACTTGAATGGGCATGACATTCAAACATACGTACATCTTTTTGAAACCTTCTATACACCATCATGACAATTCCTGCCCAAACAACCACTATTTCACAAAATACTGTTGTTATGCACACAAAAAAACATAGGATGTCTGACACTCGCCCAAAAAAGATACCATACACAACTAGCCCACAAAGGTGGTGGACATCGATCCAACCAGCCAACTCGAACGGCTAATAGAATTATTTGAACAATCTAAATTGAAAAACTAAAACAACAAAATTACTTTCCAAACAAGCACCGCCCTAGCCTCGCCGCTTCCGTGCTCAACCATCATTGTCGTCAACAACCTCCGACATAACCACAAATCATAAGGCAGCACAAAGATGATGTCAATTGGTCACACCGGACCATCAAATATATATCATATCCCCTCAAAATTGTTTATCTGCAGACCTACATGCAGTAAAATGAGGTAGAGATAAAGTGTAGTTTAGAAACGAAATTAATGAAACCAAAATTGAGGTAAAATTGATAAAGATAAAGAAGCTAGTTATTGGGGTTGAGTCATAGCCAACTGCCTAACACAGATTAAGGACCGGTAGTAGCCCCACTCCAACTACATTGTTCTTCTTGCATGCTTTCGTACTAAGATGGAGGCTAGGGTTTTTGAGAACGCTTAACAAAAAGTTGTTATTTAATTGTGAGGTACAAGGAGCATGGGAAGAAAGTAGTTAATTACACGAGGTGTCTCCACACTCGAAGGGTAAATTTAATGCCCATTTAGAGTTGGTTGATCTTTGAAGAACATTATTAATATTGCTCGGGAGAGAGTATTGATTAGGTTAAAGGAAACGATCATCAACTTGGGTAGTAATTGAACTTAGTATGCATATAGGATTAATAACGGTGAATATGAAATCCTAGTGTTTTCTCATCCATAAATCTCAATATTTTAAATTTGTTTACTTTACTTTTTTATTTTTATTATTTTTTCAAAATAATTAATTTAATCTAAAATCGAATTACGAGATGAGATAAATCACGATCACACTGAAAAGAGACAAAAAATTAATTAGCTTATCACTTTAACAAATAACCCAATCTTGGGTGCGAGACTAACGTACACGATATAGAATGAGTGCATGACCACATTATTCAAAAGAAAAATATTATTTAATTGTGAGATAAAGTAACAATGGAAGAAAATCCTAAGTGCTCCAATTTAATAACTCAAGGGTCCTTTATTTATTTATTATTTATTATCAAGTCATTATTTTGCCTAACTTGAACATCGTGGGACTCCTTTGTCCTTTAGTCCTTACAGTTGAATTTTCAAACCAACTGCTGAAGAAACTCCCAACTGCTCCAATTTAATAACTCAATAAACGGAAATGATCAAACGGTTCATATTCATTATGGAGTTATAATCTGAATTGGGTACCAGAATCCCAGAAGGATTGTCGTTACGTTCCTTTCTTTATTTTTTTATTTATTATCAAGTCCTTATTTTCCTTGAACATCCTCCGACACCTTAGTGCTTCGATCACTATTGCCTTTTTCTTAGGAGTCAAATATTGTCCTTGTTTAAGGATAAATTAATGTTACCTCCATTGTTAACTAAAATTTTCAATTGAAACTTTAATACTTACGGATGTATAAAATATGTGAATCATACTTTAATACTTGCGGATGTATAAAATATGCCTGAGATCGACATGACATATATTCCATAGGTTCCTATTCCATATATCACTACAAGAAATTCGAGGTTGTCTGATAAAAGTTTATCCGACGAAGTAGTTTTCGCCGCCTAAGTACATTTTGCCCGACGAAAACGAAGGTTTGTCGGGCAAGGTTTAGACATGAAGAAGAAGTTGTTGGCGCGTAAAATAAAAAATTTTGGCCCGACGAAAATAGTTTAACGACAATTTTTTCGTCGGGCAAACTTGAACAAAAGTCTAAACACATTTTCTTCGTCGGTTGACGGTTGCCGAAACTAGAAAGTCATGCCCGAAGAATATTCATTTACCTTCGTCGAGCCATATATACCAGATTTAATTGTTAAACAACATTTTTACATTACTTACGAAATGAAATGGAACGATCTAACCGTCTACATTTATTGCACGTACTCATAGATCGCCTATGCGAAAAATTACCCAATTTGGAAATCCGAGGACCATGTAATGGTGCGCGACGTTTCAATGGTTACACAACGTTGCTTCACGATCGGACGGCTTTAAATCCTCAAAACCTCACGATTTTCGACGGGCAAGATCTCGGCACGTAAAACCACAAAATGAACGGTTGGATCGGTCAAATTCAATCGTTTGAATATCAATGGAACCAAAACTTTGAAAAATGTATTGAAATTTTTTTAAAGTGTTTTAACCTCCTTGATGAATATGCTTATTTTAAGATGTTCAATAATTTAGAAAATGAAATGGACCTATCTAACCGTCCACATTTATTGCACGTATTCATAGATCAGCTTTACGAAAAATTAGCCAATTTGGAAATCCTGGGATTAGGTAAATGTGTGCGACGTTTCAACGGTTACACAACGTTTCTTCACGATCAGACAGCTTTAAATCCTCAAATCCTCACGATTTTCGACAGGCGAGATCTAGGTACGTAAAACCACAAAATGAAGGTTGGATCGATCAAATTCAATCGTTTGAATATCAATGGAGCCAAAACTTCGAAAAATGTATTGAAGTTTCTTTTAAGTGTTTAACCTCCTTGATGAATATGCTTATTTTATGATGTTCAATAATTTAGAAAATAAAATAGACTGATCTAACCGTCCACATTTATTGTACATACTCATAGATTGCTTCTGCGAAAAATTAGCCAATTTGGAATTTTCAGGATTAGGTAACGGTGCGCGACGATTCAACGGTAACAAAATGTTGTTTGACGATCGTACAACTTTAATACCTCACAACCACAATATTTTCGACGGGTGAGGTCTACGCACTTAAAAGTAACCATTGAACAATCAATTTTTTGAAATTCCATCGTTTGAATATCAATTGAACCAAAATTTAAAAAAATGCCTTCAAATTCACAAACTTAACGATCGAGACACATAAGCTCCGTAAAACTTGACGATTTCTACCGGTGGGAAATTAGTCACGTAAAACCAAAAAGTGAACGGTCCCGATCTTGAAAATTTTATCGTCGGACCTAGTTTTTAGATCATTCGAATTTCAGTGACATAAACATCTTGCCCAACGAATTACATGATACGTCGGGCAACAGTTTGAAATATTCGTTGGGCAAATGTCAAAAAAACTCGTGCAATTTTTTTTTCCCAAAATTTCAAAAATTCCGCAAAAAAATTCGCGAAAACTCAAACTTGCCGCGAATATTTGCTTGACGAATTCATTAAAGTTTGCCCGACGAATCTTCGTCGGGCAATGGTTACTCTTCTTTCAAAAATTCCACCAAAACATTCGCGAAAACTCAAATTTGCCGCATATATTTGCTCGACGAATTCATTAAAGTTTGCCCGACGAAGCTTCGTTGGGCAACGGTCACTCTTCTTTCAAAAATTTCGCCAACAAATTCGCGAAAACTCAAGCTTGCCGCATATATTTGCTCGACGAATTCATTAAAGTTTGCCCGACGAAGCTTCGTCGGGCAACGGTCTTTCAAAAATTCCACCAAAATATTCGCGAAAACTCAAACTTGCCGCGAATATTTGCTTGACGAATTCATTAAAGTTTGCCCGACGAAGCTTCGTCGGGCAACGGTCACTCTTCTTTCAAAAATTTTGCCAAAAAATTTGCGAAAACTCAAACTTGCCACGAATATTTGCTCGACGAATTCATTAAAGTTTGGCCGACGAAGCTTCGTCGGGCAAAGTTCTTCAGACGCCGATAAGTCGCGACTGACTCTTCTTCTTCTTCCTTTTTCTTCAATTTCCTTGTTATCTCTGCACCCTCACCTCTCTGCAAACACACTAGACTCCTCCTTTCTCAAGCTCGCCACCGCATCTTTCTCTCTCGCCGCCTCTTCGTCGCCGATTCTCTCTCACCGACGCAGCTTTCTCTCCCCGGCAGTCATCTCAAGGTCTATCTCATTCTCCCTCTCTCTCCATTGTGAATGTGGATTGGTTATTGTCAATTTTGATTGTTTATATTTTAATTTTAGTTTGGAATGAAATTTCAATTGAAATTTGGTTTGGATATTATGAAATTGGAATTGAAATTTGGATTGGATTTTGGCAGATTGTGAATTTTTCTCAAAATTGCAGATTGTGAATTTAGGATTTTTACTTGAATATTGTGAATTTGGATTGGATTGGAATATAAATATTTGGTTTACTTATTAGTTTGTTTGGATACGTGAATTTAAAAAAATTTATGTGAATTTTTTTATTATGATTTAGGATGTGAATTTTGGATATGTGAGTTTTATAAATTTTGGATATGTGGATTTTATGATTTGGATATTATTATTGGTTTGATTTTTAAAAATTAGAATTTGGTGGTTTTATTTATTTTTTTGGCCAATTTACTAATTTTCAATTAAAAAATTTTGGTTTAAAAATGTTTGGTTTTTTTTTTATTATTAAATTAAAAATATGTTGGTTAATTTTATATTAATTATTTTAAATTTCTTATTGTATATGCCGCAGCGCACCTTGATCACATCTAGGACCCGCCCTCGCCCTTAGCCCGTTGATGATCCTGCGGCAGAGGAGGCAGCCTTCGGCCCAACAGCCCAACCAGGACCCCGACCACCCCGACTAGTCGCCGAGTAGTTAGAAATTAATATGTAAAATATTACTTTAGTTTTAATTATGTAAAAACATAACATTAATTTTTATAAATATATTTTTTATTTTCATTTTATTTGTTTTATTATTTTAATTGTATTTATTTAAAAATATTTTTATTTTTATTATGTATATATATTTATTTAATTAAATAAATTGTTAGAATTATTTTTGGAATTGCTCGACGAATTCACTGTTTCTGTCGGTTTACTTCAAGCCCGACGACAGTGGCCCGACGAACGTTGCCCGACGGAGATGCGCCGGATTTAATATTGCCCGACGAATGTTGATCTTTACTCAACGATTCTATTTCGCCGGACAAACTTGATTTTCCTGTATTGTATGACGTCTAATAATCAAAGATTCAAAGTAGATAGAAAAGTACAAACATTCCTCAATAGAATATTTGCAATAATACCGACAAAACCAGAGAGGTTGTGCTTCTATTTAAATTTATTTATTTTTTGGCCGACTATTTAAATTTATTATGAGCTATATATATATATATAGCTGCTGGCCGGTATTCATTTGTGCATGCACTCACTTGTTAAACTCACAGACCCACACAGATCTTTTAATAATTATGGATCTCGTTACATCAATTAAGACAGCCTCATCATGTTCTTCCGATGCCGGCGGTAGTAGTGGCTGCCGCCCTCGATTTCGTTACCAGGTGTTCTTGAGCTTCAGAGGGGAAGACACTCGCAAGACTTTCACCGGCCACCTCTATACAGCCTTTTCAAGAGCAGGGTTTTCCACGTTCCTTGACGACAATGAGCTTCCGAGAGGAGAAGACATCAAATCCAAGATCCGATCAGCAATCAAACAGTCGCAAAGCTCGGTGATCGTGTTTTCGAAAAACTACGCATTTTCCAGATGGTGCCTTGACGAGCTTGTGATGATCCTGGAACGCAGGAGGATATGTGGGCAAGTAGTCTTGCCGGTGTTCTACGACGTGGATCCCTCTCATTTGAGGAAGCAGACAGGAAGAGTTGCAGAAGCATTTTGTAGACACGAGAGAAATCAATCTGTGAGACACAAGGTGGAGGGATGGAGGAAAGCACTTGCAGAAGTTGCAGACCTAGCAGGGATGGTTTTACAAAATCAAGCTGATGGGTAAACTTTATTAATAAATATATATACACATATATATAGCATAATACTTGCATTCAACTCCGGCCTGTGATGCAATAAATATTTTGATATCTTAATAAACTCAACAAGATTCAAGTACTCTCTTTATCACGATTTAATCTACATATGATTTTAATTTAATAATTTAAAATTTTAGACTCCGATTGTTTTAAAAGGAATTTGGATTTGATAACAAGGCTAAAATTCACTACTAAAATTATAAAACACTAGATTGAATGAATTTAAAATACCTATGTGCACAAAATCATTTGAAATCCATTTTGTTTATTTTATTTTATTCTTATTCAAATCTTAGTATACATGCATTATAATACTCTAATAAAAAAATTTAGCCTTACTATAAAATCCAAATCCAATTCTAAATCTCCCCTAAAATAAATGAAGTCTTGAGTTTGTTTCACGCCTATTTGATTTTAAATTTTAAATTTTAAATTATTTTTTGTCCTTGTAATGGGAGAAAAGAGAAATGAATATATAAGAGTACAAAAAGAATGTGGTCGAAGAGAAATATAGAAAGAAAAAGTAGTAAAAACCAAAAACTATTTTGAGTGATTTTCACTTTCAAGATTTGTTTATGTTGGTTCATTTTTTATTTTTTTTTATTTTTTTTCTCTCTATACCACTATTCTTTTTTATTCTTTTCTTTCTTTTATTCGTTTATCCTTTCCTCATATATCAGGTACATGCAAAATGTTTATAAACCAAATTTCAATTATCAATACTAACCAGATTGAATAACCAAATTAATTTATATATTTAATTATTCTTAAATTAAACTATGAAAGTTACTAAAGGTTCATTACTATTTGTTAATCATGAAAGGAATCTGAAATGGCTATATTTGCACAAAATCATTTGAAATCAAATTTTTTTCTTTAATTTTCTTCTTATTCAATTCTTAGTATACATTTATTATAATACTCTAACAAAAAATTTAGCCTTACTATAAAATTCGAATTCAAATCAAAATCTCTCCTAAAATAAACTGAGTCTCGAGTTTGTTTCATGCCTATTAATTTGCTTTTTAATTTTCAATTATTTTTTTGTTCTTGTAATGGGAGAAAAGAGAAATGAATATACAAGAGTACAAAAACAATGTGGTGGAAGAGAAATATAGAAAGAAAAAGTAGTAAAAACCAAAAACTATTTTGAGTGATTTTCACTTCTTTTTTTTACTGGAAATACCTCTTTTATTGATTAAACTCGAATAGAAACACCAACATCTTTGGCAAGGACCACTACAATAAAATCAAGATTGCCCGGCGAAAACTATTCGTCGAGCAACGTTCGAACTTCGTCGGGCCACTTTAAAATCGATGAACCTTCGTCGGGCAATCTTCGGACTTCGTCGGGCCACTTTAAAATCGACGAACCTTCGTCGGGCAACGTTCGTCGGGCTACTACAGTCGGGCTTGATGTTAGTCGACGAAAACAACGAATTCGCCGAGCAATTTAAAGCTTGCCCGGCGGACTCATTCGTCGCCTATTATTTTTCGAGCAATGCAAAAGTCAATAATGTTTGCTCGACTGACACATTTTGCCGGGCAAAGGTACAAAAATTCAACAGGTGTGCATCGAATTTTCTTACTTTGCCCGACGAAATGATTATTCGTCGGGCCAAATCTAAATATTTAAAAATATAATTTTAATAATTTATTTAATTAAATAAATATATATAATTAAAATAAAAATATTTTTAAAAAATACAAAAGAATAAAAAGAATCAAATTAAAATAAATAAAAAATATTTAGAAAAAAAAATATTATGTTTTTACATAATTAAAACTAAAACAATGTTTTACATATTATATTCTAACTACTTGGCGATAGGTCGGGGTGGTCGAGATCCTGGGCGGGCTATTGGGACGGGGGCTAAGGTTGTGACAGAATCTCATCTAGTCCACGCTCACCCAAGTGGTCAAGCACCTTGGCGAGGGCGGTCGTGATTTGATCGTTTTGGGTATGGATCTACGCGTATTGAGTCTTGATCTCATCATTTTCGGCTTGGAGGAAGTCGAAGTTTCTCTTGAGCTCCGACATCTCCTTGGGGTTGCCATCCCAAGATGAACTCGACGAGTGACTGAGACATCCCACACTATCCTGTCGCCTGCCCCCCGAACAATCTTCCCTGGACGCCTCCCAAGTCGTCGCTCTAGGATGACGATCGACTTCTCGGGATCTGGGAGCTACTGCTTCAACGACACTTCAGATGTTGTTGTGTGAGCTCAGCATGTGTCTGCCGGACGTCTTGCTCCATCGCCTCCTACAAATTCGAATAAATATTAATTAGAAATATAATTATCAAATTAAAAATTAATGTTTAATCTGCAAAAAATAAACTTAGGTGAATTTTGTCAGCCTCTTGGTCGCCCCGTCCAACGTATACTTGCCCCTAGGCATCCACTTCCGGGAACATCGACCTGGCGATGCGCCGATCCTCCTGCCGGGCAGTTAAGGATCACGCCCCCCCGTGGTGGTTGAATTTCTTCGCTCCCCGGTTTGATGTGTTGGCAACCGATTTCCGCTGTTCATTCGTAAAAACAAAAATTATATTTTCAAATGGAAAATAACATAAAAAAATAATAATAATAATTTAACTAGGTGGATAGTACGTACCACATAGGTGGGGGACACGAAATGGTCGCACAACCACAACCAACCTGCCAGTTTTGGCCCGTCCAACTCCTCCGGAGGATTTGCCCGAGCTTCCTCCGGGGAAGCCCAGCTCTTGTAGTACTTGTGGAGCTCGTACTTCCAGTCGGCGTACCATAACTGCCAGTGGTGTCTCAGGTATCTACTGACGTCGACGTCCTCCAAGTTGAACTCAAAATTGATCTGCAATAAATTATTAAAGTTAGTAAAAAAATAAAAAAATAAATAAAATTAATGAAAGAAAAGGGAGAAACCCATACCGATAACTCTCCCCAACATCGCTTGATCTCCTCCAAGGGTTGGGTTCTGAAGGTCTCCCCCATCATATGGGACTTGGTGTGAAGAATGGCGCCAATGTCATGCACAAAGAGGCTGTGGATTTTTACCGACGCGAACCGGAGGTGCGGCACGTACACCACCAGTATCTTTGCATTCGTTGTCCTGCGAATCCGCTGGGATGTCAAGCCCCGGTTTTTTCCCGCGCACGTTCACCGACTTCCCTGCAAATTCGATGAACGTTCGTACATAAAATGAGTAACAAATAAAAACGGTTGTTTAAATAAACAAAATAATCAACTTACCCTTAAGGAGTGCTCCGACATTAGTCACCGGATCGTCTGCTCCAGCGTCGTCCTATGGGGGCTGGGGGTCGGTATAGGGTTCCCCCCGTTTCTTAATGTATTATCGACGAGCCGATCGGGCACCGGGTCGCTGATGATCCGAGAACAGTGCCTGAACCGACGTCGCTATTGAGACAACCGAGTCAGGGGCTTCCTCCTCCGGCGCATGATCATCAACGGAATCAGGGCAAGGGCGGGTCCTAGACGTGATTAAGGTGCGATGCGACATCTACAATAAGAAATATAAACTAATTAATATAAAATTAACCAACATATTTTTAATTAAATAAAAAAAACCAAACATTTTTAATATTAAATATTAAATTCAAAAAATAAAAACAAAACCACATTTAAAATTAAGCAACATTTTTTAATTCCAATAAAAAGAAATAAATAAACCAAATTGTTTTATTAAAAATTAGTAAATTGGCATCTAAAAACTAAAACCACCAAATTCTAATTTTTTAAAATAAAACCAACACAAACCAAAATTAAACCTAAAATACTAATTAATCCAAAAGTACTAAACTCAAAATTCACAACATTATACCTAAATTTCTAAATCCAAATTTCGGGAATAAAATCAAACTTACAAATTAATCCAAACATACAATAATAATATCCAAATCATAAAATTCAGATATTAAAAATTTATAAAACTCACATATCCAAAATTTATAAAACTCACATATCCAAAATTCACATATCCTACACCATATCAAAAATTTACATAAATTTTTTTAAATTCAAATATCCAAAATTCATAAAATTCACATATCCAAAATTCACATAAAATTCATATCCAAAATCATAACAAAAATCATATGCAAAATTCATAACAATATACCAATTTCAACATTATACCAAACATCAAAATTTCAACAAATCTTCAACTATTATATTCCAATCCAATCAAATCTTCAAAATTTCAACATTATACCTAACAAATATTTATATTCCAATCCAATCCAAAATCACAATATTCATCTAATCCCCCTAAATTCTCAATCTGCAAATTTGACAATAATGCACAATCTGCAATAATCAAATCCAAATTTAAATTCCATTTTCAATACAATTTCATAATATCCAAACCAAATTTAAATTGAATTTCAATCCAGACCAAAATTAAAATTTAACTAATCAAAATTAACAATAACCAATCTACATTAACAATAGAGAGAGAGAGGGAAAATGAGTTCGACCTTGAAGAAACTGCCGGCGAGGATAGGGGTGGCGGCGACACGGACACGTCGGTGAGAGAGAGGCGGCGCGAGAGATTGCTGGGGCGGCGGAGTGAGGGCTGGAGTCTGAGTGAGAGAGAGCGAGAAAGGGCTGGAATTGCGGCGACCGGAACGGCTGGAGTGAGGGCTGGAGTCGGAGTTGCAGAGAGATGTGGGTTCCGGAGAAAATAAGGAAAATGAAGAAGAAGGAAGAAGAAGAGTATGTCTGATTTAACTGTCTAATTGACCTTGCCCGACGAACATGTTCGTCGGGCTACCTTTTTAATGATTCATCGGGTAATAACAAGCGGTTGATATTTGTCTGGTAACTGTTTACATAATCGTCGGGCAACAATAAGCGGTGGATACGCGATAAGTTTTAGTTTTCACAAAAATTTTGGCGGAATGTTCGTCGGGCAACCGTTTAAAATCTTCGTCGGGTAAAAACAAGCGGTGGATGTCGGGTAACATTTTACATATTCGTCGGGCAAAAATACGCAGTAAGTTTGAGATTTCGCAAAAATTTTGGTGGAATGTTTGAAATTTTCGGGGAAAAAATTGCGCGTTTTATTTACATAGCCCGACGAAATTTCTATTATTGCTCGACGACGTTGCTATTATTGCCCGATGAATACTTACATATTGCCCGACGAATAGTTTACTTCGTCGGGTTTAAGTGTTATGATGTCGTGTTTATGACTGATCTGAAAACCAGGTCCGACGATTGAATTTCAACATCGGGACCGTTCAATTTTTGGTTTTACATGCCTAAAGCCCCATCGATCGTTATCGTCATGTTTTTCGGAGCTTATGTGCCTCGATCGTTAAGTTTGTGAATTTCAATGGGTTTTTCGTAGTTTTGGTTCAATTGATATTCAAACAATTGAATTTCAAAAAATTGACCGTTCAATAGTTACTTTTAAGTTTGTAGACCTCACCCGTAAAAAATCTTTATGTTTTGAGTATTTCAAGTCATCCGATCGTGAAGAAACGTTGTGTAACCGTTGAATCGTCGCTCACCGTTACCTAATCCCGGGATTTCCAAATTGGGTAATTTTTCGCATAGGCGATCTATGAGTACCTACCATAAATGTGGACGGTTAGATCGGTCCATCTCAATTTGTAAATTAGTAAAAATGGGAAAATAAGGATATTCATCAAGAAGTTTAAACACTTGAAGGAAACTTCAAAATAATTTTCGAAGTTTTGGTTCTATTGATATTCAAACGATTGAATTTTATAGATCTAACCGTTCATTTTTCTATTTTACGTGCTTAGATCTCGCCCATCGAAAAGCTTGATGTTTTGAGGATTTCAAGTCGTCCGATCGTGAAGAAACGTTGTGTAACCGTTGAATCGTCGCACACCGTTACCTAATCCCGAGATTTCCAAATTGGGTAATTTTTCGCGTAGGTGATCTATGTGTACCTGCCATAAAAGTTGATGGTTAGATTGGTCCATTTCATCTCGTAAGTAATTTAATTTTTTTTAATAAATAAATATAAATTGAATCTGGTATATATTGCCCGACGAATATAGATTAATATTCGTCGGGGCGAAATCTCCCAATTCGGCAACCGCCCACCGAACAGAGAAACACGTACTGATGATATTTGAAGCCTTTGCCCGACGGATGTAACAATATATTTGTCGGGCAAATGTCTGTTTGTTTTTATAAATTCAAATTAGATTTAGTTTAATTTTTTTATTTTTTATATTTGTTATAATTAATTGTTTGTTGTATACAGTATTTTATCAAATAAGATGAAATGTTGGGAAGCCGATTCAAGGATGAGGACATCAAAGTTTGTGGCTTTAGTACATATATAAAAGATTAATGGAAACTTTAGTGAATGAAATCATAAAAACATACATATAAATCACATATATTGATTTGAAGATGGATATTACATATATAAATAAATTTCTAATTTTCAACTTTCATTCGGTGTCGGATTCGCTTCCCCCTCCCATTCACGCTCGTCATCCGAGATGTGTACAGTGCTTGATTCCTCTGAATCATTATCAATTTGTTCTAATTCCCCGTGATCAATAAAAATGTCATCAATTGCAATTGGTGGGATGATGTCATTGGTCCGTACGCCATCCACGTTTTGGGTGGATGTCGAGGAATCCACTTGGTAAACGATTTCGTTATCGTCTTTTTCCCCATCTTCTTCATGGTATCAGTCATCCAAGCCCCAAATGTTTCTATGATTCACCATCTCAGTTACTATCCAACCACCACCAGCTTTTGGATCATCCACATAGAATACTTGTTTCGCCGTACTAGCGAGGATGTAGGGATCACTCTCAAACCACCAGGTGTTTGTGTTTACAGAGGCACATAACTGATCTTTAAAGACACTACTTGGGATACTTGGGTTCGTATCAAACCAATGATACTTGAACAAGACGACTTCCTTGCGGTCTACGTATAACACCTTAACCACACTTAACAATTTGCCGTAGAACCCCGTATCAGTATTTTCCCCATCCCCCGGCACGAAGACCCCGTTGTTTTGCGTAGACAATTTGTCGTCTAGTTCTATGCACACAAACTTAACTCCCTTAACGTGACAACCAGCGTACGTTTCTCCTCGGAATGGGCCAATGGACAGCTGCATTAATTCTTTATTGAAATTTGGCGAGTTGACATCTTTCAGCTGTGCCATCTGGTAAGATACACACAAGAAACGAAATTGGTAAACTTCAAAACCAATTTAAGAAATTTACAAATAAAATATCTGACTTACATGCTCGAAAAACCAACGTGGAAATAATTGTTTGTCCATTTCTTCCAAATTAGAAGGAAATTGGGCCTTCATCAACACCTCGTGCTGCTCATGGAAGGGCCAGACTTCGTCACAGTTGTTCAGTACGAACCAATGAGCCACCTCCATGTCGCTATTGGTGAACGGCTCCGAGATTGGACTAGTGCCGAATGGTCGTGCAGGTTGGGCAAATAAAAATAGGGTCTCTGGAAGTTGACCACCATCGTCGTTGCGTGACGCGCTATTGAAGGAAGTTTCAACATTCCAAAGGTACATTGCACAAAATGTCAGTGCCTCATTTGCAATGTACGCCTCCGCTATAAAGCCTTTGGGACGTGTCTTGTTCCGAACGTACCGCTTGTAGGTACCTAACATTCTGCAAGGAACTTTACATTATGATTCACATATATACATGAAAGTAAGGAAATATTATCAAATAGCAGGGATAAGCTGTACCTCTCGATTGGGTACATCCAATGATAATGCACCGGGCCAACTTGCTTTGCCTCATCCGGCAGATGTATTAGTAGGTGCACCATTACATCAAAGAATGTTGGTGGATATATTTGCTCTAGCCGGCACATGATGTAGACAATATCCTCGTTAATTGCTTCGAGGTCCGCCTTAACCAATGATCTGGCACATAGTATCTGGAAGAATTGAGACAAATAAACTATCGTCTCAACAACACCAGGCTCCAAGAAAGGCCTAATACCAATCGGAATGAATCGTTGTAACAAAACATGATAGTCATGGCTCTTAATACCAGAAATGGTCCCACCGTCGGTGCTAACACTTTGGGATATGTTACGGCGTACCCGTCGGGAAATTTCACACCCTTTAACCATTTCAGGAATTTTTTCTTATTCTCCGGCTTAAATGTAGAACTTGGATGAGCCATGATGTATTTACCATTGATGAATTTTGGCCACAAATTAGGCAGAATCCCCATTTCTTGCATGCCCAGACGAGTTTTTTTTGTGTCCTTTGACTTGCCTTCAATGGGTAAAGTCGTTCCCACAACACTCTCAGCAACATTCTTCTCGATGTGCATAGGATCAGTGATGTGTCTGATTTTCAATTTCGACCAATATGCCAACCGGAAGAATATGCTATTTTTCGTCCAATTTTCCTGTTCAGCTGGTTTCGATCCTCGTGTGACGAAGTCATGTATACTGTTCAGTTTGGATAATATCTCATCACCGCACCTCTCCCTTGGTCAAGCTCGTAACTCTGATTTGCCATCAAATGAGTCACATTGCATTCGCCATCGGTGATCTCAGGGCAGAAACCTTCTCGCATCCAAGTAGCATACCTTAGATGCGTGCCAAAAAGACGTTGTGCAGACGTCCACATGTTAGGCAAGCAAGATAACCCTTGGTGCTCCATCCCGACAACATACCATAAGCAGGAAAATCATTAATTTTCCACATTATGGCCGCTCGTAGAGTGAACATTTCTCCACTGCACTTGTCGTATGTTCAGACACCATTTTTCCACAAATCCACGAGCTCGTCAATCAACGGCCGCAAATACACATCGATGGAATTACTCAGCGATTTGGGCCCCGGTATCAAAGTACTGAGGATTGTGAATTCTTACTTCATGCATCTCCAAAGAGGCAAGTTATACGGAACCATAACCACCGGCTAAGTGCTATAGGGCTTTGCAAAACTCCCAAACGGATTAAACCCATCAGTAGCGAGCCCTAATCTGACATTTCTTGGCTCCGTAAAAAACTCAGGATACATCTTATCAAATTCCTTCCAAGCCTCTCCATCGGCCGGATGCCTCAGTACATCATCATCAATGCGTTCATCATTGTGCCACCTCATATCACGGGTTGTGTGGGACGACTTGTAGAATCTTTGTAACATTGGCTTCAGTGGAAAATAATGCAACACCTTGTTCAGAATCTTGTTCTTTTGAAACATAGGCTCATTGCACACGAGACATTTCACCGTAAAACAATGCACAGTTGTTCTTGCATGCATGGATCTTGATATACCCTAAACCGAGGCCCTTCAACAACTTCTTTGAGCTATAATGATATTTAGGCAGACAATTGTCTTCAGGGAGCATTTGAATGATGATGTCCATCATGTGATCAAAATGCTTGTTCGTTTGATTATACTCAACTTTCATGTGCATCAACTCCACAACTGCCCCTAGAACTGAAAATGATTTACAACCGGGGTACATTTCGTGCTGAGCTTCTTTCAACAATCTCTCATAATGAAGCTCAGAGTCTTCGCGTTGCAACCTGGGCACCTCATCGTCCATATCATCCGATGCGGGAGGAAAAACATCAGTTAATAACTCAACGACTTGATCATTCTCACATCGCCCAGCCAAAGCACTTTCATCCCGACGGATCCCGGGAACCGAAGATGTCGATGCGGAAAATATTTGTTCACTGTGATAAATCTAATTAGTGTAGTTATGTACAATCCCATTCCATTCCAGATGAGTTTAGACCTCATTCAACGGCATCCAACTACAGTTGTTACATTTACAGCACGGACACCTGATACGTCTTTCATCACTGCAATGACTACGTGCAAAGGCAATGAAGCTGTCGATCCTATCCAAATACTGATCAGAAGATCTATCAAACATTTGCATCCAACCTCTGTCCATTGTGCCTGCTTTCACAACATAGAGTCAACGTATGTAATTGAGTTAACATTGTCCCGTAATTAGACAAGTTAAAATCAAAAGCAGCTCATCTCCTTATGCCTTTGGTGATTTGGCCATATCCCATTCAAGAATGCACGTTATGTGCTGTGTAGTTTGCGACCTATGAGGGTAAGTTTCGATCGAGAGAAATTTCGGCAGTATCTTCTTACAGTTCCCCAAATGCACGACGTAGATATTATAAACAAATATCTAGTATGTATTTAGAGAACATTGAGGGGATGCAAACCGAATTTCCCACAATCGAGACCTAATCTCGTAGACCGCCAACTACACAACACATAGTTGCGCACCCCCAAACTATCCGAATAAATGGACAATTCAAGAGTCAGTTAATCAACCTGATTCACTGACTCTCAAACGGGTCCATGGTTTTTCATTGAATTTCATTATACGAAGTTAATCAACTCGATTAATTTCGCATAAACGGTTATGAAATATGAATATATTTCACTCCGTCAGAACTAAATAAAGCGCTTTACAAAAAATATCACAACAAATTTACAAATACAAACATATATTAATGATGCATAAAACAGAGTTTACAATTTTATAATTTCCGTACATATATTTTATTTCCCTATTTTCCTAACATATTTTCTAATTTCCTAACATATTTTCTAATTTCCAAACATATTTTTTAATTTCAATAATTTCATTACATATTTTTAATTTTCCTATTTTCCAACAAAATTTTCTAATTTCCTAACATATTTTCTATTTTCCTAATTTCATAACATATTTTCTGTTTTCATATTTTCCTAACAAATTTTCTAATTGCTAATTTCCACAAATTCTAAACAATTTCTACACATTTTCCACAATAAATACAAAATTTCCTAACATAATTATATCCAAAATTCTTAACAAAATTAAATTGAGAGGTAAACACACATACCTTTTTATAAGTATTCCTTCAAATCAACCACAAAATTCCTACAACACAAAACATAATTAGTTGCTAATCAAAAATCAAAATTTCAAAGCTAAAAAAATTAAATTTCGCAAACCTTAAAAATTGATATTGGTGATTGAGAAAGAAAAAGGATTTGATTGGTAGTGAAAATGGTGATGAGATGATGATTATAGCTAGAGAAAGAGAGTGAGTGAGTGAGAGAGAGAGAGAGAGATAGAGAGAGAGAGAGAGAGAGAGAGAGAGAGAGAGAGAGAGAGAGAGCGAGAGAGTGATGAAGCAGAGAGGAGGAAGAAGAAGAAGAAGAAATGAGAGCGTCTCGGTTATTTAGAGTGTTTAGACTTTTGCCCGACGAATCACATTCGTAGGGCAAAGTTTAATGATTCGTCGGGCAAAATAGAGTCAACGCCAAGTGTTACCCGACGACGAATAATCGTCGTTAAATATACCCTTGCTCGACGGAAGGTACAACTCGTCGGGCAAACCATCATATTTTGCGCGCGAACATCTTGATCTTCCCGCCAACAGTTTACCTGGCTAGCCTTCGGGTTCGTCGGGCAAACTGTGTTTACTCGGCGAAAATAACTTTGTCGCGCAAAACCTTGTCGGGTAACCTCGCTTTTCTTATATTGGACATTAAACAGCCACTCTGGTTCCAAGTCTAACCAGGCATGACATTCTCCCAAACGTTTAACATAGATAGCGACCTCATGGGCTGCCATGCTATAACCCCATGGGGCGAAAGTAAAAGTAACCAAACTAAAACAACTCTTAAGGATACGAATATCATGCAACACATTATCGATGGACTCTTCACTACCATTATTATTCAACAACGACACTAGGAGTAAAGAATATGTCTCCACCACTGCACTCTGCTGCCCAGTATCATGACAAGCCTCCAGACCTGCACGGACCACCAATGCCTCAGCATGAATGGCAGATTGGCATCGTACCCTTCCCACACCGTCTGCGCCCTCAAAACAGCCAAGCTAAGACCGAATCACCTAACCAAAAGTGCCTTCCCGCTTCTGCACCGACCCGGCACCATCACAGTTGAGCTTTATGGTTCCAACTTGCGGTCTCTGCCAGACCACATTAGATTGGCCTAACAGAGAAGGCTGCACAGCAAGGACCTGGTTGACTGGCGCCGGCACAGCCTCCTTAGTTGACATTTACTCAGAAACCTTCTGGTTTAGCTGTATTGCTTCATCCGATGACTGCTCCACATCCTGAAAACAGATCATGTTTTTGGCCTTCCAAATGTTCCAACAGCCAAAAGCAAGGATTTGAAACACTGCAGCGACATCATCTACCTTCTCAAACATTTTGTATAAAAGACCCCAGGAATCCCGAAAGGAGATTCCAAGGAATCTTCTTGTATCCATCTGCAAAGAGCTCCCAAACCAAAATACTTTTGCAAACATACAAGTAAAAAATAAATGAGATTCAGTTTCATCCTCTTCCCCACACAACGGGCATACATTCTCAACAGGAACACGACGCTGTACCAAGTTATGCCTAACCGCAAAAAAGCCACGACAACAACGCCATACAAATTGACAAATTTTGTTTGGAACCAACATCTTCCAAATCTAATTCAAAAACCAATCATGTTCCCCCAAATTACTAGGTTCACCACCTCCTCTACCCTTTAATTCACCATTCCTTTGCATCTATGTCACCAATAGATACCCTGAATGAACATTATACGAACCATTCTTTGAAAAATGCCATACTAACCTGTTAGGAGTGCCTTGCTAAGAGGCAATGATAGAATTACACCGACATCCTCATGACTAATAATATGTTGCACTACCTCCTTTCTCCACTCAAAACTTGATTGAGAGATCAAATCAACAACCAAACTAGAAGATAAAGGGCTAGATGAACGAACCTTGAAAGGTCTCACCGTAGGCAACCACGAATCAGAGAATACATTTATCTTGTCACCAGTCCCAACATGACAGTGAACCCCAGCTTTCAATAGACACTGCCACTAAAGAATCGCCTTCCACCCCCAATAGGACCCAACTTTTTCCTTAGCATGCAAGAACTCATTAGCTGGGTGGTACTTCACCTTGAGAAACCTCGCAAGCAAGGAAGAAGGATTTGAGATGGTCCTCCACCCAATTTTTGCTAACATTGCCAGATTGAAACACCTCAAATCCTGAAAGCCCAAACCACCCTTACACTTTGGCATAGTTACCTTATCCCAAGAGGCCCAGGGAATACCACGATGCAAGTGTTGTTTACCCCACCAGTACCTGGCCAAAATGCACTATATATCCTTACAGACACCCACATGAATTTGGAAGCAAGACATGGCATAATTTGGCAAAGCAAGAGCGATGGTTTTCACCAGTACCTCCTTCCCTGCCATTGACAAGAACTGCTCTAACCACCCTTGGACCTTTGCATCCACTCTATTTCGGGTATCCTCAAATACCGCCTTTTTAGATGCCCCAAAATCTGCTATAAGTCCCAAGTACTGTCCAAACTCCTCCTTCTGACTAACCCCCAGCACAGACACAATTTGTTCCTAAGTCTGCATCGAACAATCGGCACTAAAAATGACATAACTTTCATCAAAATTAATCATCTGACCTGAACTAGTTTCATAGAGCTGAAGAGCCTCCTTAATACACATAGCATCCTCAACAGTCGCCTTCGAGAAAAGCCTTAATACACATAGCATCCTCAACAGTCGCCTTCGAGAAAAGCACCGAATCATCAGCAAAAAATAAATGAGATACGCTGAACGCCCTAGGAACTACAGGAATACCATGTAAAGCTCCCACTTCCACCTTCCTTCTCAAGATTTCCGAAAGTCCCTCAGCACAGAGCACAAACAAAAAAGGGGACAAAGGATCCCCCTGTCTTAACCCCCTAGTTGGGAAGAAAGTTCCAGTTGGCTCACCATTCACCAAGATACTAAAAGAGGCCGAAGATATGCATTATAATATCCACTTGCAGAAACTCTCACTAAACCCCAGCTGCCTCTTTAAAGCCACCATGAAATCCCGTTCAACCCGATCATACGCCTTTGACATGTCCAATTTCAGCATCATATCCACCCCCTCTTTCCCACGTTTTTTTCGATTGGTGTGAAGCACTTCATGGATTACTAGAACATTGTCAGTTATCTGCATTCCCTTAAAAAAAGCCGACTGGGCTTTGCTAATCACTTTCACCATCAATCTCTTTAACCGGTTAGTGAGCACCTTAGATACAATTTTGTACAAGACATTACACAGCGAGATAGGGCGTAACTAAGACATAGATTGTGGACTCGGAACCTTCGGAATTAGCACCAAATAAGTAGAGTTTACCTTCTTCAACATACGCCCTGACTGAAAAAAAAGAAGTTACTGCCTAATCACCTCATTCCCAATCAAACCCCAATGTTTCTGATAAAAACTCGCCGTAAAGCCATCCGGTCCCGGGAACTTCAAGGGGTTAATTTGCATTATAGCCTTTCGGACCTCCTCAGGATGAATTGGGGCCTCCAGCCCTTCATTGTCCTCAGCAGAAACAATAGGTTGAATACATTTCGTTACCTTAACAATCTGGGAAGGCCGAGAAGAAGTGAACAGCCACTGAAAGAACCTCATCTCAATCCCACTAATCTCCTCCTGATCTTTACGCCAAACACCCTCTTCATCCAGCAACCCCGTGATTCTGTTATTTCTCCTTCGTTTGATAGTTTTGGAATGGAAGAAACATGTGTTTTTGTCTCCTTTATTCAACCACTGAACCCGGGATTGCAGCTTCCAGTAAACTTCATTGTCTAAGACTGCTTTCTTCAGGTCCGCTTCCAAGATACTAAAGTGGTGCCCATTATACACCTCTGCTTGATAACAATTATGAAGCTCAGATTTCGACTTATCAATAGCCTGCTGTGCATTACCACCCAATTCCTCCTCCACACTAACAGACCCTTCTGAACACCCTTCAGCTTTTCCGTGACTCTAACCCAAGGAGAGACAGTCACGTCCCTACACCATTCCTTCTTAACTAACTCCACACAAAGGCCCTCCTTATTCCATCTAGGATTATAAATAAATCTACGATATCATCTCCTCTCACTAGGCTTAGAATCCAAAACCAACATAGAGTGATCTGAGCCAGATGGTAACAAATGAGAAATAGTAGCATTAGGGTACAAATGCACCCAATCCTCCGTCGCCAAACCTCTATCCATACGCTCATGTACAAAGCCATTATCACGCTTATTTCTCAAGTGAAAGGATGACCGGTATACCCCAAATCAAGTAACTTAGAATCTGCAACAAAGGATCTGAAGGTTCTCATACTCGAGGCTGTTCTAGTATTACCCCCCTCCTTCTCATTAGCATTGAGAACGTCATTGAAATCCCCCAATAAGAGGCAAGTATCGGACTCCCTACTCAATCTGTGTCTTAATAAATCCCATTGCCTAGCTCTTTTACCCACATCAGTACTCGTATAAATAGAAAACAACCTCCATCGCTTCCCACCATCGTCATCAGTAACAAATACCTCAATCATAAAATCAACATACTTTATTAAGTCAACATTATCCGTTGTCCTCCAAAATACACAAAGACCACCACTCAAGCCCCTTGGCTCCACTGCTTGCATACAATCCATATCTAACTTCTTCTTCAAAAATTGGTACCTACTACTTTATTTTTCATCTCAAGAATCACAATAATATCATGACGAAGGAGCCTATTCTACTCCTCCAGATTGTGAATCGTCAAGTCACCGCCGATGCCCTGCCAATTCTAGCGAATTATCCTTATGACGACTACAGCTCTCAGGGAGAGGTGGACACTTCACCCCTCCGCTCAAGAGACCGATTATGGGTGGTCCCGACCACCAAACCAGAAGTACCACCAGACACCACTTGTCTGCATTTCGCCACTCTGCCACCAATTGTATCAACACTATTAGAGCTCACCAACACATTATCCCCATGTCCAGTACTCTGCCGTGCCTCCCAAGCCACCTCAGGACCCCTCATGGCTTCCCTCTTTCTTTTAGACTATACTCGAGACATCCTATCAATGATCGGCGCAAGCAAGAAAGGATCAGAATTAGGAATGTCCTCCCCCAAAGGCACCTCCTGCACAGTCTTCATCACCCTATCAAGATTTTTTTATATTTGTTCATTTTTTATTTCAGTTTTTATTCTTCATTCTTTACTCTTTTTCTCTCTATACCACTATTATTTTTTATACTTTTCTTTCTTTTATTCATTTATCATTTTCTCATTTCTCATGCACATGCAAAAAGTTAACCAAGGGATCATGTTGACAGAATAGTGAGTCTTATTTTGTCCACGTCAGCATTTAATAGTAATGTTAACAAAATGGTTAATGAATGGATCATGTTGTCACGTTTTGAAGAGTTCATGAGGGTAATTGCAACTTTTGAAAGGTCATGTATGAATATGTTACAATTGTAAATCATAGGATAATAAAGTGTAATTTGTGCCTTTTTGTTTAATCAATTCTTCTTAATCTAGATTAGTGATACGTTTGTTCTACCTTCAAAACGTTTATAACTTCGGAAGCTATTGTCATTTTCAGCACAATAAAACATACAGTTTTTCAAATTTTTTCCAGCACTCCTCCAATTTTTTTTACCATGATAATATATATGTTTGATTTGTTTTGTCTTTTACTTTGACTGTAATTTTGTAGGCACGAGGCAAAATTTATTGAGAAAATTGTGAATGTGATCAATGACAAGCTAAGTCGCATGTCTTTAAGTGCTGCTCGTGACCCGATTGGAATCCATTCTCTAGTTGAAAAGATTAATTTCTGGTTACGAAATGGATCAACTGAATTATTTGACATACTTGCCATTTATGGGATGCGTGGAATAGGAAAAACAACCATTGCAGAGTTCCTATATGATTCAAACCGAAGAGCATTTGAAGCAGGTAGTTTCCTTCAAAACATTAGCGGAAGTTCCAGAACACGCAGCGGATTAATCGAAATGCAACAAAAACTTCTTTTCGATCTTACGAAAGTGAAGAAAGGGAGAATACACACAATTGGAGAAGGCAGAAGGAAGATTGAAGATGCTATTAACTGTAGAAGGGTTCTTCTTGTTCTTGATGATGTGGATCATGCAGACCAATTAGATGCAATATTTATGATGAACAGTCAGTTTTGTCCAGGAAGCAAAGTGATAATAACAACCAACAATGCCGGATTGTTGAGAGGCCGTCACCAACGTATTGAGTGGCATACTGTTAAAACTCTTGGTGACAATGAATCACTAAAGCTTTTTAGCTGTTATGCTTTTGGACAAGACTCTCCCAATGAAGATTACATGGACTGTTCAAAAAAGGTGGTAGGAATCTGCGGAGGACTTCCATTAGCTTTGAAAGTTTTGGGTTCTTCTCTATCGGGGAAAAGTATGGTTGTTTGGGAAAGTGCATTGAAGAAGTTACAAGCCATTCCAAATGGCGAAGTCATGAATAAGCTGAGGATAAGCTACGAGTCTTTGCAAGATGCCCATGATCAAAATGTATTCCTCCACATTGCATGTTTCTTTGTTGGAATGGACAAAGATGATGTTGTTAGAATACTGGATAGTTGTGATTTCTACACAGATATCGGCATCGAAAACATCATTGAGAGGTGTTTGGTTACAATTGATAAAGATAACAAAGTGCAAATGCATCACTTGATTCAAGGCATGGGAAGAGAAATTGTTCGCTCTGAATCAAAGGATCCCAACAAATTAAGGAGATTATTATGGCATCCTAATGATTCTTTGAAAGTATTGTTGGAAAAGAAAGTAAGAAATATATATATATTATATATAATATGCTAGCTCCTCTTAATTATATAAGGGGAACTTATATAGTAGATTCTAAGTTTGATTTATTTATCCAACTGACTCCTTTTATTTTTATATATGTTAGGATACCCAAACAATTGAGGGTCTTAATCTTGACATGGAAATGGTCCAAGTGGATCCTGCATACGATGGACCAAGAAATTCAAATGGTGAAGTGAGTTTAAAAACAGATGAATTTTCAAGGATGCATAAATTAAGACTACTCAAGATTAGCCATGTACAACTCAATGGATCATATGGAGATACATTTCCAGCAGAGCTAAGATGGTGGTGTTGGAATGAATTTTCTTTTGATTCCTTACCCAATGATTTTCCTCTCAAGAGTTTGGCTGTTCTTGAAATGTGTTATAGCAGGTTGAAGCTACTATGGAGGGACACACAGGTATGCTATATTTGAGTACTAATTCATCTTTATTTTTGGGGGTTTTTCAATATTATATTAACCATACTGAGATATATAGCTTGCAATTGCCTCAACAAGTGGATGTACTCGTTTTACCAATTGTTGATTATCGAATTTTCTTATAAAAGTAATAATTATCACAACTATTGATTTTTTTAAAATATCTATGTAAATATCAACTCTGTAAAAAATCAACCAAACTAGAATTTTTTTTAATAATATGTATATGTAAGTATTAAAATAATTGACGGTTTTTGTGACAATTAAGATCTTTAATTATGGTGAACCGTTAATATAATTTATATATATGGAGTAAACAATTCCCAATTTGTTTGACTTTTTTTACAGAGATAGTCTTTACATAATATTTTTTAAAATCAATTACGAATATCATACTTGCTTAAAGAAAATTTGATAATCAACTATATAAAGAACGAGCACATCCAATCTAGGGTTAATACAAGTATTGTCCTAATCATTCATTTTTAATTTATTTCTCCAGTATCTTCCATTATTGAAGACCCTCAATCTCAGTCATTCTGGTGATCTTACAAAAACTCCCGACTTTTCGCACATTCCCAACCTAGAGAGTTTGATTCTTAAAGGTTGTACAAATCTAGTTGATCTCCATGAATCCGTTGGAAACCTAGAGCGACTTGCTCACTTGAATATTGAAGATTGCAAAAACATTACCAAACTTCCTCATTTCAAGAACATGAAGTTTCTAAAAACGTTCCAGGCAGATGGAGTCCCAATACCTCAATTAGTCACTACTATGGAGGTACTATCATGTTTATTATCACAAAGTTTGGTGAAATTAAGTCTTGTAAACTGCATTCTTTCAGATGCTCATTTTCCAAAAGGTGTGGGATTATCTGCATTGCGAAATGTTAATCTAAGCTCCAATCCCATTACTTGCCTGCCGGATTTCATCAGAGGTGCTCCAAGGCTTGATGAACTTACACTTAGAGAATGTGAGCGGCTCAGATCGCTTTTAAGGATCCCAACTACACGAGTGCTGGATGTAACCAAATCCCCATTGTTGGAGAAAATAACAGGTAAATCTCTTATTGTAGCACTTCAAGGAATCAGTTGGAAATCCAATCGTAACCTAGTCGAATTTGAGACTTGGTTTAAGTTAGAGCCCATTGAAAATGTTCGGCAAGAGGTGACCGAACTTTTTGGACCCTTCAACTTGGAACCCACTGATACTGTCGTCATAAGCGCCGGTGACCCTAATGTTTGGTGGGAGAGGAAGAGGCTGCCCATCCAGGTTTAGGTTTTTTTTTTATATTTCCCAATTTCTCTCTATCTACAACTTCCTTAATTAGTACTTGAATAATATTTTGACGAGGGATCACATTATTAAACTACATTATAGACCACATATTGTATACACATAAAACTCATCTATATAAATTTTGTTCATAATGTGGTGTAGTAATAACGTGATCTCCTTATCATTTTTCATTTTCATTATATATATATATATATATATATATATGAAAATATTTGCATCCTATGGTGGATGTATTCGTTCCCCTGGCCCCATTATTGATTATAGAATAATATCGTAATCAAAACAGTTTATTCCTTAAAATAACATGTAAAGATCATATTTGTAAAAGATCAACCAAATTGGAGATGTTTAGGACATCCGTATATTTATCAAACATAATTGACGGTCTTGATATATATATAACAAAATCTTATAGGAAACCGTCAATTCAATTGATATATATATATATATATATATATGAAGAACTAAACGATCTCCTATTTATTTGAATTTTGGCAAAAATGATATTTACTTGATGATTTAAAAAATCAATAGTTCTAATTGACATAGATATATAGGAAAATTCGATAATTATCAATTGGGGGAATAAGCACATCCGCCCATAGATAGATGTAAATATTACTCATACATATATATATATATGTCGTAGTGTGTGTTATTAATTAGGTATTTCATGAACATATATGGTTTTCTGAGCACAAATTAAACATGCTCTTATATGTTGTCAAATCTTATATTCAACAAGTCGACTTAAACCAGCAGACAGATTAACCTAGTAAATAATGAATTACTTTGCTACAAGTGATCTAATGAGTTAACTTTACTTTCCAATAGGTACTTCATGAATACGGCTTCGTGAGCACATTTCTACCTGGAAATAATGATATTACAAACGACTTCATGAGCCACACAAAAACTAGAGGATCCTCCATATCTTTCACCATCCCTTCACTTCCCAATCAAAGTTTCCAGGCTTTGAACATCTTTTGCCTTTACGCCCAATCTAACATTCATACTCCTCGTACCAGCATTGATGATCTCAAAGACGGTTTTCCCCAACCACTCATGGCAACAATCAGCAACAAGAGCAAGGGTAAGAAATGGTGGTATGCCCCGATGTTCTTCGGCGTTCCCGGCCGCCCCGGCGGAGAAGACAATATTTTATGGTTGTGTCATTGGAACCTTGCCAAATATTTGAAAGGTGGCGACAGGGTGAGTGTTTCAGTGTTTACGAGATCTGAGCTTGAGGTGAAGGAGTGTGGCGTTAAGCTTCTGTACGAGGAAGATGTCTTGCATTTTAGTACCAATAATGTTCCTCGATATTGGGGAATGTCATATGGGATGTTAGATATACTTTATATGTGCTGGTCAATTATGGCTCTAACGTATAACGATTTTAGTAAGAGGGATTGGTTCAAATACCTCATGCAACACTCTGATGACGATCATCATGAAATTACAGGTTTGTTGTTTAAACTAATATCTAATCACGATTTTTAAAGAAAAATACTAGGCACACCGCATTGTAAACTATATCTCTTATAAATACATACTAATAAAATACTAGACACACTACAATATTGTAGACCATATTTATAAATACATACTTATATATAGGCGACCTCTATTTATATTAGTGGGTCCTATTTGTATTAATACGTGGTTTATAAATGTGATCCGCGAATATGGGATCTTTAACATTGCCTTTTCTAAAATGTTTCTCATCTTATTATATGTGCGAATTAATTTGGATATATATTATAGACGAAGAAGAACAACAGGGTGAAGCCACCATTGAACCGACGAATGATGAGAGTACAACAGGTGTGTTCAAAGTCCTAATATTTGATCTATTATATAAATACATATATATATATATATACACACACATATATATATATATATATATATATATTGGAGCAATTAATTTTTTGAAATATATATTTTTCATGTTCTTTGGTAGACGAAGAAGAGCAGCAAGAGGCCATGGGTGATGACATGATTGAACACGAAGAGAAGAAGGAAGCTTCAGTTCCTTTGAGAGAATTTGGGTCCATTGAAGATTGCATGGACGCATTGGAGGCCATGGAGGGTGTTGATGATGAAGCCTATCTCAAAGCTTGTGAGAAATTCGAGAGTGCCAATATGAGGAAGATGTTTTTGAAGATGTCTCAAGGAAGAAGAAGAGCGTGGCTTAATAGCTCAAAGAAAAATAGATCAGCTTAATAAGTCGAGTGTGGTGATACTCACTTTATTTGGCTGAATTATTTTTCGTAAGTTAGAAGGTTGTTTCGAAAAATAAGGTTTCTACGAGAGGCCGTTGTTTAAAATTTGAAGTGAATTTGTAACAATTGCTAAAATATTCAGTGAATCCTCATTGTGATTAGAATTTATATGGATTGATAGGATTTTTCCCACCTATAAAACAAGGGTTAAAATCACACAAATAATACCTGCAAGAGTACGGGGCTATTGTAGTATAGCACTGGAAGCAGGGTCGATTTCCTCATGGACTGATATTGATGTTTCTTATTTTAGTATTCACTCTTAATTAATAATTAAATAAATTGCAAGAGTTTAGGTGACCGAATGCAATTTCAATTAAACAATTAAACAATCAAACAAGTACTAGGGTTTCAACCTTCACCATTAACAATCATATGTGACTTAGAAAAGAATCTATGAATCAATACATGCAACTTTGAAGGTTAGATTTTTCAAAAGCATATTTTCCTCGTGGGCATTCAAGTGAAAACGTATACCTAACATGCGATTAGTCTATGGCATTTAGATCTAATTCTACATGCAAGATTCATTAAGTTCATGAAAATCTTTTATAACCATGCAATCTCTTAGTTATGGCATTTAACCTAGATATATTACAATCCTTAATCACAAGAAGCTAATCCCAATTTTTAGGTGGGCATTCCTATAAAATTGCATCAAATTACTTGTCTAAATATCCTAAGGGTGATCAAGCATTAAGACATAAAGATAGTTTTAAACAGTGATTAAAAATTCAAAGCATGCATATACGACAACATAGGAAAAGGATAAATCACATAATCATGTCAAGGCTTAGGTCTAAACCTAGTGAGAAATTTAGCCACTCATGCTCATAATGAATAGAAATAATTCCATTAAAATTAAAGTTAAGAGAACAAACAGTTTTGTGGAATAATGGAGAGCCAAAATCCTAGCTTTGCCGTGCACTTAGATGGAGAATTGTAATCTGAATTCTGCTCTCCTTAAATCTAAGCCAAGCTTGGGTATTTATAAGGAAAGATTCCTAATCCTACTTTGAAAATGAGTAAAATAAAAATAAGAAAATCTAATTCCTAGTTTGAATAGAAATAGGCAAGCATATGCTCTCTCCTACTTGAATTGGGATTTCATTGATACACTTCCTTTTTTTGCTCCAAATACCAAGCTTTTATAACTACCTCAAAACTCAACCATTTTTCACAAATTTTATGTCTAAATCTATCTACTCAAACCCAAGAATCCAAATATGACCTCAAAACCAGAAACACGTACCTGTGTAAGCCGGAAAGTCAATCGGAAGATCTGAAACTTCCTATACTCGGTTCGGCTTCCCCCGTGGTCCTCTCCTTCGATGGTTGGTATGGTTGTGATCGTGGGAAGGAGTAGAATACAATTAGTGGATCAAAAATGGAAGTTAAAGCCTTGAATCAAAAGTTGACTTTGTGGGTTTTTGGGGTGTTTTCTCACGGGTTCGGGGTATGTGTTTGTTTTTCAGAGAGAGATGATAATGAGATGAAGATGAAAAAATGAATATGAAGATGTAAAATGATTGGGGCTAAAAATATCTTCTCCCAAGCTAAAATTACCAAAATGCCCTTGTACATCTAGACCCATAACTTTTGTACACGAATTCCGTTTTCTGCGTACCGCCTGTCTACGAACTCGTGAGTTCGAGACCTACGCAACGACCCTAGAAAAATTCCAAAAAGTACTGCCAGTCAAAAAGGGACTCTCGAATCCGTCCAAAATCGAGGGTAAAATTGTCCAATTCTCAAAATAATTTAATTTCTGGTCCGGGTCGTTACACTTATCATGTATAGATAAACTAGAAAATGTCTTATCCACGGTACTCTCATGCATTTCTAGTCTTTGATCAAAGGCTCTAATGGATGCTACTATATTTTCAACATTTACAGTGTCCATATCTCTAGTCTCTTCTATAATAGATACTATAGAATCATAGGATTTAGTTAAGCTAATCAGTATCTTCTGTGCTAGCCTCTTTTCAGTGACATCTTCACCATAGGTTCTCATTTGATTCACAATTTCATATAGTCTAGATAGATAGTTAGATAGTGATTCGGCTTCTTTCATCCTTGTGTATTCAAAATCACGTCTCAAGGACTGTAACTTTACTGCTCTTACCTTCTGATCACCTATGTACTCTCTTTTCAGCAGATCCCAGGTTGCTTTGGCACTCACTTCGTTTGAGATCTTTGAAAAGATTGTATCAGCTACAGATGTTTGAAGCATTCCCAAAGCTCTTGTATCCTTGATGTAGTATGCTTGGGTTGGTTGATTAACCACATCACCACAACATTCCCTGCTTCTTCATGGAGGCCAACATCAACGGACTCCCAGAGATCATGTGCTCTGAGTATGGTGCACATCTTGATGCTCCAGAACTCATAGTTAGTTCCATCGAAGATCGGAGCTCGTAGCTCTCCTCCACCTGCTCCTGCCATGCTAGACACAGTTGTTCCTTCTTCTTCACAGTTGAACGTCCCCTACGCCGATGCTCACGGATCATAAAGCTCTGATACCATGTTGATTTCAGCAGCTCGGATGCAGTCGGAAGAGGATTCTTCAAATTCGGGTAAGTTCTCTAACTAAACTTAGATTTCATTTTGGTTTTGATTACAGAATTCAATTGATTGTGTTTAGATGTAGGAATGAATCCTTCGGGTGATGAAAACTTGATTAAATTTTTGTAGAGAATAGGATGATATTGTATGTTGCACACCAACTGTTTGATAGATGGTTTCTATGAATTTCTGCTGGGTTTGTTTGATCTCTCTGCTGTGACAGAGAGAGTTTATTCAATAATGATTGAATTGCTTTCAGATTACACTCTCACACACCTATTACATTCTCTATTACAATCTGTTTGTGTGATGACACTATGATGTCATCCGCACACATCCCACACGGCTCCTCTAGACTTGGACGCCAAGTTAGACTCACACAACACACACACTGCTTTCTGTTGTAACTGATTCTCCACAGCTCTGCACACCTCCTTTGCTTACTTGTCTCAGACTTAGCCACCTGGATGCCTAATGTACAGCTTAAGTACCAACAATATCAGCCAGTGACAATGAATTATTTGTCATGTAACACAGCTGATGCAAGGTGCAGTGATGCTACTACTAGCTTGCAGTTACCCGGTATCCTAGATGAATTGTTCACATATAATGGTCCCCTTGGTGCACTTTATTCAAAGGAATCTGTCTCACTTTATCTTTGGGCACCTACGGCTCAGGTAACTTATATCTTATAAAAGGTTTTATTACCTACTAGCTATGCTTTCTCAGTCCTACTTATATAAGTAATTCCAAAGCAGGAAGTGCACGTTTGCATCTGTAAGGATCCATCAGGTGGGAATCCCCTAGAAGTTGTGCAACTTGAGGAAGATAATGGCGTTTGGAGTACTAAAGGACCAAAAGTTGGGAAAGCTGCTATTATGTTTAGGAAGTGTCTGTATATCACCCGAGCACCTTGAAAATTGAAAAAAGCTATGCAAATGATCCATATGCTAGAGGGTATGCTGGTTGTCTCACTTCGCATTTTGAAGCTCTACCTCTCTCTTTCGCTCTCTCTCTTGTAATGTCGATCTGGAGATCTATACAATGCCATTTTCAGCCAATTTTCTAAATGAGATCTCAAGTGATATACGCTATGTTTAATTCTAGACAAGTAATGTGTCTTTGTTTACCCAGTTATGATAATTGTTTTGTTACTTAACTCAGTAGCCTTACATTCATTTACTCCTATGAATTGCTATTACAGTGCCAGCCACCGGGCTCTGCATCCTGAATTGCGTGGTGGATATCTGGCCTTCACTTTGCAGGTAGTTCTGTTACTCTACCCTGAGGACTGACAAAGTTCTGTTTAGGAGACTTTATTTTAAGAAGAAATCGCCAAAGAGGATGTAACCCATGTATGCTATTTGAAAAGTTGGAAACTAAAACGCATAAGAAACATTTCATGAGTGGTTGTTTAGTGGGTAAACTTTGCAGACCAGAACTACTAATGCTTAGTTGCCTTTGCAGACCAGAACTGTAATATATGAAACTTTCTTGAATGGGGCAGAGCTGTAAATTAATAACGATATTAATTAGTTGCATCATAGGAGACTTTCTTGTTTAAAATGTAGGGGACTGATGGGGTTGAGGTTGTTGTTCTATTGTGTACTCTAGTTTCTCATGAGATGGAGAGGAAAATAATTAATGCCTTTTCTCTAATATGTAATCATTTTTGTTCTATCAATCTATTTTTGGGTAGTTTAGCAATTAGAGCAAATTTATATTTATGAGCTATACATGTCGTGCGTTCGATTTTCATCTAGGATCAGACCAAGATATAGTAGGAGGCCATGATGGTTGGTTGATGCACTCGTCTTCCTCAAATTTTGCCTAACAGGAGTGAGCTAGCAAGATTTTAGTCAGTCCAATAACGGAGTTCCTTTATTTGTCTCTTGTTAGTCAATTCAAGATATAGTAGAAGACCGTAGTGGTGAATTGAAACTATAAATATAATATATATTTATATGTCATTAGATCTACCTCTCTCACTCTTGATAGAGTTATAAAAGTGTTAATTAGGATAGATATCCCAATGCTTAAAGCTTTTGTTGGTTGTGGGTACATGTAAATTGAGAAGTGCAAATAAACTTCTTGTGACTTGTGTTGTGAATTGAATGAATCAATAATCTCATAATCATTGGAGGATGATTGGATGATATATAAATTCTTTCATTGTTCTCCACTTACATATACACATTACACCACTATTCAATTATTATGGTGCTTCATTTGGGTCTCGTATTTTAGATGCAACAAACATGTTCCATTCCATTGAGTGCCTCCAAAGCTACAAAATCTCTCTCTCTCTCTCTCTCTCTCTCTCTCTCTCTCATGGATGACTTGTGAAGTAAGTAATAGAATAAGAATATAATAGCATATAAGTATAGTATACAAGTTAAAAGATATTATCGATACTGTTACAAGAAATATATGTTGGTCACTAACTCGACTTTAACATCTTGATGTATATATAAGGTTCATTTTGATATGTATATGGATCCTTTGATGCTTCTCCAAGGACCAAACCCTACCTTTTTAGGTGTTATAACTTGTTAGCAAGGATTCGCATGGATCCATCCATATCTCTAAATATCTACTAATTACAATTAATTTCGTCTTAGGCTGGTTTTCGAATCCTTAGGTGCCGGACACAACCTACCTACCTAGCTAATACCCTATCTATGCCTATCCATTTCTAGCTAGATGCTTCTACAACCCAGCATCATCAATTAATTAATTATGCATGCTTATTGCTTGCTAATATACATTAATTAACAACGATGAGAGCTCTCATGCGAGAATATGAACTTAGGTCATATTTAGTAGGACGTGAGATTGGATTTGATTATATCACACATCAAAATCAGTGACACTTATCAAATCCAATCCCTTCAAAATAGTAGCATTAGAAAATGTAGGGTTTCTTTTTATGTCTAATCCCCAATGATTGTCTTATAAAAAAAATATCAATTTTTATATTCCAAATAATGCATTGAATTTAATGAGTTATCCATTCTAATCCAATCATATCCATCAAACGTGAATGTAGTTGTACTAGCACCTAAGTCAATTAGACCGTATGCTTACTTATATTATAATACAAGCTAATTATATCACGTAATCGTAATATTATATTACGGCATAATTACTCTCATCATGCGTGCTTTCAATAAAATTTATTATAACAATTCACTGAAATTATAGCATATATATATACTAATTATATTACGTACTTATAATATTATACTACAGTATAATTACCCTCATATCATGGGGGTTGGTGGGTGGGGGTATGCCAATGTTGATAACGGTTTGGATTGGAACTGTTTCAATTCTATTTTTTGAATATTCAAACTATATCGAACTGTTAAGATTTTAATGGTTTGGATTTGGAATTGGATGATATCCGCATTGATCCAAATTGTGTCCACCTTACTTATGATAACCAAAAATAAAGAATCGGATAATGTTGATTGCATTAAAAACCCAAAAATATTACAACAATTAAATATTTATAAATTTTTTATTTCATTATCCATTTGACCATTTTACCCTTAATATACTAGATTGTCTTTTCTTTAATATTTTCTTCAACCAAGGACTTTTTTGGGTTTATTGAAAATTTAACCAAAATCAAGTTTTGGCTTTATATATAAATATTTTTACTCTTTAATTAATATATTTTAATTTTTACTATTTTGACCTCATTTATTAAATTATTCATTTTTGAATAAATTTGTTAAATAAGGATATTTTTGGAAATACGAGAAATTTAAGCTATTTTTAATATTTTGCCCTCATTTATTAAATCATCCATTTTTGAACAAATTAGTTTTGCAAGGGTATTTTTGCGATTATAGAAAGTTTAACCAAAAAGCCCTTCGGGCTTTATATATATATATATAGTTCCTTTTGTTTATGCATGATATGTTGGAAATTGAGAAGAAAAGAAAGAAAGGATTAAGAAGAGTAGAGTAGAGAAAAGAATGAGAGAAAATATAACTTCTGCTGTTCATATATTTCACTTCCATATTACATACAATACTTCAACACACTTATATAACAGCTCATAAAAATCTCTAACAGCTCATGACAGCTATCACAGCTAGTAGCAACTAACTCACAGCAAGATAGTTGTAGTAACTAACCTACAACCAGGAGATGAGCAGTCTAACAACCTAACCGAATCTGTTGGTGACTAACAAAACAGCTAACTAACAAGACAGCTAACCATATCATTTAACATGATACACAACTTTCTTGTTTTTTCCATTATAAGTAGGGCCGGCCCTGAGATTTTAGAGGTCCAAGGAAAACTTTCAAAAGGAGCCCCGTAATGTTTCAACCCCCAAAAGTGTCTTTTATAGGGAAATATTACTGAAATATCACATATCTTGTGTTTTAAGAGGCAAAAACAAACAAATAGATGAGGCTAGGATTTAACAAATCAAAATAGAAAAAATTACTTGATTTGAGTTAGGAAAAATGGGCAAAATAAAGAAAAAAAAGGTTTATTTTGGTTTTAGGAAAAAGGAAAGCAAAAGAAAAAAGGTTGACAAAAAGGGTGAAAAAAAACTAAAAGGTGGGAAGTTAGTGAAATTTTGGGTAAAAGTGAAAACAAAACAAATAAAAAACTGAAAAATAAAATAAAAAACGCCCTAGATTCCAGCCTTGAAGCCAAAAGAGGAAAAACAAGAAAAAACATTTTGAAAAAGCACCAAAAGGTTTCAAACCAGAGAACTCAAACTGGTAGAAAAAGAGATAACCAACTTGATCCAGCATGCAACTACAACAAGTTATGAATTATCCGTATTATATATTATATCAACATACTAGTTATGTAAAAAACAAAAATTCGGGGCCCCTCGGAGGTGGGGGCCCTAGGCGGCCGCCTTGCCGGACTGCTCTCAGGGCCGGCCCTGATTATAAGGCCCTGTTTGGTATTGTTTTATTCTTAAAAAACTGCTTTATTTGAAAGTGAAGTAGTACAAAAGTGTTTGGTAAAAATAAGAAATCTTGCTTTTTTGAAAAACAGTGGACTTTTGACATCAACTTTTAAAAAAAATCTTCATGTTGCGTTTAGAAGCTGCTTTTACCAAAATTATTTTAGTTTACAACTATTTATTATGATATAACAACAAAAATCACTTTTCAAAAATGCACAGCTAAAACAACTTTTCAAAAAAGCACAGTAATATCAAACTGGCCATAAGTCTATTAAGTCTAACTAATTTTATGTCCATGATACACATCATTTAAGTATTCTCCGTTCTAATAAAAAAAAAAAGTATTATTTGTTAGTTAATATGTTAAAAAATCTAGTAAGTGCCCAAATAACATTTGTAGGACCTTTTTTTTATGCTAACCAGAACTCCATGTTGATTAAAAAAATAACAAGTATTGAATATTAAAGGGATTTTTGCTCACTATCTGGTGAGCATTTTTTGCTCACCATTGGACTCTTTACAAGCCATGTGTATGAAACTTTTTTGGATACACAAGAAAATAAAAGCTAAACATGAAGAGAAAAATATGACCATGTGAATCATGTGTATGAAACTTATTTTTATATTAAAAGTAACTACTTGAGCTCATTATCTTCTTTTTTTACCATCCACTCATTCCATTAACTATCATTATAATTATTTTTAATTTATACATTTAATATTTGATTTTACTATTATATCATTAACTATTAAATAATTTAAAAGGTATTTTTGTCAGAAACTTTTTTGTGAAGCCTTTTGATCCTTTTGACTTTATAATAATACAGATGCTATTTATTAATATTGATAAAAAAAATTAAATATCAATAAAAGAGAAAAATCCTAACTTTCGACCGGACTCGACAAACACCGACCACCCCCAATCACCTGAAGTGAAGATTTTTGTATACACAAGAAAATAAAAGCTAAAGATGAAAGCTCATTGGGAAACCAAAATTCACATGGTCAAACTGTACAACATTATAAGCCGCCGGAGGAATAGCATAGATCAAAACATATGCTGAATTCTTCATGTGTCCCAAAACCTGAAGTGAAGATGGAGATTTATCAAAATTAGAAGTTCTGAAAAAAAAAATGACAAAATTCAAACAAAATCTAAAGTTGTGTTTGAATGGAGAATTTGAAAATTACTAAGAATTTATCAAATGACGGAATTTAAATTAACGGAAATTAATTTTTCAGGGAATTTGTGAAGTTTCATGTTTGGATAACATAAAAGTAAAATGAAATTTAATGTTCATATATAAATTGTAATTATAAAGATGAAATTTTGAAAATGACACATTTTTATATAGAATTTAAACTTGAAATTTGTGGTATTTAAATTTCAAATTTTTTATTTTCTTAGAATTTTAAATTCATATATTCATGCGCCCAAACAAGAAAATTGTGATAGGAAACTTGAAATTCAAATTTTTAAACAAAACACACTCTAAGAAAAAAAAAATCTAAATAGTCACCAATGCTCCCTATCTACCCACCCTAATCACCTTCCCTCCACCGTCAATCAACCCAAATCTTGGCGAAGATTATAATTAATGAAGAGTGAGATGAAGTTGGAGGATGATGACGATCTAGTTGGCGACGAGGAGGATGAAGAAGACGAGCGCGACGAGAATGAGTTTCCCCTTCTCCCTCTCCTCATAATTAAACTATCATCTGCTCCATGGTTTCGTTTGAATTGAGCCCACCAAAGCTGAAACAATTGATTTGGGGTGGTTTTAGACAGAGGGAGGGTGATCGGATTGGGTGGGTAAGGTGGCTGTCGGCGGAGGAAGGTTGATCGTTGTGGGGTTCGTCGGATTGGGTGGGTGGATGGGAAGGTTTGGTAGATGTTCAGATTTTACCTTTTAATTTCGATTTTGTTTTAATTTTGATAAAATTTTATTAAACTTTAAAAAAGCATTTAATATAAAATTAAATTTTGTACGGATGGCATGTAAAGAATCTAATGGTGAGATAAAAATGCTCGCTACCTCGTGAGCAAAAATGCTCCCAATATTAAAAATTATGCCCCTTGAATTTCAAAATTAGTCTCCAAATATATAATAAATTTAATTTTGTAACAAAATATCCTATAAAATCCAATTTTTATCTAAAAATACCCAAATTTTGTCATTTTTCTTAATTAACATCTTAAGGGCAAAATTCTCAAAGTGTAATAGTCAGCATTTGAGTGGGCCCCATGGACGACCTGCAAACACTGAAGACCAAGCTTTGCATCATCGGCAGAGGCCCTGCCTCCCACACTGCGGCTATATACGCCGCTCGTGTCTAGCTGAAGCCGATTCTATTCGAGGGTTGGATGGCCAACGATATCGCACCGGGAGGCCAGCTCACCACTACCTCCAAAGTCGAGAACTTCTTTGGATTCCCCGAGGGAATTCTAGGCATCGAGCTCATGGAACGGTGCAGAAACCAGTCCCTCCCTTTTGGTACCGAGATCTTCACCGAAACTGTTACCAAAGTCGACTTTTCGGCCATGCCTTTCAAGTCTTCACCCATTTCCAGACCGTCCTTGCTGACTCCCTCGTCGTCGCCACCGGCGCTGTCACTAGTCTTTCCTGGCTCTGGCGAAGGCGAGGGAGGTTTTTGGAACCGCGGGATTTCTACCTGCGTGGTTTGCGACGGTGCAGCCCCTATATTCAGGAATAAGCCGCTGGCAGTGATCGGAGGTGGTGATTCGGCTTTGGAGGAGGCAACTTTTCTCACCAAGTACGGATCAGAAGTACACATAATTCACCGTAGGGACGAATTTCGGGCTTCAAAGATTATGCAGAATCGGGCACTGAGCAACCCAAAAATATTTATAGTTTTGTTTGCTATATGAATCGAGATATGTTGGCCGGATTAGTTTTTTCTTTCTTGTCAATGGGTTATAGTTGTGATGCCGAGGAAAATCAGGTATTGATGTAAGATCACGGCTAAACTTGGGCAATGCATTTCTTATTAAAAGCCAACCAACCAATTGATGAATTTCTTTTTCTTGTTAGTTAATTGCAATTTTTCTGTGTGGAGGTGTATATAATTGATCTCTGGCACTAAGCATGAACAAAATACATCTTCCTTTATGGTAGAAGGATCAACATTATAGTAGAAGGATCAACATTATAGATGGGTTATTGAGCACCTACATATCAAAGCCAACCCCTGAGTCACCTCCTTCAAGATCTGAATCGAATCTAGCTCTTCAATTTTGGTCGGATCGAATTGGTGCTTCATGCTCTGCAAGTTGGCGGAGGTGGTGACGGGAACTATCCCTTGCGGTAGGGTAAGTTGGGGGTTGACGAAGACGACGATGGTGTGGAGGTTTGGATGGCGGGCTGCGGGTTGGTTAGAGGGTAGGTTTATGGTTCTGTCGTGCTCTGTCTCTTTTTCCTTAATTTAGCATTTAGAATTTTATTATTTTTTATTTTTATACTTTTTAATATTCAATATTTGTTGTTTTTTTAACTACATTGAATTCAGGTCCCATAAGTGTCACTTGGGAACTTAGTAAACTTTTTAGGTCAAACATCACTTTATCCCCCAAAGTTTGAGAGTTAATTTTAGAATGAACTATTATTAGGTTTCAATTTCATCATAGTGGTTCTGATATCACATCAATTTACTCTATCTGCACATTTCACTATTAAATCATCAATTAAGTTAGCGCATTTTTGGTATTAATTAAAAAAATTTATCCATTTTATTTTTCATTAAGGGATTAATTATTTTGATTTAGCTACTCTTTCAAATTAGTGCATTTAAACAAATTATAAAAGCATAATTAGTTAAACTTAATGTACAACCATGACTCGATTATGAGCCTTTTAAGAACCCACAGGTTGATTCGGAGTCGCATCAAAAAAGAAGAAAACAAGTGTTTGAAGAAGGGCATTATAGTCAGTTTACTGTACACAACAAAAGAAAGGTAAAAAAGGCACTGCACTATAGAGCCACCCTTTGCACTCCCTTTGAAAAGAGCTTCCTCACATTCTTCCATGGAACTCATAGCCTTAAGCTTGGATTCAACAAAACCATTTTGTTTCAAGAGTTCGTGAACAAAAGAACCCTTAATGTAGCCAACATTGTCCTGTTTCCTTAGAAGATCCTTCATATCTGTGACAGTTGGCCGGAGTTGTTCAACTGTTAATAGTGATGCTAGATTAGCTGTGTAGCTTTGAGTCAATACCAGCGCAACAAATAGCCATACAATCATCAAGAATCTGCCCAAATTACTCACCACTCTCTCCCCTGTAAAATTGAATTCATAAAACAAGTGTCAACTTTGGGGAAAGAAGAATTAAGCATTCCAAATTTTAGTGTGTGTTTATATCAGAATGGCAGCAATCTCATTGTTTTAACATGGGTTAATCAGAATGGCATTCCAACTATTCAAGCACACTGATAATGAGATTTTAATTTTAGCACGGGTTATATAGTTTGCTTTCTTTAAGCATAAGTTTTATTTAGTGATTAGGAATGTATGTTTTGATTTTAGCCTATAATGTGTTTGGTTTATTGAGGTAGAGAAGTTTTAATTGATGGCTAACTTTTCTCATGACCCTAAGTTTATGTCTCCATTGCTCTTTAACCGTAAGTCTGATTTAAGCAATTGATTGAATGAGGTTCATTTCAATGTAGAATAATGTTAATCCAATTCATTACATTATAACTATTCAGCAGCAACCCTGGCATCCAAAGGTTATAAAAAATACTTTCATAACATCGCAATCAAAATGTATTTTATCTATATAAAAATATAAACATATTCACATTAACTTAATTCCCTTCAATTAAAGTATTGAGCTAATTTCTAACATTTTTTTATACCTGTAGCATCGCGCGGGCACTAACACTAGTGTTCTCTAAATCTGATGGAGATGATTGTTCATAATTTTTATACAATTTGTTCATGATTTTTGTTGTATGATTATTGCCCCTCCATTTTTAATGGTTGATTTTTCAGTGACAACCAGGTTGATGCTATTTAGTTTTAGGGATTTGGGGTCTTGTTATCATGATTTTTGTTTTATGTTGTTGATATTTATCTTTTTGGAACTTTATGGTATTTGACTATTAGAGGGTAATGCGCAAGCAAGCGTAGCGAATCACAAGGTTCTTCAGCAGCATAATCGAATTGAATACTTGTGAAAGGCCTGATTTGGTGGATGATTTTCTCCTTATGTCATATGTGCAAAATTTCTGATTTGTTAAAGATATGAACATTGTTAGTTGTTAGTATGTATTCTTTGAATCAGATTGATATCACCTTCTAACTAGAATTTGTTCAATGATTGTAAAAGGAGTCGGCCAAAAAGAAACACCATCCCAAGTAATGTCTGCCAAGATATCTGTAGTGATTCGATCCTTTCATCACCCAAACCTTTTGTGGGGGCTTCCACCTTGCACACGGAGGGTTGCATTGCCTGAATCCCGCGTCTTATACACTGTGCTGCGATCACCTCATATTGATAAAAAGTCCAGAGAACAGTTTGAAATGAAGATCAAGAAACAGTATCTGGTAATAAATGCAGAAGCTCATGAATTGCAGAAGAAGTTCTTTTGGCTAAAACGTCAGCGTATATTTGGAGCTCAATATGAACTTGTGTTCTCCTGCAAAACCCGGTTGGATAAGGAGAAACTCCAGAGATTGCTTTGAAGTGAGACCGTTGTGACTCTGCCGGATGCGTTGTTCGTTTTGACGTTTGGTAAGTTTCAAATCTGTTTTGATCAGATAGCATGATTCAAAAGTGTTTTTGTTTACTTACAATGGGATGGCTTTCGTTCGTTGTTTTGGTTGATTGACTTTGTCCAAGTTAAAGAATGATTGCATTTTTGCTATGAAGAAATACTGTGTGCTATCTCTAATAGTAGAAGGCACAGACAAAGATCAAACTAGCAGTATCTCTAATGCTAGATGGCTGAAACTGCATATGCCGCAATTTTTGTTTTTGTATTTTGCTTTATATGCTTCTCTATCTTTGGCATCTATGATCTTCATCCCCTTGTACCTTTTCCCTTGTTGAGAAAGCATCCACCTAGCCACTAGTACTACTAGTCTAGTGCTCTAGTCGAATTCGTATCCAGTGTGTAGTATAAGATGTCTCGAGGGTTTACTCTCGTAAAAATAGAATGACGTAAGTTGAATTAAATTGATCGTCTCATTTCAAGGTATGTTGATAGTTGAAGTAAATGATTCTTCATTTTGATTGGAATAGAAGGGATTAGACATGAAAATAGTTCTTCCTTGAATAAAGTTTGTCCTTCAATATATTTGGTCATGTTTGATGTGTAGGGTTGAATAATTTAATATATCTTCAATGTAAAAATTGATGTTTCCTATGATATAGGATATAAATTGGTAATAAAAATCTGTAATTTAACCGTGTTAGTAACAGTGTGATTGAAATGGTGTAATATTTTTAACGGTATTACTATTCAGGGTGCAAATTGAGGTAAATTACAATTCATGTTGCATTTTAAAAGAGATGGTGTGTTCCGACTTCATTTTAAGTAATAAGCCTAATTAAAAACTCAATAGTTATATATATTATTATAAAATCAAGAGAGTAAAAAAGTTTCACCAAATTTTTTTGACGAGAATACCCTTTTAATTATTTAATAGTTAAGAATATGATAACAACATTAAATATTAAATTTATAAATTAAAAAAATAATAACAATTAATGGAAGGAATGGGTGGTAAAAAAAAAAAAGGTTGTGGGTTTAGTTATTTACTCCCCTTATTTTTGTTTAAAAAAAATTAAAAATTAATATTATTTGTTTTATTTTAGTTTTTCTTAACAAAAATAAAAATTTAGATTAGCACACTTGTTAGTGAGTGTCAAGAGTTTAATTCAAATAAAAAGCGTAAAGCCCGTTGGTCTTTATCTTATATATAAAGCCCGAAGGGGGCTGAATAGTGTAATTTTCAATAATGCCCAAAACGCCCATGGTTAACAGAAAATATGAAATTCCAGAATTTTAATTCATGAGGGTAGATTGGTCAATGGGCATTGATTAATTAAGATATTTATTAATTAAAATATCAAAACACAACAATTGCACCCGTCTCAGATCGATCGCAACCTTCGCGACCGAAGGAGGATAAATAGTGCAATTTTCAATAATGCCCAAAATGCCTATGGTTAACAGAAAATATGAAATTCCAGAATTTTAATTCATGAGGGTAGATTGGCCAATGGGCATTGATTAATTAAAATATTTATTAATTAAAATATCGAAGCACAACAATTGCAGCCGTCTCAGATCGATCGCAACCTTCGCAAAGAAGATCGCGGCGCCGTACGATCTGGTGATGCAGACGAAGGAGCTGGAGAGGCTTCCGGTGGTGTACTTTGCGGCGGGAGGGGTTGCGACGCCGGCGGATGCAGCGCTGATGATGCAGCTGGGTTGCGGCGGTGTGTTTGTTGGGTCGGGCGTGTTCAAGAGCGGTGAACCGACGAAGCGGGCAAGGGCGACTGTGCAGGCGGTGACTTTATTTTCTCATTTTTATTTATGGGTTCTGTTCAAAATTCTTCCTTTATGCTGTTAACAATCAAAAGTAGGTTATTTTTAATGTTCATCAAGGTCACAATTTTGCTAGATCTTCATAAACAATGGAGCTTTTTTAATGGCTTCTCTCCCTTTATGTCCTATTTTGGCATTTGATTTCTTATTCATTGCATTTCAAGGTTTCAAGTTCCAAAATTTGGATCCATTGTTGTGTATACGTGCATATTTTTGCTTTAAATTTGATTAACTGTGTTTGGCTTGAGGTGAAAATTGTGCTATTTTATTTAAGTTGTATAAATACCTTTCTCCGAGAAGAACTTACCAAAATTCTGAGTTCATTGAATTTATTCAGAATTGATTTGAAAACTGTGGAAATGAATCATTTTCTTTGCATGTTTGTTTATGTGTTTCATTGTTGTTTCTATCTTTGATTTTTACTCTGTAGCTGAAAATGGTTGGTTAGGAAATGATTTTGTTTTTATGGATGATTAATGATATTTGAATGTAATGGTGGATGCAAATTTGTTGATGCACACTAATTGTTTGATAAAAGTTCTCAATGGATTTTTTTGAGTTGTTTATGAAGTTTTTGATGTTGTTTTTGCAAGGTAGATTTTATTTGATCAAAGTTGTTAATGGATTTAATTGGCGAATGCCGGTTGGAAAGTGAAGGCCTTGATGGGTTTAGAGAGGCGGTTGGGCCAACGGTTTGATAAACAGTATCAAAAGCTAATTTTGAGGGCAAAGGTATTTTCGATTCTTGAATTTGTAGTTTGTGAATCAATGTGTTGGAATTGGGTCCGAGACCAAGTTGCTATTGCTGTTCTTGCTCTGGTTAACAATCTGTGTCTTTGCATATAGCATTAGTGTTTTGTGGAAACAAGATATATAATGACATTTTTGCATGTTTTCAGTATGCTGTTGAATAATTTCTTGCATCAATTAAGCTGCCCACGCTTGCTCTAGAAATCGAGCCTTGCCTTATTGTTCAATGTTCTCCTTTTCAAACGGTTGTTTTCTTATATCAATTAAGTTCACACATACTCACATCTTTTTCTTTGATTCAGTCTCTTCACCATTTTTTTATTTTCATTACTTAGGTTTGTTTCTGTTTATGAAATTATGCAAAAAAATTTATCTTTTTCTCAGCAAATTTCTGTTGGTAAAGTTATGCAAAAGGGATGAAATGTTTGTTCCTTTTTGTCAAATAGAGGATCTTCATATATTTTACTATTTTCTATTCATATTTTACAAAATATGTCCATGTGTAATTATCCAAAATGCCCATGCCTGCGGTGAGGCTAGTTCTATACAAAGCCCAACACCAGCCCAATAAACCCTTTTGTTCTCTAACCAGTAACGACCCATCAGACTCCCCTCCCCTCTCTCTCTCTCTGAACCTCCGCCCACACAAGCCATCGCCACCACTTCACTCTGTTTTGCAGAATTTATTACCCACCAAGACACCAGCGAACTAACACAATAAATTGGAAAGATTTTCTTAAACCCAACCTTTTCTTCCATTGCCGCTTCAGACACAGAGAGGGGCAAGGCAAAAGCACACTCTCTCTCTCACTTGTTTAGCCATATTCTGGTTACAGCCATTTTCAACCATTTTATTTTTAATCTTCATTTTTGAACTCAAAATCCCAACCACTAGATGAATCCAATGGTATCACAGTCATACTGAGTTTCCTTTTCTTCTCTTTCCGGTTTTCGGGCATTGTATAAATGAGGAAGAGGCTGTGAGTAGAACTGTAAGAGGGTGGCCCTTAGAAGGCTACAATAGGTGGTCAAACATTCTTTTCCTTCCCCTTTTTTTTGTTATTCCTATCTTATATGTTTGGTTTCCGAGAAAAGAAATAATCTTCCCATTTTTCAGTGGAGTATTGTTTGTTCAGGTTTTAATTATATTGTCTTGCTATAATTGTTTTTGACATTCAATGTTGTATTTCATCGATTGTAATGTATCAAGTTGAAAGATAAGTCAGATTGTGCAGATATGTGTTCAAACTATTAGCCCCGGCAATGGGTTCCAATGTGCAACTGCTCCATGAAGCAAATGCTGAGAGTTTCACTTAAAGTTCATATTGACTTTGGGTCTGACATCTTTTACTCTTTTCTTTCTAGATCTATGGAATGTTTGTTTGCAATTTTTATTTGTTACACAGTTATATTTTATTGTCTAATTGTTACACAGTTGACGGTTATATCTTAAAGAGTTCTAGCAATTTGCTTTTGGTCGACCAATTGAGGCAAATTTTCTGGATGATTGCAATTAGGGCTTGTTTTTTATTATTTAGGATTACAAGTAGAAGATTTAGGTTTCTTCTTTTTACATTTGGTTTTCTTTCTTCATTTTCTATGTCAATTTTCTGGGTTTGGGAGCCAAAAATCGTTGATATCTCTGGAGTACATCAATATACTTTCCTGAAAATGATTGATTTAATTACTTGTCCTATCCTATGTTTTTATTTGTTTCAGCTTGTTATGTGTTGCTAACCTCTTTTAGAAAGAAAGAAGAAAAAAAATTCATATTTATAGCTACCTGCAGTTGCTTATTAAGCTTTCACCTTACACACTTTTTTCTAACATTTCAGTGTAATGGAGAATAGTGAGAGTAAATACCAGTGATGGCCAAAAAACTGGTATCCAATTGACGACTGAACATACTCGGCTACTCGCTCTTCAGGTTCGGTTCGGACTCCCATATCATTGTTCTAGGCCATCAATGCCTTTGCTTCTTTCTATGTTAAACCACCTTTACCCGGCGCTAAGACACTTTCATTTGGTTCCGCTACTCTCATGCAGAAAATACTATTACAAACTAACTCCATCCCGCACCTTGTCTCTCTCTACCACCAGAGTCTCACCAAATTCCCCTCATTCCAATCTCCTTATAGTCAGCTCCAACGCCCAAACCCTTCACCAAACCAAGCAAGTTCATGCATATGCTCTCCTCAATGGCTTACTTTCCCACAGTGTCTCTCTTTGCGCCTCCCTTATTCTTAGATATGCCACTTTTAAAGCCCCAGAAACCTGTCACCATCTCTTTGAACAAACCGTCCAGCATTGCCACACTGCTTTCTTATGGAATACCCTCATACGGGCTTGTTCCATTGCTCAAGTTAATGATAACTTTAAGACTTATAATCGAATGGTTCGAAATGGCATTCGACTAGATGATCATACTTTTCCTTTTGTTTTAAAGGCGTGTTCAGACCTTTTGGAGGTGAAAAAGGGGGTGGAGATTCATGGGGTTGTGTTTAAAGTGGGCGTTGATTTTGATGTTTTCGTTGGGAATACCCTTTTGCTGTTTTATGGTAATTGCGGGAATCTAAGAGATGCGAAGAGGGTGTTCGAGGAGATGCGGGAAAGGGATGTTGTCTCATGGAATACAGTTATTGGGGTTTTTTCAGTCAATAGGTTGTTTGGGGAGGCCCTTGACTATTATAGAGAGATGAATTTTGAAATTGGTTTTAAACCAAATGTTGTTAGTGTCGTTAGTGTGTTGCCCGTGTGTGCAGAACTGGAAGATGAGAGGATGGCAATCCAGATTCATTGCTATGTTGTGAAGGTTGGTTTGGATCTTCTGGTGACTACTGGAAATTCATTGATTGACGTGTACGGAAAATGCGGGAATGTGAAGTCTTCAAAACAAATTTTTGATGAGATGATTCAGAAGAATGAGGTTTCTTGGAATGCAGCTATCACTAGTCTCTCTTACATGGGGCATAACATGGAAGCCTTGGATACATTTAGGTTAATGATTGATGTAGGGGTTAAACCTAACTCTGTCACCATTTCCAGCATGCTACCAGTGTTAGTTGAACTAGAATTCTTCAGAGTCGGCAAGGAACTCCATAGTTTCAGTATAAAAATGGGCATTGAATCAGATGTCTTCATTGCCAACTCATTAATTGATATGTATGCAAAATCTGGTTGTTCAGATGAGGCATCCAATGTGTTCCAAAATATGGATGAAAGGAATGTTGTTTCTTGGACTACCATGATTGCTAATTTCGCTCAAAATAGGCTTGAGTTGGAAGCTATTGGTTTTGTGAGACAAATGCAAGATCATGGTGAAATTCCCAGTCCGGTCACCTTCACAAATCTTCTTCCTGCTTGTGCTCGGTTAGGTTCTCTTCGTCTTGGAAAAGAAATCCATGCAAGGACAGTTCGCATGGGTTTTGGCTCTGATTTGTTTGTCTCCAATGCTCTGACAGACATGTATGCAAAATGTGGCTGGCTAGAACTAGCTCAAAATGTATTTAACATCTCCCTCAGAGATGTTGTGTCTTATAATATACTAATAGTAGGATATTCTCAAACTACTAGTTGCTCAGAATCTCTGAGATTGTTTGCTGAAATGAAGCATGTGGGCATGGTGCATGACGTTGTTTCCTTTGTGGGAGTTATATCAGCTTGTGCAAATCTAACTGCAATGAAGCAAGGGAAGGAGATTCATGGATTGTTAGTAAGAAAGCTTCTTGATACTCATCTCTTTGTCGCAAACTCACTTCTGGATTTTTATACCAAATGTGGTCGAATAGATCTTGCTGCTAAGGTCTTTGACCTAATTCCGAACAAGGATGCAGCCTCTTGGAATACTATGATTTTAGGGTACGGAATGTTAGGTGATATTAACACTGCAATCAATCTTTTTGGAGAAATGAGGGAAGATGGTGTAGAATACGATTCAGTTTCATATGTTGCAGTTTTGTCATCTTGTAGTCATGGAGGGTTAGTTGAGAAGGGCAAAAAATACTTCGAGAGGATGCAGGCACAAAATATTGAGCCGACAGAAAAGCACTATGCTTGCATGGTTGATCTCCTTGGTCGAGCTGGTCTTATGGAAGAAGCAGTAGAACTTATCAAAGACCTGCCAATTGTGCCAGATGCCAATATTTGGGGTGCTTTACTTGGGGCGTGCCGAATCCATGGCAACGTAGAGTTGGCGAGTTGGGCAGCAAGTTATCTGTTGAAGTTGAAGCCTGACCATTGTGGATACTATATACTTCTTTCGAACATGTACGCAGAAGCTGGGATGTGGGAAGAGGTAAATAGGGTGAGGGAACTAATGAAATCAAGGGGAGTGAAGAAGAACCGTGCTTGCAGTTGGGTTCAGCTTCGTGACCAGGTGCATGCATTCGCAGTTGGCGATAGATTTCAGACAACAAATTCAGGACAAAGATTTGACCCTTTCATTGTGTAATTATCTTAAAACTCATCAACCAATCTGAAAGATGAAAATTGGAAAAGGTCAATGTAGTGGGCTCATCCTTGAGCGCAAGCTGAAGAACTTGGAGAGAACACAGCTTTGTTTGCTGACCTAACTTTCCTAGCTTTGAATCACCCTGCAAGGTTGTCGGTATTTCTTTTCGTGTGAATCCCATGCGTGTGTGTGTGTTTTTGTAAATCAGCGTATTTCATGTTCACTTAATTGTACTTGTGTGTAACACAGTGAGGTGATGAGCGTATTCAATCATTGCATTGCTCCGATGGAGTCAGACAAATGGACAATGCAAGAAGAGTGCATTATTTTCTTGGAATTCAGTGTTCTGCATCTATGCATGTAAGAATTTTCTTATCGCTTCTGAAAAAATAAGATTCTTATTCGAATTCATTATTAGCTTTTTCCAACCGTTCATAGTTATATCTTGACCCTGAGATCATGTCTTATTATATTCTCCCAATCCTGTGTCGCAGCAACTCAGAATTCTGATTACAATTCCACTAAAGCTGATTTTTGGAACTCAATTGGAAATTAGTACACGAACAGAGATTGATCCAGGTATCATGCTACGCATTCTAGAGGTCCAAGCTTAGATTGAGATATTGCGGTATCTCAAGCTTAGATTCTATTTTCCTTGTGAGTGGTTTAGTTATGTGGCTTTTGCACTGAAAGGTCCAAATATAAAAAATATATGTTACTTGGATGGTTGTTTAGTTTTTACAGATGAATATAGAATATAGCTGAGTTGGCTAAGTAAAGTCCTTCACATTGTCCGAGTCAAATTCTTTATTTTTTTCTGGGAGAGAGGAAGGGGTTGGGTAGAGAGAGAGAGTAAAAATTAAAATTAAAAAAATTAATAAAAATAAAAGTAAAATAATTATTTTAAGTCCATGTTAGCATAAAAAAAGGCCCCACAAATGCCAAATGGGCACTTAGCAGATTTTTTTAACAGATTGCTAATGGTGGGTACCTAGATAAAAAATTTCATAGTTCGGATATGAATTTGAAATGATCCTTATAATTTGGGTACTTTTATGTAGTTTATCTTAAATTTTATATTAATTCTTTTTTTTAAAAATTAAAATTAATCTAAAATTACCCTAAGCCTTACCCACACTCCTCCGCTCCTTCTCCTCCTCTCTCCACCTTACTCTCATCATCATCGCAATTCTCACCCTCAACCCACTATCAACTATTCATGCCCTCGGTTTCGGCTTCACCCTCACAATCTCCCTGACGCCGGCACCATATGCGGCGTCGTTTTAGGAACAACTAGTACAAATTCTGGATTGGAAAGAGAAAGTGTTACGCAGAAAGACTATTCCCCTATTTAAAGTTCTATGTATGAATCATAACGTGGAGGAAGCCACTTGGGAGCTCGAGGCACTGATGCGGGCCTAATATCCACATTTGTTCCATTGATAGGTATGAATTTCGAGGACGAAATTTCTTTAAGGGGGTGAGTTGTAACAACCTGTACGTTTAATTATTCGATTTTCGTAAATTAATTTAGAAAATGATGATTTTGCCCTCGAGTTTTTTTTGGGAGGGAGGGAGGGGTTTGTGTTCAAAAGTCTCTTTGAGTTTGAGAATACTTTTGGGAGTTTTTCTTGGACCGTTGCATAGGTCTCGAACTCAAGAGTTCGTAGACAGGTGGCACGCGAAAATCCGGGCTCGTTTGAAAGAGTTACGGGTCTAGAATCTTCAGGGGTATTTTGATAATTTTGGCGCTAGATATTTTTAAATCACTTATCTCTTTCTCTCTCAAATTTTTAGATATTTTCTCTTCTTTCCTCTCTCTTTCTCTCGATTTTTCTTCTCCTTTGAGTTTGAGAATACTTTTGGGAGTTTTTCTTGGACCGTTGCATAGGTCTCGAACTCAAGAGTTCGTAGACAGGCGGCACGCGAAAATCCGGGCTCGTTTGAAAGAGTTACGGGTCTAGAATCTTCAGGGATATTTTGATAATTTTGGCGCTAGATATTTTTAAATCACTTATCTCTTTCTCTCTCAAAATTTTAGATATTTTCTCTTCTTTCCTCTCTCTTTCTCTCGATTTTTCTTCTCCTTTGAGTTTGAGAATACTTTTGGGAGTTTTTCTTGGACCGTTGCATAGGTCTCGAACTCAAGAGTTCGTAGACAGGCGGCACGCGAAAATCCGGGCTCGTTTGAAAGAGTTACGGGTCTAGAATCTTCAGGGATATTTTGATAATTTTGGCGCTAGATATTTTTAAATCACTTATCTCTTTCTCTCTCAAAATTTTAGATATTTTCTCTTCTTTCCTCTCTCTTTCTCTCGATTTTTCTTCTCCTTTGAGTTTGAGAATACTTTTGGGAGTTTTTCTTGGACCGTTGCATAGGTCTCGAACTCAAGAGTTCGTAGACAGGCGGCACGCGAAAATCCGGGCTCGTTTGAAAGAGTTACGGGTCTAGAATCTTCAGGGGTATTTTGATAATTTTGGCGCTAGATATTTTTAAATCACTTATCTCTTTCTCTCTTAAAATTTTAGATATTTTCTCTTCTTTCCTCTCTCTTTCTCTCGATTTTTCTTCTCCTTTGACGTGAGTACACGCAAAAATAAACCACCATCAACACCAAATTTTTTTGGGCATTTCAACCCAAACCAAGGATACCACGACCTTCCTCTCGACCTCACGAACCCTGCCATACCATCCTTGAGCCGTGAGGACCTTCGTGGAAAATGAACCGAAGCTCAGATTTTAAGAGGGTGTATTCAATTAGGATTATAAAAGACTGTCAAGGATATTTTTTAAATGACAAATTTTAAGGATTTTTTAAAATCCTATAAAACTAGTATGGACATTTGGAAATTATCCAAAATCTTTTTATAAATCCTATTATAGACTTTCTCTTTATTTGGACAGTTTTGGTGGACATGGTGATTTCATTAACATGATTATTAAAAACCTGACATGCAGAGTGTGTCGTGGTGCTAATTATTGATTCACCACTGGTGTTGAGGCTAGTATTTTGCAAGAATGAACCGAGCTGTGAGCATGTTCTTCTTGCCTTTTTCAGAAACAAGCAATTTTCCATTTCTCTTATAAAAAAGACGGGTAAAACGTCTTCGAAAACAATGTATTACAATTACAATGATCAGCATTTGAAAGAATGTAGGAAACAATGTATTACCATGTAGCCTGTATATATCAATATATCAAACAATAACAGTCAAGTTCAAGATACCTTGAAATCAAAATCTACTAAAATTTCACACCAGATACATAAAATTGGAACTTCATTCCATTCTAACATACAGTTAACCAAGAGTCCACTTTATATCAGCATAGTTGGAAGTCTTCTTCTTGGGGGTACCAGTTTCTGAGGCTATGAAAGCTTCTTCAACAGGGTCAGGAAGTGTGACTTTCAATTTATAAGTCAGCTTTTGAAAGGCTTCCGACAGCACCTTCATGTTGGTGTTTGAGCAGATTTGCAGAAATGGCGGCTGGAGCTCAGCTAAGTTATGATCTTCTAACTCAAACTCTTTAGCTGAAAACGGATGGTTTAAGATTAGATTCAGGATTCTCTCCTCTCGTCTCCATTACTCTGAATTCAAATTGGATAATGATTTATTGATTGAATGTGTGTGATGAACAATGTGATGCTCAATTGACACCAACTGTTTGATGATATTCTTCTTAGAGAATTTTGAGAGAATACTAATTGATTTTCTGTGATTGATTCAGTTGATTCTAGCACACTCTCATCAATTATCGAATGTCAAAGAAATGGCCTAACCAAATGCAGCACGCTGAGTCCTCCTCCCATTTTCAACTTGTGTTTACCTATTAGCACATCTATTTATTCATATACCAAAAAAATTGAAACATTAAGGATAAATAAGCACTTGCTAAAAAGGCTCTCATCAATTCGCTAAAATTAATTGCTAGCACCCATTTCAAATTGCCGATTCCATATGTTATAGATAATCACAGGCACATCTGATAATAACGAGACCCAAATCAAACGTACATAATTCAGTAACCTTCTATCATCATCGTTGTTTACACCTAATTTGATCAACCTGGTCAAGGCCGAACAAAGCCCTCAAGAACCATACTTAGCCTCAGCTCAGCAAGACGCACAACCCTAGACAAAGACAACAACCCACTCGGCCTACCTCCCTCGGCCTACCTCCTTCGGCCTACCTCCCTCGGCCTACATCCCTCGGCCTACCCTCCTCGGCTGATCGTGTCGATACAGCCCATGGACTCAAGGCCACCAGGACATGTGGCGGCACAGGGAGCAGGGACATTTATCCCACATCCAAATGTTCCACCAACATTCAATACCACTATAAATACAAGGGTACCTCCCCTAAAAAAAGGTAATGACATCTTTGCCCTTACACTGCCAAATCCCTCCAAACACTCAACTAACTTAAGCATCGGAGACTGCTTGGCCTGCACCCCACCGGTGCTCCTTTACTTCTACCTTCTCTTATTTGCAGGTCTCCCTACACCCTAGGAGTGAGTAAAGCGAGCTTGAAGGGACTCTTCTAAGTTAGTCCATTTTATGGTTCAACAGTTTGGCGCTGTCTGTGGGAATCTGACGCAAACTCCTACGAGCTCACTTTCCACATAGCCGTCCCAACATCCTCCAACAAACATGTTGGACGATCAAGACGAAGGGGTACTCAACAACACCTCCATCACACAGAGAGGTCCTCGGGACAACATCCCGGACAGGCTGAGATAGATGTTGGACGATCTCCAACGAGAAGTAGCAGAGCTCAGGGCTCACAACGCCAAGATAGAGACCAAGAATCAGGTCATATCGGAGCAGTATGAGAGCACACTCGCCCGTGTGAGAATGTCCCAGCGCAGAGAATCGCGAAACAAGGGACCAGCCGACCGGGTGCACGCCGATCTGGTTGCAGACGAACGCACCTCGGTCGAACAACCTGTGCTAGAGTTAGCCCCCTCAGACAAGCGCAAAAGGTTACAGGCTAGGATTCGGCCTAGCGCATTTGGAAGCCGACTACTAATCCAGCCACAAAATGGCGACGGACCTTGTCAACCTAGAATTTACCGGGACGCTAGGCAATTGCTGGACGACCGAAAAGTCGAGATAGATCCCCTCCACCTGACCTACGCAACATCAGACCCGAGGGCAATCGGGCAACCCCCCTGCCCATCTTATCCGCATCAGGCCGACAGAACACGGGACATGACTTTGGCACGGCCCATGACCAAGGAGACCACGGGACAAGAGGCCCCGAGCAACATCGGGAGGCACACGACCGGGAAACTCAAAATGAGATCGGCTCAACCACAGGGAGCTACTCCCATGGTCGAAGAAGAAATCGCGATTACCGAGCAAGAGGTGATGGCCAATATGAACACCAGCCGAATCCACCTCTACCCCAACAAGGCAATGCCCTGGTAGAAAGCCTCTTACGACGGGTGAACAACCTTGAGGCAGAGAAAGAAAAGGGTAAGGCCGCAACATGGGGAAAAGCTAGCAAAGGCCCCTTCACCAAATGGATCATTTGGTCAAGGCGGAGGACCGAGGTAAAACCATTAAAGATAACTCCCTACACGGGAAAGGGAGATCCCGTCACCCACCTAAACAACTATGTCTCCGCCTTGGCTTACAAAAATGTGACGGACGAGGTCCAATGCCTCATCTTCAGCTTCACTCTTACTGATGCAGCCCTCAACTAGTTCTACCGCCTAGCGCCCAACACCATCGACTCGTTCGATGAACTTCAGACAACTTTTTTGAACCAATTCATGATCCAAACAGACAGGTTGGTCTCCACAGAAGATTTATTCTCCCTTAAACAGGAAGAAGATGAGACACTTCAAAAATATGCTGCCAGGTTCAGCCTCGAGTACTCCCGATGCCGGGACATTGACGACAAGGCCGCATTCAACGCTTTCCGGAGCGGCTTTAAGGAATCACCTTTCAAGTATGCTGCCCACACTGAGGACTGGAAGGATTATAACGAAATCATGCGAAGAGCAGCAATCCATGCCAAGACAGAATTCTTCCACACTCCCACCAAGGAAACCAAGGCGCCCTCATATTCAGCTCCCCAGGGAAACAACAGCCATGGCAGAACCGACCATACTGGTGGCAACTACCACCATGACTCGCACCAATCGCAGCAGGGAAAGCGGAAGCTCACCTATGATGGACATTAGGGCAAGATGGGTCGATCCAACTACAGTGGCGGGGATTCAAGCAGAGCGACAACCATCGCCAGGAGCCACGAAACTTGGTAGGCGAAAACTCAGGACCGTGAAGCCGGTTTGAGACTTACACCATCTTGAACACTCCCTTGGATCATGTTCTACTCAACGTGGAAGGCATGATCCCAAAGGCCAAGACAAGAAACCCCAGCTATCAGCCCACCCACAAGAAAGAGGCCTTCTACCAGTACCACAAAAACAACGGCCATACGATCGAGAAATGCATTGCGTTAAGAGACATCATCGAGCAAATGGTTCGGGACGGAAGGCTAAATCAGTTCTTACAGCATCCCACCCCCTCTAAAGCAATCATGCAAATTAACACCATCAGCGGCGGACCCCCCTTATCTGCCCTTATGACCGCCAACCGAGCAAAAAAGGACTTACTTCGCGCAACCTGCGGTAGCCCTCAAGTCATCAGCATCGACTCTGGCCGAATGACAAAGTCGGCCAAGAGCAGTTGGCAACCCATCACCTTTTGGGAGGAGGAAGAAAGGGGCATCATGTTCCCCCACGACGAGGACAAGGGCAAGTGGGCCGACATCATCAACGACGTGCTATAGTCTCACATGACCTCATTCAAAATTGCAACCAACGAAACCCCCTTCGCATTGTCTTCCGGCACCGAAGCCGTCATACCTGTCGAGATTGGCGAAACATCGTATCGAGTAATCTCTTACAACCCAAAAAACAACAATCACCAACTCCACCTTAGCTTGGACCTCCTGGAAGAATGGAGGGAAACTGCTAACGTCAAACAACTTGCCTACAAGCAGAGAGTTGCACGATACTACGACTCAAGGTTCCACCACCGAAGTTTCAGAATAGGCGACTTAGTCCTACGGAAAGTCAGCCTTGCTACCAAAGATCGATCAGCCGGCACATTTGCCCCGACATGGGAAGGACCCTATACAGTCTCCCGCTTATGCTGAGAGGGAACCTACGAACTCAAAGACTCGAACGACAAGACACTACCACATCCTTGGAATGTCGACCACCTAAAATTCTATTACAAGTAGGCCAACGGCTAGAAAAACATGTTAGGCAATCGGCGACCATTTTGCACACATCACTGGCACTACCAGTTGTTCTCAATGAACATATTTTACAAGGCATTCCCTCTTAAGTTTCTTGTACATTTTTTAAATATTTGTCAAGTCTTTAGCCAACGGCCTCATTTAAAGAATCGGTCTACACAAATTTTGTAGGCAAACACTTGCAATGGTGAACGGAAACAAATTCCTTTTATATTATGAAATTTTAGTCATTACATAGCCTTTCGGCCTACAGCAAATCATAAGATGCAAATCAAAATTACAAATTCAAGGGGCATTCCCCCGACCTTCACCAACGACCTCATCCTCCGCCCCCGCGACCTGCTCATCGGCTCCATCTTCCTCCTCCCCATCTGGCAAAGGATTGCCGTCTTCGTCGAGGTAATCCTCCAGGACAGGTGGATGCTTCAACCATGGAAAATGGCTGGCCACGCCGGTGTTCTCCAGGAGGATCCGTTTGAAGTGTCTATCCTCCAACCGACCACCGAACCGTTGCAAGTCCAGATGATGCGCTTGGGAGGACCTGTACTCCTCAACGCCCACCTTCTTAGCCGAGACCAGCTGATCGGTAAGCTTTGCATTCACCGCCTCTGCTTCTTGTGCTCTAGCCTCGGCTTGCTGGGTTCTGGCCTCGACTTGCTGGGCTCTAGCTTCCAGCTCAGCCACCTTCGTATCAGCAACCTCCCGCTGAGCGACCAGGTGCCTCTCCAGCTCCTTCGCCTTCAGCTCGACATCCATCTTCGCCTGAAGAGACCTCTCGGCCATCCTCTCCTTTTCGGCCGTGGCTTCCATCTTCGTTTTCAGAGCTTGACGCTCCTCCGTGATTTTCTCCTTGGCCTGACTTGCATGTTGGAGAGTGGTGAAGACTTCACCAAGAAACTGCAATGCACAAACACAGTAAGAACCCAGCAAAAAAACAAAAACAAGACAAAACATTCTAAGTGTACGTACGTGGGCCCCAGTCTGCATAGTCTTGTCACACCGGTCGGCGAAGTCCCTCGCCTTCAGGTCCCAATCTCATCCAACTCATACTGGTATCCACGAATAACGGTGTTCATGAAGTCCAGCTGAGAGGGATGGAAATCCGTCGATAGCTACCTCCACGTGTCGTCCAGCTCGTGGGTCCTCACCAGATCTGGCTCCTCGTCGATCTTCAGGAAGTACGACCGAAGTGAAGCATCCAAATAAGGGTTCCTCATTTTCTTGGGGACCCTTCGGCCTTCCAAGTCCGAGCTGATGTTCGGACATACCATCTGACGAACGGTCTCAAGGGCTTCAATCTGCCCTTGCATCTTCTGCTGCAGAACAGCGTCAGCATCAGCTGGGACCTCCTTCTGCTTCCTCTTCTTCCTCTTCTCCTCAACCATCAGAAGGCGACGCTCTTCGGCCGCGTTGTCCACGTCTATAACGATGGGGGGTGTAGGCCGACTGGAAGACGGCGTCGAAGACTCAGTCGGTGGCACCCCAGCTGAATCCGAGGCACTTGGAAAAATTGGAGCCAACACCTCCCCATTGGCTGCATCCACTGCTTCCTGGGCACACCCCCTCGGCCACGGGGGCATCTACCCGTAGGACGACCTTCGATGCCGCACTGCTCCGGATCGACTTCCAATAATCTCCCTTGGAGGCAGAAGCTCCGGCCTTCTCGGTCTCAGTCCTTGTCTCGGTAGCCTTTTTCAGCACTTCGACCACCTTCTCCATCATTTTCTTCAATTGGTTGGCAGCGACGGTGACAAAATCAGGGTCGGCTGCAATACAGACACTTGTTAAATACATATAAATTGTTCTAATGTACATACACGTGTGTAGGAACACTTACGCAGTAAGGGTATTAGACCGGCTTGTAGCAGATGCGCAGGCAGACAGAGGTAATCCATCCTCCTCTCCACTCGGCTTAGCCTTTTGAAAACCTCCGCACAATCGGCAATCTCCTGCTCGGTTATGATCGGCCGCTTAAAGACCTCTGTACAAACCACAAAAAAAAACAGACAGTCAGCTCAATCGGCAACAACAAAACCAAAAAAAAAAACGTAATACAATACAGTCAAGCTACATCGTCCTACGACCATTACCTTTAGACTGATAGACGCGGGGCAAACGTCGACCGAACAAAGGAAGCTCCACACCCTCCCAATTTTCGGAAACAAACACAAACTTATGTTTCCAAGCCTTTTGGGAGGTCGACATGTCCTCAATGAACGACCTGTTATCCCACTTCGTCCGGGACTCTACATAGACCCAGCCGGTCCTGTCCCTTACAAACTTGTATAAGTGGCATATCTGACCCCAGGTCGGCTCCCTCTTCCCGCAGAGCCTAAAGGCAGTGTAGACCCCGGTCAACATAATCCAACAGTTGGGATTAAGTTGACCAAGGACTACACCTACCTCCACAACTATCTTTTGCAGCCATGGGTGAAGAGGCAGCACGACCCCATGGACGAAGTTGTCCGGGTGAAAGGTGGCCTAGCCGACTGGGGGACTACTTGACCTTTCCTTTCTTCTCGGAAGCCTCATCTTGACCGAGTCGGGAATGTTGAAGACCCTTCGGTATGCTAGGAGGTCTTCTTCATCCAATGTGTTCGTCTGTCGGTCAACCTCATACATTGAGCTGGCGACAGTCACAAGCTCCATGGCCTTCTCAATATCAATCTCCATGGGCCCGGGCATCGACACCACCTCCGTCGATTTTGATGTTGAAGCTATCGCCGCACTTCTATCAGCCAATGACCTTAACAACTCACTCTACCCAACAAACGATACTTCGACGTTAGAGGTCTCGGCCCCATCAACGGCCGAGACATAACGGGTATCAATGTAGTTGAAGGCCCTCTCGAGCTCATCATCCAGCTCCTAGCCCGACAACACTTGAGATTCCTTAAGGATCGGTCCAGTAACGCCTGGATCCACCTCTGCCTCTACCCTAGGGATTGACCCAGGGGAGCTAGAAGCTGATTCAAACGTGTTTAGCCGAGAATCAGAGTTAAGAGAGCTAGCCTTTGATTCCCCACTGAACGTGTTATAGGACGGATCCCGAGAACCCTCGGAAGCACCACTCGCACTCGACATCTACAAACATACAAAAAATCTAAGGGATGAATGCAAGACAACTACTATAGACACATGGATCCAACTAGAAGCAAACATTGAGTTCATCGACAGTTCATATGAAAACATAGTATTCGATCGAAAAAAGTAGAAAAAAGTAGAAAAAAGGGTCCTTACCTTATTTTTTGGGATTTCCGCCATGCAAACCGCCGCACTTTCCTCACTGGGAATCGCCTAAGTCAGAATTGAAGTTCGCCGGAAATCGCCTCACACAATCGACAGTATCTCTCAAAAAGCAAAAGTGCGAAATAATGCCAAAATCGACACTCTTATACAACTACTCAGCTAGTCGAAAGGTCGAAACAGGAAACCCTAGGTGCTTATCCCACGATGCGTGGCGTAGCTTATCATGACACGTATCACACATTTATTGCGTGCCCTTGGGATATGCGACCTCGGTCGGCCTAGACATCTTCCAGGCTGATCTCTAACCCTCGTGCGCGGTCCCGCACAACCAGGCCGACCAAGGTGACATACAATCACCCTTGGAAGTGGCACTCGGTCGGCCTAGGACATCTTCCAAGTCGATCGGCCACGTGATCGTGCGAGGTCCCACACAAGCGGGCCGACCAAAGGGACATACAATCACCCTTGGAAGTGGCACTCGGTCGACCTAGGACATCTTCCAAGCCGATCGGCCACGTGATCGTGTGAGGTCCCACACAAGCGGGCCGACCAAAGGGACATACAATCACCCTTGGAAGTGGCACTTGGTCGGCCTAGGACATCTTTCAAGCCGATCGGCCACGTGATCGTGCGAGGTCCCGCACAACCGGGCTGACCATGGTGACATACAATCACCCTTGGAAGTGGCACTCGGTCGGCCTAGGACATCTTCCAAGCCGATCGGCCACGTGATAGTGCGAGGTCCCACACAAGCGGGCCGACCAAAGGGACATACAATCACCCTTGTAAGTGGCACTCGGTCAACCTAGGACATCTTCCAAGCTGATCAGCAACGTGGTCGTGCAAGGTCCCACACAAGCGGGACGACCAAAGGGACATACAATCACCCTTGGAAGTGGCACTCGGTCGGCCTAGGGCATCTTCCAAGCAGAACGGCCACGTGATCGTGCGAGGTCCCACACAAGCGGGCCGACCAAATGGACATACAATCGCCCTTGGAAGTGGCACTCGGTCGGCCTGGGACATCTTCCAAGCCAATCGGCCACGTGATCGTGCGAGGTCCCGCACAACCGAGCCGACCAAGGTGACATACAATCACCATTGGGAATGGCACTCGGTCGGCCTAGGACATCTTCCAAGTCGATCGGCCACGTGATCGTGCGAGGTCCCGCACAACCGGGCCGACCAAGGTGACATACAATTACCCTTGGGAATGGCACTCGGTCGGCCTAGGACATCTTCCAAGCCGATCGGCCACGTTCGGCAAAGGACACCCTCCAAGGCCAATCGACCAAATAATTGCGCGTGGTTCGGCCCAAGCAGGTCGACCAAACAACTATTCGAAAAAAAAAAAAAAAGTGTTAAGCGATTAACACATGGCATATCGCCTCGGCTAACGGCTTGGGGGACTCGGGACTAGTATGGGATGAATCCCCACAGGTTTACAAAAAGGAACAAGCCCTCAACCGAGGAAATCCACCTCAGTCAATGACTTGGGGACTCCTGTTTACACCTAATTTGATCAACCTGGTCAAGGCCGATCAAAGCCCTCAAGAACCATACTTAGCCTCAGCTCAGCAAGACGCACAACCCCAGACAAAGACAACAACCTACTCGGCCTACCTTCCTCGGCCTACCTCCTTCTGCCTAACTCCCTCGGCCTACCTCCCTCGGCCTACCCTCCTCAGCTGATCCTGTATATACAGCCCATGGACTCAAGGCCACCAGGACATGTGGCAACACCGGGAGCAGGGACATTTATTCCACATCGAAATGTTCCACCAACATTCAATACCACTATAAATACAAGGGTACCTCCCCTAAAAAAAGGTAATGACATATTTGCCCTTACACTGCCAAATCCCTCCAAACACTCAACTAACTTAAGCATCGGAGACTATTTGGCCGGCACCCCACCGGTGCTCCTTTACTTCTACCTTCTCTTATTTGCAGGTCTCCCTACACCCTAGAAGTAAGTAAAACGAGCTTGAAGAGACTCTTCTAAGTTGGTCCATTTTATGGTTCAACAATCATTTATTTGAGTTATCCTCTATTAATAAATCTAAAAGTACATATGGTGGTTCTGCAAACACAACACATATATATAGCAGTATATATGTTAACCATAACCATCATCATCATCATCGTTTATTTGAGTTATTTGAACCATCATCGTTTATATAGCAGTATATGGATCACTTGCCCTAAACACAACACATATATAGCAGTATATGGACCACTTACCCTAAACATAACACATGTATAGCAGAATATAAACACGATACAGACATAACCATGAGTACCTGGAGGTTGGAGACGCTGGAAGAAGGTAGACGGCTGGAAAAGGGAGCCGAGAAAATTGCCTCCTTAGGTTTCTTCAAGCAATCCTTGGAGTGAAGGCAAGATTTTTTTTTAACCTTGGTATTTGTACTTTTGCCGTCAAGCCCACCAAAGTCCACAACCCAAGCAAATCCTTTCTGATTAATGTTTTAAATGAATAAACATGTATTTATGAATATTTTTTTGTAATCTTAATTGAATACCCCATGATTGTTTTGACAATTTAAAAGTCCTTAAAAGATAAAAATTGAATCCACCTGAACATTTTTAAAGTCTTAAAAAATATTTAAATACCCTACAATAGGATTTTTAAAATCTTTAAAAATATTTAAATGTCTTAAATAAATACTCCCCTAATATTGTCAGCATGGATCAATGAATAACACTATTATTATTAAGCAGAATAAAGGATCGGAAAAGCAGCAAATTATTCGAAGATTCACAGACTCTTCTCTACTTCCTCTGAAAATAAGCCAATGCCTTTATGTACTTCGTCTCCATTTCTTGTTTCCCCATCACCAACTCTTCCAACGGTCAACCGTCATTTCCCTCCTCCACGCCGTGCCACGTGTCATTCGTCTTCTCTGCGGCGCTGTTTCGCCGCCAAAGCGAAACCCCTCTCACTTCCACGTCATTATTCTGCGACGGTTTTCAGAAAACCCAATTTGCAATGCTCGTCCTCCTTATCCATGGCTGCTGATGAGTCCACTTCGACCTCTCAGGTTCCTGCTCTCGCTCCCAAACCTGTTGAGAATTTCCAAAGTGTTTTCCCCGTTTCCCGGAAGCAAACAGTAAAAAATATAAATTTATCCCAAATAAACAAGAAACCTGAAATTTTGCTTCAATCGTTGGAATCTAAGTAAAAAGATTGAAAATTTGAAACAATATAGATAAGCTGAAGATATTTGAGTTTGTTGTGGGTTTTAATTAAAGGATTGAATTGACATTCAAGGTAAGAATGAGTTAAGGCTAATTGTAATTTTGAACTATATGATAAGTAGGTCGTTAAGTTGGGTACCGTTTGGTGTTGTTAATGGTGGACTATTGGACCGGAAATCATGACAATTTTGAATGTGAAGCTTGATATATTTTATGCTAATGCTAAGTTCTGATGAGTTTCAGGGTAGCTTATTGTATTCAAAGGCATTCTGGGTTAGTGAATCAATTATTGCCTGGAATGTGGATGTTGGAAATGGTTCCTGCTACTTATTCGCCAGTGAAACTGCCGCTTTATCATTTACGAGTGATGGGGTTATAGGTAAGGACTTCACTAACTCTTACATAGTGAATCCTGGTTATTTCATATCTAAACATTGAAGTATGATGAGACTTCTTTGCTAACAGGTGAAGATGTAAAAGTGAAGCTTGAAGAAGATAAACATGGGCTACCAGCAAATGTAAGACATGCTGTGTGTTTTCATTTTGTTCTTTGCTTTTTTTTTTTGGGCTTATCATTGTTTTTGGTTGTTAGTAACTTGGTCATTTGTGGTTTGCTTGCAGGTAGCATTTCATTACTGCTTTTGGTTAATGTAACTTCTCAAGAAGTTTTAGAACACGGCTTAGAACTGATCCATGCGTGAATATGATTGTTGCTAGGTGAAAGAAAAATTTCCTCATATCAAAGATTACAGAGCTTTTAATGTGCCCCCTGATTTGGACGCCAAACCTCTTCTCAAATGCCAATTGGCAGTTGCTACTTTCAACTGTAAGAACGCTGTTTCATTCCTTCTATGCCAGTCAGTTATGATCAATGCATGGTTAGATTAACAGTTTTTGTTCCCAAGACTTGTACTAGCAAACATATAAATTGAATCCTGATCATTCTTTTTATTTTCTTTCCTTCAAATTTCATCTGTTATTTACAAATGAGGGGAATGTTGAAGCCTAGAAGTGATGGAGAGTGCTGAAGTAGTTAGAACCCACCATTTCTTAACAAATTATTTTGAAAATTATATTTATGGGTAATGCCTAGATGCCCGCAAAAGTTAATGGTGTTACCATTTTACGTGATATTGCATAGGCTGAGATTTCAATTTTATAGATACATTATCTACTATGTTTCATTGATTATGGTGTCATTTTGCCCATTATAGCAGCTTTGTTTAAGCTTAATTTTGTCTTTGTCTTGGTTCAGTTTGTAGTTTCTTTCTTTAGGTCAGACAGTATTTAATAAGCTTTGGAATTTTTTGTACTTTAGAGCCTTTTTGTAAGGGAACATAGAACCACTACCTTGTCAGTGATTTGGGTGAATCTTGATCAACATAAAACTTAAATTGCAGTGACTAAATATCAGCCAGTGACAATGAATTTTTTTTCATGTAATACAGCTGATGCAAGGTGCAGTGATGCTACTAGCCTGCAGTTACCCGGTATCCTAGATGAATTGTTCTCATATAATGGTCCCCTTGGTGCACTTTTTTCAAAGGAATCTGTCTCACTTTACCTTTGGGCACCTACGGCTCAGGTATCTTATATCTTATAAAAGGTTTTATTACCTACTAGCTATGCTTTCTCAATCTTACTTATGTAAGTAATTCCAAAGCAGGAAGTACACGTATGCATCTATAAGGATCCATCAGGTGGGAATCCCCTAGAAGTTGTGCAACTTGTGGAAGATAATGGCGTTTGGAGTACTAAAGGACCAAAAAGTTGGGAAGGCTGCTATTATGTTTATGAAGTGTCTGTATATCACCCGAGCACCTTGAAAATTGAAAAATGCTATGCAAATGATCCATATGCCAGAGGGTATGCTGGTTGTCTCATTTAGCCAACAGTTATCCGAAAATAGCTAAGGTGTTTCATATTCTAAAATTATGCAGCACTGCTATCAGCTAGTTTAGATTCAGTCATGTACATTGATTTATATGCCTGCGTATTGACATTTACCATGATTAAATAACTTTTAATTTTCTTGGAGTAGGCTCTCATCAGATGGCGGGCGGACATTGTTGGTCAATCTTGATTCTGATGACATAAAACCTGAAGGATGGGATGGATTGGCAGATGAGAAACCTGTCATACTTTCTTTTTCCGACATCAGTATTCATGAGTTGCACATAAGAGATTTTAGGTAATTATTAGTTGTTAATGGGATAATGGTATTCATGATAACTCATCTTCAATTATTATTTTAAAAAAATCATAAACCAATTTAAGACTACACATTGTACAGTTTGACGTTGTGTTTTGCCACTTCGTAGAGTTCCTGGGTGCGAGAAGTCTGGTATACACTATATTACTTAGCATTTGGAAGCTCTAACTCTCTCTCTCTCTCTCTCTCTCTCTCTCTCTCCCTCCCTCTCTCTCTATCTCTCTCTCTCTCTCTCGTAATGTCTGGAGATCTATGCAACGCCATTTTCAGCCAATTTTCTAATTGAGATCTCAAATGATATATGCTATGTTTAACTTTAGACAAGTAATATGTCTTTGTTTTCCCAGTTATGACAAATCTTTTGGTACTTAACTCAGTAGCCTTACATTCATTTACTTTGCTATTGCAGTGCCAGCGACCAGACTGTGCCTCCTGAATTGCGTGGTGGATATCTGGCCTTCACTTTGCAGGTAGTTCTATTACTCTACCCTGAAGACTGACAAAGTTCTGTTTAGGAGACTTTATTTTAAGAAGAAATTGCCAAAGAGGATGTCACCCATGTATACTAATTGAAAATTTGGAAACTAAAATGTATAAGAAACATTTCATGAGTGGTTGTCTAGTGGGTAAACTTTGCAGACCAGAACTACTAATGCTTAGTTGCCTTTGTTTGTGTATCTTGAACAAGGTGATTTTATTTCTGATTTGTCTTCCATAAGCACTCTAATTATTCACTTCCATTCAACCAAAGAAAAAATTATTCAGTTACAAGCTAATAGTGCTTAGTTTCCTTTCATCTTGCTGATGGATGAAAGGAAGAAGAAATTCCAAGGTAGTATACTAATTGATAGTATGAATTTACTGTTTGAAGGACTCAGATGGTGTATTTCATTTGAAGAAATTATCAAATGCTGGTATTACTCATGTCCATCTACTACCAGCCTTCCAATTTGCAGGTGTTGATGATGAGAAGGAGAAATGGAAGAGTGTAGGTAAGGGAATATCTCAGCTCTGGCTTTACTGTTCTTTCTCAATCCCTACATTTGCAGAATGTTCTTCTTTGGTTGTAGATATCCTTTCGAGCCTTCATACGTTATCCAAATTGTTTACAGTCACAAGTATGCTATACAAAATGGTTACTATGTCTTTGAATGTTTGTAGCATGACATGGAAATCAATATCTAGCTGCCACTTATATTCAACCTCGGGATATTTAGATATTTTTCTTCCGTTTTTTTTGGTGCTGGGCTTCAATTAGCTGAATTGTCTTTGCACAATTTTTCTATATCAAATATGGTCAGATCCCAAGATTCTCGAAAAGTTTCCTTCAGATTCAGATGAGCAACAAGCTCTAATTACGGATATCCAAAACGATGATGGCTATAACTGGGGGTATGCTCCTGCCAGTTTGTTATACATTATAAGTTTAAGCCACTTTGGTGTTGGCTTAATCTTAATTTTTGTTATATCTTTTGAAGTTACAACCCTGTTCTCTGGGGGGTCCCTAAAGGAAGCTATGCAAGCAAAGCAAATGGTTCATACCGTGCAATTGAGTTTAGGAGAATGGTTCAGGTCTGGATATTTTGCTATCACATACCAATTGTGCTAAGTATCTTGAGTTTAATTAATTTTTGCAGTCAATTTAAGTTTTGCTTCTATTTTCCTCAATGGTACTATGTTCATTTCTTTTTTGAATATCTAGTTCTTGTCTTTCAGGAGATAAAGATAATTACTCCCTCCCTCCCTCTTCTCATCTGACATCCCTGTTTTCTGCTTCAGTGGTTCCTTTCTACGCTTCTTGATTATTTGTTTATCATCTAACGAAAAAGGGTTATATTTGTTGCAGGCACTTAACCGTTTGGGGCTTCGCGTTGTCTTGGATGTTGTCTACAATCATTTGCATGCGAGTGGGCCCTTCGATGAGAATTCTGCTCTTGATAAGGTCTTGATTTGTTATTATTTTTTCACAATATCCAACCATAGATAGAATGCTGTCCTGTCTTTTATGTCTTCCTAAATGGTTGGCCCATTCTTCTGATGTGATTTATACTTATTTACAGATTGTTCCAGGATACTACTTGAGAAGAAATACAGATGGCTTTATTGAGAATAGTACATGTGTGAACAACACTGCAAGTGAGCATTTTATGGTTGAGCGCTTAATTCTTGATGATCTATTGCACTGGGCGGTTAATTATAAGGTGAGAGTTTACTGTTAAATGGTGTCTTAAATGCCTCAAAGCATCCTCTTGTAGTCACATTTCACATGGAAACTTCTCTTTCCCTGGTCAGCTTGATTTTACTTGTCTGTATAATGTCAGTGTGTACTGATATATTCTTGGACTAAGAAGGGCTTTTGATTTTTAGACATCATTGAAGATATACTTTTAAGTTTTAGTGGGGGATTCGAGAATTATTAATCATATGACTAATTGGGCAGGTTGATGGGTTCCGGTTTGATCTTATGGGTCATATAATGAAAAGAACAATGGTACGCAACTCTCACCCAGTAAGCTTAGTGCAATGAGTGGATGTCCAATAACCATTTGCATGAATATATTAATTCCTCAGGTGAAAGCAAAAGATGCACTATGCAGCCTAACAAAGAATAATGATGGAGTTGATGGTTCAAGCATCTATTTGTAAGTTTGGCACTGTTTATACTTTTATTTAAGACACTTCGTATTATTGTAACTTTGAAAATCGGTGCTTGAATTTTCTTTGTTGACCTGTTGTGTCGTTAATGATTCTTGAATCTATGGCATGATTTTTGCTCAATATTCCCTTTTGACCCTTTTTCTCAAGATATGGTGAAGGATGGGATTTTGGTGAAGTTTCCAAGAATGGGCGTGGAATAAATGCGTCGCAGGACAATCTTAGTGGAACTGGAATTGGGAGGTACTATATTTTCTTTTCTATTAATTATGTCTAAAACTTATTCGTGCCTCACTTGTTGACAATGATAGGATAATATCAGCACCTGTTTTGGATTTATCTCTCTTTAAAAAAAGATTCAGAAGAGAGACAGTAATAGAGATGACTTCATCATTGTTGCTGGAATGAATTTTTCTAGCTGTATATATACTAGCTTTTCCTTCTATTTATTTCTTCACTGCCTAGTGTCAGTAAGCCTGGAGCAATAGTGGATGTACTTGGTGGATCCTTTGTATTGGGAATTTATTTCTTCACTCACAAAGTGGGATTTATAGCTATGTTTTGGTATATCTAGAGAGAATCACCTATCAAGTGAAATATTTTTTTTATTACCTGTCTTGGGAATTTATCAGTTTTAATGATCGGATACGGGACGCAATACTTGGTGGATCTCCATTTGGAAATCCCCTTCAGCAAGGATTTGCGACTGGTCTACTGTTACAGGTATATAATGACTTCTGGGGGATCCTTATATATTAGTTGATTCTTGTGAAATTAGGTTGTAAGTGCCTTCATTGTTTACAGATGTTAATATAGTGAGAATACTTGTGCTAGATGCTTGCTAACATGTTCTAATAAGTGCATGCGTATACTATATGTATCTTTATATGGCTTGGGTGCTCTCTTGGGAAATAGTTTGACATCATAGGTTGTAAGTGCCTTCATTGTTTACAGATGTTAATATAGTGAGAATACTTGTGCTAGATGCTTGCTAACATGTTCTAATAAGTGCATGCGTATACTATATGTATCTTTATATGGCTTGGGTGCTCTCTTGGGAAATAGTTTGACATCATATATATCAAACTATTGATAAGGTGATATCATATATAAATTTGAAGTGCAGTGTGCATGATCAACATCGGTAACCTGACTTTATGGAAAAAGAGCATCACTTTATACATATATATCATGTTTTATATCGCTCAAGTTGTAATATGTCAATTACTAAGAGTTTTGAATCTTATTATGAATTTATGAGGAAAATTGTTTTCTTACCTAGAATATTGTATTATGGATTTTATAATGTTTGGTGGATTTATTCTTTCTTTTGTAGCCTAATGGTCATGATCACGGTCCAGAAGCTGTTGCAGAGCACATGCTTGCCGAATCCAAGGATCACATTCAGGTTTCCCATCTGGTTTGACTTTCATAGTTGTTGCATTTTCTTTTTGGCCATATAATGAGTAATGAAAACAAAATTGGAGACAGATGCCATTATTTTCTTAGTCCATTGTAAAAATCAATCATGAAAATATTTGTTGGATGTTGAAACATTTTCTTCTATCGATGGAATTTTCTGCATTAGCAGACTAAAACTGATAGGTTTCTTCCGTGCTTCTCATCTCTTTCAAGTTTTGTTTGTGAACCATAATACAACCATTGGTTAACTGACATATGGATCAACATCTTGCCATCTTTCTTTGCTGATGTTGCATAAATGGTCCTAGGCCATAAATCATAATCTTTTGTTGCTTTTTTGTTCTTTTTTTATTTTATTTTGGTGATTATATCTTATTGAAGTACAATAATTCAGGTTGGCATGGCTGCAAACCTAAGGGACTTTGTGCTGACCAACTGTGAAGGGAAAGAGGTATTCATTGATTCCAGAGGATAAGTCTGATGCAATATATTGTCAAATATTTACCTTGCACTTTGTATCTGGACATGTATGGTTTGAGGAAGCTATAGTACTCACAATTCTCTATGTATTCGACTCTTTAGTGGCAGAAAGAGGCCCCCTAACAAGGAGGGATGCTAGAATATAAGCAAAAGTTGGCCTGTAGTGTACAATTTAATTAAGCTGTTAGGAACAATGGATAACTTAAATTTAATTAGATGTTCCTTAATACTTCGTATATTTCTCTGCTAAAGGAATGGTAATTCATTTTTAATTCATATATGGTTGATCATCAACTTGTTCTTGGTTTGACCTTTCGATATCTCTCTTCCCAAGAATCATAAATTGCAGCTACTATCGCAGAATATGCTTTCTGCCACAATCCAATTATTGTTTGTTTTGGCCTGAAAAACCTCATCCAATCCATTAATTTGGGATCTACAACGAATTCCTGCCTTTCACACAGAAAGCCCTTGTTTTTTCATTTTTTAGGATGATCTTTAACTGCATGATTTTCATCCTTACACTGTGACACTATAATTCTGCTGCTGATGTTTCTTCTGAAAATGCAGTACTTTCACACCTTGGCATTTCTGTATCTGATTCCCTTAGGTCAAAGGATCACAAGTATTGACATATGGTGGGACAAGCGTGGGATATACTTTAAGCCCTACTGAAACTGTAAGGATCCACATCTGAATTCATTATTTTGGTTCCTGTGATTTTGTGGCGTATACTTCTGATTCTTGCTTTTCAGCATGGTGTTGTTTGAATATATTCTTATAGGTTAGATCCTCAACACATGTACTGGAAGTAGACATCAACATTATGATCATAAATGCTGTTGTAATCGTTCATTCCATAGTTCATACCAACTGTTTAAAGGTAGACTCATGATTATTAACTTGGAAAACCTATTCGAATGACAAGTTTGGTTGTTCTCCAGATCAATTACGTTTCCGCTCATGACAACGAAACTCTGTTTGACATTGTGAGCCTGAAGGTATGATCAATATACTTCTGCAGTATTTAATTTTACTTCAGATTTTTAACTTCTGTTGTAACTCAATCCATTACTTGTAGACTCCAATGGAAATTTCTGTAGATGAGAGATGCAGGATCAATCACTTGGCTACAAGTATAATAGCTCTATCACAGGTTTTAAATTCTGTTGCATGTTAAATGATGACGAATTGATGCAATATTTCCTTTTTTCTCTATATGCTATTATTTTTATTATAGAATTGCATTAGTCATATGTTATTAAGTGTTTTAGTGCATTATGAAGTGACAGTTATGAAACGTAGAAATTTTTTTTTTTTTTTTTTATCCTTATTATATGTTTTATGGAAAATGGACCAGGAACTATTGCGTTGTTTCCTCTAACTGGTGGAGAGATCCAAATATCATCATTGTTTCAAGTAGTGTGAATTTGCATCGACACCTAGTATAGTACCCCCACATTCCAAACTTCAGCTGTTGTCCATTTTCAACAAGTTTGACTAACCTTAGTTGGGACTCAGGACAATGATTTTCTGATGCGAAAATTAGCAGGATCTTTGCATTGTTTAGGGAATACTTTTATTAATTCATTTTTGCAATGTTTGATAATGCATATTTGTATAATTTATTTTATGGTATCTTGGATTATTTATCATATTTAAATGATTTCCTAATTTTAGGGAATACCATTTTTCCACTCTGGCGATGAAATTCTCCGGTCAAAATCACTTGATCGTGACTCATACAATTCTGGCGATTGGTTCAATAGGTTCACTATTAATCTCATTCTCAAGTTACTATCTTAATTGTGATTGCTACATAAGTTTTTGGGCAATTGTATTTTTGACTACTAGAATAAGTACTAGTCTTCTCCATGATAATACTACTTCCGAGTTACAATTTGAATCCCTTCTGTGTTCATGAATAGATATCCCACTCGTCTGTCAAGTTTTCTGATTGAGAATTCAATGCCAGCTGTAACGTGTCTCTGACTTTCTCGAATAAAATTTTTGATCGGTATCATTTGCAGGCTGGACTTCACATATAATTCTAACAACTGGGGTGTTGGCCTTCCTCCAAAAGGCAAAAATGAACACAGTTGGCCGCTGTAAGCACTCATGTATTTCACAATCATTTGATGTTTCATATATCGCTTAGTCAGCTTGACATGTGACCAGAAACACTTGCTAATGGTGTATCTGGCATCAGACCCTTTACAACTACTTGTATAACATGTCCATTAATAATTTCTCGTTCTATTTCTTTTTTCAGAATGAAACCAAGATTAGCAGATCCATCCTTTAAGCCTCAGAAGAGTCACATTCTCGCCGCTGTGGAGAACTTTTCAAATTTGTTACGCATTAGGTACTCGTCTCCACTTTTCCGTTTGAGGACAGCAAATGCCATTCAGGTGAGAGGCCTTGTATACACATATTCTAATACAAAAGTATTAAGTTTTTTCTTCCCGGAATTGCAATTAACTAGAAAAAGTTCTATGCTTGTTGAAGCAGTTGATTATGAGCTGAAAATGCTTCGAGGATACAAATACTAAGAAACAAGCCAACACTCCTAAGTTTTAATACCTAGTGTTCAATTTTCCAGGAACGGGTACGGTTCCACAATACTGGTCTTTCATTGGTCCCTGGAGTCATAGTAATGAGCATTGAAGATGGTCATGAAGGAGTGCCAGGGTTATCTCAGCTGGATCCAATGTCGGTACAAATATCTTAGTTTTTTAATTTCCGATGATGCCAATGATACAAAGCATAATTATTCATTTATTAACATTTGTGCTGCACAGCTATTCATACATTGTGGTTATCATCAATGCATGTCCAACTGAGATGTCATTTGCAAGTCCCTCGCTTCGCGCTAGGACTCTTGAGTTGCATCCTGTGCAGGTAAATCCTCAGCTTCTACCACTTGAAGACAGTTACTTGATTTGTTCTCTTATGAGTCTTAAATATGAACTTGTTGCAGGCAATGTCAAGTGATGAAATTGTTAAGAGATCTACGTATGACGCTTCCTCGGGATGCTTTAACGTTCCCCCAAGGACTACATCCGTGTTTGTTGAGCCTCGGAGAGTCTGAGAACCTCCAGAGACATTCAAGCTTTCCTACCTCTTTCACAGCAGAAGAATTCTTTCCTAAGTCAAGAAGGAAACTCTTAAGGTCCATTTGCTTCTTCAAAGCGTTGAAATGGCAGTTATGTCCAAGTGCCTCCTTGTGGTTGTAATTTCTACTTAATGGAACTGTTCGGTAAATAAATATTTGTCTTGTTCTTTTGATGGAATTGTTACTGATACATTTGAATAATGAAATTAATTTTCACAAATCCCATGGCTAGTCATGTCTTGCAACCTCTACTTGCCACTTTCATGCCTTTTTTGGTCAAGCAACGTGCACCATGGAGGCTTATGTAATGAATATTTGTAAGAGACGAGAATAAGACGAGAATAAGAAGAAAATGGCGGGAATTATTCTCATTTCCGACTTCCCCTTTCTTTGTTTACTAACGCAACGAAGCTATCAACTGTATGGTTACTGTCATGGCATTTTGTTTTTTTAAGGGTAGAATAGAATAGAATCAAAATGAGGGTTGAAATAGATTGAGACATGCGAAATTGGGTTATTTCAGTCATTCTTAAAAGCCTTAGAATCCACCAAAATATGAAGAAAAAAAAATATAGCTTGTTTTCTTATTGATAAAATTATTGAATTACCAAGATTAGCTTTGAAAATGAAAACAAAAAGTGAATTACCGAAAACAGCAAGGAAAATTGGTCGGAGTAACCCAATTTTACATGCATCAATATATTTTAACCCTCATTTTGATTCTATTCTATTCTAACCTTAAAAGGAACAAAATGCCATGATAGTACCCATATGGTATCGATACTATGCAAGTGGTATCGATACATTGTAGATACTAATTATATGGTATTGATACATTGTCGATACAATATGTTGGCACTATATTGAACCAGACTCAATGTGCCACATACCTCAAGCCCAAAAGTCAAATAAACAGGCCCAAAGCACTAAATAAGCTCAAAGCCTACTCTACAAGGCTCAAGTATCATATGGGCCCAAGCCCACACAACAAATCAACCCTAACAAGGCTAACAACTCACTGACACGTGAACACATCTCCACCATCCATCTGGACGCCACGTGTCAGCACCACAACAGAAGTGCATTTATCCCACATCGAAACTATTCATCAAACTTCCCTCAACCATCAATACAAAAGGAAGGCACATTTCCCAAAAAGGTAACTAAGATTCACTATTTACTGTTACTCTGTTAAAACCACTATTTACCACACACCTTTTATACACATAGACCTACAATACTGACTTGGGCGTCGAAGACCCCTTAGGCTAGTACCACATTGGTGCCTCTACCCTAACCGACGACTAATGACTCTTCCTTTTACAGGTCTCCCGAAGAGCACGTGGCACGCACAGAATGGACAGAATATCATCTCTAAGTTGATACATTTTGTGCATCAACAGTTTGGCGCCGTCTATAAGAATTCTGACTAAGTCTACCCATCACTCTACCAAGCCGAGCACTATCCCCGACCTTCACACATTAAACATGCAAGGTGACCACGGGGACATCGAAGTAACACCCGCACAGGGATCAAGAACACCGAGGGACAGTTCTCCCAACATGATGCAATTGATAGAAAAACTCCAACAAGTCATGGTCGAGGTGAAGGCCAGCGGTACTCAAGCCGCGTACAAAAACTAGGTGCTCAATGAGCAATACACCGACGTAGTGGTTCAATTCAAAATCACCCAGACCGAGCTAGAGGTTCACCAAACCAAGGTCGCAATGGCCGAGAAAGAGCAGGTCGTGGCGGAATGAGTCGAACGGGCCGAGCGCGTCCGCCAAGCAACCGAGAAGGACAAAGGGAAAGCATATGTTGAACCGACTAATCATACTGCTCGGCTGTTGATTATCCCTGGCAAGGCCCAAGACGAGGAAGCCACTCATCCGCATCATCTGGGCCTAACTCGCCCGTAAATATTGTCGCCCCTAACCTCTGGGTTCGCTCAATGTCAGACACCTCAGTAGTGCCCTACCCTGAAGTACCGTAGTCAAAGTCCGACCCAATTGATCTAGGATCTACCTTAGACCAGGCTCTACTACGGGTTCATGTGTATCCCCACTATTTCCAGACCGCTGACAGGGCTCACGTCTCAGACGCATTACGTTGAAAGAACCATAAACCAACAATACCACAATCAGAAGTACATTAGGTGTACGATCTACATGAATTTAAACCTACTGCTTTGATACCAAGTAGACAGCACCCTTCCCGAATTTCCCCTCGAAACCCGGGAAAAGCCCTGCTCCCGTCTCATGGCCTAAAGAATTTCCGAAAATACCCTTGAGTCCTTGCAAATAATTATGAGAATTCTGCCAAAAACTCCGACAGAATCTCCCATTAAGGACTAGTTAACCGTCTTCCACCTGTCAGACAAGGGATCAGATAGCACACCAAATTCCAACAACCCAACCATCCAACGGTATAAATACCAATTTACAATCAATCCAACAGATTTATCAAAGCATCTAGGTAGGATAAATAAATACACAAATAAATATCCTACTCGATAGTTTAGGAAAACGCGTAGTTGAAATGTAATGCCTTCGGCTCTGAATATGCCCACGTCAACTCAATAGCTTGGAGGGGATTTAAAACACGAACAAATGTGAGTGGACAAAAATAATAATTTAAAACTATTTCTGAGGAAAACATACCTTTTCCCCCTCACGAATAAAACAATGCATGCATGAAATTCCGTTTCATATAAATATATAGATAATCCAACATCCACCGGAAAATCCATTTTGAAGTAAAACACCAGGTGGGACCCACGAAAATCCGTGTAATGAAAACATCCCGTGGTCCACAACCCTACTTTGAAAACCCTCCTCAAAGGAGTTTACAAATCATATGAAACCAACCTGGACACAAAATGTATATAAAAACATATTCCACTGCTCCCGAATAAAAATTTCGAGCCGTAGCTGAAAACCCTCCACACACCCGATATACCTCGAGCTGTATAGAACCCTGTACTATGCATAGACAGCCTCAACGACCCAGTGGAGAGAAATTCCCATCGATAGCTCAATCCCAAGTCGTACGCTTCTCTGAAGTTTCCAGAGCAGTATTGCCTGAGTTGGCCGAAAAATTGATCGGAAGGTTTCGGTTTTCCTTTCCTCCAATCGGTGTCTCCCGCGGCTGCCTCCTTCGATGGTGGGTACGGTTTTGATCGCGGGAAGGTGTAGAGCGTGATGGATTCCACCAAATTGGTCGAAGTTCCCTTGAATTGAAAGTCCAAATCGGACATTTTTTGGTTTCGGTCGGTCGGTGTCGGTCACGGGTCTGTGTAATAAAATGAAGAAAATCAGATTGTTCATGAAGTCTGGGATTTAAATACCTCTATTCACGTAAATGACCAAAATGCACCTAAACAATCTAGACCCGAAATTTTCTCGCACTATCTCAGTTTTCCGTGTGCCGCCTATCTACGTACTCGTGAGTCTGAGACCTATGCAATGGTGCCCGAAAAAACTGTCAAATGTGTCTCCACACAAAATTGATTTCCGAGCCCCCTTTAAAACCAAGGGTAATTTCATCTTTTCCCAAATTAATTTACAACAATTTACGAATTAAATTTCTAGGTCGTTACAACTCACCCCCTTAAAGAAATTTCATCCTCGAAATTCATACCTATCACTGGAACAAATGTGGATGATGTGCCCGCATCAGTGCTTTAGTTTCCCACGTGGCCTCCTCCACAGAACTTTAACCAGAGGAATAGTCTTTATGCGCAATAATTTTTCCTTCCAATCTAGAAGTTGCACTGGTTGCTCCTCAAAAGTCAAATCAACTCTCAGTTCAATTGGTTGCGCCTCCAATACATGAGATTCATCGAATAGATACTTCCGGAGCATGGATACATGGAATACATCGTGAACCTTTGACAGTTCTGGAGGTAAAGCAAGTATGTAAGCTACTGGCCCTATCCTCTCAAGAATCTCATAAGGTCCAATGTAGTGAGGACTCAGTTTCCCTCTTCTACCAAAACGTACCACTCATTTCCATGGGGATAGTTTCAAGAAAACCCAGTCTCCGACCTCAAATTAAAGGTCTCTGATCCGTCAGTCCGCATAACTTTTCTGGCGGTCCTGAGCTGCCTTCAGCCTTTCCCTAATGATTTGAACCTTTTCCTCCATCATTGCCACAACCTCTAATGTCAATAGGTTTCTCTCACCTACCTCAGTCCAGCATATCGGTGTCCTGCACTGTCTCCCATATAGTGCCTCAAAAGGAGCCATCCCAACACTAGACTGATAGCTGTTGTTGTATGCAAACTCCATTAAAGCCAGGTGTGAATCCCAATTTCCTTTAAACTGTAGTACATAAGCTCTCATCATATCTTCCAAAATCTGAATTGTCCTCTCAAACTGACCATCAGTCTGAGGATGAAAAGTTGTATTGAAATGCAATGTAGTTCCAACGTCTTTCTGAAAACTCCGCCAAAACCTCGAAGTAAACGTAGGATCCCTGTTTCATACAATCGACTCTGGAGTCCCATGTAACCTTATGATCTCATCCACAAACAACTTGGCGTACTGGCCCATCCGATAATCTTCCCGTACTAGCAAGAAATGTGCTGACTTCGTGAGTCTATCAACAATTACCCAGAGTCGATCATGTCATTTTTGAGTCCTAGGAAGTTTATAGACAAAATTCATAGTAATGTGATCCCACTTCCATTCCCATATGGTTTCTGCCTCTCTGCTTTTACTTGTTGACACATCAAACATCTACTCACAAACTCTGCTATTTCCCTTTTCATTCCAGTCCACCAATAGTGTTCCTTAAGTGTACGATACATCTGTGTACCTCCTAGATGCATAGCATAGGCAGAACTATGAGCTTCCTCAAGAATTTCTCTTTTCAACTCTTGATCATTAGGTACGCACAACCTGCCATCCTTAACCAAGGCTCCATCATCCCGGACCACGTAATCCTGCCTGTTCCCAGACTCCAATTCCATCCTAATAATACACAAAATAGGATCCTAGAATTGAGCTTCAATAATCCGGTCAATCAAGATAGGTCTCTCATGGAAGCTAGCCAACAGAGCCCCCTGGTTATCCATGTCCAGTATAATTCCCGCTCTTCGGAATTCTACCAGCAATGGTAGGTAGACAGTATGCAAATAGGCCAAAGAACCCATGGACTTCCTGCTGAGTGCATCCGCCATTACATTGGCCTTTCTTGGGTGATACTTTGTAGTATAATCATAATCTTTTATCAACTCAAGCCACCTTCTCTGTCTCAAATTCAGATATTTCTGGGTGAAGAAGTATTTCAAACTCTGATGGTCGGGGAAGATCCGACACGTTTCCCTATATAAATAGTGTCTCCAAATCTTCAGTGCATGCACCACTGCAGCTAATTCTAAATCATGTGTAGGGTAATTCAATTCATGAGGTTTAAGTTGCCTAGAAGCATAATCTGTCACCTTTTTATGCTGCATCAGCACGCAAACTATACCTCGTGATGATGCATCATTGTACACCTCAAATCCTCCGTTATCATCTGAAAGGGTTAACACTGGGGCAGAAGTTAACCTCACCTTAAGCTCTTGAAAGCTCTGCTCACACTCAGCATCCCAGTCAAACTTGACCCCTTTCCTCGTCAATCTAGTCAACGGGGCAGCTATTGTAGAGAATCCTTCTACGAATCGCCAATAATATCCCGCTAAACCCAAAAAACTTCTCACCTCTGACACTGTCTTCGGTTGCTCCCAGTTTGCCACTGCTTCGACTTTTTTGGGGATCCACGCTGATACCCTCAGCAGAAATCACATGCCCTAAGAATCCCACATTAGTCAACCAAAACTGACATTTACTGAACTTGGCGAACAATTACTTTTTCCTCAGCATATTCAGTACCAACCTCAAGTGCTTCTCATGTGCCTTAGCACTCTTCGAATATACCAAGATGTCATCGATGAACACAATTACAAACCGATCCAAATATTGTCGGAATACCCTGTTCATCAAATCCATAAATGTTTCTGGGGCTTTAGTTAACCCGATAGGCATCACCAGGAACTCATAATGCCCATAGCGTGTCCTAAAAGCCGTTTTAGGAACATCCCCTTCCCTGATCCTTAACTTATGGTACCCGGATTGAAGGTCAATTTTAGAAAAATACTTTGCCCCTTTTAATTGATCGAACAAATCATCAATTCGTGGAAAAGGAAACGTATTTCGTACCGTAACCCTGTTTATCTACCGGTAGTCAATACAGAGCCTCAAACCACCATCTTTCTTCCTTACAAATAACTTTGGCGCACCCCAAGATGATACACTTGGTCGAATGAATCCCATATCCACCAAGTCCTGCAATTGAGTCTTCAATTCCCTCAATTCTGCCGGTGCCATTCTGTACGGTGCCTGGGATATAGGTTGAGTACCTGGAAGAAGCTCTATGATGAACTCAATCTCCCGGTGAGGTGGCAACCCCAGAAGATCCCCTGGAAACACATCTGGAAACTCATTGACCACAGGAATATCCTCTACTCTCACCGGAGTATCTCGAGAATCAATCACGTGAGCTAAATATCCCTCACAACCATTCCTCAATAACTTCTCAGCCGTCAAAGCTGAGATCATTCCCGAAGGAAGTACCCTACGGTCACCCTAAAATGTCAGTTCTTGAAAACCTGGACTCCGAAAAACCACCCTCTTGGCAAAACAATCTATGGAGGCATGATGCATGGTTAACCAATCCATCCCCAGAATCACATCAAAATCATAAATATCCAAGGGGATTAAATCTGCCTCTAACTCATAGCCTCCCACTACTACCGAACAAATGCGAATCACAAGATTCGCCACTAACATATCCCCAGTAGGAGTACTAATACCCATGTCCCAACCAATCAGAGATAATTCTCTATCAGCAAAAGTGTAAAACCCCGAGAAATAAAATAATGTGTAGCCCCGATATCTAACAAAACACGAGCATCATGATTAAAAATAGATAACATACCAGTAACCACCTCTGGTGCTGCTCGAGCCTCCTACTGAGTCATAGCTAAAACTCGGGCCTGTGTACCAGAAGATCGACCACGACCCCTACGTCTCCATATGGCCCTATTGGCCTCACTGGCACTGCTAGCCCCACTAGACTGGATCTGGCTCCTTGCTGCAGGACCAAATGCCTATGATGTCCTCTAACCTGATTCAGTAGCCTCTCGGCCCAAGGAACTGCTACCCAGATGACGATGTGGATAGTCTCTCTTGAAATGACTGATCTCCCCACAAAAGTAACAACCGGTGTCACCCGACCGTGCGGGTCTGCCACTCTGTCTCCCGGTCGACTGCACTGAAGCCACACTAGACTGAGCGGATAACTGTTGTCCCTGACTGGCTCTGCCACTACCTGCTCCGGATCCTGCACCCTCAGAAGATCCAGAATTGGAACGGCTTCTCTTAGCTGGTCCTTGACAAGAGGCTCCCAAACTCCAGCGATCCCGGCGTCGCCTGGAACCACTGAACTGCTACAGAGCTAGCAAACTCAACTCTACTCTGGCAGCAGCATCTGATAAATCCCTCAAAGATGCATGTGCCACAACAGTTACTACTACTCGAACCTCATTCCGCAGTCCATACGCAAACCTCCGGCATTTATCCATCTCAGTCGCCACAAGAGTTGGTACAAATCATGACAACTCAAGAAATCTCTGTTCATATTGTGTAGCTGTCATATCTCCCTGCTGTAACTACAGGAACTCGACCTCTCTGGCATCTCGTTATGAACAAGGATAAAACTGCTCGAGGAAACGCTCTCAGAAAGTTTCCCAAGTAAAGGTATGGACATCCCAGCATGTCAGCTGCAAAGCATGCCACCAACGGTATGCATAACCACCCAAAAGAAATGTGGCTAACCGCACCGTATCCTCCGGAAGGCACCTCATAACAGCAAACACTCGTTCCAAATGAGTAAGCCACTCATATGCATCATCTGGGCCTAACTCGCCCGTAAATACTATCTCCCCAACCTCTGGGCTCGCTCAATGTCAGACACCTAAGTAGTAGCCCTACCCTGAAGTACCGTAGTCAAAGTCGGACCCAATTGATCCAGGGTCTGCCTTAGATCAGGCTCAACTACGGGTTCATGTGTATCCCCACTATTTCCAGGCCGCTGACGGGGCTCAAGTCTCGGTGGCATTACGCTGAAAGAACCATAAACCAACAATACCACAATCAGATGTACACCAGGTGTACGGTCAACAGGAATTTAAACATAGTGCTCTGATACCAACTTGACAGGATCCTTCCCAAATTTCCCCTCGAAACCCGGGAAAAGCCCTGCTCTCGTTTCACAGCCTAAAGAATTTCCCAAAATACTCTTGAGTCCTTGCAAATAATTATGAGAATTCTGCCAAAAAATCTGGTAGAATCTCCCCATAAGGACTAGTTAACCGTCTTCCACCTATCAGACAAGGGATCAGATAGCACACCAAATTCCAACAACCCAACCATCCAACAGTATAAATACCAATTTACAACCAATCCAACAGATTTATCAGAGCATCTAGGTAGGATAAATAAATACACAAATAAATATCCTACTCGATAGTGTAGGAAAATGCCCAGTTGAAATGTAATGCCTCCGCCTCTGGATATGCCCACGTCAACTCAATAGCCTGTAGGGGATTTAAAACACAAAAAATATGAGTGGACAAAAATAATCATTTAAAACTATTTCCGAGGAAAACATTCTTTTTTTCCCCCTCACGAATAAAACAATGCATGCATGAAATTCCATTTCATATAAATATATAGATAATCCAACATCCACCGGAAAATCCATTTTGAAGTAAAACACCAGGTGGGACCCACAAAAATCCGTGTAATGAAATCATCCTGTGGTCCATAACCCTGCTTTGAAAACCCTCCTCAAAGGAGTTTACAAATCATATGAAACCAACCTGGACACAAAATGTATATCAAAATATATTCCACTGTTCCCGAATAAAAATTCTGAGTCGTAGCTCAAAACCCTCCACACACCCGATATACCTCGAGTTGTGCAGAACCCTATACTATGCATAGACAACCTCAACTAACCGGTGGAGAAAAATACCCCTCGACACCAGCTTCGGAGAACCCTCAACGATCTGACGGAGAAAAACCCCTCAACGCTAGTAAGAGAAAACCTTGATCCTCGGGGACAATAAATCAGTGAAAACCAAAATCCTTGTTTTGAAATCCTTGTTTCCTTCCCTAAGCCAAATTCATTGAAAAACCGGGTTTATGCCCAAATCCAAGGAAATCACACATCCGGGTTTACACACAAAACCATGGACTCAAAATCTATCAAATCAAAACAATTTAATAACAGAGTCCATAAAACCAGGTCACAGCCCAAAATATTGTTTTCACAGTAATATTGAAAATCCGTGACTAGTCATCATTTAATAGCACAATTTATAAATTCCAGAAATGTACCTAAAAAAAATATAACAATATTTAATTCAAATACATCTTTATGCATGCATTATAATTTATAAACCAAAGTCCACTCACCGATAGCTCAATCCCGAATCGTACGCTCCTTTGAAGTTTCCGGAGCAGTATCGCCTGTGTTGGTCGGAAAATCGATCGGAAGGTTTCGATTTTCCTTTCCTCCGATCGATGTCTCCCGCGGCTGCCTCCTTCGGTAGTGGGTACGATTTTTATTGCGGGAAGGTGTAGAGCATGATGGATTCCACCAAATTGGTCGAAGTTCCCTTGAATTGATATTCCAAATCGGACATTTTTTGGTTTCGGTCGGTGTCGGTCACGGGTCTGTGTAATAAAATGAAGAAAATCAGAATGTTCACGAAGTATGGGATTTAAATACCTCTACCCACGTAAATGACCAAAATGCCCTTGAATAATCTAGACCTGAAATTTTCTCGCACGATCTCCGTTTTCCACATGCCTCCTGTCTACGAACTCGTGAGTTCGAGACCTACGCAACGGTACCCGAACAACTGTCAAATGTGTCTCCACACAAAATTGATTTCCGAGCCCCCTTTAAAACCAAGGGTAATTTCATCTTTTCCCAAATTAATTTACAACAATTTACGAATTAAATTTCCGGGTCGTTACAGATGAGCTGTGGACCCTTCACAGAGAGAATCAACCAGTTCAGACATGAGCATCCGATTAAGCCCCTCAAAATCTCACTTTACACTGGTTAGGGAGACCCCATCACTCACCTAAATAATTATCAGTCGTCCGTTGCTTTCAAGAACCTCTGGGATGAAGCACATTGTCTCATTTTCGGCTCAACCATGATTGAGGCAGCCATCAACTGGTTCTACAGACTAGGGTCTGGGACTATAGACTCCTTCAAACAACTGCAAACAGTCTTCCTCAATCAGTTCATGATACACATCAACCGGTTATTCTCGGCGGAAGACCTTTTCCTCTTAAAACAAGGAAAAAATGAACATTTATAGAAATATGCAGCTCGGTTCAGCCATGAATACTCTCGATGTGCTGAAACAAACGACAAGGCAACCTTCACATCCTTCAAGGGTGGCCTGAGGGAATCCCCCTTCAGGTATGCTGCCCATACATATGTTTGGCCCAGCTACAATAAAATCATGAAACAAGTTGCCATACATGCCAAGGCAGAGCTGTTGAACCACAAGGGGGATGCTACACAAGCTAACACTTACCAGCCCAACACAAACGACTCAGTCAACACATATTCACCGAGCACCCCCAACCCTCAACACTTTGCTCAACAATACAACTCCAACCAAAATCAAAACCAACAATCCCACGAAGGGAAGAAAAAAGACTATTCTCACAACTCATACAACCCAGGCAAGAAGGGCAAGAATCCCAATTACGCCAACAACCCCCACCAAGGCCAAAATTGTCAGGATCACCGACCCAACCACAACAATGCTGATCGACCACCTCCTCAATCAAAGTATGAAACATACACGATCCTGAACACTTCATATGAAAACGTCCTTATGAATGTGGAGCACATGATCCCCAAAAAAATTGGGCACCAGCCACGGGAAAGCTCGCCAAGAATAATAGCACCTATTGCAAATACCATAAGTACAACGGCCATAGCATTGATCAGTGTGTAGCCTTCATGGACCTAGTGGAAGCTCTGGCCAGAGATGGAAAATCAACCAATTTTTGCGACATGCACCTCCACCACCTCGCCATCCACAGATTAACACAATCAGTGGAGGACCTTCCATCTCTTCGCCTCTGACCTTCAACCGAGCCAAGAAGAACTTCCTTTGCGCCTCACGGAGAAACCACCAGATCTTCAACATTGAAGAAGGACGAGCGAAGAAGATGACCAAGGTTAGTTGGGAACCCATCACCTTCTTAGAGGAGGAAGTGTGGGGAGTGGTATACTCACACGATCACTCGATCGTCATTAGAGCACAGATCGCCAACTATGAGGTCGGTCGGATCATGATCGACACTGGTAGCTCTGTAAACGTGATATTCATGGAGGCATACAGACAACTAGGCATCCTAGACTTCGACCTAGATCGGTCTCCTACACCACTATTTGGCTTCACTGGAGATTCTGTAGTGCTGGTCGACACTGTTATCTTATCGCTCTCCATTGGGGAAATCCCAAAGCGAGCCACCGTCCTTGCTCCCTTCTTGGTGGTCGATTGCTCAATCATCTACAATTTCACCCTGGGTAGAGGCCTCATCAACCAACTCAAGGCAGTAGCATCCACTCACCTATTTTTGGTCAAGTTCCCTATCCCCTAGACATAGGACAGGTCCGAGGAGACCAAATGGCCGCAAGAACGTGCAATTCCACAACTCTAGCTGGGAAGACCACTACCCAGCCCAAGGAAACAATGACAGTCACAGAATTTTCATTTGATGCCGACCCTCATGTTGCCCTACACAACAAGGATGGACCGATCCAGGACCCTAGGGACCACTCGGCCATTCCTCAACCACAACCCATTGAAGAAGTTGAAGAAGTCATCCTCTAATACACCAATACCGACCGAAAAGTGAAGATCGGTACCATACTTAGTCCGGCCATGCGCTCCGACCTAATCAAGTTCTTACAGGACAACTTCGAGGTCTTCGCATGGACATACGTCGACATGCCTGACATATCGACAGACGTCATTTGCCATCGCCTCAACATCAGCCCGTCCTTTAAACCAGTGGAACAGAAACGCTGTATATATGATGCTGAGCGGACCGAGGTTATGAAGGCAGAGACAATCAAACTTAGCACTATACACTTTGTGAGAAAGGCGGTCTACGCAGTCTGGGTGGCCAACTTGGTTTTGGTCAAGAAACTTTCTGCCGTTTGGTGAATGTGCATCGACTTCACCGACCTGAATAAGGCATGCCCAAAGGATAGCTTTCCTCTTCCAAAGATAGACCAACTGGTCGACACTACAGTTGGGCACGAGCTCTTAAGTTTCATGGATCCCTACTCGGGATACAACCAGATCTTCATGCACCCAGCTGACCAAATCCACACTACTTTCAGGATCGACTAGGGCCTCTATTGCTACAACGTAAGGTTCTTCGACCTTAAAAATGCCAGCGCCTCCTACCAACGCCTAGTGAACTTCATGTTCGGAGACCAAATTGGCAAGAACATGGAAGTGTACGTGGATGACATGCTAATCAAGAGCAAGACGACCAACCAATATATTCTCAACCTCACACGGATGTTCGAAGTCCTAAAGAAATACAGGATGCGCTTGAACCCAGCGAAATGTGTCTTCAGAGTGGGTTCAGGGAAATTCTTAAGCTTTATGATCATCCAGAGGGGCATAGAGGAAAACCTAGAAAAAATCAAGGCACTCGTGGACATGGAACCCCCACGCACACAGAAAGACATCCAAAGCCTCACTAGAAGAGTGGCAGGATTGACTCGGTTAATCTCCAAGGCCACCGACAAGTGTGTCCCATTCTTCAAATCCCTAAAATGCAAGTCCAAACACATTACTTGGATGGAAGATTGTACGACAGCGTTCACATAGCTAAAGGAGTACATGAGCAAGGCACCTCTCCTGGCCAGATCGAAGATAGGCGAACCACTGACCATGTACCTGTCTGTATCCACATCAGCGATCAGCTCGGTACTCATCAAGAGGAAGGATGGAGCAGAACACTCGGTCTACTAAGTGAGCGAAGCATTTCAAGACAGTGAAACAAGGTACACCGACCTCAAAAAACTTGCCTTTTCCTTGATAATATCATCCAGGAAGCTCAAACCTTACTTCCAAGCTCATTCCATCATAGTCCTGACCAACAAACCACTTCGCCAAGCACTCCAAAAGCATGAGACATCAGGACGCCTCCTTAAATGGGCAATTGAACTCAGCGAGTTTGACATCACTTTCACACCTAGACTAGCAGAGAAGGGACATGCCATCGCTGACTTCATCTCTGAGTTCACATACCTACCACTTGAGCCAGAGGAGAAGACAACCTCAGAGACCATCCCAAACTCCAAAACACCTACCTTGGACACACATCAGCCCACCTAGGTCTTGCATGTGGATGGCTCTGCCAACCAAAGTGGCTCTGCCTACCAAAGCGGCTCTGCCTACCAAAGTGGCTCTAGTGCAGGACTCGTCCTCACAACCCCAGACAAGGTCCGACTGGAATATGCTCTCCACTTCATGTTCAAAGCCTCCAACAATGAAGCAGAGTACGAGGCACTACTTGTAGGTCTTCGTTTGGCCAAACACATGGATGCCAAGAAAATACAAATATATAGTGACTCCCAGATCGTCGTCAACCAGATCAATGACGAATTTGAGGCCAAAGACTCCTTCATGGCTCTGTACAAAACATTGGCCAAATATCTCTTGGACGGTTTCAAAGCACATAACATCACTAGAATATTAAGGTCAGAGAACAACCATGTGGATGCCCTTGCACAACTGGCATCCTCCCTTGATGAAAAAACAAGCTGAAATGTCCCTGTATAGATCCTCCACCAACTAGGCACCAAGTGCTCTTCTATCAATGTGATAAACACCAGCTCAACCTGGATGGCCCCTCTAATTAGCTTCCTCACCGACGAAACTCTTCCAGTCGACAAGGTTGTTGCAAAGAAGATACGACAACAAGCCGCTCGGTACACCATTATCAACGACCAATTCTATAAGCGAGGATTGACTCTCCCTCTTTTGAAGTGCCTCGTCCTAGAGGCTAGGAGAGCAATCTTGGAAGAGATTCACGCAGGAATTTGTGACAATCATTCTGGCCCATGCCCTCTTGCACACAAGGCTTTCCGCCAAGGCTTCTACTAGCCGAGCATGCATGCCGACGCAGCCGACTTCACTTGGCGATGTGACAAGTGCCAACATTTTGCTCCTTTCCTACTTCTCCCACCAGAGAACCTCACACCAATGCTCAGCCCATGGCCATTCTCTCAATGGGGACTCGACCTGATTGGAAAAATGCTGATTAGGAAGGGACAAACCGAGTATGTTGTAGTCGTCGTGGAATACTTCACCAAGAGGCCAAAGCTTTGACCACCATCACAACAGCTCAAATTGAGACATTCATCTTCTAAAATATCATCTTCCATTTCAGTCTTCCACACACCATCATCACGGACAATGGAAAACAATTTGACAACCACCACTTCAGAACATTTTGCGAAAGGCACAAGATCAACTTATGATTTGCCTCTCCTGCACATCCATAATCTAAAGGCAAGTCGAAGCTGTCAATAAGATAATCAAGCACACTCTGAAGACCCAACTAGGTGAAACAAAAGGCAAATGGTCAGAGCTCCTACCAAATGTACTATGGTCATACAGAACATTGTACCAAACGGCCACAAACGAGACACCATTCTCCATAGCCTTCGGAACTGAAGCGGTCGTCCTAGCAGAGGTCCATAAAACCTCATACCGAGTTCTGACCTATGATGGTGACCAAAACGATGACCAATTAGCTCTCAGCCTAGACCTCATAGAAGAGCACCGAGAGCAAGCCAACTTACGAAACATTACTTACAAGCAAAGACTTTGCCAATACCATGATGCCAAAGTCAGACTGCTAATTTTTTAGGTCGGAGACTGGGTATTAAGGAAAGTCACTTTAGAAACAAGAGACTGGTTGGCTGGAACACTTGGACTGAACTGGGAAGGCCCTTACAAGATCACAAGGATATGCCGATTGGGGACTAACGACCTATCGGACTCTGAGGGCCGCTCACTTGGTCACCCATGGAATGCAGACCACCTCAAGCGATACTACATCTAGACCACTCAGCCTAACTTAAGAGACAGAGCCCCACTACACATTTTGTAAAGCCAAAGTTGGGCTCTCATTGTAATAGGTCCTACGAGGCCTAAAATTTATCAATGACAAAACTTCTTCCGAAAAACTTACATCTTGTTTGCATTCAACACTCACCAAGCACACACATGATCTAACACTTACATTTTTTCCCAGAAAGATTCATTGTTTGACCAAGCTCAAAACTAACCGAGCTAAAACAACGCCGACCAAATTACACGGCTAAAACACCAACAGGTGTAACAAATTGTGACCGACCACACTTCGAGGTCAAACAATTTGCACAAATTACAAGTACCAACACATACTATGGTATAGAGCACGGACATCGACTGCAATAAAATATTAATCAAAATTCGGTGTGCTCAGACAACACATGTTCTTCCACAAGAACAGACCTCAACATAGTCGGTATACTACCAAATTTGACTGACCACTTTCTATGGTTCAACCCCAATTGTATGCAACATACCTGGAATAAAGACAAACATTCCTTGACCTTCTCAGATCGACAAACAAAATGGCTCGGTCAAACCACATCCAAACACAAGGTTTGCTGAGAAAACATTAGCTCAAACAATGCCCAACACAAAACATACAGAGCGAACCTTAGCTCAGACAATGGTAAACACAAAAACATGCCAAACAAGTGTACACTTACAAACTACAAGTTCTCCTTTCGGCATCCTACCTTGACCGAGGACTTGGGGGACTAACAATAGTACACCGAACCGAGAAATTCACTCGGTTAGTAGCACTTTATTATAAGTCCTCAACCGAGGCAGACCGCCTTAGCCAAGAACCTTGTAAACAAACACTAAGGCATAGCTCAAAACATACCGAGCTTAAATTACTTGAGCATACATTTATTCAAAACATAGACAAACCAACCCTTGGTCAAATCAACACTTGTGAAATATTCATAAAATTTCATTAATAAAGGCAAAGACCCCACAGTCTGCCAAATTACTTGTTTACAAGAAACAAAAATGCATTACAGACCGACACTTGGGTCGGCTGTACAAAAAGAAAACATAAATCCTACAAGCTAAACAGGAGGAGAATCAACATGGCTTGCATCTTCATCCGGAGGTAGGTCGGTGGTGATGGACTGTTTCTCTTTGACAGGAGGAGGGTCGGTGTCGTCAGTCTGGCCTTCACCGACTAGAGGAGGATCAACACTGCTGGGCTGCTTTTCACCAGCTGGAGGATGATCAGTCTTACTGGTCTGCCCTTCTTCACTAGGAACAGCCGACTCAACTTTTTGCTCAACATCCCCTTCCTTCTCCTCTTCGTCCTCCTCAACCATCGACCGGGTTACTTGCATGTCTAACCACGAAGTGGTATCAACCGAAATACCCTTATTGTACTTGTAGATATTCCTCTAGATGGTCCACTCACAGTCAGAGGCGAAGTCATCCAGCCTTTTCTTGTACTCCTTGGACTTTAGAAACTCGGCCACACCAGCCGACTTAGCAAACACAACCTTCGCCTTCAGCCTCTCCATCTCAGCTTAGTCTGCCTCCCTCGCGGTCTTTAGCCGCTCAAGCTCTGCCTCCAGGTCATCCCTCTGAACCTCCACTTTGGCCAGCTCTGCCTCTGCTTTAGCCGCCCTGGCCACATCAGCCTCATGTCGATATAGGTCCAATTGGGCAGCCTGCTCCTCCACCTACCTCCGCTCAACCGAAAGCTTCCTCTCCATGTCACCCATGGCCTTCAGAGCCAACTCGACCTCTTGAGCCTTTCGGCTTACGGCTGCCTGCTGTTCTTTGAGCTTGGCCTTCTCTTTATTAGCAGCTGCGACATGCCTCTGAGCATGGTTGTAGTTGATGAACATTTCACCAAAGGACTGCACACCGAGCAAACATGTTAGTACAAGCCAAAAGTACCCAAAAAAAAAACACAAGTGTCAAACAAGCCAACAATACTTACGTGGGCAGCAATCATGAAGGACTTCTCCATCCCCTCGGCCATCGTCCGCTCGGACAAACCATCCAGCTCTAACAACTATATGGCTGACCCTATCATGACACCATTAATGATGGACATCATCTTCTCCTTCAGACCAAGCGAGACATCCAGCCATGTGGTACAGTCAGTGAACCGACCCATATCGATACCATCATGGTCAGTCAGCTTAGCCGACCTCCGACTAGGAAAACGAGGTGGAGAAAGCGGTCGGTCCTAACAATTTTCTATTTTCCTAACATATTTTATAATTTCCTAACATATTTCTAATTTCCTAACATATTTTCTATTTTCCTAATCTCCTAACAATTTTCTAATTTCTTAATTTCCTAACATATTTTCTATTTTCCTAATTATCTAACAATTTTCTATTTTCCTAACATATTTTCTATTTTCCTAATTTCCTAACATATTTTCTAATTTTGCTAATTTCCTACAAAATCACATAACACATTTTCCACAATTTTTACACAATTTTCCACAATTTCTACACATTTTCCACAATTTCTACACATTTTCCACAATTTCCTGACATAAATATATATTCAAATTTCTTACCAAAATTACATTAAGAGGCAAACATACATACCTCTTTATAAGTATTCCTCCAAATCAATCTCAAATTTCCTAAAAAACAAACAATAATTACTTTCCAATCAAAACATCAAAAATACAAAACTAAATAAATTAAATTTCTCAAACCTTCAAGCTTGGAATTTGATGGAGCTTAGTATTTGAGAGAGAAAGAAGGAGAGATTGGTAATGAAAATGGTGATGAGACGATGGTTGTTGGTGAGCTAGAGAGAGAGAGAGAAGCAGAGAGCTAAAGCAGAGAAAGGAAAGAAGAAGAAGAAGAAAAAGAGGGGCGGAGCTATCTTAATGTGTATTTAGATATTTGCCCGACGAATGACTTCGTCAGGAAAAGTTTAATGACTTCGTCGCAATCTCATATATAGAACAGTTTGCCCGACGAAGTAAAACTTTGCCCGGCGAATACGGCATCGTCACGTTGATTTCACGCGCCAAAACTTTCCCTTCGCGCTAAATTCTTACTCCAAGCTAGGTTTTGTAGGGCAAGGGTTGCCAGCTTCGCCAGGCAAACTTGTTTATACAGGTTTACCCGACGAAGCTGAAGTTTGCCTGGCAAACTTGTTTGTACAGGTTCGTCGGGCAAGATGTACCACAAAAAAAAAACAAGGGACAAACATGTGACTGGAAGGGTACTATTTAGGTTGGAAAGGGTTGGAAAAACTTCTTTGTTTTCCATCTTCAATTTTCAATTCAACAGACCAAGTTCTCCTATCCAAAACCCGAAGCACAACGTCAATAGAATTGCATGGTATCAAATCTAGACACATTGTGCTTTGAGTTTTGAATGAGAGAACTTGGTCTGACGAATTGAAAATTGAAAAGGGAAAACTCAAAGAAGTTTTTCCAACACTTTCGAAACCAAATTTCACCCTTCCGACCACATGCCTATCCCTTGTCCTTTTCTTCTAGTTTTTCGGCAAATGGACGGGGTCGATCTTGAGAATGATTTGAGAATTCTTGAAGGATGGTTTGAGAATGCTCATTCCATCCACTTTATATAGGTAATTTCCATTTCAAATTTCGATACGAAATTAATTTCCATCTCAAATTTCAATACGAAATTAATTTTCATATCAAATGTCCATACCAAATTAATTTCGTTACATTAATTCGATATCAAATTTTCATACCAAATTAATTTCTATACAAAATAACGTGGAAAATATTTCTGTTTCACGCCAAAAACTTGCCCCACGTACTTCATTTGCCCTACGAAATACTTCGCCAGGCTAAATTGGACAAGTTTTTGCCCGGAAAATTGATTTTTTCGCCGAGCAAAGTTTCTTTAGGCGGCGAAATTGCCTTCGTTGGACAACATCTGGTCGGGCAACATCTGATTTCTTATAGTGGATGTTCTCAGCTGATGGTTCTCTTGTTACAAAGAAACTAGCATACATATATATATATATATATGTCAAGAAAACTTTATACAAATGATTACTACGTACTAAAAAGAAAATTCAACTAATTAATAATTATACATACGTATATTAAAAAAATACATATTGGATAATCACTCTAAAAAACACCATCCAGCATACTAAATTACAATTGGAACTTAACTAAACTTCATATAAACAGTCATTGCAACTTCATTAAGAAAGAAATTTCAATTACAAGCTAATTATCGTAATCTTATTGGAGTGTGTATATGTAATGAAGAAAAGCAACTCAAGATAATTAAGGATTAATCCAACACCTACGCAGGAGTGGGGTAGCTAGCTAGCTACTTGCTTTATTACACACGATATATATATATATATATATATATATATATATAGGGGACGGAAGCAAGGCAGCAGTTAACTAGTGTGATTGAAGCCACAAATCAAGTCTGTCCAGAGCATGTATATGAAGTAATTCAAAGAAATGAGGAAGCAGATACTTTGGAAAATAGCATGAAATAATGTAAATTATATGCAGAATGATTATGAATATGAAAAAGAAAATTATGCTTGAAATCATGGATGAATGAAATAACTTTGTTTTACTGATTTGAAACTTTGAAAGCTTACATATGAAATAACTTAAGAAGAGCTTTACTGGAAGTCTTCTGAAAACTTATGAAATCTCACAACAGATATGAAACTAAGAAAATGAAAGGAGAATGAATTTCGAGTCCTTTGTGACTGAGAATGAGCTCTCTTTATATAGGCAGAGGCATCAAGACATGAATGATTAACTAAATACTGTGACCGAAAGGAGCTTTGGCGTTTACTATGGCATGTGGCCAAATAGTCCGAAAGGTGACGAAGCAGCACGCGGCGACACTGTTCATGAATAGTGTGTTGTCGGATACTGTAACATCACAAGACTGGTACTGTTGGATTACATTGTTTACTGCAGCTTCACGTGATTGGGAAAGTCTTCAGAGTTCATTGAGATCATAAGGCTCGTAAGGATCTTGACTGTCTTGAAAATCGGACCAAAGAATCTTTTTCTTCTCTTTTGACTGTTTACTGGATGATGGGTGATCAGTAGCAGCTTGATTTCCCAGGGGGGAGGAATAGGTTGACTTGTGACTGCTTGGAGAGGATGACTGTGAAGGGCATTTATCATCATCAGAATCATCGCCTAACTGCGAGGCTCGAATCATAAGCATTTGAGCCAATTCTTTTAACTCTGCAGGGGACTTGTCATCTAGAGATAAAGTGGAGGAGGAAGAGGTGATTGGCTTTGACGGGTTGACTGTAAGGTCCTTCTTGACTGGTGACTTTGTAACTGAAAACTCTTGATGCACCTGAGAAATGATGCGATCATGGTTGAATTTATCCCACCATTTAACTGAGAAGTGACGAACTAAAATATCATTGTGAATTTCATAGCGCCACTTAAGTATCCACGGCACTTTGTACTTAGCCATGAAATGCAAAAGTAGTGGGAACTCTCGATCTGCTTCACTGAAAGATTGTCGTTCAGTAAAGAATTTGACTGCTTCTTGGAGGGGCGGCGGCAGGAGCCGGAGCATTGGGCCAAAATCGGACCACCATTTGAGAAACCACTTAGGGAATGATCCTTTGAATTTACTGTCGAAGTTGATAAACCAGGAGTGACTGAAAGTCTCCGTTTGATGGAGAAATACCTTACTCCAGGCATCAATATAATCAAAGTACGTAAATGGAGTATCAGAATTAGGGAGATCTTGCCTGTCATATGGGGGACGTTTCCATTGGGACAAGTTGATTACTTGCATAATGTAGATTGAATGATAAAGAATGTTACTGGGGTTACTTTTGTCATAAATTGGCTTGAGGTGAATGGATGCGGTATGGAGGAGAATCTCCATGTAAAACTTAATTGACTTCTTGGGGTGAACTGGAGCAAAATGCCAATTGGGAGGGAAAATGGTTTTTGCAATGTCTTCGGGAGATTTGAGTTGACTAAGGGATGGCTCAACAAAGAATAGATTGTGACTAGGGTCTTTAGGAATATAAGGGGAAGATTGAGAATAAGGGACTTGGCTTGATTGGGGTTTGACTAGAGATTGAAATGGATCGTAACTGGAGATCAGGGCTGACTGATAATTGGGCCTGAACTGGCCCAAGGTAGAACCAAGAACAGTATACTGGTTTCGGATTGGAATTGGTGAATGACCGGGGTAGGGGACTAGGGATGAAGGAGTAGATGACTCCTGTTTTACTGGTGCTAAAGAGGCAGGGAGCCTCCTGGTTGACTGCTTGTCTGGGGCCTTTTCAGACATGTTTACTCTGCAAGAATTCTCTAGTTAGGAAATCAGGAATGCAATTGTCTCTCCCTCTCAAATATTCTATCTCAAAATCAAAAATACTTAATATAGCTTGCCATCGTGCAAAAATCTGTTTGGATGCAATATTTTGAACATCTTTTTCAATAACATGCTTGGCACTTTTGCAATCAACTCTGACTAAAAAGTTTTGGTTTAATAAATCATCTTGAAATTTTGAGATGCATAATACTATAGATAAAATTTCCTTTTTAATAGTACTATAATTTTTTTGAGCTTGATTCCAAATGCCAGAATGGAAACGAACAATTTGTTCAGATTTACTCTGCGGAGTTCTTTGTTTAAGAATACCGCCATAACCGATATCAGAAGCATCTGTTTCAACAATTTTGAAAGAATTGACTGAAGGAATACCAAGACAAGGAAGGGTCTTGACATGTAATTTGATTTGTTTTACTATGTTGGTATGGGTAACTGTCCAGGCAGGAGGATTGCTCTGGAGACGATCAAATAAAGGTTTACATTGTTTGCGTAAATCATGATAAAAATCAGAGACATAATTTAGGGATCCTAGAAATCGTTGGAGTTGACTTTTATCTAGAATTTCATCTGGAAATTTATCAGCGAAATCAATAACACGATTAATGGGTTTGATTGTGGATTGGAATATATCAAAACCAAGGAATCTGATTTTGGTTTGGAATATTTTAATTTTTGACGCGGAAACAACTAAACCATTTTGCTGGATAATTTCTAAGAATTTACTAAGATGTTTCCAATGTTGTTCAATTGACTGAGAGAAAATAAGGACATCATCAATGTAAACTATGGAAAATTCACTATATGGATTGAATATTTCATTCATTATATTCTGAAATTCACTAGGTGCATTCTTAAGACCAAAGGGCATAACATTCCATTCATAATGACCGAAAGGAGTAACAAATGCAGTTTTGTACCTATCATTTTCATGAATCTGAATTTGCCAAAAACCGCTTTTCATGTCGAATTTTGAAAATACTACGGCATTGCCGAGACGGTTGACTAGATCTCTTTTATTAGGAATTGGGTATCTAATCCATTCGAGAACTGTATTAAGAGGTTTATAATTAATTACTAATCTGGGGACTCCACGTTCTAATTCGGCTTGTTTTTGGACATAAAATGCAGCGCATGACCATGGGGATTTACTTTTCCTAATTATTCCTTTACTGAGTAATTCATTTATTTCTGTCTTGCAAAACTCCATTAATTCTTGACTCATTTGGATTGGTCGTGCTTTTGTAGGTATTTTACTTTCACTGAAGTCTTTAATATAGGGAAGACGCACTAAATGTTTCTTCCTATGCCAGAAAGCATTGGGAAGGTCAGCACAGATTTTACTTTTGATACTTCTTTCAAACGATTGAATTTTAGATTGAATTGTTTCCTGTTTTAACTGTTCTTCAATTCTTTTGAATTTGATTTCTTCCTTAAGATGAGATAACTGTTTGGTTTTACAATTGATTAGATTAATGGTATGTGATATGGAATCCTTTTGAAAGGTTTTGATTGTTTGAAGTGCAGGATTGACTAGAAATTTGAATGTGACCTTTTGATGCATTGGATAAGTTGTTATTGACTCATAATCCGTGGTAAAAGGATATAATAATGTGAGAAATGGGAGACCTAGAATCATTTGATCACTTATATTTCTTATTAAAACAAAGGGTGTTTTAAAACAGACATTATCTTGACAAATATGGGCTTTTGGGATTTCAAATTTTAGTTCCATTTTACTACCATTTGCAGATTTTAAAGATTGAGTTGATTTAACATAATACTTTGTTGGGACTAAGCCTTCCTGGAGGCAATTCAGATCTGCACCGGAATCAACTAGGGCAATAGTTGTTAATTCAAAATCTTGTATGACTAATCGAACCGTGATATACCATTTTTTAATATGAATTTGTTGAATAAGATTTAAAATATTATCATGACTTTGGTCTCTTTCGGCTTCATGGTAGGATGGTTCTGCTTCTAAATTATTAGTATTGATTAACTGAGTTCTTATCTCTTGATTTTCAATTCGTAATTCTTGACTTGTAAGTTTTAATTGTTTGATATCTTCTTTAATCTTGTTGACTTCAGAATGCAAATCTTGGATGGTTACTTCTTTTTTAACTTTATTAAATCGTTCCAAAGTTGTGGTAAGACTTATTGTGCCGGATGGTTTTTTAACTGGATCTTGTTCCTGTTCATTTCTGATAATGACTCTTCTTAACTTTTTCAAGTATTCTGATTTTAATTCTGGGTTCTCAATTTTTCCAATTAGATCTATCAGTAACTCTTCTTGTTCTTCTTGTTTAGTAAGGACATTGATTGTTTTACAACAAGTATCTTGACAACCTATTTTTATTCCTGGGGAACTGGACATTTCATTATCAGTAGAAGAATGATTACTAGATTCGGAATCAGAAAGAACTTCTTCACTGGAGTCAGTATTTCGTAATTCTAATATTCGTATTAAGTCTTCTTTTTCTTCATTAGTAATTTTTAACTGGTTAATCTTGTTTTTTACTGGGCATTTATTTGCAAAGTGACCAGGTTTTTGACACTTATAGCATTTAGATGTATGTTTGTCTGGATGTGTTTTGGGTATCCAATTTTTTGACTTGTTTTGCCAATGTTTTCTTGGTCTTCGCTTTTCGTAAAATTTATCCGTCTGGAATTTGTTTTTATTATATGGTTTGTAAGATTTAAAATATTTCTTATTACTGTATTTATGTTTCTTTTCAGAAATATGTTTATTTTTTCGTGAGGGAGGAATAGGAGGTAAACCATATTGTTCACAGAAATTTCCTAATTCATATTTCGCTTTTCGTTTATCATTATTAATTTGCCGACTTATTTTCATATCAATACACATTTTTAAGCCTTCTTTCTGGATGACACTTACTATGTTTCCATAGGTGAGTTTATCATAATTAATGTGACCTTGTTCATTACTGAGGACTTGTCGAATTTTATGAGCAAATAGATTTGGCAGACCATTAATAAATTTTTCTTTCCAAAACGATTGATTACTATCTTCACGTAGCATTACTCTAGATATAAAGACATCTTTATACCACCTAAAGTCACTTAATGTTGGACATCTTAGGTTACTAAGTTGATCATGAATTCTTGTAGTGACATTACTTGGGGTTCCTATGAAATGTTCAATTATCGTGAGAAGTAAAGTGTTAATTGCATCAGGAACTCCTGCTCCAATTCTTTCATCAAAGACAGGGAGGCCTTCTTCGTCGTGAAGGACAGAATGTATAATTTCTTGTTTAGAATGTTCAGTGAGATGTTTTTCCCACCAAGCACGAAGGGTGCCGGAAAATCCGGTAATGAAGAGATCAAGGATCTCTGGTTGACTGAGGTTATGGTTGGTAGCATAGCTGTTGGCAACCATTGTCATATGTTGTAATTTATTTAATATTTCTTGTTCAGATAAGCCATCTATATTCCATTCATAAAGTTTATCAGCAGAAACTGTGAATTGGTTTTGAAAGATTCTTTCTTCATGTTGAATGTCTGGGGGTGTTGGCCTATTATACCAGTTTTTGGTTAAACTTGTTGGGTTCATTTTATGAGATAGTCTTTTTATTTCAAGGTTTTTAAAAGCATTTTCAATTTTACTGATATTACTTGAATCAGACTCATGGGAACTTGAACTCTCAGAATCTTGACTATGAAGATCAATTACTTGTAAACTTTTCTGTGGATCTTTTGAATTAGGTAAAGATAAGTCTTTTATCATTCGTTCTATTTTTATAATGGACGATGAAGGTTTGAGTGGTAATCCTTTTTTACTGCCCGAAAAAGTTAGTAAAGGTGATTCTGGCTTAGGTTTAGGGTTTGTTTCTTCATTTACTGATTTATCCAATTTTGTTTCAATTTTATCTAACTGTTTTCCTAGGGTGATGAGACTTTGATTTGTATAGTTGTTTTGTTCGATTATTTTCTTAAAATCTTGACCTGTTTCCTGTGTGGGAACCTTAAATGGTGATGCGACAACTTTAGCTTGATTGACATTAAGTATGATTGTTTCAGGAGGAGGATGACTAGATGTTACTTGGGTTGAATCTTGCTTAACCCAATGTTCTTGGGTAATGACTTTTAAGTTATTTACTTCTGGATAATGGTTATCAATAAAATCGAGGAAAAATATATTAGTTTGAGTTTGTTTCATGAAATTTTCCCAATGTTGAAATATATTTTCTTTTTCTTGCGAATTAAATCTTTGTCGGAAAACATTTCTTCGTTCAATATTGTTGATTGACTCTATATCCTGATTTAGAAATTTCCAATTAATTTGAAATGGTTTCGTCATTGTTAATAATTGAGAATGGACTTCAAAATCTGACTGGGTTGGTGAAGTTGGTTCTTTATAAGTACCGTAGCTAACTTGAGACTTAGTTTGAACACCTTTTAATTTTAAGTTTTTTAATTCTTGGTTGATGTCGTGATCTCTTATGGATTCAGTCATGGTGGATGCAGTTCCAGCAAAAGAATGCCTGGAAGGGTCAATTTTTGCAGAAGAGGAAGTATCGTCGATATCTCTTAGTTGGACACTAGATCTGGGTCTTTGACTATCAAATTTTATTTTTACTGTACCATCTAAGTATTGTTGAATATCATCAAAATTTGTAAAGTTTCGTTGTATATTAAGCGGCTGACTTTCATTGACTAATGACCATTCTGAAGGGAGATTAACATCCGACCAACTAATTGTTTGCGGGACTCGGATTCGTGAGTTTCCTTGGTTACTTTGTATTAGCAATGTTTGATCTTTTGGGCTTTTATTAAGAGCTTGAAAATTCATGTTTGTGCCTGTTGTTTTGTAATAGATTCGAAAGATTAAGGCTAAGGGTTGACTACCTTCAAGTATATGATATCCTGAGGTTTTAATGTTTAAAGTTAAAGCTTTTAAGACATGGGGATCAGAGAGACTGATTGTGAAATCTGGATAACAATCAAAGTGGATTGGTCCATTACAAAGGCTTGACTCAATCATTCCAAGAGTGCTATCACTAAAGTCAGTGAATCTTGCATCTCGGAGACATAATAAAACTGAAGCATTTAGACCTAATCTTGTTAATGGTTTAACTGCGACTTGGACTAAACCGATATGTAAGAAGTTATGACCATCTTTTCTATGTTTTCGTAAGGACTCAGCATTAAACAATTGACAGGTTTCATGTTCTTTACTTAAAGCATAAACTTGTTCTACTGTCTTAACATGATGTTCACTTTTAAAAGAGGAAATTGACCATTTTTTCTTATAAATTTCACTGGTTGGAATTTTGGGTATATTCCAGTCATGGAAGTTTACTTCTTCATTAGCAGAATAAGTTACTTGTTCTTCATTGACTATGTCTGGAATTTTTGTTAAATTGGGCATACTATATCTAGAGCTAGTTGAAGAATTACTTCTGAACAGCCTACTCATATTGCCAAAGTTTCAGTTATCCTAAATATCTTAATTAAGCTAACAACGCTTATATCTCAAATTCATAATTACCTTAAAACCTACTGCTGTTCACTCATCTCCGCTCATGCACCACCCGCTCATGCCTCTCCCTGGGACTTATTGTTTGGGTCCGGACCTACTGTTTGGAGAAAAGATAGAACAATAGATGATGAGGACAATATGAATAAACAGAATAAACGATAATAGCAGAATCAAGATAGACAGAGATAACCAGCCACTTGGGCGGATGAGTTAACTAGACAGAAATAAGATCTCAACACTTATGGCTCTGATACCAAAAGGGGACGGAAGCAAGGCAGCAGTTAACTAGTGTGATTGAAGCCACAAATCAAGTCTGTCCAGAGCATGTATATGAAGTAATTCAAAGAAATGAGGAAGCAGATACTTTGGAAAATAGCATGAAATAATGTAAATTATATGCAGAATGATTATGAATATGAAAAAGAAAATTATGCTTGAAATCATGGATGAATGAAATAACTTTGTTTTACTGATTTGAAACTTTGAAAGCTTACATATGAAATAACTTAAGAAGAGCTTTACTGGAAGTCTTCTGAAAACTTATGAAATCTCACAACAGATATGAAACTAAGAAAATGAAAGGAGAATGAATTTCGAGTCCTTTGTGACTGAGAATGAGCTCTCTTTATATAGGCAGAGGCATCAAGACATGAATGATTAACTAAATACTGTGACCGAAAGGAGCTTTGGCGTTTACTATGGCATGTGGCCAAATAGTCCGAAAGGTGACGAAGCAGCACGCGGCGACACTGTTCATGAATAGTGTGTTGTCGGATACTGTAACATCACAAGACTGGTACTGTTGGATTACATTGTTTACTGCAGCTTCACGTGATTGGGAAAGTCTTCAGAGTTCATTGAGATCATAAGGCTCGTAAGGATCTTGACTGTCTTGAAAATCGGACCAAAGAATCTTTTTCTTCTCTTTTGACTGTTTACTGGATGATGGGTGATCAGTAGCAGCTTGATTTCCCAGGGGGGAGGAATAGGTTGACTTGTGACTGCTTGGAGAGGATGACTGTGAAGGGCATTTATCATGATACTTTTGAATTTGTGGTAACAGATTTTACTTTTGATACTTCTTTCAAACGATTGAATTTTAGATTGAATTGTTTCCTGTTTTAACTGTTCTTCAATTCTTTTGAATTTGATTTCTTCCAAAGTATCTGCTTCCTCATTTCTTTGAATTACTTCATATACATGCTCTGGACAGACTTGATTTGTGGCTTCAATCACACTAGTTAACTGCTGCCTTGCTTCCGTCCCCTTTTGGTATCAAAGCCATAAGTGTTGAGATCTTATTTCTGTCTAGTTAACTCATCCGCCCAAGTGGCTGGTTATCTCTGTCTATCTTGATTCTGCTATTATCGTTTATTCTGTTTATTCATATTGTCCTCATCATCTATTGTTCTATCTTTTCTCCAAACAGTAGGTCCGGACCCAAACAATAAGTCCCAGGGAGAGGCATGAGCGGGTGGTGCATGAGCGGAGATGAGTGAACAGCAGTAGGTTTTAAGGTAATTATGAATTTGAGATATAAGCGTTGTTAGCTTAATTAAGATATTTAGGATAACTGAAACTTTGGCAATATGAGTAGGCTGTTCAGAAGTAATTCTTCAACTAGCTCTAGATATAGTATGCCCAATTTAACAAAAATTCCAGACATAGTCAATGAAGAACAAGTAACTTATTCTGCTAATGAAGAAGTAAACTTCCATGACTGGAATATACCCAAAATTCCAACCAGTGAAATTTATAAGAAAAAATGGTCAATTTCCTCTTTTAAAAGTGAACATCATGTTAAGACAGTAGAACAAGTTTATGCTTTAAGTAAAGAACATGAAACCTGTCAATTGTTTAATGCTGAGTCCTTACGAAAACATAGAAAAGATGGTCATAACTTCTTACATATCGGTTTAGTCCAAGTCGCAGTTAAACCATTAACAAGATTAGGTCTAAATGCTTCAGTTTTATTATGTCTCCGAGATGCAAGATTCACTGACTTTAGTGATAGCACTCTTGGAATGATTGAGTCAAGCCTTTGTAATGGACCAATCCACTTTGATTGTTATCCAGATTTCACAATCAGTCTCTCTGATCCCCATGTCTTAAAAGCTTTAACTTTAAACATTAAAACCTCAGGATATCATATACTTGAAGGTAGTCAACCCTTAGCCTTAATCTTTCGAATCTATTACAAAACAACAGGCACAAACATGAATTTTCAAGCTCTTAATAAAAGCCCAAAAGATCAAACATTGCTAATACAAAGTAACCAAGGAAACTCACGAATCCGAGTCCCGCAAACAATTAGTTGGTCGGATGTTAATCTCCCTTCAGAATGGTCATTAGTCAATGAAAGTCAGCCGCTTAATATACAACGAAACTTTACAAATTTTGATGATATTCAACAATACTTAGATGGTACAGTAAAAATAAAATTTGATAGTCAAAGACCCAGATCTAGTGTCCAACTAAGAGATATCGACGATACTTCCTCTTCTGCAAAAATTGACCCTTCCAGGCATTCTTTTGCTGGAACTGCATCCACCATGACTGAATCCATAAGAGATCACGACATCAACCAAGAATTAAAAAACTTAAAATTAAAAGGTGTTCAAACTAAGTCTCAAGTTAGCTACGGTACTTATAAAGAACCAACTTCACCAACCCAGTCAGATTTTGAAGTCCATTCTCAATTATTAACAATGACGAAACCATTTCAAATTAATTGGAAATTTCTAAATCAGGATATAGAGTCAATCAACAATATTGAACGAAGAAATGTTTTCCGACAAAGATTTAATTCGCAAGAAAAAGAAAATATATTTCAACATTGGGAAAATTTCATGAAACAAACTCAAACTAATATATTTTTCCTCGATTTTATTGATAACCATTATCCAGAAGTAAATAACTTAAAAGTCATTACCCAAGAACATTGGGTTAAGCAAGATTCAACCCAAGTAACATCTAGTCATCCTCCTCCTGAAACAATCATACTTAATGTCAATCAAGCTAAAGTTGTCGCATCACCATTTAAGGTTCCCACACAGGAAACAGGTCAAGATTTTAAGAAAATAATCGAACAAAACAACTATACAAATCAAAGTCTCATCACCCTAGGAAAACAGTTAGATAAAATTGAAACAAAATTGGATAAATCAGTAAATGAAGAAACAAACCCTAAACCTAAGCCAGAATCACCTTTACTAACTTTTTCGGGCAGTAAAAAAGGATTACCACTCAAACCTTCATCGTCCATTATAAAAATAGAACGAATGATAAAAGACTTATCTTTACCTAATTCAAAAGATCCACAGAAAAGTTTACAAGTAATTGATCTTCATAGTCAAGATTCTGAGAGTTCAAGTTCCCATGAGTCTGATTCAAGTAATATCAGTAAAATTGAAAATGCTTTTAAAAACCTTGAAATAAAAAGACTATCTCATAAAATGAACCCAACAAGTTTAACCAAAAACTGGTATAATAGGCCAACACCCCCAGACATTCAACATGAAGAAAGAATCTTTCAAAACCAATTCACAGTTTCTGCTGATAAACTTTATGAATGGAATATAGATGGCTTATCTGAACAAGAAATATTAAATAAATTACAACATATGACAATGGTTGCCAACAGCTATGCTACCAACCATAACCTCAGTCAACCAGAGATCCTTGATCTCTTCATTACCGGATTTTCCGGCACCCTTCGTGCTTGGTGGGAAAAACATCTCACTGAACATTCTAAACAAGAAATTATACATTCTGTCCTTCACGACGAAGAAGGCCTCCCTGTCTTTGATGAAAGAATTGGAGCAGGAGTTCCTGATGCAATTAACACTTTACTTCTCACGATAATTGAACATTTCATAGGAACCCCAAGTAATGTCACTACAAGAATTCATGATCAACTTAGTAACCTAAGATGTCCAACATTAAGTGACTTTAGGTGGTATAAAGATGTCTTTATATCTAGAGTAATGCTACGTGAAGATAGTAATCAATCGTTTTGGAAAGAAAAATTTATTAATGGTCTGCCAAATCTATTTGCTCATAAAATTCGACAAGTCCTCAGTAATGAACAAGGTCACATTAATTATGATAAACTCACCTATGGAAACATAGTAAGTGTCATCCAGAAAGAAGGCTTAAAAATGTGTATTGATATGAAAATAAGTCGGCAAATTAATAATGATAAACGAAAAGCGAAATATGAATTAGGAAATTTCTGTGAACAATATGGTTTACCTCCTATTCCTCCCTCACGAAAAAATAAACATATTTCTGAAAAGAAACATAAATACAGTAATAAGAAATATTTTAAATCTTACAAACCATATAATAAAAACAAATTCCAGACGGATAAATTTTACGAAAAGCGAAGACCAAGAAAACATTGGCAAAACAAGTCAAAAAATTGGATACCCAAAACACATCCAGACAAACATACATCTAAATGCTATAAGTGTCAAAAACCTGGTCACTTTGCAAATAAATGCCCAGTAAAAAACAAGATTAACCAGTTAAAAATTACTAATGAAGAAAAAGAAGACTTAATACGAATATTAGAATTACGAAATACTGACTCCAGTGAAGAAGTTCTTTCTGATTCCGAATCTAGTAATCATTCTTCTACTGATAATGAAATGTCCAGTTCCCCAGGAATAAAAATAGGTTGTCAAGATACTTGTTGTAAAACAATCAATGTCCTTACTAAACAAGAAGAACAAGAAGAGTTACTGATAGATCTAATTGGAAAAATTGAGAACCCAGAATTAAAATCAGAATACTTGAAAAAGTTAAGAAGAGTCATTATCAGAAATGAACAGGAACAAGATCCAGTTAAAAAACCATCCGGCACAATAAGTCTTACCACAACTTTGGAACGATTTAATAAAGTTAAAAAAGAAGTAACCATCCAAGATTTGCATTCTGAAGTCAACAAGATTAAAGAAGATATCAAACAATTAAAACTTACAAGTCAAGAATTACGAATTGAAAATCAAGAGATAAGAACTCAGTTAATCAATACTAATAATTTAGAAGCAGAACCATCCTACCATGAAGCCGAAAGAGACCAAAGTCATGATAATATTTTAAATCTTATTCAACAAATTCATATTAAAAAATGGTATATCACGGTTCGATTAGTCATACAAGATTTTGAATTAACAACTATTGCCCTAGTTGATTCCGGTGCAGATCTGAATTGCCTCCAGGAAGGCTTAGTCCCAACAAAGTATTATGTTAAATCAACTCAATCTTTAAAATCTGCAAATGGTAGTAAAATGGAACTAAAATTTGAAATCCCAAAAGCCCATATTTGTCAAGATAATGTCTGTTTTAAAACACCCTTTGTTTTAATAAGAAATATAAGTGATCAAATGATTCTAGGTCTCCCATTTCTCACATTATTATATCCTTTTACCACGGATTATGAGTCAATAACAACTTATCCAATGCATCAAAAGGTCACATTCAAATTTCTAGTCAATCCTGCACTTCAAACAATCAAAACCTTTCAAAAGGATTCCATATCACATACCATTAATCTAATCAATTGTAAAACCAAACAGTTATCTCATCTTAAGGAAGAAATCAAATTCAAAAGAATTGAAGAACAGTTAAAACAGGAAACAATTCAATCTAAAATTCAATCGTTTGAAAGAAGTATCAAAAGTAAAATCTGTGCTGACCTTCCCAATGCTTTCTGGCATAGGAAGAAACATTTAGTGCGTCTTCCCTATATTAAAGACTTCAGTGAAAGTAAAATACCTACAAAAGCACGACCAATCCAAATGAGTCAAGAATTAATGGAGTTTTGCAAGACAGAAATAAATGAATTACTCAGTAAAGGAATAATTAGGAAAAGTAAATCCCCATGGTCATGCGCTGCATTTTATGTCCAAAAACAAGCCGAATTAGAACGTGGAGTCCCCAGATTAGTAATTAATTATAAACCTCTTAATACAGTTCTCGAATGGATTAGATACCCAATTCCTAATAAAAGAGATCTAGTCAACCGTCTCGGCAATGCCGTAGTATTTTCAAAATTCGACATGAAAAGCGGTTTTTGGCAAATTCAGATTCATGAAAATGATAGGTACAAAACTGCATTTGTTACTCCTTTCGGTCATTATGAATGGAATGTTATGCCCTTTGGTCTTAAGAATGCACCTAGTGAATTTCAGAATATAATGAATGAAATATTCAATCCATATAGTGAATTTTCCATAGTTTACATTGATGATGTCCTTATTTTCTCTCAGTCAATTGAACAACATTGGAAACATCTTAGTAAATTCTTAGAAATTATCCAGCAAAATGGTTTAGTTGTTTCCGCGTCAAAAATTAAAATATTCCAAACCAAAATCAGATTCCTTGGTTTTGATATATTCCAATCCACAATCAAACCCATTAATCGTGTTATTGATTTCGCTGATAAATTTCCAGATGAAATTCTAGATAAAAGTCAACTCCAACGATTTCTAGGATCCCTAAATTATGTCTCTGATTTTTATCATGATTTACGCAAACAATGTAAACCTTTATTTGATCGTCTCCAGAGCAATCCTCCTGCCTGGACAGTTACCCATACCAACATAGTAAAACAAATCAAATTACATGTCAAGACCCTTCCTTGTCTTGGTATTCCTTCAGTCAATTCTTTCAAAATTGTTGAAACAGATGCTTCTGATATCGGTTATGGCGGTATTCTTAAACAAAGAACTCCGCAGAGTAAATCTGAACAAATTGTTCGTTTCCATTCTGGCATTTGGAATCAAGCTCAAAAAAATTATAGTACTATTAAAAAGGAAATTTTATCTATAGTATTATGCATCTCAAAATTTCAAGATGATTTATTAAACCAAAACTTTTTAGTCAGAGTTGATTGCAAAAGTGCCAAGCATGTTATTGAAAAAGATGTTCAAAATATTGCATCCAAACAGATTTTTGCACGATGGCAAGCTATATTAAGTATTTTTGATTTTGAGATAGAATATTTGAGAGGGAGAGACAATTGCATTCCTGATTTCCTAACTAGAGAATTCTTGCAGAGTAAACATGTCTGAAAAGGCCCCAGACAAGCAGTCAACCAGGAGGCTCCCTGCCTCTTTAGCACCAGTAAAACAGGAGTCATCTACTCCTTCATCCCTAGTCCCCTACCCCGGTCATTCACCAATTCCAATCCGAAACCAGTATACTGTTCTTGGTTCTACCTTGGGCCAGTTCAGGCCCAATTATCAGTCAGCCCTGATCTCCAGTTACGATCCATTTCAATCTCTAGTCAAACCCCAATCAAGCCAAGTCCCTTATTCTCAATCTTCCCCTTATATTCCTAAAGACCCTAGTCACAATCTATTCTTTGTTGAGCCATCCCTTAGTCAACTCAAATCTCCCGAAGACATTGCAAAAACCATTTTCCCTCCCAATTGGCATTTTGCTCCAGTTCACCCCAAGAAGTCAATTAAGTTTTACATGGAGATTCTCCTCCATACCGCATCCATTCACCTCAAGCCAATTTATGACAAAAGTAACCCCAGTAACATTCTTTATCATTCAATCTACATTATGCAAGTAATCAACTTGTCCCAATGGAAACGTCCCCCATATGACAGGCAAGATCTCCCTAATTCTGATACTCCATTTACGTACTTTGATTATATTGATGCCTGGAGTAAGGTATTTCTCCATCAAACGGAGACTTTCAGTCACTCCTGGTTTATCAACTTCGACAGTAAATTCAAAGGATCATTCCCTAAGTGGTTTCTCAAATGGTGGTCCGATTTTGGCCCAATGCTCCGGCTCCTGCCGCCGCCCCTCCAAGAAGCAGTCAAATTCTTTACTGAACGACAATCTTTCAGTGAAGCAGATCGAGAGTTCCCACTACTTTTGCATTTCATGGCTAAGTACAAAGTGCCGTGGATACTTAAGTGGCGCTATGAAATTCACAATGATATTTTAGTTCGTCACTTCTCAGTTAAATGGTGGGATAAATTCAACCATGATCGCATCATTTCTCAGGTGCATCAAGAGTTTTCAGTTACAAAGTCACCAGTCAAGAAGGACCTTACAGTCAACCCGTCAAAGCCAATCACCTCTTCCTCCTCCACTTTATCTCTAGATGACAAGTCCCCTGCAGAGTTAAAAGAATTGGCTCAAATGCTTATGATTCGAGCCTCGCAGTTAGGCGATGATTCTGATGATGATAAATGCCCTTCACAGTCATCCTCTCCAAGCAGTCACAAGTCAACCTATTCCTCCCCCCTGGGAAATCAAGCTGCTACTGATCACCCATCATCCAGTAAACAGTCAAAAGAGAAGAAAAAGATTCTTTGGTCCGATTTTCAAGACAGTCAAGATCCTTACGAGCCTTATGATCTCAATGAACTCTGAAGACTTTCCCAATCACGTGAAGCTGCAGTAAACAATGTAATCCAACAGTACCAGTCTTGTGATGTTACAGTATCCGACAACACACTATTCATGAACAGTGTCGCCGCGTGCTGCTTCGTCACCTTTCGGACTATTTGGCCACATGCCATAGTAAACGCCAAAGCTCCTTTCGGTCACAGTATTTAGTTAATCATTCATGTCTTGATGCCTCTGCCTATATAAAGAGAGCTCATTCTCAGTCACAAAGGACTCGAAATTCATTCTCCTTTCATTTTCTTAGTTTCATATCTGTTGTGAGATTTCATAAGTTTTCAGAAGACTTCCAGTAAAGCTCTTCTTAAGTTATTTCATATGTAAGCTTTCAAAGTTTCAAATCAGTAAAACAAAGTTATTTCATTCATCCATGATTTCAAGCATAATTTTCTTTTTCATATTCATAATCATTCTGCATATAATTTACATTATTTCATGCTATTTTCCAAAGTATCTGCTTCCTCATTTCTTTATATATATATATATATATATATATATATATATATATATATATATATACCAATATGTAGACTAAAATTCAAATAGTTGAAAGCTATAATTAAAGACACTATAAAACATACATATATAGCAGCCCGTCTCGAACATCCATGAGCAGCTACCTAAACATGCATGAAGGTAATAAACAATATCAATGATGTTAGTTTCTCATAAAAAATTAAAGAAAAACTTACCTATATAAAATAAAAAATCAGTGTAGTTTATTAATTACCTTGGTCTCCGTCTGATCATCAATGCTATTCTCACAGATATCCAATCATTGACATCATTCAACAAGTTGAAGTATTTGAATCTCCATGACCTCTTCACCACAATACTCCCAAAAACTCCCCAAAATCCAACAAAAAACCCCACTCCCAAACTCACGTAGAATCCTTTTGTTGCAATAACCTCATCTTTGCTTTCTGATTCATCCCCAATGACTCTCTGCTTGGGATCTGTTTTCTTTGAAGGACACACCTTCTTAAGTGGAAGTCCACAAAGTTGAGCATTTCCTTCAAAACCATCGGGGTCCATTGTTTGAAGTTGAGGACCAATTGGTATTTCCCCAGACAGGCTGTTGTGTGAGACATCCAAGACACTCAAACCATATGCTTGAGCAAGGCTTTCCGGAATTCTTCCATGTAAATGGTTTGTCGATAAATCAAGAGCTTCTAGCATTTTCAACTTGCCAATCTCTGGAGGTATTTGACCACTTATAAGATTTCTCGACAGGTTTAAAGAAAGCAACCCAACAAGATGAGAAATTTCACTCGGAATCTTCCCAGTTAATTTATTCCAAGATAAATCAAGTCTCCTTACAAGCCCCAATGTACTTTTGTACGTGTACATTCTTCCTTTCCATATGAATGATTCATCCTCCGCATAAGGTACCCAAGTTTTCGGTCCATTAAACATGACCTCATAGTCATGTTCGATAATAAGACTTGAGTTTCCTGCATCTGGTTGAGCTAAAGTGGTCAACTTTTTAAGGCACTTGGGTATACTTCCAGAGAAATTATTCATTGATAAATCTAAAATTAGAATTGATTCTAGATTGCACAATGATGATGGCAGACTTCCACTGAATTGATTAGATTGAAGCATGAGAATAACCAATTTTGGAGTTCCAACGGATCCTAACCATTCAGGGAGTGGCCCTGAAAATTTATTGTCACCAAGATCCATAACACTTAAATTTGTGCACTTATTCAAGGACCAAGGCAATTCTCCCACTAACTGGTTGCTTCTTAATTTCAAAGTTTGGATGTTATATAGAGAACCCATCGTGGCTGGAACTTCCCCGTAGAGTGCATTGTTTCCCAAATCAAGCATACCGAGATTTTGCAAATGTGTCCAGCAATTTGGAAGTTGTCCAGAGAGATTGTTTCTTGAAAGGTTAAGAAGAGTTAAGTTCTTGGCATGGGTTGAGCACAAGAAAGAAATTGGCCCTGAGAACTTATTATTGGAGAGATCTAGAAGTGATGCCTTTGATAGAAATGAGGGAATTGAACCTTCCAATTGGTTTGAACTCAAGTTCACAATAGGGTTGTATACAAACTCTAATGTCAATTCTTCAAATGTTCCTTTAATTTGATTGTTAGAGAATTCGATGAACTCTACTTTAGGAGACAAACCCCAAAACCAACTTGGAATGATATCAGAAATTCCTGCATTAGAAAAACCGAGATAGGAATAATTCTTCTGAGTTCGAAGCCAATTTGGAAAGCCCGGCCCACCTTACAATCCCCAAAATATATTCCATTCAATTGGAAAGGAGGAACCCAATTAGAATGGAAGCTTAAAACTAGCAGTGGATTCTGGGATAAACCCAAAGTTTTTAATTTGGAGAGCTTTGAGAAATGAGTTTCAGAAATTACCCCTTCCAAAGAATTGCTCATAAGATCAAGAGTTTCTAGCTCGGACAATTGACCAATACTTTCAGGGATACTTCCGCTTAATTGATTAAAGGAAAGGTATAGTTCCTTCAAAGATGAAAAGTTCGCAAGCTGGCTAGGTAATGACCCAGCAATGTGCAGATTTTCGTGGAGAAACAAACCCTCTAATGAGCTTTGAGCACATGTTGACAATATTTCAATAGCCTCAGAAAATTGGCCACTGAGATTATTTTGTCGGATATTCAAAGACTGCAAATTGCATAACTTGGCAAAGGAAGGAGGGATTATTGTTCCTCCTCCTCCAAGGTTGTTATAAGAGAGATCAAGATGTGCAAGTGAGCTCAGGTTATCTGGAATGATATCTGGAATTGAACAGCCATTGAAATATTGAAGATGATGTGATCTCGTTAAAACTGAGATCAACATGAGCAAGCGATTTAGAAGAGTTGATTTCAGATAGAAAGGAATGGATATTAGAAATTTGGGGATCAGGAAGATCGCAAGAGGCTAAGATCAAGTTTCGTAGTCGAGGGAGCTTATTAACTACTTGCAGCCAATCAGAAACATTGGGGAGATTGTTAAAACTCATATCTAAGTGTTGTAAAGATAAAAGTTGAGGGAGCCAATTGAGGTTGTCTACTTGAATAAAAGAGTTTGAGCTCAAATCAAGATATTCCAAGTGAGTAAGGTTACCAAGTTGATATGGAGTTTGATGAACACGAACATCAACATCAACATCAGTAAACAATGAGAGATGAAGATATCTTAAGCTGCTCAATGAACCAATAATAGTGAAGGAGGTTGAAATATCTCCGTGACTGAAGTTATTGAAACTCAAGTCCAAAACTTTCAAATGCTGGAGTTCAATGAGTTTAGGGCTAATCATACCTTCAAAATATTGGTCCTCAGAAAGATGATCATTCGAAGAGAGATTGAGTTGAATGACGTGGCCAGTTTGGTAGCTGCAGTGGACTCCTTCCCAGTTGCAACAATCTTGGTTTGCAGGTCCCCACGACAAGAGTCGATCGTGAGTATCCACGATGCCTTGTTTGAATGCAAGAAGGGCTTGCCTCTCCCTCTCTATGCATCTGATGATGTTGTTTGGACCCAATATCCCAGATGAATTATTGAATCCAAGAGCAGCAGGGGAAGAGTTGTTCATGTGCAGTAATAATAAAAGAAGTACCACAAATAACCAGCAACTTCCCTTCATCATGTGAATTGTGAAACTCGGAAAATCAAGGAAAGAAAGCTAGCAGTACTAGCTTCAATTAAACAACTGCAAATCATATATAGGGGGTTCAAGTTAATGTTCAAATGTTTAATTATATTCATGTTTGTTTGTATAAAGTGGTATATAAATTTTCTCAATTTTTTTAATTAATATTGTAACTTAGTATATAATTTATCTTTGTACATTCTATATACATTAAGAAATATTATTCTTTCTTTTATTTTTTAACAAGTTGTTTTCTTTTTCTTTCTGTTCATTTCCATGTTGAATCTTCTGCTTTGAAGCTTTCATTCATTACTCTCCTGCCTGTGTGAAAAAGAATAAATTATTCTATCAATCATTGTATGTAACAGTTGATGTTTGACCCATACCTTTCTCATCGGAGTGGTTTTGATTCCTCTACTATTTTTGCAGGGAAGGTGGTCTTGCACAATACTTAATAGCTCGCATGATAACTACAATACGTTGTTGTATTTAGTGCAGTATCCATCTCTTTCTTCTTTTCTTTTTCTATCTTTTTCTTTTCTTTCTTTTCTTCTTTTCTCATCTTGTCTTCCATTCTCATCTTCCTTTTGTTTATTTTCTTTGCTCATCACATCTTTTTTCTTTGTTCTTATCTTCTTCTTTTCTTTTATCTCCATATTTTTCATGATCTTCTAGTCTTTGATCTATTACATCTTGGACTTCTTGTGAAAGTTGTCTTTGTCACGGGATTTATCACTGGATGCGAACCATATGTTCTAAATAATAATGTTCTTCAAAATTTTCTAGGACCATTGCTTTCCATTTCTGGATGCGAACTTTTCCAACCATATTTTTTTTTTTGGAGAAAGAAATAAAGAACAAGCAACACTACAAGGAGAACCCTCTAAAGCAACCACCATCAAACATGTCCAAGCACCAAGCCTGCACGACTTCAGGAGGCAACGACCGATACCAAGAATTATCATCCACATAATCATGCCCCAACCCCGCAACAACATCTGCCACGAAGTTAGCTTCTCTTTAGATATCCATAAAGGAAATGAATTGGGCATGGCGGAGGCGCTTGACATTTTTTTCCATATATTTTTTTTTACTTGGTGTGTTTTCTTAGTTGTTATTTTAATTTTTTTTGTATGAATCACAATCAACTTGAGTTTTCCAATTCAAACAAATAAATAATTCAATTGCTAAATTGATAATATAATTTAGTCTTGGTGGGATGATACTCATTTTATCGAAATACTATTGATTGATTTTGTGCACTATTACAAATTAGCAATCAGCTCCCCATGAAAAGAGTCAATTTGATATCGTTCACGAATTGTTTGAAGGCAACAAGTGCGCGCTTGCCTTTCCCTCCGTATGCATCTGATCATATGCCATTGGTAGCATGGGAATAGTAGTTTCCGTTTAGGGTGAACCAGTAATGCATAAAATATACGTTATTGAACAAGCAGCAGCTTTCGTTCATGGTGTAATGAAAACTGAAAAGGAAGCTAGCGAATGGGTGTATTGAATTTAGATTTATATTATTATTACAGAGTTAAGTGATCAAGTTTTACAAATTTATTGATTTACGGAATTATATAGAGTTACGTGACAGAATTTTGTAGAATCATATATAATGTGATTGTGTTTTCCAAAAAATTATATTGAGTTATATAATTTGATAGAGTTACGAAATTCAAAAGTAAATCAAAAGTTTTGGACTCAAATATAATTGCCTCTATAATATATCGAATACTACAAAAATAATTATAAAAATTAAATTTTTTTTAACAATCAATGATATTGAGAGGCTAGCGCCAGTAGGCATCATGCATGCCTTCGAAATATTTTTTCTTCTTCTTCATTTTATTATTTGTTATTTAATTTTTATATTTTTTCTTCAATCAATAAATAAATTAATGTAAAGTTTGTATGTATTATTTAATTACTTATAATTCCTGTGAAACCACAAATCACCTGAAAATTGTGGAGCTGCCACGTGGTCCATAATTCCTATAATGTCCAAATTACCTCTGGTAATACATTAAGTGATGTGGGGGCATTTGTGAAATCCAAAATCATCCGAAAATTGTGGATCTGACACGTGACCAATAATTGCTATAATGTCCAAATTACCTCTAGTTATACATTAACGGTTCACAGACACCCACACATTAAATAATATATTTATCAGCTAAATATATTATTTAATCAGGTTAAGGCCTCAATAATAATTATTTTCCCTTTGAGAATTAATTGTTATTAAAATTCAATTAATAAATAATATATTTTATAAAAAGAATTATTTATTAATTGCAAAATCAATCGACCAGTCAGAACGCTATGCGACTCTCAAGGCTTTCCTATAAATAGCATAACTCATTTCACTTTCAAGGTAATTCGTTCCTTGCTTCTAAAGCTCTTCTGATTTCTCTCTCAAAGCTAACTTAAGCATTAGAGCGATCTTGGTTGAACAGCCCCCCCAAGGCTTCAACCTTGACTTCGATTGTTTCTTATTTGCTATTTGTAGGGATCGTGAAGACTTTTCAAGCGTGTCTAATTTCTACTTCAATAATTCCTATAAAGAATATGTTGATGAACAAAATGTGTCAACTTAGGGGTTGTACTCTTTCCCGTAGATACATACCACGTGCTCTTCGGAAAACCTATAAAATGAGAGCAGTTGGTTGTCAATTAGGGTTGGGTACTAGTGTGGTGCAGGCTTAAAGGGTATCCGACGCCCAAGTCAGTATATGGTTCTGTAAGAGGTAAGTGGTAAATGATAATTTTGACAGAGTAATGATGAATAATAATTACTAGTTACCTTTTTGGGAAATGTTTTGTATTGATGGTTGAGGGAGGCTTTATGGATAGTTTCGATGTGAGATAAATGTATTTCTGCTGTGATGCTGACACGTAGCACCAAGATGGGTGGTGGATATGTGTTCACGTGTCATTGTATTGTTAATCCTTGTTGGGATTACTTGCTTGTGGGCTTGGATCCATTTGGTATTTAGGCTTGCTTGTTGGGTTTGGACCTGGTTTGTAGTTTTGGGCTTGTTCTGTGTAGCCCACTGAGTCTGGTCCAATATGGTGTCAACAGAATATATATGATAATAGATATCGATAAGAAATTTGAATTTTATTGAGACTATTGGAAAATATAAAAACCACAAATAATATTTAATTTTGGGCAAATTACACTTTACTATCCTGTAGTATACACTAAATTACACGATTATACTTATACTTTCAAATTTTGCTTTTACTCTTTTAAACGTTACAACTTTGTCCATCCATTAATTTTTCTGTTAAAATGAATGTTAAATGCTGATGTGTCTATGTTGGAACCTACGATTTAATTTAAGTTTATGACAAATAGACTCCACATGCATATAATAATAATAACAAATTAATTTTAAAAAGTTAAAAACTAATTTATTAAAGAAAAAAAAATAGAAAACATAAAAGAAAAATACCCAGAACCAAAACCAAAGCCCAACAATACCACCATGGAAACACAAGACAACGAGATCGACAACCTCAAAACCACCTCTTCATGGAGCCCTGCCGCAAACTGAACCATCTCCGATGGCTCTCTCGTGAATTGCGTCAATTTCGAATCATCTCTTTCTCAGATCGACGATGAGGCTCCGATTTCCACCCCTGGATCCTCTTGTATTCTGCACCGCCCATCATCCGATTCTGGCCCTTGCGAGATCACAATTAATTTCACCAAAAAAAAGAGAAAAAAAATAGAATTCTAAAGAACACGCATGCTCTCATCCTATCCTCCACCTCTCTCTGCCTTTCCCACAGGTACAAAAAAAGAACCTCTATTTAAAAAAAAAAAAGATTTCAAAATTATAACTAGATTTTCAATTTTGTTAATGGGTTTGTGTTTAATTGAAGAAAGAATGTTGCTTTATTTTGTTTCTGGGATTTTCTGGTTCGGTGTTTTTTTATTAGAACTTGGAACTGAAATGCAATGCGTGGAAACGGCGGCTTTGAAAACCAGTATCAGGAAGGAGATGTCAGTGAGACCGAGCCCGCAAGTGGTTTTGATGATTTGTTCTGGGCAGGTGGTTTCAATGGCCAAAAGTGTCGTTTGTGACGATTTCTCCTTTAATGGTTTGTTGTGGAAAGATGGAGAAAGATTTTTTTTTTTTTTTTTGAACAATGGAATTGGGAATTGATTGACGTTCGGCTTGAAAAATAACCAATGTCAAGACAACAGACTCCATTTCCTGTAAATCTTCTTCTTCTTTTTCTTTTCTCATATGCCTGAAGCTTGCCATGAGAGAAGAGTTGCAGAGAAGAGAAGGCGTATGTTCTTCAGAAAAACAATAACAATTTTAATTTTCTATTTTTCTAAAATAAATTAGATTTTCATATTTTTAAATTAATTTATTATTATGTGCCATGTGGAGTCTACTTGTCATACACATAAATAATGGTAGGTTCCACTATAGACAAATCAGTATTTAGCATCAATTTTAACAGAAAAATTAACAGAGGGATAATATCGTAACGTTTTAAAAAGTATAGGGTGGTCAATGTAAGATTTGAAAGTACAATTATAATCGTGTAATTTGGTGTAAACCAAATAGTAGTAAAGTGTAATTTGCCCTTTAATTTTAAGCCTTGCATAAAATATGTAGAGAAATTATAAATTTTGGTAAAACATAATTTACACTAAAATGTTTGTCAAATTTCATAAAACTCTACCATTTAATGAAGTGTACAATAGTCATTGATGTTTTCAATACACTTAAATTTTTATGAAATTATTAAATTAATATCATGATCGAATACACCACAATTTTAATGACTATATATATATATATATATATATATATATATATATATATATAAGTGTAGATTGAATGTCCTCACACTTTTACCAACTTTTTTAAATTCTCAATTGAATACAACTGAACTTTTAAGACATTTAAATTTTATGAAAATATCAATTGAATATACTGCTCGAAAGGTACAAACTCTAGTATCAGCAAGTATAATATATCGGGTTTATATATATAGGGGTAGTTGCAGCTTCCAGCTTCATGTTAAAGTTAAAGCTAGCTCAATGGAGATATGATGTTTTTGGTGTGTAATTATATTCTAAAAGTCATTAATAATTAATAAAGTAAAATATAATTTCTATTTTTTTTATTGGGGTATTTGTTTACACCTGAAAAAAAATCCACTTGGGTTGAAGAAAGATTGAAAAGAAATTAAATGACTAACTCACAAAAGCCCAGCCCAAGATGCCCACTTGGAACGTGGAAACGTGGAGAAGGAGAGAAGTCAGTTATGAAGCACCGAACGCGTCAGAATGCAAAGGGGGTGTTTGAGACAAGCAACTGTAGTGCGAGTCCCGCAGGAGTCCATTTGGCAAGCCATCTGCTTCCTCACCACCTATAAAAGGAAAAGAAGCTTTTTTTCTTAAAGGATACCCAATCAATTTCAAAACAAATGTAAACCCTCAAAAGTTTCTTTGTTCAAAGATTCGCCTCTTTAGGCACAACCTGTTTCTCTGATCTAGGATCAAGATTCAATCTCTTATCTCAACCCTTCTCAGTTCCCGACTAGGAACACAAGCTTTCCCCTTATCTCGACTGCCTCTCAAACTAGTCTTGGAGGACTCCCAAACACTACCTCATCCCGACTACCATTCACTCCATTCTTTGAGGTCCCCATACACTCAACCCTTGACGTATTACCGTCATTTTGAATACTCTGCCAACCTATGGCATGATTCCGACTGATTTCATCTTAGTTGATGATTTCTAGAAGATCGTGCCCCTCAACGAGGCTTGATTGTGAAAGAAATATTTACTTACAACACTTGTATTTTGTTTGTTGCATTTAATATCTACGCATTTACTTTTTAGTACTTGTGCTTTAATTTCTTTACATTTCAAAGGATTTTCTTAAGAGGAATTACTAGTATTTGGAGTATACCAACCATTGCATTTTATTGTTGTTTTAAGTCATAAAATCGTTTATGTGTTTTTTGTCCAATACCATCATCCCGACTTAAGGAAATTTTTGCATCTAACTACTTCTAACCAATAACAAGCTGCTAACATGGACAACTCATAATTAATGTACATAAATTGAACTTGGACTAGACTGGTAAGGAAATTTATTAAAGTCCTTGGATACATTAAGAAGAAGGCATAGAAAAGAATAGTTTGAGAAATATGCCCAGTCGCCTCACAATCACTTGATTGAAGAAAGGCTTTTGGGCCGCAACAGAACCCATCTATAACTATCTAGTAGCAGCTTCTACTAGTGGCACACCTACTTTGAAGGCAGCTAAGGCATTCTTACTTCCTAGTCAGCCCATCTAGGGAAAGACTGTGGTATCAAGGCTTCCAAGCCCACAGCCTTCAACCCAGACCCAAATTCCAAACAAGTCCATATCATCACCATCACTAAATAAACCCACACGACCTCGCTCCTTCAACCACCAATTTCGACAGAGATCCATCGAAGGAGACCTTGGGCTCGCTGTCGTATTTTTGGGCAGAACATAATCTAGAACACCCAGTGGGACTCTTTTTAGTGCATGTCCAAGTTCAAATATTCCGAATGACACTGAGATGCTAAAGGGAGATTTCTGAAAAATACTTCCTGAGAAACGGTGTCCGAATTATCTGTACAGGCAGTCGACATGGAGCCTCCTCAATAAGGATTAGTGGAAGAGATTTTCGCCAAGGAGGCGGCACAAATATCTTTGTCCATGGAAGATGTGATGCATGCTGTCAAGGACAACATGTCACCAATCCTCACCCGGATCGAAGCTATGAACCTACAAATCTAAGAGCTTAAGCGAGAAAAGGTTGAAAATAGGTCAGGAACCAGCATTCCACCCTTGCGGTTTTTGAGCCTAGACAAAGGCAAGGGAACCATGGGGTTTTGAACGGCTGTGTTGGAAAATATTTTTCCTGAGCCTAACTTCTCAAAAGGGTCTGGGAATGAAACCCCATAAACGAGCAAAAATCGTGACGGGTAAGCCTGGGAAAAAGTCGAGATATCTTCCAAGTACAGACCTCCCATGGTCAATCGGAAAGAATCTCTGTCAAAACTAACCAAGATCATCCAGATCGGGGAGAAAAGCGATCTGGAGAATTGGAGGAAAACTTATCCAAACGACATTGGGTTAGAAGAAGAAATTTTGGTCAATCACAGAGCGTCACGCAATCCCGAACACCAAGCCATCATGAACGAGATGGCAGAAATCAGACGAATGATGCAAGGCCAAGCTGTGGCCCCAAGAAGAGCTAATGTCCCGGTATACAGAAAGCCTTACCCGACTTACGTAGACCAGGATAATCCGTTCCCAAGAAATTTCAATCCACCAGTATTTTCACTCTTCCGTGGAGATGGCAATACTTCGTCCCTAAAACACATAGGAATATTCTCAGCACAATGTATGGGTGTAGAAGATAATTCATATCTCAAAGTCCGATTGTTCAGTAGTTCCTTATCTGGAGATGTTTTTTCTTGGTACACTTCACTACCATAAGCATCCATGCTCACTTGGAGGCAAATGGAGGACCAATTCAATGAGGAATTTTATAGGATTGAACCCGAGATAACCATTAGTGATCTAACGGCCATCAAGCAAGGGGAATACGAATCAACTGAAGATTCCATTGCAAGATTCAAAAGATTGAAAATGAAATGTTGATTCCCCATGAACAATGCCCAAATGGTGGCCATAGCACAACGAGCCCTGAGATTCTCTCTCAGAAAGAAATTCAATGATACTACCTTTTCTAACCTTCAGGAGATAGTAGTGTCAGCAACCAAATTTGAAAGGTTGTTGGAGGAGAAGCAGAGAAATAAACACAACTCTAAATTTCCCCCATTCTACAAGAACAAGATCCATGTGCGTCATTTGGAACATAAAGAGATCAAAGAAGAATCATTGGCGGAAGAATAGAGGCATGAACTAGAAGTTGCGTCAGCTGAAATCCAGACAACTGGAAAGGGACTAGTGACTCTCAATTCATTAGTCAAACCCCGCAAGCCAGTAACCCCGACTAGAGGTTGCTTTGCAAACAAGGTCCCAGTATTTAACTTATACTCATTTGACCTTACTAAAGCTGGAGATATTTCTGACGAGTTAGTAAAGGCAAAAGTAATCAAACCTGATCCCAGGTAGGAGATGCCTCGACGAGAGGACATCAAAGGAAAGCAATTATGCAAAATGGCATGTCTCGCCACATCATGCCACAAACAATTGTGTCTAGTTCAGGGACACAATTCAAAGCTTGATTAACCACGGGCACATCTCACTTGCCCCAATTCCTAAAATGCCAATGGGAATGGACACTAACCCTTTCCCAATAGCGTCGGTACATATGCTCAATTTACAATGGCCACAACCCAAGGAAAAGGCCAGGATAATCAAGGAGGATCAACCGAAGCCTCATGAGGAAATTCAGTAGCCCGCAAGGATGCTAGCCACATTTTTCGCCGAAGTAGTAATGTGCAGAAAATGTAGGGTAGAGTGTATGCTAGAGATTTCGACCCTAGGTGCAAAAATAGAATTGGAACTCGAGAAGTCAAGTGATAATCGGGATAATAATTTCCTCAAGATCCTAGAAACAAATTTTGGACCACACAGCCCGATAGAGAAACTACCTCGGAGCTCTATTTTCTAGAGGTTGGGAAACATTAAGAGGAAACAAGAATGGGTTGTTAGTCAGGAGGCTAAGGTGCAAACCAGCCAGCAAAGACCCAGAAACAAGAGGTCCACCCTACTAAAACCGAATACTATGAAATCAATGCCCTAGAAGGCGACAATTCGGGAACGAATATTGTACGTGGCCAGCAAAGATGGAAAGCCAACCAAAGAATTGGGAAGAACAACAAGCGTAGAATCCAAAGACAATATGGTGCTTACATGCATGCCCAAAAGAACTTGGGGGCAAATTTTCCCAAGGACGAGAAAGAGCCAAAAACCCCTCTTGAGGCCAAGAAAGAATCAAAAGCTCCTCTCAAGAAGAATTGGGAGAAGAAAGAAGTCATGATCAACGCGCTGAAAACTATATCTTTACCAGATTCCGTCTTGGAAACCTCTACTAAGGTAAGGAGGCGAATCGTGTTTGGTAGCTTCGCGCTGGATGGGTTACCCAACAAGCGACTTGATGATGCAAAAATACCAATCTCAAAATGGAAGGCAAAACAAGTCATTCAAGAAGATTACAGTCAAGGCATGACTGAATAGGAGCTAAAAGAGTTCGGAAAGGACTTATCTGAAGTCATGGAAATGGATGACTTGTTCGACAAGAAACAACATGAAGTTCAAGCATAAGTAAACCTGGTAATTGTATTACCAGAACATCTGGTAGCAGTTAACCAGCAAGTAAACTACATGAAAGGGGATATCATTAACCACGAGCCATCCCGAGCATTGATCGAGATACCAACGGACCGTGAGGATGATCAGAACATCATCTTGGAATCCAACCCACATAAAGGAAGGGTGATGTTCTCGAATACGACTAAAGAAATGATGGATCACTTCAGACCCATCTTCATTACGGCCCATCTGGAAGGGATCCCGATTGATAAAATGTTGATTGATAGAGGAGCATCCATCAACTTTTTACCTTCGAGGATGTTAAAAAAGCTTGGCAAAAACCTCCGGGACTGTTTGCCCACGACTGCCATATTGTCAAACTTTAGCGGGACAATCACCAAAACTCATGGAGTTTTACTTCTAGAGATAAAGGTCGGGTCCAAAAAAATGATGTTGGCATTTTTTGTGGTAAATAGTACTGCTAGTTACAATGTACTTCTGGGAAGAGATTGGATACACAAGAGCATGTGTGTTCCCTCCGCATTACACCAAAAAATCATTATCTGGAATCCTACTAAAGCTGCTATGACGGAGGTTTCTGGGAGATAATCAGGCCGATTAAAGGCCTTTCATAGCCAGTCCCACAGTTGATGAAGCCAGTTTTTATGACCCGAAGGTAGGCAATATCAAGTTGGCTGGAGATGATGAGAACAACCGCCCTACCAAGGTGACGACCCACAAACTATTGGAACAAGGATTCCTAACTCATAAGGAGTGAGATAGGCCCTTCCTGACATGGGGTCTTCATGATGAATAAGTCACCCCACAAGGAAATAGACCAAATGGAAGCAATCAAGTCTATAAAGAAGAGAATGATCCTAAAGAAAACAAAGTAAAGGGACGAATCATTAGGAAATGATCCCACATGAGCAATCGGGACCATTGTAATGTTTATTTCAAACGATCAATAAAGAGAAATGAGGCTCGCATCAGGAATATAAAAGGAAAAATAGAAATTTATTACACATTCAACTTACATACATAAGCCATTAAAAGGCTAGAAGAAAAAAAAACAAATAACTTGCAAAGGCCAAGAAGTTAAAGATAGTCGAAGCTAATAAGTTAAGATGAGTTAAGTGAATCTCAACCTTCTCTGCTAGTTTCTCTTTGGACCATCCATGAGGATGAGGTCGGCTAAAGGCTTGAGTTATATACCCATCATCATAACCATCTTGAAAAGATTTCTGGGGTATTGTTTCGAAGGTGAGATCACGAGCTTTGATTTTCTCTTGAGAATCCGAAATCCTGGTTTTGATAGCAACAAGTGTTAGAACATGGAATGAACATTTGATAGAAATATATATTTGATCAAGCACACAAGAACTGGGAGAATGATCCTTGTTTTATTTAAGAGCAGACAATGGCATTAAATAGCCATGCAAAACAAACTGGAAGGGAAAGCATAACAACCCACATTTTCACAGCCTAATAACGCGGTACATGACTAGTGATGGAAACAAACTAAAACAAACGTATCCCTCAAAGTTAGGAATTATTATCCACTACTTTAAACAAACCTACAAACTAGGAAACCCAACCCAAACCTAACGGCTAGGTAACCCTATAACTTCAACATCCTCCCTTAAACTTATTCCTATTAGCAATCAGTTTATACTTGGATATAGACAAATACCCAACAAATCACGTAGTTTCAGAAACACATCAAGCTTCAGTTTTTCCTCCCTCGATCCGTTCGAAGACTCCTTATGCATGCTCCAGTTTCTTTTTCAATTTTAGCCTTATAACTTTTGAAAGTATCAAACGCTTCTGATTTTTCAACCAAAAAATACACCCATGTCTTTCGACTAAAGTCATCAATAAAGGTAATGAGATACCTTTTCTTGCTGTTTGAAGTAGGGTTAATTGTGCCACATATATCAGAATGTACCAGTTGAAGAATCTGAGAATCTCTCCATGTGCTTTCTTTTGGAAATTGATCTCTTTTCTGTTTTCCCTCCAAACAGCTCTCACACACCTTTGCAGGAGCCTTGAACTGTGGTAATCCTTGCACCATCTGCTTCTGTTGAAGTACCTTGAGACCATTCCAACTTAAGTGACCATACCTACGGTGCCAAAGTTGAGATTGATCTTCCATAGTCAAGTGGAAGCAATGTTGCTCTTTTAACAGTGAGCAAGCAAGAATGATAAACATTATGTTGAAAGACATTTCAGTTTCCATGATCAAACCTCTCTCAGGATGATAAATTTTGCATTTTCCACGTTGTACGAGGATAGTAAGGCCCTTTTCTTGCAGCTGACCAATGCTCAGTAAGTTGTTTTTCAATTCTGGTACATAGAATGCTCCTGTAATCACTTGCACGAGACCATTCACTTCCATTCGAATGTTCCCTTTTCCCAGAACAACAAGGCTTGAGTTGTTTCCCATCTTCACGTGTTCTCTAAAGCCTTCATCTAACTCTGAGAATAACTCCTTTTCCCCACTCATATGGTTGCTGCAACCTGAGTCTAGAAAAAAAAGTTCGTCTCTGCCAGCTTCCTGGATATCCACATAAGCCATCAGCAACATCTCTTCACTTGTTTCTGCGTAATTTACTTTTCCATCTTTGTCTTTCTTGGTGCACTCCCACTGAAAATGACCTAGTTCATGACACTTGTAGCATTCAATGGTAGACCTATCAAGGCCATACCTACTTCTTCCTCGACCTCGTCCTTGAAGTGTACCACGTCCACCTCTTCTACCCCCTGATTGAGGGTCATAGGTAACCTTCAACGCTTGCTCTTCCATGGTGTGCCTACTCATCCGTTATTCATGAACTAACAAGCTACTTTGCATCTCATCAATGGACATGACATCTAGATCGTTAGACTCCTCAATAGAGCATAGAACGTAGTCATATTTTGGAGTCATGGATCTCAGAAATTTCTCAATAACCACCACATCCCCCATTTGCTCTCAATGAACCCTCATCTTGTTGGCTATGGTGAGGGTCCTTGAAAAGTAATCGTTCACAGATTCGCCTACCTTCATATGAAGCACCTCGAACTCTTTGCGAAGAGCTTGCAACTGTGCACGCTTGACTCGTGCAGTTCCCTGGTACTTCTGCTTCAATAAATCCCAAATGTCCTTTGCTGTCTCTTTCTTCAAAATCGTCTCTAGGATAGAGCGGTCAATAGCTTGGAACAGGTAGTTTTTTGTTTTCAAATCCTTCAACTTTTGATCTTCAATCGTCTTCCTCTGTGCGTCTGTGGGATCATCTCCTTCTGCTGCTGCAGGGATCCTGGTCTCCACGAAGGTCCAAAACTCCTTGGAACGCAAGAAGTTTTCCATGAGCATACTCTAGTGATCATAATGCCCATCAAACTTAGGTATCGCAGGTTGTACGAAACTACTCTCTGCTGCCATGTCGTTGTTCTAGCTCCGGTCATTTTCAAGCTTTGAGCAGGCCCTGTGATGGAGCTCTGATACCAAATGTTAGAACCTGGAATGAACGTTTGACAAAAATATATATTTGATCAAGCACACAAGAACTGGGAGAATGATCCTTGTTTTATTCAAGAGCATACAATGGCATTCAATAGCCATGCAAAACAAACTGGAAGGGAAAGCATAACAGCCCACGTTTTCACAACCTAATAACGTGGTACATGACTAGTGATGGAAACAAACTAAAACAAACGTATCCCTCAAAGTTAGGAATTATTATCCACTACTTTAAACAAACCTACAAACCAGGAAGCCCAACCTAAACCTAACGGCTAGGTAACCCTATAACTTCAACATACTCCGTTAAACTGATTCCTATTAGCAATCAGTTTATACTTGGATATAGACAAATACCCAACAAATCACGTAGTTTCAAGAACACATCAAGCTTCAGAGGCTTAGTCATTATATCTGCAACTTGCTCTTGAGTATGGTACTTCACCAACTCCACAACTTCATATTTGGTGAGCTGACGAAGAAAGTGAAAGCGCACATCTATATGTTTGATGCGGCCGTGCATCACAGGATTCCTTGATAGCTTTATTGCTGAGCTATTATCACAGTATACTGTGGTAACCTTACATTGATCACCACCAAGCTGCTGCATGATTCTCCTTAACCACACTGCTTGACACGCACTCGATGCTACATCAATAAATTTAGCTTCGATAGAAGACAAGGTGACCACTGGTTGTTTCTTTGAAGACCATGACACTGCCCCTGAGCTCAACAGAAAAACATACCCTGAAGTACTCTTCCTATCATCCTAATCACCTACATAGTCGCTGTTTGTAAAACCAATAAGCTCCTCATTTCCTCCCTTATGGTAAAACAACCCAAGATTGATTGTGCCCTTCAAGTATCTCAACGCCCTTTTAGCTGCTTGTAAATGAAATTCAGTTGGACGCTCTATATATCTACTAATCAAACTCACTATAAACATCATGTCAGGACGGGTGGCCGTCAAATACATTAAGATGCCTACAATTTGTTTATAGAGAGTGTTGTCAACCTGTATCCCATCTTCATCTTTGACAAGCTTGAAACCAGGAACAATAGGATTAAGGACTGAGTTTCACTAATCCATGTTGAACCTCTCTAACACCTACTGAGCATATTTCTGTTGACCAATAAATATACCATTCGGCCTCTGCAGCACTTCAATACCGAGAAAATAACTCATCCTCCCAAGATCATTCATGTCAAACTCAACCATCATAGAATGTTTAAATTCTTTGAACATTAGCTCATTATTTCCAGTAAATATAAGATCATCTACATAGAGACAAACAATCAACATTTTACCTCCATCCGTTGCTTTGATGAACATAGTGTGTTCATAAGGACACTTTGTAAATCCTTCCTTGAGAAAGTAGGACTCTATAAGACTGTACCAAGCTCGGGGAGCTTGTTTAAGGCCATATAGAGCCTTTTTGAGCTTGTATACCTTCTGCTCGTGATCCTTTTGTACATATCCAGGAGGTTGTGCAACGAAGACTTCTTCACTAAGTTCTCCATGTAAGAAAGCCGATTTGACGTCTAATTGGTAAATGGACCAGTGTTCTTGTGCTGCAAGTGAGAACACACAAGTCGAACGGTATCAATGCGAGCAACTGGAGAAAACAAATCAACATAGTCGACTCCATGGGTTTGGTTGTACCCTTTTGCAACCAAGCGAGCTTTGTATTTATCCACTTCACCCTTCTCGTTGATCTTCGTTTTATAAATCCATTTTACACCAATCATTTTGCCCCCTCGTGGCAGGTCAGTTAACACCCATGTGTCATTTTTCTTTATGACTTCAATTTCTGAATTCATTGCTTCTCTCCATTTTGCATGTTTTTCGGCTTCTTCATACGAAATTGGATCACTGTCAATAAACATGGCCATGTAAGCCATGTCTTCTTCCTCAGAAATACCCTGCCCGCTCTCGTAATCCCTCATCCATATGGGTTGTCTTTTGATTCTTCCTTCACGGGGGGTGCTAGAGCCTTCATTTGTTAACTCATTTGATGAGTGATCTGAGCTATCAATCTGGTCAGAATCTCCATCTTCTCGGCTCTCATCAGTTTCCTTTCCATTTTCTTCAATATCTTCCACTTCTTCCATTGGCCATTCAAGATCTTCCATGGCTGTCTTATGATGACCGTTGTCCCATTCCCAGCTTTTGTCTTCTTCGAAAATCACATCTCGGCTCACGACTATTTTTTGAGAAACTAGATCAAATAGTCGATATGCCTTTGATTCCTCACTTACTCCAAGCATGATGCACTTTGAGCTCTTGTCATCAAGCTTAACTCTCTTGTTATCAGGAACATGAACATGGGAGAGACACCCAAAAACCCTGAAGTGGTTCACTAATGGTTTAAAGCCACTTCAAGCTTCTTATGGAGTCATGTTCTTCACAGCAAGTGTCGGCCTCCTGTTTAAAACATGTATCGTCCAGTTCACTACTTCTGGCCAGAATGTCTTTGGAACCTTCTTCTCTGAAAGCATGCTTCGAACCATATTCATGATGGTTTGGTTCTTTCCCTCGGCGACCCCATTTTGTTAGGGAGTGTATGCAGTAGTTAATTGCCTTTGTATCCCATTTTCATCACAAAAGTTTGTGTACTCACGTGATGTAAATTCGCCCCCTCGATCCGTACGAAGCCTCCTTATGCATGCTCCACTTTCTTTTTCAATTTTATCCTTGTAACTTTTTACAGTATCAAACGCTTCTGATTTTTCAACAAAAAAATACACCCATGTCTTTCGACTAAAGTCATCAATAAAGGTACTGAGATACCTTTTCTTGCTGTTTGGAGTAGGGTTAATTGGGCCACATATATCAGCATGTACCAGTTGAAGAATCTGAGAATCTCTCCATGTGTTTTCTTTTGGAAATGGATCTCTTTTCTGTTTTCCCTCCAAACAACTCTCGCACACCTTTGCAGGAGCCTTGAACTGTGGTAATCCTTGCACCATCTGCTTCTGTTGAAGGTCCTTGAGACCATTCCAACTTAAGTGACCATACCTACGGTGCCAAAGTTGAGATTGATCTTCCATAGTCAAGTTGAAGCAATGTTGCTCTTTTAACAGTGAGCGAGCAAGAATGATAAACATTATGTTGAAAGACATTTCAGTTTCCATGATCAAACCTCTCTCAGGATGATAAATTTTGCCTTTTCCACGTTGTACGAGGATAGTAAGGCCCTTTTCTTGCAGCTGACCAATGCTCAGTAAGTTGTTTTTCAACTCTAGTACATAGAATGCTCCTGTAATCACTTGCATGAGACCATTCACTTCCATTCGAATGTTCCCTTTTCCCAGAACAACAAGGCTTGAGTTGTTTCCCATCTTCACGTGTTCTCTAAAGCTTTCATCTAACTCTGAGAATAACTCCTTTTTCCCACTCATATGGTTGCTGCAACCTGAGTCTAGAAACAAAAGTTCGTCTCTGCCAGCTTCCTGGATATCCATATAAGCCATCAGCAACATCTCTTCACTTGTTTCTGCGTAATTTACTTTTCCATCTTTGTCTTTCTTGGTGTACTCCCACTGAAAATGACCTAGTTGATGACACTTGTAGCATTCAATGGTAGACCTATCAAGGCCATACCTACTTCTTCCTCGACCTCGTCCTTGAAGTGTACCACGTCCACCTCTTCTACCCCCTGATTGAGGGTCATAGGCAACCTTCAATGCTTGCTCATCCATGTTGTGCCTACTCATCCGTTGTTCTTGAACTAACAAGCTACTTTGCATCTCATCAATGGACATGACATCTAGATAGTTAGACTCCTCAATAAAGCATACAACGTAGTCATATTTTGGAGTCATGGATCTCAGAAATTTCTCAATAACCACCACATCCTCCATTTTCTCTCAATGAACCCTCATCTTGTTGGCTATGGTGAGGGTCCTTGAAAAGTAATCGTTCACAGATTCGCCTACCTTCATATGAAGCACCTCGAACTCTTTGCGAAGAGCTTGCAACTGTGCACGCTTGACTCGTGCAGTTCCCTGGTACTTCTGCTTCAATAAATCCCAAATGTCCTTTGCTGTCTCTTTCTTCAAAATCGTCTCTAGGATAGAGCGGTCAATAGCTTGGAACAGGTAGTTTTTTGTTTTCAAATCCTTCAACTTTTGATCTTCAATCGTCTTCCTCTGTGCATCTGTGGGATCATCTCCTTCTGCTGCTGCAGGGATCCCGGTCTCCACGAGGGTCCAAAACTCCTTGGAACGCAAGAAGTTTTCCATGAGCATACTCTAGTGATCATAATGCCCATCAAACTTAGGTATCGCAGGTTGCACGAAACTACTCTCCGCTGCCATGTCGTTGTTCTAGCTCCGGTCATTTTCAAGCTTTGATCAGGCCCCGTGATGGAGCTCTGATACCAAATGTTAGAACCTGGAATGAACGTTTGACAGAAATATATATTTGATCAAGAACACAAGAACTGGGAGAATGATCCTTGTTTTATTCAAGAGCATACAATGGCATTAAATAGCCATGCAAAACAAACTGGAAGGGAAAGCATAACAACCCACGTTTTCACAGCCTAATAACGTGGTACATGACTAGTGATGGAAACAAACTAAAACAAACATATCCCTCAAAGTTAGGAATTATTATCCACTACTTTAAACAAACCTACAAACCAGGAAACCCAACCTAAACCTAACGGCTAGGTAACCCTATAACTTCAACAGCAAGCTCGTCTTCGAGGCGTTGTAAAGCTGAACTTTCCCTTTGAACCTCATCTTCCAACAATTGCACTTGTCGGCGATGCATTACATAAGAAATAGAACACTCATGCAGGGTGTTCTAGTTGTCAATTCGAAAGAGATAAACCTGATGTTGTAGAAACTGAATATCATGAGTATAATCTTCCACCAACCGACGAGATGTGATAACTTGGTCATATAAAGAAACCACAAGACGTCGGGAACTTTGGAGGTGCGAATCAGAGGAATCGCTTGGATTAGATTGGGTGTCAAAAATGTTGTGTCTAAGTCTTTTATCAAACATAATTATAAGGGGAAGCTTATAGTCGTGCAATTGTGACATATGTCGGCATACTATCAATTGCAAGTCAAATTGATCCTGTTAGGACACATTGATAGTAAAAATAAAGAACACAATAAACATGAACTTTTTCTTAACAGTTATATCTTTGCAAGTGCACAAAATCGATTGAGATAGTGTAATGACAAGCAAAGGTCGATCCCTCGAGGACTTGTTCAATGATTAATCCAATTAAGTTTATATTTCAATTAACTCAATTAAAACATACAAAATAATGAGACAAATAAAGGCACATGGCAATAAAGACTCCGAGTTAACACGAAGTCCTCTCCTGGGTGTCCACATCCGCTCAATCGATTATATTCATTCCTTAGGATAACCCTAAACCTAACTTAACATGCAAGAAAGAAAACAAGACTCAACAAAGACTCAAAACAATGAAAAACGGCAAGGCGGGGGGAGGGGTGGGTGGGGGATGGTGGGGTGTGTGTGGGTTGGAAGTGGGGTTGGTTGTGGTGGGGGTTGGTTTATGCTTTTGGAATTGAAAGTTAAAGACAAGTAAATTAAAGTGCAGAAAATAACAATGCAAGGATAATGACTGATTGATTTAATCTATTAACTAAGACGAATTCAGGCTTACTATCCACCCTAACCAATTATAGTGATTAACCAGATTTCCTTGATCCATTACTATGAACTCTCTAAATATAGTGCCCATGCAAAGGTCCCGATGGTTGGCTCACTCCACACATGTTATTCTCTCTTACTTGCCATGTCCTAAGCATGATGTGTACCTAGAACATCTATCATTTACCGGTTAAGATGATGCATGAAGTACAAAGAGAATTTAATGACACTACACTACCCCTAGAAAAGTGATGTGCAATCCAAGGTTGTCATGATTTTAGATTACGAATAGGTGTCCCTCCACCTACCCTCGATGATGCAAATCACAAGAGGATATGATGGTCCGTCAAGCAATTACATAAATAATTATATGCAAATAAGGTAGCTAAGCTTATAGGCATAAATTAAGTTCATTAAGCTCAGTAATCCAACTTATTTAGCATTCATAGCAATTAAAATCAAGAGCTAGAAATCTAATTAAATAACTAACATGGCTAGGGCTTCAAGCAACCCTAATCCTAGAAAGACTACTCAAGCATAATTGAAAGTAAAACAGACATATTGGAATTCATAATTACAATCAAATAATAAAGCAAAGTAAAGAGAAAGATTGTTGAATGATGATGCACGACAGGGGATCACACCAAGGCTTTCTCCTCCAATGCTTCGCGCACAACTCTCTCTCCCAAACTTGAAAAATAAAACAGTTTGAATTTTAAAACTGATTTACAATGAAAGTGCGGCTAGGGTGTCTAGAGATCCTCACACGCGAGCACTTTGGTCCTTTAAATAGGGAATCTAGACCTCTACAAAGTAGGAGACATTCTACGACAAAATCCTAATAAAAAAACTGACTTAAAACTCCTATCCTAGTTAGGTATGAAAACGGACTCAAAAAGGCAATCTTTGAAGGACAAGGACTAGGAATTGTGGAAACTTTGTAAGATAAATCTTCTGAGCTTTATTGCATGCCAAGGCAGATTCTGGAATCTTCTGGAGGTTGCTTGGACGTTAAGAACTAGGCTGGGCCATCCCAAAGACATTAAAAACACGGCTAGACCTTAGTCTGGGCTTCACGGTTACATTATTGGACTTCTAAGAACTCAGCGCGTCAATGACCAATGCAGCTGGGACAAACCACGTCTTGGACTTCTATATGACAAAGCTGCTCAAAAATGGGCAGAAAGGGTGATCGCAAAACTGCGCCCTAATTAGGGCGTAAATGAGACACATACGTATCATTAGAATTTCCAGGTGGGCCTTCAGGCTTCTTTAGCTTGCTAACATAATCTAAGAACCAAATATGGCTAATGTCTCACTTTGTTCCATTAAATTCTAGGCCTTGACACATTTTGTCCTCACAAGACCTGAATTAGGGTGCACATTTAGGGCACAGGACAAGGCTCGGCTGAAGCTCTTCAGGGACTCCATTTAGGGCGCAGGACATGTCTTCAGGGCCAGATTTAGGGCGCAAATTTAGGGCGCGGGACATGTCTTCGGTGCACGATTTAGGGCCTGAACTTCAACTTGAGACATCTCCTTCGTTATAACTCCGTATTGAGTAATTCTTTTTGCATTGTTTCCAGAATTTACCTATCTTTCCAAATCTACACAAGTCTCACTATATTGATCATTTTATACTATGGATGGCACGAAATCATTAAAAATTCAAGTAAGAGAAGTACTAAGTGACATCAAAATGATGTATAAATAATGACTGAATACACATCAACAACACTGGCAAGAAAAGCAGTCTGGAAAATGGAAATGTGGCCAAAAAATGGCTGCACACCGAAATTCTTAATTTGAAAAGCATAAAGAAAGGATACTTTATTCCTTACAACGAAAGGAAATTACATATTCACGACCCCATGATGAGGTTTCCCAACGGCCCGATCTACAAATCCTTGACTAAACCCATCCCGGTAAGCCAAGCATCGCATACGACATATCAGCTTGTCACGAGCATCTAAGTCAACCAAAAGTCGATCCTCCTCGTCGCAAAACGCTACTAACACACACTCAAGCGGGATCATATGATCCCTAGCTTCCGGCAGCGACTCTCTGAGTGCCATAGCACGAGCACAGAGGGAGGCCTCACGATAAGTTTCATGATTATGTGCCTCAGTTGAAGTAGCCAGGAGATGGATTTGTTTCTCCAGTTCCCGGATAACTTTTACCTGATCTTGAGATTCACTTTGGAGACGTTGCACGATCTGCATGGAATTAGTAACAGGGACCTCTATAGCGTCACGACTACTAGAGGCCATATCAGAAGATAAAGATTAAGTGTGTGCATAAGGTGAACACAGGTGCATGGCATTTTATAGGCTGATAAGAGGCGGTTTCCTTGAGCAAGACAATCTCGGAGAATAAATAAACATAAAATAGGAAGAGATAAATCCTATCCAGAAAATGTTTATTTTATTCATGATAAAAGAAAAAGGTCAAAAATACATTAAAGTAAATAAAAATGGAGAGAGTCAATTATCAACGATGGGAGAAATTGACCCCCGCCATGCCATGGTGGAGAGAGCGGAGCACGTCAGCATCACGAGCTTTGGCCCGGTCCACTTCAATATCGGTAACCTCCACCAACTCTGCCAACAGTTGTGCTTTCTGCTGGCGTATCCTAAGAAGTTCCTCTCGGTGAACCCGACTCTAGTGCTCCGCCCTGGCCTTACTCCCTTCCTATGCGGCCTTCATCTGTTCTAGCTTTTCTACTAGAAGGTCGTTTTCATAGCGAAGGTTGCTCAGGGCCTCCACTAATTGATCGTACGATGGAAAGAATGAGATGGAATAGGAGGACACTTCCGAAGAACTAGTAGAAACACGAGAAGCCATCGAAAGTTTTTTTCAATGGACTTTTTAGAAGGTTATCTGCCGGTTTTTTTCTATAAACCTGAATGGGCATTTAGGTGATTAATGGAGGATTTATTACCGTGCGGATGAAAATGATTATATTATAGTAATTGAAAGGAATAGTAGAATTCGAGGAGTCCGAGTACACATTCACGTGTGCAAAGGAGTTCAAATTTAAAAAGAAAGAAGAAAGTATATCGTTACGAACAAGGGCCTAGAATAAAAGGGCCAAAATATACAAAAAAAAAAAAAGGGCCCAAATTAAGAACTCTAGCGAACGACTCATCATAGTTTGCAGCCCAACTAGCATCATACTTAAATTTAAGGATAAATGATTTTTCTGTTCATGGATTTCCTAGATTTTGGCCTCCATCTCTCGAAGGCTATTCTCACTTGCTGATATCCGGGTTTTGGCCTGAATATACGATTGCTTGATAGACGCACACTTCACCTCCTGAATAGCAAGCTGAGCTTTGAGGTCTTCCAGTCTCTGTGTTCTGCTAATCAGCTCACGATTCCATTGGGCACATTCCTCATTTTCACTAGAAAATTTATGCTTCAATGTTTCTAGATCATTTTGAGTTGGAGTCCCAACCATTAAAGCATCCCGTTTTTCTGTTTGATGAACAATGTCATCCCAATAAATGTCTAGAACCCTGATCGCGGATTGAACAGAAGCAGAGACCGCATGCAAGAAATGGGAAAAGATAAATAAAGCCTTCCTAACTTCGTCCAAGTCCTGAATCTATTTACCGTCAACGAATGCCTTGATGAGGTCCCGAGCAGTAGAATATTCGGGACTAGGAGGCACCATAAGCGTAGTACCATTAGAAGGTTTTGCCTGAGTTGAACAAATGAAAGATTCTGCTTCCTTCTCCAAAAGCTCGACTTCAGGTGATTTGAAGGCCTGGCGAACAGAAAGAAGTTGACCAGAATCAAGGAAATGAAAAGACCAAGCAGTAGGAAATGGACATAAGATTACCGTTTCAGAAGCATTGGTAGCCCCAAGCTTTTCTCCAACAGAGCCACCCTCACAGAAAACTGCAAAGGTAGGACTCGGAGTGTCGGCCTCAAGGATTAACATTGAAGACCCAGAAGCTAGAAAGACCAGTCCTTCAGAGGAAACGGGAGACAGTTGACAACCCACTATGGCAGGAGTTTCACAAACAGAAAGGAAGTGACTCACATATACTTTGACGCCCTAGGAGTCTCCAGTGGAAATTTCAAGAAAACCAGGAACTGATGAACTCGGGGAGGAAGCAGCTACTTCACAAGAAACCTCAGCCCGAACCACGAAACTCACCACTGCTACAACTGAAGTGAAAGGGGTCACAATAGAGACAGTTAGAAAGTCTAACTCCACACCGATCAAAGGTAGAGCAGTTGCCTCAAGGGGAATGAGAGACCTGTCAACAGAGTTAAGAACTTGGGGCATCGAGGAAGGAATAAACGGGGTAGATCCAGGGGTCAAAACCGAGACATCCCAGAAGCAGGAGAAACTAACGAAGTCGAGGCAGAATCTGAATGATCAGAAGAAAGATCAATTTTCATGAGAACACTCCCAGATGGAATAACATTACCTGACGGGTCAGGGATCGGGACATTTTCCTGAAAGAAATATGCATTTAGTAAGGCAAAAATCCCAAAGCTACACAGTAATGCCCTAAAGAAAGGATAGCCTAACCTCCTAGGCTTGAAACATAAGGCTTAAGGGAGTATCACTCTGAGGAAAGGCTTTAGCAGCAGCGGTCGGATTGGGATCCCGAAAGGGTGGGGATGCTTTATTTCTCTTGGAAAGCTTCCTCCGACTTAGGAAATCAAACAAATGTTCGCCATTGCTACCTTCATTTTCCAAAACTAGACGACATTTTCGTTTCCGCATTTTGACCTTAGGTTGAGTATGGCTATCAGGAGTAGGATTCAAAAGTGTCACTACCACAACAGAAGAAGAGCTTGTTTGTTTGGAACAACCGGTTGACTTCCGGGAGGATCCATGATTGGCTAAAAGCAAAAAGATGGGTAAGTAAGTAAAAGAAAGTTCATACAGAAAAAGAAGAGGAATGCTTACTTGAACTCGGGATAGGTGGTTCCTTCGTATCCCTTCCATCCTTGAAATGCTCCCATGCCTCAAAGAAAAGATCTCCATCCTTCTGTTGGAAGGTTTGAATCTCCCTTTTAAGTTGTCTTGTCTTTTGGGCTGGGAAAAACTTCTTCAAAAATTTAGTGGCCAATTGTTCCTAAGTAGTAATGGAACCTGCAGCCAGAGAATTCAACCACAACTTAGCATTATCTTTTAAGGAGAAAGGAAAGAGAATTAACCTGATTCCTTTTGGAGTTAAGCCCTAGATGTTCTGAGTCTTGCAGAGATCGAAAAAATACCTAATGTGCAACTATGGATCCTCAGAAGGTGTGCCTCTATAGTGCAGCACCATGTTAAGCAATTGAGGTGATAAATTGATGGTTGGTAAGCAATGCATGATGGTTGATTAAGGTTTTGAGGGACAAAGGAGTCCTTCATTGGCCTTCGAACCTGTTCATCCCCCATTTTGTTCACAGATTCTGATCTTTCTCCTTCTTCAAAATCTTCTCTTTGTGTGTTAAGTTTTGCCCTCTCAGCTTGCTTTCGAAGACGTCGAAGAGTTCGTTCAATCTCAGGATTTTAGGCAATGACCGCTAAATTTTGGGATCGACGACCTTGCATAAACGAAATTCAACCTGTAAAAGAAAACAAAAAATCAATTTCAGCACAAACTTGTTACACAGTCCCCGACAACGGCGCCAAAACTTGTTGTACAAATAGAAACCTATAAATTACGCAACTATATGCACGTTTTAACTCGCAAGTGCACAAGATCAGACAAATAGTATAGAAAGCAAATACGAGATCAATCCCACGAGGACTGGACTAATGTGTTTAAAATTGATTTTAAGATGATTTTGAAAATTGAAAATTTCGAAACAAAATATTAAAAAAAACAACGTTTGATTAAAAATAGAATTGGATTGAGGTTAAAACAATGTGAGAAAACCAATTAGGGATTCGATGTTCACCGCTAATCTTCTTCCTTCAGCAAATGATATGCACAATACTACAAAACAGATTTTAGATGCTCATGTTTGTCAACCTAAAGGCATCATATCTACTCTTTAAATTATTGATTTCCCTAAGCAACAAGTTTGGTTTGGGTATCTACGCCAACTCTTTTCATTCTGAAAGTGTTTACCAAGGTATCTACTAAGTTGCACTTTAAGAACGCATAGCACAATGGAAATCGACAAACACACAACTCCTAGAACATGGTATCTATTCTAGTTATTCATGATGATTAATTTCAAGAACTTATAACTAGTTCTTTTGTTACTCTCACATGCACAAGATTCGGTCATCTAAATTTACCTATGTAACAAACTCAATACACAGCATGCATATGGTGATCAAGCATAACATAACGTATGTAATGATTAAAATACAATCTGAAATTAATCAATTAAGCATCACAAAAGTAGTTTACAGCAAAGGCATATCAAAATGCTTAACGAAACATGATTAGGGCTTCAATCGAGCCCTAACTAAAGTACTTAGTTACCCATAATTTAAATAGACAGCAAGAACATACGAAATAGAAAATAAAAAGAGGAAGAAGATAGATCTTTGAAGATGTGTTGGTCAGCCTGAGTGATTGGATGACGCCTTGACGTTCCTCCTTGCTTCCTAAGCCTTTTAGACCTTGGAACCTTGAAGGATGGAGCAGAATGGGTTGGTGTGGCTGAGTCCTTGTGTGAGAGCCCAGACGTTTTCTGCAATTTTTAGGGAGAAAAAGAGCTGTTTCAAAGTATGAGCTAGAGAGAGAGATGTTTCTGCCTTTTTGTGTGGGAGAATGACTATTTGATGGCTGCCTTTTTGTCTTCCCTGTGCATTTTCCTCTTATCCAATGTATGTGTCTGCCCCTTTGCTGCCAAAATTGATGTGGGTGTTAATTTCCTTAATGAGGGAGAGAGACGCTACTATTGGTATTCGCTGATTAATCAATCCTCATGCTGTGGCTGCTCCTCTCCCTTTATTTTTTATTTTTTTATCTACCTTTTTCTAATTAAAACACTTCCTCCCGTAACCCTAATAAACTAGGCCTCTAGTAGTACAAGCCCGATAAGGATTAGAAAACTCCAATTCACAAACCGTAAAATTCTCTAGAAACTAGACTTCCGTATCTTTCCAACGATATATGGCCCATCTTCTAGTTCTTCCCGAGCAGTTGCAGTTAATTTCGAGAAGTTGACATATCTGATGAAGTCTGTTTCAAAGTTTCCACCTTAAATTTCCAAAACAGCACTCATTAACTCCTTTTGTAACTTTGCTTCCAAAAATCCTACAAAACACGAAAAACAAGCTAAGTATCATGAAAACATAGGAAACATGCTAAGAAAAGCATAAGAAAACAAGATAAAACGTCGCATAAATATGCTTCTATCAAATTCCCCCACACTTAAGCTTTTGCTAGTCCTCGAGCAAAACAGAAACAAAGAATGAAAGAAAAACAAAGACTCAATGATTCAACGTAAACCTTCCAACATTTGTCTCAGAGATTTTCAATGGATAATGACATATTAAGATTCATCATAAGCATAAGAATTGGTCCACATGATTCGAGAGTTAATACACCTTCATAGAAATCATACACATACTCACAATTAAATCAATCAAAGTAAAAGTACAAAGAGAGATACATGCTGAAACAATTAGCTCAAAATCACACTGAATACACTCTGATTTTACCTCATATTTTCTGGTTAAGTCACTCTTCCTATACTAGTTATATGTGAGAGGATTGATGTAAAAGGGAAACAAATTGCTCACATATGATTTAACAAGAAAGAAAGGCACTTTCAAAAATTTTCTTTTGAATATGATCCCATGAAAGGAATGCTACTACTTGAATGCAAGAACAAGTGACACCATATGCTCATACTTCATTCAAATCTCTACATATCGATATAAACACAACAAACAAGATCAAAAGGTCTTTATGAAGATTGTAATGGGGCCAAGGGGTTAGGGGTTAAAGAAAGAATGGATATGGATAACACAAGGTTCTTGAAGAAATAGTACAAGCATGCAATGATGTCAGAGACATAAGAACTTGTATCACCATCAAGGCTTAAAAATCATATAAGTATCAACCAAGTACATACACTCAATGGCCAATTTGAACATTATTGACCATACTTCAACAATCAATACATGAACGGTCAGGGCATTAACAATTCAAACACAATGCCGATTTTTTTTTTCTCCTTTTTTTTCTTCTTTTTTTTCTGGTGCACACTCCAAATCGTGTACAATTCTTATCTTTTTTTTTTTTTTTTTTTCATTTGAACATTCCCCCAAACTTGCTCTTTTAACACCCCTTGATTCACAATTAAGTCTCCACAAATTATGCTTTACTAATCTTTAAGAAAAAGGGTAAGGATGAAAGTGTTTAGGCTAGGTGAGGAAAATGAGGGTTATGAAACAAAAAGGCTTAAAAAAAGGCTCAACAAGGGTTTACCTAGAGGAAAGTATATCATGGGTCAAAGGCCATTTTGGCAATGGTGGTAATCTAGGTGCCTTCATCATCTCAAGTATGTCATGCAAATCAATTCAATGCCTCGAAAAGAAATTAGTACCAGTTCTAGCATTTAGTTCCAATGATGATAGGCAATTCAAGTAGCAACCAAGCAAAGAAAGATAAGATCATACAACAACTTAATTGAGAAGATAGTGATAGATTAAACTAATACAACTCTCTCAAACAAAGGATAAAGGCTCAAAAGCTCACAAAAGGGTTGTATTGAGATTCATTCAATTAAGAATGTTATGGGTACCAATTACTCGGGTGATTACATGTGATTTTGCATATGATAACCATGAGTATTAACCAAAGAATAATTTCAGACCTTGAGTCATGCTTAGAAGTCATCTTAAGGTCATGCAATTAAAAACCAAATCTCATCATTGTGTTGGAAAGAAACCTAAGACACAAACAAACACAAAGATTACCCAAAGAACACTACTAAACCGACACAAACTAAAACTAAAGCTGAAAACAAAGCTGTAATTAATTTTTTTTTTTTAATTTTTTTTTGGACCGACGCAAAAATCAATGGAAAACACAAGTGTTTCCCCAGCCCCGCCACACTTAAATCTAACATTGTCCTCAATGTTTGAAAGTTAAAGTATAAACAATGAAGCATTTAAGGAAGGAGAAACAAGTGACGACACGCACAAAGAAAATAAAATAAAATAAAACAAAACAAAACAAACGAAGGCAAGGTTAATGACAAAGAAGGACAGGGTAAGAGAAAGCAAATCTGATTGTCAGTGGTTGTAGAGTGCCAAAAATGTCATCATCCTCTTCACATGGGTTGCCTCCCAACTTCCCTTTGGGTTACCTCCCAAGTAGTGCTAAGTTTATAGTCTTCAGCTAGACTGTTGGACTCTCATGCAATGTACTGAACAGGTTGGAGAGTCACATCCTCCTCTCTAGGCTCAAAGCTCATCTCAATATAGGGCTTTACTCTGTGCCCATTCACCATGAATGTCTTATTCTTCTCTTTGCTATGAACCTCCAAAGCTCCAAGAGGGAAAACTTTTGTAACAACATAAGGACCGTACCACCTAGACTTGAGCTTACCAGGGAAAAGTCTCAATTTTGAATTGTAGTACAACACCTTCTGTCCCACATGAAACTCCTTCCTAACTAGCCGCTTATCATGATACGCCTTGGTCCATTCCTTATACAACTTAGCATTCTCATATGCATCCTACCTCAACTCTTCAAGCTCATTCCCTTCATTCTTCATCACTATGATTCCACTCTTCCTAGGCACAACATGAACTGGACTCACCCATTTGATATATGAGATGGGGTAGATGATGCCAACATCCAAGAGCTTAAGAACCTCTACTCTCACTACTTCATTCATGTGTGGGTTAAGCCGTCTCTGAGCATCCCTGATAGGCTTTGCATTATCTTCACGGAGGATTCTGTGCATGGACTGGGATGGACTTATGCCTTTGATGTCGGCAATGGTCCGCCCTAATGCAGTCTTATGCTCCCTAAGGACTCTCAACAACATCTCTTGCTCCACCAAACTCAAGTTTGCAGCAACTATCACTGGTAATGTCTGGTTCTCTCCCAAGTAAGCAAACTTCAATTGTCCAGGTAGTTGCTTCAATTCTAATTCTGGTGCCCTGACAATAGAAGGGACAAGAGCAGTATTAGTAGACACAAGAGTTTCAAAGGGAGGTACATACTTACTTGGATAAGGCTGAGAAGCCTCAAGAGAATGCACAGCTTCATGGAGGTCTATCTCTGTAACATCACATCCACGTTCATAATTCAGCCTTGTGAGGTTGTGGGCTATGCATGCCTCCAAAGGGTCAATGCTATGTACCTGAAACACTTGCTCAACAACACTTCCTACCACATCAATCTTGAAACAATCATGGTTATCATGTGGTAATTTGATAGTGTCAGACAACATGAATGCTATCTTCTTACCATTAACTTTCGTGCGTATAGTACCATTTTTCACACTTATCTTTGTATCAGCATTTACCATAAAGGGTCTACCAAGAAAAATAGGTAATGAAGATGGCATAGGGGAATCTTCCATATCCAGAACAACAAAATCAGCAGGCAAAATAAATTCATTTACGTGAACCAAAACATCCTCTAATATACCTCTAGGTCTTCTGATGCTTCTATCTTCCAATTGCAATATAATTGAGGTTGGTTTGAGCTCCACCAACCTCAACTCCTCATAAATGGTAAAAGGAAACAAGTTAATGCTTGCTCCTAAATCAAGCAAAGCACGTTCAAATAGACGGTCACCAACCCTGCAAGGAATAGTAAAACTACCTGGATCTTTTAGTTTAGGTGGTTGCTTTCTCAATAAAACCGCACTTATCTCCTCAGTCAATGCAACTTTCTCATGTTCCTAAAACTGTCTTTTGTGTGTACAACAATCCTTTAAAAACTTAGCAAAAGATATAATCTGTTTAATTGCATCATGTAAAGGAATGTTGAAAACTACTTTTCTCAAAGTTTCAAAAATATCAAGAAGATGTTTTTCTTTCTTTTGCTTAACTAATCTTTGACATAAGGGTGACAATATCACCTTCTCCTTCTCACTTACCTTTGTGGCTGGAGTTGGTTCAACATTTTCTGGATCTTTCTCATCTGTCACCACCTTGTTGTCAACTACCTTGCCACTTCTAAGGATTGTCACAGCCTTGAGCTGCTCCTGGCCTCCCGGATTAGGTATGGTTTGTGATGGAAACTCTCCTTTCTTCCTCTTAATTAGCTCCTATGCCATTTGCCCAACTTGTGCCTCCAATCTCTGAATAGCTTGGCTAGTTGTGGCTTCTATTTTCTGAATGTTCTAACTAGTTAGAGCACCTTCAAGATTATTCTTCTTCTTGTCAGTATTTGGTTGTGCCACATGTGATGAAGCATGATAATTACTTCCCTGCTGGAAGTTCTTCTGCTTCCCTTGTGGATTAAGCACATTCTGACTGTTGCTCCAAGAGAAATTTGGGTGGTCTTTTCATCCTGGATTATAAGTGTTCGAATATGGGTCGTTCTTGGGATGATAGTTTTTTTGCCCCACATAATTAGCTTGCTCATGATCTGTAAAACAAGACATACGACAAGTCTCAGTAGTATGATTAGAATGAGAACATATAGCACATATCTCGACTTTAGCAACTTGTTGAACTTGAGAGATGTTCTAAGCTGACATTGCTTTCACCAGCATATCTAACTTCTTCTCCATTGTTGCCATTTGACTCTGGACTCCACCATTTGTGCTAACTTCATAAACACCTTTACTTTTTACTCCTTGTCTCCCTCTTGATGAGAATTGCTGAGAATTTTCACTTGGGGTCTCAAATAGCTCAATGGCTTCATCACTGCTCTTTTCCATAAGCACACCTCCACAAGCTGAATCAACAAGACTTTTGTTAATATCATTTAAACCTTCATAAAAAACGTGTACCTAATCTTCTTGAAATAGATTGTGTGGTGCACACTTGAGAAGCAACTCCTTGAAATGCTCCCATGCCTCAAAGAAAAGATCTCCATCCTTCTGTTGGAAGGTTTGAATCTCCCTTTTAAGTTGTCTTGTCTTTTGGGCTGGGAAAAACTTCTTCAAAAATTTAGTGGCCAATTGTTCCTAAGTAGTAATGGAACCTGCAGCCAGAGAATTCAACCACAACTTAGCATTATCTTTTAAGGAGAAAGGAAAGAGAATTAACCTGATTCCTTTTGGAGTTAAGCCCTAGATGTTCTGAGTCTTGCAGAGATCGAAAAAATACCTAATGTGCAACTATGGATCCTCAGCAGGTGTGCCTCTATAGTGCAGCACCATGTTAAGCAATTGAGGTGATAAATTGATGGTTGTTAGGCAATGCATGATGGTTGATTAAGGTTTTGAGGGACAAAGGAGTCCTTCATTGGCCTTCGAACCTGTTCACCCCCCATTTTGTTCACAGATTCTGATCTTTCTCCTTCTTCAAAATCTTCTCTTTGTGTGTTAAGTTTTGCCCTCTCATCTTGTTTTCGAAGACGTCGAAGAGTTCGTGCAATCTCAGGATTTTAGGCAATGACCGCTAAATTTTGGGATCGATGACCTTGCATAAACGAAATTCAACCTATAAAAGAAAACTAAAAATCAATTTCAGCACAAACTTGTTACACAGTCCCCGACAACGGCACCAAAAACTTGTTGTACAAATAGCAACCTATAAATTACGCAACTATATGCATGTTTTAACTCGCAAGTGCACAAGATCAGACAAATAGTATAGAAAGCAAATACGAGATCATTCCCACGAGGACTGGATTAATATGTGTTTAAAAATGATTTTAAGATGATTTTGAAAACTGAAAATTTCGAAACAAAATATTAAAAAAAACAGCGTTTGATTAAAAATAGAATTGGATTGAGGTTAAAACAATGTGAGAAAACCAATTAGGGATTCGATGTTCACCGCTAATCTTCTTCCTTAAGCAAATGATATGCACAATGCTACAAAACAGATTTTAGATGCTCATGTTTGTGAACCTAAAGGCATCATATCTACTCTTTAAATTATTGATTTCCCTAAGCAACAAGTTTGGCATGGGTATCTACGCCAACTCTTTTCATTCTTAAAGTGTTTAGCATGATATCTACTAAGTTGCACTTTAAGAACGCATAGCACAATGGAAATCGACAAACACACAACTCCTAGAACATGGTATCTATTCTAGTTATTTATGATGATTAATTTCAAGAACTTATAACTATTTCTTTTGTTACTCTCACAGGCACAAGATTCGGTTATCCAAATTTACCTATGTAACAAACTCAATACACAACATGCATATGGTGATCAAGCATAACATAACGTATGTAATGAGTAAAATACAATCTGAAATTAATCAATTAAGCATCACAAAAGTAGTTTACAGCAAAGGCATATCAAAATGCTTAACGAAACATGATTAGGGCTTCAATCGAGCCCTAACTAAAGTACTTAGTTACCCATAATTTAAATAGACAGCAAGAACATACAAAATAGAAAATAAAAAGAGGAAGAAGATAGATCTTTGAAGATGTGTTGGTCAGCCAGAGTGATTGGATGACGCCTTGACGTTCCTCCTTGCTTCCTAAGCCTTTTAGACCTTGGAACCTTGAAGGATGGAGCAGAATGGGATGGTGTGGCTGAGTCCTTGTGTGAGAGCCCAGACGTTTTCTGCAGTTTTTAGGGAGAAAAAGAGCTGTTTCAAAGTATGAGCTAGAGAGAGAGACGTTTATGCCTTTTTGTGTGGGAGAATGACTCTTTGCTGGCTACCTTTTTGTCTTCCCTGTGCGTTTTCCTCTTGTCCCATGTATGTGTCTGCCCCTTTGCTGCCCAAAATTGATGTGGGTGTTAATTTCCTTAATGAGGGAGAGAGACGTTACTGTTTGCATTCACTGCTCAATCAATCCTTACGTTGTGGCTGCTCGTCTCCCTTTATTTTTTATTTTTTTATCTTCCTTTTTCTGATTAAAACGCTTCCTCCCGTAACCCTAATAAACTAGGCCTCTAGTAGTCCAAGCCCGATAAGGATTAGAAAACTTGAAATAGAAGGAATGCTGAATTCCAGCTCGGCCTGACCTTGCTGTACTAAAACGGCCATAACTCATTCTAGAAAACTCCAATTCACAAACCGTAAAATTCTCTAGAAACTAGACTTCCGTATCTTTCCAACGATATATGGCTCATCTTCTAGTTCTTCCCGAACATGTGCAGTTAATTTCGAGAAGTTGACACATCTGCTGAAGTCTGTTTCAAAGTTTCCTCCTTAGATTTCCAAAACAACACTCATTAACTCCTTTTGTAACTTTGCTTCCAAAAATCCTACAAAATACGAAAACAAGCTAACTATTAAGAAAACATAGGAAACATGCTAAGAAAAGCATAAGAAAACAAGATAAACGTCGCATAAATATGCTCCTATCACCCCTCAACACCAAAGGTCGTCCCACCAAGCGCTAGCACCGACTCACTAGCATTAGGGATTGGGACCTCAGATTGATGGCTTGCCTCACCTCCTCAGCATTCTTCAGAATACTCCTCTCTGCGTCCTTAGGCATGACTACAAAGCAAAACACAACACATCACAAAGAGACCGGTAAACCTACATAAGCCGAGCCATAAAGACTTACCTATTAAGGAGATCAAGCTGACCTCTCGAAGGATAGAAGGCAAGGGAAGAATAAACTGATTCCGCTCGGTCAGATTCAAGTTCTTCCTCACTTCATGACAAATTTGTCGACTCTTCCCAGCACTTTCCACCGCAGGAAGAACAGCTGCAAGACAAAACCACTGGTCAGACAACAACAAGTAAGAAGATACAAAAAAAAAAAAAAAAAACACAACAGAGACTAAGACCGACTTGGGCTGTTGAGCTTCTGGAACTTTGAGGGAATACCCTCCCCACCCCATGCCCCACCGACAAACACAAACTTAGACTTGTATGTCTTTTGGGAGGAAGGCACACTATGAATACATTCACGCCTCTCCTTCTTATCACGACACCGAACGTGCACCCAGTCCCTGCTCTGCTGCTGCTGGCCAAATCATACAAGTACATGACCTGCTCATAGGTCGGCTCAAGTTTCCCTGCCTTCTTGAAAGCCGCATAAAGACTGATCATAACAATCCACACATTAGGATTGAGTTGACCGAGAGCCACCCACATCCTCTTCACTATCATCCTCAGCCACAGAAGAAGGGGAAACCTCAGACCATGCATGTACAACTCTGGGTAGAAGAGTGCATAGCCTGGTGGAGTTTCACTAAGCATCTCATCAGCTCGGACTACCTTGAACTTCACATACTTGGGAGCATCCCAGTTGGCATGCCATTTGTTCAGCCCTGCCTGCGTCTCGTTGTTGAACATCTCATCCACTGTGAACTAGGCATCTTTGATCGGCACGGCCTTCACCACATCTCGAGGAGGAAGATTCCCACTCGGTTTATCCGCAATAGTAACCTTACCACTATGCCGACCATGCTTACTCTTCAAAGCACGGACGGATAGAACCTCATCTTCCTCCTCAACCTGATCATCCACCTCTTCAAACACTCTACCACTAGGCCCAACCTCAGGCTGGTCAGTCCTACCCTCAAACCGAGCCCTTATGAGCCTCTCATCTTCAGCCTCCTCTTCAAACGGGTCGGGCACCTAAGTGTTTTTCCCCCTTTACCACTCGAAAATCCTTTGTTTTGAGTTGGCACTTCCTCTTCAAACTCTTCCCAGCCGCTCGACTATGCCTACTCAACTTCGGTCTCAACATTCTCGTTGTAATCTTGCACTTCATTATATTGACTATCCGAGTCTGACATGATGACAATTTAGGGAAAGAAAAGGAAAAAAAAAACTATGACCGACCGAACACTATGCCTACACAGATCCAACCACCATTCGACCACCGGTTCTTCACCAGTTCATCAAAAAACATAACTTTGATTCAAATCAACAAAGGAAACAACAACATACCGTCCAATCGTCAAAAAAAGTTTTGTAACCGTCAAATCGTGTCGCAACGTTACTTAGTCCCGGGATGTCAAAATTGGCTAATTTTTGGCGTAGAAGATCTATGAGTACGTACAATAAATGTGGACGATTAGATTGGTCGATTGATTTCGAAAATTATTTAAAATCGTAAAATCATCTTATTCATCAAACACTTTTAAAACCCTTTAAGTATATTTCAATACGTTTTTCTATACATCTTCAAAAGGGAGTTTCCTCCTATTCGCAACATAGGGAATCCCCCAGACCTAACTAAAGTTTTTTTTCTTTGTAGAAAAAAAGTTGTTCTTGTCGGCCGTCGAAGACATCTTTATCTGAGGAACAAGCTTTGTCTTCTAGCTCTACATAAATTATATTATTAATTAGAATTAATGATTTATTATATTTCCTTTATATGAGATGTTTGTATAATACCCTTAGAGTGCCTGTATAATGCCCTTGTAGAGCCAACATTATAGTGCCACGCCTATTTAGTTACTATACAATGCCCTTGGAGTGCTTGTATAGTGCCCTAATCTATTATTGTGAAAGTCCAAGTAAAATTAGACCCTACCTCACTAAATCTTTACTTATTTTGTGCTATTTTTTAATATAAATTATATTTAAACCACAATGCATCATATTTGAAATTTAAAATATTTGAAATTTTTATTTTTTGGTATTTGTAATTAAATATTGATGTGTATGAAACTTTGAAGTGCATGATTGAAATGTTAACATGAATTTTGAAACTCTTGAAATGATATTATTTTGGAAGTCTTTTTTTAAAATAAATTATGTGGATAATGCCTATGTCATTGTTACCAATCCAAACAAAACCGTCATTAATGGTTTGGATCGACTATGCAATGACAATTATAATTACACGACATTTACAACACGTAATTGTGTAATCACATAAACACCATACATCCCTGGTTTCCATAACCAAATGCATGAAACGTTCAATCTGCTTTTGAATACTCAACATAGATGATCCCACAATTATTTATTGAAAAATAAATAACACACACGCATATATATATATATATGCCCATAATATTTCCCTTACCCATTTTCATTTTTTTGTCTTTATTTTTTCGGTAACATGATTGTCTGCATTATGAAGTGTTTCTATTAACATTATAAATGGGTTTGATGATTATGTTTAATTTTTTTATGAATGAAAATTCTAATTTCAATCTATAAGAGCGAGGAGAATGTTACGCGAAGCCAGTATAATTTTATGGTATATTTTTATAATTTTTTATTATTTAGTTATGATTTTTTGAAAAACAAATCCATTAATTATAACAAAAACAAAAGGAATGACATGTGGCAACAGCTGAGACATTCCTCACGTGGGGGAACCTCTCAGCTACTGCCACATGTCATTCTTTTTGTTCTTAGTTATAATTAATGGATTTCTCTTCAAAAAATCATAACTAAATAATAAAAAATCATAAAAATATACTGTAATTTTTTACAGGTTTCTCGGAACATTATCCTCTCTCTTATAGATTGAAATTAGCATTTTCATTCATTAAAAGTTTAAAAAGCAACATCAAACTCATTTTGGCCTAATGCTACTAACTCTTTCCTTAAAACACTTAAGCTTCCTCTTTATTTAGTCCTTTTAATTTTTACTTTTCAATTTCGTTAAATAAAAACCCAAATTTAACGCTTTAGAATCGAAGGAAATGACATAACGAGTTCGGATCAATTTTCAGAATATTTTTTGGATATTATTTCAATTTATTATGATTTTTTGAAGAAAAAACAAGAATTATATCCCAAAAACTATGTACTTAAAGTGTTTAATGAATAAGATGATTTTACGATTTACAATAATTTTTTAAATCAATCAACCGATCTAATCGTCCACATTTATTGTACATACTCATAGATCACCTATGCAAAAAATTAGTCAATTTCGAAATTCTGGGACTAAGTAACGGTGCGACACGATTCGACGGTTATAAAACGTTTTTTAATGATCGGACTGCTTGAACTCCTCAAAATCTGGAGATTTTCGACGAAATGTCTAGGCACGTAAAACCACAAAGTGAATGGTTCCGATCTTGAAAATTTGATCGTCTGACTATTGGTTAAAACAAAACTTCAAAAAACGTATTGAAATATATTTAAAGTGTTTAAAAGTATTTGATGAATAAGATGATTTTACAATTTTAAATAATTTTCGAAATCAATCGACTGATCTAACCATCCACATTTATTGTACAAACTCATAGATCGCCTACGCCAAAAATTAGCCAATTTCGAAATCCCGGGACTAAGTACGGTGTGACACGATTCAACGGTTACAAAACATTTTTTGATAATCGGACTGTTTTAACTCCTCAAAATCTGAAGATTTTCGATGAGCAAGGTCTATGCACGTAAAAACACAAAGTGAACGGTCCCGATCTTGAAAATTCGATCGTTTGACTATCGGTTGAACCAAAACTTCGAAAAACATATTGAAATATATTTAAAGTGTTTGATGAATAAGATGATTTTACGATTTTAAATAATTTTTCAAATCAATCAACCAATCTAACCGTCCACATTTATTGTGCGTACTCATAGACCGTCTATGCCAAAAATTAGCTAATTTCGACATCCCGGGGCTAAGTAACGGTGCGACACGATTTGACGGTTACAAAATATTTTTTTGACGATCATATTGCTTTTAACTCCCCAAAATCTGGAGATTTTAGACGAGCAAGGTCTATGCACGTAAAACCACAAAGTGAATGGTCCCGATCTTGAAAATTTGATCGTCTGACTATCGGTTAAACCAAAACTTCGAAAAACGTATTGAAATATATTTAGAGTGTTTGATGAATAAGATGATTTTACGATTTTAAATTATTTTCGAAATCAATTTACCGATCTAACCATCCACATTTATTGTATGTACTCATAGATCGCCTACGCAAAAATTTAGCCAATTTTGATATCTCGGGACTAAGTAACGGTGCGACACGATTCGACGGTTACAAAACGTTTTTTGACGATCGGACTGCTTTAACTCCTCAAAATATGAAGATTTTCAAAGAGCAAGGTCTAGGCATGTAAAACCACAAAGTGAACAGTCTCAATCTTGAAAATTCGATCGTCTGAATATCGGTTGAACCAAAACTTTGAAAAACATATTGAAATATACTTTAAAGTATTTAAAGTGTTTGATGAATAAGATGATTTCGCGATTTTAAATAATTTTTCAAATCGATCGACCGATCTAACCGTCCACATTCATTATACATACTCATAAATCGAGTACGCAAAAAATTAGCTATTTTTGAATTCCTAGGACTAAGTAACGATGCGACACAATTTGACAGTTATAAAACGTTTTTTGGCGACCAGACGGCTTTAACTCCTCAAAATCTGGAGATTTTTTACGGGAAAGGTCTAGGCACGTAAAACTACAAAGTGAACGGTCCCGATCTTAAAAATTCGATCGTCTGAATATCGGTTGAACCAAAACTTCGAAAAACGTATTGAAATATATTTAAAGTGTTTGAAGAATAAGATATTTTACGGTAAATAGTACTCGAAATTCTTATAATTTGAAATTGGCATTTGAATTTTTAAAAAATAAAAAAAATTATCAAACCCATTTGGCCTAACACTAATCACTATTTACTTAATATGTTTATTCTTTCTTTCTACCAAATTCATTTTAATCATCACTTTCCAATTTATTTAAATTGTAATAGCAATTACTTTAAGATCGAAGGGATGACATAACGAGTTTTGTACAAATTTTTGGAATATTTTTCGAATATTCTATCTATTTATTATGAATTTTTAAATAAAATTTAATTTAAAAACTAAATAGAATGACACGAGCTGCCACATGTCATTGACTTTATTTTTTTAATTATATTTCATGTATTTTTCTTCAAAATTCATAAAAAAAAAATTTTAAATATGATGTAAAATTCTACGGACTTTCTAGGACATCGTCTTCTTTCTTAGGGATTGAAATTATTATTTCAAATTATGAGAAATAAAAAATAATAATCAATCCTATGCACAATTAGAAACTCAAAACAAATGATAATTAACGAAAGAAGTAAAAGAGAGCTACGTACACAAAGTGTAAGACAAAATCAGTATTAGTAGAATAAAGGAAAACTCAAAATTCCAAAGTAAATCTAACTCATATTAAGACTTCATCATACTCATATTCTCACACAAATCAAACTCATATTCAGAATTAAACAGATTAACAAGCAAAGTAACAGCAAATCAGCAATCAGAAAATGAATCCACGATTACCAGATAAAGGCTTGGGGTAAACAAAAATCCAAATTAAATTTACACCGTAAAGAAACCTAAAAGCCCCAAACTTATAGTCTCATATCCACATTCGCCTAAAACCGTATGTGATAAAACCCAAATTTTCTTTTTTATAGTCACAATTAAATCTATTTATATAAAATGTATACACTATTAGCCTTTATAAAGTACATTTTTTAAGTAAAAATTAATGTCAACCAGCATACTTTGAGGTTCTAAAAACATGAAAATATTAAATTTTCCTCATAGTACCCTCTTAAGAAATGGGGGTAATAGAGTTCTGGCCTTTTATGTTCACTTGATCAAGCAAGTAGAACAATACAATTAACAATAGAGAAACTGAAAATTATCATGCCTAAAGTCTTTTGAAAATTATCCTGCCTTTCCACATAACGACATTATCCAAGTAGAAGTCCAATTCAAAATCATTTACTTAATTTAACGAATCCCACTTACCAGTGATTCCTACAGTGAACAAAATAACCTTAAGTGGGTTCATAGCCCCACACAGTTCATTCCAGCAAACTACATTGGCTTTCCTTACAACTTTGCATACATGTTGCACCTAACCCTTCCATGCCTCCTACTGATTGTTCTCCATTTCACTAACCTTTCGAAGCATCCCTCGACGATGACCAGATCGCCGTGCGCCGTATCCGGTGGCCGAAATTTAGGAATTCTCGCCGGAAATCGCCATTTTCAGTGAGCTTTCAACTTCTTCAATCCTTGACCGTTTTTCACGATCCACACATGTAAATTTATCTACTTTTCACCATAAAACCGAAAATGAGGTCGGAGTTTCAAGATCGTACCTGGTTTGGTCAGAAAACGACCGAGAAGTTTCGATCCGCCTCTTTTTTCCGTCCGCTGTGTACGGTGATACTTCCACCTCGATAGTGACATCAAACCACTCGTAGAGTCGAGGGAAAGACGTCCACGGCCTTGGTTTTGGTCAAGTCGGTATGGGAATGGGCCGATGAAAGTGAGGGGTTCGGTGATCGCACGGAGGAGAGAATCGGGTAGAAGAGAGAGTGTGTGTTATGGACCTCACACGCCCCCCACCCCCCATTGCATTTGAGGTAAGAAAGAGCTGTGCCTAATCCCACTTACCCTACACCAGCAATCGCATGGATTGCAAATATCTTGTTCTTTAACAACTCATCCATCTAACATTTAGGAAATATCAAACAAAAAGTAATATTTCTAATAAGCAATTGAGATATAGCTCAATATGTAAATTCATGTTTAACTTGGTTAAAAAAAACCTAAAAAATGATTAATCCCCAATATGCTATATTAAACTACATATGTACCGATACGTTTCCAGATGCAAATGCCTTCACAGTGGGAATTGCAGGATGGAACATTGAATCGAGAGAGGCACTGATTCAAGAAATTATGATGCTATCAACCAATTTGTGAGCGTAAAAGCACCAAATTTCTAAACGTAATACAAAAAACGTGATCATCTATATTATCAAATGAAAAAACCTTAGTATATGCACCATTAGAATTTCATAAGCAGACAATAAGCAGGCATTGTCAAATGGCTGTCAAAATCAATATCTATAGAGAGACCACAGGCCGCCAAAATGCTCAAAAACAAAACATCCTCATTTTAATAGTAGCCCAACTAGCAGAAACCGAGACCCAACAGAAGATACAAAATTAAACATTGGTCCCTCTGCGGCATTTCCTCAAACACGTAATATACAAGTTTCTACAACCATGAAAACCCGAACAGCATAAAAAGAACAAAAATAAGTAATCAAATGAAGCAATGCTTAACACAGTAGTTAGCAATTAGCAGTTGATGTTTAGAAAGTTAGAAGAGCGTCAACTATTTCAGAACATACAAAAAAAAAGTATAAGAAATGAGTAAATCTTCCATAAACGAGTAAGAATTTGACAAGCTAAACATCATCCACAATTTGCATCTATTGCATGCCTAACAAAACCATTCAGGACATGAACAAAACCTTTTCAACCAAACCAAACCATCCGAAGAAAAAATAACATAGATGATAATTGCTGCACAGATTCTAAGAAAGAAAATGCAATAAAGCAGTTTGAAGTGGATGGAGATTTATCAAAATTAAAAGTTCTGGAAAAGATGATAGCTGATGAAACTTGACAGAACCCTTCCCGAATTTCGCCTCCAAATCCGCGAAAAGTTTTGTTCCTGTCTGACAGCCTTTAACCACAAAATTTAATACCATGAATACCCTATATCTTTAGAAATATTAATAAACCTTACAGAGGTTCCGATAGAACCTTCTTTGTACTTTATTGACTACACCTACCTGTCAGACACAGGATAGCTTACAGGTCACTGCCCAAACCTCGGAACAGTGGTGGCCCGAAAGGGGTAACCTCAGAGACTTGTTTATGGCCCAGCCTCTCGACTGAGCAACCGCACCAATGGCTAACCGGCCTAGTCATGTCAAGGTAAGAGCCAATGCTTCACCGAAGATCACAATGTGAGAACCCTTGATCATGATTCAAAGTTTATAGCCCTCTGCTAACAAGCTCTGATACCCAAGTTGACAGTAGGTCAGACACTGCTTAAACCTCTATTGTAATAGCACAAGACAACTGACTTATCAGCCTCTAGTGAACCGTCAATAACTCGTCAATCTAGGTCACCGCCCACACCAACCCACTGACCCGGATGACGAAGGTACCCGACTTGGTTGAATTAAGTCTCACTGACTTACCCTGAGTCGTACTCGATATCCCTGTTCCTCCAGAGCACCACGAGTGGTAACTCGATATCCCTGCTCCTCCAGAGCATCCCGAGTGGTAACTCGATATCCCTGCTCCTCCAAAACATCCCGAGTGGTAACTCAATATCCATGCTCCTCCAGAGCATCCCGAGTGGTAACTCGATATCCCTGCTCCTCCAAACATAGCTCAGACCTCAACAATATGGTGGAGAAAGATCCCTCGAACGCCTACATCGGAGAACCCCTCAACGATCTAGCGGAGACGTACCCTCTAACGCCAGTCGGAAAACCCTCAACAATGTAGTGGAGAAAGACATCCTCCATGTCAATCATCGGAGAACCCCGTGGTATAACATAATACCTAGAAGTACGCATCCCATGCAATCCCGAAAACCCAGTCCGTTCACAGTACAACTAAAATACCAAATCAAGGAAGCCCTAGCCCAAAGGAACTCTTTGACACATTAATTACCCAGCTCCCTTGACCTGCCGAGCCAAAACCCGCTCCATGGTCAAGCATTACTACTGGGATTACTCAAACGGGGCTCTAAACGAACTCCTACAGTCTCAAAACCACCAAAATCCGATCCAAAATGTCCCAAAACCCTAGCCACGCGTCGCAATGACCCTGAAATCAGTCCCACGCGCCGGTAGAAGGCTAGACCACGCGCCGGCCATGCGCCCTCACGCGCTGGTATTGTTCACGATGGAATATTTCGTCAACCTTGACGGAATATTCTGTCAAACCTGACAGAATCTCGTGACAGAATCGGAATATTCCGTCTAGACTAAATGCGTCAGGGTTCCGTCAAACTCCGTTAATTTTTTACGGAATATGCTAACGCCGTCAGCATATTCCGTCAAACCCTGGATGGCGTCAATTGACTCAACGGTCAACTGACGGCTGACTGGGTTGCCACGTGGCAGCTGAGTCAGCCGATGACTGGTCGCTACGTGGCGCCACGCGGCTTCCAGGTGGCATGCCACGTCAACCACCGTCGACCGAACCAGTCGTCGGAGTTCGCCAGAAACGATGACCAGATCGCCGTGCGCCGTATCCGGTGGCCGAAATTTAGGAATTCTCGCCGGAAATCGCCATTTTCAGTGAGCTTTCAACTTCTTCAATCCTTGACCGTTTTTCACGATCCACACATGTAAATTTATCTACTTTTCACCATAAACCCGAAAATGAGGTCGGAGTTTCAAGATCGTACCTGGTTTGGTCAGAAAACGACCGAGAAGTTTCGATCCGCCTCTTTTTTCCGTCCGCTGTGTACGGTGATACTTCCACCTCGATAGTGACATCAAACCACTCGTAGAGTCGAGGGAAAGACGTCCACAGCCTTGGTTTTGGTCAAGTCGGTATGGGAATTGGCCGATGAAAGTGAGGGGTTCGGTGATCGCACAGAGGAGAGAATCGGGTAGAAGAGAGAGTGTGTGTTCTGGACCTCACACGCCCCCCACATCACCCACCCACCCCCCCCCCCCCCCCCCCCCCCCCCCCCCCCCCCCCCCCCCCATCCCCGTGGCAGAGTCCGAAGAGAGAGAAGAAATATCTCCCAAATTTTGGACTTTTCCAAAATGACCAAACTGCCCCTGAAGGTTATGGACCCGTAACGCTCTCACCGAGTCTCTGTTTTCCGCGTGCCACCTCTCTACGAACTCGTGAGTTCGAGACCTACGCAACGACCCAAGAAAAATTTCCAAAAGCACTGCCAGTCAAAAAGCGACTCCCGAACCCTTCCGAAATCGAGGGTAAAATCATCTTTTCCTTAATTAAATTCTCCAATTAATTAAATTCCTGGTCCGGTTCGTTACAAAACTCCATCAAAATTTAAACAAAATTTAAATGAAAAAATCTGAATACTCACAATCGTAATTTAAGGTAGTTTGAAACAATGAATAGATGTAGAATGGGCATTACCATGGCGGAGAATAGGTGGCCACCGAGTCATGCGCCGTCTCTGGGCCTGACGGGCTACTCAATAATGGCGACCTGAACATCGCGGTTCTTGCTGAGCTCATAGGCCCTGTGAATCCGGCGCCGACGACGAAAACGTCGGTATCAGCGTAGGTGAGCATATCGGTCATGTAGCGCCTGGTCATCTCCCGAGAAACGATTGATTCCTTGATGGGGTCAAACTTGAAGGCGTTCAAGCCGTAGGATTGTGTCAAGTCGTTGGCGGACATGGAGACACAGAGACCATGGTTGCTTGCAGCCTTTACGGGCTGAACGCGGACGAGGGGAATGCCATGGAAGGAAGATTCGAGGAGAGAGGACTTCTAGACCCTGGTGGCAAGGGAGGAGGATGTGAGGGTGGAAGCCATGGATGCCATTGATGATGATGAGGGCCCTAATCACCTTCTCTCCGCCGTCAATAATCCCAAATCACGGCGAAGATGATAATTAATGAATAGTGAGATGAAGAGGGAGGATGATGTCGATCTAGTTGGCGACGAGGAGAATGAAGAAGAGAGCGTGACGAGGAGGATGAAAAAGAGAGCGTGACGAGAACGAGTTTTTCCCCTCTCCCTCTCCTCATCAACTATCATCTTCTCCATGGTTTGAACCCACCAAAGCTGGGTTTTCTACTAACCAATATATGAAGAATAAAGGAGTAATTCGGTGTGGGGTGATTCAAATTCCTAAAATACCACCAGGTAAAACTCAACTTACCACAGAATTTTAAGTGTTTATTTATTTATTTTTTCAAAAAGTAAAAAAAAAAGTAAAATATTATATTAATATAAATTCCGTTGTATTACTTACAACGTTGTAGGGAAGGCGTTCCTCTCTCTCTCTATATATATATATAAATGCTACTTGTAATTTTCCGAGCTCTTTGTTTACTATTTAATTAGGTCCCGTACCGGTGATGATGACACCATCTTTGCTTCTTTTTAAATTTATTTACTTTTTATGTGGATTTTTTTATCTTGAGTTAATTATCATGTCATTGATATCCTTCTAAAATATCCCTACTTATCAAATTTTTATTTTTATTTTATATATTCTACTCTCTAGTAATTATATGTGAAAGTAAAGAAAGTATATACACACTTCTAAGAAAAAAGAACCAAAAAAAAAAATTCCTTCAAAAGTTAAAAAAAAAAATTGTTGATCAACTCATATAATTATCAAGATAATTTATATTTGTACTGAATTTAATATATAATTTTAATTATTAATATATTGTCAAATTCAGCTAAATTTGTTTGTTTTAACATAGAATATTTTTGTATAAGATATTAAAAGGAAGGAGGAAATAGAAAAATAAAAATATAATTAGGTCAACTAGCTAGCTTTTTAAGCCAGAAGTTTGAGGTCTAGAATGAGTCATGAGTCATGAGTCATGAATTTTGTAGTAGAGAAGTGCCAACTGCAAAGTATGGTTCTGATAGATATTATGTCATATATATATTGAAATTCAGATCTCTAGTTAATTAATTATAAGTAATGTAATTACAGTTTCAGAAGTAATAAGAGCGACCCCTTAACACAAAAACAATTAAAAAAGATCTTATTAATTATATATTAGTGATTCATTATAATACATGAAACTTTCTTGAATGGGGAAGAGCTGTAAATTAATAATGATATTATTTAGTTGCATTATGCATATCCACGAGCTCAGCAAACACACATTGTTTAAAATGTAGGGGACTGACGGGGTTGAGGTTGTTGTTCTATCGTGTCTTGTTTTCTCATGAGATGGAGAGGAAGATAATTAATGCTTTTTCTCTAATAGGCGATCAGTTTTGTTCTATCAATCTATTTTGGGTAATTTAATTAGTAGTTAGAACGAATTTGTATTTATATACTACACAGTTTGTGTGTTCGATTTCCATCTAGAATCAAACCAAGATATAATAGGAGGTTGTGGTGTTGGATTGATGCACTCGTCTTCCCCAAATTTTACCTAACATGAGTGAGCGTGATTTTAATCAATCCAATAACGAAGTTCTCTTATTAATTTTTTTTTATTTTTGGTTCTATAAAGGGAGATGGTCTCTTTAAGTACTCTTATTAACAATGGAAAAAGAAGTAAGTTTTAGTATGTACGTAGTTCGATTCGTCTAGTATTTATTTTTCATTCAATACTTCCATAAAAGAAAACATATATGGTATATTTTTCATCAATTAAATTGAAGTTATATATCATTAGATCTACCTCTCTTACTGTTGATATAGATATAAAAGTGTTAATTAGGGTAGATCCCAAAGCTTAATCGAACCTTTTGTTTGTTGTGACTTGTGCGTATGTGTAAATTGAGTAGTGCAAATAAACCTTGTGACTTGTGTTGTGAATTGAAGCAATCAATAATGATCTCATAGACATTGGAGGATGATTGGATGCATGATATATAAATTCTTTCATTGTTCTCCACTTACTTATACACAATGAGCCACTATTCAATTATTATATATGGTCTCTCTCTCTCTCTCTCTCTCTCTCTCCCTCTCCACTTACTTATACACAATGAGCCACTATTCAATTATTATATATGGTCTCTCTCTCTCTCTCTCTCTCTCTCTCTCTCTCTCTCTCTCTCTCTCTCCTCTCCCTCTCCCTCTCCCTCTCCCTCTCCCTCTCTCTGAGGGATGACTTGTGAAGTAAGTAGTAGAATAATAAGAATATAATCATATAAACAAATGGAAAAATCGGTGACATTATTCATCCCTGTCGTAGTGGCTCAATACTGGTTGGCAAGCAATTTCTTAGTCCAAGCTACCTACGTAATTAAAAACCATATATCATTCTGTTAAATATAAATTAAGAATAATCTAAAGAAAAATAAATAACTATAATATAAAAAATTATAGAAACGTCGAGAATTTTTATGATAAAAATGTATATCTATTGTATATTGTACAAGTGATATAATATATAAGTTAAAGATATTATAGATAATGTTAGAAGAAATACACCAGTTACTAACTCGATCGGACTTTAAAATTTTGACGTATATATGTACGTATGACTAATATATTTATGGTTTTCTTTTGTTGGGTGTAGTACGTAGAAATGAAGTGATGGGGGGAGAGAGGTGGGCATGATCGGGTGGAGAGAGAATAAATTAAGTGATATATATATATATATATATATATATGTATATGGATCCTTTGCTTCTGTAAGGACCAAACCCTACCTTCTTAGGTGTTATAACTTGTTAGCAAGGATCTCATGGATCGATCCATATCTCTAAACATCTACTAATTACAATTAATTTGGTCTTAGGCTGGTTTTCGAATCCTTACGTGCCGGACACAACCCACCTACCTATAGCTAATACCCTATATATGCCTATATATATATATATATATATATATATATATATTTATATTTCCATTTCTAGATGCTTCTTCAACCCAACATCATCAATTAATTAACTATTCATGCTAGCCAATATACACTATTGACTTAATAACAACTATATATAATCTCATGCGACAAATTATATATATATATATATATAGTATAGTACGAAATTGTCTGTTAACGTTTAGTGATAAAATTTGCCTATCATACTAAAATATGATCGTAGGTCATATTTGGTATGTACGTGGAATTGAATTTGATTAGATAACACATTATATTAAATTTAAAGTATTTTGAATGTCGAATGGATATTTCTTGAATGTTAAATGGATGTGTTTAATTGCATTGTAAGGGGATTAAGGGAGAGTACTTAGCCATAAAATGAACTTATAAATAATTAAATTTCCTAAAAATAGTATGATTAGAATAGATAAATTTCCTTTTTACGTCTAATCCTCTATAATTGTCTTAGAATGCAATTAAACACCTCCAATTTCACATTTAAGATGCATTTGGATCTGATGAGTTATATGATCTAACTCAATTATTAATCTTACCCACCAAGAGTATAGTAATCCATTTTTACATACGTACTTATATTATAATACAAACTGCTAATTATATCAGGTAATCGTAATATTGTATTATGACATAACTACTCTCATCATGCATGCGTACTTTCAATAAAATTTATTATAATAATTCACTCAAATTAGAGTATAAATATCACGTAATCATAATATTATACGTACAATATCATGCGTGCTTTTGCCATGAAAATATTTTACATTCATTCATTCATAATTAGCATCTATTCATTGTATGGAGAAAATTAAAAACAATTAGGATGTATTAATATAGTAGATATTGTAGATATTGGACACATGACACATATATGCACATGTATTTGCATGTAGTACACGCATTGCATTTGATGGATAGATAGGTACATAGGGTGTCCTGCTTACGTCATAAATATATATATAGTTCCTTTTGTTTATACATGATACACAAGTTTTTTGTTTTTTCCAGTATAAGCCTTTTAAGTCGGACTCATTTTAGGCGCATGCATTCATTACTTTCAATTTTGGAGTTGTCATGCTTAATTATATGTCCAACTCACTCAAACATGCTTAACAACAACATATATATTATTAATTATATATATATATATTATTATTAATTATATATATATATATATGTGCAGATAATTTAGATATCCACTTATTGATTCATTTGTTTCCATAACTAATATTAATAGAGATTCTAGAGTACTTACCATGTTGCCACAGTTAAAATTTTGGACTATCATCACCTTCTCTTTTTCATTTTTAGGCCTTTCACTTTATTACTTAGAATAAGTAATTATATATAGTAGTATAATATTAAGATTACGTAATATATTATGCATTTAATCATACGAATAGTGATAGGAATGAGACGTCTTATTTCGTCAATTACCTTTTGTCCACCAAGCAGGAAAGAGTGTGATCCCTAAGGAATTAGAGCTTCTCACCGAGGGTACGTGTCCATATTAGCTGAATATTTTTCTTGTTCCATTTGTCATAAAAGACCCTTATGTCCACGCCCCAATCTCCCCCCGGCGGAATATGTGCTTCTAAAAGGTTTTTTATACTGTGACCAATCCCAAAATATATAAGTGGATTCTGTGAAAAATATTTGCATAAATCATAAGGTGGATGTACTCATTCCATGGTTGATTATCGAATTTTTGGTATGCAACAGTACATAATCAAAATCGTTAATTTCTTAAGATACCTTGTAAACCTGCAAAAAGAAACCAACTAATGGAGATTATTTGGTAACTTATATGTATAAAAACAATCGACAGTTTGGTAACAATTAAGATGCTTAATAAATGTGAACCGTCAATTTAATTGATATATATAAATGACTAAATCATCATTAATATTTTATTTTATTTTTCTACAGAGTTGACCTTTAACATTAATATTTTAAAAAATCAATAATTCTAATTATTATATTTATATAAGGAACATTCAGTAATAAATTATGAGGAGAAATGATCGAGCACATCCACCGTATAGGCTAAAGTAAATATTGCATTTTATTGATATTATATCTTAAAAGAGAAATAACCCGTCCATCCACTCATAACTGTAACATAATAGTTATTCAATAATTTAACACTTTATTTAAACCCCCTAGCTAAACCAACATTTTTTTTCCAACGTGCCTACGTACACTATTGGATATACATATATGTTCAACATATTTTCGTACCTGGTTTTTCTTAATGAATTACTAATATTACACACATGCAGGAGGATTGATATCTAATTCATATACCAATTAATTCCTTATTTTCCAGATTATTAATTAGTTTTCATTTTCTAATTATATATATATATTGCTGGTAGCTAGATAAAAATGTGATATAAAATAGCGTAGTATTTAGCAAATAAGTGGAAAGTTTGGAAAGAAAATAATGCATACGTTATCTCTATTATTATAAAGTCATGAAGATCAAAAGGCTTCACCAAAATTTTCTAACGAAACTACCATTCGACTAATTACCTTTAAACAAATCAATCATTTAATAAATGAGAATATATAAGAGTAAAATCAAATATTAAGTATATAAATTATTAAAAATTAATGGTTAATAGGAGAAGTGAATGGGTAGTGGATTCAGATAGTTTTTTTTTATCGAAAGAATGATTCATTGATGATAGAGTAATAAGAATACAAGATTTGGGGCATAAACTTGAGGGAGCCTCGTTAAAACCTCACCTTGAAAACTCGACTAATTTGGAGAAAATTCAGTGAGAAAAAAGAGTGCTCACCCCATACAAAAGCACATAAAAGCATTAAGCAACTGCATTAGCATCAATTAGAACAAAGTTAATTTTATTTTAACTTTTTCTAACAAAGATAAAAAAATAAATTAACACAAACATAGCGAGTGTCGGAACCACTTGAACAAGTAAGTAGGTGGCCACTAAGAACCGATCTTCATCCCAAAGATAAGGAGTCCCTACAATATATATTACTTGTGGCAAACATTATCCATGACATCATCACTTTAACACCACATCTTTATTATTCAGTTTCATTTTGATTTCTTTCTTATTAATAATAATTAACAGTTACTGATCTATTTAGTCCTTGAAATATTTTTATTTAAAATTGCCTCTCTTTTTGTTTTGGCAAAGATTTAAAATTGCCTTCAATTTCACCATTTTGAAGTGAACCTCCAATGATGATATCATATTATCAGCTACTTAATTATTATACATAGGCTATGCAACAAGAATTAATATTAATTATTCGATAATCATAGAGCTAAATGAGCTTATCATATATATAACTACTATACATATATAAGAGAGAGATATGTCCCATAAATAAAAATATGTCTCTGCAGGTCAACAGCACACATGAAGTGATACTGATTACAGACAAATAGTGTGCATCATAATGCACATCTCACACTAAGGTACTTATCCATATTACCACGTATTCCTGTTATATCTATAATTAATTAACTTCGTATTTTATCCAAAGAAAAAGTTAACATTTAGCTATATTTATTTGGCTTTTAAAAAAAAATGATTAGATCCGTAGAACAAGCGTTAAGTAAGCTATCCACCTTGCTCATTTATTTTAATGGCCCCATTAAAATCTTATTGGAATTTTCAATCGGCCGTTTAAAAATAAGAAAGTACTACAAATCATAAAGATTACAAATAATTTCTATCTTCTAAAAACAAACCACAAATCAAATCAAATTCCATGAATTAGTTAATTTTCATTAATTTTATGATGAAATGTAGTAGTCTGAGAAGCATACCCTAACTTCAAACATGTTTCTTGCAACAGGGTTTGATAAATGCCACTTGTATTTACTATTACCATCTTTTTAAACTGCTTATTTTGGATCTTCTTTGGTGCGATTATGAAATGTATTAATGAATATGTACATAAAAAATGATTTTCTCTCGTTTTCATATTTTGGCCTGGTATACAAAAACCAAGTTTTAGCTACGACACATCCCCAACTTGCAAATGGTGGCCTCAAGTGTGTTGAATGTGTGATTAGTGATAAAAAATCATGAAACTGAAAGAAAGAGAAAGACAAAAACAGGATAATAACGTGCATATTGTTTTGTTTATTTATTTTTCTTTCTTTTATTTAATGACTTGAAAGCTAACTTTCAAGGAATTCTAATACTCGTAAAGTTATTATTAAAATTATTAATTCAATGGTATGTCAATTCATTTCAATGTGTAATAAAAAAATCTAGTTAGGATTCAATTTTTATAAAAATAAAAAATAAAAGTTGATGTTAAATATGTATAATTCCCTTCACTTTCCGGCTTCCATTAACCTTATAAAAGGACAAAAAATGGGATAAAAGAAGATTGGTGCAAGATCATGTCCAGGAGTTAGGGGTTTCATTAAAATTTTATTGGGGCACACAAAAACAAAGGGTACATTGTAATTTATGGCCAAATGGGCCACCTATTTATTAGGAATGATTATTGTAAAACTCCGTAATTGATCACTAATACAATATGTTACGTTAGATGCAAGTAATATTTTATTTTAATTTACTAATTTAAATTGAGTGATAATTAGTATATTTCTCATGGAAAAAAAAAAGATAATTAGTATAATACTAAGTAGAAATTACTTGCGGAAAGATAAGAACTAACTCAATGCATAGAGAGAGTATATTTGTTCAAATCAATGTAACTATTTCAACATAATATCTAATCTTGTATATATTTAGTGGTAGACCTGTAAGTATGACTTTAATAATGATTTGGCAAAATCTGTGATCTAATTGTTCCCTGGATCTTGATCATGAGCCATGAATTTAGAAGAAAATCAGATTTATTTAGGGTGGGGTGTAAATTCCTAAATAAAGAAAAAAGAAATCCTTGAAGAGAGGAGGATAGTGATAGTTTCTAAGTTCGACCTGAGAAATCCCAACAAAAGGTAAGAAGAAGAAGAAGACGAATTTTGCATGGTATTTGGTAATTTTTTTTATTTTTTTACCAAATGGTATTTGGTATATATGTGTGGTTATACAAGCATGACAATATATATATATATACATATACTTGATAAAATAAAATAGAAAATCCAAAAATTAATTTTTTAAAATAAAATAAAAATGGTGGCTAGTGGTTCCAGGCTTGCACTCCAATCATCTCTCTCTCTCACTCATACACAAATAATATCGTCGAGGCAAAGTAATGTAATGTAATGCTCTCTTTGTCTTTCAGCCTTTTGCTTGCTTCTCTTCGACACACTTCGTAAATTCTCTCTCTCTCTCTCTCTCTCTCTCTCTCTGAAATACTAAAATAGTATATATATGTAGAGTAGATGTGTATTTGCAGGCTGTATATTGCAGCATCCATCTTCATCAACAAGACGTGTTACTGTAAGTGTGGGATGATGATGAGATCATTGGATATATATGATGGGAGTCTATAACCAACACACGCGCCTTCATCCAAACCTCTAGGCTCCAGCACCGTCTTATCTTTGGAAAAAATTAAGACTATTTTCTTGTGTACATATAACTGTCAAGTGTTAATTTATAAACATAAGTATTTTATAAATAGAATTTACGTACAATCATTAACCGTTGAAAATCACTCACGCGCTCATTGATAATTATTCAATGCAAAACTTAAAACACATTAAGAATACTAGGGTATGTGAAATTACATTGTTGCAAGTTTTTTGGACTACGAATATTCTTACTTCTAACACATATCATAAATTATATCAAATAGTTCATCGAGCCAAATAATAATTTATGTTACAATTTTCTCTCTAAAATAACTTTTATATATACAAACAATTTCTTTCTTTATACTTCTTGCACGATGGATTGAGATTAAGAAAATTTTGGCCCTTATTAAGTAAAGGAAAAATGAACACAATTAAGTCAAATGCATATAGATTCAACCTAACTTAGTAGAAATTGGGAATTAGCAATTAAATGTATTTATTTGGAATTAAGATAACTACTTAAACAATATTTGATTAGTATAATATAATTAACATCTCACTAAAAGGAGCAAAAATATATTTTTGGCATAGTTGGTAAGTGATTTAAAAAGTCCTAAACTTCCTTAAATCTCAATCAACAAGTTGAGGCACTTAATAATTAGTAGTTTATTAGAAGCTTAGACTCGGCACCTAATTTGTGGGACACCCACAAATTTGATTGCTAGGTGGCACTACACTAGTAGTCTAGTAGTCGCTAACTAGCTATCGGCAGTGTCCGTGTAATGTGAGGGCACGCGCTGTGGAGGTGAGAGTAGGGTGAATTGTGAGGGTGCATGGTAACTACGGTGCAGCCACGTACATCGGTTTGTTTTTGTATGCTGGAAATGGTGAAAGGGAGGAGAGAGTGTGCGTTGGCAAAGTGTGAGAAAGAGAGCATGAAACGGACTTTGCGTTTAACAACCTCGCTTCTCTTTGGGGCTTTTACACTCTCATCTCTAAATTTGCAACTCTTTTTTCCGTTATATTTGCTTTTTGTTTTTGGCTTTACTAAAACCTCACTCTCTAAAATTACGTTTGCTTGCGTTTTTTCCATTATCAATGAATATCGTATTTTTTTCAGTTAAAAAATATAAAATTACGGCTTTATCTTGAGAGGTTTTATAGGTTTCAATTTTTAAATAATTAATATTTACAAAATAATTGTAAATTTAAACATACCTAAGATAGTTTAGTGGTTAGGACGAACTTGCATGTATGTGTATTTTATAGTCTTACGCTAAATTTCACCAGATTTTATCTGACATGAGTGAGTCCAATACTATTATGTCTTAAAATAGTTTCATCGTTAAAAAAAATATTGCAAATTTTATAAAAGACTTTGGAAGCTTAAAAAAGATTAGGGGACTAAATCACAGTTAGTGCTGTGTTGGGCATGGCCTTGGTTATAATGGTGACTCTCCTCCAATGTCCTATCATTGGGCGCTATATATATAATGTAATAACAGTCTTCCCCTCCTTGCTTCCTCCCTACCCATTAATTTATTAAATCTCTCCTTCTCCCTCTCTCTTTCTCTCTTCAAGCTCTAATTCCAAGTCTCTTGACGGTAGAGGAGGAGGAACCACCATGGAAGCGCCAGGTGGTGATCGTCATCGTCAAGAGGAACTCATGATCATGGGGTGTAAGGAACAACAACACAACAACAACAACATTATCATCAAGGGAAAACGCACAAAGCGCCTTAGGCCTCAATCTCCAATCCCTTTTGCCATCCCAACAAGCTCATCCTCCCCCGATAACGGCGGCGTTGATGGCGGCTCCGTCACCAGCTCAGCTGAATTGTTCCAAGATAGCGCCACCGAGGAAGAGGAGGACATGGCGAACTGCCTGATTCTTTTGGCACAAGGCCAATCCCGGGCGGCTCATAACAGTTACAATCATACAAGTAAACGATTCTTGGAGGCGGCCGTTCTTGGAGCCACCGCGGGGAAGGCGGCGGTGGCGTCGGGAGGGTATTATGTTTATGAATGCAAGACTTGCAACAGGACTTTCCCTTCCTTTCAAGCATTGGGAGGTCACAGGGCAAGTCACAAGAAGCCTAAGGCAAATATTATTGGAGATGATCACAAAAACAAACACTTTGGAATTGGGCTGCTGGCATCAGATGAAGATCATCATCGAGACACACAATTGTTCAAGAACAATATTATATCTAATAATCCATCCCCTCTTTCTCTGCATTTGAGCAACAGGGGATTGGTTTTGAGTAGCAACAACAAGTCTTCTAACAAGGTACATGAGTGCTCGATATGCGGGGCTGAATTCACGTCAGGACAAGCGTTGGGTGGTCACATGAGGCGCCATAGAACGCCCATTGGGGCCAACACAACCTTGTCCCTAACGGGCCCATCAGCCCCGCCCTTCAAGTCTCACCAGCAGCAACAACAACAACAGCAACAATTACAACAACAACCACAACAAAATCAGATTAAGAAACAAAAGAACATGTTGTCTTTGGATTTGGATCTCAACCTTCCAGCTCCATCAGAAGATGATCATCAAAAAGATCAACCCAAGTTTCTGTTTGCATCAAATCAGCAGCCGCAGGCCCCGCCGCAGCCACAGCCACAGCCACAGCCACAGCAGCAGCAAGAAAGGTTAAGAATTTTGGTGGATTGTCACTACTAAGACACAAAAGGTTAAGACTTCTAGTCATTTCCTCACTCCAAAAACTGAAAAAATTCACTGGTCAACCACTTGATATGTGAATTACCACTCTTTGTTTTTTTTCTTTTTTTTAACTTCTTTTGTTAATTATAGCATTCAAAATTATTAAAACATCATTCTTTTGATTCTTTTGATTCATCTTGACCAAATGTTACAAATCTATATCAAATTCTTTGTGAAAAGCAATGCTAAGTTTGTGTTGTTGATGAAAAAGTGCATGATAATGAGACATTTTTGCTTATGCTTTTCAAATTTGAATTTACTTTTATTTGATCATTTTTCAATCTCGAATCAATTTGAATTCAATTAGGCTTCAAATTGTAAAAATCAGGTGCAAATTAATTTTCAAACACGTTTAATCTCTCCGAGTTGCATCCCAATTGATTCTGCATACACTTAAGTTGTCACTACCACTACAACCCAAAAAAAAAAAATCCATGATGGTGGTGTAAGTTTCATTGTTTCATTTACAAGAAAGCCTGCCCTGGCCCTCCCTTTAGTTTCTCATTAATGTAATTGATAAGAATAGAATAAGAAGTACAGAAAAGCCACTGAATTACTGCAATTCCCACATGAATCCACCCATTCTACTTTTCTTTTTTTCTCCTTTCTTTTTCTCTTTATTCAATTAACAACTTAACAATAGACGCCACTCAAAAATTGTATCTACTTGCTATTTTTGTCACTTTCTTGGATTGGTCCACCTCTTGTTAGTTACACTACCCCACAGTTTTACACCTAAGCAATATCTGGAATGATCCACAAAAGCCTTGACTTGTGTCAGTCCTAGGATATTTCATGGGAGGCATTTTTTGAGTAACATCTAAATATATTATGTTAGGTTAAATGTTTAGTAAATGAGCATGTTAAGTAATTACGTTTCTTGCATTGATGTTAATATTGCAATTGAAATACGATATTGATTGATTGTGTACCAATCACATATATCATAGAATATTTGAATCAAAATGATCAGTAAATAGAATAGTTATGTACTTAAGAAAAGTAGTTAGCTTGAGACCACATATGGTGTAAATAATTAAGTCCGACAAGCCATGTAGTATTAGTGGCTTATGTCCAATGCACATTTAAAAGCAGGAGATTTTTTTAGGTTTTGATGATATGCCCCAATCTCGAATGGTGGAAGATTTTCAATATATCTTTAATGCTCAATGAATCTATGACTTAAAAGTAAGGGTGATAGGGTTTGGTGGAGGTTGGAGGACGTAATTAGGCTAACTAATTATAAAACTTGTGGTAATATGTGGGTGTGAGAACATGTATATTAAGCATTGAAGATAGGATTAAAGAGAGGACAAAGAGCCTTGTGCACGTACAATTGTATATATAATGGCATAGTTAATTGAGCAACATTAGCTGTTTCTAAGTAAGATGTAGGTGTCTGTCCACCTCACATAGTCACACACTGAGAGAGAGAGAGAGAGAGAGAGAGATTAGTGCTAACTGGGAGTTGAATCAACTATAAGCTAATCAAGTAGTGGACTCAACTTGTGAGCCAAAAGGAAAAAGGTGTTTCTGCTTGAACAAGTACATGAGGAGATGATATAGATTAATTTACACTCATAAGTGGAAGATCTTAATTTCAATTTATTAATGATAACGACGGCTTCTACTTGTGTTGAGTTTCATTCATGACTTACTAATTGTTTGACTTTGCCAAATTCATCCTTTTTAGAATAGAATATTGTTGTCCAGTTCGTTCTGGGCTCGATCCATTCTGGTTATTCTTCTAATTGTGATCATGGGTGTGCTGAAATGTGTGTTCGAGTCTTCCCGGCCCTCGAAAAGGAGGACTGTCGTGGTTCACCACTAGTTGATCCCTTTTAAAAAATAAATAAAATATTGTTGTATTATACTAAAAAAACTTATTACTTGAAATGCACCAAGAACAAGTCAGAGAGTTTCAAAATGAATTCAAAATTGAAATTTGTCTCACTTTGCACAAAGAACAGACATTCTGTTATCTCTGTTGCACCATCCGTTTGTCTCTGTTACTAATGCCGTTAAAAGTGTTGATGTGATAGTAATATTATAAAATTTATAAGGACAATTAAGACATTTGTTATATTTTATTAAATTTTATATTAAAATTCGGTTTAAAAAATTAAAACTAATAAAACATTTACCCAACCCACCCATCTCCCTCTACTGGACCTTCCCCCGCCCACACCAAGCCTTCCACTACGGCAACTCCAGAAGCGATGCCAAGAATGATTGAAGTCGTCCAGGAAGCTACGCGGCGCGAAATCCTTGATCCGCGATCTTCTGATCAATTTCTTTTCTGCCTTCTCAGATCCGCGATCTTCCTCAAGGCCTCAACCGCCTGCAAGGTCGAGCTCGAGAAGCGGATTTCGGCGATCTTGGAGCACGTCACCGTCGACGACCTCATGGTGCTGTCGTTCACCTACGACGGTGAGAGGCTCTTCGATCTCGAGAGCGTGAGGAAATCATCTCTGGGTTTGTCGATCTTCGATCTCCCTCTCCTCGTCAAACACCCTAATTTTACACGCACATCGCATCGTAAATTCCAATTCCAATTTCAGAGCCACCGCTGGCGATGTCATTCGTTACCATACTGGCAATTCCGAATTCTGGCGCCAAAATTGTGCAACTCGGTATGGGTTTGAGTTGAAATTAGGGCTTGTGGGAGGCTCAATTTGTGCCAACTTGGGATGAATTCGAAACCCACAAGTTAAAAAGGTAATATTTATTTTTATTTGATTTGTGATTTTGAGAAATTGAAATGATGTCACTTTTTTCCGAACATTGATTTAGTTTTGTTCAATTTTCATGGGTGTTGGGTGTTGATAACATTTGCAGATGAGTAGAAATTAATGTGAGGCGAAGGGCAATGGCGACTCAAGTTGAGCCTCCAAATGGGATTGGATCCCAAGGAAAGCATTACTACTCGATGTGGCAGACGCTGTTTGAGATCGACACGAAGTACGTGCCGATCAAGTCGATCGGCCGGGGAGCGTACGGCATCGTCTGCTCGTCGGTGAACAGGGAAACGAACGAGAAAGTTGCGATTAAGAAGATCAACAATGCGTTCGAAAACCGAATTGATGCGTTGAGGACGTTGCGGGAGCTGAAGCTGCTCCAACACCTCCGGCATGAAAATGTGATTGGTTTGAAAGATGTGATGATGCCGATGCAGAGGTAGAGACGATAAGGGAGATGATGTGGAAGGAAATGCTACGTAAGGGAGATGACGGGTGGGTTGGGGAAAGGATTTATTAGTTTTTATTTTTTTAAAAGAATTTTAATATAAAATTTAATAAAATATTACAAATATCTTAATTATTTTTATAAATGTTGTAATATTACTGTCACATCAACACTTTTAACGGCATTAGTAACATAGATTAACGGATTGTTCAACGGAGGTAACGAAATGCCTGTTCTAGGTGCAAAGTGAGGCTAATTTCAGTTCTTGGTGTATTTTGAGACTTACTAACTTGTTCTTAGTGTATTTTAAATAATAAGTCTATTAAAAATAAATGTGAAGTGAAAACTGACACTTCCAAAAGGCGAATTTTTTATTGTCTAATTGGTATGAATTTCAAATTCGCTGGGAGCACTCTCTAGCAAAGTGCAAGCTGCCCTTGAGCAGGGATCAGGGACGGACCACTGAAGAGGGCAGCTTTGGCTGTAGCCCAGGTTATTTTTAGCATATATATATACAGCATAGTTCTTAATTTAGTATAGCTCTTAATCTAACATAAAAGTTGTCATGCCCTGTTGGCCTTGCTGTTGGTAGCCCACCCAACTAACCGAGTTCGAATCCTCTACGTGATTCCTAATTCATTTTCCTTATTCATTTTCATCTTTCCTTTTCTATTCCTTAATCATTTTCATCATTATTTTTCTATTTTATTAATACAATTTGTAAGTGCATAAATTTATTCCCTTTTATTTTTAGTTTCTAGATTCGTCTCAGGTAGAGATTAGGTTCACTTTTTGTGTGTGTGGACACCTCGTGATAGGACTGTTAATTGATACAGAAAAACTGATCGAACCGATAAAAAACAATAACAAAAGAAGAAAAATCGAACCGAATCGAATCGAAGTTAAATGTGGCCCATTTGAGTTTTTGTATTTTGAAGTTAAATGTAGCCCAATGCACTTGGGCTTATTCTCAATTACAATTCTACATAACCATTCAAAGTCCAAACCATTCACCCTCTTCGATATCATCGATCCAAACCCTTCACGGCTTCACCCTCTTCAACCTCAATCACTCTGTCTCTCCCTCGTCTCTCCCTCAGTCTTTCCTTCAACCTCAATTGCTCTGTCTCTCCCTCTTTCCGCCAGAGTGTGATAACCAAAATCATGCCTCACCACCTTCACTCTCAATCTCTCACCCTCACGCCTCACCGCCTTCACTCTCAGCGCTCCACGGCCCACAGCTCACGCACGCCTCACCGCCTCACGACTCACACGCAAGCCTCACCGATAGGACGCCTCCATGAGGACCATGACTTCATCGCCTTCTTCGATCCAGTCGCCTCCATAACTCCATGACTCTATCGCCTTCTTCGATATAGTCTCCTCTCTCTCTCTCTCAGGCATTCAGTGCCTCTCGATCCAGTCGCCTATCTCTCGTCTCTCTTCAAGTATTTAATCCCTTTCGATCTGGATTTTGTTATTGCAAGAAATTTGTATCTGAATTTTGTTATTGTAAGAAATTTGTATCTAGATCCTCAATTTCTTAGTTGTGATGGTGATCCTTGTGTTTCTACCTTTCTAGGATCAATGGGATCGGATTGTATCTAGGTAGTGGCTATTGCATTTTTTCCTTTTTGGGTATCATAGGAAAACCGAGCAAAAATCGATCCCAATATCAATACTGATCGATTCGTCCGATTTTCGATCCTAATCGAGAAAGTGGCTAGTACCGGACAGATACCGATCATCACATCAGTTTGATTTCGATTTCGACAAAATTACCGAATTGAATTACCAATTAACAGCCCTATCTCATGGTATTTACCAAAAAAATAAAACCGTGAAGTAGCATGAGTTGATAAAATAAGAGAAACTAAACACATTTCATTAAAGGAACATAAGAATCATGGTAAGGGACCCCTTTGGATTTTTGATATTTGGAGGGATTTTAAAAGAAGAAATTTTGATTTGACAACAAAATACTTGCTAAATATTAAATTGAATGTATGAAATAAATTAATTATATGTATAAAGCAGGTTAAAATTATTTATTTATTTTATATTTTCTTCTTAATGAAATCGATCATGCATATATTAACTATACTAGACTCTTGACACTCGCTAACGCATGTGTTAATTTATTATTTTTATTTTTTATTAAAAAATATTAAAATAAAACAAATAATATTAATTTTTAATTTTTTTTAAATAAAAATAAAAAGAGTAACTACTTGAATCCATTATATTTTTTTTTACCACTCATTCCTTCCATTAATCATTATTATTATTTTTAATTTATAAATTTAATATTTAATTTTATTATTATATCCTTAACTATTAAATAATTTGAAGGGTATTTTTGTCAGAATTTTTTAGTGAAGTGACACACCCCGACCCAGTTATTAAAATAAATAATAAATAATATATGATATTCGAGATATGCAAGCCGATAAATGGACCAAAAAACCCATTTGACAAAGCCCTCAACAAGTAATATAGAAAATTTAACACAATCTATTAATGACTCATAATAATAAGTATATAGATATATATGTACATCACTATCAGCATCGTGAGTAGTATAGAGCATTTCTATAGCAAAAAATGTGCATGATGATTCAAAATTTAGCACCAACAATGGTGAATACAATATAGGGTCAACAACCCATATATTAATGCAAAAAAGCCGCCACTAGCAATATCCTCCTCGAACTTTCGACTCAACGCTCCTTAACTCCGGAGGGGCGAAAAACAAAGGTGAGTGAACCCAAAAAGTAAAGTCTATGAAAAACATTCGTAAAAATATATACTAACCCCTCAATGAAAAACCGAGATTTCCATGCACATCATACACACATATTTATATACGTATATAAGTCCTTCAAGAAATCAAAATAAGTAATCAAGGTACAACTCACTCTATAAGAATTCCCATGACAGACCGTCAAGTATTCCCGATCAAACATTTACAATCCACGACGTACCACTAAGACATTTAGCAATTAAGCCACCACAAATGACTCATTATCATATGCAAAATATATTTGGTACCCCTTTCATGGTACTTATCACTCAAAACATTGTATACAAGTGTACATGACATTTCACCTTTGACATCTCAATCACATATCACATTCTGACAATTCTGTATCGTCAATGGTACTTTCTCAAAACAAATCCTCCCGCAGGACAATATGACATCAACAATATAACCATCTGACCATCGGTATCAAAGTCGCACGAGTCACGCTCACGTGACAGGACTGGGTATCTTCGCTCTGTACCTACGACCACGTGAGGGGTGGGTGCGAAGCACCATCCCCACATGTCCCTTCAAGGCCCCAAGACAAACTGGCGCTATTTAACTAGTATAGAGCAAGCGCAAAGGAACGATCACGTGGAGGCTGGTCTGTGGCCTGCAAACAGGTACGATACCAACGACTACCGAATGGTCCATATCTCATCAATCATCACTTTAGCTCGGCATTATTCTTGAGCTTACACATAACATACTTTTCATACTCGACATGACTCAATGCTCAATACTAACGAAACTTGTGGCCACTAGCTCGCATTTCAAGACTCATAACTAGACTCGATTCACAATGACTCACTTGCAAAAATACACATCACGTGAAGCAAAATTCCATCAATCAACACACCGAGCACTCTTTTCACTCCAACAACCAATTATGATTCGACTTCAGCATGCCATAGGCAATATCACATAATCTCAAGATATCTCTTGCTTCACCGTCATCAATAGACCACGACTCTTCATAACCATCAATCAATCCAAGACATTCAGACTCAATCATGCCCTAATTGGACCCACATAATCAATTAATATGTATATATATATATATATATATATATATATACCATTCGAAGTTCATCACTCCAAGCTATCACCACAGTATCAAACGCATTCATGCATATATTATATGTATATAAATATAGGAAAACAAATGGGTCCACTCACAGTACTCGGGGTCGAAGTCACCCGATGCTCCTGGGCCGTAGTAGTTCCCACGCTGTCAAATGCCTGAAACAATTGGGCGACTAGTTCAGAACCAACTTGAGTAATTAAACCCGTACTGCTTCCCTTATTGGATTAACTCCAACACGGGTTAGCTTAAAATTAACCGTTCCATTAAACAAAGGCAGGTCTAAGGGATAACCCAAGCGCTGCCACGCGCCGGCACGCCTTGCCGTGCGCTTGACGTTGCTTACCTGTCACCGAGAGTGAAGTCAGCTCTTGGAAGAGATTCCACACAGAAAAATGGAGCAGAACCGTGATCGCCGCCGTCCACGGCGGCGAACCGGCCGTAGCTCGCCGAAAACCTAGGTTTGCCCAACTTCACCAAAAACTACAATCCAGCTACCTAAACGTATCTACACATCCTCAGGAACTCAAATATGGCTTGGATTCTCAAAAACTTATCTGAACCGATCGGAAAAATGGCCGGGAACTTCCGACGTCGTCGAGCTTCAAAGCTTCGATTCGCAGGCTTCGAGTCTAGCTGATCGTTGAGGAGTACAGGGTCGGCTTCGCCACTCCCAGACGAAGCTTTCAGGCGTGGTCCATCGCCCTGGGTCGGCCGAAAACGCCGTCGATGATGCTGGCGATTTCTGTGCTTCGCGGTGTCCATTCGTCCCTTCCGATGATCGTGGACGGGGATGAAGGCAAGGGAGAAACTCGTCTCGTTGAGGGGAGTCGCCGGGGTGCCGTGGCTAGGTCAAAGGTGACCCGAACTGGGGACGGCGAGGCTGGGTAGCGAGACATCGCAGAGCAGAACAGAAAGACGGTGAAGATGGGTCTTCGGGGAGCGAGAATGCAAAATGGGAGAGAGAGAGAGAGCAAAATGATGAAATTATACTGGTGGGTTTTTGATATTTTAGGAATAAATTATAATAAAATATAATTAATAATTTCTAACTCAAATAATCAATGCTAATATTTCCGATTTCTCCCGAACTACTTTATTTTTAAATTTTCTATTAATTTGATTTTGTGGTCTCAAATTCCGTCTATGATAACTTTCTATTAAAACCCAATTTAATTAAAAATTTGGATTTTAATTCTCGAAACTAATTCCGTTTGCTAACTTAGTAATTCTTAAGAAAATTCGATTCTTACGAAGGAGAGGAAGTTTGATAATTAATAATTTCGACTTTAAAATTTCGGAACGAGTCGTATCATAAAGCCTTTTGACCCCCTTTAACTTTATAATAATAGAGATAATAGTCTAATTAAATATGGATATTGGTACAACCAACCCAATTTTATTTTATGAGAATGAATCTTAAATACCATTTTTCCCAAGTCAAGCGCAGCCCATCCTTCCAATTTTAGCCATTCAAACTCTGTCATATCTTTGGAAAATAAAAATTAATTAATAAATAGACACTACTAACTCTCCCTCCTTCCTGCTACTTGTACATGGCTTCTCCACCTCTTAGTTCTCCCCCTCCCACTACATCTTATATTAGAGCTCTCTTTAATCATTCATTCAATATTTGTATCCGTATTTATCGTCACATATTTATTTAGAACGTCATTTAATAGGTCATGATCAATTGATTATCGCTTTATAGGATTTATTTGGTATTTCATAGTAAGTGAAGAATTAATCTGATACCAATATATGTTGAAAAATCTCTGGTTATTAAAAAACTAAAAAAATAAAAAAACTCTCTTCAATCACAAGGTGTATTCGATTAGAGATTTTAAATTATGTTATGAGTTTTTTCAAATTCAGGAATATTCAATTAAGATTTTAATAGGTTATACAAAAGTTTTGCTGTAATCAATTTAACTTTTGATGAATTATTTAAAACTGCTTAAAAATTTAGGTATATTCAATTAAAATTTTAAAATAATCATGGGGGCTATCCTAGTGGTTCTCGTCCCAACCTGTTACCCAAAGAAAAGCAGGGAGGTCTGGAGTTCGAGACCATTGGAGGTCCCTTTGGCCACCGGATTGGGTAAAGCCATGTTAAGACCGGAAGTGAGGATTAGTCTCACCCTTCGGGTGTGGGGACACCTCGTTCAATGGCAAAAAAAAAAATTAAAATTTTAAAATACTATACAAAAGTATAAGTGTATTAAAAAAATTTATGAATTTTTATAATTTGATAAAATGATGAATTTTGATAATAACATTTATAGTCAACACTAGATGGGCCAAATAATTAGGTCCGCAGTAACATCTTTGGTAAGTCACATTATTAGCGGAAATTAATTTTCTCTTTGTTTTATACAATGCTATTGGATTAAGTATTGATTATAAGAGTTAAACTCGAAATCAGTTATGTGGCAACTAATAGTTTAATAGTTATCATTTTCACTTCTAAGTAAAAAGTCTCAAATTCGGCTTCTAGAAACATATATACATGTAGAATTCAATCTCTATTATGTGGATGAAAAATGTCAAAGATACCACATTTTATATACTACATTTGTAATTAATACACATTAATACATCATTTTCAATATCATTTTAATAAAATTAAGAAGTTATAAAATAAAAACTTTCACTTTCATAATACTACTTCCGGAAACTTAAAAGAGTGGTGGAAGTGTACCTCTATACTTCTTAATGGCAAAAGCAAGATCGAGTTTGGCATTCCAAACTTATAAGAAAAGACACTGAAAGGACATACAAAAAAATATTATGTTACTGTACATATATCTATTTTGTTGAATTTGTTCATTTTCTTCACGATTGATTATTGAATATTTTTTATTCAAATATTATAATTTTTGTATATTAATTAAATTGACGAACGACTATAAACTTCTTAACTCTTATAAACACCGTCAATTGCTTTTATACATAAGAACTATAAAAAAATCTCCAAATTTCGTTAATTTTTAAGATAATATTTTACATAATATTTTAAGAAATCAACCGTTCAGAATTTCACGTCTAGTAATTGAAAGTATTTTCCATCCGGTAATTGCTAGAAAGCTACAAAAAGGCAAAAATATCCCATAAAGAAACATATTTGTTATAACAAGCACAATATTACGGCTAATTAATTACTTCCTCAAATGTTGCATAAAGGAAAGGCATAACATTAATAGAAAACTTCTAAATTAATTACTGCCCCATGATCATTTGTTATGGTAGCAGATCAGAATATCCAAGAATATAATACAATAATCTAGAAATTTGTCCAATTAATCAATATTCTCAAAAAAAAAAAAATAATAATAATTCCTAACATCTAGCTAGCTGGGGCGGTCTTACGAAAAAAATGATGAACCTCTTGAAAGTTGAAAGAATGCTACAACAATGCAGATGAGGGCAATGTAAAACCTACAAACAAACAAATAAGAAATAAATATTAGTTTAAATATAAATAGGATTTATAATTATCAAACTAATTAATTAAGAAATATTATATTAACAGTGGCTAGTTTGGACTTAATTACCCTCTTGCTGTTTGCAAAGAATGTGCACTAGATTTCTTAGGTGGTGGAGCCACCGGAGAAGGTGGAGGCCCTGGGGCAAAAGGGGCAAACTCTCCTGCAAAAATAAAAAATTTATCGAATTAATAATCGTACACATCTTGTATATTACTAACGACGCAGAATGTAAAGAAGAAAAACGTGTCTTAAAAATTGAAACTGACCACATAGGAGGATATTTGCTGGTGGAGGCTTCTCCTTGGCAGGGTTGGGATCAGCATCATAAACCCTCACATAGAGCTCCTCCCCCAAATACCAATTTTTCAAGTGTTGTGACCTCAAATTCCACATCCCAGGGTTGTCAAGGTATGCATACACTGCACTCCAGCCACCGGGGTACACTTGCACCGTCGAACGCACCACTGGATCCCAAAGGTTGTACTTAGACCGCGATTTAGGGCTCCATTTTCCGGTACCATAACTGAGAAATTAATAAACGTCAGCACAAAATTATTTGGTACCGGCTAGATAACTTGTTGCACAAGTAATGGAAACATGGATACTTACCCTACAACAAAGAATCCAAATCCATCCAAGTGCCAAGCATCCATGTCTTGCAACGCATTCTCGAAAACAAGTTCTATCCAGCCTTTATGGATCCCAGTTGCAACGAAAACCCCGCGTTCGGTTTTAAGATTCGAGGAGTTGGTAGAAAAATTATCAAGTTTGTAAATTCCGGAGCCGTTGAGAAATTGATCGGCCAGCTTCAGTGGTGTGTCTGGGGCTAAGTAAGACACATTGTTGACGGTGAACTGCGGTAGGCTGTTAATCTCCGCCGTTGATGCTTGGAGTATGAAGGTTTGTGATAGTGTCACGTTGTGGACATTGAAGGCTCCTTGTGGATTAGGTCTTGCAGCCCCTGTGGTTAGGTTCCACCTTCACAAAGCCAAACTGTTACAATTAGAAAATGACGTATATAAAATAATAAAAATGAATGTTCTCATATAATGGCTGTTTGACAATAAGTATTACTTGATAGACCGGGCTTGACGGATGGAGAATTCTTGATCGAAGGGGTCGGGGCCGGTTGGAAGAGGCCCGGCAGGCAGCGAGGTGGAGCCGTTGTAGTGTAGGACACCAATGCCAAATTTGGAGACAGCTGAGGCATTGTACATTTTAGGACTTGCCACCATGTAATAGTCTCTGGCATTTTTTTGGTCAGCTGTGACAAGCACAGAGTAGGATTGTCCAACATGCACATCAAGAGAATCCAAAGTTATTTGATTTGTGTAGGACCCTTCTGTTTCAACCAACACCATTTTATGATGTTGAATCCTGAAATTGAAGCTCCATGCACTCCCTACATTTGATATTCTAATTCTGTATGTCTTGCCTGCATATGTAATTAACACCATTTAATCATAAAAGGTTTTCAATTTATATATACAACAGCGCTCAGACGTTAACCAGTTAGTTACATACCTTGTGTAAGGTTTAAGGATTCGTGTCCTTCCATGGGAGGGACCAAATATGGACTTTTCCCATTCATCAAAATTCTGTCTGGCGTAGTGTTGAAGGCCGTGAGTTTGGTGTTCATCAATGACCTAACATCCTGCAATAATTGAATTATATATGAGTTAATTGATATATAACTAATACAGCTAGGGTTTGACTAATTGATGGATTATGTATTATGTGATGAATAATTATATATACGTACCTTGTAACTTGTTGCATACCAGTCACCAATGAGGAGATCAAACTCAGCTTCTGGTTTTGGGAATGGTACTGGGATGACATCACGATTATTGACACGAATGGGACCGAAAGCTCCTCCAGCTTTGTGGAAGTTGAGGGAGGGGAAGTAGGAAAAGGTGCCAATTTGATCCTTGAATTGGAACATGTAAGTCCAGTTTTTGCCTGGAAGAATGGGGCAGTTTGTGCCTGAAACTCCATCTTGCCACGAGTTTAGCCTTTGTTGTATGCCATTCCTGCGCCACACATATACTCTTTAATCTTTAGGGCTCGAATAAGCCTCTAAGGCCACGAGTTTAGCCTTTGATGTATGTCATTCTAGCGTGTTTAAACAATACACAATTTAAGTAGTACGGACTGATAGCAGCAATCATTAAATTAGTAGTGTTCATCCTAGACCATATGAATAGCTTAGCCAATAGCAGCAAGGTTGTCTAATGTGATTTTCACATTGCAATTTTTTCTTCATGCACTTATCTTTTATTGGGTCAATAAGAGTAGAATAAATTGAAAAGTGAGAAATACCGTGGGTAAGTGTGAAAATCATTTCTCAATCTGTATTATTCAAGAGGGCTAATGAAATATATATGATCATATTTTAAGGAGTACTCTGGAATCATTTCTCTCTATTCATATTATACAAGAGGGTTGATAAAACTATGTATGATCATAATTTTCCCTAAATCAAACGAAGAAAGTGCAAAAATAGTGGCAGTGACAAATACAAGGTGGGATATATTCATCCAACTTAATGAAATGATGACACTAATAATTCAGATTTGGACTTACCAAGTCATGAGCAGGGGCTCATCCATATCATTGATCACATTGACTCGAAAAACATCATTGGTTGTGCCATTGATGAGAGGCCCGGGAAACTGCCCATTGATTGCAATCACCTACATACATTTGCAAAATAATGTTAAAAAGGTTATCAGAGCATCAAACAATGATGGAATATATATATAACAAAATGTTAATTATGCCTTTGTTCATACCGGTTGGTCCGCCAAGACGGGTTTGAAGGTTGTGTCGAGTGTGACATGCCATTCATGATAATAATCCTCAGCAGAAACTGTGGACACAAGGAACAATATGACAAGGCTGGCCGGAGCAATCGGCTGCCATGGATGACGAGGACGACGACCATCACCAATAGTCCATGCCATTATGCATGGACTGGACTGGACTAATTTTGCTTGGTCTTAGCTACTTAATTAATTAATTCTAAAATGGTTCAAAAACAATGGCCGATCAGCGCCGGTGATGACAACAAAGCAAAAAAATAAACTGGGTTCGGAACTTTCAGAGTGAACTCTCACAAAGAGCCAAGAGGAAGGAGATGGAAGAAAAATTTGGAGACACAAGTTCGACTAAATAGGTAGGGGGGTTGTATTTGTAGAGGAATTAAAAAATAAGTTCCTTGTTTTTCTCAACACTTTAGACGTAGTTGAAGCCTTTATTAATTTTAAATCAATAATGTTATCCTTGCTTATTTTCAAAATTTAAGAATCGATAAATTTTTTTTTCCTAAAAGAATCGATAATTTCAGAAGTTTGACTTGTGATAATAATATCTGTTCGTAGATATTTTGATTTCGAATTTGATTAAGCTTTGATTGAGTTTTGGACTTCTGTTGAAACAAATGAAAATTTTGAGTTTGACTAAAACTCTAATTGACAGAGTCCTATAATTTTATCTTTTATTATACACAAAAAGATATCCTCTTCCTAGAGATATGAAATGTTACCTTTCAATTTCAAAATGTCTTATCAACAAACCGTAAAAAAAAAAATTGCAGTTACACCGTCCCCCAAATTGCCCTATTGATTTATTAACTTTGTTTTTTTGGTGCTTTATTTCCAAACCTCACTATCTGATTCAATCTGAATGCTCTTAATTGTTTGGTTATGTGAGAAAACAAGATGTTGAATTGGAAACTATTGAAAACTCCTCAATTTATATAGCGACTCTAATTTTTAGCACCCAATTAATTAGAAAACTAATTATGCAACGATATTTGGTAATCCAATAGTTAAGATGTTGGATTTGCATCAATATATTTCACATATTATGAATTTTATTCTCTTTATAATCAGACCAAATTTTGGTTTGAGAAATCCCAAAATTTTATCTAGTAGAGAGGAATCTAACGTAACTCGCTTTGAGCACAAAGCTCTAAAACCTAAACTTGCTTTGAGCACAAAAAAATCTTGCTTTGAGCACACAAAAATCAAGCTAGTATTGCAACTTTTCCACATACTGTAATTTAATCCGTATATTTTCAAGTAATGAACAAATTTTTTTATTAGCTTACTTAATTCACATTTTCAGTACTATCTATGATTACAATTCATAACCAAAATAGAATTAAGTCTCAAGTTTTATATGAAGTGACACACAACACTTGGGCGCCAAGTAATATTTTGAATTTTTGACTGCTTGTTGTGGGTTGAGAATAGGGGCCAGAGCTTATCACCTCAAGAATCAAGCTGTGATTTTTGCAGTGTGTTTATTAACACAAGTCCATCCAGCCTTCATCAAATAAAAATAAATAAAACCATAAATAAATAGGATAATACTTGTATCCTACCTCCTCATACCACCATTTCGATTTATCGAATTGTCTTTGTACATATATCATAAACAAAACCGTTCATTCTCTAAATTATTAATTATGTTAATATCATCTCCGTAAAAAATCAATAAGATTAGAGATCGTTTAGTCATTCGTATATATCATCTAAATAGACGGTTCGCCATGAACTAGGATGTTAATTTTACTAAAACCGTTTATTTATTTGATACATATGAATGACTAAACGATCTCTAATTTTGTTGATTTTTTACGGAGATGATCTTGACATGATTATTTAGAGAATGAGCGGTTCCGATTATGATATATGTACAAAGAAAATTCGATAAATCGAAATGATAGTATGAGGAGGTACCACCAGGATGGGATGCAAGTACTTTCCAAATAGGAAATAATATATATATATATATATATTTCAATTAATTTACTTCACCTTTCTAATAAGAGTATTTTTCACGGGTCTAATCAAGTTGAATATTATAAATGGACCAACCAAAGAGAATTATAAAAACAAAAATGAATTAGATTGGAGTCCTATAATACAATCGAGGACAACAAAAAATATTGTAGGTGTTCATGTGGTTACTTATACTTGTATATAAATATATTCGGACATTATTAATAATTTGCATGTTCATAATACAGCTATAATATTTCTAACACTAATGCCTATTTCCAATCACCATCAAGTCCATGGAGCAGGAGCTGGAGCAGGAGAGTCAGAAAAAATTCCTGTAATTTCAATTAAATCCATTAAATTAATAGTATAAAATAATTAAAAATTTTATTAAAAACTAATTAACATCTTGATCTGCGCTCACTCGTGGGTTTAATTAATTAGTTGAATACACTAACCGCATTGAAGGAGGTTTAGAGGTGGTGGGCGCTCCTTAGCAGGGTTAGGATCAGCATCATGAACCCTAACATAGAGTTCTTCCCCTAAGTACCAATGCTTCAATAGCTGTGACCTCAAATTCCACATTCCTGGGTTGTCAAGGAATGCATAAACTGCACTCCATCCTCCAGGGTACACTTGCACTGTTGATCTCACCACCGGGTCGTACAAGTTATACGTGCTCCGTGATTCGTTTGTCCAATCGCCGATTCCAAATCTGCATGCATGTACATCATTAATGTACGTAAGTAATATTGTCACATTGTTAATCATATAAGAGGTTATGATAAAGAGGTCTATGACATTTTTTCGCCAAATAAGGACTACAACCCAACTAAAAAATTACAATTTGATAGAAATAAAAAATAAAACTCAAAAATTACAAAAGTTTCAAAAAACAACTAAAAATATCCATATCCCCCACCAAATTTAGAATCACAACAACACCCGTAAACCAAAAGAGTATATTTTGAGCTAATTAATCGTTTATGGCTTAAGATTTAACCTCGAGTTTTGGACTATGTACAAAAAACACAGGGACTAAACTCTAACCAATAAGTTGTTCCCACACCACGTACCTCCCAAAAATTTCTAAAACCTCAATACTACACCGTTAAACCTCGGACAACACTCTTGATTTTATAAAGAACAAACAAGTAAAGTCACAATTAAAAAAAATTGAATTTGCCCTTGATTGTAAGGAAAAAAAGTTAATTTCATCCTTAAATGTAACATGTAATATTCTTACCCAACCACGTAAAATCCGAAACCATTCAAATGCCAAGAATCCATGGCATCCAAATTGTTCTTGAAGACAATTTCTATCCAGCCTTTGTGGTTTCCAGTCACGACGGACACTTCATAGGCAGCATTCGGATTGACAGATTGAACCGGAAAAGCGTCAAGCACGTAGATGCCGGTGCCGTTGACGTAGTAATCAGCGAGCTTCAAGGGGGTTTCCGGCGTGCTATAGGAGACATTGTTGACAACATATCGTGGTACTTGGCCATTAAGGTCAGCTACTGAGGTTTGGAGGATGAACGTTTGGGATAGGGTCACATTTGTGACATTGAATGTTCCTTGTGGGTTAGGCCTAGCAGCTCCAGCGGTCATGTTCCACCTGGTTACGTACATGATAAACAAATTAAAATTACATGACCATATAATATATATATATATATATATATATATATATATATATTAGAGTGTGTCTGATAACATAATACTCTTTTACCAACACAATATGTGAGAATTAAAATATGTGTATATATAATATATTATTTAATAGATTTTTTAAATTGATACAATAAAAGCTTTGGTTGTTATATAAAATTTTAATATTATTTATATGATATATTATAATGTATTATGATTTTTTTTAAATATATTAAAATTACGAATGTAATACATAAATTCAATGGTGTATTATGTGTAAAACAAATGTGGATTATTCAAAATTGTCTGAAAATTACTTGTAATAAACGTGAATTATATGTGCATATATATATATATATAGTACTTTTGATTTAAAAAAAAACATAGATTTTAGTAAATTTTTAAAAAGTGTATGAAACACGTTAAATATTCGTAGTTTAGTATGTATATATAAAATATATATATAATAGATCATAAGGCCATTATCATTAAATTTTTTGACATATCCTTTGTTACCTACATTTAAAAAAAATCATTTAATAAATAAGGAAAAAATATTAATAGAAAATATTAAGTTTAAAATTAAAAAAAATAATAATAATGGAGGGAGGTGGGGGGTTTTTTTAATTGAAAAAAAGAAAGTTGGTCACTGGTTCTATATTAGTTATATCAAATTTCATAGTAAGCTCGTTTTCTTTGTAAAAAAGAAAAATTAAAGTTGGTAGGAGGTAGGTCATTCTAATTTTAAAAAATGTAAAAATGAAATAAAAATGTAAATTGTTTACCTAATGGACTTGGCTTGATTGACTGAAAACTGTACATCAAATGGGTCAGGCCCATCAGGGAGGGGCCCAGTAACTTGTGAGACCGAGTTGGAGTAATGCAAAGCTCCTATCCCCACAAGGGTGCTATAATCAGAAGTGTTGACCAACTTGGGAGATGCAACCATGTAATAATCAGCTTCATTTTGATTGGCTGAGACAATAACAGAATATGATTGGCCCACGTGGACATCCAGAGAGTCCAAAGTAGTTTGATTCGTGTAAGATCCTTCTGTTTCAACCAACACCATCTGATGCTTCTGAATCCTGAAATTGAAACTCAAAGCATTCCCCACATTTGATATTCTCAACCTGTAAGTCTTCCCTGCATAACAAGCATGCCTTAAATTTTTACAACTGTCATTCCTGAAATTTAAACTTGACTTTAAAACTGTCGTTCGTGAGATTTAAACTCGGTAATTGAAAGTTCGACTTGACGTACCTTGAGTGACATTAAAGGATTCATATGCCTTTGATATGGCGTTACCAAGAGGGCCTTTGCCGTTCATCAAAATGATATCTGGGATTGTGTGATAAGCCACCAAATGGTTTCCAATGTTTGCCCTAATATTCTGTTCCAATTACATGCATGCCCAAAAAACAAGAATGAGCCAAAACAAATTAAGGAAAAATTAAAGTTTATTAATTTGTGATTTACCTCAAATAAAAATAAAAAAGTTATATATGTTTTTTCAAATCTTTTAGGGTCCGTTTGGATGTGCTTTTGAAAATGTCAAAAATGCTTTTAAATGGATAGAAACATTTTCTAAGTTAAAAATTTGTGTTTGGTAAATTTTAAGAAGTGCTTCGGATAAGAAGCACAAACACTTAAGGAGAAATTTTGAGAAACACTCTCTTGGTTCTTCATTTCAAAAGTGCTAACTCTCAAAAAACAGGGAAGCACATTTTTTCTTTTAATGAAACTTTTATTCTTCTAATATTATCCTTATATTTAATTAGTAATACCCTAAATACCCAAATTCACCATATTTTATTTATTATTATTTAATTTATAAAAACTCCTATTTAATTATTATTTATTTTAATTATTCAATTAGTAATACTCTTATTAAATTTTAATATATTTGTTAAGTCATTAACTTTAAGTCATAATATAAATTCCCAAATATTTTTTTTATATTACAAAATCGAGTTATAAGAACGATGAAATGAAATAATAATAATTTTATATTTCTAAAAGCACTTTTGTCTTCACTACTAAACACTCCAAAATTATATCGCAAGTACTGATTTAAAAATAAAAGTGCTTTTATGTGTGCATACCAAACATCAAAATGTTTTTTCGTAAAAGTGCTACTGAATAAGCATTACTAATAAAAAGCGCTAATACTTAAAAGCGCTTTACAAGAAGCAAATCTAAACATGCATTTAGTTTATTTCTTTTAACTTTCTATTTTCTTTCAATTTTATCGTTCGTCACTTTTTTTGATAAATTTTTTCGTTTAATACTAATTTATCTGAACTCTGAAGTTCGGTCACTCTTAATTTATGTCGATGACAAATAATTAAGCACCATTTAGTGAAAAAAAAACTATAAAAATTCAAATTCAAGTTAAAAAAAAATTGACCTTACATAGGCTAATTTGTGACCTAGATAAATTAAGTTGTAGCTTATTTCAGAAAAATAAGCACTTAACAGAAAATATGACCAAGGACAAAAATTTTTGCGAAAACAAAAAAATTAATGAGATAAATTAAAATTTGTAAAAGCAAGAATAATTTTATAATTTATTATGAAATTGATGTTGTTAAATTTGTTGCGTAAAATTTGAAGAGAAATTGACCTTGTAGCTATCATAAAACCAATCACCAATAAGGAGATCAAATTCGGCTTCCGGCCGGGGGAAGGGGACGGCGATGACATTCCGGTTGATGACCCGAATCGATCCAAATCCTCCGGCAGCCTTGTGGAAGTTGATGGAAGGGAAATAGAAGAAACTACCAATCTGATCCTTGGTTTGGAACACATAAGTCCAGTTTGAACCCGGTTCAATCGCACAATTTGTTCCCGAAACTCCATCTTGCCATGAATTTAGCCTCTGTTGTATGCCATTCCTACAATACCATTTATTTTCTCATGCTTAATTAAATTCTTGGACCAAGAAAATTATTTGTTATATTTTCTGAAATATAAAATAATTACCACGTAAAGAGCAGAGGTTCGTCCATGTTGTTAAACACATTGACATGAACAAAATCATTGGTGGTGGCATTGATCAATGGCCCCGGGAACTGCCCATTAATCGCGATAACCTGACCGAACAAGATCATAATTTACTTATCTTTAATTCTTAATTAAGAAGAAGAAATCAAGAAATTAATTGAGATACTAATAGTGTTGAATATTCTTACAGGTTGATCATGTGACACAGGGTTGATTGTGGAGTCAAGTGTAACTTGCCACTCAAGGTAAATGTCAATGGCATTGACACCAGCAGCAAGAGCTGCTACCAGCATGATTGCACAAGTAATTGAACGCCGGTAAAACCCGGTGGAGGCCATGGTGGATGGCCTGAAAATGTAATGCAGCTGTAAATGAATTTTTCTCTGGTATATATATATATATATATATATATATATATATATTTATATATGTGTATAAGAAAGGGTGGAGGTTCATAGATGATTGAGAGAAGAAAACAAGCAGAGAATGAAGAAAGGAAACAGCTGGGAATTGGTATCAAATCGGTGATAACAAGCTACTCTTAAGTTTTATTATTGTTACCGCAGAGAAGAAATATACTTTCCTTTTGTTTGTATTTTTTGTCAAAAATGCTACGAAGTTTAGTGACTAATTCTGAGAAGCCGGCAAATTAGACGATTTAGTCATGGCCTTGTTTTTATCAGCTCTGGCTTGACTGTTTCCTCCGTTGGATGATGACGATGGCGATTATCTACATTTTGGAGAACCATTTGTCCTCTACCATGTTATCTCTTGAGATTATCTTTTTCCTCAAGAAACTATGTTTTTCTTTGGAAAATACTACCTAGCTAGTAACTAGGGCCTTACTTTAAATAGGGAAAGACTTGACATGTAAGTCCGCTAAGAAAATACAATTTAACGGCGTATTTTTAATAAATTATTTCGATGTCTGTGTGTCTTCGACTTGGAATTTGATAGAAAGAAAACTAAAGTAGTGAAATGCTCAAAAGTTCAAAATTTCACTTATTCGTGGCTTTGACCCTTCTCTCCTTGGGCTCATCCTCTGAGTTTAGTGGGCTTGGCCCGGCCCAATTTTAAGTCGAATATTTTGGACTTATTAGCTCAATTTAGGGCATTTGGAAGTGTTTTCGGAAGGGCATCTGACAACTACAAGCACTTCTCATAACATTTGGTCTACAAACTTAAACATATATTAAGTTTGAATCATAAAGACGGTTGGATTGCTTTTATGAAAAATTCAGCATGTTTATTATAAAAGTGCTTATTAACTTAGAGCATGTTTACTTATTAGTAATAAAAATGAAATCAAAGGTAATCATTCTCATTACTTACTTCTCATACGTTTACTTGCTATTAGATAATCATTACTTATTCAGAATAGGTAATTCCATTACTCATTTTGGGGTAATTCCATTAACTAGGGGAGGGGTGTTAATGATTCTCATTACCTTTTTTCATTATTTTAATATGATACGTTACTTACCAAGAATGGGAATAGTTGGTAATGGGAGAAATAGGCAATCGGAGAAATGGGTAATTGTAATAACCCGAATCAAGAAGTACTGTACTGCCTTGTAGGATCCTATTTATTTGAATTTATTCCTATTATCTACCTTATGACCTTAGAAGACTTTTAAAAATATTCAAACTCTTATTCACTCATATTTCAAAAGCATATTTTGACAAAATTTGAAAATGAGAATTTAATGGAAAATGACCAAAATACCCCCATACGTTTTTTTTAATTTTCTTTTCGTATATGAAATGCTTATGTGATTTAAAATGTTCATATCATGTTTCCTATCTAATTCTTGAGATATAACTTGTCAATTTATGTGTTTTCCCGTTTTCGGATTTTTTAGTGAAAAATGATGAAAATGCCCTTCTATTAAATTTCTGTGTTTCACGAATCATATTTCTAAGTGTTATACGAACATTCTTATTTATTGTTGGTCATTGTTAAGTATAGGATTTAATTCAACAAAATTCGGAAGTTTTCGAGAAATTTTAAGAATTCGTTGTCAAAAGACTAATTTTCTTATTTTACCTTAAGCCTCAGGATTTTATTAATTTAAAAAAAAAAAAAAAAAAAAACTAAAATGTCTGATAAACGCGTTAAGACTCTGTTGCAAAAGAGATTTTCCCGAATCTCTCAAAATTTCCCAAATCTCTCAGCTCTCTCTCTCATATTCTCTCAAATCTTCACCATCATCACCCATCACTTCTCTTAATTGAGAGAAGTGACTAAGCTCAAACATTCAGCATATAAATAAGATGAAGTTTCAATTCAATTTCATCTCAAAAATTTTCAGTTTAGAGGAAGAGATAAAATTTTGGAAAAATCTTGAAGGAAGTTCCTCACTTTGGGTGATCAAAGCCTGAGTTTAAGTCTCCTAGATCCTCACCTTAATCTCTCTATAAGTACTTAGGAAGTTAGCTTATGATTCCTTGCTTTTAATTTTGAAATTTCATGTAACACTCCATGAAAGCTTGAAGAACACCATCTATGTAAAAAGTAGAAATTTGTGTTGTTAATGATTATGTTAGTGTTAAAGGATCATACCATCTTAAATTAAATGGAAAGTTATTAAGTTTTGGCTTTGGAATCATCTAAAAAGGTTGAGAAATCAGGATTTTATGGCAAAAACAAAAGGAGTACCCCGCTGGAAAACCCAGTAAACGCACAGCAATATTTTGAAACTTCAAAACTTTGTACCTCTGTCATTTCTTAATGGATTTCTATGTTCTTTATATCAAATTAAATTTTTCTGAGTGAACTATAAGTCAGGGAATTTTGGTGAATATTAGACTTGTACAGATTTAGAAAGTTAGGTCCGAAACAAGGTTATTCAATACAAACTAAACTGCTTTTGTTGAAACTTTCAAAACCTTGTAACTCTTTCGTTTCTTAACGGATTTCTATGTTCTTTTTATCAATTCGAAGCTTGTCAAATGAACTTTAAATCTGGAAATTTTGGTAAAATAATGATTGTTACAGAGGCAGAAACCAGAACCCAAAGACAGGAGATGATAACACTTAAATAATAGTTCTTCTTCATTGTTATGCACACTCATTGATTCAAATTTCTTTCCATTTTTCTTGTTAATTCGAAGACTTCTTTTAAGAGTTAAACTATGATTGCTTACTTGATTTGGAGGAAATCATCATATATTAATTGTCATTTATTCATTACATATGATATAATCTATATCTTGGAATGTCATCTTGTTGATTTATAGTGCTTAAGCTTATTGTGAAACATTGGTTTCTTTGGTAAGTTGAGCAGTTTAGCTATGGGCTTAGTCCCTTCAAATAGTACACTATTATACTTATTAGGTTTAAAAAGTTGAATTTTTAAGTATACATGTCTGGGTAGGTGTAAACCCAAATATGTTGTAGCTTAGCCTGTATATTATGAGACTTATGTTATATTATTGGTTCTCTATTTATGAGTTTCTCTGATTATATATTTCAAGTATATGTTATGTTCTATGTTTTGGCATGTGAAATTTATTTAGACATTTCTTAGTGATTTGTGGTTAAAATACGTAATTAACTTATTAAGCCTTGTATCATAAATTGATTTCTTTTGTGCTTACTGGGTTTGTGTAACTCATGATGCTACACCTTTGTCTTTTCAGGTATTGAGTAGAAAAAGGGAGCCGGGACGATCTTTATTATGTTACAAATAAAATAATGTTTATCAGTTAATTTTCGTTTTAAAAACTCTTTTTTGATATTTCAATATTCTTACTTTTCGTCTTTCAGCTGCTGTAAAAATGTTATGTATGTATACTTTTTATAATAAAGATTTGAATTTGAAATATTCTTATTCCTTCATCTTCGAAAGAAGAAAAAAATTAAATTTGTTCGACTCACGCTGCAAATACATGTATCATATTCCTTATAATATAGAACGTGGATTTGGGGGCTTGACAAATTGGTATCAGAGCCTATTTCAAAAACCAAAATGAATTTTAGTTTTAATAGCTATTTTGGGTTGGGATATTTATATACAAATTCGAGAATTCAATTTTGGAATTCTAATTATAATTTTAAGTTAAGAATGTATAGTATAAGTATTGTTTAGTGTCAAGTCAAAGATCATGACTCTATATGATATGTGAAGTAGTTGGTTTAATTTTTCAAAGGAACTTTATGTTTATTGTTATATGCTTGGTTAAAGATATTGATTGTTGAAAGAAAAATTGTTCAACTTAGTTTGTAATAGATTTATTATGTTTGTTTTAAAAACAAAAGATTAAATGTTTTGCTACATATAAGTATGTCCTTGTTCAAAATTTTTTTTTATGCAGTAAGTGTTTTAAGTTTTGCCTCTATGTGTAGAGTTATGGATAGTTTCAACCCGAATCAGAGTCCTAGCTGCACTCCTATGGATGTCTATACGACTGAGTTCACGGCGCAAGGAGGCAAAATGTCACTAACGTCATTGTAGAAATAGTGAGGCAATATCCAAGTGCAGATACTAACTTTAAGAGAGTGGAGGCGTACTTGAGTGCAAGTAAGGAAATCAGTATCTATCAGGAGGCCACCATGATCCTCTCAAATCCGATGTACACCGATGTCTTGATGGATGAAGCCATGGCTGATGGGTTTCTCAATGTAGCTGATCATGTTTACCCTCGCTACCTTGGGAGGGCAACATCTGAGGAGTCAATAAATGGGATATTCAAGAACCCGAGTGTTCCCATGGATTGTGATCTGCCCTCCACCTCTAGTGGACCTGCTCCTCCTCGCACCAAGCTTCGCATGAGTGTCCGTCCACCTCCACCGGCACCGGATTTTATCCTAGCACCATTGGAGATGTTAGCATGAAGGAATCTACTGGCGACAATGATATGGATGTTTAGGACTTAGTTCTAAGGAACACTTGGTTACTTTTTAATTGCTTTCAATAACACGACCTCGTAGAGATCAGATAGTGCCTAGTCGCACGCTTTTGTGACAAGAGAAGCTCGTAGAGCACTCTTCCTAGCAAACTTTGTATATAAAATAAGCTAGTTTAATGTTAATGTGAAATGTTTGTTTTAGTCAAGTAAAAGTATTTCTTTTTCTTCCAACTTATGACCATATAAAATATTTTCTTTTAAAATTATGACAATGGATGAGGTTAGAAGGAACCCAACCACCGCCGCCGAAGATTATGTCGAAGCATTCGCACGAAGGATGGAGGAAAATCTAGTTGGTGGAAAGATTGGGCGACTCGTAGCACATATTAGAAGCTTAGGAGCGAAGAACTTTGAAGGAGGAAATCCCATGAGGCAAAATAATGGATTTACAAACTTGAAATTCATTTAGATATGATGGACTGCACACAAATCGAATATCGTCAGTTAGCTACCGGACTTTTAGGCGGAGATGCCCGTTTCTAGGGGGATATGGTCAAGCGTTCAACTCCAACTCTAGCACTCGATCTAATGGATTGGTCCGAATTTAAGGAAAATTTTTTGCAAAATTATTTTCCACAAGTCGAGAAAGATAAGAAGGAACTTGAATTCATAGAACTCATTCAAGGGAAGATGAACATAACTAAGTACGTGGCCAAGTTTTCCAAACTCTCACGCTTTGCCTTACACATGATCAACACCCCTGAACGAAAGGCTAGAAGATTCATTGCGGGGATGAATTCAAATATTCGAAGGATGGTCAATGATCACGGGACTACGTACGAGGAAGCATTGGACAAAGCCATGATGCAAGAGGAAGAGTACCATAAGTACCGCTTGGAAAAAGAAAGAAACAACGTCCAACGCTGGAAGAGATCTTATCTGGCTCCTAACCAGAGGGGTAATTAACCATGCAAACAACAGAGGGGAGGAAATGCAACTCGAAACCCACCCGCAAGAAATGACAGAGGAAAAGAAGTAATAAAGCCTTTGGCTCGATGTTACAATTGTGGAGCGACTGGACACCTGGAAAACACTTGTCCAAAACCACGAAGGGTTCCAGGATCTTGTTTCAATTGTGGGAAGATGGGGTACTTCTCAAAGGATTTTCCAACCCCCAAGCAAGATAATAGACCACCACCTCGCCTTGCTCATCTAAATGCTGTTGCCTTTGATGGCATTGTGGACTTCGATAGTTCGGGCATGGATGGTACGCTAATAATATTCAGTAGTCATGCTCGTGTTCTTTTTCATACTGGTGCATCATATTCTTTTATATCTTTAAAATTTGTGAAATGTTTGGGCTTAGTTTCAATATCACTAGATGAAAGTTTGACTATCTCTACCCCACTTGGAAATTCAACTATCCTCTGCCAAGTTTGTAGATCATGTCATGTGTATGTCCTAGATGCAGAATTTCCCGTAAACCTCATAACCTTACCCATGAAAAGATTTGATATAATTATTGGAATGAATTGGTTAGTCAAATACCATGCTCTCTTAGATTTCCATAAGAGAATCATAACTTTCTTAATTCCTGACCAACCAATCCGAAAAATTCAAGCCATTCCAGTCACCAAATCTTTCTCCATTAGAATCCTCAACTTAGTTGAATTAAGGAACCCAACACCACAATTAGACCAAATTCCGGTGGTAAATACCTTCGAAGATGTCTTTTAAAAAATTACTCACCTACCCCCAAAAAGAGAAGTCGAATTTAGTATCGACTTGGTACTCGAAGCACGGCCAATATCTGTTACCCCTTACAGAATGGTGCCGGTGGAGTTAAAGGAATTGCAAGTATAACTCTGGGAATTATTGGATTTAGGGTTTTTCCGCCCTAGTTCTTCTAGCTGGGGAGCACCAGTGTTGTTCGTCAAGAAGAAGGATGTGTCTCTCCGACTGTGCATTGACTATCGGCAACTCAACAAGATCACCATTAAATGATGACGATGGCGATTGTTGATGCCAAAAATGGACCAACTTAGAAGAGTCCCTTCAAGCTCGCTTTACTCACTTCTAGGGTGTAGGGAGACCTGCAAATAAGAGAATGTAGAAGTAAAGGAGCACCGGTGGGGTGCCGGCCAAATAGTCTCTGATGCTTAAGTTAGTTGAGTGTTTGGAGGGATTTGGCAGTGTAATGGCAAATATGTCATTACCTTTTTTGAGGGGAGGTACCCTTGTATTTATAGTGGTATTGAATGTTGGTGGAACATTTCGATGTGGGATAAATGTCCCTGCTCCCGGTGTTGCGACATGTCCTGGTGGCCTTGAGTCCATAGGCTGTATCGACACGATCAGCCGAGGAGGGTAGGCCGAGGGAGGTAGGCCGAGGGAGTTAGGCCGAAGGAGGTAGGCCGAGGAAGGTAGGCCGAGTAGGTTGTTGTCTTTGTCTGGGGTTGTGCGTCTTGCTGAGTTGAGGCTATGTATGGTTCTAGAGTGCTTTGTTCGGCCATGACCAGGTTGATCAAATTAGGTGTAAACAGGAGTCCCCAAGTCATTGACTGAGATGGATTTCCTCGGTTGAGGGTTTGTTCCTTTTTGTAAACCTGTGGGAATTCATCCCGTACTAGTCCCCAGTCCCCCAAGCCGTTAGCCGAGGCGATATGCCATGTGTTAATCCCTTAACACTTTTTTTTTTTTTCGAATAGTTGTTTGGTCGGGCTTCTTGGGCCGAACCATGCGCAATTATTTGGTCGATCGGCCTTGGAGGATGTCCTTTGCCGAACGTGGCTGATCGGCTTGGAAGATGTCCTAGGCCGACCGAGTGCCATTCCCAAGGGTGATTGTATGTCACCTTGGTCGGCCCGGTTGTGCGGGACCTCGCACGATCACGTGGCCGATCGACTTGGAAGATGTCCTAGGCCGACCGAGTGTCATTCCCAAGGGTGATTGTATGTCACCTTGGTCGGCTCGGTTGTGCGGGACCTCGCACGATCACATGGCCGATTGGCTTGGAAGATGTCCCAGGCCGACCGAGTGCCACTTCCAAGGGTGATTGTATGTCCCTTTGGTCAGCCCACTTGTGTGGGACCTCGTACAATCACGTGGCCGATCAGCTTGGAAGATGTCCTAGGCCGACCGAGTGCCACTTCCAAGGGTGATTGTATGTCACCATGGTCGGCCAGGTTATGCTGGACCTCGCACGATCACGTGGCCGTTCGGCTTGGAAGATGTCCTAGGCCGACCGAGTGCCACTTGCAAGGGTGATTGTATGTCCCTTTGGTCATCCCGCTTGTGTGGGACCTCGCACGATCACGTGGCCGATCAGCTTGGAAGATGTCCTAGGTTGACCGAGTGCCACTTCCAAGGGTGATTGTATGTCCCTTTGGTCGGCCCGCTTGTGTGGGACCTTGCACGATCACGTGGCCTATCGGCTTTGAAGATGTCCTAGGCTGACCGAGTGCCACTTCCAAGGGTGATTGTATGTCACCATGGTCGGCCCGGTTGTGCGGGACCTCGCACGATCACGTGGCCGATCGGCTTGGAAGATGTCCTAGGCCGACCGAGTGCCACTTCCAAGGGTGATTGTATGTCCCTTTGGTCGGTCCGCTTGTGTGGAACCTCGCACGATCACGTGGCCGATCGGCTTGGAAGATGTCCTAGGTCGACCGAGTGCCACTTCCAAGGGTGATTGTATGTCCCTTTGGTCGGCCCGCTTGTGTGGGACCTCGCACGATCACTTGGCCGATCGACTTGGAAGATGTCCTAGGCCGACCGAGTGCCACTTCCAAGGGTGATTGTATGTCACCTTGGTCGGCCTGGTTGTGCGGGACCGCGCACGAGGGTTGGAGATCAGCCTGGAAGATGTCCTAGGCCGACCGAGGTCGCATATCCCAAGGGCGCGCAATAAATGTGCGATACGTGTCATGATAAGCTATGCCACGCATCGTGGGATAAGCACCTAGGGTTTCGTGTTTCGACCTTTCGACTAGCCGAGTAGTTGAATAAGAGTGTCGATTTTGGCATTGTTTCGCACTTTTGCTTTTTGATAGATACTGTTGATTGTGTGAGGCGATTTTCGGCGAACTTCAATTCTAACTTAGGCAATTCCCAGCGAGGAAAGTGCGGCGGTTTGCACGGCGGAAATCCCAAAAAATAAGGTAAGGACCCTTTTTTTCTACTTTTTTCGATCGAATACTATGTTTTCATATGAACTGTGGATGAACTCGATATTTGCTACTAGTTGGATCCATGTGTCTATAATAGTTGTCTTGCATTCGTCCTTTAGATTTTTTGTATGTCTGTAGATGTCGAGTGCGAATGGTGATTCTGAGGGTTCTCGGGATCCGTCCTATAACACGTTTAGTGGGGAATCAGACGCTAGCTCTCTTAACTCTGATTCTCAGCTAAACACGTTGGAATCGGCTTCTAGCTCCCCTGGGTCGATCCCTAGGGTAGAGGCAGAGGTGGATCCAGGCGTTACTAGACCGATCCTTAAGGAATCTCAAGTGCTGTCGGGCCAGGAGCTGGATGATGAGCTCGAGAGGGCCTTCAACTACATCGATACCTGTTATGTCTCGGCCGTTGATGGGGCTGAGACCTGTAACAACCCGGAAATTTTAATTATTGATTTTATGCAATTATTTTTATTAAATGATGATTTTACCCTTGATCGGTAAAGGGCTTGGAAATCAAGTTTTGTTTCGAGACACTTTTGGTGGTGTTTCGGGTACCGTTGTGTAGGTATCGAACTCACGAGCTCGTAGACAGGCGGCACGCAGGAAACGGAGTTCGTATACGGAAGTTGTGGGTCTAGATGTGCAAGGGCATTTTGGTAATTTGCCATGGAGGGGAGATATTTTAACCTCAATTATTGTACAACTTCATTTCATCTTCATCTCCTTATCATTTCACTCACTCTCTCTGTAACAAACATAACACAAACACACCGAAATACATTGAACCCGAAACCGTGCGAAAAACCAAGAGAAAAACCATAAAGTCAACGTCGGATTCAAGGCTTTAACTTCCCATTTGGATCAACTAATCGTATTCTACTCTTTCCCACGATCACAACCGTACCAACCATCGAAGGAGAGGACCACGGTGGAAGCCGAGCCGAGTAAAGGAAGTTTCGGATCTTTGGATCGATTTTTCGGCTTATACATGCGATATTGTTCCGGGAACCTCAGAGGAACGAGCGAGACGGGATTGAGCTAGCTTGAACAGGTTTGTGAGTGGACTTTGGTTTTATAAACTGAATTGCATGCATCAAAATATCTTTGTTAAATACGGTTATGTATTGTGGCATTGAATTTCTGAATGTTAGAAATGATTTCTAGACACATGTTTTCCACTATTTCAGTTAAAGTATGATTTGAGAAATATCATGGTTTTGGACTCGATTTTGATAACGTTTTGACGTAGAAATTATTGAGTCAATGATTTGGGTTTTGACCTTGTTGTATGCGTTTATCGGATTTGGTCATATTTGAGGGAGGCCAGGACTCGGGATGAGGATCCGTTATTAACGGTGAACCCGATGAACCTCCAAGATAAACATTGAATTTAGGGAGGCCAGGACTCAGGATGAGGATCCGTTATTAACGGTGAACCCGATGAACCTCCAAGATAAACATTGAATTTAGGGAGGCAAGGACTCGGGATAAGGATCCGTTATTAGCGGTGAACCCGGTGAACCTCCAATATAATGATATGATATGCTAGTCGAGAGATAGGCCGACTGATCCAATATAATGATATGATATGCTAGTCGAGAGATAGGCCGACTGATGCAATATAATGATATGATATGCTAGTCGAGAGATAGGCCGACTGATGCAATATAATGATATGATATGCTAGTCGAGAGATAGGCCGACTGATGCAATATAATGATATGATATGCTAGTCGAGAGATAGGTCGACTGATGTGATAGCATAGTACAGAGAGTTGTGATACAGTACTAGCACACCCCAAGGGATACCCTGGTGGCTAGTGGATGTGTCGGGAACAGTGGATTTGAGATATTATGTGTCTAGGTTGAAGTAAATGATTTTGAATTCCTTTGAGAACGATTTTCAAACCAGATTGTGGATCACAATGTGTTTTCCTTATATGGATTTTGTGTGAGTCCTATTGAGTGGTTTTAAAGAGAAAATGAAATGCCGGTGATTTAAAGATGATGTTTTTATAACATGAATCATTTATGTGATGCATGCATGGTTTTATAAATGGAGGGGGAAAAATGTAATATTCCTTGGAAAACGTTTTATAAGCGATTATTTTTGTCCACTCACAACTTTTGTGTTTAAACCCCCTTCAGGCAGTAGAGTTGACGTGGACATTATCTCGAGGCAGAGGCATTAGCACTTCCGGCTACGCTGTGTAGTTGTACTTGAGTAGGATATCTAATTTGTATCTTGATCCTACTTAGACGCTATGATATTCTTGTATTTGGTTGGTATTTACTTACGGGAATTTTAAGTGCTTAAATCCCTTGTCTGACAAGAGAAAATATTAATTATTATTATAATTTTATAAGGATTGAAGGGTATTTGGGAACCTTTCCTTAGGTTGTCAGACGGGATCAAGGTTCTTCCCGGGTTTCGAGGGGAAATTCGGGACGGGTCCTGACAATTGGTATCAGAGCACTAGGTTAAATTCCTGTAGACCGTACATCTAGTGTACAGGTGAAATTTTGGTATTAATGATTTATAGCTTATTTTCAGCGTATAATGCCTCCGAGACGAGAGTTCCGTCAACGGTCAGGGAATGGTGGAGATGACCATGAACCTGCACTGGAGCCTGATTTGAGGCAGACACTGGAATAGCTGGGTCAGACTTTAGCTTCTGTACTCCAGGATAGGGCTTCTCATGAAGTCTCTGATATCGAGAGAGCCCAGAGACTGGGGGCGACGATATTCATGGGTGACTCTAGCCCAGATGAGGCTGAGGAGTGGATTACTCGCATGGAGCGGGTGTTCTTGATTATGAGGTGTCCTCTAGATGAGAGAGTTCTGTTGGCTACATTTTTACTAGGTGGTTCTGCTTACCACTGGTGGCACTCATTGGAGGTGTCAGGCTGGAATGTCCATACGCTTACTTGGCAGACTTTCCGGGAACGCTTCTTGGAGCAGTTTTACCCTCGCTCACACCGGAACGTTAAGGAGGCCGAGTTCTTGCATTTACAGCAAGGAGACATGACGGTGGCCCAATATGAACAGAGATTCATAGCGCTGAGTCGCTTTGCACCGATGTTGGTAGCGACCGAGTCAGACAAGTGCCACAGATTTGAGAGTGGACTGCGGAGTGAGATTCGGTCAGCAGTTACGTCTATGGACCACACTTCGTTGAGGACTTTGGCTGATGCTGCAGCTCGAGTAGAGTTGAGTTTGGGTTTCCCAATGCCACAGCAGTACAGTGGGTACAGGAGACGTCGAGATCACTAGACTGTCGGAACCTCTAGTCAGGGACCATCAAAAAGAGGCAGTCATAGTTCTGGATCTTCTGGGAGATCTAGTACAGGCAGTGGCGGAGCTGGTCAGACACGACAATCTTTTGCACAGTCTAGGGGTGCCTCAGTGCAGTTCAACAGGAGACAGGGTGGCAGATCTAGCGGCTTCAGTGATTCCGTTTGTTATTTCTGTGGGGAGACTGGTCACATCAAGAGATTCTGTCCACAATGACGTCCGGGCAGTAGTTCCTTTAGTCGTGGTGCGACTGATCCTAGCCCGAGTACAGGACAAATGTTTGATACTGCAGCTGGGAGGCAGACCTATTTCGGTGGGGCTGGTAGAGCTAGTGGCACCAACAGGCCCAGAGGCAGGTATGGGGATCGTGGTCGATCTTCTGGTACACCAGCTCTAGTTTTTGCCATGACGCAACAGGAAGCTCGAGTAGCACCGGATGTGGTCACGGGTACGTTATCTATTTTTAACCGCAATGCTTGTGTTTTATTAGATCCGGGAGCAACTCATTCTTTTATTTATCGGGGTTTTGCATTGTTTGCGGATAGAGAATTGTCTCCAATTGGTTGGGACATGGGTATTAGTACTCCTACCGGAGATATGTTAGTGGCGAACCTAGTGATTCGCAGTTGTCCGGTGATGGTTGAAGGCCATGGTTTGGAGGTAGATTTAATACCCTTAGATATCTTTGAGTTTGATGTGATTTTGGGGATGGATTGGTTGTCCATGCACCATGCCTCCATAGACTGTTACGACAAGACAGTAGTTTTTCGGAGTCCAGGATTCCCTGAACTGACATTTCGGGGAGATCGTAGGGTATTACCCTATGGAGTGATATCAGCGTTAACAGCTGAGAGATTGTTGAGAAAAGGTTGTGAGGGTTACTTGGCTCATGTGATAGATGCTCGGAATACTTCGATGAGAGTGGAGGATATTCCTGTGGTGAGTGAGTTCTCTGACGTGTTTCCAGATGATCTTCCAGGATTACCACCACACCGTGAGATTGAGTTCACAATCGAGCTTTTGCCAGGTACTCAACCTATCTCACAGGCACCGTACAGGATGGCACCGGCAGAATTGCGAGAGTTAAAGACTCAATTGCAGGACTTGGTGAATATGGGATTTATTCGCCCAAGTGTTTCACCATGGGGTGCACCGGTATTATTTGTGAGGAAAAAGGATGGTGGTCTGAGATTATGTATCGACTACCGGCAGTTAAATAAAGTGACGGTGCGAAATAAGTATCCTTTGCCAAGGATTGACGATTTATTTGATCAACTGAAAGGGGCAAAGTATTTTTCGAAAATTGACCTTCGATCCGGGTACCATCAGTTGAGGATCCGGGAAGAGGATGTTCAGAAAATAGCTTTTAGGACTCGGTATGGTCATTATGAGTTCCTGGTGATGCCTTTCGGGTTGACTAATGCCCCGGCAGCGTTTATGGATTTGATGAACAGAGTGTTCCAAAAGTATTTGGATCGATTTGTAATTGTGTTCATCGACAATATCTTGGTGTATTCAAGGAGTGCCAAGGCACATGAGAAGCACTTGAGGTTGGTGCTGAATATGCTTAGGAAAAAGCATTTGTTTGCCAAGTTCAGTAAATGCCAGTTTTGGTTGACCGAAGTTGGATTCTTGGGTCATGTGATTTCGGCTGAGGGTATCAGCGTAGATCTCCAAAAAGTGGAGGCAGTGGCAAACTGGGAGCAACCAAGGATAGTGACAGAGATGAGGAGTTTTCTGGGTTTGGCAGGATATTATCGGCGGTTCGTAGAAGGATTTTCTACGATAGCAGGCCCATTGACTCGGTTGACTAAGAAAGGAGTCAAGTTTGACTGGGATGCTGATTGTGAGCAGAGCTTCCAGGAGCTAAAGAGAAGATTGACTTCTGCTCCAGTATTAACCCTTCCAGATGGTAACGGGGGTTTTGAGGTATATAGTGATGCATCATTGCGGGGTATTGGCTGTGTGCTGATGCAGCATGGGAAAGTGATAGCGTATGCTTCCAGACAACTTAAAACCCATGAGAGGAATTACCCCACACATGATTTGGAGTTGGCTGCAGTAGTGCATGCACTGAAAATATGGAGACATTATTTGTATGGGGAGACGTGTCGGATCTTCACCGACCATCAGAGTTTAAAGTACTTGTTCACCCAGAAGGACCTGAATTTGAGGCAGAGAATGTGGCTTGAGCTGATAAAGGATTATGATTGTACTATTGAGTACCACCCAGGAAAAGCCAATGTTGTGGCAGATGCCTTGAGTAGGAAATCTATGGGTTCTTTGGCCCATTTGCATACAGTCTACTTACTGTTGCTGGTAGAGTTCCGTAGAGCAGGGATTGTACTGGACATGGATAGCCAGGGGGCTTTGTTGGCTAGTTTCCATGTGAGGCCTGTTCTGATTGATCGGATTATTGAGGCTCAACTCCAGGATCCTACATTGTGCATTATCAGGATGGAGTTAGAGGCTGGAAACAGGCAGGACTATGCGATTAGGGACGATGGAGCATTGGTTAAGGATGGACGGTTGTGCGTACCGAATGAGCTGGAACTAAAGAGGGAAATTCTTAATGAGGCTCATAGTTCGGCTTACGCTATGCATCCAGGAGGTACCAAGATGTATCATACCCTAAGGAAACACTATTGGTGGACTGGGATGAAAAGAGAAATTGCTGAGTTTGTGAGTAGATGTTTGACATGTCAGCAAGTGAAAGCGGAGAGGCAGAAACCCTATGGGACACTGCAACCATTACCTATTCCTGAATGGTAGTGGGATCACATTACGATGGACTTTGTGTATAAACTTCCAAGGACACGGAAAGGACATGATGGGATATGGGTAATTGTGGATAGACTTACGAAGTCTGCACATTTCTTGCCAGTGCGAGAAGATTTTCGGATGAGTCGGTATGCCAAATTATTCGTGGATGAGATCATACGGCTGCATGGGACTCCTGAGTCTATTGTTTCGGACAGGGATCCTAGATTTACCTCCATGTTTTGGCGGAGTTTGCAGAAGGTTTTTGGCACGACATTGCATTTTAGTACAGCCTTTCATCCTCAGACGGATGGTCAGTCTGAGAGAACAATCCAGGTTTTGGAGGATATGATGAGGGCTTGTGTACTACAGTTTAAAGGGAACTGGGATTCACACTTGTCTCTGATGGAATTTGCATATAATAACAGTTACCAGTCGAGTATCGGGATGTCACCTTTCGAGGCACTGTATGGGAGGCAGTGCAGAACACCTTTGTGTTGGAGTGAAATAGGTGAAAGAAGACTGTTAACACCCGAGTTGGTGGATTTGACTGAGGAAAAGATTAGAATCATCAGAGAAAGGTTGAAGATAGCTCAGGATCGCCAGAAGAGCTATGCAGACCATCGAACCAGAGACCTTAAGTTTGAGGTAGGTGATTGGGTGTTCTTGAAACTATCTCCATGGAAGGGAGTGGTACGTTTTGGTAGACGGGGAAAACTAAGTCCTCGCTACATTGGTCCATATGAGATTTTGGAAAGGATAGGACCAGTGGCATATTGTATTTCTTTACCCTCGGAATTATCCAGAGTTCATGATGTCTTTCATGTATCTTTGCTCCGAAAATATCTGTTTGATGAGTCTCATGTGTTGGAAGAGCAACCACTTGAGCTGAAAGACGATTTGACATTTGAGGAGCAACCAGTGCAAATTCTGGATTGGAAGGAAAAGGTACTTCGCAGAAAGACTATTCCTCTAGTTAAAGTGTTGTGGAGGAATCATAACGTGGAGGAAGCCACGTGGGAAACCGAGGAACTAATGCGGGCACAATATCCTCATTTATTTCATGATTAGGAATGAATTTCGGGGACGAAATTTCTTAAGGAGGGTAGATTGTAACAACCCGGAAATTTTAATTATTGATTTTATGCAATTATTTTTATTAAATGACGATTTTACCCTTGATCGGTAAAGGGCTTGGAAATCAAGTTTTGTTTCGAGACACTTTTGGTGGTGTTTCGGGTACCGTTGTGTAGGTATCGAACTCACGAGCTCGTAGACAGGCGGCACGCAGGAAACGGAGTTCGTATACGGAAGTTGTGGGTCTAGATGTGCAAGGGCATTTTGGTAATTTGCCATGGAGGGGAGATATTTTAACCTCAATTATTGTACAACTTCATTTCATCTTCATCTCCTTATCATTTCACTCACTCTCTCTGTAACAAACATAACACAAACACACCGAAATACATTGAACTCGAAACCGTGCGAAAAACCAAGAGAAAAACCATAAAGTCAACGTCGGATTCAAGGCTTTAACTTCCCATTTGGATCAACTAATCGTATTCTACTCTTTCCCACGATCACAACCGTACCAACCATCGAAGGAGAGGACCACGGTGGAAGCCGAGCCGAGTAAAGGAAGTTTCGGATCTTTGGATCGATTTTTCGGCTTATACAGGGGATATTGTTCCAGGAACCTCAGAGGAACGAGCGAGACGGGATTGAGCTAGCTTGAACAGGTTTGTGAGTGGACTTTGGTTTTATAAACTGAATTGCATGCATCAAAATATCTTTGTTAAATACGGTTAAGTATTGTGGCATTGAATTTCTGAATGTTAGAAATGATTTCTAGACACATGTTTTCCACTATTTCAGTTAAAGTATGATTTGAGAAATATCATCGTTTTGGACTCGATTTTGATAACGTTTTGACGTAGAAATTATTGAGTCAATGATTTGGGTTTTGACCTTGTTGTATGCGTTTATCGGATTTGGTCATATTTGAGGGAGGCCAGGACTCGGGATGAGGATCCGTTATTAACGGTGAACCCGATGAACCTCCAAGATAAACATTGAATTTAGGGAGGCCAGGACTCAGGATGAGGATCCGTTATTAGCGGTGAACCCGGTGAACCTCCAATATAATGATATGATATGCTAGTCGAGAGATAGGCCGACTGATGCAATATAATGATATGATATGCTAGTCGAGAGATAGGCCGACTGATGCAAATATAATGATATGATATGCTAGTCGAGAGATAGGCCGACTGATGCAATATAATGATATGATATGCTAGTCGAGAGATAGGCCGACTGATGTGATAGCATAGTACAGAGAGTTGTGATACAGTACTAGCACACCCCAAGGGATACCCTGGTGGCTAGTGGATGTGTCGGGAACAGTGGATTTGAGATATTATGTGTCTAGGTTGAAGTAAATGATTTTGAATTCCTTTGAGAATGATTTTCAAACCAGATTGTGGATCACAATGTGTTTTCCTTATATGGATTTTGTGTGAGTCCTATTGAGTGGTTTTAAAGAGAAAATGAAATGCCGGTGATTTAAAGATGATGTTTTTATAACATGAATCATTTATGTGATGCATGCATGGTTTTATAAATGGAGGGGGAAAAAGGTAATATTCCTTGGAAAACGTTTTATAAACGATTATTTTTGTCCACTCACAACTTTTGTGTTTAAACCCCCTTCAGGCAGTAGAGTTGACGTGGACATTATCTCGAGGCAGAGGCATTAGCACTTCCGGCTACGCTGTGTAGTTGTACTTGAGTAGGATATCTAATTTGTATCTTGATCCTACTTAGACGCTCTGATATTCTTGTATTTGGTTGGTATTTACTTACGGGAATTTTAAGTGCTTAAATCCCTTGTCTGACAAGAGAAAGTATTAATTATTATTATAATTTTATAAGGATTGAAGGGTATTTGGGAACCTTTCCTTAGGTTGTCAGACGGGATCAGGGTTCTTCCCGGGTTTCGAGGGGAAATTCGGGACGGGTCCTGACAAGAACTCTAACGTCGAAGTATCGTCTGTTGGGTAGAGTGAGTTGTTAAGGTCATTGGCTGATAGAAGTGCGGCGATAGCTTCAACATCAAAATCGACGGAGGTGGTGTCGGTGCCCGGGCTCATGGAGATTGATATTGAGGAGGCCATGGAGCTTGTGACTGTCGCCAGCTCAATGTATGAGGTTGACCGACAGACGAACAGACTAGATGAAGAAGACCTCCTAGCATACCGAAGGGTCTTCAACATTCCCGACTTGGTCAAGATGAGGCTTCCGAGAAGAAAGGAAAGGTTGAGTAGTCCCCCAGTCAGCTAGGCCACCTTTCACCCGGAAAACTTCGTCCATGGGGTAGTGCTGCCTCTTCACCCATGGCTGCAAAAGATGGTCGTGGAGGTAGGTGTAGCCCTTGGTCAACTTAATCCCAACTATTGGATTATGTTGACTGGGGTCTACACTGCCTTTAGGCTCTGCGGGAAGGGGGAGCCGACCTGGGGTCAGATATGCCACTTAAACAAGTTTGTAACGGACAGGATCGGCTGGGTCTATGTAGAGTCCCGGACGAAGCGAGATAATAGGTCGTTCATTGAGGAAATGTCGACCTCACAAAAGACTTGGAAACATAAGTTTGTGTTTGTTTCCGGAAATTGGGAGGGTGTAGAGCTTCCTTTGTTCGGTCAACGTTTGCCCCGCATCTATCAGTCTAAAGGTAGTGGTCGTAGGAAGATGTAGCTTGACTGTATTATATTACTTTTTTTTTTTGGTTTTGTTGTTGCCGATTGAGCTGACTGTCTGTTTTTTTTTGTGTGGTTTGTACAGAGGTCTTTAAGGGGCCGATTATAACCGAGCAGGAGATTGCCGATTGTGCGGAGGTTTTCAAAAGGCTAAGCCGAGTGGAGAGGAGTATGGATTACCTCTGTCTGCCTGCGCATCTGCTACAAGCCGGTCTAATACCCTTACTGCATAAGTGTTTATATACACGTGTATGTACATTAGAACAATTTATATGTATTTAACAAGTGTTTGTATTGCAGCCGACCCTGATTTTGTCACCGTCGCCGCCAACCAATTGAAGAAGAGGATGGAGAAGGTGGTCGAAGTGCTAAAAAAGGCGACCGAGATAATGGCTGAGGCCGAGAAGGCCGGAGCTTCTGCCTCCAAGGGAGATTATCGGAAGCTGATCCGGAGCAGGGCAGCATCGAAGGTCGTCCTACGGGTAGATGCTCCCGTGGCCGAGGGCAAATATATCATTACCTTTTTCAAGGGGAGGTACCCATGTATTTATAGTGGTATTGAATATTGGTGGAACATTTCGATGTGGGATAAATGTCCCTGCTCCTGGTACTGCCACGTGTCTTGGTAGCCCTGAGTCCATTGGCTGTATCGACACGGTCGACTGAGGAGGGTAGGCTGAGGAGGTAGCCTGAGGAGGGTAGGCCAAGGGAGGTAGGCCGACCTGATACGGTCAGCCTAGTGGGTTGTTGTCTTTATCTAAGGATGTGCGTCTTGCTGAGCTGAGGCTAAGTATGGTTCTGGAGGGCTTTGTTCGGCCTTGATCAGGTTGATCAAATTAGGTGTAAACAGGAGTCCCCAAGTCATTGACTGAGGTGGATTTCCTCGGTTGTGGGCTTGTTCCTTTTTGTCAACCTGTGGGGATTCATCCCGTACTAGTCCCCAATCCCCCAAGCCCTTAGCCGAGGCGATATGCCGTGTGTTACTCGCTCAACACTTTTTTTTTTTTTGAATAGTTGTTTGGTTGGTCTGCTTGGGCCGAACCCCGCACGATTACGTAGCCGATCGGCCTTGGAAGGTGTCCTTGGCCGAACGAGTGCCACTTCAAAGGGTGATTGTATGTCACTTTGGTCGGCCCACTTATGTGGAACCTCGCACGATCATGTGGTTGATCGGTCTCGGATGGTGTCCTTGGCCGAACGAGTGCCACTTCCAAGGGTGATTGTATGTCACTTTGGTCGGCCCACTTGCGTGGAACCTCACACGATCATGTAGCTGATCGACCTTGGATGGTGTCCTTGGCCGAACGAGTGCCACTTCCAAGGGTGATTGTATGTCATTTTGGTCGGCCCACTTACGTGGAACCTCGCACGATTATGTGGCCGATCGGCCTTGGATAGTGTCCTTGGCCGAACGAGTGCAACTTCCAAGGGTGATTTGTATGTCACTTCGGTCGCCCCACTTGCGTGGAACCTCGCACGATCATGTGGCCGATCGGCCTTGGATGGTGTCCTTGGCCGAACGAGTGCCACTTCCAAGGGTGATTTATATGTCACCTTGGTCGGCCCACTTGCGTGGAACCTCGCACGATCATGTGGTCGATCAGACGTGGATGGTGTCCTTGGACGAACGAGTGCCACTTCCAAGGGTGATTTGTATGTCACCTTGGTCGGCCCACTTGCGTGGAACCTCGCACGATCATGTGGTCGATCAGTCGTGGATGGTGTCCTTGGCGGAACGAGTTCCACTTCCCAGGGTGATTGTATGTCACCTTGGTCGGGCCATTTGCGTGGAACTTCGCACGATCATGTGGCCGACCGACCTTGGATGGTGTCCTTGGCCGAACGAGTGCTACTTCCAAGGTTGATTGTATGTCACTTTGGTCGGCCCACTTGTGCGTATATCCCCAAACGTTACCAATAAATTTGCGATACGTGGCCTGACAACCTGCGCCTCGCGTCATAGGATTAGTGCCTAGGGTTTCTTGTTTCGACCTTTCGCCTGGCCGAGTTAGTGTATAAGAGGGTCGACTTTGCCATTGTTTCTCACTTTTGCTTTTGAGAGAATTTTGTCGAATTTTTGAGGTGATTTCCAGAAAACTTCTATTTCGGATTTAGGCGATTCTTGGTGAGGAAATTGCGGCGGTGCTCACTGCGGAAATCCCCAAAAACAAGGTAATGTCCCATTTTCCTTCCTTTATTCGATCGAAATTTCTGTTTTGGCATGAACTTTTGATGAACTTGGTATTAGCTTCTAGTTAGATCCTTCTATCTTTATAGTAGTTGTCTTGCCTCCGTCCCTTAGAATTGTTGTATGTTTGTAGTTGTCGAGTGCGAGTGGTGATTCCGAGGGTTCTCGGGATCTGTCCTATAACGCCTTTAGCGGGGAATCAAAGGCTAGATCTCTTAACTTTGATTCTCGGCTAAACACGTTTGAATCGGCTTCTGGCTCCCTTGGGTCGATCCCTAGGGTAGAGGCAGAGGTGGATCCAGGCGTTACTGGACCGATCCTTGAGGAATCTCAAGGGCTGTCGGGCTAGGAGCTGGATGATGGACTTTAGAGGGCCTTCAACTACATCGATACCCGTTATGTCTCGACCGTTGATGGGGCCGAGACCTCTAATGCCGAAGTATCGTATGTCGGACAGAATGAGTTGTTGAGGTCACCGGTTGATAGAAGTACGACGGTAGCTTCAACATAAAAATTAACGGAGGTGGTGTCCGTGCCCGGGCCCCTGGAGTTTGATATTGAGGAGGCCATGGAGCTTGTCACTGTCGCCAGCTCGGTGTATGAAGTTGACCGACAAACAAACACACTGGATGAAGAAGACTTCCTAGCAGACCGAAGGGTCTTCAACATTCCCGACTCGGTCAAGATGAGGCTTCCGAGAAGAAGGGAAAGGCCGAGTAGTCCCCCAGTCGGCTGGGCCACCTTTCACCCGGACAACTTCGGCCGTGGGGTGGTGCTGCCTCTTCACCCATGGCTGCAAAAGATGGTCGTGGAGGTAGGTGTAGCCCTTGGTAAACTTAATCCCAACTGTTGGATTATGTTGACCGGGGTCTACACTGCCTTTAGGCTCTGTGGGAAGGGGGAGCCGACTTGGGGCCAGATCTGCCACCTATATAAGTTCGTAAGGGATAGGACCGGCTGGGTCTATGTAGAGTCCCATATGAAGTGGGATTGCGGGCCGTTCATTAAGGACATGCCGACCTCCCAAAAGGCTTGGAAACACAAGTTTGTGTTTGTTTCCGGCAATTGGGAAGGTGTGGAGCTTCCTTTGTTCGGTCGACGTATGCCTCACATCTATCAGTCTAAAGGTGGTCGTCGTACGACGATATAGCTTAAGTATTGTATTACTTTTTTTTTTTTTACCGATTGAGCTGACTGTCTGTTTTTTGGGTTGTACAGAGGTTTTTATGCGGCCGATCATAACCAAGCAGGAGATTGCCGACTGTGGGGAGGTTTTCAAAAGGCTAAGTCGAGTGGAGAGGAGTAGGGACTACCTCTGTCTGCCTACGCATCTGCTACAAGCCGGTCTAATCCCCTCACTGCGTAAGTGTTCCTACACACATATTTGTACATTAGAACAATTTATATGTATTTAACAAGTGTCTGTATTGCAGCCGACCTTGATTTTGTCTCCGCCACCACTGACCAATTGAAGAAGAGGATGGAGAAGGTGGCTGAGGTGCTGAAAAAGGCAGTTGAGACAAGGGCTGAGGCCGAGACGGCCGGAACTTCTGCCTCCAAGGGAGATTATAGAAGCCGATCCGAAGCAGGGCGACGTCGAAGGTCACCCTACGGGTAGAGGCTCCCGTGGTCGAGGAGGGTGCCCAGGAGGCAGTGGACGCAGCGACTAGGGAGGTGTTGGCTCTGCTTTTTCCAAGTTCCTAGGAGTCAGTCGGGGTGTCGCCAACTTAGTTTTCGACGCCGTCTGCCAGTCGGCCTATGCCCCCTATCGTCATTGACGTGGATGATGTGGCCGATGAGCGCCGCCTTCTAATGGCTGAGGAGAGGAGGAAGAAGAGGAAGCGGCAGGAGGTCCCAGCCGATGCCAACATTGTTCTACAGCAGAAGAGGCAAGGGATGATTGAAGCCCTTGAGACCGTTCGTCAGATCGTATGCCCGAACATCAGCTCGGACTTGGAGGGCCGAAGGGTTGCCAAGAAAATGAGGAAGCCCTATCTGGATGCTTCACTTCGGTCGTACTTCCTGAAGATCGACGGGGAGCTAGATCTGGTGAGGACTCACGAGCCGGACTACATGTGGAGGCAGCTATCGACGGCTTTCCATCCCTCTCAGCTGGTCTTCATGAACACCGTTGTTCGTGGGTCGTAGTATGAGTTGGATGAGATTGCGGCTTTGAAGGCGAGGGACTTCGCCGACTGATGTGACAGGACTATGCGGACTGGGGCCCATGTAAGTACACTTAGAATGGTTTGTATTTTTTTTTTTTTTTTGACTTGGTTCTGACTGTGTTCGTGTGTTGCAATTTCTTGGTGAAGTCTTCACCACTCTCCAACATGCAAGTCAGGCCAAGGAGAAAATCGTGGAGGAGCGTCAAGCTCTGAAAATGAAGATGGAGGCCACAGCCGAAAAGGAGAGGATGGCCGAGAGGTCTATCTAGGCGAAGGTGGATGCTGATCTGAAGGCAAAGGAGCTGGAGAGCTAGCTGGTCACTCAGCAGGAGGCCGTCGAGGCGAAGTTGGCCGAGCTGAAACCAAAGCCCAGCAAGCCGAGGCTAGAGCACAAGAAGCAGAGGCGGCAAACACAAAGTTTGCCGATCAGCTGCTCTCGACTAAGAAGGTGGGCGTTGAGGAGTACAAGTCCTCCCAAGCTCACCATCTGGACTTTCAACGGTTCTGTGCTCGGTTGGAGGGTGGACTCTTCAAACGGATCCTCTTGGCGAACACCGGTGTGGCCATCCAGTTTTCGGGGTTGAAGCATCCACCTGTCCTGGAGGATTACCTCGACAAAGACGGCAATCCTTTTCCAGATGAGGAGGAGGAAGATGGAGCCGAGGTGCAGGCCGCGGGGGCAGAGGATGAGGCCGTTGGTGAAGGCCGGGGGAATGCCCCTTAAATTTGTATTTTTGATTTTTATCTTATAATTTGCTGTAGGCTGAAAGGCTATGTACTGATTAATATTTCGTAATATAAAAGTAATTTGTTTCCGTTAACCATTGCAAGTGTTTTCCTAAAAAAAATTGTGTAGACCGATGCTTTTAAGTGAGGCCGTTGGCTAAAGACTTAACAAACATGTAAAGAATGTACAAGAAACTTAAGAGGGAATGCCTCGTAACATATGTTCATTGAGAATAACTGGTAGTGCCAGGGATGTGTACAAAATGGTCGGCCAATTGCCTACCATGTTTTTCTGTCCGTTGGCCTACTTGTAATAGAACTTTAGGTTGTCGACATTCCAGGGATGTGGTAGTGTCTTGTCGTTCGAGTGTTTGTGTTCTTATGTTCCCTCTCGGCATATACGGGAGACTGTGTAGGGACCTTCCTATGTTAGGGCGAATGTACCGATCGATCGATCTTTGGTTGCAAGGCTGACTTTCAGTAGGACTAAGTCACCGATTCTGAAACTTCTGTGGCAGACCCTTGAGTCGTAGTATCGTGCAACTCTCTGCTTGTAGGGAAGTTGTTTGACATTAGCAGTTTCCCTCCGTTCTTCCAGGAGATCCAAGCTAAGAGCCAGTTGGTGATTGTTGTGTTCTGGGTTGTAAGAGATTACTCGATACGATGTTTCACCAATTTCGACAGGTATGACGGCTTCGGTGTCAAACACCAAAGCAAAGGGGGTTTCGTTGGTTGCAGTCTTGAACGAGGTTTTGTGTGACCATAGCACGTCGTTGATGATGTCGGCCCCCTTGCCCTTGTCCTTATCCAATCTCTTTTTCAAGTTGTACTTGATGCATTTGTTGATAGCCTCTACCTGGCCTTTGGACTGGGGGTGTGAGGGTGAAGCAAAAAGAAGCCTGATGCCGTAAATCTAGCAAAAGGCGAAGAAACGGTTGCAATCAAACTATTTCCCATTATCAGTGACGATTGTGTGAGGGATCCCAAAGCGACAAATGATGTTTTGGTATACGAATTGCTCAATCTGTGATGCAGTAATGGTTGCTAGCGGTTTTGCCTCGGCTCATTTTGTGAAGTTGTCTACCGCGACTACGGCGTAGTTGACCTTGCCACTCCCCGCGGGCATCTGACCGATTAGATCGAGTTCCCATTGAGAGAATGGCCATGGACTGAGCATAGAAGTGAGGGGTTCGGCTGGGAGGCGAGGAATCTATGCGTGTCACTGGCACCGATCGCACCTTTGTGTGAGTTCCACTGCATAAGCTAGCATGGTGGGTCAGTAGTATCCCTGCCTGAAGGCTTTCTGTGCCAAGGTATGTGCACCAGAGTGATATCCGCAAATGCCCTCGTGCATTTCTCGGAGGACATAATCACCCATATAAGGTGTTAGGCATTTCAGTAGTGTGGTTGTGAAGCCGCGCCTGTATAGATTGTCGTGCTGGATGGTGTACCGAGCTGATTGTCGCCTGACCTTCTTGGCTTCCATCCGCTCGCCTGAGAGAATGTCGTCCCTAAGGATGCCTTGATGGGATCCATCCAGGTCGGGTTGGTGTTGATGGTGTAGACTAGAGATTTCCTCGTCCTAGGCACATGTTGGATTTCCACAAGTACCTGTCGCTTTTCCTTTTCATCCAGTGAGGATGCTAGTCGAGCCAAGGTATCGGCATGGTTGTTCTCTGACCTTGAGATCTTATGTATTTCGTAAGCTGAGAAGCCCTGAAGGAGTTATTTTCCCAGTTCCAAGTATAGCAACATGGACTGGTCCTTTGCCTCAAAGTCATTGTTGACTTGGCTTACCACCAATTGTGAATCGCTGTATATTCTCAACTGGTTGGCTTTGAGGTCCTTAGCTAGGCGTAGGCCGGCCAGTAGTGCCTCGTACTCGGCCTCATTGTTAGAGGCTTTGAAGCTGAAGCGGAGGGCGTATTCTAGCTTGACAAGTTCTGGGGAGGTTAGAACCAATCCTGCCCCGAACCCACTGTGGCAAGCTGATCCATCCACATATAGTGCCCAACATGGGCGTTGGCTGTCGATTGGGGGTGCCTTGGTGGTTGTCTGGGATTCGCTGGTTGTGGGTGAGTGTGGAGGGGTTGCCTCTGGTGGTATGCACTGTGTGGGTTGGTACGAGTAATCGGCTATGAAGTCTGCCACTGCTTGACCTTTTTCGGCTGTCCTTGCCACGTAGGATATATCGAATTCACTTAGCTCGATTGCCCATTTGGTGAGACGGCCAGAGATGTCTGGCTTTTGGAAAACTTGTCTCAATGGTCTGTTGGTGATAATCTTGATCTCATGGGCCTGGAAGTATGGCCGGAGCCTTCGGGCTGTGACTACAAGGGCCAAGGAAAGCTTCTCAAGGTCGGGGTATTGCATCTTTGCATCCTGAAATGCTTTGCTGACATAGTAGATGGGATGTTCGGCCCCGTCCCTCCGTGTGATTAGAACAGAACTGACAGCCGAAACAGATTTTGACAAATAGATGAAGAGTGGCTCGCCATTTTTGGGTCTGGCTAGCAATGGTGCCCGACTCATGTATTACTTTAGCTCCTGGAATACACTGGTGCACTCTTCTGTCCAGTCGATGAGTCTGCCCTTGCCTTTGAGGGCCTTGAAGAATGGGGCGCACTTGTCTGTTGCTTTGGAAATGAAGCGCGTCAGAGCTGCCACTCGTCCTGTTAGGCGCTGGATGTCCTTGTGAGTTTGTGGAGCCTGCATGTCGAGGATCGCTTTGAACTTTTCTGGGTTTGCCTCGATCCCTCTCTAGCTGATCATGTAGCCCAAGAATTTTCCCGCTCCAACCTCGAAGACGCATTTTGCGGGATTGAGGTGCATCCTGAACGTCTTGAGGACGCCGAACATTTTTACTAGGTTAGGGATATGTTCCTCGTCCGTCTTGCTCTTGACTAGCATGTCGTCAACGTAGACCTCCATTGTCTTGCCAATTTGGTCGGTAAACAAGAAGTTAACCAATCGCTGGTATGTAGCCCCTGCATTCTTCAACCCGAAGGGCATAACATTGTAGCAGTAGATACCCAGGTTAGTTCTAAAACTTGTATGTATTTGATCACCTGGGTTCATAAGGATCTGGTTGTAGCCCGAATAGGCGTCGATGAAGCTGAGCAATTTGTGTCCTGCGGTGGCGTCTACGAGCATATCAATCTTGGGCAGGGGAAAACTGTCCTTAGGACATGCCTTGTTGAGATCGGTGTAGTCGATGCACATGCGCCAAGAGCCGATCGATTTCTTGACGAGGACTACATTGGCAACCCAAGCATCGTAAATGGCCTTCCTTATGAAATGTATGGTGTTGAGCTTGGTGATTTCGGCATGCATGGCCAATTGCCTTTCGGTGTCATGGCAACGCTGCTTCTGGGTGATTGGTCGGAATGACGGGTCAATGGTGAGTCGATGGCAGATTACGTACGTGGAGATGCCCGACATGTCCGCGTAAGACCATGCGAAGACTTCAGCATTGGCATATAAGAATTCCACAAGGGCTGCTCGTATGGAGGGTTTGAGCTTAGAGCCGATCCGAACCGTGCGCTCTAGGTGTATGTCAGACAGAGTTATGGCCTCTGTCTCCTCCATAGGTTCTGCCTGTGGCATATTCGTAATGTCCCTTGGGTCTTCCGGATGGCTATCTCGGAATTCTTGCATGAGCTGAGGGTTGACGGGGTCCTCCCCTAGGGCCGTTTCGGCGACATATAGGGTTTCCGTGTGGTCCAGCCAAGTTGGTATGGTTATCTTGGTTAGGGCTGTGGCATAACAGGTCTGACCAGAGAGTTGGTCGCCTCTTAACTGTCCTGTTCCCGTAGGAATTGGGAATTTCATCAAGAGCAGGTGCGTTGCCACTATGGCCTTTGTCTGATTGAGCAACCGCCTTCCTAGTATGGCGTTGAAGGCCATTGGGCAGTCGACCATGAGGAAGGTTGTGATGACCGTGGTCACAGCAGAGTGGTGCCCATAGAAATCGGTAGAGAGACGACTCCCTTAGGCAAGATCGAGTCACCAGAGAAACCTAGAAGCGAAGTAACCTTTCGATCATGCTCATTTTCGTTGATCCCCATTTGTTTGAAGGCGTCCCAGAAGAGTACATTGACCTAGCTTTCGGTGTCAATGAGTATTCTGCCCATGTCCCACTCAGAGATCTGGGCTCGGATGATGAATGGGTCGTTGTGGGGGAACACGATGCCCTGTTCTTCCTCCTTCGAAAAGGCGATGGGTTGCGAAACGCTCTTGGCCGACTTTGTCATTCGACCGGAGTCAATGTTGAGGACTTGAGGGCTGTCGCGGGTTGAGCGAAGGAAATCCTTTTTTGCTCGGTTGGAGGTCATAGGGGCAGATAAGGGGGGTCCGCCGCTGATGGTGTTAATTTGCATGATTGCTTTTGAGGGGGTGAGATGCTGTAAGAACTGATTGAGCCTGCAGTCGCGAACCATTTGCTCGTTAATGTCTCTGAAAGCAATGCATTCCTCGATCGTATGGCCGTTGTATTTGTGGTACTGGTAGAAGGCCTCTTTGTTGTGGGTGGGCCGATAGCTGGGGTTTCTTGGCTTGGCCTTAGGGATCATGCCTTCCACGTTGAGTAGAACATGGTCCAATGGAGTGTTCAAGATAGTGTAAGTCTCAAACTGGCTTCGCGGTCTGGAGTTTTCGCCTACCAGATTTCGTGGCTCCTGGCGATGGATGTTGCTCTGCTTGAATCCCCCGCCACTGTAGTTGGATCGGCCCCTCTTGCCTTGATGTCTATCATAGGTGAGCTTCCGATTTCCCTGCTACGATTGGTGCGAGTCATGGTGGTAGTTGCCACTAGTATAGCCGGTTCTGCCATGGCTGTTGTTTCCCTAGGGAGCTGAATATAAAGGAGGCTTGGTCTCCTTGGTGGGAGTGTGGAAGAATTCTACCTTGGCATGGATTGCCGCTCTTCATATGATTTCATTGTAATCCTTCTAGTCCTCGGTGTGGGCAGCATATTTGAAAGGTTACTCTTTGAGGCCGATCCGCAAAGCGTTGAATGCAACCTTATCGTCAGTGTCTCGGCAACGGGAGTACTCGAGGCTTAACCTGGCAGCATATTTTTGGAGCGTCTCCTCTTTTCCATGTCTAAGGGAGAAGAGATATTCCATGGAGACCAACCTATCCGTTTGGATCATGAATTGGTTCAGAAAAATTGTCTGGAGTTCATCAAACGAGTCGATGGTGTTGGGAGCCAGGCGGTAGAACCAGTTGAAGGCTGCATCGGTAAGAGTGGAGCTGAAGATGAGGCACTGGACCTCGTATGTCACGTTTTTGTATGCCAAGGCGGAGACATAGTTGTTTAGGTGGGTGATAGGGTCTCCCTTTCCCGTGTAGGGAGTTATCTTTAATGGTTTTACCTCGGTCCTCCGTCGTGACAGAAGGATTCGGTTGGTGAAGGGGCATGTGCTAGTTTTTCCCCATGTTGAGGCCTTGCCCTTTTCTTTCTCTGCCTCAAGGTTGTTTACCCGCCGTAAGAGGCTTCCCACCAGGGCGTTGCCTTGTTGAGGTGGAGGTGGATTCGGCCGGTGTTCGTATTGGTCATCACCTCTTGCTCGGCGATCCCGATTTCTTCTTCGGCCATGGGAGTAGCTCCCTGCGGTTGAGCCGATCTCGTTCTGAGTTTACCGGTCGTGTGTCTCCTGCTGTTGCTCGGGGACTCTCATATCATGGTCCTCTTGGTCATGAGCCAAGCCGAAGTCATGTCCCGCGTTCTGCTGACCTGATGCGGATAAGATGGGCATGGGGGGGTTGCCCGACTGCCCTAGGGTCTGATGTCGCGGAGGTCAGGCGGAGGGGATCTATCTCGATTTTCCAGTCGTCCAGCAGTTGCCTAGCGTCCCGATAAATTCTGGGTTGAGAGGATCCGTCGTCGTTTTGTGGCTGAATTAGTAGTCGACTTCCAGATGTGCTTGGCCGAATCCTAGCTTATGGCTTCTTGTGTTTGTCAGAGGGGACTAACTTGAGCACGAGCTATTCAGCCGAGGTACGCTTGGCTGAGACCAGGTCAGCGTGCACCCGGTCGGTTGGTCCCTTATCTTGCGATTCTCTGCGCTGGGACATTCTCACGGGGGCGAGTGTGCTCTCATACTGCTCCGATAAGACCTAATTCGTGGCCTCTATCTTGGCATTGTGAGCCCTGACCTCTGCCACTTCTCGTTGGAGATCATCCAACATCTGTCTCAGCCTGTCCGAGATGTTGTCCCGACGACTTCTCTGTGTGATGGGGGTGTTATTGAGTACCCCTTTATCTTGATTGTCCAACATGTTTTTTTTTTGGAGGATGTTGGGACGGCTATGTGGAAAGTGAGCTCGTAGGAGTTCATGTCAGCTTCCCACGGACGGCGCCAAACTGTTGATGCCAAAAATGGACCAACTTAGAATAGTCCCTTCAAGCTTGCTTTACTCACTCCTAGGGTGTAGGGAGACCTGCAAATAATAGAAGGTAGAAGTAAAGGAGAACCAGTGGGGTGCCGGCCAAATAGTCTCTGATGTTTAAGTTAGTCAAGTGTTTGGAGGGATTTGGCAGTGTAAGGGCAAATATGTCATTAACTTTTTCAAGGGGAGGTACCCATGTATTTATAGTGGTATTGAATGTTGGTGGAACATTTCGATGTGGGATAAATGTCCCTGCTCCTGGTGCTGCCATATGTCCTAGTGGTCCTGAGTCCATGGGCTGTATCGACACGATCGACCGAGGAGGGTAGGCCGAGGAGGTAGCCAGAGGAGGGTAGGTCGAGGGAGGTAGGCCGACCAGATACGGTCGGCCTAGTGGGTTGCTGTCTTTGTTTAAGATTGTGCGTCTTGCTGAGCTGAGGCTAAGTATGATTCTAGAGGGCTTTTTTCGGCCTTGACCAGGTTGATCAAATTAGGTGTAAACAGCGATTATCTACATTTTGGAGAACCATTTGTCCTCTACCATGTTATCTCTTGAGATTATCTTTTTCCTCAAGAAACTGTGTTTTTCTTTGGAAAATACTACCTAGCTAGTAACTAAGGCCTTACTTTAAATAGGGAAAGACTTGACATGTAAGTCCGCTAAGAAAATACAATTTAACGGCGTATTTTTAATAAATTATTTCGATGTCTGTGTGTTTTCGACCAGGAATTTGAAAGAAAGAAAAATGAAGTAACGAAATGCTCAAAAGTTCAAAATTTGACTTATTCGTGGCTTTGACCCTTCTCACCTTGGACTCATCCTCCGAGTTTAGTGGGCTTGGCTCGGCCCAATTTGAAGTCGAATATTTTGGACTAATTAGCTCAATTTAGGGCATTTGGAAGTGTTTTCGGAAGAGCATCATGACAACTACAAGCACTTCTCATAACGTTTGGTCTAAAAACTTAAACATATATTAAGTTTGAATCATAAAGACGGTTGGATTGCTTTTATGAAAAATTCAACATGTTTATTATAAAAGTGCTTATTAACTTAGGGCATGTTTACTTATCAGTAATAAAAATGAAATCAAAGGTAATCATTCTCATTACTTACTTCTCATACGTTTACTTGCAATTAGATAATCATTACCTATTCAGAATAGGTAATTCCATTACTCATTTTGGGATAATTTCATTAACTATGAGAGGGGTGTTAATGATTCTCATTATCTTTTTTTCATTATTTTAATATGATACGTTACTTACCAGGAATAGGAATAGTTGGTAATGGAAGAAGTAGGCAATCGGAGAAATGGGTAATTGTAATAACCTGAATCATGAAGTACTGTACTGCATTGTAGGATCCTATTTATTTGAATTTATTCCTATTATCTACCTTATCACCTTAGAAGACTTTTAAAAATATTCAAATTCTTATTTACTCATATTTCAAGAGCATATCTCGACAAAATTTGAAAATGAGAATTTAATGGGAAATTACCAAAATACCCCCGTACGTATTTTTTTTTTAAATTTTTTTCGTATATGAAATGCTTATGTGATTTAAAATGTTCATATCATGTTTCCTATCTAATGCTTGAGATATAACTTGTCAAAAATGACGAAAATACCCTTCTATTAAATTTCTGTGTTTCACGAATCATATCTCTAAGTGTTATACGAACATTCTTATTTATTGTTGGTCCTTATTAAGTATAGGATTTAATTCAACAAAATTCGGAAGTTTTCGACAAATTTTAAGACTTCGTTCTCAAAAGACTAATTTGCTTATTTTATCTTAAGCCTCAGGATTTTATTAATTTAAAAACTAATAATAAAAAAATAAATAAAAAACTAAAATATCTAGTAAACGCGTTAAGACTCAGCTGCAAAAGAGATTTTCCCGAATCTCTCAAAATTTCCCAAATCTCTCAGCTCTCTCTCTCTCATATTCTCTCAAATCTTCACCATCATCACCCATCACTTCTCTTAATTGAGAGAAGTGACTAAGCCCAAACCTTCAGCTTATAAATAGGATGAAGTTTCAATTCAATTTCATTTCAAAAAGTTTCAATTTAGAGGAACAGATAAAATTTTGGAAAAAGCTTGAAGGAAGTCCCCCACTTTGGGTGATCAAAGCCTGAGTTTAAGTCTCCTAGATCCTCACCTTAATCTCTCTATAAGTACTTAGGAAGTTAGCTTAAGATTCCTTGTTTTTAATTTTGAAATTTCATGAAACACTCCATGAAAGCTTGAAGAACACCATCGATGTAAAAAGTAGAAATTTGTGATGTTAATGATTATGTTAGTGTTAAAGGATCATACCATCTTAAATTACATGGAAAGTTATTAATTTTTGGCTTTGGAATCATCTAAAAAGGTTGAGAAATCAGGATTTTATGGCAAAAACAAAAGGAGTACCCCGCTGGAAAACCCAGTAAACGCACAGCAATATTTTGAAACTTCAAAACCTTGTACCTCTGTCATTTCTTAATGGATTTCTAAGGTCTTTATATCAAATTAAAGTTTGCTGAGTGAACTATAAGTCGGGGAATTTTGGTGAATATTAGACTTGTACAGATTTAGAAAGTTAGGTCCGAAACAAGGTTATTCCACACAAACTAAACTGCTTTTGTTGAAACTTTCAAAACCATGTAACTCTTTCGTTTCTTAACGGATTTCTATGTTCTTTTTATCAATTCGAAGCTTGTCAAATGAACTTTAAATCTGGAAATTTTGGTAAAATAATGATTGTTACAGAGGCAGAAACCAGAACCCAAAAACAGGAGATGATAACACTTAAATAATAGTTCTTCTTCATTGTTATGCACACTCATTGATTCAAATTTCTTTCCATTTTTCTTGTTAATTCAAAGACTTCTTTTATGAGTTAAACTATGATTGCTTACTTGATTTGGAGGAAATCATCATATATTAATTGTCATTTATTCATTACATATGATATAATCTATATCTTGGAATGTCATCTTGTTGATTTATGGTGCTTAAGCTTATTGTGAAACATTGGTTTCTTTGGTAAGTTGAGCAGTTTGGCTATGGGCTTAGTCCCTTCAAATAGTGCACTATTATACTTATTAGGTTTAAGAAGTCGAATCTTTAAGTATACATGCATGGGTAGGTGTAAACTCAAATATGTTGTAGCTTAGCCTGTATATTATGAGACTTATGTTATATTATTGATTCTCTATTTATGAGTTTCTCTGATTATATATTTCAAGTTTATGTTATGTTATATGTTTTGGCATGTGAAATGTATTTAGACATTTCTTAGTGATTTGTGGTTAAAATACGTAATTAACTTATTAAGCCTTGTATCATAAATTGATTTCTTTTGTGCTTACTGGGTTTGTGTAACTCATGATGCTACATCTTTGTCTTTTCAGGTATTGAGTAGAAAAAAGGGTTATATTACAAATAAAATAATGTTTATCAGTTAATTTTCGTTTTAAAAACTCTATTTTGATATTTCAATATTCTTACTTTTCGTCTTTCCGTTGCTGTAAAAATGTAATGTATGTATACTTTTTATAGTAAAGATTTGAATTTGAAATATCCTTATTCCTTCATCTTCGAAAGAAGAAAAAAATTAAATTTGTTCGACTCACACCGCAAATACATGTATCATATTCCTTATAATATAGAACGTGGATTTGGGGGCTTGACAAATTGGTATCAAAGCCTATTTCAAAAACCAAAATGAATTTTAGTTTTAAGAGCTATTTTGGGTTGCGATATTTATATACAAATTCGAGAATTCAAATTTTGGAATTCTAATTAGAATCTTAAGTTAAGAATGTATAGTATAAGTATTGTTTAGTGTCAAGTCAAAGATCATGACTCTATATGATATGTGAAGTAGTTGGTTTAATTTTTCAAAGGAACTTTATGTTTATTGTTATATGCATGGTTAAAGATATTGATTGTTGAAAGAAAAATTGTTCTACTTAGTTTGTAATAGATTTATTATGTTTGTTTTAAAAACAAAAGATTAAATGTTTTGCTACATATATGTATGTACTTGTTCATATATATTTTTTTTATGCATTAAGTGTTTTAAGTTTTGCCTCTATGTGTAGAGTTATGGATAGTTTCAACTCGAATCTGAGTCCTAGCTGCACTCCTATGGATGTCTATACGACTAAGATTCACAACGCAACGAGCAAAATGTCACTGACATCCTTGTAGAAATAGAGAGGCAATATCCAAGTGCAGATAGTTACTTTAAGAGAGTGGAGGCGTACCTTAGTGCAAGTAAGGAAATCAGTATCTATAGGAGGCGACCATGATCCTCTCAGATCCGATGTACACCGATGTCTTGATGGATCAAGCCATGGCTGATGGGTTTCATAATGTAACTGATCATGTTTACCCTCGCTACCCTAGGAGGGCAACATCTGAGGAGTCAATAAATGGGATATTCAAAAACCTGAGTGTTCCCATGTATTGTGATCTACCCTCCACCTCTATTGGACCTGCTCCTCGCACCAAGCTTCGCATGAGTGTCCGTCTACCTCCACCGGTACCAGGATTTTATCCTAGCACCATTGGAGATCTTAGCATGAAGGAATCTAACGGCGACAATGATATGGATGTTTAGGACTTAGTTCTAAGGAACACTTGGTTAATTTTTAATTGCTTTCAATAACACGACCTCGTAGAGATCAGATAGTGCCTAGTCGCACGCTTTTGTGACAAGAGAAGCTCATAGAGCACTATTCCTAACAAGCTTTGTATATAAAATAAGCTAGTTTAATGTTAATGTGAAATGTTTGTTTTAGTCAAGTAAAAGTATTTATTTTTCTTCCAACTTATGACCTTATAAAATATTTTCTTTTAAAATTAGGACAATGGATGAGGTTAGAAGGAACCCAACCACCGCCGCCGAAGATTATGTCGAAGCATTCGCACGAAGGATGGAGGAAAATCAAGTTGGTGGAAAGATTGGGCGACTCGTAGCACATATTAGAAGCTTAGGAGTGAAGAACTTTGAAGGAGGAAAATCCCATGAGGCAAACGAATGGATTTACAACCTTGAAATTCATTTCGATATGATGGACTACACACAAATCGAATATCGTCAGTTAGCTACCGGACTCTTAGGAGGAGATGCCCGTTTCTGGTGGGATATGGTCAAGCGTTCAACTCCAACTCCAGCACTCGAGCGAATGGATTGGTCCAAATTTAAGGAAACATTTTTGCAAAATTATTTTCCTCAAGTTGAGAAAGATAAGAAGGAACTTGAATTCATAGAACTCACTCAAGGGAAGATGATCATAACTGAGTACGAGGCCAAGTTTGCCAAACTCTCACGCTTTGCCATACACATGATCAACACCCCTGAACGAAAGGCTAGAAGATTCATTGCGGGGATGAATTCAAATATTCGAAGGATGGTCAATGATCACGGGACTACGTACGAGGAAGCATTGTACAAAGCCATGATGCAAGAGGAAGAGTACCATAAGTACCGCTTGGAAAAAGAAAGAAACAACGTCCAACGCTGGAAGAGATCTTATCTGGCTCCTAACCAGAGGGGTAATTAACCATGTAAACAACAGAGGGGAGGAAATGCAACTCGAAACCCACCTGCAAGAAATGACAGAGGAAAAGAAGTAATAAAGCCTCTGGCTCGATGTTACAATTGTGGAGCGACTGGACACCTGGAAAACACTTGTCCAAAACCACGAAGGGTTCCAGGATCTTGTTTCAATTGTGGGAAGATGGGGTACTTCTCAAAAGATTTTCCAACCCCCAAGCAAGATAATAGACCACCACCTCGCCTTGCTCATCTAAATGCTGTTGCCTTTGATGGCATTGTGGACTTCGATAGTTCGGGCATGGATGGTACGCTAATAATATTCAGTAGTCATGCTCGTGTTCTTTTTCATACTGGTGCATCAGATTCTTTTATATCTTTAAAATTTGTGAAATGTTTGGGCTTAGTGTCAATATCACTAGATGAAAGTTTGACTATCTCTACCCCACTTGGAAATTCAACTATCCTCTGCCAAGTTTGTAGATCATGTCCTATGTATGTCCTGGATGCAGAATTTCCCGTAAACCTCATAACCTTACCCATGAAAAGATTTGATATAATTCTTGGAATGAATTGGTTAGTCAAATACCATGCTCTCTTTGATTTCCATAAGAGAATCATAACTTTCTTAATTCCTGACCAACCAATCTGAAAAATTCAAGCCATTCCAGTCACCAAATCTTTCTCCACTAGAATCCTCAACCTAGTTGAATTAAGGAACCCAACTCTACAATTAGACCAAATTCCGGTATTAAATACCTTTGAAGTTGTCTTTTAAAAAATTACTCACCTACCCCCAAAAAGAGAAGTCGAATTTAGTATCGACTTGGTACACGAAGCACGGCCAATATTTGTTACCCCTTACAAAATGGTGTCGGTGGAGTTAAAAGAATTGCAAGTATAACTCCGGGAATGATTGGATTTAGGGTTTATCCGCCCTAGTTCTTCTAGCTGGGGAGCACAAGTGTTGTTCGTCAAGAAGAAGGATGCGTCTCTTCGACTGTGTATTGACTATCGGCAACTCAACAAGATCACCATTAAGAATAAATACCCTCTTCCCAAAATTGATGACTTGTTCGACCAATTACGGGGAGCTCAAGTATTTTCAAAGATTGACTTGCGTTCCGGATACCATCAACTTTTGGTCAAGAAGGACGACATTGTGAAGACAACATTTAACACACGGTATGGCCAATACGAATGGTTGGTTATGTCCTTTGGACTAACTAATGCACCAGCCATATTCATGGATTTGATGAATCGAGTTTTCAATCCATTTTTAGATCGTTTTATTATCGTCTTCATTGATGATATCTTAATCTATTCTAAAACCGAGGCAGAGCATGCAGAGCACTTGGAGGCTTTGCTACAAGTTCTTAGGGAGAACCAACTGTATGCAAAATTTGAAAAATGTGATTTTTGGCAATCCCAAGTGAAATTCTTAGGCCATGTAGTTTCACAACAAGGAATAGCTATGGACCCTTCCAAGATTGAATCAATCTTGGAATGGAAGGCTCCAATTACTCCCACTGAAGTGCGTAGTTTCCTTGGCTTGGCAGGATACTATCAAATATTCATTGAAGGTTTTTCGAAGATTGCGTTACCCATGACGATGCTGACTCGGAAAGATACTAAGTACTTATGGGATGAGAAGTGTGCATAAGCATTCTAGAAGTTGAAGGAGAAGCTCACGACATCACCTGTCCTCACCATTCTTGAAAGGGGATTACCCTTCGTCATCTACAGTGATGCATCACATCAAGGACTTGGTTGTGTGCTTATGAAAAATGGAAAAGTGGTAGCCTATTCATCTCGACGACTAAAGACGCATGAAAAGAAATACCCAACGCACGATTTGGAATTGGCAGTTGTTGTCTTCGCTTTGAAGGTTTGGAGGCATTATTTGTATGGAGAAAAGTTATATTTATTCTCATATCACAAGAGTCTCAAGTACATTTTCTCTCAAAAGGATCTGAACATGCAAAATGACGATGGATGGAGCTCATAAAAGATTTTCACTTTACCCTACAATACCACCCTGGAAAAGCAAACGTGGTGGCTGATGCTTTAAGTCAAAAGCCTAGAAGTCATCTTGCTCTAGTCATGATGGAAAATTGGAGCACGCTGGAAACCCTAATCGAACACAATATTTGTCCCTCTCCTAGCACGGAAGGAATCTTCCTTGGAACTCTTGCAGCACAACCTTCTTTAATCTCGCTGGTCATACAAGCACAAAGAAAAGATGAAGGACTTATTAAATACGTGCAAGAAAGGAAAGAGAAAAGCCCTGAAGATTGGAGTATGAATCAAATGGAGGAATGTGCTTTAGAGGACGACTATGCATACTAGACTCGGAGCTAAAAGAAGAAGTAATACAGGAAGCTCACCGCTCAAAGTTCATTGTCCACCCAGGAGGTACGAAAATGTACAAAGATATTCGACGAAATTTTGGGTGGAATAATATGAAGAGGGAAATTGCCACGTACATTTCCAAGTGCCTCACATGCCAACTGGTAAAAGCTGAACGTGTATGGAAAGGGGGACTGTTGCAACCCCTTAAAATCGCTGAATGGAAATGGGAGCACATAAGTATGGATTTTGTAATAGGATTGCCAAAGACTCGGAGGGGTAATGATGGCATATGGGTAATCGTTGATCGCCTTACCAAATCAGCGCACTTTTTGTCGATAAAGATGACTGATTTTATCGATGTCCTGAGAAAATTGTACTTTAAAGAAATTGTACGCCTGCACGGATTTCCTGTTTCAATAGTATCCGATGGTGATGCTCGTTTCACTTTAAGCTTTTGGGAAGGCTTGCAAAGAGCAATGGAGACGAAGCTGGATATGAGTACGGCGTTTCACCCTCAAACGGATGGACAAACGGAAAGAGTCAACCAAGTAATGGAAGATATGCTGAGATCTTGCATCTTCGATTTCGGTGGGAGCTGGGAAGAATATTTGTATTAGACCGAGTTCTCTTACAACAACAGCTACCACTAAAGTATTGAAATGGCAACCTTTGAAGCTCTTTACGGAAGGCCATGTCGCACGCCAATCTGTTGGACATAAGTTGGAGAAAATGTCCTTCCAGGACCTGATATAGTCAAGCAAACTACAGAGGTCATCATTGGAATCAAGGAGCGTTTAAAGACCGCACAAAGTCGACAGAAGAGCTATGCAGACCAACATCGAATGAATGACGAGTTCCAAGCCAGAGATTATGTCCTGTTAAATGTATCTCCAATGCGAGGAGTAATTCGTTTTGGAAAAATGAAAGCCAAACTCTCCCCACGATTTATTGGACCTTTCAAAGTTTCCGAGAGGATTGGTAATTTAGCTTATCGATTGGAGCTGCCCCTCAACCTCTCTGACGTACATAATGTGTTTCATGTTTCTATCTTGCGGGAGCACATACCGGACAAATCGCACATCATCGATCATAGTACCTTAGAACTCCCTAAGGATGCCACCTACAACGAAGCACCTGTGCGTATCTTAGATCGAGAAATAAGGAAACTCCGCACGAATGAAATCTCATTAGTGAAGATAGAATGGAATCATCATGATGAGAATGAAGCCTGTTGGGAGTTAGAATTAGAAATAAAGTCCAAATACCCACATTTGTTCGAGGAACAAGGTACGTAAATTTGAGGACGAATTTTCTTTTAAGTAGGGTACACTGTAATAACCCGAACTAAGAAGTACTGTACTGCACTATAGGATCCTCTTTTTTTGAATTTATTCCGATTACCTACCTTATGATCTTAGAAGACTTTTAAAAACATTCAAACTCTTATTTACTCATATTTCAAAAACATATTTCGACAAAATTTGAAAATGAGAATTGAATGGAAAATGACCAAAATAACCCTGTATGTATTTTTTTTTTTTAATTTTCTTTTCGTATATGAAATGCTTATGTGATTTAAAATGTTCATATTATGTTTCCTATCTAATTCTTGAGATATAACTTGTCAATTTATGTGTTTTCCCGTTTTCGGAATTTTTAGTGAAAAATGACGAAAATTCCCTTGTATTAAATTTCTCTGTTTCACGAATCATATCTCTTAGTGTTATACCAAAATTCTTATTTACTGTTGGTCCTTGTTAAGTATAGGATTTAATTCAACAAAATTCGGAAGTTTTCGAGAAATTTTAAGAATTCGTTGTCAAGAAACTAATTTGCTTATTTTGCCTTAAGCCTTAGGATTTTATTAATTAAAAATAAAAATAAAAAATAAAATATAAACTAAAATATCTGGTAAACGCGTTAAGACTCTGCTGCAAAAGAGATTTTCCCAAATCTCTCAAAATTTCCCAAATCTCTCAGCTCTCTCACTCATATTCTCTTAAATCTTCACCATCATCACCTATTACTTCTCTTAATTGAGAAAAGTGACTAAGCCCAAACCTTCAGCTTATAAATAGGATGAAATTTCAATTCAATTTCATCTCAAAAAGTTTCAGTTTAGAGGAAGAGATAAAATTTTGGAAAAGTCTTGAAGTAAGTCCCTCACTTTGGGTGATCAAAGCTTGAGTTTAAGTCTCCTAGATCCTCACCTTAATCTCTCTATTAGTACTTAGGAAGTTAGCTTATGATTTCTTGCTTTTAATTTTGAAATTTCATGAAAAACTCCATGAAAGCTTGAAGAACACCATCTCTGTAAAAAGTAGAAATTTGTGATGTTAATGATTATGTTAGTGTTAAAGGATCATACCATCTTAAAGTACATGGAAAGTTATTAAGTTTTGGCTTTGGAATCATCTAAAAAGGTTGAGAAATCAGGATTTTTTGGTAAAAACAAAAGGAGTACCCCGTTGGAAAACCCATAAAACGCACAGCAATATTTTGAAACTTCAAAACCTTGTAACTCTGTCATTTCTTAATGGATTTCTATGCTCTTTATATCAAATTAAAGCTTGTCGAGTGAACTATAAGTCTGGAAATTTTTGGTGAATATTAGACTTGTACAGATTTAGAAAGTTAGGTCCGAAACAAGGTACTTCAACACAAACTAAACTGCTTTTGTTGAAACTTTCAAAACCTTGTAACTCTTTCGTTTCTTCACGGATTTCTATGTTCTTTATATCAATTCGAAGCTTGTCAAATGAAATTTAAATCTGGAACGTTTGGTAAAATAATGATTTTTACAAAGGCAGAAACCAGAACCCAAAGAAAGGTGATGATATCACTTATATAATAGTTCTTCATTGTTATGCACACTCATTGATTCAAATTTCTTTCCATTTTCCTTGTTAATTCAAAGACTTCTTTTATGAGTTAAACTATGATTGCTTACTTGATTTGGAGGAAATCATCCTATATTAATTGTCATTTATTCATAACATATGATATAATCTATATCTTGGAATGTCATCTTGTTGGTTTATGGTGCTTAAACTTATTGTGAAACATTGGTTTCTTTGGGAAGTTGAGAAGGTTTAGCTATGGACTTAGTCCTTTCAGATAGTGCACTATTATACTTATTAGGTTTAAGAAGTCGAATCTTTAAGTATACATGTCTAGGTAGGTGTAAACCCAAATAAGCTGTAACTTATCTTGTATATTATGGGACTTATGTTATGTTACTGGTTCTCTATTTATGAGTTTTCCTGATTATGCATTTCAAGTATATGTTATGTTATATGTTTTGGCATGTGAAATTTATTTAGACATTTCTTAGTGATTTGTGGTTAAAATACGTAATTAACTTATTAAGCCTTGTATCATAAATTGATTTCTTTTGTGCTTACTGGGTTTGTGTAACTCATGATGCTACACCTTTGTATTTTCAGGTATTGAGTAGAAAAAGGGGGCCGGGACGATCTTTATTATGTTACAAATAAAATAATGCTTATAAGTTAATTTTCGTTTTAAAAACTCTATTTTGATATTTCAGTATTCTTACTTTTCGTCTTTCCGCTGCCGTAAAAATGTTATGTATGTATACTTTTTAGAATAAAGATTTGAATTTGAAATATCCTTATTCCTTCATCTTCGAAAGAAGACAAAAAATTAAATTTGTTCGACTCATGCCGCAAATACACGTGTCATATTCCTTATAATATAGAACATGGATTTGGGGTCGTGACAGTAATAATTCCCTTTGAGTTGTTTACTAACTATATAAAATTAGAACAGCAATGAGATTGATTTTTATTGTTATTGTTTACTAACTCCTATGAATCAGAATAAAAACTAACTTGATTACTAAAATGTCCTTGCACATATATATATATATATATATATATATATTATATTTTCTTTATTTTGGTTTTTTTAAGATCGAGGTTGAGTTTTACATAACCAATTAATAACAAATCCAAAATGTCATATCTTGTTGTGATTATTAACTAATAAAATATGAGAAAATATGTCCGATTGTTTTTTTTTAGTAGTATATGACTACGTTTGGTACGCCGTATAAGGAACTGGATAGGATAATATAGTACGAAATCGGTGTTTGGTATCACTCGTATTAATTAGCCACCGAATAAATTAATACGGTTGGGTTCCTTTATACGGTCCACACCTGCTAAAATAATACCTTCGGAATTGTCCGTATTAAATAGTCGGATGATTAGCAATCTTGAAAAGTAATAATAATAATAATAATAATAATAATAATAATAATAATAATAATACTAATAATAAATAATTATTATTATTAAATAAGTAGTAATAATAATATTATTATTAATTAATTTAAATAAAACTAAAATAAATAATAAATAATAGTAATAATATACATAATTAATATTTATGATATATAAATATTTCTTATCATTAGTATAATATAATCCGGCTAGTATAATATAGTCGATATTTTAATCCGATAGTGCACCAAACGCCCGACTAAATAGTCAGTCTATCCGGTGGACATATTAGTCTATCTGACTGAAATAGTCAGTACAATGCGACGTACCAAACGAAGTCTATAACTCATTGATAAATATTGTAAATCATGTTTTTAGTTGTTGAAGAAGTTGGCTCGAAAAATGATGATTTATTCACATGAGTATATCATTACTAGTTAGAATTATTGTAATAATACTTGTAAACCTTCTTAGTTTTTTTTTTTAAATATTGGGTTGGGGTATTTGGAATTATTGTAGAATTGTAGGTTACTTTAGTAAATTAAAATAATGAAATGAAATAATGAGAATCATTAACACTCATCCCCTAGTTAATGAGAATACCCCAAAATGGGTAATGAGATTACCTATTTTGAACGAGTAATGATTATTTAGTTGCAAGTAAACGTAGGAAAAGTAAGTAATGAGAATTATTATCATTAATTTCATTCCCATTACTGGTAAGTAAACATGCCATAAAGTAACCTACAATTCTACAATAATTCCAAATATCCCAACCTAATATTAAAAAAAAAACTAAAAACATAGTTTACAAGTATTAATTACAATAATTCTAACTAGTAATGATGTTCTCATGTGAATAAATCCTCATTTTCTGAGTCAACTCCTTCAACAACTAAAAACATTATTTACAATATTTATCAATGAGTTATATACTGCTAAAAAAAATCAATCGGGCATATTTTTTTATATTTTATTAGTGAATCATCCCAACAAGATATCTGAAATTTTGAATTTGTTATTAATTGGCCATGTAAGGCTCAACCTCGATCTTAAAAAAACCAAAATAAAGAAAATATAATATATATATATATATATATGTGCGAGGATATTTTAGTAATCAAGTTAGTTTTTATTCCGATTCATAGGAGTTAGTAAACAATAACAATGAAAATAAATTACATTACTGTTTTAATTATATATAGTTAGTAAACAACGGAATGATTATCCACTTCTCCGATTGCTTACTTTTTCTATTACCCACTATTTTCATTCCGGTAACTAAACGTGATTTTATAAGAAGACAAAAACAGTCCCAAATAAGCTCTTACATTGAGCTCTTGACCTAGACCAAACTTCGAGCAATCCCACAACTTTAGCTCCAATAATAAGCGAAATACTTACAACGTCCATCGCCACCCAAATGCAGTGGTCTGTTGCTCTCACCCTCCGCAACCATGCGTGCACTCTTAAAACCTCTGCTAGCACAAAACCCATCTTCCATCTCATTCTATGCACCAATTTTTCAGTCCTTGACTGGCCAGAACTTGTTGAAACTAGCTCAACAAGTCCACGCCCAGATGGCCCTACGTGGGCTTCAACCCAATGCCTTCCTTGGTGCCAAGATGGTCGCAATGTATGCCAGCTCAGGTGTTCTCAACTCTGCCATTACCATCTTTCATAGAGTAAATAACCCATCTACACTTTTATATAATTCGATTATCAGGGCGTATACTCTACATGGCTATTCAGAGAAGACGATAGAAATTTATGGTCAAATGCATTGTTCAGGCCTTAAAGGTGATTACTTTACGTACCCTTTTGTTCTAAAGTGTTGTGCGAGCTTGTCGAGTATTTGGATTGGAAAATGTGTTCATGGGCTGAGCTTGAGAATTGGGTTGGGATCTGATATGTATGTTGCGACTTCTTTGATTGATATGTACGTGAAATGTGGCGAAATTAGTGATGCCCGTAACTTGTTCGATAAAATGTCTGTGAGAGACGTTTCGTCTTGGAATGCCTTGATTGCGGGGCATATGAAAGATGGGGAGATTGGCTTGGCTGAGGATTTGTTTAGACAAATGCCCTGCAAAAATATTGTTTCTTTGACTGCCATGATATCTGGATACACTCAAAATGGACTTGCTGAGCAAGCTTTGATTTTATTTGATGAGATGTTGAAGAAAGATTCAGAGGTTAAGCCGAATTGGGTGACGATAATGAGTGTTCTTCCTGCTTGTGCACATTCAGCTGCCCTTGAGCGTGGGAGACAAATTCACAATTTTGCTAGCAGGATTGGTTTGGACTCTAATACTTCCATCCAGACAGCGCTTCTGGCAATGTATGCTAAATGTGGGAGCCTTTCAGATGCTCTTCAGTGTTTCGAAAGAGTACGAAAAACTGAAAATTATTTGGTTGCTTGGAATACTATGATAACAGCTTATGCCTCCCATGGACGCGGGTCAGAAGCTGTATCCAGTTTTGAGGACATGATCGGAGCAGGGGTTCAACCCGATCATATAACATTCACTGGATTGCTTTCTGGATGCAGCCATTCGGGGCTCGTTGACATTGGCCTAAAATACTTCTATTCCATGAAAACAGTGCACTCCGTTGAACCCAGAGTTGAACATTATGCTTGTGTTGTTGATCTATTAGGTCGCGCAGGGCGATTGGTGGAAGCAAGAGATCTTATAAATAAAATGTCAATAGAACCAGGGCCAAGCATTTGGGGTGCATTGTTATCAGCTTGTCGGAGCCACCACAATTTGGAAATCGCCGAAACTGCAGCAAGAAATATATTCGTCTTGGAACCAGAAAACAGCGGCAACTATGTCATGCTATCAAACATATATGCCAATGCCGGCATGTGGAAGGAGGTTGACAGTTTGAGAGTTGTTCTAAAATCACAAGGCATGAAGAAGAGTCCTGGATGCAGTTGGATAGAGGTCAGTGGGAAATCCCATCTGTTTCTTGGTGGAGATACATCTCATCCTCAAGCAAAGGAAATCTACAAATTTTTATTGGAGGAAATGCCGAAGAAAATGAAGAAAGCTGGTTATGTACCAGACACTAGCTTTGTCCTGCATGATATAAGTGAAGAGGAGAAAGAACATAGTCTTACTACCCACAGTGAGAAGCTTGCCATTGCCTTTGGGCTTCTCAATACGAGTCCTGGAGTAGTTCTTCGCGTGACAAAGAACCTTCGAATCTGTGGAGATTGTCACACAGCCTCCAAGTTAATATCTGGAATCTACGGACGGGAAATAATTATAAGGGACTTGAATCGATTCCATCTTTTTAGAGATGGGAAATGTTCCTGTGGAGATTATTGGTGAAGGTTAAGTTTCACGTTAGCCAAATGTCCAATGAGTTAGAATGATGCAAGGGAACTGTTTCATCAAATTCTCATGGAAGCAGAACACATCCGCAACACTCTTAGAAGCGCACCAAAACCATGGTTTGATTGGCAGATTGGCAAGCCTCTTCTTCAATGCTCGTATACAGCTTAAATGGTGCTGGTGTATCGGAATTCCTCGAATGTAGTTGCTGAGTTAAACATCGCCCAGTGACAATTAGTATCGTGGAGGTTGGTCGGAGTATGCGACTGAAATCGAGTCATTTTCCAGACTGTTCAGCCTTGTTTTTGTGAAAAGCACAAGGATTTTGGAGGTTTAAAGATGGCGAAGGCATTGTGGAACCTTTGCTGCAGTTTAAGTGGAAATCAATAAGAGTTTTTGAAAGTATTGCTGATGATTCTTTGTTAGATAGAGATTGGAACTAATAGCTTCAGCCTTCAGTCGTCTGCGAGCACGTTCTGCTCTAAGATTGTTATTTTTTGGTGGATATATTGCCTTCTTTTATTCTAATATACTAAAACTCCGGCAAATGTGAGTTAGGCCGATTGACCAGGACATGTATCTTCCCACTACACCAGAGTTCGACTGCCCTCCCCAAATATGTACCATCAACGGCGGAAAGAACTATCAATTCGTACATCAAAGTCATTTTTTGTATTGTTCAGTTTATGTACATCTGATGTAATTTACAAACCTTTTATGGATACATAGCTCTTATTAAATTCCCTGAAAAAAATTGACCAAAACTCGGACAAACAAATATATCTAACATTTTGGTTACGAACAGCAATCGCCGCTGCAACGCATCTGGTCTTCTTGTTTATGCTTCAAAATCTGTCTCTTCACTTCTACAGATCCACTTTCCAGTAGACTCGGCACATCCAGCATCTGTAAAAACATTCGGGTTGAAGCATGATTCGACAGAGAAACTAACCTTTCCGAACGATTCATGTAAAATGGAAGACTTTCCGAAAAGACTACCTTTAGTGTGAGATCTTTGAAGCATTGCTGAACATTTTCTCTAGTTTTAGCACTGCATTCAAGAAACAAACACTTATGCTCCTGTGCAAGGGCCATTCCCTCTTCTTTCGTTACGACCCTCTCGCTATCCTGGAAAATGTTACACAACATAACATTCACATATGGCCGGCAGTTTTTACCCTGTGAAACTAGGAAAGCAGAGGACAAACAAAGTTACCCTGTCAACTTTGTTCCCAACTAGAATTTTGATGCACTCGGGATTCGTGGAGTACGTCTCTACTTCCTTCGCCCAGATGTTGGATAAGTTTGTAAACGTTTCTCTTCGTGTCACATCATACACTAAGATTGATATCAAATGGCATATCAGTCACATTTTGATTGACACAAGCATCAGCTATGTTGCTAGAAATGTAATGCCTTAAAAAATTCAAGGACATACCGAGAATGATACCATGTGCACCTCTGTAGTAAGAGCTGATTACCGTTCCAAACCTCTCCTGTCCCGCTGCGAAAACAAGAGAAAATATTGATGACACACAATTACATTCAAATGGCACGAGAAATTACGGCATCATAATTAAGTTACAAGAAATTATGATCGAAGTGAAATAGTAAGATTGAATACCAGTGTCCCATATTGTAAGCTTCAATCTCTTGCCTCCAACTAAAAGCTGTTTGATCTTGAAATCCACACCTTCAAATGGTTATTGATCAAAACATATTAACACTAACTATTGTAACAACCAGAAGATTACAAGAAAGTAAAGGTTTACAATTTTTAACCAAACTTCACATTGAGGTAGGCAAAATTTTCCTAACCCTTAAGTAGTGACCAGTTAGTCTACCTACATATCTGAACAATTCCATTACCTTTACAAATTACAATGAAGAAAACCAATAGTTCACTCTTCACAGTTGATATATATGTTTCAAAAAAAAATTATATACCAATTTGCAGATTCCAAAAACTTGTTCATAAACATCATGGTAATTACAAAGGAGAGCAAGTTATCTATTTTATGCAATTACTCATTCAATATATTGAACATGTAATAATTTGCAACACAAATTAATTAAGACGCAAGAACAATAATATGAATATTTTACAAGAGTTGGTCATTAGAGTTAGATAATTGTTATCAAAGTTGTTGAATATGCACGTCGCGGACTTAATAAGAATTTGAAAAATAAGATGCAAGAATAATTAAGCATAAAATGAAAAAGAAAATGTTGGGAGATAAGTAGAAAAATGAAGTACCAACGGTGGGAGAGAGGTCTTGAATAAAGTTGGAGATGAAGCTGAGCAAAAGACTGCTCTTCCCCACGCCAGAATCACCAGTCAACAAAATCTTGAATGAGTAATCATAATTGCAATTCCCTCCTTTTGGTGATGATGTTGAAGAACTCTTCATGCTTGATGATAATGGATAATATATGCTCAAGAATTTATTTACACTCATATATATAACAATTTACTAATAAATTAACAGGAACTAGAGAGATGGAAAATAAAATGGGAAACTTCGTGAGGTAGGAGACGATAGGTGGGGTTGGATGTAGCAAACGTGTGCAGTGTATATAACAGATATCTGGTTTTGTTGTACAAGCAGCTGAAATTTATATATATATATAAACTATGTAATTATGTATTTATAGGTGATAAGCAATATTTCAATTAATATAATATATATATATATATATATATATAAAAGATTAAAATGATTGCAGTCCGAAAACAGTGTAATGAATGAATTAGAGGTTTATGTGTGGGGGACAAATTCTTGTTTGTTTCCTCGAACGGCATTTGGGTCCTTATTAGGCCCCATGCGCCTTCAGAGCCGGTGTTTTGGCATTTAACACCTTGTCTTCTTCTTAATCAAATCCCCTTTTTTCCTCAACAAAATAAATAAATAAATAATAGTAATAAAATCCCCTTTCCTGTGCATATGGTGCCTTGTTTGGTAGTCTAATGTTTTTTTTTACCTTAGAAGAAAGAAATCATAAACAAAAATTTCGATGGCAGCTCTTCAACAATGTCGAATGCAAGTGTACATTTTTCAACTGGAGCCTTGGAGGGAGGGGGCATGATGATGAAGTGGTGTCAACATTGAGTACAAGGAGCCTGGTGATTCACATTCTTAATAACATCAGCCTAAAAAATTAATTTTTTTATGAGACACATACATACACGTATATGATGATAAAATGAAATAATTACACTCAAAGTGAGTAGCTAATCTTGATAAATTACTTTTTTTTTTTTAACTGATTTGTACACTTTATTCTTATATTTTGCACTTTCTTTTTTGAATTAGTTTATTAATTTTATTTTGATTACTTAAATTGACGGCTTAAAAAAATAGTACATGAAAAGAAAAGTTAAGTGTGAATATTTTTTTTGAAGGAGAAAACACTGAGCATTATAATAATGACTGAATATTATCCCTAAAGTTTATAATGAATCAGGTTTGACCTCTTTGTGAACAAGGAAAATAAATAAATAAATAATTTATAAAATTTGGAGATTGGGCATGCAAAGCAGTGATTGGACAGTTGGACACGTGTTCACCATGCAAAGCAGCACCCAACAACACCTGGCTAGCTTGCTACGTACCCACATCATCCATTATCTCTCCGTTACTGCTTGCTCATACGTATCTTCTCAAATTTCATCTACCTTGTACCAAATTAATCTCAATTATCTTTTTCACGTATGGAGTTAACCTCTGTAATTGTATCAGATGACTTAACCTCTGTTGCTTATTCTAATTGAATAGAGCTGACTCTTCAAAAAGCGTAATCAAAATGCAAGATGGGTTTAAAAAGGATGATGAGCTTGTTTCCAGTAGAGAAAAATAACTAACTAGCAACTCATAACAACAAGCGCCCATGGCCTAATGGATAAGGCGTCTGACTTCTAATCAGGCGATTGTGGGTTCGAGTCCCACTGGGCGTGCTCTCAATCCACGTTTTTTTCTGTTTTAATATTGTCTTGTACCAAGGTTGGGTTATTGCTACGGCTGCTAAAGTTTGGCATGGCTTCCATCAAATTCCCTTTATGAAACAAAGGATTTATCAACAATGAACAATTTCAAATCATAACGTCATTGTATTTGGGATATTTTTTTTTTTTTCTTTCCAAACTAGTATACAAAATCTACAATAATCATCATCTAAAGACTAATCTACCCAGGAAATTAATGAACAGGCCACAATGCTGTTAAAACACTCTGTTAGTGTTTACGCCGCAACATTGGTCCTGCTTGTTACAAATAAGTCTATGCATCCCGATTTCTTCTTGCACCAGCTCAAAGTGCCTCAGAAAAACGCAACTCGGCGGGGCCAGGACCTAAAATCCCTTTCTGTTCACTAATCTTGCCCAGGCCAGGAGGTGGCTCCACCGGTACACTCTTTTCATCATCTTTCCAGACAGTTGTCACTGGGACTTGCCATTCTCTCTACAATATCAAAAGAAAAAATTTGAACAATGGCCCAATCCTATAAATAAGAAGTTGGCTACTAAGATTAAAAACATTGAGTATCCGGTGCAGAGGAGACTACTCATGATTCATAGGTTTAATATCAATGTATTGTTTTAGAAATTTTTTAAATACTTGCCTCGTCCTGAATGTATGTGACATCATGCAGCAATGGTGTCGTAAGCGGGGGAGTAATATCAGGGTCTGGTTTTTGAAATATAAATGTGGTATACAGACCTGCAAAAGGAAAATACCAAACAAATGGAAAATATACATAGTGTAACCAAGCAAGTTGCAATAGACAACATGATAGAAACAAAAGGAAACAAAAGAATCACCTAGCACATCATATGATCGAGGAAGAAGTCTTCCTCTAGGATCCACAAGGTTTGGACTGGCATTCATTATCATCCCTGCAAATTGTGCTCTTACAGAAAAAATGAAATAAGAAAGAAGAAATCAGCCATGATAAGTTTAAACCAACTTATGTAAAATGAATAATAATAAATATAGATTGAAAGCTCGATTCACAGCATTTTTATTTTACTTTTTGAGAAAATATTTTGAGAAGAGACCAAGAATTCAAAACCTGTTGTCATCATAAAATTCTGTTAAGTTTTGAATTTCCACATACTCGAGACCAGCTTCTCTGGCTAACCTAAATACATATAGAAAAAGCAGACAATCAAAAACAAATTGAAAGACAACATCTAAGGCATTAGATAAGTAAAAGACAACCAATCCAAGAGTGTTTGTGAGTGACAAAGAAAAGGAGTTTGTTCAATGGTGCTGCGGCTGAGAAGTGAAAATCATATTCACTTGACAGTCAAACATACCATTCCTACTCTGCTAGTAGTTTTAAACTCAAATTTTCCCAAACACACATTCAAAGGCATGAAAATGGTTCACCAAGTTCAAACCATAGAAGTATCAGTCAGAAAACATCTTAGAATAATCACACATGGTAAAATGCATGTCAAACTACAAAAATACAACAAGAAGTAAAATTATATGCAAGCTTTAAACAAGAGGAACATTGATAATCACAGAAAGTAATATGTACTTCACACTAAGAAATACAAGAAGAAGTAACATTATATGCAACCTTTAAACAAGAGGAACATAGATAATCACAGAAAGTAATATGTACTTCACACTAAGAAATACAACAAGAAGTAACATTAGAACAGAAACAAAAGTAAACCTGATGAAGCTTGGGAAGTGAACCAAACAATGAACTTCGGGAGCGATGTCATTAGAAAATTTCAGCTGGTATTTCTTTCCAAATAATGGGAATCTGAAAGTTGGAAGCACATTCAATGAGGAAAAAAGGTTGAGCAATCATGACCAACCTCATCCAAGAAAACTAAAGCTAAGAGTGACATGCTCGATATCTCAAACTTATACGTACTTCTCTTCCTCAACTTCAAAGGTGATCATGTAGTTCTCTGATCTAATGCAGTTAGGAACAATATTCGGTTTCATGCCACCGCTTCTATTGTGGTATGCTTCAACGTTCTTCTGGTACTTTGCCCTGTATGACCATAATGTCAAACAATCTAGCAGTAACTATCTCGCTACCCCAAAGAAAAGATGTGTGATGTTGATCTATGCAACCACAAAGTTTACAGAAAGAGAGAGTAAAGGAAGTTGAAACTAATTTACGCTTCAGATATAAGAGTGCCATGTATATCAAAGTAATTCAATAGACGTGGAAATTTAACCAATTTAATGCTAGATATAGAACAACGATTAAACAGAAGGTCTTTGGCAAGCATGTTCCATACCATATTGTAGATGAGTCAGGAGTAATACCAAAAAAATAACCCCCTGGTTTCAGTAAGGATGACACATTAAACAGTAGTTTCCTTGCTCTCTCCTCAGTGTCGAAACACAGCTGCAAGTGAATATGCTTTTAAGATTTGGAACATGCAACTCTTCAAATATTATTAAAACTAATAAAAGGAAAAAACAGGTGACCACTAAAATGAAAAGGATAAAGGAATCTTTAGAATATATTTTAGAAACCTGCAAATTCTGCAAGCAGCAAACTAAATCAGCCAGGTTTGTCTTATCTTTCAGGTGCATCTCTACATCGTCCTGTCAAGGCAAACAACTGTCAAAGATGCAGGGTTGAAAAGACGGAAAAATATCCAAAGAATTTTAAAGCAGCCAAAAGTTTCAATCCATACATATAAATCTCTCATGGAGCTGTAATTAATATAAGTCAGATCCTTGTTAAATGTCAATGAACGACAACCATGAGATATAGTTGAAACTTACGACTGAAACTGAAGGTAGCAACTACGACAAAATTTTAGTAGCAAAACACTTGTTGTCCAAAGACAAAAGCAGAATAGATAAGTAAATAATTTAAGTGAGCACACTTAATATCTGGCTAGTGACAATTTTGGGTTTCAAACGACAACAAAATCTTTACTTTTCATAAATCACAGTGACCTCTTAAAGGCACTGCTAAGGAGTGACATTGGTTTAATTTCTGCCAAAGTGACCCATAAGATGGATCAACTGCTCAACAATACGACGTAAGAGGTCGGTCAATCTTCAAGCTCCGGAAAAGGGTATCTCATATTACCAGTCCCATTACAACATATATTAGGTCTCCAGACAAGCACATTTCTTGCAGTCTTAAAAACACAAACAACAAAATTGAACACCAAAATCTACACTGAAAGAATCACAAAAAGAAATAACACCACCCTGATCCTAAAATTTTCATTAGAGGAAGCAAAACCAACAAGGACAAACACTTCACTGTAAGAGTAAAGAAATAGGGCTCACCATGCAAGGGTCAAGCTCAAAAAAATCAGCTGTGTATGCCTTTCTCTGGCTCTCCCATCCTTCTCTTCTTTGGCTTATTCCAGACGATGAAACATCTGCCAATCACAACAAGAAGTACCACCATTATTATTAACTCAAACTTTGTACCAAAATATATACGCAAGAAACCATACCAATTCCAATGAAATGACCAATTTGGGCTTCATCCCATTTTTCTGCATCAACCCCTCCACCACAATACAATTCACATATCTTCAAATTTCACCACCAAAAAACACCCAATTATATACATATACATACAGATATGCGTGGGTGTATAGAGAAATTGAGAGTTTTAGGGCAGGGACACAGACCGTGGCGTAGGGGTGGACGAAGATCTTAGTGAGTGCAGCTTTTGCAAACTCGTAAAGTCGGTGGTGAGTCGACTCGGGTCTTGCGCCTGTTTGCTGACTCATCCCTGTAGCTGGAGTCTCTTCAGAGAGTCAGAGTCTCAGAGGGAGCTCACTGACGGCTTTCTACAAAAATTGAATTAAATTTCCGCGAACCCGAATGACCCGACCCGAACTCGTAAATATAATATTTGAAGGCACACACGTCGCACCCAAAACGTAAGTTTTCGCTGAAGAAAGAAAATGAGTGGAGACGAGAGCTTGGTGGAAGCGGCGATACGAGTTTTGAACACGGGGGACCCGTTCGAGAAGGCCCGAGTCGGCGACTCAGTGGCGACTCAATGGCTCGCAGGGATGATCACTCGCGCCTACGATCCAACCCTGGACCTCCCCGTGCCAAATCGCCCTGCTAGGCTCATTAACGTTACGTATGGTTTTTATTCACGGTGTTTACGTATCTGCTGTTTTTGTGCGCAAGTGTTTGATGAAATGGCTACAGGTTAAGTTGGTGGCGCCTGGTGTGATGCCGAAGCTGGGAAAAGGCGGGAGCTTGCAGAGCAGGCAGGCCATAGTTCATAGCCTTGTGCACACTGAGAGTTGGGCCATTGATTTGTCTTGGGTACATACTGCAATAATCTTTGTTTCATTTTATGTTTTACATGGCTAAGAGCTCATACCCACGATTATATATCTCTTCTCTCTTCATTCTTGACAAAATAATTATGAATTTTTAATGAAGATATTGATTATCTTCCTTAGTTTTGTCACGTGTGTTTGTATTCTGGCTAAATTGAGAATTGGAAGCAAAGGTTGAGATAAATTGTTTAACGGAGATAAATTATTAAAGGGGACAAATTTGTAGCTAATGAGTTTGTATTAGTTGGTTTTATATGGCTCTAACTAGTGCATATAATGATGTTTTGTATTTCATGGATTTTCTCAGTCTTGAAGTTTTCTTTTCCAGAACTTTAGCTTAAGATTTCTTTTTCACATCTAATTGATCATCTTGTTACTGATTAAATAAGAATAAATGTGATATGTTAGTGTTGCAAATCAGGGTTCGTAATTAGTCAAAGTTACAGGTGTATTGTAAAAACATGAAGTTCTCTCTAATGCAGGACGAAAGTGAAAGGATAGTTGTGTGATGTGAGTGCCGATTGATCCGTTAATTTTCACACATCAATCCTCACACATTATGAAGTTATGAACAATTAAAACTCGCATATTCATCTTGATTAGAGGAAAATTCAACAAAGTAGGTTTCTATGTCAATTATGTTTATTGTAGGTTCCTTTATTTAATAGTTACATTGAAGCTTGATTCACTTGTTTATAATTTTATAAATGTATTGATCTTGTCTCATGCTTTATTTAAATATCGTATGATTTTAAATTTTGCACAAGCTCCCATAAATCTTAGACACAACCCTAGCTGATAGTATACTTGTATTAATGGTTGCAGGACATAATTGCTAGGTTTGGCAAGCAAGAGGAAATGCCGAGAGATTTCTTCACAGATTTCGTAAAGGTGGCTCAAGATGAAGGCCGTCACTTCACTCTCCTTGCAGCTCGGCTTGAGGAGATGGGTTCTTTCTACGGGGCTTTTCCAGGACACGATGGCCTCTGGGCCTCTGCCACAGCCACTTCCAAAGACCTAATGGCACGTCTGGCTATCGAGCATTGTGTGCATGAGGCAAGAGGACTTGATGTGCTGCCCACAACAATCTCCAGATTTCGGAATGGAGGTGATAACACAACAGCTGACCTGCTAGAGAAGGTGGTTTACCCTGAAGAAATTACCCATTGTGCTGCTGGAGTTAAGTGGTTCAGGTATCTTTATACGAGGTTGATAGATAATGCTTGCTTGGTGTGTGATCAAGAAGATGAAGTGATTAAAAAGTTTCATGGAATTGTGAGAAAGAATTTTCGGGGGCCGTTGAAGCCGCCTTTCAATGAAGAGGCGAGAAAAGCTGCTGGGTTTGGACCTCAGTGGTATAAGCCTCTTGCTGTCAAAGAGCAGGGCACCACCACCACCACCCCAGAATGAGAATGAGCTCGATATCCCCGCCACCGCTTTCCTCCTCCACACAGCAGTACCCAAAATGCCTTGTCGTTTTTGGTTCTAGGATTTTTACCGTTTTTCTTTTTTCTTTTCCCAATTATAATTCAATTTCTTAAGTTTCCTGGATTATTTTGGGTTTCTATTGTAACGGTTCACAAAAAGCTCCAAATCAAGTGGTGCTATTTTAATTTGTTTCATTTCACTTTTGACAAAACGCAATCAAATACACAGGTAATTTGATTAACAAAATTATGAACATTACAAAGGAAATTTGTTCTCTCAAAATCAGTGTTCTTTTTCTGTGCCATGTTTGTACATTATATTTATACCCGGTGTTATTGATGGGGAGGTAGCATTGGGAATAAAATGGTAAGTCATGCAAAATTCTGCACCTAGAGGTACCTCAATGCTGCCACCAAGCAATTGAATTTGACAGTGATCAAAATTTCTATAAACTAAAAGATGGCACAACAAATGCGAATGTACAAGCAACGGATTTATCCTGGGGACAAATATCGTGCTGTTCTCAAAGGACTTGAAAGAGAACCGACACCATGGTTATTTCTGGGAAATCTCCTAGCTTGATTTGAGATTTATCTCATGTAGTCATCATTACAGAAGAAGCCTTCGAATATCACTGAAGTTTGATTGTAAAGCTGAGAGGAAAGAACCTGCAACATAGATTGGGATTATAAAATAGAAGCAAACTAAGTGTAGTTTATGTCCATCTTTGTTGTTTTGAAGCTTCGGTTTGGGGAAGAAGAACGTAGTATTATGTTACCTCCGACTTTGCCATCAAAAACACGATGATCAGCTGATAATGTCAAGTTCATTTCAGTGACAACTGCTGGCCTCTCGATTCCTGGAGGGGAAAAGTTGATTTTGTTAGCCTCCATAATGCAACAACACTTGGAATGCTGATAGAATAGGCATCAAATATCTTACCATCACTTCCGATTACTGGTTTGACAACTTTGTTGCCTCTGCCAACAGCAAGGATACTGGCCTGAAGAAGTAAAGACAAATTTACATTAGAGATAAACAGGAGAACATTTGTACATTATGGAAACAGAAACCTGTATTCCATAAGACGGTTGTATAAAACGTCTGCCCATGCTCAAAGTAAAGACTCATTATCAGATTGCAATCCATTTAAAAGAATGCAAGAAAAAGTTCTGAAAAAAACATTTAGCGACAGTGAGAGAGTGAACCTGAGGTGGGTTTATAATTGCACAGAAATAATCCACCGGAAACATTCCCAGATTTGAAATGCTGAAAGAAGAATGAGACGTATTTCATAACGACTGTATTTCGAAAGAGCCATGGTTCAAAGCAACTAAGAATACTACAAAATTCACCTGAAAGTTCCTCCTTGGAATTCATTTGGCTTAAGCTTTCCTGCTCGTGCCTTCTCAGCTAGTTCCTTAACCTGAGAAGCAAATATCATCAACCAAATTGAAATTTGAAGCAAAGTTAATATGATTTCACTTCCGGAAATAAAATTCGAAAGAGAAAAACAATAAGAAAATGAACCTAGACCAGGTTTGATTCTCGACTCAAAATCCTATTAAGATTGATAATCATTTGACTTGCTGCAAATTTCCCACTGTTCCACCTTACCATATGATGGAAACCATAGGGCATCACATTTAGCGTGAGCACATCCTCAGCAAGATAGATAGAAAAAATTGAACTAAAACACTCAAATTACTATTAGTACCTCTGAGGAGATTGCCGATATTGTTTTCTGATCCGCATTCTTCACAATTGGAGTCATCAGACCCTGTACCAAAACCCTATCATGTGATTGGATGCTATATAATACTTTTCTTTCATAAGCAGTACTGTCTACTACTTGTTTTTCCATAAGAGGTACTGTACGAAAAGTTTAAGCACTAATGATCAGAAAATTACCTTTTCAGTGGCCACTGCAATGGATATATCAACGGAATCCCAAAGAAGGACTTCTCCTTTTTCAGCATCCCAGTAAGCTATTGGGTATTAAAAAAACACGTGTTATCGATGTCTACTATTGATTGGAAGCCAGTTCCAGAAAACATAATTGAAATAGAAAAACCAAATGAATAAGAAAAATGAAAGACCAGAAAAACTAACTCTACTATTGATTGGAAGCCAGTTCCAGAAAACATAATTGAAATAGAAAAACCAAATGAACAAGAAAAATGAAAGACCAGAAAAACTAACATTTAACAATAACACAAAAACTTTGACAATCTTGTAAACAGATACACATTTAACAAAAACAGGAATGAAACGTATCATATGTTCATGTGCCATTACCATTTGCTTCCGGTACATTTCTAAGTGCAACAGCTACAGCTTTGATGACAATGTCATTCACTGAAACTTTAACGTTATGCTGCTCTGCAATTAAGGAAACCCACAAAAAGAAATGATTTGCAAGTTTCAAGAGTTCTCAGAAATCAAAGATAAGAAAATTTTCAAGTTCATAATTCATACCTTTAAGATCCTTTCTAAGAGAAAGAAGAGGATCCAGTATAACATCTGAATGGAAGAAATTGAAAATTTTAAATAAAGGTTAATTTATATTAATAAAAAGACTCGTCAAATAGTTACATGACCTGATGACAAATATAAGTGAGGTATGTTTTGTTTTGATTCCAGCAATCTAGTAGCTATGATCTGCAAAACAAAATATGAATCCCGTTATAACACATTAAAAAGGAATTGATAATTATAACAGAGTACCTAATAGTCTCATCGTCTTGGCATGTTTTTATAGATATATGCCTAGATGCCTAGATACAAATAAGCAATTCTTTTTGCCCAAATCTAACTGTCAAGTCAAAGAAACCTGCCTTGCGGATTTGACTATTGGGAAAATCTTCAAAAGAATCTGTCTGATCCGAAGACCTTAACTCTGCTGATCCTGGGGGAGAAGTCTTTGGATGTACTTGACTAGATGTAGTGTTTTCTTTAGATGAAACTTTTGAAGATCCTAGACCTGACTTAATTGCAGCTAAAACATCCCCTTTCAGCAGTGTGCCATGAGCACCCGACGCCTTCAATGATGATGTATCCAATCCATGTTCTGCAATTAGCAACTTTGCTGATGGACTGATCCTTGTAACGGTGGTTTTTCCTGATCTAGTTGAATCTCTGGTGCCCTGATGGATTGATTTTTCTTCTTTGACGGCTGATCCACTGCTGCTAACAGCATTCTTTACAGTCTCCAAATCAGCTGCATCCTCAACCTTGACAAACAGACAGTATCAGCATTTTGATATGTCTTAAGACCCTAGAATAACTGTTTGTAGCCATAAAATCAGGAAATCAACTCATTAAATATCCAATTGAAAAGACAGAACTAAATTACTTTTGCTACCAATCAAAATGAGAGACTATAAAGAGGCTTGCTGCCACTTTATCACCGTTTTAGATGCAAATTACTCCTTGAGGACGTGAAAGAGAAAGATCATAGAGTCCTACAAGCATTTTTGCACTTACTGTCACTGCAATTGCTTGGCCAACAGCTATATCCTTTGAACCTTCAGGTGCTAGTATCTTAGCCAAGTATCTACAACCAACATTCCAAAAAAAAGAGAGAATTTCAAGATAACCCACAAAAGAGTTGTTACATAAACAATAGTATTCACTTTTTCAAGGTATTCACCAAAGCAGAAGCAGAATAATGAGTGGAACATTGTTGATATTATTAGTGGTTAGAACCAGGATTTCTACAGCTGCATATGAGCTTGCAGTTCTAAACTACTAAGTAGAAACCATTGCATCATATAATGTAAAGTTGCAAAAGAAAACCCTCATTTGTTGTGTTCTCTCCCTTTAAAGATTTACAGTTAATGCCTAGACAACTCAATACTAATTTACAAAATGATGCTTCCCAAATCCTATTCACCACGTTGAAGAGATGTGCGATATGTTAATAAGACACTTCATCCAATTACCGAGGTTATAATGCATTTCCCTTAAACAATACCCTCAAGATTTTTGGTCAATGGCAATCTACACTACAACCAAAATAAATAATAACATAGAGACACAGTGACAACTAACATAAGCCAAACTCCATGTGCTCTACAACAAATAAAATCTGCATGACGGGGAAAAATAAAAACTTACCCCTCTTCAAGGCATTCAAACTCAACGGTTGCTTTGTCTGTCTCTATCTCACATATCACATCACCCACTTCTATCTGTTTCAGATACGATCAAGAAAACAACCTATGTTGATACGGTCAAAGTTTCAACTAAAATCAGATGAAAATGTATATAAAAAAAATTCAAAACCATTTATTAAATGTAACTAACCTTATCTCCTTCTTTCTTATACCACTTAAAAATGTTTCCCTGACTCTGAATAGGAACAGGAACAGCAGTCTTAAGCCCTATAGGAGGAAAATCATTTAAAATTGGAGCAGAAAATCTAATTGAAACCTCCTTACCATTGTTGGGGATAAAGCTGGCATTTCAACAACAATGTGAGGAGGAAGCTCTGATGTGCTTATGCCCACAGAACTTGTATCTTGTACCACGTCTTCCTTTTTGACATTTTGAGGTGGTGGTATATCATCTTTGACCTCAGATCCACACCCTACATTGGCAGGGAGATTTTGGATATCATCTGCATCCTCAACCTTGTGAATGCACACAAATTAGTGCCTACAACAACTAAATGCTAGAGTGGTAATCAAAGTAAAAGATAAAAAAGGCAATAATGGCTAGAGAACAATCCCACACTACCGTTATTGCAATAGGCTGTCCCACAGGCACATCTTTTGAGCCTTCCGGTACCAGTATTTTGGCTAGGAAACTGCCCAAAAAAAAAGTAGAATAAAGAAAGGTACTACTGTACACTGCAATAAGCATTTGAGAATGCATCAGAATCAGATTATTCGAAGAGTTCTTGTGCTCTGTGTAAATATTCGAGAAAAGCATAATACAACACGATAACAGAATAAAAAAGGGAATGCTGACAAAGTATTTGCAAAGTTAAACATCAAAGATGAAAAATGATATGTTAAAGAAAAATTAGAAAAGAACATTTTCATTGTCTGTTTGCCAAGCAAAACATTTGTCATGAAGACTGGTACCAGATAATGCATTAATCCAAATGTTATGTAAATCATGCATTATTTACTGCCCAAATGTAAAGATATGATAATAATAGAACAATAATAAAAATTACCCTTCTTCAACACTTTCATATTCAATCGTAGCTTTGTCAGTTTCAATTTCACATAGTATATCACCCACTTCAATCTGTGAGATTGAAACAGCAGTCAGGAACAGAATTTACTGACAAAACCAACATACTGTTCTCTGCTCTGTAGTGAAAAAGGCTATGTCCTGCATTTACTAGCCAGCTTACATGAAGCATAAAAGAAACCTCATTTTATGAGGATGTTAGTAGAACTTACCTTATCTCCTTCTTTCTTTCTCCACTTTCCAATGTTACCTTGATTCTACCAGATAAAAATGGTAAGTGAGTAAAAAAGAAGAGAGAGACAAGTACGCGACATAAACTTGCTAATAAAAATTAAGGGGGACATGTGGAAGGTATTCAGAAGTAAAATTATACCCAGTCTTACCATTGTAGGAGATAACGCAGGCATCGTGAGGACAGCATGCAAAGGATCTGAAATCACAATCAACTTAGTGACAGGAATACAAGAACACAAAGCATAATAAAGGTTCCTTCAAATATGAATATCATTGCAGGACAAAATAACAAGGTTATGTGCTATCTGTGAGGATTGGGACGAAAACAATCCTGTTGGGTCCCAATTAAACTGAACAGATAAGCATCCTTTTGAATTTTTAGACAACACCAACCTATCACCAAAAAACCAAGCCAATCCAATCCATATTTAATCAGTTGGTTGAGTGTAGCTAATTGTTTAGGATAGCACGCTCACAATATGGCTAGATGCATTGAGCTTCATCACTAAGAGGCCAAGTTCTAGATATCTAATCTCTTGCCCTTTGTTCATGGGAAAAAAGAGTAGAGATGAAGAGTTGGTAGGTTCTCTCAATTTTTTCAGAAATTGAAGAATAAGAGAAAGGTACTGCAAGGCAACAAGGAGTGACAAGGGTTGGAGTACAGAGAGGGTGAGAGGGGAGGAAGAATCAAGGAAATAGTAGAAAAAAAGGTTGGTTGGATAAGCAAAAATAAGAGAAAGTTCAAGGTTAATAATTTCTCTGCTGTAACCAAGCACCAAAGCAATAATCTCGACTTTCTTAATTACTGACAAGATCATTCAGTTTGGACTGGATTGGTCGATTAAATAACTTTGTTAATGTTTTTGCTCAACCCCAGTACTGCCAGATATGTATGAACGCACATCTGACACATTTAAGGCACATTCCGAGCACATTTTCACATCCAACATACTTTAAACATGGTAAGAACACCCTTGTGGAGGGTGTCTATTCTTCATAGATCCTAGTAATACAATTTTGAGGTCTCTTGTATCCCTCCAATCTCAACTATAAGGATAAAATGGAGCCCAGAAACAAAATGCAGAACGACAATACACAGTCCAGACACCTTTTAAATTTTAATAGAAGAGACTTGCAACTAAATGGAAAAGCCATACCTGCTGTTGAGTAATACTTGACACCCGCCCAAGGCTGAAAATTATTAAAGCGTCAGAAAATACTATACCTACGGATAAGCGTGTGATAACATACATTTCAAACACTAACCTTGAGGTTCGATGGTTTATCCTGAACTCCAGTGAGGATGGACAAAGTTGCAGGCCTGATCAATCTCATTATTAGTGAAATGAAAGCAGGGAGAGAAGAAGGAAACAACTAGGGAAACAGGCTATATCCCAACAGAAATAGACCTTGCTTAAAAAGTACGTAAGTGTACATGAGTGTAAGGATAAATAAAGGCAAACAGATATGCATATTTAAATGAATCAGAAAAGATCTATGATATTGGAGTTTATTTGGCTCTAAGGATGATCGTCTTAGACCAGCGTTTTTAGTTTCAAAATTTGATGCTAGAATGCACAATACAAACCAAAATTCCCTCTTATGTAGTGAGAGCAAGTAGCAACCCAAAAAAAGCCTCATCTCATTGAAATATGGAAGGCCACCCTCAAATTAAACATCAAGCACTTAATGCAGTATAACTAAATAATCGGCATTCCATGATAGCAGACATATGGATGGCAGAACTATGCAACCTGAGCTGAATTTTGAAATAATAGCTATGTAAGAAGTCAATAACTACAGACCTTAACAGCTTACTATCACCAAGCGTAGTAGAATTTTGCACGCTGAAAGTTCTGCACCGTCAAACAAAAATCGAGATTAGGTAGCAGTATTATCACCAGCATCCCAAAATTACTTTGATTCAACGATGAAAAATGTGTGCCATCAACTAGTTAGGAACAATAAAATTCCATTAGACGACACTTTAAATTACCTACTTTTTTCCTCTAATAAGAAAGTTATTGAAACAAACCTAGCAGCACAATTATGTAAACAAGAACAATTCGAAGCTGAAGAGCGCCAGGGACCACTTCATGCAAGAATGCTGAAGGTTAGGACCATATTATAGATCTTCCATCCAGAAAGCCCACTTTAGTGGTAAGACAGTAAATGTACATAATCTTTCTTTCCATCAGGTTTGAATCTAGAGCATTCCCACATTGTGTAAGAGAACTTGATACCATTATTTCTTCCGTAAAAATCTTAGCTTGTACTATGTCCATAGACTAAACCCCACTCACGTATTCACAGATTTAGTTAATCCCTGGGCACGAGAGAAATGAAGTTCACATAGTACACTTAAAAGTGCGATAACGACTTCAATTTTAGATGGCTGGATGCGTTTATATTACAAGAGTTCCCTTTAATGCTCAAAAACTAGGTTCAAAATTGAATCAGAAACTTCATGAAACAGAATCCTAAGGTTTAACAATTAACACAAACCCATTACTATTTAATAAACATTGAACACACATTTTCATCAAGGAGTGAAAAAAAGTATCCCTACATGAAAATTGCCAATTTGCAATTCAAAAAGGCGTCTCTCTAGCTTAAATTTATAAGTCTGCCAGTATCAAAACCACAACAACACTTACCCGCCAATCCCCAACACCCCTAATCTCAAAATTGTCATCATTCCAATCTCAATTCAGCCAAATACAAAACTTTCAAAAACATGCCACCAACCCATTTCAGAAAAATTAATACTTTACTTTAAAAAACATTGTATACAATTCATGACACGAACATGTGCGTCGTGGTGATAGACAAGGAGCTAGAGAAAGGGTACCGAGTGAGTGATCTGGTGGATGAGGAGAGAAGACGAGCTCTCAAGAGAGAAGGCGCACGAGAGATCACTGGGTGCCGAAGCCGCGAGAGCGCCATGTTCTTTTTGTTTTCACAGAGAAAAAGAACAAGTTTTTTCTTCTTTTTCTCTTTAAATTCTTGCTGAAATAAGGCACAAACTGGGAGAGGTGTGGTCGCTTGTATGAATTTGGGATTGAATTTTTAGGTGGGCTGCGAAGTTTGACCCAAAAATAAAAATAACGAATGTCAGCTCACATTCACAAGACAAGTGTAGTGGCGAGCTGCTCCATTTTCACGACTCTTTATAAACCACCTAACATCTATTACCCTTTATACATTTTTTATACGAGAATACAAGGGAACAAAAATTTCACATTAAAAAATTGAACAATCTTGCAAATATTTATAAATATGTTGATTTCTCTCTCCATTATCGATTGATTTTGAAGTGGAACCTCAATTTTCTTCGCATATCATATTATGACAAGGAATAATAATTACTTTTTATGGCCAAATTAGGATTATAGTTCATGCAATTTGAGCAAATACCCATTTTTTTCAATTTTCAATATAGTTCGTTTGTAGTGTCTATTTAAGGATAAATCATGTTTCTTAAACCAACAAACGGGTCTTTTCATCTTCTTCATTGTCGACCTTCTCACCAGTGGCAAACCATAAATCCCTTTCATACATTAAGGTAATTTTTCAATATAAAATAACCTAATTTCATCCTTAAAGATCTCTGCCTTAGATTACCATTACATTTGAATTTTCCAATTCAGAATTGTTCTCAGTAGGTATGGCAGCTCCCAACAAGGGAAAAAGAGTAATAATGGGTTGGTGTTGGAGAAAGAGGAACAAGAACATGGTAGTGAGGAGCAGGGAAACAATACCCAATTGCAGAATAATAGTGACAATGGTAAGAGTTCTTCTGATGGAGAGAAGAAGGCAAACATTAATGTAAGTCTTCCGAGAAAACTAAGGAAGCACAAAGAAAATGTATAAAAGGGATTTTATGGTTTGCCATCGGTGAGAAAGCCGGTTATGAAGAAGATGAAGAGAACCAACCATGGAGAAATCCATCTTCGAGAATAAGATGAATAGCTCTTGGGTTTAAATAATTTTTTTTTATTTTAGTTATTTTCTCTCTCTTTCTTAAAATTTTAATAATTAATAAATATTAATCTAAATTATAGTTATGTTAAAGGACATGTGGTAAAAATGCTCTCAATAAAATATATTAAACTCAAAAGGAAGAAGGGTAAATTTAGAAGTTTAATTCATAAAAATGTAAAAAACATTCAAATAAGAACGTGTGGGGCATCGGGTAATTTGTGGAGTGTCAAAATCAGTTCCCTCCTACTTTATTTATTTATTCACAATGTGATTGTGAATTACCTTTTACTTTTTACTTTTCGTAGTGTTTGTTGTAATTATTCAATTGAATTAAGGATAATACTTGCATCCTACCCTAGTGGTACCTCTTCGTACCACCCTTTCGATTTATCGAATAGTCTTTGTACATATATCATAATCGGAACCGCTCATTCTCTAAATCATCATGTCAAGATCATCTCTGTAATATATCAACAAGATTTGAAGTCGTTTAGTCATTCAAATATATCAACCAAATGGACAGTTCGTCATGAGGATCTTAATTCTTACCAAAACCCTTGATGTATTATATATATATGAATGAATAAACGACCTCCAATTTTGTTATTTTTTATGGAGATGATCTTGACATGATGATTTAGAGAATAAACGGTTCCGATCATGATACATGTACACAGACAATTCGATAAATCAAAAAGGCGATACAAGGAGGTACCACTAGAATGGGATGCAAGTATTGTCCTGGAATTAATAGGCAAGCATCTTTTTAGTACTAGTTATATCCCACCACATTAGTTTAATGACTATATGTATGTTATAAACTAGTATGTATGAGTAATTGTTTTTTGGCTAGAGCAAAAGATCCAAACCCAACATTATTAAACTCAGTTTTCACTAGCTATATAATGAGGGTGACTTTTTATTTGTGTAGACAATTTGTATGGTTTGATCAAGACTGAAAATCATACACACTATCATTTGCACATGATGAAGCAAGTTTCAACATTGCTTCAATTCAATGTTGTAAAAGTTACTCAACGAATTTATCTAAAATCAGAACAATAAAGGGACGTCTAACACCAAAGCAATATTTTGAGCACTTCTCCGATTATGTCTTTTTTTATAGACGAGTAATTAATGGACTTGCAAATATATAATCGCCTTGATTTTACATTACTTTGTGTGGATGCCAAAAATGTACCAACTTAGAGTTATTTCACTGAGTTCGCTTGATTCGCTCTCCTCGAAGATAGGAAGATCTGCCGGGAAAAGGTAAGAGCAAAGGAGCACCAGTGGGGTGTCGGCCTAACAGTCTCCGATGATTAAGTCAGTTAAGTGTGGAGGGTACTGAAGTAATTAAGCAGCGTAAGGGCAAAGTTCTTATTACCTTTTTTAGGGGAAATGCCCTTGTATTTATAGTGTCATTGAATGTTGTAGGTGAAACCTTTCGATGTGGAATAAATGTCCATGATCCTGGAGCTGACACGTGTCCAGGTGGTCCCAAATTCCGTCGTTGTGTTGACACGGTCGGCCAATGTACGGGTAGGCCGACCAGATCTAGTCGGCCTAGTGGCTTTTGGTGTCTTTTGTCCAAGGCTGCGTTGGTGGAATGCACATGATGTTGTAAATTTGTATTATTGTATTCTTGTTGAGCCGAGAGCCAAGTATGATTTTGGCGAGACTGATCGATCTTGATCAGGTTGACCAAATTAGGTACAAACACTTTGTAAAAAAAAATATGCAAAATTATTTGAGACAATTTTTCTACTAATGTTAAGATTCGGGCTCTTCCTCGCAAGGCCGTTGGACTTGGGACTTTGTCTTTGCCCCGTCGACGAAGGCAATCACATTGACCCCATTTGACAAAATGGCCTCAACAACATTGCCTGGAATTAGATCAATTTGCTGCCTAATTGGTGATAATCAACATTCAACAATGACCTATGTTGATGCCAAATATGGACCAACTTAGATGTGTCCCACCAGTCTCGTTTTACTCACTCCTTGGGCGAAGGGAGACCTGCAGTAAGAGAAGATAGAAGTAAAGGAGCACTGGTGGGGTGCCGACCAAATAGTCTCTGATGCTTAAGTTAGTCAAGTGTTTAGAGGGATTTGGCAGTGTAAGGGCAAAGATGTCATTACCCTTTCTGAGGGGAGGTACCCTTGTATTTATAGTGGCATTGAATGTTGTTGGTGGAGTATTTCAATGTGGGATAAATGTCCTTATTCCTAGTGTTGCCACGTGTCTTGATGGTCCTGAATCCATGGGCCGTATCGATACGGTCGGCCGAGGGGAGTGTAGGCCGAGGAGATAGGTCGAGGAGATAGGTCGAGAAGAGTGTAGGCCGAGGAGAGTGTAGGTCGAGGGAGAGTGTAGGCCGAGGAGATAGGTCGAGGAGGGTGTAGGCCGAGGATGTTATCTCTGTTTAGGGCTGTGCATCTTGCTGAGCTGAGGCTATGTATGGTTCGGGGGGCTTTGTTCGGCCTTGACCAAGTTGATCAAATTAGGTGTAAACAAATGTCCCTAAGTCATTGACTGAGGAGGATTTCCTCGGTTGAGGGCTTGTTCCTCTTTGTCAACCTGTGGGGATTCATCCCGTACTAGTTCCCAGTCCCCCAAGCCCTTAGCCGAGGCGATATGTCGTGTGTAAATGTTCAACACTTCGGTTGGAGGATATCCAAGCACGACCGAGTGCCACTCCAAGGGTGATTGTATGTCACCTTGGTCGGGCCGCTTGCGCGGAATCTAGCATGATTGCGTGGCTGATCAGCTTTGAGGATGTTCAAGGTCGATCGAGTGCCACTTCCAAGTGTGATTGTATGTCACATTGGTCGGCCCGCTTGAGCGGAACCTCGCACGATTGCGTGGCCAATCGGCTTGGAGGATGTCCAAGGCCGATCGAGTGCCACTTCCAAGTGTGATTGTATGTCACATTGGTCGGCCCGCTTGCGTGGAACCTTGCACGATTGCATGGCCGATCGGCTTGGAGGATGTCCAAGGCCAATTGAGTGCCACTTCCAAGTGATTATATGTCACCTTGGTCGGCCCGCTTGAGCGGAACCTCGCACGATTGCGTGGCCGATCGGCTTGGAGGATGTCCAAGGCCAATTGAGTGCCACTTCCAAGTAATTATATGTCACCTTGGTCGGCCCGCTTGAGCGGAACCTCGCACGATTGCGTGGCCGATCGACTTTGAGGATGTCCAAGGCCGATCGAGTGCCACTTCCAAGTGTGATTATATGTCACAATGGTCGGCCCCCTTGAGCAGAACCTCGCACGATTGCGTGGTCGATCGGCTTGGAGGATGTCCAAGGCCGATCGAGTGCCACTTCCAAGTGTGATTGTATGTCACATTGGTCGGCCCGCTTACGCAGAACCTCGCACGATTGCGTGGCCGATCGACTTGGAGGATGTCCAAGGCCAATCGAGTGCCACTTCCAAGTGATTGTATGTCACCTTGGTCGGCCCGCTTGAGCGGAACCTTGCACGATTGCGTGGCTGATCGGCTTTGAGGATGTCCAAAGCCGATCGAGTGCCACTTCCAAGTGTGATTATATGTAACATTGGTTGGCCCGCTTGAGCGGAACCTCGCACGATTGCGTGGCCGATCGGCTTGGAGAATGTCCAAGGCCGATCGAGTGCCACTTCCAAGTGTGATTGTATGTCACCTTGGTCAGCCCGCTTGAGAGGAACCTCGCACGATTGCGTGGCCGATCGGCTTTGAGGATGTCCAAGGCCGATCGAGTGCCACTTCCAAGTATGATTGTATGTCACAGTGGTCGGCCCGCTTAAGCGGAACCTCGCACGATTACGTGGCCAATCGGCTTTGAGGATGTCCAAGGCCGATCGAGTGCCACTTCCAAGTGTGATTGTATGTCACAATGGTCGGCCCGTTTGCGCGGAACCTCGCACGATTACGTGGCCGATCGGCTTGGAGGATGTCCAAGGCCAATCGAGTGCCACTTCCAAGTGTGATTGTATGTCACCTTAGTCAGCCCGCTTGCGCGGATCCCAAGAGTCAAGCGTTGGACGTTTGACGGGTGGCATGTCTGTGCCACGTGTGGCGTGATAATCGCCTAGGGCTTCGTGTGGCGACCTTTCGTCTGGCCAAGTGTTTGCATAAGAGGGTCGATTTTGCCATTTCTTGTTACATTTTGCTTTTTGAGAGAAATCGATCGAGAGAAAAGCGATTTCCGGCAGCGTCGATTCCATCTTAAGGCGATTCCCGGCAAGAGATTTGCAGCGGCATTTGCGGTGGTTTCTTCTAATAAACAAGGTAATGCCTCGTTCCTCCTTGCTTTTTCGATCGAATGTACGTTTTGTGTATGAACTGTGAAGAATGTGGTTGATGCTTCTAGTTAGATCTTTGTGTCATTCATAGTGGTCTTTCCTCGGTCCCTTAGATTTTCTTTATGTCTGTAGATGTCGAGTGCTAGTGGTGATTCCGAGGGTTCTCGGGATCCGTCCTATAATGCGTTTAGCAGAGAATCAGAGGCCAGCTCCCTTAACTCTGATTCTCGGCTAAACACATTTGAATAGGCCTCTGGCTCCCTTGGATCGATCCCTAGGGTTGAGGCAGAGGTGGATCCAGGCGCTACTAGACCGATCCTTGAGGAACCTTAAGAGCTGTCGGGCTAGGAACTGGATGAGGAGCTCGAGAGGGCCTTCAATTATATTGATGCTCATTATGTCTCGGCCGTTGATGGGGCCGAGACCTCTAACGCTGAGGTATCATCAGTCGGGCAGAACGAGTTGCTGAGGTCACCGGTCGATAGAAGTACGTCGATCGCTTCAACCTCGAGGTCGATTGAGACGGTACGGCTACTAGGGCCAGTAGAGATTGATATCGAAGAGGCAATGGAGCAGGTAACGGTTGCCAGCTCGGTCTACGAGATAGATCGGGAAATGAACACATTGGATGAAGAGGACATCCTAGCATACCGAAGGGTCTTCAACATTCCCGACTTGGTCAAGATGAGACTTCCAGGAAGGAGGGAAAGGTCGAGCAGTCCCCCAATCGACTGGGCCACCTTTCACTCGGACAACTTTGGCCATGGGGTGGTGCTGCCTCTTCACCCATGGTTGCAAAAGATGGTCGTGGAGGTAGGTGTAGCCCTCGGTCAACTTAATCCGAATTGCTGGATTATGTTTACCGGGGTCTATACTACTTTTACGCTTTGTGGGAAGGGGGAGCTGACCTGGGGCCATATCTGCCATTTGTACAAGTTCATAAGGGACAAGACCAGCTGGGTCTACGTAGAGTCCCAGACGAAGTGAGATTCCCGACCGCTCATTGAGGATATGCCGACCTCTCAAAAAGCCTGGAAACACAAGTTTGTGTTTGTTTCCGGCCTTTGGGAGGGTGTGGAGCTGCCCTTGTTCGATCTACGTATCCCCCGCGTCTATCAGTCGAAAGGTGGTGGCCGTAGGACGCGTTAGTTTGACTGTATTGCGTAATTTTCTTTGTTGTTTTGTAATTGTCGATAGTTTAACTGATTGTTGTTTTTGTGCAGAGGTTTTTAAGCGGCTAATCATAACCAAGCACAAGATAGCCGAGTGTACAGAGGTTTTTCGGAGGCTGAGCTGAGTAGAGAGGAGTAGGGATTATCTCTGTCTGCCTACGTATCTGCTACAAGCTGGTTTAATCAACTCACTGCGTAAGTGTTCCTACCCACGTATCTGTACATTAGATCAATGTATATGTTTTTAACATGTGTCTGTTTTGCAGCCGACCCCGATTTTGTCGCCGCCGCCGTCGACCAATTGAAGAAAATGATGGAGAAGATGGCCGAGGTGCTGAAAAAGGCGACCGAGACAAGGGCTGAGGCCAAGAAGGCTGGAGCTTCTACCACCAAAGGAGATTATCGTAAGCCGATTCGGAGCAGGGCGGCGTCGAAGGTCACCCTACGCCTAGATGCGTCCGTGGTCGAGGGGGGTGCCCAGGAGGCAGTGGACGCTGTTACTGGGGAGGTGTTGGCTCCACTTTTTCCAAGTGCCTCGGACTTGGTTGGGGTACCGTCGACTGAGTCTTCGATACCGTTTGCCAGTCGGACTAGGCCATCCATCGTTATTGACGTGGATGAAGCGGCCGAAGAGCGCTGTCTTCTGATGGCTGAGGAGAGGAGGAAAAAGAGGAAGCGGAAAGAGGTCCCAGCCGATGCTGACGTCGTTCTGCAGCAGAAGAGGCAAGGGCAGATTGAAGCCCTTGAGACCGTCCGTCAGATGGTATGCCTGAACATCAGCTCGGATTTGGAAGGCCAAAAGGTCCCCAAGAAAATGAGGAAGCCCTATATGGATGCTTCGCTTCGGTCGTATTTCATGAAAACCGACGAGGAGCCAGATCTGGTCAGGACTCACGAACCGGACGACACTTGGAGGCAGCTATCGACGGCTTTCCATCCCTCTCAGCTGGACTTCATGAACACCATTATTCGTGGGTCCCAGTATGAGTTCGATGAGATAACGGCTCTGAAGGCAAGGGACTTCGCTGACCGATTTGACAAGACGATGCGGACCGGGGCCCATGTAAGTATGCTTGTCTATCGATTTTGATTCTGTTGTTGTGTTTCGTTTCTGACTGTCCTTGCCTTGTAGTTTCTTGGTGAGGTCTTTACCACCCTTCAGCAGGCAAGTCAGGCCAAGGAAAAAATAGCGGAGGAGTGCCAAGCTCTGAAGATGGAGGCCGTGGCTGAGAAGGAGAGGATGGCCGAGAAGTCTATCTAGGGGAAGGTGGATGCCGATCTGAAGGCAAAGGAGCTGGAGAGGCAGCTGGTCGCTCAGCAGGAGGCCGTCGAGGCGAAGTTAGCCGAGCTGGAAGCCAGATCCCAGCAAGCCGAGGCTAGAGCACAAGAAGCAGAGGTGGCGAATGTGAAGCTTACCGATCAGCTGGTCTCGGCCTAGAAGGTTGGCGCCGAGGAGTACAAGTCTTCCCAAGCGCACCATCTGGACTTGCTACGGTTCGGGGGTCGATTGGAGGATGGACTCTTCAAACGGATACTGTTGGCGAACACCGGCGTTGCCATCCAGTTTCCATGGTTGAAGCATCCGCCTATCCTGGAGGACTACCTAGACGAAGATGGAAATCCTTTGCTAGATGATGATGAGGAAGATGGAGCCGAAGAGCAGGCCGCAGGGGCAGAGGATGAGGCCGTTGGTGAAGGCTGGGGGATTGCCCCTTGAAGTTTTACTTTTGAGTTGTATCTTATGATTTCGCTGTAGGCCAAAAGGCTATGTACTGATTAATATTCCATAATATTGAAGTAATTTGTTTCCGTTTGCCATTGCAAGTGTTTTTGTGTAGACAGAGTCTTTTAAGTGTGGCCGTAGGCGAAAGTCTTAACAAATATGTAAACCAACTCTGTAAGTGAGACCGTTTGGCTAAAAACTTGTAAAAAATGTATATGAGATGCTCGGGAGGTAATGCCTCGGAAGGGATTGCCTTGTAGAATACGTGAGGCCGTGGATTAAAATTTGGACAAACATGTAAAAATGTACATGAAACTTTAGGAGGTAGTGCCTTGCGAGGGATTACCTTGTAAAATATGTTTATTGTGTTTTACTGGTAGTGCCGGTGGTCTGTAAAAAATGGTCGGCATGTGGCCTGACATGTTTTTTTCTGGCCGTTGGCCTACTTGTAATAGAACTTTAGGTGGTCGATATTCTAGGGATGTGGTAGTGCCTTCGCGGTCGAGTCTTTGAGTTCGTAGGTTCCATCTCGGCATATGCGGGAGACAGTGTAGGGGCCTTCCCATGTGGGGGCGAATGTACCGGCCGATCGGTCCTTGGTAGCGAGGCTGACCTTTCGTAGGCCTAAGTCCCCTACTCTGAAGCTTCTGTGGCGGACCCTTGAGTCGTAGTATCGTGCAATTCTCTGCTTGTAGGCAACATGTTTGACGTTGGCAGTTTCCCTTCGTTCTTCCAGGAGATCCAAGCTAAGAGCCAGTTGGTGATTGTTATGCTCAGGGTCGTAAGAGATTACCCGATACGAAGTTTCATCGATCTCGACTGGTACGACGGCTTCGATGCCGAAAGCCAATGCGAAGGGGGTTTCGTTGGTTGCAATTTTGAATGAGGTCCTGTGAGACCATAGAACGTCGTTGATGATGTCCGCCCATTTTCCCTTGTCCTCGTCCAATCTCTTCTTCAAGTTGTACTTGATGCATTTGTTGACAGCCTCTACTTGGCCGTTGGATTGGGGGTGTGCTGGCGAGGCAAAAAGGAGCCTGATGCCGTATGTTTCGCAAAAGGTCCGGAAACGGTTGCAATCAAATTGCCTCCCGTTATCAGTTACGATTGTGTGGGGAATCCCAAAGCGACAGATGATGTTTTGGTATACGAACTGCTCGATATGTGCTGCTGTAATGGTTGCCAAAGGTTTTTCCTCGGCCCATTCTGTGAAGTAGTCAACCGCGACCACGGCATAGTTGGTCTTGCCCCTTCCCACGGGCATCGGACCGATCAGGTCGAGTCCCCATTGGGAGAATGGCCATGGACTGAGCATAGAAGTGAGGGGTTCAGCTGGGAGGTGAGGGATCTGTGCGAGTCGCTGGCACTTGTCGCACCTTTGTGTGAGTTCCACTGCATCAGATAACATGGTGGGCCAGTAGTATCCCTGTCGGAAGGCCTTCTGTGCCAAGGTTCGTGCGCCAGAGTGATCACCGCAAATGCCCTCGTGCATTTCGCGGAGGACGTAGTCACCCATATCAGGTGTTAGGCATTTCAGTAGTGGGGTTGTGAAGCCGCGCTTGTAGAAGTGGTCGTGCTGGATGGTGTACCGAGCAGATTGTCGCCTGACCTTTTTGGCCTTCATCCGATCATTCGGGAGAGTACCCTCCCTAAGGTATGCCGTGATGGGATCCATCCAGGTTGGGCTGGTGTTGATGGTGTAGACTGGGGATTTCCTCGTGCTAGGCACGTGTTGGACTTCCACAACTACCTGTCGCTTTTCCTTTTCATCTAGTGAGGATGCTAGTTGAGCCAAGGCATCGACATGGCTGTTCTCGAACCTTGGGATCTTGTGTATTTCGTAAGCCGAGAAGGCCTGCAAAAGTTGGTTTGCCAGATCCAAGTATAGCGACATGGTCAAGTCCTTAGCCTCAAAGTCGTTGTTGATTTGGCTCACCACCAATTGCGAATCACTATAAATTCTCAATTGGTTGGCCTTAAGGTCCTTAGCGAGGTGTAGGCCGGCTAGTAATGCCTCATACTCGGCTTCGTTGTTGGATGCCTTGAAGCTGAAGCGGAGGGCGTACTCTAGCTTGACAAGTTCTAGGGAAGTAAGAACCAATCCGGCCCCGGACCCATTGTGGCAAGCCGATCCATCCACATATAGTGCCCAGCAAGGGCATTGTCTGTCGATTGGGAGTGCCCAGATGACTCTCTGGGACTCGACTGTGGTGGGTGCATGCGGAGGGGTTGCCTCAGGTGGTATGCACTGTGTCGGTTGGTATGAGTAATCGTCGATGAAGTCTGCCATTGCTTGGCCTTTTTCGGTTGTCCTTGGTATGTAGGATATGTTGAACTCGCTTAGCTCGATTGCCCATTTGGTGAGACGCCCAGAGATGTCTTGCTTTTGCAAAACTTGCCTTCACGGTCGGTTGGTGACGATCTTGATCTCATGGGCCTGGAAGTAAGGTCGGAGCCTCCGGGAGGTGATTATAAGGGCCAAGGCTAGCTTCTCAAGATCGGGGTATCTCGTTTCGGCATCCTAAAATGCTTTACTGACATAGTACACAGGGTGTTCGACCCCGTCCCTTCGTGTGACGAGAACTGAGCTGACCACCGAAATGGATACGGACAAATAGACGAAGAGTGGCTCTCCATTTTCGGGCATGGTCAGCAATGGTGCCCGACCCATGTATTTCTTCAGCTCCTTGAATGCCCTAGTGCACTCGTCTGCCCAGTTGATGAGTCTGCCATTGCCTTTGAGGGCTTGGAAGAATGGGGCGCACTTATCCGTAGCCTTGGAAATGAAGCGCATCAAAGTTGCCACTCGGCCTATGAGGCACTGTATGTCCTTGTGAGTTTGCGGGGCCTGCATGTCTAGGATCGCCTTGATCTTCTCTGGGTTTTCCTCGATCCCCCTCTGGCTGATCATGTAGCCCAAGAATTTCCCTGCTCCTACGCCAAAGACGCATTTGGTGGGATTGAGGCGCATTTTGAAAGTCTTGAGGACGGCAAACATTTTTGCCAGGTTGGGGATGTGTCCCTCGTCCGTCTTGCACTTCACTAGCATGTCGTCAACATAGACCTCCATCGTCTTGTCGATCTGATCGGCAAAAATGAAGTTGACCAGTCGCTGGTATGTTGCTCTTGCGTTCTTCAGCCCAAAGGGCATAACATTGTAGCAATATATACTAAGGTTAGTTCTAAAGCTTGTATGTATTTGATCACCTAGGTGCATAAGGATCTGGTTGTAGCCCGAATAGGTGTCCATGAAGCTGAGCAGTTCGTACCCTGCGGTGGCATCTACGAGCATGTCAATTTTGGGCAGGGGAAAACTATCCTTGGGACATGCCTTGTTTAGGTCGATATAGTCGATGCACATGCGCCAGGAGCCGACTGGTTTCTTGACGAGGACTACATTGGCCACCCAAGCGGCGTAAATGGCTTTCCGTATGAAGTGTATGGTGCTGAGCCTGGTGATTTCGGCCTACATGGCCAATTGTCTTTCGGCGTCGTGGCAACGCTGCTTCTGAGTTAGCGTCCTGAATGACGTGTCAATGGTGAGCCGGTGGCAGATTACATCCGTGGAGATGCCTGGCATGTCCGTGTAAGACCATGCAAAGACCTCAGCATTGGCCTGCAAGAACTTCACGAAGGCTGCCCGGATGGGGGGTTGGAGCTTGTAGCCGATCCGGACTGTGTGTTCTGGGTGTATGCTGGATAGAGGGAATGCCTCTGTCTCCTCCACAGGTTCTGCCTGTGGCGTATTCGCAATGTCCCGTGGATCTTCCGGAGGACTGTCTCAGATTTCATCCAAGAGCTGAGAGTTGATGGGGTCGTTGCCCAGGGCCTTTTCGGCAATGGATAAGGTCTCTGCTTGGTCCGGTGCAGTTGGTATGCTCACCTTGGTTAGGACAGTGGCGTAACAAGTACGACCAGAGAGTTGATCCCCTCTCACCTGTCCTGTTCCCGCAGGAGTTGGGAATTTCATCAAAAGCAAGTGTGTTGCTACTATGGCATTTGTCTGGTTGAGCAACCCCCTTCCTAATATGGCATTGTAGGCCGTTGGATAGTCGACCACGAGAAAGGTTGTGATGACAGTGGTGACGGCAGGGATGGTGCCCATAGAGATTGGTAGAGAGATGACCCCCTTAGGTAAGACCGAGTCACCAGAGAAACCTAGGAGTGGGGTGACCTTTTTGGTAAGCTTGTTTCCGCTAACGCCCATTTGTTTGAAGGCCTCCCAAAAAAGTACATTGACCGAGCTGCCGGTGTCAATGAGTATTCTGCCCATGTCGCAGTTCGAGATTTGGGCGCGGATGGTAAATGGGTCGTCATGGGGGAAAATGATGCCCATTTCCTCCTCCTCCGAAAAGGCAATGGGTTGCCACCCTCCCTTGGTCGAGTTCGTCGTACGACCTAAGTCGATGCTGAGGACTTGATGGCTACCGCGGGTTGCGCGGAGGAAGTCCTTTTTTCCTCGGTTGGAGGTCATTGGGCAGATTAGGGAGGTCCGCCACTGATCGAGTTGATCTGCATGATTGCGTTGGTGGGGTTAGGATTCTGTAAAAACTGGTTGAGCCTATCGTCGCGGACCATTTGCTCGATAATGTCTCTAAAAGCAATGCATTCCTCGATCGTATGGCCGTTGTACTTATGGTACTGGCAAAAGGACTCTTTGTTGTGGGCGGGCCGAAAGTTGGGGTTTCTTGGCTTGGCCCTAGGGATCATGCCTTCCACGTTGAGTAGAACATAGTCCAAATGGGAGTTCGAGATAGTATAAGTCTCGAACCAGCTCCGTGGTCCGATGTGTTCACCTACCAAGTTTCGTGGCTCCTGGCGATGGCCATCGTTCTGCTTGAATCCCCCACCGTTGTAGTTTGATCGGCCCCTCTTGCCCTGATGCCCATCATATGTGAGCTTCTGTTTTCCCTGATGCAATTTTTGGGATTCATTGTGGTAGTTGCCACTACCATGGCCGGTTCTGCCCTGGTTACTGTTTCCTTGGGGAGCCGGGTAAGAGGGTGCCTTGGTCTCCTTGGTAGGAGTATGGAAGAATTCTGCCTTGGCATGGATTGCCGCCCTTCACATGATTTTGTTGTAATCGTTCCAATCCTCGGTGTGGGCGGAATATTTGAAAGGTGACTCCTTAAGGCCGCTCCGAAAAGCGTTGAATGCAGCCTTATCATCAGTGTCTCGGCAGCGGTAGTACTCAAGGCTGAACCTGGCGGCATATTTTTGGAACGTCTCTTCTTCCCCCTGTCGAAGGGAGAAAAGATCTTCCGTGGAGACCAACCTGTCCATTTGGATCATAAATTGGTTCAGGAAAGTTCTCTGTAATTCCTCAAACGAGTCGATGGTGTTGGGAGCCAGGCGGTAGAACCAGTTGAGGGTTGCGTCGGTAAGAGTAGAGTTGAAGATGAGGCATTGGACCTCGTCCATCACGTTCTTGTATGCCAGGGCGGATACATAATTGTTTAGATGGGTGACGGGGTCCCCCTTCCCCGTGTAGGGAGTTATCTTGAGTGGTTTTACCTTGGTCCTTCGTCTGGACTGAAGGATCCGGTTGGTGAAGGGGCCTATGCTAGTTTTTTTCCATGTGGAGGACTTGCCCTTTTCTTTTTCGGCCTCAAGGTTGTTCATCCGCCAAAGGAGGCTTTGTACCAGAGCATTGCCTTGCTGGGGTGGAGGAGGATTCGGCCGGTGCTCATATTGGCCCTCGCCTCTTGCTCAGCGATCTTGATTTCTTCTTTGGCCCTAGGAGTAGCTCCCTATGGTCGAGCCTGTCTCGTTTTGAGTTTTCCGGTCGTGTGCTTCCTGCCGTGGCTCGGGGCCTCTTGTCCTGTGGTCCTCTTGGTCACGAGCCATGCCAGAATCACATCCCATTTTTTGCCGGCTCGATGTGGACAAGACGGGTAAGGGGTGTTGCCCGATTGCCCTTGGGTCCGACGTTGCGTAGGTTAGGCGGAGGGGATCCATCTCAATTTGCCGGTTGTCTAGCAGTTTCCTAGCGTCCCGGTAGATTCTAGGTTGAGAGGGATCGTCGCCGTTTTGTGGCTGGATTAGTAGTCGGCTTCCAGATAGGCTAGGCTGAATCCTAGTCTGTAGGCTTTTGTGCTTGTCCGAGGAGACCAACACGAGCACTGGTTGTTCAGCCGAGGTACGCTCGGCTGTGATCAGGTTGGCGTGCACTAGGTCGGCTGGTCCCTTGTCTCGCGACTCTCTTCGTTGGGACATTCTCACAAGGGCGAGTGTGCTCTCGTATTGCTCTGATATGACCTGGTTCTTGGCCTCTATCTTGGCGTTGTGAGCCCTGAGCTCCGCCACTTCCCGTTGGAGGTCGTCCAACGTCTGTCTCAGCCTGTCCAGGATGTTGTCCCGTGGGCTTCTGTGTGTGATGGGGGAGTTGTTGAGTACCCCTTCATCTTGATCGTCCAACATGGTTTTTTTGAGGGATGTTGGGACGGCTTTGTGGAAAGTAAGCTCGTAGGAGTTAGTGTCACTTCCCATAGACGGCGCCAAACTGTTGATACCAAATATGGACCAACTTAGATGTGTCCCACCAGACTCTCTTTACTCACTCCTTGGGCGAAGGGAGACTTGCAGTAAGAGAAGATAGAAGTAAAGGAGCACCGGTGGGGTGCCGGCCAAATAGTCTCCGATGCTTAAGTTAGTCAATGTTTGGACGGATTTGGCAGTGTAAGGGCAAAGATGTCATTACCTTTTCTGAGGGGAGGTACCCTTGTATTTATAGTGGCATTGAATGTTGTTGGTGGAGTATTTCAATGTGGGATAAATGTCCTTGTTCCTAGTACTGCCACGTGTCCTGATGGTCCTGAATCCATGGGCCGTATCGATACGGTCGGCCGAGGAGAGTGTAGGCCGAGGGGAGTGTAGGCCGAGGGAGAGTGTAGGCCGAGGGGAGTGTAGGCCGAGGGAGAGTGTAGGCCGAGGAGATAGGTCGAGGAGGGTGTAGGCCAAGGGAGAGTGTAGGCCGAGGAGATAGGTCGAGGAGATAGGTCGAGAAGAGTTTAGGCCGAGGGGAGTGTAGGCCGAGGATGTTGTCTCTGTTTAGGGCTGTGCATCTTGCTGAGCTGAGGCTAAATATGGTTCTGGGGGCTTTGTTCGGCCTTAATCAGGTTGATCAAATTAGGTGTAAACAACCTACTTTTTTTTTTTACCAAACCAATGACCTACTTTTTTTTTCATATCAAACCAATGACCTACTTTCAGGCCAAAGAAACACACCCCAAAAAAATTGTTTTTATTTCAACATCATTTACTGGTTATGTTATCGAAATATTTATTAATACAGATAAATTTAACATATATAATGAAGCTCATATAATTAAAAAAAATGAATATTTTTTAGACCCTGACCCTTCCAACCCGGCAAATTAATTAATTTGTATATATGTTCCCTAAAAACAAAAACTATTGGTGTATAAATATATGCTGCAAAGCTCATCCATAAAATAGAGGCAAAGGAGGCAACACCAACACAACAAAGCCTTCATTCATCCCTCTAGCTAGCTATAGCTAGCAACCAAATTCCTGCAACTACAATGGCCTCCAAGCCCATCTCAGTTTTAATAGCCTTTTTCGTCTTCGTCGTCGTCTTTGTGTTGGTATCCCAAAACACTGAATCAAAACCCTCTGATGATGATAACCAGCATGATGCCTTCTACTTCATCCAGCACTTGGAGGGAGGCCACAAGGCTCAAAATGTGTGTGGAGAGCAAACCCTGAAGAAATACTTCACCAAATTTCGGTACTTGAATTATTATGATGCCAACGACGATGATTTTGATAAGATTCTAGAGTCTGCCATCAAGGCACACCAGAAACATTCGCACTTGAAAGTCACCGGGACTTCAGATACCACCACGGCCAAACAAATGATGGTGCCAACAATATTGCTGGATTATAAACTGTTTTTACTTTTTTTACTGTTTACATTTAACTAAATTACATACAATGTATATATCTAATTCTTATTTTACTGTGCAAGTGACTGCCAAGAGTCATATTCTGATGTTCACATTGGTTATGGGTCACGACACGACATAAATCGAAATGAAATTCTTCACTCAAATCACATGGATCAGAATCATACTTCTGCTATTTTTCTTCTAGTCTTTTATAGCTTTATGTATTTGGTTTCATTGTTTAAACTCTACTGAAATTCAAAACAATGACTCTTTAGTTATTTATTTACAATTTGATTGTTGAATTACCTTTTACTTTTTAGTGATCTTTGTGGTAATTATTCAATTAAATTAGTAAGCAAGAATGTTTTCAGTACTAGTTAGATCCCACCACATTAGTTTTAATGACTCTTTATATCATAAACTTGTATGTATGAGTAATTGTTTTTTGGCTGGACCAAATTAAAGATCCAAACCCAACATTATTAAACTGTGTTTTCACTAGCTATATATAATGAGGGTGACTTTGTATTTGTGTGGATGATTTGTATGGTTTGATCCAATACTGAAAATCAAACACTTTCACATTCATATGATTGAAGCAAATTTCTAACAATATCGATTCATTAATGTTCTAAAAGTCCTTAAGCGGATTTGTTTATAATTGGAAAAATAAGAAGGCGCCTACTGCTTAGACGGCAACTTGTAGAACACTTCTCATAACAATAGGAAAATAAAGGCTACAAAATTGGGTTTTCCTTGAGCTTTGATTGGCAACAAAACTCACCATAACAAATTTCAAAGTGAACTTGTTCAAAACCTCGCTCAAACAAGTTTTTAAGCACAAATTCTTTGATCCTTTTTTATAGACGAATAATTGATGAAATTATGAATTTATAAGCATCTTTATTTCACATTACTTTCTCATAAATATTTCGCTTCAAACTGAGACAATTTTTCTGCTAATGTTGGGATTCAAGCTCTTCCTCGCAAGGCAAAAGGACTTGGACTTTGCAATTTGCCCCGTCAACGAAGGCAATCACACTTCCGGAAAGAATATGAAACATGAAAGATCCCATTTGACAAAACGGCCTCAATAACATTGCCTGGAAATAGATTCATTTGCTGCCTAATTAATGAGTAATCAACATTCAACAATCACCTACTCTTTTTGTTTGATACAATGATATTGGGGAAGGGGAATTACAATATATATATATATATATATATATATATATATATATATATATATATATATACATCGGGTTCGACTCTCGTGGGCCCGAGACCTCTCACATAACGTGTGAAGAGGAATACCACTAGGTCATACTACTCCATAGCACTAAGTGGCAACAATGACCTACCTTAAGGCCAAAGAAACACGAAAAGAAAAAAAAAGTGTTATTATTTGGACATCATTGATCCTTATATTGATAATACTTTCTTTAATACAGATAAGTTTCACATAAACAAAAATTTGCCTAATAAACCGATTCTTTCACCCATTACTCCTACAACTAATATAGAATGATGATGCCAAAAGTGGAGCAACTTAGAATCGCCTCACTGAGCTCGCTTCACTCTTCCTCCTAGGGGGTAGAAAGACCTGCAGGTGGAAGGTAAGAGTAAAGGGGCACCGGTGGGATGCCGGCCTAGTAGCCTCTGATCCCTAAGTCAGTTAGGTGTGGAGAGATTTAGGCAATGTAAGGGCAAATATGTCATTACCTTTTTTAGGGGAGGTTCCCTTGTATTTATAGTGGCATTAAATGTTGTTGGTGAAACATTTCGATGTGGGATAAATGTCCCTGCTCCTAGAGCTGACGCGTGTCCCAGTGGTCTCGAGTTCCGTGGCTGTGTTGGCACGGTCGGCCGATGGGCGGGTAGGCCGACTGGATCTGGTTTGGCCTAATGGCTTTTTATCTTTTTCCCAAGGTTGTGTTGGTGGGATGTACCTGGTGTTTGTGGATTTGCATTGTGCTCTTGTTGAGCCGAGGCCAAGTTCGATTTTGGAGGGCCTTGGTCGGCCTTGACCAGGTTGACCAAATTAGGTACGAATAGAAGTCCCTCAAGTCATTAACTGAGGTGGATTTCCTCGGTTGAGGGCTTGTTGTTCTTTTGTCAACCTGTGGGGATTTGTCCCATACTAGTCCTCAGTCCCCCAAGCCCTTGGCTGAGGCGATATACCATATGTCAATCTTCCAAAAGGGGTTGGTGAGGGAGGATGGTCGACCCGTTTGCATGTAACCTCGCACGATCATATGGCCGATCGGCTTGGAGGATGTCCATGGCCGATCGAGTGCCACTCTAAGATGATTGTATGTCACCTTGGTCAGCCTGCTTGCGCGGAACCTTGCACGATCATATGACCGATCGGCTTGGAGGATGTATGTGGCCGATCGAGTGCTACTCCAAGATGATTGTATGTCACCTTGGTCGGCCCGCTTACGTCGAACCTCGCACGATCATGTGGTCGATCGTCTTGGAGGATGTCCGTGGCCGATCGAGTGCCATTCCAAGATGATTGTATGTCACCTTGGTCGGCCTGCTTGCGTGGAACCTTGCACGATCATGTGGCCGATCTACTTGGAGGATGTCCGTGGCTGATCAAGTGCCACTCCAAGATGATTGTATGTCACCTGGGTTGGCCCGCTTGCGTGGAACCTCACACGATCATGTGGCCGATCAGCTTGGAGGATGTCTGTGGTCGATCGAGTGCCACTACAAGATGATTTTATGTCACCTTGGTCGGCTTGATTGTGCAGAACCTCGCACGATCATGTACCTGATCGGCTTGGAGGATGACTATGGCTGATCGAGTGCCACTCTAAGATGATTGTATGTCATCTTGGTTGGCTCGCTTGCGCGGAACCTCCCACGATCATGTGGCCGATCAGCTTGGAGGATGTCTATGGTCGATCGAGTGCCACTCCAAGATGATTGTACGTCACCTTGGTCAGCCCGCTTGCGTGGAACTTCGCACAATCATGTGGTTGATCGGCTTGGAGGATGTATGTGGCCGACCGAGTGCCACTTTCCAGACTTCGAGATGAACCTCTGACATGATGTGAGTTAACTAACATGGTATGATTGTTGTGCCACGCGTCGTGTAATAAATGCCTTGGGGTTTGTGCGTGACCCTTCGACTATCCGAATGGGTTCCTATAAGAGCTCCAATTTGTCCTTATCCGTCACTTTTTGGTTTCAAGAGAGCTTTTCGAAAATTGGAGGCGATTTTCGACAATCCTTGACCCCTGTTTAGGCAATTTTTTACGAGTGTTTTACGGCGGTGTTCATGGCGGAAATCTTATAAATAAGGTATGGCATCCTTCTTCCGCTGTATTTTCGATTGAATGCGTGTTTTTTGCATGAATTGGTGATGAACTTGATACATGTTGTTGGTTAGATCGTCTGTATGTCAATAGTAGTTGTCTTGTGCTTTCCCTTCTTAGAATTTGTCTGTATGTCTGTAGATGTCAAGTTCACTTGGTAATTCAGAAGGATCCGAGGATCGATCATGTTATGCGCTTGACGGTGAATCAGATGCTAGCTCGGCTAACTCTGATTCCCGGTTAAACACGTCTGAATCGGCCTCTTGCTCCCCTCGGCCAAACCCTTTGGTAGAGCCAGAGGTGGATCCAAACGTAGATGGATCGATCCTTGAGGTGTCAAAAGGATTTTCGGCCCAAGAGTTGCAAGATGAGCTTGAGAAAGCCTTCGAGTTCATTGATACCCGTTATGTCTCGGCTGGTGATGGGGCCAAGACCTCTAAAGTCGAGGTGTCATCATTTGGACAAAGTGATATTTTGAAGTCACCGGTCGATAAGGGTACGGCGGTGGCTTCAAGTTCAAAATCCGTGGAAATGGCATCAATTCCTAGGCCGATGGAAATTGACGTGGAAGAGGCCATGGAACTGGTGACAGTGGCCAGCTCGACCTATGAAGTTGATCGGCAAGTAAGCACCCTAGATGAGGATGACCTTATGGCTTACCAAAGGGTATTCAATATTTCGGATTCCGTGAAGATGAGGCTTCTCGGGAGAAGGGAGAGGCCGAGCAATCCGCCGGTCGGTTGTGCTACATTTCATCCGGATAACTTCAGTAACGGGGTGGTGCTGCCTCTTCACCCGTGGCTGCAGAGGATGGTCGTGGAAACTGGTGTTGCCCTCGACCAACTAAATCCCAACTGTTGGGTCATATTGATTGGGGTATACACTGCTTTCAGGTTGTACAGGAAAAGAGAGCCAACATGTGGTCACATATGCCATTTGTATAGGTTTGTGAGGGACAAGACTGGCTGGGTGTATGTGGAGTCCATGACGAAGCGGGAAAGCGGGCCTTTTATTGAAGATATGCCGACCTCCCAGAAACCTTGGAAACACAAGTTCGTGTTTGTGTTGGGGAATTAGGAGGATGTCGAGTTGCCATTATTCGGCCGACACATGCCCCACGTGTATCAGTCAAAAGGCAGTGATCGTAGGATAATCTTGTTTATCTTGTTTATTTTTTTGTTTGTTAATAATATGGCCGATATGGGCTAACCCATCCTATTTGTGCAGAGGTGATTAAGCGGCCGAACATCAGTGAGCAGGAGAAAGCAGATTGTGCAGAAGTTTTCTAGAAGCTTGACCGAGTGGAGAGGAGTAGGGATTACTTACGGCTACCTGCCCACCTTCTTCAAGTTGGTCTAATTTCCGTTCTGCGTAAGTGTTCCTCACCCGTACCTTGTACTAGTTTGTTTCAGGTGGCTGATATGTTTGTGTGTTGTAGCCGATCTGGACTTCGTGGTAGCTACAAGCGAGCAACTTACAAAGAGGATGGCCAAGATTACTGAGGCTTGGAAGAAAGCGGCCGACACGAAGGCTGAGGCGGAGAAGGCCGGGGCCTCCATGGGCAAGGGAGACTATCGAAACCTAATCAGGACAAGGTCGACGGCCAAGGTCACGCTGCGGGTGGAAGATCCTGTGGCCGAGCAAGGCAGTCAGGATGCCGTTGACCTGGAGACTAGGGAGCCTTTGGCCCAGCTCTTTCCAAGTGCCTCGGGGTCGAGCCCCATACGGTCGATAGATGCACCTGCGCCTTCCGCTAGTCGGCCTCCTGTGGCCTCCCTTATTGATATAGACACCGAGGCCAACGAACAACGCCGCATCATGGCGAAGGAAGGGGAAGAAGCGGAATGAGTTGGCCTCTGACGTTGAAGATGTGTTGCAGCAGAAGAAGCAAGGTCAGATTGAAGTCCTTGAGACCGTGCGCCAGATGGTCTGTCCCAATATGAGCTCCGACTTGGAGGGCCGAAGGGTTCCCAAGAAGATGAGGAAGCCGTATCTTGACGCTTCCCTTCGGTCATATTTTTTGAAGACCGATGGGGAGCCGGATATAGTGAGGACTCAGGAGGCGGACAAGACGTGGACGCAACTGTCGACGGCCTTCCATCCTTCTCAGCTAGATTTCATGAACACAGTTGTTCATGGGTCTCAGTACGAGTTGGATGAGATCGCGGCCTTGAAGGCGAAGGACTTCGCTGATCGGTGCGACAAAATAATGCGGGCTGGGGCATATGTAAGTACCTTTCGTTGTAACTTGTGTATTATTTTGTTTTTGTTGTTCGGCCTCTTCTAAACATTTTTTGTGTTTTTTTTTTATTTTTTTGCAGTTTCTTGGTGAGGTATTCACCACCCTCCGGCATGCCAGCCAGGCTAAGGAAAAGGTGGCCGAAGAACATCAGGCATTCAAGTCGAAGATGGATGTCGCAGCTGAGAAAGAGAGGATGGTTGAGAGGTCAATTCAGGCCAAGGTTGATGATGAGCTCAAGGCGAAGAAGTTGGAAAGACAGCTGGTTGCTCAACGGAATGCCGCCGATGCAAAGATGGCCGAGCTGGAGGCTAGAGTCAAGCAGGTAGAGTCGGTTAATGCTATGTTGGTTGACCAGCTTATCTCGACCAAGAAGGTGGGTGCTGAAGAGTACAAGGCTTCCCCGGTGCATCATCATGATCTGCAGCGATTTAGGGCCAGGCTAGAGGATGGGTTGTTTAAGCGAATCCTTCTGGTCAACACCGGTCTTGCCATCCAATTCCCCTGGCTGAAGCATCCTCCATAGTTGGAAGATTACGTGGACGAAGATGGGAATGCGCTGCCGGATGATGAGGAGGATTATGATATCGATAGTCAAGTCAAGGTGCCGGGAGATAGTGGAGATGGCCCCGAAGATCAGGGGAATGCCCCTTAGTATTTGTAATTAATGTTGTATTCATTCATTGGTCGTATGGCCTTGTATTGAATGAGTGTTATTGGTTTTGTATTTATTTTTTCGTGGGATCATAGGGTTTCACCTATGGATTTATGTTATTGCTTTTCTGCATCTGTATTTGACTGTGGCTTGTGAATGGTAAGGTTTGCCTTAGCTCAGAATAGGATTAAACCGATATGTTGAGTGAGGTGAAGCCGTTTAAAATAAAGTTGATTGTAGGGTGGTCAAAATGTGAAAGGTTGTTCTAAGAGAAGCCAATGCCGGTTATAAATTAGGTTTGCCTCATAGTGAATTAGGGTCGATTTCCTTTACACAATGAAAGATTGTTGGAGATGAGAAGTAAGAGGGATTGCCTCATTGTCAATTCATTCATTGATAGTCACTGGGTATGTCAGGAATGTTTACAGAAAATTTGACCACAGGTCAAACATGTTTGTGGCCATGGGCCTGTTTTACTTGTAGTAGAATTTCATATGGTCCACATTCCATGGATGTGGGAGTGTCTTGCCTTTCGAATCTTGGAGTTCATATTTCCTTTCTCTGCATATTCTGGAGACTGTGTAGGTCCTTCCCAAGTAAGGGTGAATGTGCCGGCAGATCTCTCCTTGGTTGCAAGGCTGACTTTCCTTAGGACTAGATTTCTTATCCTGAAGCTCCTGTGGCGGACTTTCGAGTTGTAATACCGTTCAACTCGTTGCTTGTATACGATGTGCTTGAGGTTGGCCTTTTCCCTGCGTTCCTCCAGTAGGTCCAAGCTAACAGCCATTTGGTGATTGTTTTGTTCTGGGTTGTAGAAGATTACTCAATATGATGTTTCGCAGATCTCTACTGGTACGACTGCCTCTGTGCCAAAAGCCAAGGCGAAAAGAGTCTCATTGGTGGCCGTCTTGAAGGAGGTTATGTGGGACCATAGCACGTCATTGATAATGTCGGACCATTTTCCTTTATCCCCATCGAGTCTCTTCTTCAAGTTGTACTTGATGTTCTTATTGACTGCTTCTACCTGTCAGTTGGACTGTGGGTGTGATGGTGAAGCAAAAAGGAGCTTGATGTCGTAGGTCTCACAAAAAGCCCTGAAGCGATTGCAATCAAATGGCCTCCCATTGTCAGTGACGATGGTGTGTGGGATCCCAAAGCGACAGAAGATGTGTTGGTAGATGAAATGTTCAATCTGGGCTGCTATGATGGTTGCTAATGGTTTCGCTTCGACCCATTTTGTGAAGTAGTCCATTGCAACGAATACATAGTTGACCTTTCCCTTTCCCTCGGGCATTTGGCCGATCAGATCGAGTCCCCATTGGGAGAATGACCATGGACTGAGCATAGAAGTGAAGGTCTCAGTTGGGAGGTGAGGGATTTGTGTGTGTCACTGGCACTTGTCACATTTTTGTGTGAGTTCAATGGCGTTTGAGAGCATGGTGGGCCAATAGTATCCTTGTCTGAAGGCTTTATGTGCCAAGGTGCGCGTTCCAGAGTGATCTCCGTAAATGCCCTCGTGCATTTCCCTGAGTACGTAATCGCCCATGTCTAGTGTCAGGCACTTCAATAGTGGGGTAGTGAAACCACGCTTATAGAGATGGTCATGCTGGATGGTGTACCGAGCTGATTGTCTCTTGATTTTCTTGGCCTCCGTCCTGTCTTCCGGTAGAGTGTCATCTTGGAGGTAGGCTTTGATGGGATCCATCCTGGTCAGACTAGTGTTGATGGTGTATATCGGTCGTGGTCTCATGTTGGGCACGTGTTGGACTTCCACAAGTACCCTTCGCTGCTCTTTCTCATCCAGAGAGGATGCAAGTCGTGCCAGGGCATCGGTATGACTGTTTTCTGATATGGGGATTTTGTTAATTTCATAGGCTGAGAAGCTTTGAAGGAGTTGTTTTGCCAAGGCAAAGTATAGTGACATGGACACGTCTTTGGCCTTAAAGTCATTGTTGATTTGGCTGACTACCAATTGCGAATCGCTATAGATTTTCAACTGGCTGGCCTCCAGATCTTTGACTAAGCGTAGGCCGACCAACAGTGCTTCGTATTCGGCCTCGTTGTTGGAAGCTTTGAACCTGAAGCGTAGGGCGTATTCTAGCTTGATTAGTTCCGAGGAAGTAAGAACTAGTCATGCTCCTGATCCGTTGTGGCAAGCGGATCCATCCACGTATAGTGTCCAGCATGGGCGTTGTAGATCGGTCGAGGGTGCCTTGGTGGAATCCTGGATTTCTTTGGTGGGGGGTGCTTGCGGAGTGGTTGCCTACGGTGGTATGTATTGCGTAGGTTGATAGGAGTACTCGATAATGAAGTCTGCCACTGCATGTCCTTTCTCAGCTGTCCTAGCTACGTAGGAGATGTCGAATTCGCTCAGCTCGATTGCCCATTTGGTGAGACGGCCAGAGATGTCTGGCTTCTACAAAACTTGTCTCAAGGGTTTGTTGGTGATGACCTTGATCTCATGTTCCTGGAAGTATGGTCGGAGCTTACGTGCTGTGACTATAAGGGCCAAGGCAAGTTTCTCTAGGTCAGGGTACCGTGTCTCTGCATCCTGAAATACTTTGCTGACATAATATACGGGATGCTCTACCCCGTTCCGTCGTGTGATAAGAACAAAGTTGACAGCCAAGATTGATATTGATAAGTATCCAAAGAGAGGCTCGTCGTTTATGGGTTTGGCAAGTAATGGTGCTCTGCCCTTGTATTGCTTTAGCTCAATGAATGCCTTGGTGCATTCCTCCGTCCAATCGATGTGTTTGCCTTTGCTTTTGAGAGCTTTGAAGAATGGGACGCATCTGTCGGTTGCTTTGGATATGAAGCGCGTGAGAGCTGCCACTCGTCATGTTGGTGTTGGATGTCTTTATGATTTTGTGGAGCCTGCATGTCAAGGATTGCCTTTATCTTCTTAGGATTTGCCTCGATCCCCCTCTGACTGATCATGTAGCCCAAGAATTTGCTTGATCCCACCCCGAAGACACATTTTGTGGGAATGTGCTCGTCGTCTGTTTTGCTCTTGAAGAGCATGATGTCCACATAGACTTCCATCGTTTTGCCTATCTGATCGGCGAACATGAAGTTTACCAGTCTTTGGTATGTTGCCCCTGCATTCTTTAGGCTGAAAGGCATAACATTGTAGTAGTAGATACCCAGGTTAGTTCTAAAGCTTGTATGGATTTGATCACCTGGATTCATGAGGATCTGGTTGTAGCCTGAGTAAGCATCCATGAAGCTGAGTAATTCGTGTCCAGCAGTGGCATCTACGAGCGTATCGATCTTAGGTAGTGGAAAACTATCCTTGGGACATGCCTTGTTGAGATCGGTGAAGTCGATGCACATATGCCATGATTCAGATGGTTTCCTGACATGTACCACATTTGCTACCCATGCGGCATAAATGGCTTTCCAGATGAAGTGTATTGTGCTCATCTTTGTGATTTCGGCATGCCTGGCCAATTGCCTTTTGGTGTCATGGCTACGCTGCTTCTGGGTGACCAGTCGAAATGATGGGTCAATGGTGAGCCGATGGCAGATCACATCCGTGGAGATGTCGGGCATGTCCGCGTAAGACCATGCGAAGACTTCGACATTTGCTTTTAAGAATTCTACAATGGCTGCTCGTATGGAGGGTTTGAGCTTCAACCCTATCCGGACCGTGCGATCCTTGTGTAATTCGGAAAGAGGTATTACCTCTGTCTCTTCCATAGGTTTTGCTTGTGGCATATTCTCAAGGTCTCGTGGATCTTCCGGAGGGCGGTCCCAAAATTCTTGCATGAGCTCAAGGTTGACGGGGTCGTCCCCTAGGGCAGTTTCGGTGACGGATAAGGTTTTTGTTTGATCCGGCCGATCTTGCGTGCTTGTCTTAGTTAGGGTCGTAGCATAGCATGTTCTTCCGGAGAGTTGGTCTCCTCTCACCTGTCCCATTCCTATGGGAGTTGGGAATTTCATCATAAGTAGGTGGGTTGCCACTATAGCCTTCATCTGATTGAGCAATCCTTTTCCAATTATGGCGTTGTAAGTCGTGGGGCAGTCGACCACTAGGAAGGTTGTGATAGATGTAGCTACCGTTGGGGTGGTGCCCATAGATAATGGTAGAGAAATGATGCCCCTAGGTAAGACCGAGTCCCCAGAGAAACCCAAGAATGGTGTAACCTTTCGGTCGAGCTCCTTTTCGTCAATGCCCATCCATTTGAAGGCATCCCATAAGAGTACATTGACCGAGCTCCCAGTGTCAATAAGTATTCTTCCTATGTCATAATTGGAGATTTGGGCTCGGATGATGAATGGGTCATCGTGCGGGAACACGATGCCTTTCTCCTCTTCCTCCGAGAATGTGATGGGTTGCCATCCGTTCTTGGCCACCTTGGTTGCTTGACCGAAGTCGATGCTGAGGATTTGGTGGCTGGCCAGAGTCGCGCGTAGGAAGCTTTTCTTAACTCGGTTGGAGGTGATGGAGGAGCATAGGGAGGGTCCGCCGTTGTTGGTATTGATCTGCGGATGTGCTATTGGTAAGGGGGATGTTGTAGAAACTGATTGAGTCTGCCTTCATGGACCATTTTCTCGAGAATGTCCTTGAATGCAATGCATTCTTCGATTGCGTGGTCGTTGTACTTGTGGTACTGGCAGAAGGCTTCTTTGTTGATGGTGGGGTGATAGTTGGGGTTCCTTGGCTTGGCTTTGGGGATCAAGCTTTCCACGTTTAGTAGTACATGGTCCAAGGATGTGTTCAATATGGTGTATGTTTCAAACCGACTTCGTAGTCCGGAGTTGTTACCTACCAAGTTCCGTGCCCCCTGGTGGTGGTTGTCACCTTGTTTGAATCCCCCGTTATTGTAATTTGATCGGCCCTTCTTGCCCTGATGATGTCCATCGTAGATAAGTTTCCTCTTTCCTTGCTGTGATTGGTGGGAGTCATGATTGTAGCCTCCGGAGGTATGGCTTGTCCTACCTTGGCTATTGTTCCATGTGGGAGTTGAGTACGAGGATGTCTTGGTCTCCTTGGTGGGGGTATGGAAGAATTCTGTCTTGGCATGGATTGCCGCTCTTCGCATGATTTCATCGTAATCCTTCCAATCCTCTGTATGGGCTGCATACTTGAAGGGTGACTCCTTAAGGCCGTTTCGGAAAACGTTGAATGCAGCCTTGTCATCGGTGTCCCGGCAGCGGGAGTATTCGAGGCTGAACCTGGCGGCATATTTCTGAAGTGTTTCCTCATATTCCTGCCTAAGGGAGAAGAGATCTTCTGTGGAGACCAGTCTATCCGTCTAGATCATGAACTGGCTGAGAAAGGTTGTCTGAAGCTCATCGAAAGAGTCAATGGTATTGGGAGCCAGGTGGTAGAACCAATTGAGAGCCGCGTCGGTGAGAGTGGAGCTGAAGATCAGGCATTGGACCTCGTCCGTCACATTTTTGTATGCCTGGGCGGAGACATAGTTGTTTAGGTGGGTGACGGGGTCCCCCTTTCCTGTGTAGGGAGCTATCTTTAAAGGTTTGACTTCGGACCTCTGCCTTGACCGAAGGATTCGGTTGGTGAAAAGACCGGTGCTAGTTTTCCCCCAAGCTGGTGCCTTGTCCTTTTCTTTTTGTCTCAAGGTTGCGCACCCAGCGTAGGAGGCTTTCTACCATGGCATTGCCTTGTTGAGGCGGGGGCGGATTCGGTTGGTGTCTATCTTAATCGTCGCCTCTCACTTGACGATCTCGATTTCTCCTTCGGCCATGGGAGTAACTCCCTACAGTTGAGCCGGTCTCGTCTTGAGTCTCCTGGTCGTTTTCCCTTGGTTGCTGTTCAGGACCTATAGTCATTTGATCCTCTTGGTCATGAACCATACCAGAGGCGTGTCCCACGGTTTGCCAGCCCGCCGCGATTAGGATGGGCAAGGGGGGTTGTCCCATTGCCCTAGGGTCCGATGTAGCGTAAGTCAGGTGAAGAGACTCTAACTCAACTTGTCGATCGTCTAGCAGTTGTCAAGCATCCCGGTAGATTCTCGGTTGAGAGGGTCCGACGCCACTTTGTGGCTGGATGAGTAATCGACCTCCGGATGAGCTAGGGTGAATCCTAGCCTACAGCTTCTTGTGTTTGTCCGAGGGAATTCGCTCGAGGACAGGTTGATGGATTAGGATCTGGTCAGTTGCGATCTGGTCGACCACTACTAGGTCAACTGGTCCTTTGTCTCACGGTTCGTTGCGCTGGGACAACCTTACAAAGGCGAATGTGCTCTCATACTGCTCAGACAGGACCTGATTCTTAGCCTCCATCTTGGCGTTGTGTGCCCTGAGCTCAGCCACTTCTCGTTGGAGATCATCCAATGTCTGTCGCAGCATATCCGGGATGTTGTCCCTAAAGCTTCTTTGTATGACGGGGGTGTTGTTGAGTTCTCCTTCGTCTTGATCGTCCAACATGATTTCAGAGGGTGTTGGGACAATTTTTGTGGTAAGTGAGTACGTGGGAGGTTGTTTAAGAGATTCTCACAGACGGCGCCAAACTGTTGATGCCAAAAATGGACCAACTTAGAAACGCCTCACTGAGCTCGCTTCACTCTTTCTCCTCGGGGGTAGGAAGACCTGCAGGGGGAAGGTAAGAGTAAAGGAGCACCGGTGGGATGCCGGCCTAGTAGTCTCCGATGCCTAAGTTAGTTAGGTGTGGAGGGATTTAGGCAGTGTAAGGGCAAAGATTTCATTACCCTTTTTAGGGGAGGTGCCCTTGTATTTATAGTGGCATTAAATGTTGTTGGTGAAACATTTCGATGTGGGATAAATGTCCCTACCCCTGGAGCTGGCACGTGTCCCAGTGGTCCCGAGTTCCGTGGCTGTGTTGGCACGGTCGGCCAATGGGTGGGTAGGCTGACCGGATCTGGTTTAGCCTAGTGGCTTTTTGTCTTTTGCCCAAGGTTGTGTTGGTGGGATGTACCTGGTGTTTGTGGATTTGCATTGTGCTCTTGTTGAGCCGAGGTCAAATTCGATTTTGGAGGGCCTTGGTCGGCCTTGACCAGGTTGACCAAATTAGGTACGAACATAAAAGATAAAATTATTAATGCGCATGGCTACCTATATAACAGGGTGTCTCTGACCTCTGTTTCACTGGGAACCCGATTTGCTAACAAGGTGGTACGAACAAATAGCATTATTCATAAAATTATAAGACTAATAACAAGAGCAAAGAGACCGGCATTGAATTATACATGTCTAGATTGACTCCATTTATGAAAATGTCCGAGTCTTGTAAAGTGAATTTCAAAATTTGAACCCTGGCCCTTCCAACAAGGCAAATTAATTTTTTGGCAAAATGTTGCAATGCTCATCCATAAATAGAGGCATAGGAGGCAACACGAACACAACAAAGCCTCCATTGATCTCTCTAACTAGCTAGCTAGGTACCAAATGCCTGCAACTGCAATGGCCTCCAAACCTATCTCAGTGTTCATAGCCCTTTTCGTTGTCGTCATTGTGTTGGCATCCCAAAACATTGAATCAAAACCTACGGATGATGATCACCAGCATGATGCCTTCAACTTCATCCAGCACTTGGAGGGATGCCACAAGGGTCAAAATGTGAGTGGACTCCAACAGCTGAAGAAATACTTCACCAAATTTGGGTACTTGAATTATAATCTTCACTCAAATCATGCCATACCAGAAAAAACTATCACTTAAAAGTCACCGGGACTTTGGATACCACCACGGTGAAACAAATGATTGTGCCAAGATGTGGTGTGCCAGACATTGTCAATGGCACGCAAAAGGGAAGCAAGAAACACAAGCACAAGCACAAGTCCGTGATCCGTGGGGTTGCTCAGTATAATTTCTTCTTCCCCGGACCGCGAAAATGGCCAGCTTTGAAAACCCATTTGACATATCGCTTTAGTTCAAGTGTGGCCCAAGTCCCCGGCACAGATAATGTACGGTCTGTTTGTGCACAATCATTTAAAAGATGGGCACAAGCGACTAGTTTTACTTTTGAAGAAGTGCCTTCTACTTCAGCAGCTGATATTACTATCGGATTCCATAGACGAAGCCATGGAGATTCTGACCCATTCGATGGATTCAAAGGGACTTTCGCGCATGCCAATCCACCTAGAGGTGGAAATTTTCATTATGATGCAGATGAGAAATGGAGCTCCAATCCAGGACCAGATGAGATAGATTTGGAATCCGTTGCTGTACACGAAATAGGCCATCTTCTGGGGCTTAATCACAATCCTGACCTCCCGGACGCAATCATGTATCCCTACTTTGCGTATGGGATTATAAAACGAGACCTGCATAGGGATGATATTTATGGCATACGCGCTTTGTATAATTTACAGTAGCAAACACATCATTACCCGCTTGAAAATATCTATATTTTTTGTATTGATGTCATATAAGCATTTTACAGACTAAAAGAAGCTTATTACTTGTTATAAGTACTTTCATCTCATGCATTTGTATGTTGCATTCAGATTTCGGGGATATAAATTTCGGAGACCAGGTTCTCAAGCAGATTAAGATGCAATACCAGCCCCTGGGAGTTCCTTGATAAACTGTGCAACTACTATGCAAGCATTTATAGCTGCAAGAGGCCTAAAGGTGTCAACTGTGTTATGCCCGTTTTGTCCTCCTGCAAGATCAGATAGACCTCGGATGACAATCACTGGGAAGCCATTTGACAAGCTTGTCTGCCAAACCACAATCTTCGTTAGTTATTTTCTAGGCCAAAATGAGCAACACTTTGTTGGCTACAATATAGCAAACACATCTCTTCCAAAAATTTGAAAGTCGAAAAGTTTGAAAAAGTGATGCAGAGGAACTTACCATTACCACAGCTGAACTTTCCATGTCCGCAGAAGAAACTCGAAAAGTTCGAAAAAGGAAGTCTCTGTAAGCTGCATTGCCCACAAAAATGTTAGCTGTCGAGCCCCTACGTCCAACGACTAGCTTGGGCTTCTGGGGAAGACACACTTGAATTCACACACTGGTCGAGTTCAATCCTCTAAAATAACACGCCAGAATTTACAGTTTGAGGAAAAATTACTGAAAGGCTTTGTAGAAAACATCTTAAGTTCTAGATGCTACTCACGTATCTTAGAATTCATTTCGGATTTTAAAGTTTTTCAAGGATTTTGAAAGTCCAGAGATATTCCCCGGCATAGATTGTCATAGAAATTAGGCATTATGCATGGATCTCTGACCTTCAAGTTTGCAGCAACCTGAAGCCAGTCCTGAGTAGTCTTTGCCCAAACCAAGGGTCGAGCAATGTTGGCCTTCCCGGACTCTGAAAAGAATTCTTCATTACTAAATCCAATGTGTCCCAACAGGTGATGACCTCCTTCTGGCACATTGTATCGTTCAAAGTCCAAGTCCGCAACTTCATTGGAATCCAGAGTAGCATTTGGGTTCTGCAAACAAGATTTCAATGGCAATTGTAAGGAAAATCCGAAAAACAAATGGTAGAAACACATTATTAAAAGAAGAACGGAGGGTGAGAACATATAAAAGTTTACCATCCAATCCCAGATTCCAGTGTGAGCAAACTGTCGGGGAATGGTAACGTCACCAACAGACAAGGAATTATTGGCATTTCCAGCAATGCCAAAATGAACAATTCCCACAATGTCAAACAGATCAAGCATCTGTTCGGTTGCTGCACCAGCATTCACCTGATGATTGACAAGTTTTTTCAAGGCTTAAACTTCTTGATGGCTCAAAATATCCAAATGAAAAAACAAAAAACAAACTTTTGGTGGATTAGGAGACAGTAGCATGCCTTACCATTCTAACTCCACATCTCACATAGATAACTTTCTTGTCATGGATCTTTCCCACCAGGAATCGCCGTCCTGCAAAACCAGACAAACTAAACTGATATAAGCAATTCTTCAAAATTGAAAAGAAGTAGGGAAAACAACTACAACAACCTGAGAAATCCAGAAAGGATGCTTTGGATTAGGCTTGAAAGCCGCGGTCTTGTAAAGGGCGGTCTCTTCTGCTGGAAACAGTGTGATAAGGCCAATATATGGTCCTTTTCGGTTTACTTCTTTGATCAAATTCAAAGACCTGTTTAATGGCAAAGAAGATGAAAAAACAACTAGCAGGGAGATCAGAACAAGCCTAAACAACCATTGAGCTTGAACCTGATTTGCAGTCATGGTCACGACGAACAAAAATTTTTTGCCACAGAATAATGAAGCTGGTAATCAAAATTGTTTGCCATTGAAGACACATACAAGAATCATTCCTTTGACTACAGTTCTACATGGTGATTATTAAATTCGGGATTAGTTGAACATTAAACCCTGGAGATATAAATATTTAGATCATTTTAGACTAGGGAAAAACTTAATTATAAAATAGGTTTTGAAGACAATGACACAGATAATCATCTGCAATAAATTTTCACCACTTCAACAATTGTATCTGATACAGCAGTAAATTATGGGACCGCCATGGTCTTAGAGTAATGCGGAGACAGACACTGAGATTTGATCATAGAACTCTCATGAACTGGGAGTTTCTCAGTGAGCTTCATCAATCTGAAGATTGTGAACCCTAATAACATAGTCGAACATACTTCCGGAAAACTTGAGTTTGGCTGTACAACAAGGTTAATAGGTTGTCTACAGATAAACAAATGTGCCAAGGACAGGAGGAACTCAAACGGTTTGATCAATCAAACCTTAAGACAGTGAAAACAAAATGCGAAAATCTCAATCTCATTTTCTCATTTGGTTTCTTAGAAATAGCATATCTTTCCATGTAAAGATATTTAAAACTTTCATTAATGGATGGTACTTCTTAAATACAATAAGCAAGTAAAGATCCCAGCCCCTTTCCAGAGACCCTACAATCAGGACCTCAGAGAGTACAAAATTATGCCATACAAAGCATGAAAATGGGGTAAAGAAAACCCCGTATCATCACAAACTAAGTTCTAGGCATCTAGAGGGACGGGAGCTTTGCACCTTGAATAAGATGAAACCGCAGACGCCAACCTCTTTCATTCAATTGTAATTGCCTGGGCCACATCCGTGTTCCTCCACACTATCATTAATATCGAAAACAATGTCTCAAAACCACGCACAGATTTCACCTATTTTGAAGCCCTTCAATTGCCTTCTTCCACTGCCAAGCTCTTTGTTTTGCATCCTCAAATTGCAGTACCTTTTTTGGCTGACAAATTACATAAATTGATCAGAGAAAAAAAAAACAAAACTGCATCTACTTAGGGGGGAAACTGATGGAAGAAGATACGTGTCCGAGAGATAACAGAGCAGTAAGGGCATACCGTACAAATCTTGAACTGTGATGGACTAACGACTTGGATGCTGAGTTCATTAGAGTTATCTGACCAAATTATATTTCCCTTCACTATTAGCTTTGCAGGATCCACATAAATCAATTTTGGCTTGTTGGTGAGGATAAGCTGCACCTTCTTGCTTGTCAGTTTTGAAATTTTCTTGACCATTGAGATCATAAGAACAGACTCCCCAGGCTCAAGGAACTGTTGCCTGTAAGCATGGTAAAATACAGATTAAAAGATCAATGTGGATTTCATAAAAGAAACGGTAGATGCAATGGTATTAATTCTCTGCAGGGATTTGAGGAGTACTTGGGAATATATGAAATTCTTTAACTTAGAAGAGGGATTGAGATAATACCATTTAGAATCAAAGGAGTCAATTGATGCGAGTCTAGTTACATGACCAGATGTGTCAGAAGAAGATGTGGCACCACTGTTACCCTCAATTTGTCTTGCACCATCTCCAATGTGTGTGGGATTCCATGAGTTATCCCGGCTACCACCATCCACTGACTGACCACCAAAAACATAACACTATTTAAGAAGCGGTCTAAGAATGCTCAAGCAAGAAAGGAATATATAAGCAAGAGTTAATTTTCTCTATAATAATACTCCCAAACCAAATGAAAACCATACCCCTGTCTCTAACGCAAGTTTCGGAGGGGTTTGCCCTCGTAAATTTTTCCAGTCAATTCCCTTAAAGAATGGATGCATCTTCAGAGCTGCATAACCATCAGGCCCAGCACCTGGTCTCCTGCTGGGATCTAAATCCTGCAACAGTTGCATAATGAAGTAAAGGCTTCAACTACACACTAGTTGATACGAATATGGAAAATAACTACACATTCTCAGAATGTAAGTGATATATAACTCTGTAGCATTTCTAAGGGGAAAATTTTTAATAAATATTTGAAAATATGGATGCCGCTTTCCCAATTCACCAAAAAAACTTTTTTTGGTGGAAGGCTAAGTACATGGTCTGATCAGTTGTCAACCTCAGAACGCTACTTATCACTAGCAGGATCATTAATAGAAGCCAGATTGCTATAAGTTAGTAGCTTACCAGTAATCGGTCAATGAGGTCTTTAGCTTCATCTGAGAAATAATTTGGAAACCTAATATCTCTTGCTATAATTCTTTGGAAAATAAGCCACTCGCTAGCATCTTTGAAAGGAGAAGTTCCTGAAAGCATTTGGTACAAGGTGCAGCCAAGTGCCCAGAGATCATTTCTGTTTTGATACGTTCAAACGAACAAAAAATTTGTTATGCTATCAAGAACAGATAAAATGAAAAACAACCAAAAAAGACAAACTAATTGCCAAAAGTGGTCAAAAAGTCTACAAGTTTTACACTAAGCTTAAGCATTCATTTAGAAATAAAGTAAGTACAAGCGTCAGTTGCTCAACATAAGTCCCTTACCCAAAAGTTGCGGGAGAAGAATTCAGGACTTCTGGAGGAACATAAGCAGCTGTCCCCACAAATGTGCAAGCCTTATCATCTAGGCAGGCATCCATAAAACAATCTTATCATATTAATCAAAAACAGAACCGAGCAGATTCCACAAGACTGAAGTTATAAGATACCTGATGCTGCATTTGGAAGGACTGTAATTCTGCTACCCTGCATGGGCTTTACACTCCCAAAATCAGCAACCTTGATATTACCCTCCGATGTAAGTAGCAAGTTCTCTGGCTGCCATTTGAAAATCTATTAGCGCGTTCACGTGACCTTAAATAGCACAAGTATATCCTTAAGAAAATACCTTTATATCTCTATGAATCAATCCCATACTGTGTATGTATTCAAGTGCGTCTGCAACTTCTGCTGCATAGAAGCGAGCTTCATCCTCAGAGAGACGACCTTTCTGCACACAATTTAACAAAATAATGGATACAGTAGAATAACAATCTAGGGGGGACATCATGCAAGTGGCTATTAGGCAGGTTCATTAACTAGGGATTTTGGAAAAAATCATATATTGAGCAAAAAATAGAGAGAGAGAGGTCAGCATAATTTCAGGAACAAAAAGAAATATTTATATATTACTAGATATGTGGTTGAGCATGAAAATTACAACCTAACGAATTCTTGATAAGATGCAGAGATAATTCCAGAATAACATGAAAAGAGTAAGTTATATGCTAGAAGCTTACCCTAGTTATTTGATCAAAAAGTTCTCCACCTTCACAGGATTCAAGTGCCATGTCTTCACAAAAATTAAAGAGATCAGTGTTATGAGTTTACAGAATGCACAAACAAACAATATATACCAGAGAATACAAAACACTGAACCAGAAGGAACAAGTGAATCTGAAACAAGTAGAGAAGACATAGAGACTTTGAAGACGTGACAACCAGGAATACCTACACAGTGAAAAGGAATCTTGAAATGTAAAAAATAGCCGCACAATTCCAGGATGATCCAGCTGATCAAGAACAATACGTTCCAGCTTCACATAAGCTGTTTTATTTTCTTTGGTGATGAATTTTTTATCCATGATCTTTAATGCATAGATAGTTCCCGAGTCTTTCTTTTTAGCTCTCACAACCTGAAATTTATTGGAAATAAGAGAAAAATAAGAACCCAGAAAACAGCATCACCAATAGTAAAGAAATCTCAAGTACAGACTGTCTTTACTATAAATATATTCTTTCATCAAATACAAATGTTCAAACATGTTCATTATAACAATTGCATAACCACAAAACCAAACAACCATGAGAAAGGGAAAAACCAATGAAGGAAGAATTATTCACTTCTGAAATTAAAATCTCCAGGCATATGCTTGTGCCATAGAGAGAGGGAGAGGGCGAGGGAGACGAGAGGGGGAGGGGGTAGGAAGGGTGCGAGGCTGTTCAAATTAAACCACATGATAAAAAATTCTTATATAAGGATCCATACAGTCTATTATTCCATTGCAAATAAGTGAGTCCAAGGGGTTAAAATTCTGTCAATTTCATACACCAAACTATTCAAACAAATAGAATGAAATAACAGTGCCGCCACAGCTACACCATTTCAGGCAGTCTCCATCTCAGCCCAAGACATACCGGGATAATATCATTTTTCTTTTCGAGAAGTTACACCTTGTGGGCAACAATTGGACCCAAATACCACCGCCCCCGCCCAACCCCCAGAATGCTATATATTTGGCTCTAAGCTTTCCAATCTTGAAGAATAGTGCCACCTTCCAAGCTAGAAGAATAGTGCCACCGTCCAAGCTAGAAGAACAGCACAGAATCTAGAAAAATAGTGCTGCCATACAATGTAGACAAATTATCTTTAATTTTCGGTAGAAACCAAAGCCCAAATATTTTATCTTTTCCCATAAGTAATAACATAATGATTCACTAAAAATCCTATATTCTTAAATTTACTAGTAGCTCAAAACAACCCAATGCAGATTTGAAGCTCCACCAGTCCCTAGAGTACAAACACAATGTACTAAGCATCATAACTCAGGAAACTGATCAATCCAAATCACAGTTCCTTTTCCCCTTCCATTACACTTCCAGACTTTTGCAAAATGTCCATTAATTCCCTCAGCGAAAAGGTTGGGTAAGACATAATCAAAACCAGGTCTTCTGTCAAACCATGCCTTACAAGTTTTTTTTTTTTTTACTTTTTCAACTGATAGTCGATGCAATCTAGAAGTGTGAATAAGCCACTGTGAATTGCCTAACTCCAATGAAAAAAAATGCCGATATCACCAATAAACTTATAGTATATGCAACCAATTCATTTACAAACAATTACATCATTCAAATTTCAATCACATAATTACGCTTACCAATCTACAAGAAAACCTAGACGACAAAAGACCAGATCAACAAAATTAAAACAATAAAGTTCCAAAATTGGTAAGTTAAGTACTCGACCTTGGAATAGGAACCAACGCCATAGATCTTGCCCAATTCAAAGTCTTGAATGGTGAAATTCTCTTGCGGAGCCCTGAAAGCAAAGCTCTTGGATCTCTGAACATTGGCGCCATTAGAAGAATTCCCCTGAATCTTCAACTTAGCATCAAAATCTTTCTCCATTGCCAACATAACTCTGTGTCCGTGACAATTCCTCCTCTACATGGTAATGGTATCCCCAAAACAACTCTTTCTCTCTCTCCACAAACCCATTTTCTCTGTTTCCAGGAAAAGCCTTGGTAGCAGGGCAAAGACCATCACTTGGATGGGAGAGTGCCTGCCTGCCTCTCTTTCTCTAATATTATTATTCTCTTGTAGAAAAAGAAAAGGTGAAGGAGGATTGGATTCCTTAATGTGAAATGTGGTGGGTATGTGAGTATTCAGAGGAGGTGAGCAGCTTTAGCTTTGGTTCCAATTTCAAAACCCTAGAAAGTAGAGAGAAATTGGATTATTGTGGAATTGGGTAATGGACAGAGAGAAAGAGGAGTTGAGTAATATTAGTTTTTGGATGGAGGAGAGGGAGGTATGGGGATGGAAGAAGGGAAGAGATTGGGCACATGACATGCCACATGGGATTCAATCATGAATACATGGATACCTCCCTCCCAACCCATTGAAACAACCCAATGCCTAAAAAAGGAAATAGGAGGGAGTGCCAAATGGCAAATTTGCAAATGCTCTATGCACATTTGGTGCTTATGATTCTAAGCTTTTAACCCTTTTTCCTTTTTATGGATATGGAGGGAGAGGACCATTGCAATGCCCATTGGGCTTCTCTCTAGCCTTCTTCATTCATCTCCAAATCCAGCCAGCTGTATATTTACATCAATTTGTTGAGTTATGATTCAAAACTTTAGTTGCACTTACAACCAATTTATCATCAATAATAGACTTATTTGTTAAGTGGATAATTAAGTTATTAAATTGTGAATTTTAAAACACATTTATACAAACAAGAGCATCGTAAATGATTAAGAATTTCGTCCAAACATCTTATGTTGCAAAAGTATACAATATTTATGATCTTACTATAATTTCATAAACCATGTTAGAAACCCAAGTACTAAAGTTTTTATTCAAATATCCGTATTACAAACCATTAATACTACGATGTAATGATATTCCTCTTTATTATGTAATAAAAAATTTCAGATTCAATTCTTATAAAAAGCGAGATAAATAACAGATTATTTAAGAAAATATCCCTAATCCCGAAAATCGCTTGTATAAAAGACATCATCACACAAACACTCATAACAAACCAAATGTGTGGTCCAAAAGGGGACAGCATTCTTCATGAAAGAATAGGTAGCTCATGAGATAATTGAAACAGACTCTAATCATCTTCTATGCTTCCCATGTAAATGGTAAACAGCTAACAAGTAGAATGGCATTCTAAAAATTGCTAACTTCTACAAAAATTGACGACATTGATTGTAAATGGTATTTAGCTTCAATGGAAGGTTCAAATGGTTCTGTTACGCCAGCCAAAAACATGAAAATACTACAGAAAATTCACTAAACTTTCCCTAAAACTTCCTATAGCACTTTCTTCAATATCTACTTAATACTAGTCATTGCCTGGACCATGGCCATTTTGCTGGTTTTGCTCCCCAATACCTCCATCTCCATCCCCATAATGAACCCATGGTAGCATCGACTCAAGCAAGACAGCAAATGCATTTCGATTTGCAACATTCCGGGGAGCATTGCCACCCTCCAATGCAATGCCCTCCATTGGATCGCCAACATGGTGCTCACCTTGCATAACACCCCCCATCCTTGGACCCATAAATGGTTGCATCATTTCAGGTGGGGCAGTTGGTACTGAGAAAGAGAAATCTGAAACCAACAAGTGCGCATACCTATAGCAAACAGCAAGTAGGCTGTCAGTCATTCTCTCAAATTCAGGCTTAACATATGCAGATATAACATATAACTTCATAAGTTTATGCAATAGTGATAAATTAAATGCTATGAAAAGTGCAACTGTAGTGCGAAAATGTGACCGCATACTTACTCATTCTTTGGAGACGAGAATGCCTCTTTTCTCACACATGCCCAATCCTTCTTAACAGTACTATTATGTCTTAGTGTCTCAATCACAAGGTGTGCAGCATCCCTCAGCAACTTCTCCAGATCTGGGATCCTCCATATAAGATAATTTCTCTCAACATATATGTTTATCAGGTGATCCAAGGATGGGATTCCTACTTCAGCTGCTTGGAAATATGCATTTTTGAGTATCTGCGCCCACTCCTTGTCCTTCAAAGGTACCTTTTCCACTAATTTCTTTAAGACCGAGGGGTGAAGCATCAATGCCTGCTTCATAAGATCAGTTGCAGTAGCTTTAGCAGTTTTCACGCTCGCATCTTTTGAAGATTCCTCTTTCTCATGGTAGAAACGGCAAACAGCAAGGGAATATGAAAAATTTGGAAACAACCATAAGGAGTTATCACTTTTATATTCTTCTGAGAACCGCTCTAGCCATGAATACTCTTCCGCCCTCAAAGAAAAATAGTCAACACAGAACATGGCCCCCATTGGATCATCAGAATCTAGTGAAATTAACAACTTGCAAACTTCTAAAGCAGATCGCTGGCAGCCACGCCTATCCAGATTTTTCATGTGAGTAAAAAGTACTTTGAACAGAGGCTTGTTTGTTTCATGGCTGTATTTCAGTTGGCAATTACCCTGAAAGGGGGTGAACATTGGAGTCCATGCACATTCCAAAGCATATAAGCACATCGAGATATATTCTGCTGACTTTTGATTGTCGCCTGTGAACTTGCAGTACTCTGCCAGGGTTATAAGTGATTCCAGATGATAAGGACTGTCAAGCGTAACATTTAAAATGCTATTGATATCACCAATAGCTTTGGCGGCTTCAAATGCACTTTGGGCTCGAGAGTAGGATGAGGAATGTACATATCTGCACATAGATTAAAATCGAGATTATGATGTATGAAGGATCAATACCAAAACAAAAAAGATGTGGGATCAAATAACGAAACTGATGTTGATGCTGATTTCAATACATACTGATAAACTCTAAGGTGTGAGCAAAAGAAGGGGATAGCTAATAATAGGAAAACCTAAAATTCAAAAGAATGAATAGGAAACATGAAGATCACAATTGAAGTAAGAGTTGGCTCTCAACCTTGAGAGTAATAAGGCAATCAAATTTCACGCACATTCCATGAAAGAGTAGTGAAGGTCTGACTCAATAAAAAGATATCATTGCTCATAGTGCAGGATACCACAAGTCGCAAAAATAGCTGGATGACTGATTATGACTATATGGTACCAACGTCATTTTAGTACAGAGTGTACGCCTCAGTTAGCCTTATTTAATTTCATACAAACATCAACCAATTTTTCTTGTGAAAAGTGCTACATTTTAAGTGTTACCAACTTTTTGTGATAAACTTTGAACTTTCAGTCGCATGATAATTTTACACTGAAGGGATCAATTATTGATCCCATGACTATAATTGGCAAATGTCAATTCAACCATAATACAGCATTCATACTTTGCATGCACAGCTATTTTCTACGAGACTCATATAGGTCCGTCAAACTATGGGTCATGCTATATATCTGAGAATATAATGAATAATTCTCTACTTGGAGCTTAAGCTCGTCAGTAGCACCTACTATAGCACAAGCCTTTTTTACTCATTTCAAAAGACAATACTAAGCAACAGAAAATGATCTTACCGAAAGTGGTGGTGTCCATCCGTCACTTGAAGAAACTCCATGGATAAAGAACCATCCCACCGAGGCCAATGCTCTGATGCAGTGACAAGGATAGTCTTTCTCGGTATATGAGTAACGCGTCTTACACCTCGCGGCAGTCTGAAAGTGCTCCTTCGCTCCTGTTTCTCATAGGACTTAACCACCTTAGAGCCAAAGATTCTTCGCATCTCATTCTCGGCATTTAAAAACTTGGGATCCACTTGTAATGTAGAGGTTGCACATGGCTTAACCAAATTACTTGTTTCAGCTACTTTTCCAGAGCCATCCAAAGACAGTGCTTCAAGATTCTTATCCAGGGGTTTTTCAACATTAGCTGTACTCGAAGAAGAACCCTCTTTGCTTTTCTTCTTTTTCTTCTTCTTTGATTTCTGACTCGATGTTGAAGCTACACTATCCTTAGTTTTCAGCTCAGGCACAACCAAGGGTTCATCAACAGTTTCTGATTCATCCTCCTACATCCAGCCAAAACCCACAATTAAACATCCAAAGTTAAACCCTTTGCAGAATCCAACACCAGCCCATTAACAGCTTAATGATTATGCAGAATATTGAGCAATAAACTAAATAAAACTTCATCATTTTACTTCGTTTCAATTTCCTAATCCCCTTTATAAGCCCGAGATTATTAAATACGAAAACAAAATTGTGGAAAATAAACAACAAAAGAACCTGGTGGTCAACTTCATTTTCATCGTCGTTGAGGAGGTCAAAGGGATTGATCGAAGCTTTGCCGTTCACCTGCTGGCCTCCGTCGTCTTCTTCTTCGTGGTCTGATTCTCTGTGTTGGTCTTCATTTTCTTGTTCCTTCAAAAATTTCTTCAGCAGTCGACCCGACATCGCTACCACAAGAATCCCAACTCGATTCTCTCAATTTTGCGACCAATCAAATCAGCTTCTTCACCGTCAAACAAATAAACCCGAAGAATCAAAAACCTGAGTTTGAGCCCGAATTCGACTACGATGCCCCAATACTATACAACAGAGATAGAGGAAAATCAAAACGACATCACTCCATCGCTCAATTTAACACGTGACTAGTATTTATATAAAGAATTTTCTTTGTTAATCTTTTTTTATACTTTTTGATAAAGTGACGAATTTTTCAATCCCATGATGTCGATGAGTTTCGAATTTGATATCACTAATCTACCGATTAAGACTCTTACTTACTGTGCTAGATCCATTTAACATTTGTCAATTATATTTGAGAAAATACCAATTATGTCCGTCTTAACTTCAAAAAATTTAATATGAGATGGTGAAGAAATAATTAATAATATTAACTAAGCAAAAATAGAAAAGAAAATTTACTATCAAAAATAATTTCTTACATATATGATGCATGTCGGAGTCGAAAACTTGAAACCGAACTAATTTGAATCGATCCGGTTGGTTTACAACACCGATAATTTCATTTGGATGCGATTTGATTTAAATTTTGATAAATAAAAATTCGAAGACTTTATGATACGTGATTTAGGCAAAAACCAATTAAACTCGATCCTCGCACAACTCTAATAACAAAAGAGCAGATGATGTTATTTCTCTAGGGACGGTGTTGGGGGTTTTCTACTTTTCTTCGTGCTATTGGGCCTTGGCTCAATATGCCTGGAGACCCAAACTTTACTTTGAGGTTTGTTCCCGCTTAAGACATCTTATGCTTTGGTGATTAATTAATTTTTTTTGTTCCAAATTAATTAAAATTTTTAATTAATCGTAATTTATCATTTTTGCATAATTCTCAATCTCACGCTTCTATCCATTAACAACACGTTTGGTGGGAGAATTAGATATATCTTGAATGTTAAAATAGAAGTGTTTTCATTGTGCGTAAAAATGAGGTCGATATCAGGTCAATGACACTTCTTACTGTTTAAAATTTTCAGTGACAATAAGAGATAGTTAGTGGAATTCGAACTTTAATACTGAGAACAAATGAAATCAGCTTAGCCCTTGTAGTGTCCTAGACCACCAAATAAATGAATTGATGAGTAAAATTACTAAATTCTCACTCTACATATATGAAAAGTGAGAATAAAAGTCCTATATTTATTATTGACGAACCATTAAACCCATTTTTCCTATGTACCTCTTGGACCCTTGGTCCTCTTCAAAATATCAAAAGTAAAAACTTTGAAAAGACTATTGGGCATGCAGCCCTTTTCAGGCCTCACTCTTTTAGCCCACTTTAGAAGGTTGTTTTAATTGAGCGAGAAGTCCAACTAAAGTTAGGCTCATCTTACCAAATCTGAGTTATAATTCTTATCCGATTTTATCCAGATTAGCCCCACTTAATGAGCCTCTAGCTAGGTTCTTAATGTACAAGTCTATTCACGAAAACATGCCAAAAGCAGAAGGGAATTGTATTTTATATTTGTATCCATAATCCATGGACCCTATGGAATGTGCTTTTATGTAAAGTGGTGGTGTGTGAGTGTGATCGGCCATTTTTGTCGCTGGCATGCATCCGTACATTGTGTTAGCTTTGATTTCTCTTTTGGCGCTGATTGTGGAGAATTGAGAGATGGAGCTGGAGGACGAGGAGGAGGTTGGAGGGGGGACCAATTAGGGTTTAGGGCCCTTTGGGATATAAGTTTATATATATATACGACGTGGGGCGTGCCATGTGAGTGGATCGGAGGATGTATGATTGCTCACACCACTATAGGCCGCAAAGCAACATCATTGCAAACACCATCTTAACCATCTCATAATTACATATTTTGTGTGCCACATTAGGCCTTAGGGTGATTTTTATGTGCACATTTGCACGCCCCTTATCATTGATGATAATTACTTGATTACTTGAGCACGGTAAAAGTAATTTAAATTAAACCATTTAATTTGATGGACAACTTGAAAGTACTACAATTATAATTCGATTCTTAGCAATTTGAAAAGGGGCTAGCTTTTTGGACGTTAGTGATTTTTAGTTGGTAAGACGATTGTAAGATGATTTGTAAATTCTGACATTAATTAATCGAATTTCTATTAACTCAATAAATGTTGATTATGAATACGGATCACACATTTCTTACTCCAAATTTAAAATAATTTTATGCCAAGTAAAGAACATCTTTAAGGGAGTGGATGGACTTAGGCATGATAATAGTTGTTGTAATGATTATTTGGAGGGATCTTACCGACCCACCCAGCAGAAAGAGCGATGAATCATGCACATTTTTTACTTTGTAATATCATGGACATTGGACAGGCGCCTTTCAAATTTGAAACCTTTTATAGAACAAAAAGAAAGGCTAGAGGAGCCATTATAAGTAGAGCCTCAGTTCCTCGCTGTGTTTACTGGCAACCATGACAGGTGGTAACTTGAAGAATGCTGTGATAGCATTTCTAGCTCCCCTTCCCTCCATTTTCTTCTACCTCTTGTTTCTCAACACCCACAATCACCAAACAGATGGGATTCTCTCTCCTCTTTGGACATGGTGCAATCAGCATCCTATTCTCTTAGCCAATGCGCTCTTCTTCCTCAACGTCAATGTCCTCTTCTGGGTCATCAGCCAAGTTCTTAAAAGTCATTGGGTACGTGGATTTTCGTTAAAAATGCGATCTTTTTGGCTTTTTATTTACTCTCCCAATTTGAATTTTGTTTTTTTATATTTTGATTGGGACGGTGCAGATGATCGATTTGTATTGGACTGTGATTCCTGTAATGCTTGTTCACTTCTACGGATCGCACCCTCTGGCTGATTATAACTGGTGGCGCTCAACAATGGCGGTTTTGTTGACTTGGGTTTGGAGCCTCAGACTTAGCCACAACTATTTTCGGCGGGAAAATTGGCAATGGGGTGCAAGAGAGGATTGGCGGTTCACCGATATGAGCTCACAGTACGGCAAGCACTGGTGGTGGATTTCTTTCTTCGCGGTCTACCTCTCTCAGCAGGTAGTCCTTAAAGTGTTTGATGAATTGCCTCAATGAGATTCTAAGCTAGTCAAAATGTCTGTTTTTTGTTTTTTGACGGTTCCTTTTTATATCTTTGTAGGTTTTTATAATTGGGATCTGCCTTCCATTCTATATAATCCACTCAGTTAATCTGCCGCTGAACATATGGGATTTTGTTGCCGCCATTATCTGCCTTTCTGGGATTGTTGTAGCATACTGTGCTGACACACAACTCCATAACTTTGTGAGTAGAAACAAGAAGCTGAAAGAGCTTGGAAAACCGGTTGTTCCTAATCTAGATGAGGGTTTGTGGCGTTATTCACGGCATCCCAACTACTTCGGAGAGCAGTTGTGGTGGTGGGGACTAGTTGTATTTGCATGGAACCTGGGACATAGATGGGCCTTTGTGGGGTCTTTCTTCAATACAATGTGTTTAGCTTATGTGACGACGCTCGTGGAGCACCGAATGCTGAAACAAGACTACCGGGCAGAAGCATATAGGCGGTATCAGAAGACAACCTCAGTGTGGATACCTTGGTTCAAGTCATCCCCAGCAGGAAAAGATAAGAAAGCTTAGTTGATAATTCTGTGTGTGTTATGCTGTGCTAGTTGTTCTTATGTGCATTTTATCCATAATCTGGGCCTTGTCTTATAAAGTCCCGTGTTCAGAATTTGTCAACTGGTATTTTTTTTTTTTTTGAAAGAAATGAATGCAAGTTGAATTTTATTTGTGAGCACCTGTCTACCTCATAAGAGTAAGAAATTGTACAGAATTGTACTGAGTTTTCTGAAAACAGTTTCCATTCGCATCTGAAATCACATGAGATCTGGCTTTTTTCTTAAATTTGGCTGTGTTGCGAAGAACTTAAGATCGAAGTCCATACTGTAAAGTGTAACAGCACAAGATGGCTGTTTGACAAGTTGATTAAATTATTATCAAGATATGATTCATTTGAGAACATATTTCAATTGGAATACATATGGAAGGAATAAATTAGTAAATCAGATATCTCAGTTGCCTACTTTTCTGTAACTTCAAAAACTTCCATTGGGATCCCAAGTTTACATAATGTTTGAACTTTCACATTGCTGATTATCATTTTCTCTTCTGTAGAGACTCTTAGATGAACAATTGCTGCATAATTATTCACTTATTTTAGGACACTCATGTGTAGGAATATTTGATACAAAAGTGGAATCTCCTTTGACCCACCATAACCTATCAGCTTTCTATGTTCAAATACATATATGAATTCTCATAGACAGCTAGGTGTTAGCTTTGTCAGTGTACTAAGAAACAGTTATGGGACCCCTCCCTCCTTTTTTATAGGAAGAAGGAAAACCTTTTTCTTTTCAACCCACAGAATCCCACTGATAGATCTGCTGCAAAGGAAGACGTATAGTAGCCAAAGTGTTAGGGGCTATAGCGTCCACCGGCATTAGCTTAGCTACATGATCTGTGGGAAATTATGCTTATGGATCATGTTCTTCCTTCATAGAAATCTAACTTGGAGGAGAAAATAAGATGAGCATCTCAAAATGATAGTCTCACTCTTTGAATGTTGTAAAATTAGAAGAATTGTGTCAAGATGGGATCGATTGGCCTGGGCTTTCCTCACTGCTTCCTTTTGCAATCATATTGACCACAATGAGGGGGTGGGGGGCCTTCTTTTTCATACAGGCGATTCAATGCCTTAACCCGATTGATTGGCCCGGGCTTTCCTCACCCATGCTGCCAATAGTTTATAGTTCACCCGTAGTATCCACAAATCTCTTTCAACTACGCCATCCTAGCTAGGGTTAAAGTCTGAGTTACAACTTAACATGGTATGAAATTTGTATTTGCAGCATTGCGAGTTTGTGTATGAGTAGTAATGGTTACAAGAACCTACATGAGTTGAGATTTGCATAAGTTTCTCAGTGTGCTTGTTTTCGTATAGTTTAAAAAACTATTCCACTAAGACAATTTTAGCCTAAATGAAATTGGTAAAGATATCCACTTATCATAAAATTTAACTACAAATATCTACTTCTATATACCCAACTACATGTGGTAATTATTTTTTGTTATTTACACTTTTTACTCAACCTATATATACTCTTCCACTAAACTGCAAATTCTCACTTCTCTTTTTTTTTTTTTTTTCTCTGATGAAGATGAATCTCTAGAGATGAAGATGAAGATCTCCATATGAAGGTGAAGGAGGAGGTTGCGTGCTCTTCCACCTCATATTCTCTCTTCTGGGTTTAACAAAAAGAACCTAAACATGGAAAAAATAATCCAACAATTTCGGGGTTTAAATTGAATTTTCATATTAGTTCCCCCTTAGATCCTAATTACATGCCACTTAGTTAACATTTAGATACAGTTTATTTTGCAACAACAAATGCCAGAAACTGGATTTTCATATTCATCTTCATCTAGAAAACCCATAAATAGTTAAGTAACTAAGTGGTTACCAACTGGTATGTAAGTGGGAACTAATCGGTAACTAACTGTGAAACCATTGAAATCCATAAATCCCATAAACCCATAAATACTTAGGTAACTAAGTGGTTATCAATTGGTATGTAAGTGTTAATTAAGTGGTAACTAACTGAGAAACCATGTAAAAATTAGTTTCTCTTCAGTTACCTTTCTTCAATTCTACCCACTTTCTCCCTCCCTCTCCATCTCCTTCCTTCTAACCCCCAGTCGTTGAAATTGAACATGAATCTTTTTTCTTCTCCCAAGTTCTTCGACCCAAACTCACCCATCTTCATCAAACCCACCCAAATTCTTCTACCCAAACCACCCATCTTCATCATCATCATAATCTGGAAAAAAGAAAAAACGAAGAGGAAGACGAAGAGAGAGATAAGAGAGAGAAAAGGAAGACAAAGAGAAGAGAGAAGTGAGAATTTGCACAAAAAGGAAGACGAAATCTGAAACCTATCTTCATCATCATCATCATGAAATTTGGAACCCATCTTCATCATCTGGTTTTCGTCTCTACTCGAAGAGGAAGACGAAGAAAAGAGAGAAGAAAGAGAGAAGTGAAAATTTGCAATTTAGTCATTTGAGAGTTTATATAAGTTGGGTAAAAAGTGTAAATAGAAAAAAATAATACCACATGTGATTGGGTATATAGAAATGGATATTTATAGTTAAATTTTATGATAAGGGGATATCTTTGCTAATTTCTCAAGAACATTAGACTGTTGTTTCTTAAGAATGTGAGCTGAGATTTTGGCAGATGTTGTTACTATTTAGTCATTCTCACTTCCAATAGATTTTATATTTAGTTAGTCTTTTGTGAGTCATGACAATTTATAATCTTAGCGAGAAATTCTTACGCATTAAGATTGATTCCTAAAGTTTTCTTTTAATAACAGTAATTCAAGTGATCTTACTATGAAAGGGGATTTTGATAAGGGGTGATATGTAAAAAATCCTAGTTCTAGACACTGAAAGAAAATTTAATTTACGAATTAATAGATTTAAAGGAATATTCGAACTTAAATATCCGAATTTAATTAATTGCCTTGGTTTTGGTTTGATTTAGTCAAAATTGAACCTAAAATCAGGCTCACCTATTTAAGATAACACAGCAACAGTCATATTCGGGTGCCAAAATCTGATACTTGCCGGTGCAATTTATATTTTTAAGACACTAATCTAATTTTCAAGGTAATAAACTTTTTTATGATAAGATGGAAAATCCAACGGAGAATTGCCACGTGGAAACAAGAAAACAAAACTTTTGTGAACGAGCTTACAATAACAAAGACATGCTGATGATGTTGCTAATCAGCTGGGGAAGATGCTCAGTAGTCAATTTGTCTCGTGATATTTTTTCGTTTATTAAAATTATACAGAGAGGGATTTTATCCAAACAGACAAATTAAAGAAAGACAGATAAGGGCATAAAGATTGAAACTTTTGTTTGATTGTTGGTGAAAAAAAATTAAATGCAGCTGGTGACTTTGTGATGGTTGTTGAGACTTGAGACCTTGGAGACTCTTTTCCTTTATAAGCAAAACCCAAGTGAGGTTTCTGCAAGATGAGAGTGTTGCAGTGAAGATGAAGATGAGGAAGAGGGAGGTAAAGACTCCATTTTTGGCGGCGGTAGTGGTGGTGGCTCTGCTTCCTATCTGGGTTTTGGCTGCGGCGAAGCAACAACACCACCGTGAGGGTGAGAAGAAGAAGCTGAGTTTTGGGTCAGATGGGCAGTTTAAGATTCTGCAAGTGGCGGATATGCACTATGGGAATGGGAAGACCACGCCTTGCTTGGACGTGTTGCCGTCCCAGTTCAAAGGCTGCTCAGACCTCAACACCTCCGCCTTCGTCCACCGCATGATTCAAGCTGAGAAGCCCAATCTCATCGTTTTCACTGGTATTTGCTTACCCATTTCATTGCTCTAGTTAGTTGTATCATTTTAAATTTGTCTAAATAAATATTTGTTCAAAACGCATCTCTAGAAACACTACATGATGCTAAATATGATGCCTTTTTCAATCTGATGGCCAATGAATTGTGCTTTTTTTTTATGCTAAACTTTTGATTTGATCGTGTTCTTTGCATTTCTGATTGGTTTGTTTGCAAAAGGGGATAACATATACGGGTTTGATGCCACCGATGCGGATAAATCTTTGAATGAGGCATTTGCACCGGCTATCGCCTTGAACATCCCATGGGCAGCTGTTTTGGGGAACCATGATCAGGAATCTGACCTCTCAAGGGAAGGGGTAATGAAACACATTGTTGGTTTGCAGAACACTCTTGCTCAAGTTAATCCTCTGGACCAAGATGTTATTGATGGTTTCGGAAATTATAACCTGGAGGTGGCTGGAGTTGATGGCTCTGGTTTTGAGAACAAATCAGTTCTCAATCTCTACTTCCTTGATAGTGGAGATTACTCCACGGTTCCCTCCATTGCTGGCTATGGCTGGATCAAACCCTCCCAGCAATTTTGGTTCGAACGAACTTCTGCAAAGCTTCAGGTGCTGGTTTGGTTTTTGGAACACGTTTGTTTACACAAGTTAGAGTATTGAATTGGATTGTGTAACTCATAAAATATAAGGTATCTAGATTGCTGGTTTGTTGTGTTGACGCATTTGATAAAATGATTCATTTTACCCTGCAGAAAGCATACATGAAGAAGCCACAGCCCCAGAAAGAACCTGCGCCAGGCCTCGCATACTTTCACATACCATTACCAGAATTTGCTAGTTTTGACTCATCAAACTTCACCGGAGTGAGGCAGGAAGGCATTAGTTCTGCTTCTGTGAACTCTGGATTCTTCACAACCATGGTGGCAGCAGGAGATGTGAAGGCAGCTTTCGTAGGCCACGATCACCTGAATGACTTTTGTGGGGAGCTAACTGGCATAAACCTTTGTTATGCTGGGGGTTTCGGATACCATGCTTACGGGAAGGCTGGATGGGATAGGAGATCAAGAGTGGTGGTGGCAACATTAGAGAAAGCCGAAAAGGGAGGCTGGGGAGCTGTCAAATCGATCAAAACATGGAAGCGCCTTGATGATCAGCACCTCACTGCTATTGACGGTCAGGTTCTGTGGAGCAAGAGCTCTGTTGGTACGTATTCCTTAAAGGAGCATGAAAATTAAAACTTTCAGTGCCCTATTCCTAGCTCATTCTAGAAGTTGATTAGTTAGAGGTCTTCTAGGAGCACATTTAGACAAATGATAGTATTTTTTCTTCCATGAGAAGTCGACAATAATATTTGTAAATCATAATGCCTGCAGTTTTTGTTAAGTTTCTGCATAAAATAATGTGTTAATGCATGCATCATATCGTAACTTTAAGTATGAGAATGATGATTTGTGTTTATGATTGTATCAGCTTCAACTGCCATTTTTGCATAATCCTTCTGCAAATGTCTATTTGCTGCTTATTTCATCTGTATTATTGGAACAGGTAGGCGTAGAAAGAAGCCCGCTGGGCGTACTTGAGTAGAGAGCTTAGGGCATGAGAAGGTTGTGAAAAGTGCTGTGGGGAAATTGGCATACGTTTTGTTGCAACCTTACGAATGATAGACGAAATTGATTTAAGGAAGGAGATAATGTATTGAGTAAATTGTATTCAATGCAACTGTTTTGGAAATATGATAAGCAGTAAGCAGAAAATTGTCAAAAAAAATGACAATGAAGCAATTGAAGTTTGTAGAACAAGTTATCGAATACACTGTTTATTGATGAAGCTAATATGAAAACGATTCCCAGAGGAAACAATCTTATTACATCTTAATGCATCACTGACAGATGCTTCTATTCAAATACTCTATTTGCTTGGAGTTTGTTTCTGATCCAACACATATCAGCCATGGCTATTGGACCTTTTTCTTGGCAACTCTGATGAGCAAGCAAAACCAATTTCTAGAATTGAAATCAAGCTTTCTTCAGTTTTGCTGTGAATTTGTGCACCATCCTCAATAAGAAGATTGAGGATTCCACCACCGTACACTTCACCCTGCTTCCATACTTCATGTCCCAATCCATACTCTGCATTTGCACAGTTTTCTTTAACAGAATTGAATTTATAATTAAGTTCTTGAGGCCCCTTCCATATTGTGCATAAAAAACTATATACATAGAAGAGAAAAGCTAAGTATTACCATTCACCTGGAGGTGTATGACCAATTGTTGCTTTAACTCCCGCTGAGCTTGATTGATTGCTGAAACCATTTTTAGAAGTTTCTAGAAGGAATTTCGCCAAACCAAAGTCGTAGACATGCCAACCATATCATTGTTGAGAAGAACGTAGCTGGGTTTGAGGTCACAATGACAATGCTCAACCTCCCAACCGGTTCTCCCTAAGACTGTTGAACTGGTTCTAGCTATTTTTCCAATTTGACTTTCTATGTTTTTTTTCAATAAATAAAAAGTGTAGTTGTGACTTGTGAGGAGGGTAAGTTTTACGAACTGAGGAAAGTTTGGCATAATTGAGAAACGCAGCAGTGACCTATACAACAAGAAAACTAATACACAGTAGTAATATCCATCAAGTATTGCAGAAAGCACTCTCAGATTCATCTAGTTTAGATGCTATCTCAACAAGCTTAATTCTATTTCAGAGTTTCAAGAAAAGAAATCTTCTAATTACATTTTAGTATGTACTGACCTGAAGTTTCACTTCTAGATAATTCAGTAAGAAATGACCAGAGTCCTCCAGTAAGATTATAGGCCTAGAAGGCACCGCAATGGCGTGACAAAACTTTGGCCTTCAAATTCTCATTTCACAAAGAAATGCATGACTTGAAAGTCACAAGAGGTTCGAATACACTCAACCTGAACAGAACAAATTCTTTTCAGGGTCAATCATCCTTATTACGCAGCATTGATGCTTTCTGATATCTCATTTTCTCAATCTCCTTTCCCAGAAAATCTAAAGTAGCGTCAGTGACCTGATTTGGAAAGCAGCCTGCATCCAGCATCATTTTCAAGAATTTGTATGCATCTTTTAGCCGGCCTGCTTTAGTATGAACTTCAATAAGTGTATTGAAAGTGACAACATCAGGATTTATTCCACTGCTCTTCATCTGCTCAAAGAGCTTGTTTACTTCATCAATCCGGTTAGCCTTCCCTAGCGCATTAATTAAGGTGTTATACATAACCACATCAAGATAACCACCTTGCTTCATTAGCTTATCCAGAACAGAACTGGCTAGATCGGCTCTTCCCATCTTCCCTAAGCCTTGAATTATGACATTGTATGTAGCTATGTCTGTGGGGCAAACCTTTTTTCCCATTTCATTGAGTACACCCCATGCCTCATTGAAGTAGCCCTTCTTGACAAACGAGCTCATCATGGAATTATAAGTGTAACTCACAGGGTTAGCACCCAGATTACTGAAAATCTCAAACAATTTGCAGGCTACGCTTAGCTTTCCCTTGGACAGGAATAAAGACAGAAAAGTATTAACCATATCAATATCAAAAGAACTTTTCCCTTTGGCTTGAATCCTCTGCCCCCTAGACAATGAAAACAGCTGAGAAGATTGGTCGGTGGACTTTTTTTGAGCAGCCAACTGATCCATATAAGGAGATGACGACCACTGATCAGTATTAGCGGATAAATCCTTATCATCATCTTTAACCCTGGCATCCTCCGAATCAAGGTCTGCATCCATTGAGTCAGCGCAATTTATTAAACTCATAATCTCGCTAAAGTCACCTTTGCTTGGGAACATTGAAGTGTAATCCTTTCTTTTGCTCTGCAGATTTTTCATTGAAGCCTCCATATCAGCCTTCCATTTAAGAACAGAAGGAACTAAATTACCATCTCTAATATGCTTCATGAGCTTGTCCGTCCAATCCCACCGACCTTCTTTGTACAGCCCAATCAAGAGTGATGATATAGTAACCAAATCAACAGCAAAGCCTCTCCTTTCCATTTCCTCCACCAACTGTAGCGCTTCCTCAAGTAGCCCCTCCTTACAAAGTTGCAACACAACAATGCTGTATGTAATACCATCCACAAACTGACCCTTCTTCTTTAAGTCACAAAATAGGGTGTAAGCAGCCTCAGCTCTTCCATTCTTGAATAAACCATCAACAAGAATATTATACGTCCACATTGAGGCTCTCACCCCATTCTGAACCATTTTCTCAAATAGCTGGCAGCCATCATTAACCTTCCTGGCCTTGAATAATCCATCTAGAAGAGAATTATAAACAATCGTATCCGGGATATACCCACTGTACTGCATTTCACTAAAAATATTGGTGGCATCACCTATTCTATAAGATTTACAACACCCTTGGATAAGAATTCGGTAGGTGATGGCGTCAGGCTCATGGCCAGAGCCCTTCAATTCCTCCCATACAGTGAGTGCATCAGTCACCTTCCCAACCAAGCAGAGCACATGAATGAGACTATTATAAGTAGACAAATCCGGGCCAATGGAATCCAAGTTTGAGTCTTTCATCTCTCTAAATAGACTAAGACTAGTACCCAGATCACCCCAACACCCAAATGCATGAATAAAAATGTTATACCCCCAAGTATCCATCTCAAATCCCTTCTCTCTAAGCTTATCAAACACTTGCTTAAATTCTACCCTCATATCAGATTTTCTAAGAGCAACCAGCAACTCATTACAGGCAATGCAATTGGGCACCTGGGAGGAAGAGCCTCCCTCCAAAAGCTTAAGCAAAATGGACATAGCCAAACCCACCTGGTTTTTCCTAACCAGGGCAACAATAACAGAATTATACATGTCTGGGTTCAAGCTAGCACCAACCTCTTCCATAATGTACAAAATTTCAAGCGCATAATCAAACTTACCAGACCGAATAAACGCGTCGAGCAAGGCTTTGAAGGTCTGGGAATCGACGATGACCCCATCTTCTTTCATGGAACGAAGCAGATTGGGAACCTCGTCGAGGAATCCGGCGCGGGAAGCGGTGCGGAGGATGTGGGAGTAGGTGCGCGCCGAGTGTTTGATGTTATGCGTGACAGAACACCATTTGAAGAAGTCGAGTTTTTTGGAAGGGTGTAGGGATTGGGCACGGAGGATTTGAAGGAGGAGAGGCTCGGAGAGTGGGAGGGAGTGAGGGTCGGGGAGGTTGCGAGTGCCTGAGGTTGCAAGGGTCTTGGTGATGGAGGCCACAACGAGTATGTCTCCCAGTTGAGAAGCACTAAGCTGCTCTTTGACCAGGAAAGGCCTACCATGGCGCATTGAATTTCCAATAACATAAGAGCAGTGATTTTCACATCACAAGGCACAAACTATATCAACTTTTTGACAGTTTTTTATTGGATTGGTTTGCAGTTAGTGGGCTACTCTTTTTCTGTTATTAGCCAGGCCCATATGATTTTATTTTTTAATTCATCGTACACTTAATCAGGTCGTAAATATTTTAAAGATATGTTATTGGTTCTAATTATGATTGGGTTCATGATGGATATTTTTAAATAAAATATATTTTCTAACAAAAAAAAATGTCAAGGTATGCACCTTTTATTTATTTATTTCTGTCGAGTATAAAAGAAATTATTTTGTTTCCTAAATTTATGAATTTTATTTATAAATAATAGATAAAAATAAATGAAAAAAAAAAGTAGTGAGGTGGGAGTATACCACCCGAAAGTGGGATTATTAACCCTTTTTTTTTCTTACTCTCAAATTTCTGTTTTCTTATTTTATTTTTTTATTGTTTTTTTAAGATTCAACATTTTTAATGTAATTTTTTACAGTAGAACTTCGATAATATAATACCCGATAAATTAATAAATTCGGCTAAATACTATTTTTTGCTTGTCCTGATTTGGAGATAACATGCTAAATTTATAATATAATACATTATAAAAATTCATATAGGTACCACGTAACATATGAATTAATAATTTCATGATATATAATGCTTATGGTTCGAATGAGGCTTTCCTAAAATATGACTCAATCATTGTTTGGTTTCTTCTTGAAATTGATGTCACCTTGGATCTCAACTCTAATTTTCCTTAGCATTTAGTTTATTGAAAAATATAAAAACCACAAATAATATATTTTAAGCCTTGTAAAAAATATGTAGAAATATGAGGGGGAAATGCTATAGAAATCATGAACTTTAGTAAAGCATAATTTACACTAAAATGTTTGTCAAACTTCATAACACTCTATCATTTAATAAAGTCTACAATATTTACTGATGTTTTTAATACGCCTAAATTTTTATGGAGTTATGAAATGTCATGATTGAATACTTCTCAATTTTTAATGACTTAATAAATCTCTATAAAAGTATATATATATATATATATATATATATATATATATTTTCCTGAATAGTAACTTTGCAAAAATTATAACCGAACAGAAACTCCAACATCCTCAGCGAGAAGGTTAAACATCCAATCTGGTTAAAAAGTTGATCAGATATGGCACCCTCCTAATAATTTCACATGAACAGCCACAACATGAGCTGCCTTATTAAAACCCCGGGGGGCAAAACAAAAAGACAAGGAAATAAATGACCTACGAAGGACCCGAATATCATGTAGAATGTTCTCAACTGACACATCACAAGCAGAAGAGTCAAGCAACATCACCAATTGCAAGGAGTCCGTCTCAACCACTACCTTCTGATGGCCGACCTCTAAACAAGCCACCAAACCTGCCCGAATTGCTAAAGCCTCGGCCTGAAGGGCAGAGCCACAAGGGAACCCACCACGACCACCTGCACCCTCAAAACCTCTAGACCACAATCTCAAAACCCAGCCATAGGAGCCCCTTGTCGTCGACAACTCCCATGCGCCATCACAATTCAACTTGAGCATACCTAGCCTCATGGGTCTCTGCCACTGCTGAAGCCCCCGACCAGCCCCTGCCCTATCCACAGTAGGCACCTGGTTGATTGGAGACATTGCAGAAGCCTTGGCATCTCTGAACTCAGCAATATGCTTATGCATAAGCCCAATGGTCACCTCTACGGGCTGAACATCATCCTGGAAACACATCAAATTCCTAGCCTTCCAAATCCTCTAACACCCAAACGCCAAGGTCTGAAAGACAACATTTACATCATCCACTATTTGAAAAATATTACGCAATTGACCCTAGCAATCCCGAAAGGACAGACCCCTCAGACCTGCAATGTCCAACTGTAGGGGGCCACCAAACCAAAATATTTTTGCAAACATACATGTGAAGAACAAGTGAGCTTCAGATTCATCCGCTTCACCACACAAGGGGAAAATATTTTCAACCTGGACTCTATGCCTTTTCAGATTATGACGCACCGCCAAAAAATTTCGACAGCACCGCCAAATAAATTGCTTAATTTTATTCGGCACATCTAGCTTCCAGATACCCTTCCAAAAAGAATCATGAACACCAGCCGTGCTGGATTCACCACCACCCTTCCTTGAGAACTCACCATTCCTACTCAATTCAGAAGCCAAGATATATCCCGAATGAACATTATAAGAGCCATATTTTGAGTAGTGCCAAACCATTCGGTCTTTGCAACCATACTTGCTCAAAGGAATGGCCAATATTGCTCTTGCTTCCTCCGGCCTAAACGAGATATCCACTAGGTTTGCCTTCCAAGTACACCGGGAGGAATTCACCAAATCATGTACATAAGCGGGAACATTGGAACCGCCAGACCTGATTCGAAACGGCCTACAAGTAGGCAACCATGGGTCCAACAAGGGCCGAATAGACTTTCCACCCATCACCTTCCAACGGATACCAGCCTGCAATAAACGCTGTCCTTGTAAAATTCCTTTCCACCCCCATGAAGAACTGGCCTTATCCTTAGCTTGAAAGAAAGATCCATCGGGGTAATATTTGGCTCTCAAAAGCCTAGCCAACAGAGAAGAGGGGTCTGTAATTAGACGCCACCCCAATCTTTGCTAGCATAGCAATGTTAAAACTTCTCAAATCGTGAAAGTCAAATCCACCCTTACATTTCGGCATCGTGACTTTGTCCCAAGGGGCCCAATGAATGTCACGTTCCATACGCTACTTGCCCTACCAGTAGTGAGCTAGGATTCTTTCCACATCCTTGCAAACCCCCACCGGTATTTGGAAACAAGACATTGCATAGTTAGGCAGCGCAAGAGCGATAGCTTTAACCATGACTTCCTTTCTCGCCATGGACAAAAATTGTTCAGACCATCCTTGCACTTTAGCCTCCACTCGATTCCGAATATCCTCACAAACAACCCTCTTTGATGAGCCAAAATTAGCTTTTAGACCTAAATACTGCCCAAATTCCTCTTTTCTCCTAACCCCGAGTGCTGCCACAAGCTGATTCTGAAGATGCATGGGAAAATCTGCACTAAAGAGGACAAAACTCTTATTGAGATTTACCATCTGCCCATAACTAACCTCGTATAGACGTAAGGCCTCCTTGATAACAATAGCATCCGACATTGTAGCCTTTGCGAATAACACAGAATCATCCGCGAAAAATAGATGGGTCAAACCGAACGCTCCTGGTGCCACCGGGATACCATGCAAAGCCCCCACTTCCACCCTCATTTTTAAGATCGCAGAGAGACCTTATGCACAAAGAACAAACAGAAATGGGGAGAGTGGGTCTCCTTGCCGAAGCCCCCTAGATGGATAGAAGACCTCGGACGACGTCCCATTCATTAGAACACTAAAGGACGTAAGAAATGCACTCCATAATCCATTGATAGAAAACATTATTGAACCCCAACTTCCGCATGACTGCTAATAGAAAACCTCATTCCACTCGGTCATACGCTTTTGCCATATCCAGCTTAAGCATCATTTCCACCCCTTCCTGACCCCGCTTCTTACGAATGGTATTCAACACCTCATGCACGACCAACACATTATCTGTAATTTGTCTGCCTGCAACGAAGGCTGTTTGAGAATCGTTAATCACATTCATCATCAGACACTTCAACCGATTAGTGAGCACTTTTGAAATCACCTTGTAAAGAACATTACATAACGAAATAGGCCGAATCTGCGTCATGTTAAGGGGGCTTGGTACTTTAGGATTAGAGCCAAATACGTAAAACTCACCTTTTTCAGAAGATGCCCCGTCTCAAAGAAAGAAGTCACTGCACGGATCACTTCATGCCCAATCACCCCCCAATGCCGTTGATAGAAGCTTGCAGTGAAACCATCCGGACCTAGAGATTTCATAGGGTTTATCTGCATCACTGCTTGCCTAACTTCCTCAGGATGTACAGGATGGACCAAGGATGCATTGTCCTCGGCCGTAACTCGTGGAGAGATCCAGTCTGTAACCTCACCCACAAGCGTCGACTGAGAAGATTCAAAAAGATGCTTAAAAACCCCCACAACAATGCCTCCAAGATCCTCCTCCTTTTCCCTCCATACTCCCCTCGCTTCAAACAAGCCCTTGATCTGATTATGCCGCCTTCTCTTGACAGTCTTAGAGTGAAAAAACTTAGAGTTCTTATCCCCTTCATTTAACCATTGAACCATGGACTGCAACTTCCAATAAACTTCATTGTCAAGCACTGCTTGTTTCAAGTGTAACGACCCCTGACATTTAATTCATAAATTGTTGTAATTTAATTTGGGAAAAGACGAAATTACCCTTGGTTTTAAAGGGGGCGCGGAAGTCAATTTTGTGTGGAGCCATTTGACAGTTCTTGCGGGTACCGTTGCGTAAGTCTCGAACTCACAAGTTCGTAGACAGACGGCACGCGAAAAATGGAGACCGTGCGAGGAATTGTCGGGTCTCGATTGTGTAGGGGCATTTTAGTCATTTTTCTTTGGGAGGTATATAAATCCAAAGCGGTACAATCATTCTGCATGATTCTCATTTTCTTAGTTTCTATTACATAGACCCATGTCCCCTTCACAGACCTGCGATCGAAACCGACACCGACCGAAAACCAAAAGAAACTTGAATTCGGACCTTCAAATCCAAGGTACCTTGACACTTTTCATCCACACCATCACCTTCTCCTCTTCTTCGCGAGCATAACCATACCCACCACCGAAGGAGGCAGTCGTGGGAGGCGCCGATCGGAGGAAAAAGGAACCGAAGGCTTCCGATCAATTTTTCGACCAGTACAGGTACAAGTTTAGAGTTTTGAGTTCAATTTTGAGTTCCTGGGATTGAGTAGATGAATTTAGACATAAAATTCGTGAAAAACGGTTGAGTTTTGAAGAAGGTAGGAAAGCTTGAAGATCGGCCGGAAATGGTAGTTTCCAGCGACGACGGCGGCGGCGCGGCCGTCTTCTCCGGGGAGATTCCGGCAAGCTCTGGTGGTTCACTGGCGACCAGTCAAGTTGAGTTGAATTGGGTCGGGTCGAGTCAGATCGGGTCGAGTCAGACCGGGTCAAGACGAGTTGGATCGGGTCAGTGAGTAGTGCACTGTAGCAGGCGCGTGGCCGGCGTGTGCCGCGTGGTCCAGCCTTCCGTCGACGTGTGGCGGTGCGTGGGGCCGTGTTTGTGGTCACGACAACGCGTGTCCGTTAGTTTTCGATGTTTCAGACCTTTTGGCATAGGTTTCCGGTTAATCGGATGTCATTTTGGGGTAGTTTTGGACGTTCGAAGTGGCTGCATTTTAGTGTAACGCGAGCGGTTTTTCCGGGGTTTAGGGAGTTTCAATATAGGATTTCTAAATATCGTTAGTAATCCCGATCATTACTTTTGACAGGCAGTACTGCTCCGGACACTGCAGAGGAGCGTACAACTCGGGATTGAGCTATCGGTGAGTGGACTTTGGTTTATAAATTGTAATGCATGCATAAAGGTATCTTTGATTTCAATGCTATTATATATTGTTGTGATATGTTTCCGGGATTTAGAACTTATTACTGGACACAGGTTTTACATATTTCAGTGAAAATATGTTTTGAGGAAATGGCATGGTTTTTGGATTCGATTTTGATATCGTTTTAATGTGGTAATTATTGAGTCCATGGTTTTAGACCCGTATTTATGATTTTACTGGATTTGGCCATAAATGATTTTTCAATGAATTTGGCTTAGGCCAAGAAACAAGGATTTCAAAACACGGATTTTGGTTTTCACTGGTTTTTCTGTCCCCGAGGGTCAAGGTTTTCTCTGACTGGCATTGAGGAGTTTTGCTCTGCTGGTTGCGAGGGCTCCGACACTGGTGTTGAGGGGTTTTGCTCTGCCGGGCCGCGAGGGTTGTTTACGTGTAGCACAGGGCTCTGCACAACTCGAGATATATCGGGTGTGTGGAGGGTATTTCAGGAACAGTGGATTATGTTATGTTTTGATATACATTTTGTGTTCAGGTTAATTACAAAGGATTTTTAAACTCCTGTGAAGAGGATTTTCAAACCATATTGTGGACCACGGTGTGTTTTTCATTATACAGATTTTATGTAGGTCAAACAAAATGGTTTTATAGGAACATGGAATTCCAGTGATTTTCAGATGATGTTTTATTATTATAAACTGTTTTATGTGATGCATGCATGATTTTATCTGTGGAGAGGGAAAAAGGTATTTTTCCGCGGAAATAGTTTTAATTGATTATTTTTGTCCACTCACAATTTTGATGTTTTAAATCCCCTCCAGGCTATTGAGTTGACGTGGGCAGATCCAGAGGCAGAGGCATTACAGTTTAACTGCGCGTTTACCGAGAGTAGGATATTTACCTGTGTATTAATTTATCCTACCTAGATGCTCAGATAAATCTGCTGGATTGTTTGTAATTATTGGTAGATATTTCGTTGAGAGGTTGGGTTGTTGGAATTTTGTGTGCTATATGATCCCTTGTCTGACATGTGGAAGATTGTTAACTAGTTTATAAGGGGAAATTCTGCCGGATTTTTGGCAGAATTCTCATAATTGTTTGCCAGGGCTTAAGGGTATTTTGGGTATTTTGTTTGGTTGTCAGACGGGAGCATGACCTTTTCCGGGTTTCGAGGGAAAATTCGGGATGGGTCCTGTCATCAAGTCTGCTTCAACAGAACCCACCCGCTGCCCATCATAATCAGCAGCCTGATAACAGTCCCGTAATTGCTCTTTTAGCTGATCAATTGCCACCTGAGCGTTCCCGTTCTCCTTCTTCTGCCAAACCAGAAGGCCCTTACGAATCGCTTTTAATTTTTCCGTCACTCGGTAACAAGGAGAGCCTACCAGGTGTTTGCTCCCATTCCCTCTTAACCACCTCCTCACAATGGGCTTTTTTATTCCACCAGGGATCATAAATAAATCTAGGTCGACGTTTCCCAGCACCAGGACAAGTATCCACCGCCAACATTAAGTGATCAGACCCTGATAATAAAATGTGAGTGACCGTTGCATGTGGTTACGATCTAACCTAAGAGTCCGTAGCTAAACCCATGTCCAACTTGGCTTGAACAAACCTATTCTCCCTCTTGTTGCGCCATGTAAAAGGGTGTCCCGTATATCCCAAGTCTAGTAGCTGCCCATCAGCCACAAAGGACCAGAACGTTTTCATACTAGTGGCAGACCTTGTAATCCTACCCTCTTTCTCACTAGCACAAAGGACATCGTTAAAGTCCCCTAGTAATAAACAAGACTCAGATTCCCGTCTCAATCTAGTACGCAAAAGGTCCCATTGCCTCGCCCTTTTTCCCATCATCAGTACTGGCATAAATACAAAACAATCGCCATTTACACCTACAATCCTCATCAGTTACCAACACTTCAATAACAAATTCTGTAGTTTTTACAAGCTCCACCAGCCCTGCAAATTTCTAGAAAACACAAAGGCTGCCACTAAGCCCTCTCGGCTCCACGACATGCATAAAGTCCATACCTAGTCGTCCTTGCAAATACCGAAACTTTACACTTTTGTTTTTCGTCTCTAGTAACACCACTGCACTAGGTTGGAGAAGCCTATTTTGCTCCTCCAAATCATGAATTGTCAGGGCACCACCGATGCCCTGACAATTCCAGCAGAGAATTCACATCTTTCTACAGCTCCTGGGGAGAGGTGGAAACATCACCCCTCCGCTCAAGAGACCCATCAAGGGAGGTCCCGACCACCTGAGAAGACGAAACAACAAACTCCACATGTCTACGCTTGGCCACTCTACGACCAACAATGTCACCCCCATCGAAAGCCTCCCTAGCCTCACTATCCCCTCCATGACTGCTGCCCTCCTGCTGAATCAGAGTACTAATCCTAGGCTTCCTTCCACGTTTACAGGGACGCTGAACGAGATTCAAATTGTCAATAATTGGTGCAAAAAGAAATGGTTCTGAACACTGAATCTCCGAATCCTTCCCCGCCACTGTTTCCACTGCAGCCTTATCACCAAACACAGCCCCTACTCATATTCCAGCCACAACACGCCCAACCTCGCTTCTGCCAACACTACTATGCTCAACCGCATCACCCTGATCAGATGTCGCCCCTCTCTCTACTACACGCACACTGGTATTTCCACTTATCAGCCCCCCCTTCCAATCCTCCCTTCATCAAAAGCTGCAGCTAGGTGCCGCCGAAGGCCCTCAGCCGCCTCCTGTTCCCGCTGAATATGAGAAGCAAGGCTAGACGCCACACCATCCCCGCGTCGTGCCCTATCTCTTGCATTTTCCCTCCGACCACGCCGGACCACACTCCGTAGTACATTCCCACGCAGGTCAGATGTGGCCTCCAAATTTTTAAAAGCCAACACGAGTTCTCTATCCGCTTCTCTAACTGCACCATGTTGCGTGCCCATATCCTCTACACAGTGCCTGGTCATGTGGCCAAGCAACCCACAAACCAAACAATATGTCAGTAGGAACTCATATTGGAATCCCACCCAAGTATCACCCACCTCTGGGAACTCAACCTTCGCCCCTCGCATCAAAGGTTTACAGATATTGATCTTGATTCTGGCCCGAACAAAATGACCGATACACTCCTTGCCTCCCGACTTGTCCACCTCAAGAAATGAACCAAGCAATCCCCCAATTTTCTCCACATCCCTAATAGTCATGCATAGGGTTGGAAAATTATGCATCTGAACCCATAAGTTGCACCAGTCTAACCGCATCGTTCTAGGGTTCCTTGATCGCGTACCTTCCTCCACAAGAACCAACGCTTCATCAAAGGACCACGGCTGCATATCCAATACCCTTCGCACATCATGTAGACAAGCAAATCGAGCCAGGAAATGCTTCTCACCGATATAGTTGATGAGAACCCCCTCCTTCCCCTTCCACAGTCCCCTAAACAAGGAGACAAAGGCATCCTAGTTCGCGGACCTGTGGGTGAGGACCTCGGCGATCACACAGAACTGAAACCCCAAATTTTTACCAACCATTCAAAAATCCTAATTGAATATATCTAAACTTTTAGAGATATTTAAACTCTACAAGGGCGTGTTTACTTAGGGGTAATGAGAATCAAATCCAAGGCAATGATTCCTATTACGGAGTACTCATGCGTTTACTTGCACAATTAGATCTTTTAACATGTGAGCCCCACTTGAAATCCTTAATGTCATTACCTCAAAATGGGTAATGCGATTCACTAGGGGGAGGTGTTAATAATTCCCATTACCTATTTTAATTTTTTGATGTAGCAAAATTGCCCTACAACTTTTATAGTAATTACAGCCTTTAGTCACAATAAATTTACGCATACCTTAATTTTCTTCTGAATGCTTCAATACTCTAATGGTTTAACCTTTCAATTCTCCATACGCTTTTCTTGCTCCAGACGCTTTTTTTGCTCAAAAGTATGAGAGTACGTTATTTTTGTTTTTTGTCTTCAACTCTCCTTCACACCTCACCCTGGTTGAGTTTAATTTATTTATGTATTTAAAATATTGTCGGTGTATTCTTTTGTGGCTGCTGGGGTTGGTGTGTGTTCAGAGAATGATCAGACAAGAAAACGAGATGCTGAAAACTAAAGGGTATTTTAGTAATCAATTAATTTTTATTCCGATTCATAACGGTTAGTAAACAACAACAATGAAAATCAATCCCATACTGTTTTAATTATATATAGTTAGTAAACAACTCAATGAGAATGATTACCCCATTCTCTGATTGCCCTCTTCTCCAATTGCTTACTTCTCCCATTACCTACTATTCTCATTCCTAATAAGTAAATGTTCCCTAAATATTTCAATTGAATACACCTCACTAAATAAAAATATTGAAATGAGAGAGGTTCCCGATAAGTGATAAACAAGTAATTTCCTATTAATAAAGACTTGTAATAATGTCTCTAGTCAACAATTAGGTAATGGGGGGTAAGATAATACTGGATCTTGAGCATCTGCATTTAGCCGCATTTCGACTCATCTCAGACATTAATTTAATCTAACTATTTAAAACAAGACACATCATCAAGGTTTTAGTGATTTTTTATTTTTCTATTAACATTCTTATAAAATTCTACTTTATTCTTAAATAAAAATAAAAAACTTATAACTTTTTTTTTAAATAAAAACTCAATAGGAACCCAGTAAAACCTAATCATCTGCGCCTCATCTTCATCATCCTCTTCGATTGTCTTTGTTCCGTCCAACTTTCCAAAGCTACGAACTCCAAACAAGTATACCTTGTTCATTATTGGGATTTAGACTTCATAGTTGAATATAATATAATATGATCAGAGTTCTAAAGATTGGACGTCATAAACTAATTTTCCGTCTCTAATTTGATCGAGGAGAGAGAGAGTACCTATGAACAAGAGAGAGGAAGAAAAAGAGAGAAACTTATATACGGTGGTGGAGGCTGTCTTTGTACTATCGTTTGTGTTCAATAAATTTTTATTTAGTAAGGTTGTAGATTTCTGTATAATTTTTTTTTCCAGAATTCTGAATGAAATTCATTTTGAGTATTCAATTCTTAATAATTATTTGTTTTTGTAATTTTGGAGTGATAACATAATTGTTAATAAATTAATAAAAATTAAATTAAAATTTTGATGATGTGTCTAATTTTAAATGGTTAGATTAAAATAATAATTGAGATTATTCGAAATGCAGCTAAATGCGTGAAAACTAAATACAAAGACTCGTTGTCCGATAATACTAATCCATCTCAACAAGTAATCTCCTATTAATAAAGACCTGCCATTTCGGTTGTAAGCACGTAAGTGAATCAAGTGGATCCTAACGTGAAGGAAGGTCTCCATGTACATTGCATAAAAAAGATGCTAATTTGTATATATCAAGTCGATTCCTGGAATAATAACCCATAATACCCCTCCCTATATATAAATTTAGTAATAAAATATGTTTCCATTTTCAGCATGTATTTAACCGTTTATTATGACGTGTCTAAACAACATCAGCATCATTATCATTAATTTTTTTTGTTAACTAAGAAAACATATTTCAGACGCTCCACATTGGATGTGCTTGAAACATGAAAATTCCGTCTCGTACCCTGGTCTCAGTAGGCAAGAGAATGTTAATCAGGAACTCGCGAAGCAGTCGAGGGATTGAATAGCTGATTATTCATGCATTTGTAGTTACATACCATAGTCCTCCACTCAAATCAACTCCTCTAAGTCCCTGAAAACTGGCCACACGAAAATATCCCAAGAGAAATTGAACTTAAAATTTGAGACATTCCAAACTTGTGCCTTTACCACTTAGACCACTCTCGGTGGTTAACATTTGTTTCAATTTGCTAGCAAGATTGCAAGAACCATTGGCTTTATATTGGCTCACATATTTTTTCTAAGATTTGACATATTGTTCTTTCAAATATAATACATTTTTTCTTCCAAATAATGCACTAATGCATCCTTTTCAAGTTAAGTATTAGATACCACTTTTATAGAAATATTATAAGTGCCATCATATCAACCACCAGTACTTTCTCAAGATGCTTATATTTTGTAATTGCAGCATTGTTTCTTCCCAATTAATTGTTTGTCCAAAACAAAAAGAAAAAAACTAGAATAAACATGAAGAATACTCTCCATTATAATGTACCAATATAAAATGACACATGCTAATCGAAAAGAAGAGCTTTCCCTTTTTTTCTTTCTCTAAAGCCAATATTTGACCAAAGGGTACTGTTAAAATTTAAAAATAAAAGTTGAAATATAGAATTGATTATTTCTCTGAGGTCATGGAGTATGATGCACTAATAGGAGTAGGATATGTATGAGCTTGGTAATTGATTCTGTGCTTAACTTTATGAAAAAGTTGCAGTAAAAAGACAGCTAAAAGGGGTTGAAATATTATAGAAAATTTGCCTGTTGATTGCATCATTGACTGTTCAAGTGAGATGCCAAGAATTTAACCATGTCTAATTGTCTATCCACCAAAATGGGAAGGGGGTTGGTTGGCCTATATATACATTATGACTCTAGCTAACTACATTATGTGCTTTGAATCACAGTCTAACTATATATATATATATATCATGAACTGCAAGGGACAATGGAAGCCTGTTGTTGCCATGCTGGTCATTAACCTTGCATTTGCTGTGGTCAATATACTTCTCAAGAAGACTCTTGATGGAGGATTGAAGGGTTTGACCATCGTTACTTATCGACAGTTGGTTTCCTTCGTTTTCTTGACTCCTATAGCCTTCTTTTGGGAAAGGTATAGTTGTTATATGAATCATATTCGTTAATATTGTGATTAGTAAATATGGTATATAATTTTATGCGAGTCGTACGTAAATATCTAGTTCATTTTCGTGCAGTAAAAATAGATCAGAGCTTACATCGCGCATTCTATGCCACCTTTTCTTCAGTGCTCTTGTTGGGTTAGTAATGGCATTGCCAATTGATAAGGTCTCTCTAACGTTTTTTCTTCATTTGATTGAGAAATTTTGGCAAAATACTTGTGTTTTTCAGGCTAACGTTCACACAATATTTCTTTCTTCTTGGACTCCAATACACCTCAGCTACATATTCTTGTGCATTCATCAACATGGTGCCTGTGAACACTTTCCTATTGGCACTCCCATTTGGGTAAAGTCAATTAAATTAGTTCCCTAATTGCTTTGATTATTGATTCAAATTACCCATAAATTTTTTTTAATAAACTTCATTTTCTTGGACTAATTAATTAATTTCCCAGTCTGGAGAAAGTGAACATAAAGAGCAAGGGTGGCATAGCCAAAATCTTGGGTGCCTTGATATGTATTGGTGGAGCTTTATCACTGACCTTATACAAAGGCATGCCACTAACCAACCCTAACTCCCAAGACACACTTCAAATGCAAAACCATGCCAATAACACAATGACTTCAGCTAACAAGACACAGAGATGGGCAGTTGGTTCAGTATTTTTAGCCGCTGGCTGCCTCTTGTGGTCATCCTGGTTCCTCATCCAAGCCAAAATCGGCAAGAGCTACCCTTTCCAATACTCTAGCACCGCGATAATGTCATTTTTCGGGGCCATTCAATCCGCCATCTTGTGCCTCATCACTCAGAGGGACATCACCATGTCAATGTGGGCGCTCAAGGGAAAGCTAGAGATCTTAAGTGTCATATATGCTGTGAGTATTTTTGCTTCATTAGTTACCACATGTGTTTGATAATTTTGATTTTTTTTGTCGTAACTTTTTCGAGAATTCATGACATCTAAATGTGGGCTTGAGAGTGCAGGGAGCAGTTGGATCAGGGTTGTGCTATGTAGGGATGTCATGGTGTGTGAAACAGAAGGGTGCACTCTTCACATCAGCATTTACTCCCAGCTTGCAGATATTTGTGGCCATTTTTGACTCTTCTTTCTTGCATGAACCAATTTATCTTGGAAGGTAATTAATTCACTCTACGACATAATTTTGAGCATAATAATCTTGTTTTTCTGTTGCTAATTAAAGTTTTGGGATTATTGATCAGTGTGGTGGGATCTGTCCTGGTCATAATTGGGATGTATATTTTACTGTGGGGTAAAAGCAATGATCCAAAGGAAATTGTGGTCAAACAGGCACAAGCAGCTGAAAATCAAGATGAAGAATTTGGTTCAATGCCACAAGCAGCTAGGCATGTTCCCTGACACAAACAAATAATAACCATATGTAACTTTTAGGTTTTAACTTTCTGCCACAGTAAATTCAGTAACCAGATCAAAGTTGTAACCACATTTTTTTTTTACTATATGCTTATTTTTACAAGAGAACGAGAGATCTTCTCTTCTAGCAGCTTGGCTTCTGCGTAGCTTTCTAATTGCGGTTTTGCACCTTCTGTGATTCAAGGATATTATGGTCAATCTGCTGATTCAGGTAGAGGGTAGTTACCTCATATGGTCTGGACTCTATTTGGGCTTTTTGATAGGATACTGTTGTTCTGGGCTGGAACATTATCTCATCTCCTTGTCTTCTTCACAAAAAATAAGGACAAATTATACTTTATTATCATGTGATGTACATCAAGTTACACGATTATACATATTACTTTCAAATATTGAGAAGTTGGAATTGAAACTGTCACGTAGATATTCACCTTTTGCATACTGCAGTTAATAGTGCAACTGATTTCTACTTGTTAGATGCCCAAGAGAGTACATTAGTCCTTATTGTAAATGTCTAGCTAGATGTGCTCTTCAAGTCATCCCCACTTTGTTCCTAATCACAATCACATAATATATAAACAAGAATTTTCTAGTGACCGAAATACTTATAGACTTGCCAGAATCTATAGAAATTTCTAGAAAGTATTTCAATCTTGTTTGGGGCATTAGTTTCTTGGTTCTTAACCTTTTCAAGTTATTCAAAAGGCTAAATTGAATAAAATTTCATGTAAATATGATTGGTATAATTAATTCAGATCTAAGCCTCCTACTTTATTGCGTTTGGGTTTTTCAAATAAACCGACGATGGACGTAGCCAAAGTGAAAAATGAGTTCATCATTCATTCTCTCCCACCCTAGACTTCCATGATTATTTTTCCTCCACAAAACAAATAATGAAATTACGAGAATATGATGGCACTACAATTTGTCGTTTTAGAATATATAGTTGGACAATTTTTTTAAATAAGGGAAAGTTAAGTTTAGTTTGAAATGGTTTTTGAGAAAGTAGGTATTTTGAAATATCTTACCATTGCTATGTCAGCAATTTCTGAAAAAATAATATAATGCAACAAACTCTTGGCTATATTCAAATAATGTTTTTTTATAATAAAAATAAATAAACGAATACAATGTCTTGTAGACATAAAATATGCATGAGGGTCTAATTATGACACTTTTGTTGAACGAGTCAGAACTGTAATTGAAATATAAAACTAGTATGGAATTATGGCAAAAGCATAAAAAGTCTAACTATGCCATTTGTAGACTTAGACGTCATTAATCAGACGACAATTTATGCTAAATATGATATCTTATTCTGACAGATGACGATTTAAACTAAAATCGTCATATATTATAGTGTAGAAACAACAATTTTTTTTTATTAAATGTGGTCTATGTGATAAGCGGGAATGAAAATTTTCCCCAAAGCTGATAGCTGCAAAGGTAAAAACTAAAAAAAGTTAGAAAACACGCAAAACACTGTAGCGTTAAAAAAAAATTAGAAGGATTCGCCTTCGCTCCTCAGTCGGACATCCTGAACTCTCTTTCTAAACAAACACTCTGCCTTCTCTCTAACTTCAAACACAGCCGGCCCTAATTTGGGGTGGAGGCGCTTTGGTTCTCTGCCGATTGGTGGTGGATCAAAGTAGCCTCCACCTCCCAATCCTTCCCTTGCCTTCCTCCCTTCCTGTCTTCCATCCTTCCTTCCCTATTGTCTATCTTTTGGACATCATCTCTATGGATCTCCTCCCTCCTTCGTAGGTGAGTGGTGACGGCTCATTTGCCTTGCATTCGTGACGGTCGCTCCGTTCGGTAGACTCGGCATGGTCGTCGTCGTGAGGATCCTTTGAGATGCGATCTAGGTGCACTACAATTTGTTCAAACTCTCTTGTCTCTCTAATCGAAGTCTCGAGCCCGGAAACCCTAACAATCTATCCTCTCCTCCCTGAATAGACGGAGCGCACAGTGCAATCTCTCATCGAACAATGGAACATTACATCTCTGGTTTGTACGTTCTTGTAATTATTTTTTCGTCTTTGATTTTGCTTAGTTCATCAGCATTGCTTTCTAATGCCAGTTCATAAGCTTGTTTCATCTGAATTGCTCTATTCTTTATGGGCTGTGATTTGTTTTTGTTTTTTACTTAATTTTCAGTTTGGAAATTTAGGGTTTCTGATTTTCTCTGTACAATTGGGAATTCTATCACAAGCTAGTAGAAACCTAGAACAACAACTGGACCATAGCATAATTCTAAATTTGAACTGGCGTTCAATTGTTAATCGCAAACTCAACCCCAGATAGTGTGCTAGTGTCCATTTGATCCTTCACCATGAAACGAGGGCACTCTGAAATCAGAATCATCACCCCCTCTTATGGGCCGCCTTAATCCAGATATTTTTCTGAATTTAGATTTTGAGGAGGAGAGAGGTAGTTTGTAGATTGAGTGAGGCGGAGACCGAACCTGATAGCAATAATGATGAGGTGCAATTTCAAGTTTTGATTTTTTTCAATTTGATTTATTTACATTTCCGTAGCCGATTTTAGGTTTTGCTCCAGGTTGTAGATTTATGATGTAGATTAATGATTTTATGATTTATGATTTTCTGATTTTATGGTTGAAGGTGGTGGTTTCTGTGATATCTGTGTAATGATCTGGGATTCTAACTAGTTGACTGCTATGATTCTCAGGACAAGAAGGTGCTGAGTTCTACTTAACGTTTGATTGTATTTTCTATTCTTCACAGGGTTATTCTTCCCAGAAAGCTTCTGCGAATCCTTTCATTAGTTTACTTATAAACTTAAGCATTGCGCGATTACCATTCTAGCATTTGTAGTTCGTTAGTTGGTGTTGGGAAAGGATGATGCATATCTGACTGAAATCAGTTTATTGATATCTCGTTGCTATGCATGTTGCAACCAATATGAAAAAGGTTGTAAGGAACCTCATTTGTTTTCATAGAAACATTTTGACTTCATTATTGGTTTACATGTGCAAACACTTGGGTTACAGGCTGCATATGATGTTGAAGCTGAAAAACATGAGAGGGCACTTGTTCTGCAGCTACTACAGCTATTCAGATCTGATGGTTCTAGTGGTGGCAAAGAGGTTCTCCATTTTTTTATTAGCTTTCGATGTGTGAAGTTGAATTATGTTGATTTAGTTGTACAAAATTTTCTTCTCTTTGTAGTGGTGGCTGGATCTAGATCTAAACTAGTGAGGTGGCCGGCTTCAACCCGCGGCTGCACCAGCTCTTTCCCTTGGCTGTGTCTACAGCGGTGATGGCTGTAGCAGCGGCTGTGTCATGCGACATCGGAGATGGCTGTGGCTCTTGCCCTCGACTCCGCCGTTGCTGCGATTTGTTTATTGAAATTGATGTCCATCACAATAGTGTCCTCCTTCAGTGCTCATCTCACGAGAAAGGATGTCGTCCTAATATCAATTGGTTCTAATTCCATTTTTTTCTCGCTTGTAATAGCAATCACACGCACATTGGTTTAGTTTTGAATTGATCAATTATTAAATTCTTTTTTGTTATGGATAATTACTTGTTTCTGTAATTTGGGCAGTGATGATTCTCATTGATATTAATGGGTAATTTGCGTCTGAAAATTCATTGATGTTTTATCTATCACCTTGGAGAACTGATGCCCCTGTTCTTTTCTTACTTTTATTTATCAAAAGTAATTATGGGCTTTGTAACATGGATACTGTTTGCTCATTCTGTGTGTGTTTAATCTCATGGATACTGTTTACTCATTCATATCTGTGTGTGTTTATTTTTTCAGTGAAATTAAGGAGAGAATTAAGAACACTAAGGACGATAAGAAGGCAAAGATGGCTGAATTGGTGTCCAAGTCAAAGGGTCAGGCCAAGGGTAATGTGCCGAAGAATGCTGCCTCCAAGGCTCCCAAGCTCGGAGGTGGTGGTGGAAAGCGATGAGTTTTCTTCTTCTACCATCTTCACCTTGTTATCTCTAATTACAGTTTCTCATAGACAATTAAGTTCTTTTAATTTCAGGAGTTCTCTACTAGTTAACAAAGCATCTACCAGGAGAATACAATTTCTTTAAAGGTAACTAATCATCTCCTCAGTTCTCTACTAGTTTTGTGGTGGATTGAGATTGAGTGTAATTTTAAAGCCAAGCAGTTTCTTTTTTAATTATATTTGTATTATTTTCTTTTCAAGGTTGGTTTGGGAAGTATGGAGAAGAGAAAAGGCATACTTGGTAGTTCTGCTGGTAAGGTTTAACCAGACAACTTGTGATGCAAAGTATAGTTTGACTTAGCCAAATTTGGTTTATATTATCTATTGTTTCTGTTTAATTTGTTCTCCTTGGGAGCACTTACTTTGATATTCAGATTGGGAAATTCTTAATAATATCTTTTACTTTTTACCTTAAAAAAGAAAGAATCAAGCCTGATCTGGTTTGATTCTTGTCTTTGTTTATTACTTAAGTAAAGAAAAGTTGTGACCTTGAAAATAATCAAGTTATCTGCATTTTTTGGATATATGAATGAGATGATGTTTTTCTGCATTCTCTGCATTTTTTTGGATATGAATGAACTGATGTTTGGACCTTATGTTCTCTTCATTCTCTGTATGAATATGAATGAGCTGATGGTTTTTGGACCTTATGTTTGACTGAATTTTTTTTTAATATTTTAGTGGGAGAAGAGAACAACTTGCACTTAAACGCAGAAGTTGATGAAGTGCGTGTTGAGTGGGCAGATTTTTTAGGGAACTATGTAGCGTAGGCCGGTTTAGGTAGCTTGAAATGACTAGTTACAATTGAATTGAATCTTAATTTTGCCACATTATTTTGGTTATATCTTGAGGCATGCACTGACTTGGCTAGATAGACTTGTATTTTTGGGGAGATTGCAAAAAATTTAATATATTTTCGGGTGTCTTTTTGGCTTTTAGATGATTTATTTATAAGAATAACTTTGGATGGATTTGCTTCAAAGATTTATAAATGTCACTTTTTTTTTATTTCAAAAGAATTTATAAATGTGACTCAAAGTAATCTATAATACAAATTAAATTATGGAGGGAAATTAATGGAAATAGAACACTTTTTACAAATTTATTCAAAAATAGAACACTCAGAAATCTGTTTATAAAAATGGAATCTATATATAGTTTATGGTAATCTTATAGTAATCAGCTGAGAGAAATTAGAAGAGAGGTCATTGGGATGGAGGACCTGGCAAAAATTCCTCTATGCATTTGAAAAATTCACAGCATCTTCTATCTTCCTCTCATCTTCAAGGAGGTGGTTTCATTTTTGCATTCTATCTTCCTCACATCCTCTATCTTCCTCTCATCTTTCTCAATCCTATGTTTGATTGTTGTTAAGGTGGATGAACCACAAGTGTTGGGCATTCAAGAAATTAAAGCAAATAACCAATTGGGGAGTGAGGAAGATGAATTTGCAGGTGTGAGGTCGGGAAGATGATGCTGGGTTGAAGGTCATAAAAACCCACAAGAATTTGTAGATCTAGTCTAATAGTGCTCCACTGGTTTAGATCTAGTCTTATAGTCCGGTAGTGTCATCGTAGTTAGTGTAATGAGAACCATGTATCTTTTTCTGTCCTCATAGTCAGGTAGTGTCCTCTTTTGATTTTGATTTTGATTTTCACACAAGTGCGAGTCTTTCTGTCCTCATAGTCAGGACCTCATAGTCAGGTAGTGTCCTCTTTTGATTTTGAATTTGATTTTCACACAAGTGCAAGTCTTTCTGTCCTCATAGTCAGGTAGTGTCTTCATAGTCAAGTAATGTCCTCTTTTGATTTTGATTTTCACACAAGTGTGAGTCTTTCTGTCATCACAGTCAGGTAATGTCCTCATAGTCAGGTAGTGTCATTTTTTTTTTTTTGATTTTGATTTTCACACAAGTGTGAGTCTTTCCGTCCTCATAGTTAGGTAATGTCCTCATAGTCAGGTAGTGTCATCTTTTGATTTTGATTTTGATTTTCACACAAGTGTGAGTCTTTCTGTCCTTATAGTCAGGTAGTGTCCTCATAGTCAAGTAGTGTCCTCTTTTGATTTTGATTTTCACACAAGTGTGAGTCTTTCTGTTCTCATAGTCAGTGCAGTGAGAATTTGATGTTTCGGTCTGAAATTCTCATTACCCTGACTATGAAGATACTACCGGACTATAAGACTAGATCTACAACACTTGTGGTTCATCCATCTTAACAAAAATCAAACATATGCTTGAGGAAGATGAGAGGAAGATGAGAGAAGATGAGAGGAAAATGAGAGGAAGATGAGAGAAGATGAGAAACTTTAAAACAAACAATTATTGTTCCTTTTCCAAAACCCAAAAAGAAAAAACAGAAAAACCAAACATCACAGCATACTCAGTCAAAATTTGGAGCAAATCTAACCAGAAACTATAGAACCCACAAGATCCTTCAAGTATACGAGGTTGAGTTAAGCAAGATCTGAAACTTACCTAGCAAATGTTGACCTTCTAAACCCCAAAATCTACCATTCCTGGAAGAAGACCAAAACATGAACCTGAAACCATGATACAAAGATAGCAAATACCCAGACGAAAAAATGGAAGCTTTCTGAAAAAAGTTGCAGAAAGATTAAAGATTTAAACAAAAATAGATAGTGGGAGAGAAAGAGAGAAGATGAGAGGAAGATGAGAGAAGTTTTTCTCAGCTGGTTACTACAAGGTTATCATAAACTATATATAGGTTTTATTTTTGTAAACAGATTTTTGAGTGTTCTATTTTTGAATAAATTTGTGCAAAGTGTTCTATTTCTATCAATTTCCCAATCATGAAATATGATTATAGGTACAACACTAGTCTTATCTCAGACGATGGTGAAAATCTATCGTCTACAACTAACATAGACGACAATTTTATTAAAAATCGTTGTTTGGTTATATTCTAGACGACAGCTAAAAACCGTGGTCTAGAATATAATCAGAGGACACGACAATTTTCAAAAAAACCATCGTCTGATTATACTCTAGACGACGATTTTTACATTCTAGACGACAGCTAAAAACTGTCGTCTAGAATATAATCAGACGACGCGACGGTTTTTCAAAAAAATTGTCGTCTGATTATATTAAAGACGACGGTTAATAAGCGTTGTCTGATATTGCTCATATAGACGTCAGTCACATATACGACACTTTTTTTATACATTTAGACGACAGTTTTTTACTGTCGTCTAGGGGCAAAAATGCCATAATTAATATACTCATCCTATAAATAGAGGCAACATATTTATGATTCTTATAAAGTTCAATCTATTGAGTATGTTTTCCTCACAACAGTTAATTCATTTAAAATTTTTTGTTTTGATCTTTTTTTGTCCATGAGATATATGGAGTTTATGCACCTTCTGTTCTAGGGTATAAATGTTTTCATCAGGAATAATTTCTAGCTAATTGGTATTATGAAGACAAATAGATATATTATTAACACAAATAGTATCTAAAGAAAATCCAAATTCAATATACCGAAGTGCATTACTTAATTACACATCTAAATCAATAGAAGAACAAAATGCTTCTATATATGGGCTAGCACGAGGTTGGAAATATATTTGGAAAGGCTCGCGTTACGGATCTTGTGATTACTGTATCAATGGAGCAGTCCTAAATCTTCGTACGTTTTGCTTGCTTAGTCGAGGTGCTATAATTTGAATGGTAGGTTGTCTCTTAATTTCTTAAATACACTGATTCAATTTTTTTTTGGTATCTGGGACATAGATAATGCGATTTATGTGATAAATGTCAACCCATAGTTGATGATCCCAAGTTTATTCAAGATAGCACTAACAAGTTATTCACTAGATTAAGTCATAAAGTTGTTCAAGGATCGTTGCATGCTAATGGGGCAATGCGAGTAATATATGGGAAACAAATTTTTGGGACACTTGAATGTACATGGGACGTTTCTAAAGAAGAACGGTGCCTTGATGTTGGAATAAGAGAACTGCAGAAACGTAGTAATATATGGAACGTGAGGAGGAACTGCTCTTTGTGGAAGTTGTTATATCAAATTTGAATTTTACCATTTTTATGACCACAAAAATCGCCATCACAATTCCCAAAAAAAGAAAGAAAAGTTGTTAGTTTAAAATCCAGAAGTTGTTCGAGAATTGAGAAAAAAAATGAAAAAAAATAAGACTACGTTTGTAAGGCATGTACAAATTTTTGAGTTTGTAACTTAGTTTAAGGATCAATAAGAACGTCAGACGAGTTTGATAGAAATTTTGTTTTTTTATGCATTCTTATCTTTGATATAGTAAAAAATTACCTGAATTTTTATTTTACAATTTATCCTTATTTATTAAATAATTTTTTTTAAAGATTATTAGTCGAAGAGTAGTTTCGTCATAAATTTTTGATAAAACCTACTTACCCTCGTAGCTATATAATAATAAAAGAGTTAATTACACATACACCCCTGAAGTTTCTTATGTTTTCACAAACACCCCTCATATTTCGACATTACACAAACAAGGCGCATAACCTCTTATGTTTAATGAAAGTTAATTATATTCTGACATTAGCATAAATTTTATTAATAATGACAAAATTACCCTTCATAGCAATCCTTGATGAAGATTAAGCTATCTCGTAACCAAACATTGTAACGACTCGTACCTAAAAATAAATTAATTTCGTAATTTTATTTATGAAAGGATGATTTTGCCCTTGAGAGTTAGAGGGTCCAGGAGTTACTTTTCGTTTGAAAATACTTTTGAAAGTTTATTTTGGAGTGTTGCGTAGGTCTCGAACCCACGAGTACGTAGACAGATGACACGAAAAATCGGAGTTCATACGAGAAAGTTACGGGTCTAAAATCGAGATGGGCAATTTGGTAATTTTAGAAACGTTCCACATATAAATACCTACTCACACTCTCTCTTCCCCTCATTGGTCAAAGCAACCACTCTCTCTCTTCTCTCACTCTCTCACCGACAAACACCCAAAACACGGCCATTGTTGCCATAGCCTAACGCTGGCGAGTCAGGCCCCAACACGAACCCGTTGGTACTGACCATTTAAACAGATGATGCGGTGGATGAAAAATCGAAGACCGAAAAGATTTAGCCACCGAAGCTTTCCGGCCATTTTTCGGCCACCACAAACGTTGCGGTTCCTAAGGCTGCAGAGAACCGGTCATCTCTTAGTTCAACTTGCTCGGATTTTTAGGTGAGTGGACTTTTGTTTTATTAAGTGATATGCATGCTTATTTATGGTTTTTAAAGATTTATTATTATTTATGAATTTCGATTATGAAGTACTATTGATTTGAAATGATTTGGGGCTTCGTCCCAGTTACACGTTTTGGGCTTTAACCCGGTTATACGATTTTTGGGCTACGATCCGAATTTAGTGATCCGACGCATGATATCGAGAATTCCATTATGTGCTCGTCGGAATATCAGCTTTGGCCGAGATATTGGGCTACGACCTGAGATATATGTTTCAACTAGAATATTGGACTTCGACCGAGATATTAGGCTACGACCCGGGATATTGGCTACGGCTGGGATATTGAGTTACAACTGGGATATTGAGTTACGACCCTAGATATTGGCGTATGGCCCGGGATATCGACTATGGCCGGGATATTGGGTTATGGCTTGGGATATTGGGCTACGACCCTAGATATCGGCTAAGGCTTGAGATATTGTGCTACGATCCAGGATATTAGGCTACAGCTCGGGATATCGACTAGCCGGGATATTGGGCTATGGCTTGGGATATTGGGCTACGACCTTATATATCGACTAAGGCCTGAGATATTGGGCTACAATCCAAGATATTGAGCTACGGCTCGGGATATCGACTAAGGCCGGGATATTTGGCTACGACCCGAGATATCAACTATAGCCGAGATATTGGGCTATGGCCTGGGATATTAGAGTACGACCCGGGATATCGACTTTGGCCAGGATATTGGGCTATGACCCGAGATATTGGGCTATGGCCTGAGATATTAGGTTATGGCCCGGGATATTAGGCTATGGCCTAAGATATTGGGCTACAACCCGGGATATTAGGCTATGACCCGTGATATCAGCTACAGTTGGGATATTAGGCTATGGCCCGGATATTGGGTTACGGCCCGAGATATCGGCTACGATCCGAGATATTGAGCTACGATCCGAGATATTGGGCTATGACTTGGGATATCGACCGGGATATTCGGGATATTAGGCTATGACTCGGGATATCGGTTATGACTGGGATATTGGACTACGGCCTGGGGTATTGTACTATGGCTTGAGAGATATGCTTTGGCTAGGATATTGGGCTACGACTCATGATTTCGGTCATGGCCGTGATATTGGCTACGACCCGAGTTATTTGGCTATACTGCCTAGGATATCGGCTTTGGCCGGAATATTGGGCACTGCCCGAGATATCGGCTTCGATCGAGATATTGGGCTGCGCCCCGGGATATTGGGCTACGGTCCAGGATTATTGGTTTCGACCGGGTTTATAAGTGGGTTTTCTTGGTAAGTTATATATATATATATATATATATATATATTGGATTTTAATATACATGCATGGATTTCTAACGATGAGGGGTTAGTATTATTAACCTGAATTTATATTTTAATTATTGTTCTTTTTGTCCATTCACTATTTTCTGTTTTGCGCCCCTTCAGGCTGTAGAGAGATGAGGACACGAGGCTAAGTAGAGGAATCATTCTTCCGATGTATTCATACTCTTGTAGGACTTTGCTGAACTTTTGTATTATATTTTCTACCTAGTATGCTATGATTACCGTCACGAGATTGTGTATTGAGATATATTTGTTGTTGGTTGGATTTTGGATTTTTGAGTTGGTTTGGATTGGATTTTTGTCAAACAGGTTAAGTTTTGGTTTGACCCTTTTACTGGGGAGGTTCTGTCAATTTTTCAGTAGAAGTATTAAGTTTTGGTTACGAGCATAAAGGTAAGCTAGGGAAGGCTTTGAAATTTCCAGAGTAATTAGAAGGGAGCAGGGCTTCTGACGGATTTCAAGAGGGAAATTTGAGAGGGGTCCTGTCAGTCACCCTACCTTCTCAGTAAAACAGATCAAACTTATTATTATCAAAATGATTTGAACTGTTTTAAAGACCCAACGTGCATTTTTTGCATTGGGCTCCTACATTAACTGATATAAATATCGGCTGGTCTACTACATTTTTCTTGACAAAAAGATAAAAAGATAGCTCCATGTGCTCTGATTCATTATGTGGATTCAAGGCAATCCAGGAGCACTACCAAAGTGTTTCAAAGAATGGTTATCCTAACTTAGGTCTGCTTCTAGCCTAAATCAACTTAAGTTAAATGGAGGAGATGCACGACCATTTTGAAAAAAGCTTACTACTTAAAAAGTTAACATGCATGTAGAACAAGCCACTTAGTCTCAAAATGCACCTAAAACTGCAATTTGCCTCACTTTACTCCCATAATAGTTACATCGTCAAATCTATTGCACCATTTACTTTAATGTTCATTAATACAAACCGATTTCTGTTAAGTCTGCTTATGTGGCAGTTAGGTAGTGTTGATGAAGAAATCGTCAGGATAGAAATTGACCCTTCAATCTCTACACACACAGTAAACACCTGAGGTTAAGGTTGAATCCCGAGCTGGGGGGTGTTCAACCAAGAACGCTCCGATACCTGAGTCAGCTCAATCTAGAGAGAAAACTGAAAAGCAATTATGAGGAATAATTGTGAGATACCTAAATTTTGAGGAGATGTCCTCTATTTATAGTGGAGACTTGTAGGTATTCGGAGCTTCTGATTGGTTGAAGGAATTTGTAATCAATAAGTAATCCTAATTAGGTAAGACTTAGGATTGAGTTTTAATAATAAATAATTCACAAGGAAGTTATTTATTACAAGTAGAAAAATGTTTCTAATTAAATAAGTAATCCTTTTTAAAAATGAAGTTTATTTATTAATTGAATCCTTATTGAATAAGGATCTCAAGGAGACATCTTATTATGAAGATATAATTACTTATTAATTAATATATTCTGCTAGTAAATATATTTAATTAATGTGTAATAATTATATTCCAATAATGACTTCACCATGGGCAAAGTTGTCATTATGTAAATTATGGGCCACGTATCAACTCCACAATTTTTGGACGAAATATGGTTCCACAAATGCCCCCACATCCCTTAGGAATTCATGGGATAGGGAAGTAGGTTTTGGAGTTTTATTAATCCATCGTCTTGTAGGAATAGGATTCCTTTTTTTTTTTAATTTTTTCTTATACAAATGTCTTTGTTTCAGTTTTACGTTTTTGATATTCCGGGAGCTACGAGAGTTCGATTGCAGTGATCCGAATACAGTCGAATTTCTTTTTTCGAGATGATTCCAACAAGGGGTGTGAAGACATGGTTTAGTCGGATTTTGGGAAACTCATCGTGTGGCAACGAGGAGGTTCCAATGATGAAACTTCATTCCGAGGGGAGCCTTGTGAGCTTAATGACAAGGTTGAATTTCAAGCATGGCTGAAAGTGCATAAGGATGCGTTCCCGGAGGGGGTTCATGTAGCGCTTGGCAATCGAGCGTCTTTGCATAAGGGTTTTAAAACTCAAATTCCAAAGGTGGCTCGATGGATAAAGTTCCATCCCTTGATAATTAATTGAGGGTTCAAGTTCCCGATGTCGGCACTCCTTTCCAAAATCTTGTTGAAGATAGGTTGTTGTCCCTTGCAATTGGACATTAATGCGTACTGTCACATTATATGTTTTGAAAGACTTAGCTAATTTTTTGGCTTGGAGCTTTCTGAAGATGAGTTCTGACACTTCTATTCGGTGACGATTACCTCCCAACCATCCAAGCCTAGCTGTGATCTTATTCCAGAGATAGAACTTTTCCAGAGGTCGTATTTTGATGATGGCTCATACAAAACTACGTGTCTCGAAGTTGGGGAAAATTGGGATCCCTGTTCCACTGGCGAGCTTCAGATTTCGTAGAGGTATGGTTGGGAGGATGAGTTGAATGCCAGTTTTGACTTTGATTCTGACTTTAAGAAGATTGAAAAAGCGTTGGAGATTCTGAACGAGTTTCGCGAGATGAGTTGGTTACTTATTCCCTTTAGAAGTTCTCCTGGGGGAATTCCAAGTGCAAATGTCATTGAGCGGTGGAAATCCAAGGCTGAGGCAGCGAAGTGTGGTAAGCGCAAATTCGTCAAACTCTCGTCTGACATTGTTAATAAATCTTCCAAGAAATTCAAAGTTACTCCGACGACTATCGAAATTCAGAGGCCGGTAGTCCTTGGGCTTAGGGCAAGCGGAGCCAAGGTGGGAGGCGTCCCAGCCGGGTCTAGGAAGGTCGGCGATGAGATTGTCGCGGTTCCCAAGGGCAGTGGCATGGCTGCCGTTTCTTGAGGAGGGGGAGGCTGTGTGCCTCCTGTGGCGCGCCAAGTTGCCGCATCACCGGGGGTGGTGAGGTCCAATGCCTCCGTTGGGGATCCAAGTGCTTTGGATAGTGTTTCTCGTGCTGACTTTGAAAAACGTCAAGCAGATTATGAGAAAATGAGGAAAGATTATGAATCTGTCCGGGTTTCACGAGTTAACCTTGGGCGAGAGAATACTCTGCTGTCACAAAAGCTTTCTTCTCTTGAAAAGTGGGGACTTAGATTCTTTTCAGAATGAGAACATGTTGCTCAAGAGTGAGTTACAAGTTGCCAATTCCAAGTCTGACACCTTAGTGAAGGATTTGAATTCTTCCAACCTCCGTGTAGCCGGCTTGGTGGAAGAACTTGAAGAAGCAAACAAAATAATTTCTGATTTAAGTGAAAACATAGAAAATTTGGAGCTTGAACCGTATTTGCCCCCTGTGTGCCCCCTACAATCTTCGCGGCGAGCCGATGTGGAGGCCTTTTATGCGAATAAAACCATCTATGATCTTCGGGAATCCAAGAAGGATTTGCAGCAAAGATTGGTTGTTGCTGAATGTTATAAGTCTCAAGTTGAAGATGGTCTTTGTTCTTCATATGTTGAAAGTTATCTTCATTCCCAAAGTGGTCTTGGCTCAAACCATTTATTTTATCCAGAAGATCTTGCGGGAGCTTTTGAAACATCAAAGGCTTTGATGGAGGAGGCACTTAGGAATCAGGGCGCCTTTGAGGTGTACCCTGATGGAGAGTAGCTTGGATCTCAAAACCCTTCCAACTAGAAGTCTAATGCATAGGAATGTTTTGATTTAGCTTTTTAATTTTTTGTAAGTTCTTTGTTTTTTTTGGCTTAGAAGTATCTTCTTTTTTTAGTAAAAAGTTGAGCTTTCAACTTGTGAATTGCCAACTTGTTTTTTGAACCCTTAATAAAAGAATTCTTAAGTTTTAAGGTAATTCACAATTCTCGCAGCTTCTGACAGATTTGACCTTTGTGCGGTATTATCATGTTCCAGACTCAATTTAAGTTGGAATTGAGTCATTTCAACGGGAATAGAAAGCTGACTTCCATACCTTTCTAATTCCGTTGGCCTTTCTTAAAAAGATTGATAAATGAATTTTGGACGATATTTTGAAGTTAGGTCATGTGTGCAGATTCGCATACTTGACCTCCGCTCAATGATTTGTCAATTAATAATTCGTTGGTTCCCGGAATTAGTTGGTTTTTACGGAGTTAGAAAGCTAACACCCACATCTTTCCAACACTATCAAGATTTCTGGAAAAAATGTTAAGAATTAAATTTACGGTGAATTTTGGAAGTGGGTATTACATGTATGAGTGGCGCTTTTTTCCCTCCTTTGCGGTTTTGCACCTATATATTTCATCCTTTCTCCGAATTAGCTGTTCCTTATGGTGTTGCAAAGGTAACATCCAATACCTTTCCAATGCCATTGGGCTTGTTTGAAAAGGTCGAGAATTGAATTCTCAAATCAACTCGCAAGACATGCCTTTGTGCATGATTGCGTTTTTGACCTTATCTCAATGAAATGGACATTTCAGATTTGTTACATATTGGATTGGGATGTCGTGGTTAGCATTGAAAAGATAAGACCTGTAGCTTTCCAATGCCATCTGGCCCATACTGTGGGTATGAGTAATGAATCTCGAATTTGTCCTTGGAAGTGTCGTTTTTCGTACAGAAAAATTCTGGCTTGGATGTTTGTCCCAACTTAGATATCCTTGATATTTTTCTAAGTGTTTGGACTTCAAAGTTTGCTTCTTTGAAGAAGGCTAGGGTACTTTGCACGTGCAAAGGTTTTGTTATTTCTTACAGAAGAAGGTTTGATTGCTTCTATGGAAGAAGGCTTGATTGCTTCTATGGATGAAAGCTTAGTTGCTTCTATGGAAGAAGGCTTAGTTGCTTCTATGGAAGAAGGCTTAATTGCTTCTATGGAAGAAGGCTTAGTTGCTTCTATGGAAGAAGGCTTAGTTGCTTCTATGGAAGAAGGCTTAGTTGCTTCTATGGAAGAAGGCTTAATTGCTTATATGGAAGAAGGCTTAGTTGCTCAAGCTTATGCTAACCTATCTAAATAAAATTGCAAATGAATAATTTATTGATGATTTAAATTTAAAGTGCATAAAGCTTGAAATAAAATTTGGCACGGGGCTAATGTATTTTAGGCATGGCGCCATTCTTTGGTGGGCTAGGCATGGCCTTAGCTTACACGTAATATTTCCTCAAGTGGTGAGCGTTCATGGAACCACTGACCAATTTTCTGTCCATGGTTTCCAAAACATAACTTCCTTTACCGCCTACTTGGTAGATGCGGTAAGGACCTTCCCAGGGGATTTTATTTTTTGGGACCCAGATTGTTTGGAGTTGCGAACCTCTTCTTAATGACAAGATCGCCTGGAAGAGAGTTCTGAATTTTTGGCTTTCTTGTTGTACAAGTTTCGAACTTGTTGTTGATAGTTCGATATGCGTTTGATGACTTGTTCTCGGAGTTCTTCACTTAAGTCAAGTGAAGTTTTGAGGTTTACAGAATTGATAACAGGGTCATCAAGTTCGGTAAATGGCACATGTACGACTACATATGGGGGAATGACAACGTTGGTTCCGAAGGCCAATGTGAATAGTGATTCACCGGTTGCTCGACGTGGGGTCGTACGGTAGGCCCACAAGGTGTCGTCCAAGTGCTCCTCCCATAGTTCCTTCTCATCATCAAGTCGTTTTTTGATGCAATCCAAAATAGTTTTGTTGGATGCTTCAGCTTGGCCGTTCCCTTGGGGATAGTATGCCGTGGAAGTAAAATCTTTTATCTTCCATGATTCGAAGAATTCTCTAGTTGCAGCGGCAGTGAACTGGGTTCCGTTATCCATTACAATAACTTTAGGAAGTCCGAATCAACATATGATCTGACTCAAGACGAACTTCTGTACGTTAACTTGGGTGATGGTAGCTAAAGCTTTAGCTTCCATCCATTTGGTGAAGTAGTCGTTGGCGACGATTAAGTACTTCCGATTTGGCACCGGGGTGCTGGGCAAGGGCCCTACGATGTCTATGCCCCATTGCATGAATGGCCATGGACTCATTTGTGCATGAAGTTCCTCGGGTGGCGCCAAGTGGCTTCGCTTGAACCTTTGGCATTTGTCGCATGCTCGAGCGTACTTCAATGCGTCTTGGTGTAGAGTTGGCTAGTAGAACCCAGTGCTAAGTGTCTTTTGCGCTAGTGACCTTCCTCCTGAATGATTTCCGCATTGGCCTTCGTGAATTTCAGTCAAAACTTTAACCATTTCTGGATCTTTCAAACTTTGTAAGTTTGCTCCAGTAAAGCTTCGACGAAAAAGTTGCCCCCCGTCGATGTAGTATTGCGGGACCTTCATTAGAACTTTGCAAGGTTCGAGTCGATTGTTGGGTAGTGTTCCGTTTTCCAAGTAGTTGATGAACGGGTCTTGCCAACTAAGAGAAGGGTCAACTTGCCTAACCTCGACTTCCTTGACGTCTATGCTGCGTTGTTCTAAGTACTCAATCCGTGACAAGACCCTTCCCGAATTTCCCCTCGAAATCCGGAAAGAACCCTGCTCTCGTCTGACCACCTAAAGAAATTCCCAGAATACCCCTAAGTCCTTACAATTGAATATGAGAATTCTGCCAAAAATCCGTCAAAATCTCCCCTTAAGGACTGTTTAACCGTCTTAGCCCCTGGACAGGGCAACCACACCGGTGGCTAACCGGCCTGGTCATATCAGGGTAATAGCCAATGTTTTGCCAATATCACAATATGAGAACCCTTGATCATGATTCGAAGTTTCTAGCTCTGTGCTAACAAGCTCTGATACCAAGTTGACAGTAGGTCAAACACTGTTGAAACCTCAGACCAATGGTGGCCTTACAGGGTAACCTCAAGAACCTGTTTTAAACCCCAGCCTCTCGACTGATAGCTTTTAACACAAAAGTTTAATACCTGAAAATACCCTTAACTTTTAGAAACAATAAATGTACTTTACAGGGGTTCCAACAACCTGTCAGACGCAAGATATCCTAGTAGTTAACAAACTACCTCGGAGCACCTCCTCCGCAATCTAACAAAAAAACTAACGTGTCACCCTCTTGTGAACTGTCAATAACTCGTCAATCTGGGTCATCGCCCACTCCAACCCACTGACCCGGATGACGAAGGTACCAGACATTGAAATATTGGTGTATTCAATTTAGACATTGAAATGTTTTTAAAGACTTTTAAAAAGTCCCGGTGTATTCAATTACCTACTTGGTACTGGTTGAGCCTCTCATCTTTGGTTTTGGGAACCGATTCCTTGTGACCAGTGGCAATAACAAGATATTCATATGGAATCAAATCGCCATCCATAGTCAATACTTCATGAACAATAAATCCTACAAAGTAAGAAGTTAATTGAATACACCGGTACCACAAAGGTACATATGACGGGGTTCCAAAATCGGGCATAAAGGAAGAAAACAAAGAAAAATACAAGAGAAAATGAGATATTTCTGCCTCATATCGATATAAACAAAAAGCTTAAGCTGCACCCAGCAAAGGGTGGGAAGAAGCCATTAACTCTCAAACCAGAGAGTGAGGCTCGGCAAAAAGTTTGGGGTTTTGAGAAAACTACTGTATACAATGATCATGATGCATGAACAATAAATCCTACAATGATGCTTACGTGGAATTGTTCATCAAATATTTGATGCTGAGTTGGAATTCAAAGAAGCTAAAAAATAATAAAATAAGATGAATTAAATTAAATTTTTTTTTTTTACTAAATAAAAGCCCGTGATGATGTTGAAGGGCATGGGCTGCGATGATATTGATGGTCAATTTGAGGCGGCAAAGGTCCAAATTTGGAGGCCTTTCAAAATTTGGAGACGATGTTGATGATCGATGGCGGCGGCGATGGCTGCGATGATGACGCCAATGATGATGAAGATCGATCCCCCATAATGGTGCAAGGGATCGAGATGGATTGGGGTGAGTTGGGGATAGACCAAAGACGATGGCGATGATGTTGATTATTGATGACAACAGTGAGGGCTGCAATGATGACGTTGATGACAGTCATGGGGATTGATTTTCATCTAAAGGAATCTAACAAGCAGGTGAAATCATCGGCAAAATCACTAGAGCCAGAGCCGACGCTGCCGGAGAAGGTGAAGAGAAGGGACAAGCCCAATTCAATTTGTTCTTCCATTCTAATTTTTCATTTTTTTCTGGTTTTGATTTGCAGGCATTCGAGAGATTTACTGTGGGACGAGCCCAATTCGATGTCAATATGAAAACCCAGATGGGAATTTTTCTTTCTGTTTGAGATCATCTCTCTTGTGTTGTCACTCCCAGATTTAAGAACAAGAACATTGGGTGAACCACCATTGTTGGGAGAGAAATCAAGGAGCAAAGCAGATCTACACAAAGGGAAAGTACATACAGTGAGACAAAAGCCATGTGTCTATGCAATCCATGTGGAAGGCATGGCTGTGTTTGGGTAGCAATTTGAGCTTATCTTCATGTTCAACTCACACAAACAGACATCAAAATTAAAAGGGTTTTTCAATCCTATAATGGCTTTGTAATGGAAGACATGGAAGATATCTATGAAGGATTGTTCAACCAAAGAATGATGGAGCTGGAAAAGTTGCTGCAGCTGGCCTTGAAGAATAGTCACACTCCCATCTGGGTTCTCTTATGGTTCACAAACAAGCCCAAGTGAAAATGCAGAATAAAGATTCATTTTTTATTTGATTTGAGAAACTTTGCAAATTGAAATAATCCTATATGGGTTTTGCGGTCATCATCGTAGCCCCCTCGCCGCTGCCATTGATCATCAACATCATCTCCAAATTTCGACCTCACTGCCGCAAATCGGTCATCAACATCATTGCAGCCCAGACCCTTCAACATGATCACATGGGATGTTATTTTCTTTTGTTAATTTGTAAAAGAAATTTTTTTTATTCATTTGATCTTATTTTATTATTTTTAGCTTATTTGAATTCCAACTCACCATAAATATTTGACCAAACAATTCCACGTAAGCATTTTAACAGCACTTAACGGAAATTGGATGGGAGTGACGGAAGTGGTGCAACGTTTTTGACGATATTACTGATCATGGTACAAAGTGAGGCAAATTGCAGTTCTAGGTGCATTTTGAGACTAAGTGATGTGTTCCTGGTGTATTTTAAGTAATAAGTCTTATTATATTTATCTCTTCTCTATTTTTACTTAATTAACTGTCTATTTTTTCTCAATTTACTTTAAAAAAAAAAAAAAGACTTTTTACTCAAGATGCTCCATGAATATGAACTTTAGTCTCAAAATGCACCTTAAACTCGATTTTGTACCAGGATGCCCCCTGAAACCCCTTTTTCGTCTCAACTTGCCCCTTTTTCGTCTAATATCACAACTCTTTGTCAAATTAAAGGGCAAACTTGTCACTTTGGACATGTCAATCTCATTCTTTTTTTTATGAACTAACAAACACCGACATTTGGAATTTGTTAATAATTGTTAATAACAAAATGATTACTGAACAAAAATTAAACAAACATAAAGCATTTCCTAATCCTATCAATTCCTTCCATTCTTCATCACTTCCTTCTTCTGATATGAGTTGGGTTCACTCTTCTTTCCAAAGCCAACCACCGTGATGATAAATCGACGATTGTACTGCATGCGCTTCTGGGCGCACCCACATGGCTTCTTCTTTTTATCCTGCTTATCCACTTTGGGGGTTTGGCCTCTCACCTTACCGGCACGAGCCAAACTTCAGTGAACCTTTCCCATGGTTTCTTGCCGACGAGCAAGGTGGAGATTTTGAGCGCTTGAAGAAGACGAGAACGGCTTAGCGGCAAAGAGACGAGCGCAATGACTTTTTCACTTTCTTTAATTTTCTTCTTTCCCTCATCCTTACGAATACATCTTCTCATCTTCTTTCTTTCTTTCTATTTTCTTTTTACTTCCTCTCTCCTCCTTTCAAAATTTCAACAACCCAAGAAAATTTAGTCTATAAATTTAATTTACTGGGCTCGAAACCCTTCTCCACTCGCCATTTATAAAGATTTGGGTAAAACTGGAGTTTATAATTTATTTTTTGGTACTTGATCTGATTTTTTTGATGATTGCTTTGATAATTTACATAAAAAACTTGAAAGGACCAATAATTGGAAATAGGAAGAAAAAAGAAAAATTTGTTGGCGATAATTGGAAAACAGGAAGAAAATTCTGGAAAATTGGAACAAAATCTAGAAAATTAAAGAGAGAAATCTAGAAAAAGAGGAAGAGAGAAATTTGGAAGAACTATCAGATTGAGTGTACACAAAACTTGATGTACTTTCCAAGATCAAACTTGAATTTCAAAACCTATCAAAATGATTATTTATGAGAATAAAATCTGGAGAAAGAAGAAAGTAGATGAAGATGATGAACGAGGAGGAAGAGGAAGAAGGAAGAAAGAGGTGAGAGGAAGGAAGAACAAAAAATTAAGGGCGGAAATAACAAGAAAGAAAGCAAAGTGACAAATTTGCCCTTTAATTTGACGAAGAGTTGTGATATTAGACGGAAAAGGGGCAAGTTGAGACGAAAATAGGGTTTCAGGGGGGCATCATGGTACAAAATCGAGTTTATGGTGCATTTTGAGACTAAAGTTCATGTTCATGGGGCATCTTGAGTAAAAAGCCAAAAAAAAAAATCTCAATCCTAAATCCAATTATAATTACAGGGGTGTATTCAATTATGGCATTTAAATATTTTTATAGACTTTAAAAATACAGGTGTTTTCAATTAAGACATTGAAATGTTTTTAAAGACTTTTAAAAATCCTGGTGTATTCAATTACCTTACTGGTACTAGTTGAGCCTCTCAGCTTTGGTTTTGGGACCGATTCCTTGTGACCAGTGGCAATAACAAGATATTCATATGGAATCAAATCGCCATCCATAGTCAATACTTCATGGTCGGTTATGTTAGCTACAATAGATGCAACAATCTGCACATTGGGAAGATATTCAGAGTGATTAATGATTGTTCTTTCAGCAAAAGATGGCTCCACTAGTGCCCTCAAGCTTCACCATGGGATCTCGAAATACTCCTTCATGTTGTTATAAATTTTAATACTGGAGGGGTTGGGGTAAAGAAAATCAATAGAAGAAGAGAAAAAATGTATACAAGAACTTAATGCGTGAATAATATTTCTAACTTTTAAAAATTTGAATAAAAATATTTAACTTCTAAAGAACACGTTTTGGAAATAGTTATACTTACAATGCAACTAAAATATTTATACTGGAAAAGAGGTGAACAAGAAACGAGGGATCGCAGAAAAGAAACCATGATTCCTTTTTATATATAAGACATTTATTGAAGAAATTCATAGTAAGCTGCACACAAAAAGGTTAAAAGCAGAGAAGACACAATATCTTAACGATAATAAAGAAGGGGAGAGATAGTAAAACACAAATTAGGGGAACACAATAGTCAACAAGTCTTCCTTACTCAACAGTTCAAATATTGCACAATAAAGTAAGCATTTTTTCATTTTAGAACTTTCACACAGGCAATCGTGAATATTTGAAGTACATAAGCTTAGATGCAAGAATAACGTAACATTGACAAATTCCAACAAAAACCCTAATTTCGTGAACATGAGGCTTACTGATCAACGAGGACAACATCCACGCAGAACTGGAGAGACTGATCTACAACAGAGCCACCAACCCCAGCTCCAACCACCACCACCCTCTTCTTCTGCCCGGCTGACTGTTCCTCGCCAGCCTTTGAAATCAACAAGCACATTGTTAAAGCGAACCTTTTTTCTTTTGAGAAAAACCCGTTTTCTTGAAATTGGGATTTTTGGTGGTCATTAAAAAATGGTCGAAGGGTTAAGGCGTTTCTCTCTGACTTTTTTTCTGGTTGATAAGTTGGTTGGATGGTCACTTGGTTGTGATCGAATTCAATGTATTCTGGTAGATTCGACAATTGAGGCCATTGTTGAATGTGAAATTGAACAAAAACTTACCAGTTCATGTCACTGAGGTTCATTTCTCAGGAGAAAAACAGCTGGATAGCGTTTTGCCTGCACCTGTTTTTCAACAAAAAGAGGTTTTGTTTGGGTTATCTGTCTTTAGTTTTTTTTTTATAAGTCAATAGTACCATTCAAAAAAAATAACTACGAGTTTACAAGAGGCATTCCCCATGTAAAGAAAGAAATCTAAGGTACATCAGAAATAAACTTATAAATCAAAGCCCATAATTTAACCTAAATCAAACAAATGATCCAAAATACTAGTTCAAAGCCCAATCTAGCCTAAACTAAGCATAGGCCCACCCTAATTAAGGGCTTAGACCAACACCAAAGCCCAAGACCTAACAACCCAACAACATAGATCCAATATCCCAGACTCTACAAGCACCCATACACGGATCCTGCCTCAACCAAACCCTAGCCCCCGTTAAGCCACCGTCGAAAACCAAGGATGCAACCATCGTAGTTGCCCCGTAGCCGCCGTCGCAGCCACCAACGCGACCACGTCGCTGCCAACATCGCATTCTCAGCACACCCTCATTGAATCCATCTTCGAAGCCGCCGATGTAGCCGCTGTCATAGCCTCCCCATAGCCACCGTCGCAGCCATTGCAACCTCAACACAGCCCCAGTCACATCAAAGGGTAATCGAGACAGAGAATCACCTCCATCAAGGTACAACGGTAGTCACAGCAAGGTCCGCCCACGTACCGCCATAGCCGTAGCAGCGTCGCCCCAAGCACCGCCGCAGCCGTAGCAGCAATAATAGTCCAGCGCCGCCGTCACATTCGCAGCCGAGCCACCGAAGCAACACGCCCCAAATGCAAGCCCCGCCGTTGCAGTATGTCCACTGCCACATGTATCCAATCTCGTGCCAGAACAAGGTCTTCCTCCCAACACCAACCCATATCAGATCTCGCTCACGAGACCCACACCTAGCGACAGGAGAGCCATATCATTGGCGACCAAAACCGCCCCACACCACCGCCGCCATGAAAGCAGTGCGACAACATCAGGAAAAGAAGAGAGGGGAAATATAAGAAAAGAAGGAAGAAGATAAGGAAAAAAGAGAATAAGGAAGAAGAAGGGAAAAGGAAAGGAAATAAGAGTTGAAGGGGCTGCCACCGACCTCAACCAAAGCCAAGGCCGGCGACTAAGGTTGAGAGGTTTGGTTTTGTTCGCAGGAGAGAGAATAAAGGTTTTGAACTTTTTCGAAGAGAGCTTAAGCAGCAAGGAAGAAGGCTACGGCCTTCTAATCAGATGAGGGACTTTTGTGATGCATTGGAAGATAGTGGGCTTATGACAGTTCCGTTCAAAGGCTAAAAATTTAATTGGAGCAATATATGGAGTGAGGATGGTCTAGTGAAAGTTAGACTTGACAGAGTAGTGGTTAATGAGGTTTTTCTTTAGCTTTTCCCTGTAGTTTTAACATACCATATGAACTTTTAGGCCTCTGACCACATTCCCTCTGGATTCGGCTCCTTTCAACTGTGACTAGGGGTCGATGCCGGCACATATTTTTCTTTGAGGAGGCATGGGTGGCTTCTGAAGGGTGAAAATAAGCAATAAAGGAAGGGTGGGATGAGGCCCATGGGGCGGTTGTGACCATGAAGCTAGCCCGGGTGGAAGGCAGTCTAAAGCAATGGAGTAAGACTTTAGTTGGCAATACCCCTAAACGAATTAAACAACTACAGGCCCAGTTGGATGCCTTCATAGCTCCTAATCAGTCATCACGTGACCTTCAGATACAATGCCAGTTGGATCGAGAGTTGGATGGTTTAGGAGCAAAAGCGGAAATGCTATGGCGCTAAAGATCACGGGTGTCCTGGCTTCGGGAGGGGGACCAAAATACAAAGTTTTTTCATCAGTTTGCGAAGGAACGAGGTAGGAGGAATTCTATTCAGGGGGTGTATGATGCACAACATGTCTGGAGGTCCACGGATTCGGAAGTGGGGAGGGAGTTTGTATGTTATTTTCAAAATCTATTCCGTACTTCAGGGGAGTCCAATTCGGATGCCGTTCTGGAGGCTGTGCAACCGATATTGGGGGCTAGAGAGAATGCAGAACTAAGCAAACCATTTGGGAGGAGGCAACTGGAAGAGGATCTTTTCAGTATGTTCCTACCGAAGGCGCTAGAGTGGATGGGATGCCGGCTCTCTTCTACCATAAATATTGGGACCTAGTGGGAGACGATGTCACCTCTTATTATCGTTCAATGCTCAATGACGAAGCGAGTGTTCATGACATCAATCATACTCTCATTTCTCTAATCCCGAAGGTGGATCATCCAACCCAGGTAACAGAATTCGGGCCTATTGCTTTGTGTAGGGTAATATATAAAATTATTTCGAAAGTTATTGTGAATAAGTTGAAGCTAGTGATGCCAGCTCTAATCTCGGAATTTCAGAGTGCTTTTGTGCCTTCTAGATTAATTATTGACAACATTCTGGCAGCTTTTGAAAGCATTCATGCTATCAGAAGGCGTGGTAGTAGTAAGTTGAAAAAAATGATTCTAAAATTGGATATGTCCAAGGCTTATGACCGGGTGGAATGGCACTATTTGAATGGGATGTTAAGAAAACGGGGTTTTGCCGAAAAATTTGAATGGGATGTTAAGAAAATGGCATCCCGGACTTTCCTCTTCTTCTGATTGGAAATGGTTCCTAGCAGCTCCGATTAGGTGATGATCGTGTTTATGCGAATCGTTTTAGAGGGTGGCTCCTTAGGGCTTTTGTCCCCTACGTGTTATGCAGCTTTTCTGATGACGTACTCGGTGCAGTGTCCTTCCTTAATGAGATTTAGGAGGTATTTTTTGAAGGTTTTACAAGTGTTAATGGTGTGACCATAACAATCGTGGTAGAAACACCATTTCATCTTGTCTGCCTTTTCTTGGTCGCCTTTCACCGGTGCTAGCTTTTTGAACCAAGGTTTGTTTTTGATCTCGTTGTAGATCTGATTAACGCGTACACCAAAGTGTGGATTTGGCCGCCCCGTGGTTGGGGCTCCGAAAGATCGATTAGCTTTTCACTTTTTAGATTTTCCGGAGGCTGATTTGGAGGTGGCGTCACCCTAGGGTGGCGCCGTGCCCTTGATGGGGCTTTCACCCCTCTTGGCTTTCTCCGTGGCGTGTGCCGATATCTTTTCATCTTCCAAAGAGGTGTGGCGCTCCGCTAGGGAAAGCATCTTGGTAAGGGTGCGGGCTTTGTTCATCCCAATGTCGCCATAGAGTTGGCTATCTAGGTGTAGCCCTTGTTTGAAAGCCATTGCAGCGAGAAGGTCACTACAACCAACGATGCGGGATTTCTCCTCGCGGAACCTTCATATGTATTGGCGAAGGGACTCCTTGGATCTCTTTCTCACGGAGAAGAGATGATCGTCTTTTACTTCGATAATGTGAAGTTGTGAATACTCCTTCACAAATGCGAGTGCTAGTTCTTCGAAGGAGGCAATGGATCTCCGGGGGAGATGGTTAAACCAAGTCATTGCCTGTCCTTGAAGCGAAGCTGGAAACACCTTGCACATAAGTGCGTCATTGTGCCGATGTGGCACCATTATGCCGTGATAGTGGTCGATGTGTTTCACTGGGTTCGAAGTTCCTTTGAACTGAGTAAAGTTCAGAATAGAGAATCATTGCGGAAACGGTTCGTTCTCAATTTGCAGAATGAACGGAGAATTTGAAGAAGTTCTAATTTGACGGTGCAAGTCCTCCTCCAAATTTTCGTCGCGTTGGACCCCCTGAAGTAGTTGGTCCAACATTCTTCTCACGTCGTCGGCGTGAAGTTAATCTCTACGAGGGGGAGGAGCTCGGCGACCATGGTGAAGGCGGCTTCCCTGCATCGAAAGTTATTCCTATCCTCGCTGCTTTGGTCCGTTGACCTCCTAGAGTTAGCACCTACTCATTCGTTTGAATGAGTTTGAGTACTCTGAGAGTTTGCTCGTTGAGAGGAGTTTTGGCGGGGCATTCTCCCTTGAGAATGGTCTCCAACTCATCCTCCCAATCGGTCATGAACCGATTGCCTCAGATGGTGGCGATAGTTTTCACTAGGCAAAGAACTTTCGTCAGTGGAACTACCAAGGGTGACGCCTCGCGACACAAAATAGCTTCGGATAGGGTCTTTGCCGTATCTACGAGGGGTATTGCTTTGAAGATTTCGTGAGTTGGCACGTCTTCCCAGCTTTTACGAAGTGCTTCATTCACCCAAGTATTCTTGCAGAAGTTCTGCTTGAATTTGAACTTGGTTGCTGAGATGGGCCACCTGACGCGAAAAACTAGCGTGTGAAGGCGATCTCCGTGAAGTGTTGCCAGTCTTGTGGCGTGATTCCCTTGCCGAGAGGCACGTGGATTCCCTTCCTTCACGATTGTTATGATTTCTGATTGCACGAAGCTCGTCTAGAATCAATCTTAAGTCTTCATTAGTGTGGTGAGACGCTTCTCCTATGAATCGGTCGTCGGTTCGCTAAAATTGAACGTGAATTTCTAGCTCCAGAGTTAGCGCGCTGAATCTAGACATAGCCAAAGACGGATGTCCTTGGGTGTCAAATTGCATCGCCGATACACCATGGGCCGTGGGCCCCATAAAGAACGATTGCCCAATAAGTGCGCCGACCGGATTGGACACTTATCCAAAAATGACGACGGCGTGGAGGTCACCGTGCAGAGGAGCGGTGTGACAGGCGGCAACCTGCTCGTCCCCGGCTCCTCCAGTGACGGTGCGGTGCTGCAAGGCACCCCCAACTCCTTCGGTGGTGGTGTGATGCGACAAGCAAGCCCCGACTCTTCCGTATGCCGCGACAAAGCTTCCGTGCGACATGGCGTGCGGCAACGCAAAGCCTATGGTACTCCGATTGTCGGTGGGGCCATGGACTGCGGCCGACCCCACCTTTTGGGGTCCGGTGTGGTCTCCACGCGGGTCATGAGGCTGTATGCCCCCTTCCGTGCAGTTGGAAGCCCGTCCTTCCCCTTGGGAAAGGGTTTGTTTCGCGGGATCTTTTGGTTTGTCTTCTTCTTGCCATTATTCAAAGATTTGATGAAGAAAAGCAAAAAATTTTTTTTGATGGAAAAGTAAGAACTTTTGGATCAAAAAGCAAGGTTTGAGAATTTCTCAAATCGACTCTCAATGAAAACATCAGTTGTTGATGCAGAAATCGCCCGGATAGAAATTGACCTTTTAAACAGCTGAGGTTAAGGTTGAATGCCGAGCTGGGGTGTTCAACCAAGAACGCTCTGATGCCTAAGTCAGTTCAATCTATAGAGAAAACTAAAAAGCAATAATGAGGAATAATTGTGAGGTACCTAAATTGTAAGGAGATGTCCTCTATTTATAGTAGGGACTTGGATCTTCGGAGCTTCTGATTGGTTGAAGGAATTTGTAATCAATAAGTAATCCTAGTTAGGAAAGACTTATAATTGACTTTTAATAATAAATAATTCGTGAGGAAGTTATTTTGTTACAAGTAGGAAAATAAGTTTTAATTAAATAAGTAATCTTTTTTGGAAAAGTAGTTTACTTATTAATTGAATCTTTATTGAATAAGGATCTCAATGAGACATCTTATTATAAATATATAATTACTATTAATTAATATATTCAGTTAGTAAATATATTTAATTAATACATAATAATTATATTTCAATAATGATTTCATCTTGGACAAAGTTGTCATTCTGTAAATTATGAGTTACGTGTCAGCTCCACAAATTTTGAACGAATTATGATTCCATAGGTAGGAAAATTAATATGGATATTTGAGTCATTTTCTACTAATTATTATTAAAAATCTAAAAGTAATTTAAATAAAAAGAAAAAGAAAAACAATAGACATCTAACTTAAATGAAATTTGACAAAAAACAATTCTAACCTAAATGAAAAAGAAAACTCATCCCTAAAATAATTGCCATTCAAGAACGACATGCCGGCGAAGGAGGAGAAGAGCGTCGTCACCGCCGTGAAAGGCAATACTGCTAACGGGCAGAAGATCACCCTTAAGACGTCCGACGGCGATGCCTTTGTGATCGAGGAGAAAGTCTAGCTGCAATCCCAAACTGTCAAGGCCCGTGTAACTGTTGGGCATCCCCGAGCGACGACGTCGGCCACCTCTTGCCAGTGGGTCGCTTTTAGATTTCCTCGCCGGAGAGAGTACCACTTGCCATGGAACGAGTCGATGAGCGCGATGGTCTCGTCGTGGGACCAGCACGGGAGAAGGGAGGCGGTGAGAGGAGGAAGGTGTTGGATTGGGTTAGGACAGCTGGGGTCGCGGCTTCTACTTCCTCTCTTCCTCTTCCCCACGAATTTTAGGATTTCTTCATTCTTTTAAAATTCTTTTAATTTTCCTTATTTTGATTTTCTTGGGAAATTTTAGCCTAGTGGTGAGTATGTGAGGAAGTTGTTTGGGGTTGAGAGCGATTGGACGCTGGAGGAAGAACTAAAGCTACGAACGAGTATGCATTCGAGAGAATTGACCCGCGAAGACAATTGTTTCAAATTTGTTGGCGCATCCAAATTGTCGAATTTAGGCCACACCGATTATGGTGATGGTTTGGGCGAGATCGGTGATGGTGATGGTGAAGATGGTGATGGTGATGGTGATGATGAAGACGAGATTCAGACTGTTGATGTTGGATCAACGATGATGTTGAATACTTTGCAACTAAAATTACGTCGTTTGGGGTAGTTTTACACTAACTCATCTCCTAAGCACACGTCGGAAAAATTTGACACAATTGTTCGTCTCTTCAACGGCATTTGTAACGGTTACTAAAATATGAATATGTAACTGTTACTAAAATATGAACATATTTGATAATGTAATTATTTTGGGAGCAAAATTAGGTAAAATATAATTTTAGTTACTTTTTAATATTGAGTGGCTTATTCTATGTGTATTTGAAGTAATATGTCATAAAAAAAAATGAGAATCCGAGGGGCAACGGTAGCGGCAGAGAGACCTCATGCGCAACAACCACTACATCTACGTCTACATCATCGCTCTTTCACACGCACCTTCAATTTCCCAATTTCCCAATTTCCCAATTTCTTGGCTTATACATTTATTTCTATCACAACCATCTCTTGTATATTTCATCGTCACCAATTCTTCTTAATCTTGAAAATCTAGAAATGGCACTTCAAACTCAACATCATCACCCATCGACCTCATGCTCTTAGCCACCACCACACACCCCTCTGCGGCAAACGCTCGTACCAACGCATGCCCGATGCCCCCTTCAGAGCACTCAAGTTATCGGAACTACTAGTTGGTCACACAACTCCATCTCGATTCTGGATTTTTTGTGCGATTGTTCTGAAATTGAAACTCTTTTTAAGCTACTTGATCATATTGGGTGTTTTGCTCATAAATGAGACTGCATCCTGGAATTTTTTATGGTAAATAAAATAAATTTTGCTGGGAATCAAGTTTGATTAATTGATTGATGCGAATCTACATATAAAAAACATAGACGAAATCTGGGCACATGAAATTTTTTTTTTTAATAATTTTGAGGAAGGATATTTGGTATATATATATTTTTGGGAAAATGAGATACTTCAATCTTCATTAAAGAATATTATTTAAGGATATTCTTTGTCATTATCAATAAAATTTATGCTGATATCGTCATATAATTAATTTTTATTAAATTGAAAGGGTTATGCGTAAGGGTTTTGAAACCTGAGATTGTGGTTGTATAATTTTCAAAATCTAAGTGGTGTTTGTGAAAACATGAGAGAACTCAGAGGATGTATGTGTAAAGAGGATGTATGTGTAAATAATCCATTAATAGAGATATGTAGATAGATAGATTATAATATTAAAATATAAGTGACATTTTTATCAAAGAGAAAATATAATTCAACAATGCGACGGATACCATTTAAAATCACACATTTTGTATTTCACCAGATGTGGCTCACGACGTAGCAATCACATGTCATCCATTTTTAATTACATATCTCAACATAAAAACAAAAATAAAAATAAAAGCAAAATAGAAAATAAATAAAACAAAATATATATTTACTTATTGTTTCATAAATCCTAAGAATTTCATTTTGTATCAAATTGTCTCTTTCCCAAAAAAATCCTAAAAGTTTATTTTTTTTTTAATGAAGATAATTTGATGTAGAATGAAATTCTTAGGATTTATGAAACGATAAGTAAATATTTTTTTTGTTTTATTTATCTTCTATTTTTTATTTTGTTATGTTGAGATAAATAATTAAAAAACGATGATGTGGAATTGTGGGTGGTACTTATAGCATTTAATATAATTTACCCTAAAAACAAAAGTAAAATAAAAAAGGGAAATACGGTGCGAAGGGGAGTAGGCAACAACTGCATAAACCCTAGAAAACAGCCGAACAAAAATACGGTGCGGAGGGGAGTGGCGATAACTGCATAAACCCCAGAAGCCAGTACTGAGGCGGAACAGAAACCCTAAAGGGTGAGGTAGAGGAAGGTGATCTCTGCCTGTAATCAATAGATCAATTGGGCCAATGGGGGCTAATGATAAGAGGAAGAGAAGCGGAAGTGAAGGAGGGGATGAACCAATGGAGAGGAAGATGGAGATATTGCCGTCGATGATAAAGAACAAGGAGAAGAGGTCGGCGGTCCACGCCAAGCTCAAGCAGCAGAAGAAAGTCGAGAAGAAGAAGAAGGCCAGAGCTCGCGATGCCGCCGAAAAGCGTGCTCTCGAGCTCGGCGAGGAGGTAATTATGAATTTTGAAGTGGTATTTTTACTGTTAATTGATGTTTAATTTGGGTTTAATTAGCTAATTTCTGTTGTAAATTGGCACTCCGTAGCCCCCGGCGAAGCAGATCCCTAAGACGATTGAGAACACCAGGGAAGCGGATGAAACCGTTTGTAAGCCAGACGACGAAGAGGTTTTTTTCTTCTGTCGTTTGCTTTTTTCATTGCATTTTGCTCTTAAAATGTAGGAAATGTGTAAAGTGATCTGTTTTATGCATGAAAGATAAAATTATGGATTGTTTCACTTCGGCTTTGTTTATGTGTTCAATTGCAGATGTTTGCTAGAAATGATGCTGATGAATTTAGTGCGATTTTAAAGCGTGAATCTGCTCCAAAGATATTAATCACCACTTGCCGTTTCCATTCTTCTGTATGTACTGCCCTTCATCCCACTGTTTACAACCAGGAAAATCTTCGTGTAGTTATTGTGGCTAATTTCTATCTTTTCTGTACGATTTTCTTTGTGGTTTGCAGAGGGGGCCTGATTTTATAAAGGAACTACTTTCAGTGATCCCAAATGCAACCTACTATAAAAGAGGAACCTACGACCTGAAAAAGGTGATTTCTTTTTAAATTTGTCTCATCTTCAATGTAAAAATCGAACAATTTATATATGTAATTTGTTTATCTTTGGTTGCAGATTATAGAATATGCAAATAAGAAGGACTTCACTTCTCTAATTGTTGTTCACACCAACCGCAGAGAACCAGGTTGGTCCTCTCTCTGATTTCTATATGGAATCTTTGTGTTAAGAGAATTCTGCTCACTTCTATGATGAATAAGAGAAATCTGCTCACTTGAAGCCACTGAGTGTCATCTGCTGCTCTCTTGTCCTGTAGTTAGTTTATCTAACTGTCAGTTAATGTAATAATTTTGTAGATGCTCTCCTAATTATTGGCTTACCTGCCGGACCTACGGCTCATTTCAAGCTCTCAAAGCTTGTTTTACGCAAGGATATCAAGGTCAGTTGCATCCCCTTATTTGTTTCAAGAGAACACTACCCGTGGGTGCTAACCACTGTTTTTACTCATTCTGCACTTAATGGTTTTTAACTTATCTTTTACTTCGATTGACAATAAAAGATGATGCATATAAATTTGAAACTTGTAAACACTCCTACAATAACCATAAGGTTTATCTAGCCACCTTAGATTTTCAATTATCAATCTTGTATACACTCCTACAATTACCATATGGTTTATCTAGACACCTTACATTTTCAATTATCAACACTATTAGATGGGATTTATGAAGGATTTTGTGTGTCCTTTTGTGCATGTGTGTTTTGAATTGTAATTCTTATTCTTTATTTGTTATACCTGCAGAATCATGGAAATCCAACTAGTCATGAACCTGAGCTTGTATTAAACAACTTTACCACCCGCCTTGGTCTTCGTATTGGAAGGTTGCTATCTATGTTTTGTTGAAAATGTTCTCGCACATTATTTGCAATGCATATTAGTACTTTTAGATTTGGAACCTCATCATGATACATGGTCTTAATTGAAAGGAGTGCGTCGTAGTGTTTTTATGCTTTTGAGTTACATTTAGCTTTAATAGCTGTTTGATATCTATACAACTATGCTATTAAACAAGCTCTTCCTTTCTAATGGTTTTCATTGTTTACTTTTTTTTGTCAGATTAATACAATCACTTTTCCCACAAGAGCCAGACTTTCCTGGTCGGCGAGTTGTAACTTTCCACAACCAGCGAGATTTTATATTCTTCCGGCATCATAGGTTTGCTTCTTCGGCATTTTTAAGTTGTTCGAATGAGAAAATTTCTTACTTTTGTTTATGTTCTGGTTTACTAATGAACACCATCATGTATTCAGGTATATTTTTGAAGCCAAAGAGACTAAACAGACTGAGTCAAAAGGTAAAAAGACCAAGGATGCCAATGGTGAGAGCAAACCTGAAGGGAAAGTAATTGCTCGTCTTCAGGTTGGTGTCAATCTGTTTATCTTTTCGTTCCTCACATTTCTTCATATACATATTGATCTGTTTGGCCTAGGCCTCACTCCACTAGAAATATCTTTATGCATTGCTGTGGTCCATGTATGTGAGTCTGACTGGTGGTGTGGTTCAAGAAATGGAAATAGGAAGGTCAAATACTGATACATTGCCTCCATATCATGCAGTTTTTTTTGGTCGATCCATATCATGCAGTTTATTAGGATAAATTGTGGGATCTAATGTCTGTATGGTGAATCATAAATGTATCTTGTCGAAAACATAGATGGTTTATCATAACCCTGTTTCCATCTTAAACACGCAGGAGTGTGGCCCTCGTTTTACCCTTAAGCTAAAAAGCCTGCAGCACGGGACCTTTGACACTAAAGGCGGGGAATATGAGTGGGTTCACAAGGTACTCTACTTATCAATCAATTTATTTCAGTATATTGACGTCATATCTATTCATTCTTAAGAAAATATTCCATCGTTTATCTTGCTCATAACTGCCATATTTCTTTCCCTACGCATTTGAATCACAGCCGGAAATGGACACTAGCAGAAGGAGGTTCTTTTTGTGATTGGCTTTGGTGTATTGCTCGATTGTATCATCACTGGAATGCAGGCGTTTCTGTTTAAGAGTCGGTACGCCATGGCAAGAAGTAAATCATCCCAGATAATTTTGTTCATTTTAAGATCAATTTTGTGCTGTTCAATTCCTATGACTAATGGTGAATTCTGTATTCAATATTGCGAAAATATAAGTAGTTGGTGTAAGCTCATATTTCTTCTCATGCATAATCCACAAGATTCCTGAAAAATATATGCTTTCTTTCCATCATTTTCTCAATTCTACATTGCTTGTGTTGCAAACAATTGCTTTCCTACTTTTATACACATGGTAATGTAATTGTGTGATATGAGTGCATGCTTCTCTAATTACATAAAGGCAAATCAAAACAAAGATGCCTCCAAAAGCAGCAACTTTCAGCTCCAATCTCTCTGGTGGGCTGTTTGTGGTTAGATAAACACAATCTATGATTGTCAACATCCAACATGAACTCCCCAGCAAAGACCTAACCAGTATGAACTTTCCGGCTTTCGCTCCCCCTAGCCTGCATACAACTCTCCAACACAGGGTACCCACAACCAAGAAAGTGGTCAGTGACCATCCCCGGTAGGATATCAATGTTCCTCCGGCAACCAAAACCTCTTTCCGGCACACACAAGATGCACACTCACCTGAAAACGTCGACGAAACTAGAGCATCAATACCGGTATAGTAGGGTAAGATGACAGAATCCAAGTAAATGCTTGCATGCAAAATTCCAGAGATGGTTGATGTCTCAAAGAACACATACTTGATGTCTGTCTCGCTGCCATTGTCGAAGGTTAGAGCCGATATCAGAACCAGCAGGAGGATTGCCGGACCTGTGCACGAGAGGGGAAACACCGTGTTGATCCGGTGGCCCTTGGCCAGGGCCAAGATGATCAGTGGCAGGACAATCGGGCCGGAAGGAAGCAAGTATCTCTTTGATCTACTACTACTTTGCCCTCTCCCTGAAATGTGCATTACCATAAAGACTAGGGTTGACAAGTATGAGGCTGCTGCAAAGAAAAGAACCGAAAAATCGACAATGGCTGAGTAGTTTCCAGGGTAAGCACTGTCACAGAAGTAATGGTGAGGGCAGCTGATTGGATCCAAGGTTTCTTCAACCTGCCATTTTATGCATTTGAAGAACGTCAACCGGGTTTCTTCCGTGGTCCATTCGGGTTGCCATGACCCATAATCGGGTCGAAAGAGGCTCCAATTCATTGTTTGTGAAGTGTGATTAATCTTCCTGCACTGAACTTGTTTCACAAAGAAACATATGTATATATGTTTGTGCAGAACATGTTGGGGTTTGGTCTGAGAAATGAAGCATTGGCTTATTTGTTGGTTGAGATGTTTCTGCTGAAGGTGAACATGATGAAGAAAGATCAACCAACTACTTTCTTGTATTTCCTGATAACCATAAATGGGTCGTATGGGTTTATATTAAAACAAAAAGTACATTCTTTTTATCTTTTATAATAGTCTTTGCTATTATAAATAAGCTTGACAACTTCTAAAGGCTTTCTTTCTTTCGTAATTTCTCGTTAATCACCTGACCTAACTCCAAAGACTTACATTGGGACTTAAAATTCGGGTAGAGTGTGGAGGAATAATTGTGTTTTGGAGTGAATTGGGTTGCAAGGTGGGGTGGGAGTGTGACTGGTTGAGGCAACTTGATTTCAAAGGGATGGCTCTTGTGTTTGGTAGGTGACAACAAATTTGGAGCTGAAATGGTGATGGATTAGCAAAGTAGATATGAAGAGAGTGATGTAGTATTTGTTCTTTTAATTAATTTTGTTCTAAGCAAAAGCCTTTAAAAACACAGAGTTTGGTATTTGAACCCCAGCTGACGAATGCCACTATGAAATTTCTTTTTTTTTAATATTGCCTAATCACAGTTTTTTTGAACTATTTTTTATTTATTTTTATCAATGAAATTCATTCAAGCAAAGACTGCGAAAGCAGCACCGAGAAAAAGAGAATACACAGCTTACCAACAGACCAACAGACCAACAGAAGGGCTAACTATAGATCGAACCACTATAATAAGCACAAAGCAACCCAGCAACACAGACGAAGCGCAAAGGCAGGCCGTCGCACTGGGAGCATAACTAACTACGAAGAAGATGTCGGGCAAGGGAGACCGTCACGCGATAGGACGAAAATAAGGCCGATGGAAGTCCAATTAAACCAGACCTTATCGCTCATCTACCTCTTTATGCTTTAGATGGGAAAGTATCGGAAATTTGGTTGCAGAAGTTGGGACTCACACAAAATTGAATTGCAGTGGTGTGATCATGCAATTTTAGGCTAGTGACACTATTAGAAAAGTCATAAATTTTTGTGTAGAAGATTGTTATTGTTTTTTGGATAAACTTGTTTATAATAACGTTATTGTGCATAAAAAGTCAAACGTGCCACCTTAATATTCACAATTAAAATCTCTAATTAATGTGTAACCAGATTTTTGGACCTATAATCCAACAAATGTACAAAAATAAAAATCTAGGAAGTACTCAAAAAAGAATTCATTGCTTAAAACGGAAAAGATGACTGCCACAAGTTGATGGTTTGTCACAAGTTGAAATTAAATGCCATGTTGGAGGAACAGTGAGAGTGGATGAGATTGCGGTAGGTAATTGTGGTTTTCCTTTACTTGCATTCAAGTAATTTGATTTGCCTCAACTTAGACAAAAAAAAGAAGGTAATTTGCCTCTAGCAAAACCCATGATATTACTCAAGATAATATCAGATTTGGTGAGAATTATCTTCTTTATTATTTCAATAGGAAAATTATATATATACAGAGACTAGGAATGTTATTATTAGCCTAATTAGTGGACTGAGTTTAATTAGGAATATACAGCTCATTGACACTCCCCCTCAAGTTGGAGCATGTATGTCGTCAATGCCCAACTTGCTAAGTGAGCTGTGGAATACTCTGCATGTGACTGCTTTAGTGAGGACATCTGCAAGTTGATCTTCAGATTTAACAAATGATACCTCAATGATTTTTGCCTTAGTTTTTCCTTGATGAAATGTCTGTCAACTTCAACATGCTTGATTCTATCATTTTGCACTGGATTATGTGCAATGTTTATTGCGGCTTTGTTGTCACAATTCAGTTGCATGGCATGATTGAGTTTTAACCCCAATTCCCCCAACAAATTCCTTATCCAGAGTAGCTCACATACTCCTTGTGCCATACCTCAATATTCTGCTTTAGCACTTGATCTTGACACTACTTTCTGTTTTTTACTTCGCCAAGTCACTAGATTGCCTCCCACAAAGGTAAAGTATCTAGATGTTGATCTCCTGTCAGTAACAGAACCCGCCCAATCTGCATCAGTGTGACCCTCGACATCTAGATGACCATGTCGTGAGAACATCAATCCTCTTCCAAGAGCTGACTTTAAGTATCTCAGAATTCGGTTTACCGCATCCATGTGGGCTTCACTTGGTGCACGCATGAACTGACTCACCACACTTACGACATATGCGATATCAGGTCTAGTGTGTCCTAGATAGATTAACTTACCCACCAGGCGTTGATATCTTTCTTTGTTGGTGGGTACCTGATCAGGATATTCACCAAGTTGATGATTCAATTCCACTGGCGTATCTGCTGGTTTGCTGGCTAGCATTCCAGTGTCCGTTAAAATGTCAATGATATATTTCCGTTGTGATAGAAATATTCCTTGGTCTGAACGAGTCACTTCGATGCCTAAGAAATATTTCAGAGCGCCAAGATCTTTCATTTCAAAATCACTCGCCAAGTGGTGTTGCAATGCTACCTTTTCCTCTGGGTCATTTCTGGTAACTACCATGTCATCAACAAATACAATAAGGGCTGTGACTTTACCTTTCTTATGTTTCAAGAAAAGATTATGATCTGAGTTACTTTGTTTGTATCCGAAGTCCTTCATTGATTTGCTGAACTTTCCAAACTATGCTCTGAGTGATTGTTTCAATCCATAAAGGGACTTCCTCAGTTTACAAACCATGTTGCCCTTATTGGGCCCCATCTTGCATCCTGGAGGTGGGTCCATATAGACTTCTTCTTCTAAGTCGCCATGTAGGAAGGCATTTTTGACATCAAATTGGTGTAATGGCCAGTCTAGGTTTGCTGCCAGAGAAAGAAGTACATGAATTGTGTTCTTGGCTACAGGGGGAAAGGTCTCCCTATAGTCAATCCCATAAGTCTGAGTGTAACATTTCGCCAGTAGTCTTGCTTTGTATCGTTCAATGGTGCCATCTGCCTTGAACTTTACTGTATATATCCATCTACAACCCACTGTATATATCCATCTCCCAAGTGGCGTTCTTCTGGAGAGCCTCAATTTCATCATTCATCGCTTGTGTCCACTTGAGATCTTTCAGAGCTTCCTGCACATTACTTGGAATAGATATAGTGGATAATTGACACACAAATGATGCACATGACGGAGACAGCCTATGTAGGGACACATGATTAGCAATTGGGTATTTAACTTTTACTTTAAGGTCAGGGTCATACTGTTGTCTAGGGATCCCTCTAGTTGTGCGTGGGGGTAACTGATAACCTGGCGCAGGTAAGGTGCTTGAGATAGAGTTTGAATGTTCAGTTACCTGTGGGGGATCTTCAGGACTTGATTGGATGAGTGGTGGTGGTACTGTAGTAGGAGTTGTAGAGGGGGAATTGTCTGAACCAGTATCTGGAGTATCTAGGGACTCTTGAGCTCTTTGCACCACTGTAGCTGGTTGCTCGGACACTAACTGCCCTAAAGAATGTTGTTGAATGTGGATGATCTGAGTATCTTCTGCAAAGATAGAGCTTACCCCCTGCAGAGGATGCTCAGAGACTCCCCCGGAGTAATAGAACTCACTCTCGTTGAAGGTCACATCTGCGGTAACGTGCATGGTGTGAGTAGGAGGATGGAAACACTTATAGTCCTTCTGAGTGTCAGCATAACCCACAAAGACACAACGCCGTGCACACGGATCAAGCTTGTCCGCTGATGGGGTTACACTTTAACATACGCAACACAACCAAAGAGACGTGGTTCGAGATTTGGTGTGGATGGCATGGTGAGGAGAGAAGTCAATGTCTGAAATGAAGTTTGACACTGAAGAGTGCTGGAAGGTGTTTGATACTAAAGAGGCACGAATAACTTCCAAGAGATGCCGACTCTTATGCTCTGTGATACCATTCTGTTGTGGTGTATAGGCGCAGGTGGTTTGATGAACAATACCAAGTTGACGTAAAAAATAATATAGGTCATGGTTGATGTACTCACCTCCATTGTCAGACCGAAGTGTCATAATTTTCTTGTCAAACTGAGTAGCAACGTATTGATAAAATAACTTGAATTTGGCGGTGACGTCACTTTTCTGTTTTAAGGGAAAGACCCAGGTCATCTGAGTGCAATCATCAATAAACATCACAAAACACTTAAAACCACTAATAGTGGGAACTCGTGATGGTCCCCAAACATCAGAATGGACGATCATGAAGGGCATAGAGCTTTTATTCAATCTTAATGGGTAAGAAATATGATGGCTTTTCGCCAACATGCAAGTTTCACAATGAAAGTCTGATTCATGAAACTGGGAAAACAAATATGGAAATATAAGTTTCAGATAACCAAAAGAAGCATGCCCTAATCGTCTATGCCAGGGCCAAATTTTCTTCATCCTGATGGACTCATCGCCTTGCACAAGATGGGCGTGACTCAACCGCTTACTGCTGTCGGCTGTCAAGTCCAGATAATAGAACTTTCCCCTCCTAGTAGCACATCCAGTCACGGCCCTGGTGAGAAGATCCTGAAAGAGACAATACAATGGCAAAAAACACACGGTATAATTAGGGAAATCAATGATATGAGGAACAGATAACAAGTCATAGTCGAGAGAAGGGACAACTAAGACATGATCAAGACTTAATGAGGGTGTAAGAGATAAGGACCCCTTGCCTATGACTTAGGAGGTGGTTCCGTTGCACTGGTAATCTGTGTTTGGATTGAGGGTTTGGTAGAGTGAAACCCAGTGAAACTAGATGTCATGTGATCAGTAGCACCAATGTCAATAATCCATGATCTATTATAAGTAAGTGAAGATGTGCAAAAGGTACCTGAGGTGGCCAAGGCCGTGGAATCAAATGTACCTGATGGAGGTTCGGATGCGGTCCCCTGGGATGACTGAGCGGATGTAAATGAGGCTCTGTTCGAATCCTTCTTGCGCCCTTTGTGGGCCCATCCTTCCAGATAACTAGTGATCTCATAACAGCCCTTAATAGTGTGGATATCTAAACCATATTTGGTACACTTCATTGGAGGCCGGTGATGAGTAGGGTCGACACTATAGGTGTTCGACCAAGATTGTTTGGACCTGGCAGCAGCCAAGGCCGTGGTGTCGGAGGTTACACCCGCTTCAGACATGGTTCCCTGTCGGTTACTCTCTCTTTTAATATGTGCATATGCTGCCTCGAGTTCTGGCTTAGGCTCTATCCTCAAAATCTCTCCTCAGATTTGATCAAAATTATTGTCCAAACTGCAAGAAAATTATACACTCGGAGATGATCAATCTCTCTGCGTCGAGTTTCAATATCTTTCGGATGCTCCATGGTGCTTGGACTTAATTGATCAAGCTCCTGAAAAATCTCAGTGAGCACACTGTAATATTTGGCAACGGATGCCCCAGTTTGTCTCATTATGAATGACCTTCTATGAAGGTCATAAATCTTGGCTTCATCCGCACCATCTGAATATGTTTGCTTGATTGCATCCCAGACTTACTTTGCTGTGTCGTAACGAATAAACCGTCTAATCTGATTAGGTTGCTTGGCGGCGAACAACCAACTCTTGATTTGGTAATTTGATGCATGCCATTTATTAAATATGGGATATGTGGCTTCAGGCTGGGCAATATCACCGGTCAGGTGGCCATGTTTTTCTCGCCCAACTATCTTCATCTCTATGATTTGATGCCATAGAGAATAATTATTCTCATCCAGTTTGATGCCGACGGAGAAGTTGGAGTTGTCACTCTGCAACGTGACAATTTGTGTAGTAGTGTTGGAGCCTCCCGACACCAAGGATTGATTGTTGTTTGCCGACCCCTCAACGTTGGCCATGGTATTGGCTTACAATTGATGAGAAACAGATAAACCCCAAGGTTTTTGATTAATTGGTGTATTTATGCTTTGCTATTGTGTCCAAGCCAGTAGAACACGGGACCCAGTCGAACACGGTGTTGAATTTGTGGGTTGCACTAGGCTGCTAAGAACGACCGCAACCCTGAACCCGAGCGCGAACCCGAACCCGAACGAACTCGACGATGATTACGAACCTGAACGCGAACGAGCTGCGAGGAACCCGAATGTGAAAGTGTGGTGGACGGTGAGTCGGTGTGTTTGTGGTGGACGGTGAGGTTGTTGCGGAAGGCTGGTCGGTGGGTCGGTGTGATTGCGGGAGGGATTTGGTTGTGGAAGTGATTGTGCAACGGAAGGGGTGTGTTCTGCGGGTGTTGGGATTTTGCTGTAAAAGTGGTGGTGTTGTGGGAAGGTTTATGCGGCGGAAGGTGGTGGTGTTGTTTCTAGGGTTGTATGACGGCTGGGGCACCGTATTGATTTTTAGGGTTAGGGTAAGAGACAGTCACGATCGACTGCTCTGATACCATATCAGATTTGGTGAGAATTCTCTTCTTTATTATTTCAATAGGAAAGTTATATATATACAGAGACTAGGAATGTTACTATGTGCTTAATTAGTGAACTGAGTTTAATTAGGAATATACAGCTCATTGACAGATAGAATCTATCAAAATACCATGACCCCAAAAAAATGGGTTCGTCAAAGCTTCAGCCATTGGACTACATCCATCCAGAAAAAACCCACGAAATAAGTCATGGAACTATGAAATACCCCAGGAAAGAACCTATAAAATACTCAAGAAAAAATACATGAAAATCCCATGTAACCGATAAATACTCCGAAAAAAATCCATCAAATTACCCAAGATAGAACCTATCTTTGGTGGCTTATCGTTCCTAAATCATTCTCTGCAAATTGCTCCCTTTAATTCCAGCGGTTGGTTCGCCTGTTGCAGCAGAGGTATGCACTTTCGCGGTGTGCTTATGTAGTTACGTAGATTCTAGGGTTTGGGTTGGAATTGTTCCCTTTTGGTTTGTAAACTTATCTTTTGTTTTGGGTGAGCTTGTTCTTTTTTAGTTCAGCGTTTTTATCTTTTAAATTATTGTAGTTGAGCTTTTCTAATTTTGTTACTATTTGGATATGAATACCATTTCCTTGAAGAAAAAAAAGAACCTATAAAAATACTCAAGAAAAAACCATGAAATTTCCCATGGAAGCAAGAAAGCACCCATGAAAAAATCTATCATATTACTATGCACATGAAAGCAAGAAAGAACCCATGAAAGTATCAAAAAACCCCATGAAAGTATTAAAACTGCACTTGTAATCTCCCTTTGTATTTAAGATATCGATCTGTCTTGTTTAACACTTAAAAGTTACTCTTCGTACAAAAAGTTACATCGTACAAAAAGTTATACCAACTATGCTTGCACCATGCCATTATCTTCAATTCTTGATCAAATATTTAGGTCAAAGAAAATAATTGAGCACTCTTCACCATCAATGAGATTACAATTTATCTTAAGCATAATCTGGTAACAGCACATTCAATGTTTTAGGTAAAGATAGAGCTCCTTTTCTTAAGGAGGGGGTATGTAATTATGTATGTCCTCTAATGTGTGCCCCCCTTATCCACTCCAAGTGGCCAAGTGGTCAGCATCCAGGTTGGGAACCCCCACCCGCGTTCGACTCACGAAGTTGGAGCATTTCACATGCGCCGGGGGATTAGTCATTGGGCCTAAGAAGCCTTTGGGATACCCTTGCTTTGGCCAAAAAAAAAAACGTGTGCCCCCTTCAATGTGAGACAAAATTCAGTTTTACCAGTACCACTATGTTTGGGTTTTATTTCTTGTAGGGCATCCATAACTTTAACGCATTTACTAGAGATTAATTCTATTTCCACTTGTGGATATTTCTCATTTCTTAAAGGGCATGTTATACTTTAGTACATTGCAATTTATCCCAAATTTTATAATTATATCTGATTTTTTAAATTTTGTATTTAAGTACCGTAAAATTTTTTTAACGTTTCACCCTTGTCTCACCAACACATTTTCGACACAATTTTGGTGAGTTGATGACATGGCTGGTGAGGAGCCCACTAAAAACGAATGTCAATGTACTTTAGGAAAAATTGTTTAATTAGCTCTTGTTTCTTTCTCGCACAACATATCAGCGGGAGATGTCGAAATGGAAATAACCAATGGCTAATTAAGTAACTTTGCCTGCAGTTACCTTGAGATTCATTTTTGAGTGGGTCTTATACGTACCATGTCATAAGCTAACATGAATTTTGTCGAAAATGTAACATTGAGACACTGTTGAAACGTTTTAAAGAGTTTTGAGTACTTAAATGATAAATTTGAAAAGTCAGGTATAACTTTGAAATTTAGTTAGAACGCATAATACTAAAGTGTAAATATCCTTCTATTAAATATGAATTGGGAGAGCAAGAACAAGTCTCCCTTCTTTTTTTCCCTTTTTTATGGGGAGCGTGGCATTTAAAGAATGAATCAACCCAAATGATTGTCGTAGAATGGCTATTCCTTTTAATTGCTCATTGTGATGCAACAGAACCTTGACAATTAGGATTTTAAGATAGAATTGTTTACACCCGAAAAAATCCTACTTCGGGCCAAAGCAAATGGTCGGCTGAATTAAATGCCCAAGTCACAAGGCCCGACCCAATAACTCCCACTTAGAACGTGCAGACGTGGAAACTTGGAGAAGGGGAAGTCGGTTCAGACGTGCGCAAAGGATAAGAAGGCAAAGGGGATGTTTTCAACAAACTAAACTGCAACATAGGTCCCGCAGAGGTCTACATGACAATCTAGATCAGCTCCTCACCGCCTATAAATGGAGAAGAAACCCTCTTATCAAGGGATAACCAATCAATCAATCAAACAAACAAATTGATCAAACTCAATCAATTTCAAAACAACTGCAAACCCTTAAAAGTTTCTTTGTTCAAAGGCTCACCTCTTTAAGCACAACCTGTTTCTTTCGATCTAGGATCAAGATTCAGTTCTCTTCTCAACCCCCTTCTCAGTTTTTAAACCAAGAACACAAAGCTCTGCTTCATCCCGCCTTGCTTCCCAAGCCAGTTTTGAAGACCACCAAATTCCCTACCTCATCTTGACTGCCACTCTAATTAGATTTTGAGGCACTCAAACACTCACCTCATCTCGACTGTCACTCAAATCAGCCTTTGAGGCATCCAACCACTCAACCTTCGATGTCTCAACGTCACTCGAATCCTCTGCCAACCTATGGCATGATTCCGAATGATGTTCATTCAGTTGATGATTTCTAGAAGATCGTGCCTTCCTAAGGCTTGATTGTGAAAGAAATAATTTACTTTCAGCACTTGTAATTTACCTTCCGCATTTCAATACTAAGACATTTACTCTTTTAGTATTTGTACTTTACTCTCTCTGCAATTTAGCGGATTTGTTTAAGGAGAGACAAGTATTCGAGATATACCAACTAGTGTGTTTCATGGTTGTCTAAGTCATGAAACCATCTATGTGTTTTGGTCCAATACTATCATCCCGACTTAAGGAAACTCGCGTGTCTAACTGCTAATTAACTAAATAATAATCTGCTAATATGAACATCATGGAAATCACATGAACTTGGACTAGACTAGAAAGAAAATTTATTAAAGTCCTTGGATATATTAAGAAGAAGGCATAGAAAAGAACAGTGCAAGCTATTTTCCCGTTTGCCTCACAATCACTTGATTAAAAGAAAGGTTCTTAGGCCGCAAACGGAACCCATCTTCAAACTGTCTAGTAGCAGTGTCTACTAGTGGCACGCCTACTTTGAAGGCAGCTAAGACCTATTTACTTCCTAGTAAGCCCATTTAGGGAAGGACCGTGGCTCGAAGGCCTCTTTGCCCACAACTTTCAACCCATCCAAATAGTCCACATAACTCATCCACTAAGAGAAACCCACACGAAGCCTGTTCCTTCCCTCCACAACCCAGTTCCCGGCGGAGACCCACCGAAGGCGGCCCATGCCTGCTGTCTCAACTTTTTGGACAGAACATATTCTGGCACGCCCGGTGGGACTCTTTCTTGTGCATGACCAAGTTCAAATACTCCGAACGGCGCCGAGATGCTAAAGGGAGATTCGTGAAAAGCATTCCCCGAGAAACGGTGCCTGAGTTATCAATACCAGAAGCTGACATGGAAACTCCCCGTGATGGAGAGGTTGAAGACATCACCAACCAGGAAACAACCAAGGAAGACTTGATTAAGTTCATCAAGGACTGCCTATTCCGCATCTGTACACAGATAGAGGCCCAGAATCGACAGGTCCAAGAGCTTTCCAAGCAGGGGAAAGCTGAAGAAAAAGAAGCAAACATCCCTTGGGAGTTTCGAGCCCTGACAAAGGCAAGCAGACCACAAGATCTGGGAGTTTCGAGCCCTAAACCCAAACACCCTTGGGAGTTTCGAGCCCTGACAAAGGCAAGCAGACCATAGGATTTGGGGTGTCAACCGTTGAACCCTTGAACTCACAGCCTGCCTTCTCAAAGGGTTCCGGGTATGAAACCCCAAAGACAAGCAGGAATCGCGATGGAATGCCAAATGATGAATTTGGGATATTTTCTAGATATCGACCACATGTGGTCAGTCGGGAAGAATCAAGGGTTAAAATGCCCAAGAATATCCCGATCGGAAGCAAAAGAGAGTTGCAGAACTAGAGGAAATCTGATCCCAACGACACAAGATCAGAAGAAGAATTTGGGCCAAACCAGAGGCCACCTCATAATCCAAAGCATCAGGCCATCATGAATGAAATTTCAGAAATAAGACGGATGATACAAGGCCAGCCAGCGCCTCCAAGAAGAGAAAATGTCTCGATCTACAGAAAGCCTTACCCGACTTATATAGATCAAGACAAACAATTTCCAAGAAATTTCAAACCACCAACATTTGCACTCTTCAGTGGAGACGGCAGCACTTCATCCCTTGAACAAATCGGAAGATTCTTAGCCCAATGCGTTGATGTAGAAGACAACTCTTACCTCAAACTCCAATTGTTTAGGAGTTCCCTCTCTGGGGATGCTTTCTCGTGGTACACTTCAATACCAAAAGCATCCATACAGACTTGGGGGCAAATGGAAGCTAAGTTCCATGAGGAACTCTATAGAATCGAGTCAAAGATCACCATCAGTGATCTAATTACTATCAGGCAGGAGAACATGAAACAACTAAGAATTTCATTGCCCGGTTCAAAAGGCTCAAAATGAAATGCAAATTTCCCATGAACAATGCCCAGATGGTGGCTATTGCACAAAGAGCTCGAAGGTTCTCCCTTAGAAAGAAGTTCGATGACAATATTTTTTTGGATCTGCAAGAGATAGTGGTATCAACAACCAAGTTCGAAAGGTTGCTGGAGGAAATACAAAGACAAAAGCACAACTCTAAAGTTCTCACTTTCTACAAGAATAAGATCCATGTGCATCAAGTGGAGCACAAGGAGATTGTGGAGGAATCATCAACAGAGGAAGGGGAACAAGAACTAGAGGTTGCAACAGCTGAGATCCAGACCACTGGAAAGGGACCAGTAACCCTCATATCGTTGGTTAAGCCCGCTCGAGAACAAAAACCAGTCAACTCGACTGGAAATTACTTCGCGAACAAGGTACCAGTGTTCAGCTCGTACTCATTCGACCTTACCAAAGTTGGAGAGATCTACGATGAGTTGGTAAAGGCGAAAGTGATCAAACCCGATCCCAAATAAGAAATTCCTGAGCCAGAAGACATTAAGGGGAAACAATTATGTAAATGGCATGTCTGACCACATCATGCGATAGCCAACTGTGTCCAGTTCAAGGACACAATTCAAAACCTAATTAACCAGGGGCACATTGCATTAGCTCTAATTCCTAAAGCACCAATGGGAGTGGATACTAATCCCTTCCCAATGGTATCGATTAATATGCTCAACCTTTAATGGCCTCAATCTGCAAAGAAGGCCAAGACGATTAATGAGGATCAGCCAAAATCTCGAGAAGAAACTCAGCAACCCGAGAAGTTTCCTGCTACAGTTGTGGCGGGAGTAGTAATGTGCTGCAAGTGCAGGGCATAATATGTCCTAGAGATCCCGACCCTATGTGCCAAAATAGACCTGGAACTAAAAAGTTCAAAGGGTCGACGTGATGGGGATTTACTCAAGATCCCAGAAAAAAGCTTTGGTCCACATAGCCCCAAAGGAAAGCTGCTGCGTAGCTCTGTTTTCTAGAGATTGGGAAACATCAAAAGAAAGCTCAAACGGATCACTAGTCAATAGACTAGGGGGCAAGTTGGCCAGCAGAGTTGCAATAATAAAGGACTTGTTCTTCCAGAACAAGTTGCATCAAAGGTAAAGGCCCAAAAAGCAATAATTTGGGAAGGGAAATGGTATACAACTAGAAAAGATGGAAAGCCAATTAAGGAATTGGGAAGATCCGCAAAGCGATGGATCCAAAGGCAATACGGAGCCTACATGCGCACCCAGAAGAACTTGGTGGCAGTTCTTCCCGAAGAAGAAAAAGAGCAAAGACCCTTCCTGCAACCAAAAAGGAATTGACGAGTCCTCCTAAAAAGGACAGGAAGAAAAGAAAGGTCATAATCAACAAGCGAAGAACTATATCTTTGCCAGACTCCATCTCAGAGACCTCTACTAAGATTAGGAGGCAGATTATATTTGGCAGCTTTGCGCAAGAGAACTTGACAGATAAGCAACCCAAGGATGGAGATATCCCGACATCAAAAAGGGGATATGAACAAGACATACAGGAAAACGACGGTCAAGGGATGACCGAGAAGGAGTTAGAAGAATTCGAGAGAGACATATTGGAAGTCATGAAAATGGATGACTTGTTTGATAAAAAGCAACAAAAAGCTCAGGCTGAAATAGACTTGGTAGTCGTACTACCAGAGCATATGGCGGCGGTTTACCACCAGGTTAACTAGATGAAAGGAAATGTTTTTGCCTATGAGCCATCCCGAGCGCTGATTGAAATACCAAATAATCATGAGGATGGTCAGAATATCATCTCGGAATCCACTCTTTACAGGGAAAAGATGATGTTTTCTAATCCGACCAAAGAAATGACGGATCACCTACAACCTATCTTCATTACGGCCCATCTAGAAAGGATCCCGATTGATAAGATAATGATTGATGGAGGAGCTTCCATTAATGTTCTACCATCCAAGATACTGAGAAAGCTAAACAGAACCCTTCAGGACAATTTGCCGACCACAGCCATAATGGCTAATTTCAGTGGAACTATCACCAAAACTCACGGGGTTTTACCCATAGAGATCACGGTTGGATCCAGGAAGTTGATGTTAGCATTCTTTGTAGTGGACAACACTGCTAGCTACAACGTGTTGCTAGGGAGGGATTGGATCCACAAGAGTATGTGCATTCCATCCACGCTACACCAACATATCGTTATCGATAATCCCAATGAAGTTGCCTTTGAAGGAGGCTCTTGGGAGATCATTCAGGTAGACTCAAGGCCTTTTGTAGTAAATCCCATGGTTGCTGAAGTCAGTTTCTATGATCCCGAAGTAGGAAACATTAAATTGGCTGGAGAAGATAAGAACGGCTGCCCTACCAAGGTGACGGCCCATAAACTTCTAGAGGAAGGACTCCTAACTCATGAGGGGTGGGATATGCCTTTTCTGAAATGGGAATTCCAGGATGAATAGCACACCCAACAAAGAAACAGACCAAACAGAAGCAATCAAGTTTATTAAAAGGAGATTGCTAGTACACTAGAGAGAACAAAAAAATGTGCATGCCTCCTTTTCCGATAAGGAAGAAAATCAGGTCAAGAAAACAAGAAAGCAGGACCCGAAAGAATCAACTATCAGCATGGCAGAGTTCATTCGGGATACTGGGAAAGAAGATGAGGAAAACAATATTCCTCCAGAAATCATCAAGTTTTGGTCATCGGAAGTCGATAAAACCCCTCCGGAAACTCAAGATCCCTTGGAAGAAGTTAACTTGGGAACCAAGGAAGATCCCCGTCCAACATACATCAGCAAACTATTGGAAGAACCAATAAAGAAAAATATGGTAGCACTTCTGGAGGAGTTTAGAGATTGCTTTGCCTGGCATTACATAGAAATGCCGGGAATAGACAGCCAACTTGTTGAACATAGATTACCTATTAAAGAAGGGTACAAGCCTGTTTGTCAACCAAGGAGGAGAATGTTTATAGAAACTGAACTCAAGGTCAAAGAAGAGATTGATAAACTTCTCAAGGTCGGGTTTATCCGAACGGCCAAATACGTAGAATAGGTATCCAACATAGTCCCGATTATCAAAGTTAAAACCAAACAAGTCAGGATATGTGTGGATTACCGTAACTTGAATGAAGCTACTCCAAAAGATGAATACCCGATGCCAATGGTAGACATGTTAATAGATGGAGCTTCCCAAAATCAATTTCTATCCTTCATGGATGGAAATGCATGGTACAATCAAATCCTCTTGGAGGAAGAAGATATTCACAAAACGGCATTCAGGTGTCCTAGACACTTAGGGGCATTCGAATACGTAATCATTCCATTTGGATTGAAGAACGCCAGAGCCAGATACCAACGAGTAATGAATGCCATCTTCCACGAGATGATAGGCAAAAACTTGGAAGTATACATCGATGATGTTGTGGTAAAATATCAAGATAAGGAGAAACATATAGAAGACCACATACAAGCTTTCTTAAAGATGAGACAACGCAAGTTCAAAATGAACCCTAAGAAATGTGCTTTCGCAGTTCAGGCGGGAAATTTCTTGGGATTCTTGGTTCACCAGAGAGGGATAGAGGTAGACAAGAACACAGCTAAAGCAATCATGGAATCGCCTCCACCAAAGAACAAAAAGCAACTTCAAAGTTTGCTTGGAAAAGTTAATTTCCTCAGAAGATTCATAGCCAATCTATCGAGAAAGGTCCAACTTTTTTCCTCGCTTTTCAAACTCAAGGACACTGAAGAATTCAAATGGGAGGAAAAACATCAAGCAGCTTTCGAAGAACTCAAGAATTACTTGTCCAGACCATCAGTTCTGATGCCACCCAAGAAGGGGAGGCCTTTGAAGCTATATATATCAGCGTCCCTCAACACCATCAGAAGCTTGTTGGCCCAAGACAATGAGGAAGGGAAGGAGCAAGCAATATACTATATGAGCAGGACATTAATAGAAGTTGAAGAGAGGTACAAGGCAGTGGAGAAATTGTGCCTTGCACTATACTTCATAGCCGTCAAACTAAGACATTATATGTTACCTTTCACTATTCGGATAATTGCTCAAACATATTTGTTAAAATACATGCTATCACGACCTATTCTGAGAGGTCGGATAGGAAAATGGATTCTAGCCTTATCAGAGTTCAACTTCCAATATGTACCGCAGAAGGCGGTGAAAGGCTAAGTTATCGCTGATTTCCTAACAGAGTACCCTGGCTTAGATATCGAAGAAGAGTTGGTTCCTCGAATCAACATGCTGTCCATTTTTCCATGGAAACTATACTTTGATGGGTCTAAAACTAAAGAGTCAGCACAAGCCGGAATATGCTTGGTTGATCCCCAAGGGGTTTACCATCAGTTCTCATTCAAATTAGATTGGGAAAACATAACAAACAATCAAGCAGAGTACGAAGCACTGATCATCGATTTGTAAATTTTGGTTGAAATGGGAACACGCCAAGTAGAGATCTATGGAGATTCGGAATTGGTGGTTAACTAAATCACATGAGCATACACATGTAGGAGCCTTTGCTAGCAAGTTACTATACGGCGGTTACAACATTAGCATCAAAGTTCATTACCCCGACTATCGAGCATATTCCTCGGGAAGAAAACTTGGTGGCCAAAAAAATGGCCCAAGTAGGGTCTGGAGCCTTACTCCAGGAGGGGCAGATGGAGAAATGGATCAAAGTCGAGAGAAGGTCTCTACCTTCCATTATAGAAAGAGACGTCGAGTTCGAAATCATGGATATCGAAGCTGAACCTGATGGCTAGAGAACACCTTTTTTCAAGTACTTGAAGTACGAATCCAACGAAGATAGGAACTTTAGAAATAAAGCATGTCACTACACCCTACGGGGACCAGACCTAGTAAGGAGAAATTATGTTGGTACATTATCCCGATTTATCGGTCCTAAGGAAGCAATGGTCGTGATGGGAGATGTACACGAAGGAGTATGTGGAGCACATCAAGCAGGGCCAAAAATGAAATGGCTTATACGAAGACATGGCTATTATTGGCTAGACATCCAGTCAGGTTGTTATGCATAAGCCAATGGATACGACACATGCCAAAGACACACCCCATTACAACATGCGCCCGCGGTGCCAATGAACCCAGTAGTCAAGCCATGGCTATTTCGAAGTTGGGCTATAGACTTTATCGAGAAGATATCTCCAGAATCATAAGGGAAACATGGGTTCATTGTGGTGGCCACCGATTATTTCACCAAATGGGTGGAAGAAAACGCATTAAAACAAATCACAAGCTTGGAACTGATCAGGTTCTTGAAAGAAAACATTCTAAGCCGATTTGGAGTACCGAAGACAATCGTCACTGATCGAGGACCATCACTCATGTCTCGAGAGCTAAAAGACTTTGGGGAGCAATTTTCTATAAAATTTATGCAATCTAGTCCTTACTACCCCCAGGCCAATGGTCAAGCAGAAGCCAGCAACAAAAACATCTTCACCATCTTAAAGAAAATGTTGCGTGACTACCCCACTGACTGGCATAAGCAATTGATATATGCACTCTAGTCCTATCGAACATCAAAGAAAGGAGCCATCGGAACCTCCCCAGCAGACTTAGTATATGGTCGGGATCTTTTGCATCCAGTCGAGATAAATGTCAACTCATTGCGACTCCAACATTAGTATGGTTTGGATACCAACGAGTACACACATGCTATGTGCTACGAGTCGGAAAAGCTAGACCAGAAGAGGATAGATGCTCAAAACAAAATTATGGCCAACAAAGCGGCGGTTTCAAGAGCATACAACAAGAAGGCCAAAGGAAAATCTTTCCAAGAAGGCGATCTAGAGTGGAAAATGATCTTACCACTAAGATCATCCATACTTGGAAGGGGAAAATGGAGCCCGACTTGGGAAGGTCCGTTCGTGATCCACAAAGTAAATGGAAAAGGTTCATATTATTTAAGAGATGATGTTGGAATAGTGGATAAAAATCCTACTAACGCCATTCATCTGAAAAAGTATTACCCAACACTTTGGGATTCTACGAACGGAGTAATTGGTTAAGTCCCGCGGGAAGAAAGTGGGACCACCCTTGAGCAGAAAAGTAAAATTTCATTGAAGAAAGGACGAAGTACAATAAAAGAAAAGAAACACTCAACGGGAAAATTAGCCCAGAAGACTAATCTACATACAAAGCCATACAAATGGCTACAAAAACACAAAAGCTTGGAGGACCTTCACGTTGCTACTGAGGAGAGACTTGACCAATGACCACATTAAACCAGGCCCTGGCAGCTATCTCTGCAACCAATGTTTCCTCAGACCACCCATTTGGGTGGGGATGGCCAGAAGCATGGGCTATGTATCCATCATCATAGCCATTTTTGAAGGATACTTGTGATATAGCCTCAATAATGTGGTCACGATCTTTTACCATCTCTACAAGATCAGAGATTCGAGTATTTGAAATGGCATGCTCCCCGTAGGCTTACTGGAGCTCCAATCACTTTTTCTGATAGGTGGTCCCTAGGGTTTGGATTTGTTGCTGAAAGGAAAACAAAGAGGCGGAAGAGAAATGGAGATTGTTTTGCTTATCAACTTGGTGGGCATAGACCAAGTCCTGCAAATGTTGAATCTCTGCCGATTGAGCCTTTTCCAAACGGCGGAGAGTAGTGGTTTGGCTCTCCAGAAAAACTACAAACTTTTGGGCACTATTGGGTTGGAAGACTCTGTTTGGGCATTAGTGGGATTGTTGGGGTTAGCCAAGTTTAAGGATTGAAGAAAAAGAGAATGTGGAGTTGCATGTAAGTTTGTAACATTCTTTATAGGCCAATTATTATGGCTTACGTCATTTTATCATTATTACTACTCGTAACTTAAGGTTATCTCAAATCGACACATCATCAGTGATAGGCCGTAAAACATGGCTTAGGCCTGAACTTAGCCTGTGAACGAAAGCGGTGGAAGGCAAAGGAAGTATTATTATATAGTTGGAAGATAAGGTTACAGTAAGATTATAATAATATGGAGCCTATAAAGAAAGATTACAAATTCAGTGTTTTGGGATGAGACTTCCCAACTGCACAGTTAGTGAAGCCTTGGTCAAACCCATCCTGATATGAGGCCAACCTCAACTGCTTGGTCAGCACATCACAAAAACAACATCAACCCTGATTTGCTCTCTCTCGTCCTTCATAGCAGACACTTCACCTTCAACATGCAGCAAAGTATCTCGGGATTCCTTAGTTTTCTCACAAAGAGAAATGGATTGCAGATGGAGTGATGATAATGATAAGGATAGCTTCCTCAGAGACCCTTGAGGAATGAAGTTCTTTCCTCATATCAATAATGATTTTCAGTTGCTCTTGAGATTGAGCATGGAGGCATTGATTGAGCCTATCATAATGAGAAATGGGGAGATAATTGGAATCATATCTATGGGATGGCATTTTGTTGTGAAGAAACCTTGCTGAAATGAGTCAATTTATAGGCGAATGCACTGAGACATTGCATTAAATGCTGATGGTTGGAAGTTAGATATAGTTGAAGTTGTTAAAGCAACACAAATATTTCAAGCCAACTAAATATTTTATTGATATTTGGAAAATGGCGGGAATACAACCTGAATACAAAGTAGTTTAAGATGAAGCCCACTATGTCAAAACCTATGGCAAGTTCATCAATAACAGCTTCATCCCGATCCTGAGCAGGTTTCTTTTCTGCCTTTATGACGCACAGACAGGGTCACCCGCAATTCCCTCCTTCTCACCCTAAGGTTGTCCCTCGCCACACGCTCATCCTTACCGCGCTTGAGCAAATCGCATGTACACTTCCTCCAAGCTTCATGAGCAACCTCCAGCCGAGCCTTCAATGTTTAGTTCCAGACCCGTTCACGTTCAACATGTTCCAAAAGAATCTCATAAGTGGGATGCACGAAATCATTGAAGGTGGAAGAACTGGAAGAGGAAAAATCGCTGGATACAGGGGGAGAAGATGCCATTTTGCTAAGAAATGAGCAATAAAGAGGCATGCAAAACAAGTGAGATTTTGATTCATACTTCTAGCTGAGGAATTTGGTTGGGAGTTAATCTCAGATTACTAGAGCAGTAATGAGAATTAAAAGGAGAATTACTATCGTTACAATTCCAAAGCAAGTGACAATCTCAAAAGACAAAGCAAGATGATTACTCGTGGAGCAAAACTAGTGGCCCATATAAAAAAGAGAAAGGCCTGCAAAGGCCCAAAAGTTAAAAAAGAAGCCGAGATTGAAAGTTACAAATCTAACAGTTTGCCAAGCATAACTTGGAGGCTCACTCTCAGAACCTTAGCATCATCCGAAATTGCAGAATTTTCGTGAAGAGCATCACGAACTCTCTGCTCTCCTTATTGGAATCCTTTTTGAGCTGCATCTCTCCTAGTTTTGGCAAGTTCATATTTTCGCTTGACCATAGCTTGAAGAACTTCTACCTCAGCAACTTGAGCATTAAAGGTGTCCAACCTTTGAAGCACTTCACGCAAGGCGACTCATTGGCGAAGACGTTCATCATTTTCAATAACATAGCTCTGCCAAAGTTCTTCCAAGTCAACTCTAGTCGGAACATCTGCTGGGTGAGGAGGTTGCTGCAAGCCACGAGAACTGTAATGCTCTCGGTAGCGATTTAACATCGAGATCACGGGAAGAGAGGATGCCGAAGATGTAGGAGAAGAATTGAAGAAAATCTTCACTCCTCGAGCTCACTCCCCCAAATCTTGAGAATCACCCCTGGCCACGAAGGACATGATAACATCTTTGGCAGCAGATAGTTCATAAGAAGTGAAACTCGAGGGCGATACATCAGCCTAAGAAAATGAAGCAAAAGAGTCTATCTCAGCGTTTAAGAGTTCAAGCCCAGAAGGAGGACACACCTGCAATGCAAATTGACCGAATCAGAAGACAGAGAATATCAGGTAACATAGGGTCAAAGCCAATATCAAAAGGAACTTACGAATTCAGCCCCCAAGCTCTGATCACCTGAAGGCTCTTGGGCTTGAACTTCAAAGAAAGATGAGGTTGGAATGGTCTGGTAGGAGCTGCTGCATACAGGTAGATCAGGTTGGGATAACTCAGCTAACGATATGGATTTCCTCTTTGAAGTCTTTAGTGAAGAAGAAGATGCTGGAATTGATGAAGTAGCCTGAGAAGTCCTCAGATCAGAAACACTTGAATCATCCAAACTTTCCAGCCTATTGAGGACAATAGGATCATATGGAACATCCTCATTTTGAAGTAGAGGATCATCAGTCCTTACCTCGAACAACTCTGCCTTATCAGATCCAACTGGACAACAAGCAAGGTTAAAGGATGTAATGAAGACCAATAAAGATATCACCAAAAGAAGACATACCTATGGAAGGAGCATCATTGCTCTCAGACTTCCGGTGGTCAACAAGAATGGAAGTGGTTAGATCAAAGCTGACTAGCCTTTCCAGTAGAAGGAACTGATGGTTCTACACTAACTTTGTAACGACACGAAAATTTAATTAGTAAATTTTAGTAAATTAATTTGGGAAAGGACGAGTTTGCCCTTGGTTTTAAAAGGTGCTTGAAAGTCAAATTTTGTTTGGGGACACCTTTGGAAGTTTTTCGTGGACCGTTGCGTAGGTCTCGAACTCACGAGTTCGTAGACAGGCAGCACGGGAAAAATGGGGTTCGTATGAGAGAGTTGTGGGTCTAGAATGTTCAGGGGCATTTTGGTAATTTTCTCTAGACATATATTGTAAATCAGACTTTCCAGATTTTTCTCATTTTATCCTCTCTCTTTGCGATCCTCATCCAAACCGTGCAACCAAACCCAAAATCCCCGTACCCTTGAACTTTGGTGCAACCCATCGTCTACTCCTCCTCCCTGCGATCAAGGACGTACCGGCTGCCAAGGGAAATAGCCACGGGAAACACCAAATCGATGAAGGAGAAAACCGAACCTTTCGATCAATTTTTTGGCCAACTCAGGTATGGGTTTCGTGTTTAGACTTTAGTTTCGAGTTCTTGGGCTTGGGTAGATAATTTTAGGCTATTAATTAGTGAAAAACGGTTGAGATTTGAAGAAGATAGGAAAGTTTCAAGGTCGGCCAGTAATGGTAATTTCAGGCGATGGCAGACGACGACGCATAGCGGAGTGGTCATCTTCTCCGGCGACTGGTTCGGTCAGAGTGCTGACATGGCATGCCACCTAGCAGCCATGTGGAGCCACGTGGAGGCCACTTGGCAGCCACGTGGTGCCACTTGGTAGCCACGTGGTGCCACGTGGAGGCCACTTGGAAGTCACGTAGAGCCACGAGTAGTCCTCCTGGCAGCCACGTGGAGGCCACCTAGCAACCAGGTGGAGCCACGTGAAAGCCACCTAGCAGCTACGTGGAGCCACCTGGCGACCGAGTCAGCACCCGGGTAGGTGCGTGGGTACTGTAGCCGGTCGTGAATGAGTCGTCGGCCTTCCGTTGGTACGTGGGGCTGGTCCTTGGGTTACAGCGACGAGTGTCGACATGTTTTGACTTTCTAGACCTTTTGGCACAGGTTTCGGGTTAATCAGACATCGTTTAGGGGTAGTTTTGGGCGTCTGAAATGGCTACATTTTTTGTGAGATGTGTGTGGACCTCCCTGGATTTAGGGAATTTGAATGTAGGGATTTTAATTATCGTTGGTAACCCCGATTGTTACTTTTGACAAGCGATACTACTCAGGGAACTTTAGAGGAGCGTACAACTTAGGATTGGGAATAATTGGATGCTCGGTGAGTGGACTTTGGTTTTGTAAATTATAATGCATGCATAAGCGTATATGTGAAATAATTTCTTGTTAAGTATTGTTTTAGCAATTTCTGGAATTTAGAAAATTATTCTAATAAATCATTACTAGACACGGGTTCTCAATAACAAATTGGAAATGACGTTTTGGGCTAGGCCATGGCTTTTTGGACTCTGCTTTTATGTGATTTTGATTTTATAGATTTTGGGTTTTGGTCGAGTCCATGATTTTTGGGTTTAGATCCGGATTTGTGACTTTATTGGATTTGGGCATAGAAACAAGGATTTCAAAACATGGATTTCAGATTTCAATGAATTACTGTCCCCGAGGGTCATGGTTTTCTCCGGCACATGATGTGGGGTATTTCCCATCACCTGTTCGTCGAAGTTATTTCTGCACCAGATCGTTGAGGGTTCTACGATGCTAGTGTCGAAGGGTATTTCTCCACCAGGTCGTTGAGGCTGTCTACGCGTAGTATAAGGTTCTACACAAGTCGAGGTATATCGGGTGTATGGAGGGTTAGACCCGGGTCATTCAGCTCCGATATCGAGCTACGGCTCGGGATTCCATTCGGGGAGCGGTGAGATGTTATGATATTTTTGTGTCCAGGTCTATTTACATGATTTTTTTTAAACTCCTTTGAGGAGGGTTTTCAAAATAGGATTGTGGGCCACGGGATGTTTTCATTATTCAGGGTTTCGTGTGTCCCACCGAGCGTTTTAACTAAAAATGGATTTTCCGGTAAGTTTTCGGATTATCTTTAGGGATTATTTGGTTGAAAAGGAATTTATATTATGCATGCATTGTTTTACTCATGGAGGGGGAAAATGTATGTTTTCCTCGGAAATTGTTTTAAACGATTATTTTGTCCACTCCCACTTTTCGTGTTTTAAATCCCCTCCAGGTCGTTGTGTTGACGAGGGCACATCCAGAGGCGGACACATTAAATTCCAACTGCGCCTTTACCTAGACTATCTATTAAGATTTATATTTCTGTATTTACCTTTCCTACCTAGATGCCCTGATAAGCCTTTTGGACTTATTGTAAATTATGACCATCCCGATGGTTATTTTGTGATTTTGGGATTTGAGAGTGTTATTTGATCCTTCGTCTGACAGGTGGAAGATGGTTAACCATTCTTTAAGGGGAGGTTCTGTCGGATTTTTGGTAGACTTCTCGTAACTAATTGCAAGAGCTTAAGGGTATTCTAGGCAATTTATTAAGTTGTCAGACGGGAGAAGGGCTTTTCCCGGGTTTCGAGGGAAAATTCGAGAAATGTCCTGTCAACTTGGTATCAGAGCTCTAGTTTTAACTTGATGTAGACCGTACACCTAGTGTACATATGATAGTGGTACTGACGAATTATGGTTCTTTTCAGCGTGATGCCTCCGAGACGCGAGCCCTGTTCGGGGCCTGGAAATGGTGATGAAGCTGATAACGTTAGGTGTACACATGATCCCGTATTAGAGCCTGATTTGAGACAGACCATGGATCAGTTAGGTCAGACATTGACGATTGTAGTTCAAGTTAGGGCTACTTATGAAGTTTCTGACAATGAGCGAGCCAAGAGGCTGGGGCCTACAGTGTTTATGGGTGAGTTAGGCCCATATGATATTGATGATTGGATTACTCATTTGGAATGAGTATTTGCTGTTATGAGGTGCCCTCCGGAGGATAGGATGCATTTAACCACATTTCTTTTGAGTGGCTATGCGTACCGTTGGTGGCATGCCTTGCAGATGATGGGCAGGGATGTCCGTACACTTACTTGGGAAGCTTTCCGGGAGCGCTTCCTCGAACATTTTTATCCTCGTTCATATCGAGATGGCAGAGAGGCTAAGTTTTTGCAGTTGCAGGAGGGGGACATGACAGTGGCATAGTATGAGCAGAACTTTCTTCATTTGTCACGATTTGCGTATGCTCTAGTGGCAACTGAGATGGATAAGTGTCGAAGGTTTGAGTATGGATTGAGAGATGAGGTTAGAGTAGCAGTAACTGTGGTGTCACTTACTTCTTTGAGGGCTTTATCAGATGTTGCTGGCAAAGTAGAGATGAGTTTTCCAGCTCAGTACCAGCTTAGTGGGCCTAGGCGACGCCGGGATCGCCTGAATTTCAGGGCCTCTAGTCAGGGACCATCTAGGAGAGGCAGTTTCAATTCTGGATCTTCTGGGGGTGGAAGATCAAGATCATGCAATGGCAGAGCCGGTCCGGGATAGCAGTCGTCAGCTCAATCTAGTGGGCCTTCAATGCAGTCGACCGGGAGACAGAGTGGCAGACCCGCACAGATGGGTGATATTTGTAAGGAAGAAAGATGGTGGTTTAAGGTTATGTATCGACTACCGGTAGTTAAACAGGGTTACAGTGCAGAATAAGTATCATTTCCCACAAATTGATGATATCGTAGTATATTTGAATTATATCTTAGCAGGGTGGTGTTGAATACGCTGAGGAAAAAGCAATTGTTCACTAAGTTTAGTAAATGTCAGTTTTTGTTTACTAGTGTGGGATTCTCAGGTCATGTGATTTCTGCGGAGGGTATCAGCGTGGATCCCCAAAAAGTAGAGGCACTGGCAAAATGGGAGCAACCGGGAACATTGTCAGAGGTGAGAAGTTTTCTAGGTTTAGTAGGATATTATAGGCGATTCGTGGAAGGATTTTCTACGATAGCTGCCCCGTTGACTCGGTTGACAAGGAAATGAGTCAAGTTTGACTGGGTTTTCTTGAAATTATCCCCTTGGAAAGGAGTTGTACGTTTTTGTAGACAAGGGAAGCTGAGTCCTCACTATATTGGGCCTTGTGAGATTTTTGAGAGGATAGGGCCAGTGGCTTACATACTTGCTTTACCTCCATAACTTTTAAAGGTGCACAATGTATTCCATGTATCCATGCCCTAGAAGTATTTATATGATGACTGTCATGTATTAGAGACGCAACCAATTGAGCTGAGAGATGATTTGAGTTTTGAGGAGCAACCAGTGCAAATTCTACATTGGAAAGAAAAAGTATTGCGCATAAAGACTATTCCTCTGGATAAAGTTCTCTGGAGGAATCATAACGTGGAGGAGGCCACATCAGAACTCGAGGCTTTGATATGGGCCCATCATTCACATTTGTTCTAGTGACATGTATGAATTTCGAGGACTAAATTTCTTTAAGGGGGGTGAGTTGTAACGGCCCGGAAATTTAATTAGTGAATTTCAGTAAATTAATTTGGGAAAGGATGAGTTTACCCTTGGTTTTATAAGGGGCTTGAAAGTCAAATTTTGTTTGGGGACACCTTTGGAAGTTTTTCGTGGACCGTTGCGTAGGTCTCGAACTCACGAGTTCGTAGCCAAGCGGCATGCGAAAAACTTAGTTCATATGAGAGAGCTGTCGGTCAAGAATATTCAGGGGCATTTTGGTAATTTTCACTGGACATATATTTTAAATCAGACACTCCAGATTTTTCTCATTTTATCCTCTTTCTTCGCGATCCTCATCCAAACCGTGCAACCGAGCCCAATAACCCCGTACGCTTGAACTTTGATTCAAAGCAACCTCGTCCATTTTGGTGCAACCCATCGTCTTCTCCTCATCCTCCCTGCGATCAAGGACGTACCGGCCGTCAAGGGAAACAGCCACGGGAAACATCGAACTGAGGAAGGAGAAAACTGAACCTTTCGATAGATTTTCTGGCCAACTCAAGTATGGGTTTCATTTTTTGACTTCAGTTTCGAGTTACTGGGCTTTAGTAGATAGTTTTAGGCTATTAATTCGTGAAAAATGGTTGATATTTGAAGAAGATAGGAAAGTTTCAATGTCAGCTGGCAATGGCGATTTCTGACGACGACGGCGCATGACGGAGTGGTCATCATCTCCGGTGACTGGTTTGGTCAGAGTGCTGACGTGGTAGACACGTTGAGGAGCTTGGGGCCGATCCTTGGGACACGGCAAAGCGTGTTGATAGGTTTTGTGTTTTTGACTTTCCGGACCTTTTGGCACATGTTTCGGGTTAATAAGACATCGTTTAGGGGTAGTTATGGGTGTCCGTATTGGCTGTGCTTTTAGTGGGACACGTGTGGACCTCCCGGGATTTAGGGAGTCTGAATGTAGCGTTTTTAATTATTGTTGGCAACCCTGATTGTTACTTTTTTTAAGCGATACTGCTCCGGGAACTTCAGAGGAGCATACGACTCAGGATTGAGCATAATTGGACGTTCGGTGAGTGGACTTTGATTTTATAAATTATAATGCATGCATAAGCGTATATGTGAAATAATTTCTTGTTACGTATTGTTTTAGCAATTTCTGGAATTTAGAAAATTATTCTAATAAATCATTACTGGACACGGGTTCTCAATAACAAATTGGAAATGACGTTTTGGGCTATGGCTTGGCTTTTTGGACTCTGCTTTTATGTGGTTTTGATTTTATAGATTTTGGGTTTCGGTCGTGTCTATTATTTTTGGGTTTAGACTCGAATTTGTGACTTTATTGGATTTGGGCATAGACCCGATTTTTCAATGAATTTGGCTTAGGCCAAGAAACAAGGATTTCAAAACATGAATTTTGGATTTCAATGAATTACTGTCTCCGAGGGTCATGGTTTTCTCCGGCACATGATGTGGGGTATTTCCTATCACGTGTTCATCGAGGTTTCTCCGATGCTGGCGTCGAATGGTATTTCTCCGCTAGATTGTTGAGGGTACTCCGATGCTAGTGTCGAAGGGTATTTCTCCACCAGGTCGTTGAGGCTGTCTACGCGTAGTACAATATTGTACACAACTCGAGGTATATCGGGCGAGGGTCATGGTTTTCTCCGGCACATGATGTGGGGTATTTCCCATCACGTGTTCATCGAGGTTTCTCCGATGCTGGCGTCGAAAGGTATTTCTCCGCCGAATTGTTGAGGGTTCTCCGATGCTAGTGTCGAAGGGTATTTCTCCACCAGGTCGTTGAGGCTGTCTATGCATAGTACAATATTCTACACAATTCGAGGTATATCGGGTGTGGAGGGTCGGATATCGAGCTACGGCTCGGGATTCCATTCGGGGTGCGGTGAGATATGTGTTGATATTTTTGTGTTCATGTCTGTTTACATGGTTTTTTTGAACTCCTTTGAGGGGGGGGGGGGGGGGGGGGGAGGGGTGGGGAAGGGATGTGGTGGGTTTCAAAGCATCCAGAGTTCACTAGTGTACTGCCGCTGCATCCGTTGGACCCATAAAACCCAGAGATTGGGAGAGCTCGAAATTTCTTTAGATGGGTACTAAGTGACTTCCCATTGGTCGAAAGAGGACCTTCCCGACAAGGACCGAAAGCAAAATGGCATTCATATTCGATCATCAAAAAAGGGTCGTAGATGATCTCGCCATCATTCTTAATAGACGACAACACATCTCGAGAAATAACTGCATGTTCTTCAAAAACCATACCACATACCCATGAGGTAGTAGCAGTGGATTTTGGGGCAAGGAGATCGGAAGGATCCTCCCTATTCCTTCCCCTTGGGACAAGGAGATCGGAAGGATCCTCCATATTCCTTCCCCTTGGGACAAGTTTAGGAGCCATGTTTCTAAATGGAACAGTGTGAGAGCGAGAAAACAAAGAAAGATTTACAGTTGAACTGGCAGGAAGCAAGAATAACTATAGCTTAACTGCCAAAAACACAAGAAGTGGAACCGACGAAGTCGCAGAAGTAGGATTGTGTGAATTTAAATTATTTTTAAATTAAAACATTTCAAATTCATGGGGCAATGTTTACACCCGAAAAAATCCTGCTTCGGTCCAAAACAAATGGCCAGCTGAATTAAATGCCCATGTCGCAAGGCCCAGCCCAATAGCTCCCACTTGGAACATGTAGACGTGGAAACTTGGAGAAGGGGAAGTCGGTTATGACGCGCGCAAAGGAAAAGAATGCAAAATGGATGTTTTCAACAAACCAAACTGCAACATGGGCCCCGCAGAGGTCTACATCGCAATCCATATAAGCTCCTCACCGCCTATAAATGGAGAAGAAACCCTCTTTTCAAGGGACAACCAATCAATCAATCAAACAAACAAATTGATCAAACTCAATCAATTTCAAAACGACTGCAAACCCTCAAAAGTTTATTTGTTCAAAGGCTCGCCTTTTTAGGCACAACCTGTTTCTTTCGATCTAGGATCAAGATTCAGTTCTCTTCTCAACCCCTCTCTCAGTTCTTAAACCAAGAACACAAAGCTCTTCTTCATCCTGACTTGCTTCCCAAGCCAGTTTTGAAGATCACCAAATTCCCCACCTCATCCTGACTGCCACTCTAATTAGTTTTTATGGCACTCAAACACTCACCTTATCCCGACTGTCACTCACATAAGTCTTTGAGGCATCCAACCACTCAACCTTCGACATCTCAACATCACTCGAATGCTCTACCAACCTATGGCATGATTTCGACTAATGTTCATTCAGTTGATGATTTCTAGAAGATCGTGCCTTCCTAAGGCTTGATTGCGAAAGAAATAATTTACTTTCAACACTTGTAATTTACCTTACACATTTCAATACTAACGCATTTACTCTTTCAGTATTTGTACTTTACTCTTTCTGCAATATAACAAATTTTCTTAAGGAGAGACAAGTATTCGGGATATACCAACCAGTGTGTTTCATGGCTGTCTAAGTCGTGAAATCATCTATGTGTTTTGGTCCGATACTATCATCCCGACTTAAAGAAATCCACGTGTCTAACTGCTAACTAACTAAATAACAAGCTGCTAATATGAACATCTTGGAAATCACATGAACTTGGACTAGATTGGATAGAAAATTTATTAAAGTCCTTGGATACAATAAGATGATGGCATAGAAAAGAACATCGCAAGCTATTTACCCGTTTGCCTCACAATCACTTGATTAAAAGAAAGGTTCTTGGGCCGCAAACGGAGCCCATCTTCAAAGTATCTAGTAGCAGTCTCTACTAGTGGCACGCCTACTTTGAAGGTAGGTAAGGCCTATTTATTTCTTGATCATCCCATTTAGGGAAGGACCGTGGCTCGAAGGCCCCTTGGCCCACAGCTTTCAAACAGCTTTCAACCCATCCAAATAGTCCACACAACTCATCCACTAAGCGAAACCCACACTAAGCCCGCTCCTTTGCTCCATAACCCGATTCCCGATGGAGACCCACCGAAGGCGGCCCCAGGCTCGCTGTTTCAACTTTTTTGGGCAGAACATGAATAACACCTATTGACAGGACCCTTCCCGAATATCTCCTCGAAACCCGGGAAAAACCCTGCTCCTGTTTGACAACTTAAAGAAAATCCTAGAATACTCATAAGCCCTTGCAATTAATTATGAGAATTCTGCCAAAAATTCGACAGAATCTCCCCTTAAGGACTGGTTAACCGTCTTCCACATGTCAGACGAAGGATTAGATAACACTCCAAATTTCAAGAAGGTCAACCATTCAACAATTTTACAATCAGTCCAAAAGACTTATCAGAGCATCTAAGTAGGATAAGTAAAAATACAGAACTAAATTTCCTACTCGATAGTCTAGGTAAACGCCCAGCTGAAAATTTAATGTCTCCGCCTCTGGATATGCCCACGTCAACTCAACGGCCTAGAGGGGATTTAAAACACGAAAATTGTGAGTGGACAAAATAATCTTTTTAAAACATTTCCGAGGAAAACATACATTTCCCCCCTCCACTAGTAAAATCGTGCATGCAAATAATAAAATTCCTTTTTATATAAATATAATATATAGATAATCTGAAAACCCGCAACAAAATCCATCTTTTGTTAAAACACTTGGTGGGACCCACGAAAATCCGTATAGTGAAAATAAACTGTGGTCCACAACCCTACTTTGAAAACCCTCCTCAAAGGAATTTAAAATCATTTAAATCGACCTGGATATAAAATATACATCAAAACATATCCCACTGCTCCCCAAATAAAATCTCGAGCCGTTGCTCGATACCCTCCACACACCCGATATACCTCGAGTTGTGCAGAAAATTGTACTATGGTTAGACAGCCTCAACGACCTGGTGGAGAAAATACCCCTCGACATCAGCGTCGGAGAACCGTCAAAGATCTGGCAGAGAAAGACCCTCAACGCCAGTCAGAGAAAACCTTGACCCTTGGGGACAATAATTCAGTGAAAACCTAAATCCATGTTTTGAAATCCTTGTTTCTTGGATTAGGCCAAATTCTTTGAAAAATCGGGTTTAAACTCAAAATCGTGGACTCGATCGAAATCCAAAATCAATCAAGTCAAACCATTTAAAGCCCGTATCCATAAAGCCAGGTCATAGCCCAAAACGTCATTTTCCAAATAATTATTGAAAGCCCGTGTCCAGTAATAATTTAATAATATCCAGAAATTTGCAAACACAATACATAATAAGCAATTATATAAAATATACCTTTATGCGTGCATTATACTTTACAAAACTAAAGTCCACTCACCCGAGTCGTACGCTCCTATGAAGTTCCCGGAGCAATATCATCTATCAAAAGTAACAATTGGGATTACCAACTATAATTAAAACCCTACATTTAGACTCCCTAAACCCCGGGAGGTCCGCTTGCGTCATACAAAAAATGCAGCCACTTCGGATGCCCAAAACTACCCCTAAACGACGTCCGATCAACCCAAAACTTGCTCCAATAAGTCCGGAATGTCGAAACCTTGTCGACAGTTGTCACCGTGACCCAAAGACCTGTCCCACGCACCGGCACGCTCTGGCGGAAGGCCGGACCACGCGCCGACACTCGCCTGCTACATTGCCTCATGCGCCTGCTACAATGCCTCATACGCCTGCTACAGTGTTTCACGCGCCTGACTCGGCGCTGACTCATCGCTAACTCAGCCACCAGGTGGCACCACGTGACTGCCAGGTAGCCTCCACGTGGCTGCCAGGTGGCATCCACGTGGCTCCAGATGGCATGCCACGTCAGCCCATCTCTGACCGAACCAGTCGCTGGAGAAGACGTTCGCTCCGCCGTGCGCCGTCGTCGGAAAACTCCATTACCGGTCGACCTTGAATTTTTCCTAACTTCCTCAAAACGTAACCGTTCTTCACAAATTTTTAATATAAATCCATCAACTTGAACCTAGGAACTCAAAAATGAAGTCTAAACACGAAACCCTTACATGTGTTGGCCGAAAAATCGATTGAAAGTTTTGATTTTTCCTTTCTTCGGTTCGGTGTCTCTCGCAACTGCTTCATGCGACGGTTGGTACGTTCTTGATCTCGTGAATGAGGAGAATCCGATGAGTGGAACCAAAACGGACAATCTTGCCTCAAATTGAAGTTCGAATTTGTGGATTTTTGGGCTCGGTCGCACAGGTTTGGGTGAATCGCGAAGAGAGAGAGTGAAATGAAGAGGATCTAATTTGCTTGGGGTTAAAAATATCTACCCATGCCAAATTACCAAAATGCCCCTGAACATTCTGGACCCACATCTCTCGCATACGAACTCTATTTTTCGTGTGTTGCCTGTCTACGAACTCGTGAATTCAAGACCTACGCAAAGGTCCTTGAAACACAGCCAAAAGTGTCTCGAAACAAAAATTGACTTTCAAACCCCTTAAACAACCAAGGGTAATTTCGTCATTTTGCAAATTAATTTACGAAAATTCACAAAAATTAAATTTTCGGATCGTTACCCCTATGAAGCAAGGAATTCGAAGAGATAAAATAGCTAACAAAAAAAAGACAGAGGTATAAGTACTAGAAAGAGTAACTCTGTGATTATGTAGTTCCATTATTGGATTAGCTTACATTACCAAAGGTTAGTGGAAATGCTGTAGATCTCAGTTGAGAGATTGGATGTGAGACTTTCCTTATGATTAATCTTATTCATGCTGGAATAACTGTTGGAAGATTATTTCAAGGCAGTTTGCAATTTTCGCTAGAAAATTGACAGAGTTGTAAATGAGGAAGCCTTATGATGTTTGATGGTAAAAATGCTTTCATTTGTACGTGGCAACCCGTATTCTGTATTTCTATTGAAATAAATCTATTAATATGGAACCTGTTATTAAGGCTCTTCTTCATTGGCGAGACCAAAGACTAAATAAGGCCAATAATTTGTAAATCGGTATAAATTTACAACATCTAAAAAATAGGAGTTTCATGTTTAATGCACTCGTTTCCACTAATTGTACAATTGCTTTATTTAACTGCTTTTTTAATTTTTAATTTTAGTATATACTAAGTTGGAATTGGAAGTCGGAAGTTGGCCTAGGTTATGGTAATACCAAGTGGTTAAAGTAATAATAAAAAGTCCATTTGGCGAAGAAAAAACGAAAGCTGACGGTGCGATAAATAGACAAGGCACCGACACGCGACTATCTTCTCATCTTTTTGCGCCTACGTTCCTTCTTTTCTAGATTCTAGGTACAATTACATACAATACATTATTAAGTCATTAAAAGATGCCCCATGTTTTCAGCTTTCGGTACATCATTTTTGTGACAGATCATGACACATTTTGTTCCTTCTGGCCCATATATGGCTCAATACATGTGACAACTAGAACTACCATTACATAAATTAAATTAAAATTGAAAAGGTTATGTCCAATTGCTTAGACCTAATCTTCCGACGTGAATAGAAATTTCCGGCCGTTTATGGGGCTCAATAGTAATTAGATATCTTTGGATTAGGTGAATATTTAATTAAAGAAGAAGTCACTTTGGTGACATGAATTTTATATATAATGATAGAAAGAATTATCATTTAAGTGTAAGGATTAATCCAGCTAAAATAGAACAGAAACCAAATAGTAAGACCGTGGTTCTAGAATTCAGGGTAAATTACGACTATATTTATAAATTATATGAAATTCATAATCAACCAATAAAACGAAGCGCCTTATTATCCGTTCCTTGATGGTAACATCGGCACCAGTCCAATTGTTGAGTGGAATATAGCTACACAGTCAGTCACACTTGTATCTGATTCAGCAGTAAGCTAAGCTCCAATTGTCGAGTGAAAAAAATAGATGCTATTGCTAGCTTGAGTTGAGTTGGAGTGGGATACAATGTTACTTTAAAAAGATGTTGATGTGATAAAATTGATGAACGGTTTATATTTTAAAAAGATTGGAATTCCAGCGTGAGATCTAGCTGGACAACCTCACATTCTTAAAGCAGAACCTTCTCGTTGGCCCCCACCAGAAATGGTTTCATTTCTATCTTTACTGACACCAAGGACAAAATTAAATTAACAAACTTTTACTTTATTCATTCCCATTTGCTATAAGTAATGCGCTCCCTGAAATCTAAGCACATTGCTTTTCAATCCCCACACCTCCAAACCTCAAAGATTCTGCCAATTGGAACAAAACCCATATATTTTTCTTTTTCATTTGAAAATCAAGGAGTTCGATTCGAGTCTAAATTTAGCAACTTTCCACAAGAACAATTGAAGTGGCAAGGGTCTTAAGAATGGTATGTGAATATTTCTATCTGGGTTTTTTTTTCTTTCCTTCTGAAACGTTAAATGTCAATTGGGGATTGAAAATTTGGAGATTTTTCAGGTAAAGCTCGATCTCAGAGAAAGTGAGAGCCTTTCAAGAAGCTATGGTGGCAGCTGTTTATCACTGCCAATGGCAGAGCCAAAGCCAGAGACTTTGGCTAGGCCTGGCTTAGTTTCCTGCACAACCTTCAATATTTTGGCCCCCATCTACAAAAGACTCGATCAACAGGTCCGATTCTATCCCATTTTTCTTTTTACTAAGATAAGTTTTTCTTTTACTGTATTTTGATTTTTGGGTTCAATATCTTTCTGGTGTTTGTGTGAAGCAGAATCAAGGACTTAGAGAGAGCGATTTCAGAGCATTTTGGATGGCCAGGAACCAGAGGATTTTGGATTGGTTGCTCTATGAATCATCTTCCATTATATGTCTCCAGGTGAGATTTTTATACCCTTTTTCTCTTTTTGCTGAATTTGATTCTGTCTAGACTTATATTTCTGTGAACAAAAGGAACTCCTTTAAGGTCCAACTATTTGTGCTGACTAAACCTTTTGCAAAATTAGGAGTTCTGGGTCGGAAATGAAGAATTTGTGAATATGTACTTGGAGAGACTTGGTGATGCAGGCTATAGTACCTTCAAGCTTGCCCGAACTAACAACCGTGGAGACGGTACATTTCTGTCTTTAATTGATCCGTTAATGTAATTTTTATGACATTGGAGTTTATCTGGCATCATACAATTTTTCTTAGTTCTTATTATCCCATTGCTTCTTGGATAAAATTCGTATATATTCAAGATTAGTATTTCCTATGATAGTCCAAACTTCAGTATAATTGTATAAGTCATATGCTGAATTACTTGTTGAAAGTCTGAACAAATATGTAAATTTTTCTGCGCATGTGATGGTTTCATATTACATGCATTAGAGTCAACTGTTCACAACATTTTTGCAGTAGTGGGATATCAGTTATATGGGTTTCTACTATTGCAGTTATTTGGGATAGTTCTGAGATTATTGTCATGATTGAAATGGGCTTTTGTAAATGCTACTTGCTCTAGAGCTTACTTAATTTTATTTGCCTCTATATAGGTTTGCTGACTGCTGTGCGAAGGGACTGCTTTCGGGTTCTAAACTATCGAGAGTTGCACTTCAATGATTTCGGAGACCGTGTTGCTCAGCTGTTACATGTTCAGTTAGCTTCCCCCTTTTCACAAAACCAGAACGTTCAGCAAGAAATGCTAATTGTGAATACCCACTTACTATTTCCTCACGATTCTAGTCTCTCTATAGTAAGATTGCATCAGGTATTTAAAGTTTCCTCTGAGCTATCAACTTATGTGCATATCATGGTATATTGCTACTCTAGTAATCACTCTAACCTTCATATCTTGTAACTTTTTAAAACAGGTTTACAAAATTTTGCAATTTGTGGAATCATATCAGAACGAAAACAAGCTAAACCCGATGCCCATCATACTCTGTGGGTGAGTCTCTGGCCTTATCTTTCTTAGAAGAAAACCTTTGAAATGGACATCCTTTGAAGGTCACACTTTGGTGTAGAATATATTCATTCTTATATTTGTATTCTTTTGTGTAATCCTCCCGCAGTGACTGGAATGGAAGTAAGCGTGGCCATGTGTACAAATTCCTTAGATCACAAGGGTTTGTGTCAACTTATGATACTGCTCATCAGTATACCGATGCAGATGCTCACCAGGTTGGTGTTTTCTAGATTTCAAAGCGATGCCAGTGATTCACTTGGCTGCCACAATGTCATCTGCACAATGGTCGTCATTTGTATTGATTAAATATTTGTGTTTTATGACCTACAGTGGGTTAGCCACCGCAATCACAGGGGAAACATCTGTGGAGTTGATTTCATTTGGCTTTGTAATCCCAATAAATTCCGTAAACCACTTAAGACTAGTTGGTGCGAAGCTGTTTTTGGTATATTAAGGGTGAGCATTTCATTCACCATACTCGATATTACTTCCATTGAAATACTCATCCATTCACTTTTTCTTTACTTGCTGTCTATTTCATTTCCACAGAAGATGAGAAATCGTAGTTCATCTGATGTTGATTGTTTTTCTTTCTTTTCCTTTTGGGTTTCCAGCACCAGCTTCGGAAAGCTTCAATGGCTGAAAATGATGCATTTGCCTTTTTGAAGGGCGATAACCGCGGTGATTTTATTACATCTTCAGCATTCTGCGAAGCACTTCATCAGGTTTGTTCTCTTAGCTATCAAATTATATGCAGTTCAATGGACTTATCAGAAAAGTAATTGGAAAGTAAGAGTTACTCATAGAGTCATTTTGCAGGTTAATTTAATTGGACATCCTTCAGGACTGGTTTTCCAGGAGACAAGGGATCTCTGGATCCAAGCAGATGCCGATGCAAACGGTGTTCTTGATTACAAAGAGTTTAAGGTACCATATTATATTAATATCCATAAATTGTGGTACATTGATTTCTTTTAGTATTTTCCTTTTTGAACTTGCATTAACATTTTTTTGTGTCCATAACCATTAACATTGCAGAATAGGATCTGGTGTTCTACAGTGTCAGAGGAAAAAGAAAACATTAATGGGAATAGAGATGACTCCGAGCAAGGCACGTGGCGAGATGCCCTTGGATTCAACGTGAACGACGCAGTTCTGTATCCCCGTGAGGTGGAGAAGGGAATGTGGCCGGAAGATTATACTCTTTCTGATCATGCCCGACTCTCCGTTGTACTTTCACCAGAAAGGATGTGGTGTTGCCAGTCATAAACCGAGGAAAGTCAGCAGAGAGGAATTTGTAAATCTCTAGGAAACGTGTATAGCCAGCAGAGGAAAGTCCGTTCTGGGATTCTAGTGTTTGTGAATTCAGTTTGGGAATTTTAAGCATGGCCTGGAAAGAGAAAGAAAAGAGCAATGTTTTAGATTAGGGAATTTTCTGTAGGATGTAATCTTCAGTGTCGTTGTAACTGTTTCTTGCCAGCCTTAGCCAATTTTTTCAGGCAAGGATCAGATACAAATGGATTCTGAAGATCCTCCCTTAATGATAGTTATGTTTACTTATATGGATTTGTCTCACAAGGTTGCTCAAAAAAGTACTTGATCAGCTGGAATCACTATTGTCCTTGGATTATTACAATGCGCGCCAACACAATCACATCAAATTGCAGGCCAGTGGTTGCTTCTTCTTTGCCCAAAAAAAGTTAAGGCCCAACATGCCCAAGGACCGATGCATAAAGAAAATATGATGCGAGTATGAATGTTCTTGTTGTGAAAAGAAAAAGGTTAAGACATTCGGATAAACGAGCATTAGCTGAGCAGATATTATCGATAATCATGTCATGCCACAAATCAATTCGGCACACAAGGGATCATGCTTTGTTCACGCGACCTACTACACATCAAGCTCAAGCCACTTAAGTTCATGTCATTCAAGCCCAAGGGTGTTGATGCATTTTAAGAAAAGGATCACAGCCCATGCAATTCAAGGCACACGCAAATCTAGCCATGTGATTTTTAGATAAACCCATGTCAAACAAAATTTATGCAATTCACTAAGTAACCAAACCAGTTCAGTTATTGTACAAAATTTTAATCTGGTTCGCTTGTTTGGTATGAATTAAGTCGGTAGGATCAAGAACGGTTTGGTTTCAATATTTCGATTACAATGGCTTTGTTTAATAGATTTCAAGTGCCGCTTTTTCCCATCCGAGAATCTACAATATGCCCAGGGCTAGAAAGTGGATGCAGGAAGTCTGTAGCACCAGCACATGCGCAGTCTAAACAATTCACTTAAAAGGCGATGTCTAGAAAAACTTAAGCTAAGAACGACCTAGAGTTTTCAAGAAAGAAGAAACAGGAGGCAAGAACATCCCTAGGAAATTTAGAATTAGGAGACCTTTTAGGGTGAATTGGATGAGCGAAAATAAGAAGGGATTTGGTAAAAAATCAGAATTTTGAAAATCTTATGCATACATTCCCTTATTTGGATTCATAAAAATTGAAATTTACAAATTCCAGAAGGAAAAAAAACAAGGAATTTGGATGCCTCAAATTCTCACTTTAAATTCCATATAAATATATGTCATTTTCCAAATTCAATCTTTATAATTATAATTTATGTATAAACATTAAATTTTATCTTTAAATTTAATTTAATTTTTATATTATCCAAACAAGAAATTTCACAAGTACTATAAAATTAATTTCCATCAATTTAAATTACGTCATTTTATAAAATTAATCTTACCCTTCTTCATCCAAACACACTCGTACTTTAAAATTTAAATTTTAAAAAATATTGTGCACTAAAAGGGGGTGTTCCGGTACATGTAGTATTGAGATAGCTTATAGTTTAGGGTGTAAAGCTTATTCGTCAAACTTTAAGTTGCGCTAAATTATTTATACTTGTCAAGAAATTTCGATCGTATGCTGTTAAATTAAGAATCATAGGGAAATTGGAAAATTATGCTTGTTTAATTGAGTTAGTATCTGTCTATCGAAGGCTCAAAGCCCATATGTATTTGATGGACCAAAAAAACTAAAATTCCTTTTTCAGGATGCGTAGCTTCACAGTCAGTTCGCGGGAAAGAAGACACAGTCATACGCCCATACACCAAACTTTTCAGCAATACGTTTGGACCCTACACGCACAAATTTCCAATTTCGAAAGCCATGTAAGCAGCAGAGAAGCTTACCTCCATTAATAAGCAAACACCAAAGCCAAAGACTTCGATCAAACCCAAGTCAATCAATCATTCCGTACACTATCCTTGCTTTTTTAATCGCCATATATAATAACCCAACACTCCGATTTCCACATTGATCACTCTCTTGATGAAAGAGAGATGGCAAGCAGCAGCGGCATCCGCTTCATCCGACCACTGGCAGCCGCAGACGATGATGTTGATGACTTGTCACAGCCAGTGGTGGGCTTCAGATTCCACCCCACAGAAGAAGAGTTAGTGGGCCACTACCTGAAGATGAAGCTCAAGGGCAGAGACTCCCACATCATCGGGGAAATCGACTTCTGCAAGCACGAGCCCTGGGACTTACCTGGTAATTTTTCACAAAACCCAGCTTTCAAATTCTCTTTCTTTTGCGGGGTCCATTTTTAATTTGAACTCCAACGAGTCTGAAACCATGTATCTTCAATTGGGTTTAATCCAAATGTTGCTTATTAACAAACCCAGTTCATAAATTTTCATTCTTTTCATTTTGGGTTTACTTTCAGTTTGAAATTTTGAATTTCATTGAGTCTGAAACTCTATCTGCAATTGGTTCGAATCCCAATGTTGTTTATTAGCAACCCAGTTCTTAAATTTTCTTTCTTTTTCGTGTTTCACTTTCTTCATTGAATCTCAATTAGTCTAAAACTTTGTATATGCAATTGGGTTCAATTTTCTCAATTCAATGTTGTGTTGTTTTGCAGCGTTTTCGTTGATAAAGTCAGACGATGAAGAGTGGTTCTTCTTCAGTCGACCGAAGTACAAACCGAAAAGCGGAAAGCGTGATAGGTCCACAGTTGAAGGCTATTGGAAGATCACTGGTAAGGAACGAGTGGTCAAAGCTCGAGACAACAGAACTGTCCTCGGCAAAAAGAGGATCCTCCCTTTTTACAGAGGTCGTGTTCGTCAAGCCCAAAGTACCAACTGGGTCATTCATGAGTATTATATCCCTCAAACCACCCCTAATGCAAACCAGGTCATTATTCTCTTCCTTTTGGGTTTTTGTTTTCGAATAATTATATCATAATCATAAAAGTGCCCCTATATATATATATATATATATATATATATATATATACTTGCTGTGCTGAAGAAATATAGTAATTTGCTTTGTGAGACAGAAGTCTATTTGAATTGGAACAAAGGGGGTTCGGTTTTGAAGTCAATGAATGGCTTGAAATCGAAAACCCTTGGAGCCAAATTGGTTTGTTCTGTAGATGTGCAAAATTTTGTTGAATTTTTTTTTTTACTTAAGAAGCTTATTTAGTTTGCTTCTTCTTGCATAATTGGTTTTCCAACTTCATTATGTAGAGGGACTTCGAGCTAATTCGCTTAAAGAAAAAATCAGAGGAAGCTGAAGTCTCAACCTGTGATGAAGGTGAACCTAGTACTTACAATGCATCTGATTTTGAAAATCAATCCCAACCAGCACATAATATGGATTTTCAAGAGGTGAGAATAATGAGCTGAATGCTAATAGTTCGAAATCTCATTTTTTTGACATGAACCAACACTTTCTTAATTAGGTTTCACAATGCAGGAATATACTCAGCCACAAGAAGATGTGGACTATTTTGAGATGGTGGGGGATCTTCTGCTTGCGAATACTCAAAGTCATAATGACAACAATCGTTTGCAATCTGGATTTGGAGCTAATGAACTGGATGATGACTTCGCAGAGTTCTTAGAATCGGTTATTGTTGACCAGGATCAGGACTTGTGTGAAGAAACAACTCACACAACTGTCTTCAATGACTCCACTTTGCCACTGCCATTGAAAAGGGTGTATGTTGAGGACGGTGGATTAAGCAGTGACACAGACACAGACACAGACATAGGAGCAGCCCATAAACAGGTAACATGTTGAAGCATACAACTAACTAGTATCGGATGATTGTACTGTTAGTATAGTATAATCAATGAGTTCATTCCCGGTGGTTGACCATTGGGCCCGTATTTACGTAGAACCCCTACCTGCCATGGTCGGGAAAACCCGCGCCTTCCATGGCGAGGATTGGGCATGTTTACTTGCTTGCCCACCCCTTCTATGGTGGGGATTAGGGCGGTGGTCCCATAATCAATCACTTGTGGCCCATTATGTTATGGGCCCATAATCAATGGATCCTCCCGGTAACACGGATTAGGCCGATCCTCCCATAACACCTGTAGGGTGTTGGATGGATTAGGCCACTCTCGCCGAAACCTTAAGATAATGTTACGTATGGCAATATCTCCCTCTTGATAATGTGAGTTTACAATGCTGAAAATTAACGCATATCTTTTTTCAGATCATGAGTCTACACAGGGTTAGTCCAATACCCATTGGTTCGCCCCGGTCCAAACAGAGTGCTTCCGCTGTGAATGTAGTACCTCAGCCTCGACCTCAACCTCAACCTCAACCTCAACAAGGATCCATCAATGTCTCATTATTGCAGGGTCTTACTTTCGGAATTAATTGTGTAGACTTAGTCCCTGACGCCTATTATCCTAATGAACAAACACGCAGAAGAACATATCCACCAGACAAGGTGAGAAAACTTTAACTGCTGGACAGCTAGAACATGAAATGAGTCTTTGTCTCAATTCAATTTGTTTGTTTTTTTTTTAAATCTTTTGCAGCCCAAACTAGCTCCCAAACCTCTAAATGTTGTTCACTTGCCCCAGAAGACCTCTATGACAAAGCCAAAGCCTAGCATATCCGGACATGTGGCTCGAACCAATAATGCAGAGAAGGCTATGAAGCAGACACAGAATATAACCACAGCCAGGAGGTGTTCTTTCATTTCATGGCAGACAATCCCATTAACAAGTCCTCGCTCAGTGTACATTTGCAATACGGTTCTAGGTGTGATTTTGTTCCTGATTTTTGCTCGGGAGGTAGTTTTATATGGGCAGTGGTGCTAGACTTACTGGCTACTTGTGCTGCTATAAAGTATCAGGCATGTTTTTGTTCTATAATGCATATTAGGAAAAAGTTTACCACAGCCAGGAGGTGTTCTTTCATTTCATGGCAATCCCATTAACAAGTCCTCAGTGTACATTTTCATGATTTTTGCTCGGGAGGTAGTTTTATATGGGCAGTGGCGCTAGACTTCTGGCTACTTTTGCTGTTGCTGCTGTGAAATGTTGAGAGAGGTTCGAACGCACGACCTCAAAATGGGGTGAGAGAGGCTCGAACTCTCGACCTCAGGATCACTCACTGATATAGCTATGAGAACTACGCGCTAGCCAACTGCGCCACCACCCCTTGGTGATCAGTAGTAAATTTTATTCGTTTTACGTTTACCTAACTGCATAGCCTGAGAGGGGGTCAAATTCAGTTGAACTGATTTGGCTTACAAAATAAGCATGCCCACCAGTCACCACCTTGATTAAGATCCATTTATCCAATCCTTTTCAGAGGTCAAAATGGTTTGGAAGAGAAATGCATTGATAATGTTTCTACTAGAGATATTCATAGCAAGTCACTCCCTAGTTTGTTATGTGGTCAATAATCCAGTCTATATCTTATGTTAAAAAATTTTGTGTTATATTACTAGTATTATTAATCTAATGATATTTATACTCACTGTGTAGTAGAGATTTGGTCATTTTAGATCTCGAGTTAAATCCTCATAAACGCTAGGTTAATGCCTAATGTATATATTGCCTTCCCTAATGACTTTGTATTAAAAGAAATTCTTATTTCTATAAATTATAATTATTTATGTTAGGATACTTGTTGAGATCACAAACTTTTGATACCATTTGTTAGAAATTAATCTCTCAAGAGTTGTATATTCAAACACGAACCCATATTCAATACGATACACTCTTGTATAGCCTCCATCAAAACCATGAAGACCACTCATCACCTAAGAGAAATAAGCTCTGTTGAACCCAAAAGTTTAACCCAATCTTGAACTCTCATACATTCAACTAAAAACCCAATCTTGAATACATGGCTACAAATAAATTCCACCACCGCCCATTTGCTAGTATGTAATCTCTCCTTTCAATCACCGGCCCATATAATAGAAATTTTTACCAATCCATGCATTAAACATCAATGCGTTAAGCACCATTCTTTTGTGAAACAGACGGGAAGAAAGTTTTGGACTTGACATAAGATCTTAAAAACCATTGGAAAAAAGAATGGGGTGAGAGAGGCTCGAACTCTCGACCTCAGGATTGCTCAACAATAGCTATGAGACCTACGCGCTAGCCAACTGCGCCACCACCCCTCGTTGTTAAATAGTTTTCAATATCTCTTAACTAATCAATAATAGAATACCGATCAAGAAAAGTTCTACGAAAATTACCGGCATTGAACATTGAACATCACCAGCATACCATTGAAAATTGGTCCATAAACAAAGAGTGAGGTTACCTAAAAACGTATATGGATCATATATAACCATTGAAATAAATTGAATTTGGTTTGTAATTTTATGAATTGTGAAAACAATAAACTATAAAAAAAAAAAAACAAATAATAAACGTATTCAATACACACACATATATAATTTTAAGATATCAATTACCCAATATTATTAAATTATAATAGGTTCCGATGCAATTAATAATGTTAAGACATAATCAAAAGTTTCATATCTAATTCCGTATATAGAAGTATACAACCAAAGAGGATAACAATGGCAAGTGGCAAGTGGCAAATGGGGGAACACAACAGAAAGAAAAAGGTAAGAGTGAGGATCACAAGGGAATCTGGAAAGGTCAGGAAATGGAAAGGAAAGGACTGCATGTTGAAGTGTTTGCTATTAAATTGTAACTTCTTGTTTCAGTTTGGCGTTGTTATAAGATTTTTTGAGGTGTTCATTTTCCGAACATTCTAGAGCTCTAAAGAGGTTTTTTTTTTTTTTTTTTTTTTTTTTTTACTTTAAATGAACCATATTCTCGCATGAAAGTTTCACTTTACACCATATTGTCATTATTCGCTTAAAATGCACCTTGAAATGACCGAGTCGTCTCATTCAAGTCCTTTTCCGTTAAGTTAATCCATTTTTCGTAAAAAATAGTAAAAAATCTAGAACTATTAAAAGGTTTTTTTATTTTATTTTAAATGCACCATATTCTTGCATGAAAGTCCCACTTTACACCATATTCTCATTATTTGTTTAAAATGCACCATGAAATGACCAAATCGTCCCACTCAGGTGCTTTCCGATAAGTTCATCCATTTTTCGTAAAAAATAGTCAAAAATCTAGAAAAAAAATACCTAAATACCCTTAACAGGGACTCTCCAATCTCTTTTCTCTTTTCCCGACTCCAACATCTTCGTCCTTCTTCCTTACGACCACGAACACCACCACCGACCACCGACCTCAACTCTGACCAAGACCAGCCTCACCACCCCACCTAAACTCTTTCCCCCATCGAGCAACTTCATCTCTGCCATCCATCACCATCGAGGCTCATCGTAGAGGAGGAATCGGAGCCACGAACCAAAAAGCCCTCGATGACGTAGCTCGAGATTCCTAGTAGACCTAGGCCGCGAGATCACCACCGATCGACTCGTATGGACAAGGCGAAGAGAACCCTGCCCTCCTTCACGATCATCAGTGAAGTTTTGGTGAAGTTAGGTTTCCGGTGGTCAATCCCAGCCACTACCGTACACAACTCTAGCCTCTCCACCAAGCCCAAACGACTTCCCCCTTAGAGATGACCTTCCATGCCACCGTCGATGTCACAGTTCGTCGTGGAGGGAGCATCACCGCCGAGAAATTTAGAACCCTTAATCGCCGTCGTCGTTTTTGGCCGACCCAGGCTGCCGGATGAGTCCCAATCACTTCGTCTGGGCAAGGCAAAACCAACCTTGCCCTTCGTTAAGACCGCAAGTGCTCGGGGCTCGTAATTCGAGAGTCGATAGCCAACGGGGTTCGAAGGAGGGTTTTCGATTTCTCTACCTCCGATCACTAGTAATGACCCAATTCTTAGCTGGGTTTGGTCTTTCATTGCTACTATTCAAATGGGTCAACTGAAGGACCGAGTGGACGTGGCTAACTCGTTCACATCCTTGGCTAGGGACAACGATCGAAACAAGAAGATAATTGTGGACGAAGGTGGACAAACATCATTGCGAAAGCTTTTGAAAGAAGGGTATTCTCCCGATGCCCAAATTGCGGCGGTCAATGCTCCGTTCCATATCGCTAAGGACCAAGAAAGGGTCCGAATTATAATCGATTTAATGGGAATTTCGGTTGTTGTTTCGATTTTTGGTGATTCACCAATGCGGGTTCAGGTATGCGTAGTGAAATTGGTATAAGAAATGGCAGAGCTTGACCTGGTTGCGTAGGAGTAGTTGGGCAGATCAGTCACCCTCCATTGACGGAGTTAACATTTGTTCTCATTCTTGCCCCTCACTTCTACTAACATTGTGCCCTTGTTGTTGTACACTAATTGAAATTCGACTTTTGATTTCTTTCTTTGGATTAATGTGTAGTGAAAAATGAAATTTCTAGATTGGTATTTAAAGATTGAATTTGGGTCAGCTCTTGTCGGAGGTTCCATGGAGTTTTTCATGATCAAAACCGGTTCCATAGAGGTTCCATTGGGTTAATGCGTGGAGGAGGATGGGTGTTTTGGGTTGGGGGATGGTAAATTCCAAAATTACCCTTAAAATTGACACCCACTTAACAATTATAACGGAAAAGCACCTGAGTGGGATGACTCGGTCGTTTCTGACAGGACCCTTCCTGAATTTCCCCTCGACATTCGGGAAAAACCCTGCTCCCGTATAAAAATTTAATAAAATTCCTAGAATACGCTTAAGCTTTTGCAACTAGTTACCAGAATTCAGCCAAAAATCCGGCAGAATATCCCCTTAAGGAATGGTTAACTGTTTTCCACTTGTCAGACAAAGGATCAAATAACACTCACAAATTCCTACTCGATGGTCTAAGTAAAGGCGCACCTGAAATTTGATGCCTCCGCCTCTAGATGTGCCCTCGTCAACTAAATGGCCTGGAGGGGATTTAAAACACGAAAAGTGTGAGTGGATAAAATAATCATTTAAAACCATTTCCGAGGAAAACATACATTTTCCCCCTCCACGAGTAAAACAATGAATGCATAATATAAAATTATTTTTCAACAAATCCATAATGATAAGCCGAAAATGTACCGAAAAATTCATTATTTTTGGTCAAACACCGGTGGGACCCATGAAAACCCGAATAATGAAAACATCATGTGGTCGACAACCCTACTTTGAAAACCCTCCTCAAAGGAGATTAAAAATCATGAAAACGGACATGGACACAAAAATATCATAAACATATCCCACTGTTCCCCGAATGGAATCCCGAGCCGTAGCTCAATATCCGAGCTGACTGATCCGGATCTAACCCTCCACACACCCGATATACCTCGAGGTGTGCATAATCATGTACTACGTGTAGAGAGCCTTAACGACCTGGTGGAGAAATACTCCTCGACACCAGCGTCAGAGAACCCTCAACGATATGGTGGAGAAAGACCCTCAACGCCAGTATCGGAGAAAACATTGACCCTCGGGGACAGTAATTCAGTGAAAACTAAAATCTCTGTTTTGAAATCCTTGTTTCTTGGCCTAAACCAAATTCATTGAAAAACCAGGTTTATGCCCAAATCCAATAAAATCACAATTTCGGGTCTAAACCTGAAAATCATGGACTCAACCGCGACCATATAAAACCTAAATCCATAAAGCCAGGCCATAGCCCAAAACGTCATTTCCAAATAATTATTGATAGCCCGTGTCCAGTAATAATTTATTAGAATACTTTTCTCAATTCCGGAAATTTACCAAAAACAATAAGTACAAGAAATTAGTTCAAACATACATTTATGCATGCACTATAATTTGCAAAACTAAAGTCCACTCATCGAACGTTCAATTAAGCTCAATCCCGAGTCGTATGCTCCTCTTAAGTTTCCGGAGTAGTATCGTCTGTCAAAAGTAATAATCGGGATTACAAACGATAATTAAAAACCCTACATTCAGACTCCCTAAATCCGGGGAAGTCCGCACGCGTCCCTCTAAAAAGCCAGCCACTTCGGACCCCCAAAGCTACCCCCAAACGACGTCTGATTAGCCCGAAACCTGCGCCAAAATGTCCAGAACGTCGATAACATGTCGACGCACGTCGTCGTGACTCAAAGGCAGTCGCACGCGTCACCACACACCAACGGAAGGCCGGCGACTCGGCCACGCGCCGACTACAGTACCCCATGCTCCTGCACGCGTGCTGACTCAGCTGCCATGTGGCCTCCACATGGCTGCTAGGTGGCCTCCATGTGGCTGTCAAGTGGCATGCCACGTCAGCCCCTCTTACTGAACCAGTCATCGGAGAATCGCTGGAGAAGACCACCGCTCCGCCGTGCGCCGCCGTCTACTGTCGCCGGAAATCGCCATTGCCGGTCAACCTTAAAATTTTCCTACCTTCTTCAAATCTTAACCATTTTCAAGAATTTATAGTCTAAATCCATCTACTCGAACCCATGAACTCAAAAATGAAGTCTAAACACGAAGCCCATACCTGAGTTAGCTGAAAAATCGATCGAAAGGTTTGGTTTTTCCTTTCCTCGATTCGGTGCTTACCGTGGCCGTTTCCTTCGACAGCCAGTACGTCCTTGATCGCGGGGAGGAGGAGATTTCGATGGGTGGAACCAAATCGACCAAAGTTGCTTCGAATCAAAGTTCAAAATTCAGAGGTTTTTTTTTTGTTTGGTTGCACGGATTAGATAAGGATCGAAGAGAGAGGACAAAAATGAGAAAAATCTAGAAAAGGGTCTGATTGAAAATATCTACTTAGGGAAAATTACCAAATTGCCCCTGAATATTCTAGACCCACAACTCTCTCATACGATCTCCATTTTTCACGTGCCACCTGTCTATAAATTCGTGAATTCGAGACCTATGCAACGGTCCCCGAAAAATTGCCAAATGTGTCTCTAACCAAAAAGTGATCTCCGATCCCCTTATAAAACCAAGGGTAAACTCAAGCTTTCCCAAAATAATTTACAAAAATTCACTAATTAAATTTCAAGATCGTTACAACTCACCCCCCTTAAAGAAATTTCGTCCTCGAAATTCAAACCTGTCATTGGAAAAAATGTGGATGTTGTGCCCACATCAGTGCCTCAGGTGCCCATGTGGCCTCCTCCACGTTATGATTCCTCCACAGAACTTTAACTAGAGGAATAGTCTTTCTACGCAACACTTTTTCCTTCCAATTTAGAAGTTGCACTAGTTGCTCCTCAAAACTCAAATCATCTCTCATCTCAATTGGTTGCGCCTCCAATACATGAGATTCATCGAATAGATACTTCCGGAGCATGAACACGTGGAATACATCGTGACTTTTGAGAGTTCTAGGGGTAAAGCAAGTCTATAAGCCACTGACCCTATCCTCTCAATAATCTCATCAGGTCCAATGTAGCGAGGACTCAGTTTCCCTTGTTTACCAAAACGTACAACTCCCTTACAGGGGGATAATTTCAAGAAAACCTAGTCTCCGACCTCAAACTCAAGATCTCCGATTCATCAGTCTGCATATCTTTTTTTGGTGGTCCTAAGCTGCCTTTAACCTTTCCCGGATGATTCTAATATTTTCCTCTGTCATTTCAACTATCTCTAGTGTCAACAGTCTTCTCTTACCTACCTTATTCCAGCATATCAGTGTCATGTACTGTCTCCCATAAAGTGCCTCGAAAGGAGACATCCCAATACTAGACTGATAGCTGTTGTTGTATGCAAACTCCATCAAGGCCAAGTGTGAGTCCTAGTTTCCTTTAAACTGCAGGACACAAGCTCTCATCATATCCTCCAGAATCTGAATTGTCCTCTCAGACTGACCATCAGTCTGAAGATGAAAAGTTATACTGAAATGAAATTTAGTTCCAAAAGTTTTCTGTAAACTCCGCCAAAACCTCGAGGTAAACCTAAGATCCTTGTTTGATACAATTTACTCTTGAGTCCCATGTAACCGTATGATCCCATCCACAAACAATTTGGCGTACAGGTTCATCATGTAATCTTCCCATACTGGCAAGAAATATGCTCACTTTGTGAGTCTATCAACAATTACCCAGATTCCATCATGTCCTTTTTGAGTCCTAGGAAGTTTATAGACAAAATCCATAATAATGTGATCCCACTTCCATTCCGGAATAGGTAAGGGTTGTAGTGCCCCGTATGATTTCTGCCTTTCTGCTTTTACTTGTTGGCATGTCAGCCATATATTCACAAACTCTGCTATTTTCCTTTTCATCCCAGTCCATCAATAGTGTTCCTTAAGAGTACGATACATCTTAGTGCCTCATGGATGCATAGTATAGGCAGAACTATGAGCGTCATCAAGAATTTCTCTTTTCAACTCTGGATCATTAGGTACGCACAACTGGCCATCCTTAGTCAAGGCCCCATCATCCCTAATCACATAATCTTGCCTATTCCCAGCCTCCAACTCCATCCTAATAACACACAATGTAGGATCATGCAGTTGAGCTTCAATAATTCGATCAATCAAGACAGGTCTCACATGAAAGCTAGCCAACAGAGCCCCCTGACTATCCATGCCTAGTATAATTCCCGCTCTTTGAAGTTCCGCTAGTAACAGTAAATAAACAGTGTGCAAATAAGCCAAAGAACCCATGGACTTCCTGCTCAGTGCATCTGCCACTACATTGGCCTTTCCTGGGTGATACCTTCTGGTACAGTCATAATCCTTTATCAACTCTAGCCACCTTCTCTTTCTCAAGTTAAAATCTTTCTGGGTAAAGAAGTATTTTAAGCTATGATGATCTGTAAAAATTCGGCACGTTTCCCCATACAAATAGTGTCTCCAAATCTTCAGTGCATGCACTACTGCAGCTAAATCTAAATCATGCGTTGGGTAATTCAACTCATGGGGTTAATTTTCCTGGAAGCATAAGCTATCACCTTCCCATGCTGCATCATCACGTAACCTATACCTCGTAAAGATGCATCATTGTACACTTCAAATCCTCCATTATCATCTGGAAGGGTTAACACTAGGGCAGAATTCAACCTCCTCTTAAGCTCTTGAAAGCTCTATTCACACTCATCATCCCAGTCAAACTTGACTCATTTCCTTGTCAACGGCGTCAACGGGGTAGCTATCGTAGAAATTCCTTCTACGAACCACCTATAATATCCCGCTAAACCCAGAAAACTTCTCACCTCTGTCATTGCCCTCGGTTGTTCCTAATTTGCCACTATCTCTACTTTTTGGGGATCCACGCTGATACCCTCTGTAGAAATCACATGACCTAAGAATCCCACACTGGTCAACCAAAACTGACATTTACTGAACTTGGCAAACAATTGCATTTTCCTCAGCATATTCATCACCAACCTCAAGTGCTTCTCATGTGCCTTAGCACTCTTCGAATATACCAAGATATCATAGATGCACACAATTGTAAATCAATCCAAATACTGTCGAAACACACTGCTCATCAAATCCATAAATGTCGTTGGTGCATTAGTTAACCCGAAAGGCATCACCAGGAACTCATAATGCCCATAGCGTGTCCTGAAAGTCGCTTTGGGAACATCCCATTTCCTGATCCTTAATTGATGGTACCCGGATCTAAGGTCAACTTTAGAGAAATACCTTGCCCCTTTTAATTGCTCAAAAAAATCATCAATTCGTGGCAAAGGATACTTATTCTGCACCGTAACCCTGTTTAACTTCCGGTAGTCGATACATAGTCTCAAACCACCATCTTTCTTCCATACAAATAACACCGGCGCACCCCAAGGTGATACACTCGGTCAAATAAATCCCATATCCACTAAGTCCTGCAATTCAGTCTTCAATTCCCACAATTTTGTTGGTGCCATTCTGTACGGTGCTTCAGATATAGGTGGGGTGCTTGGAAGAAGTTTTATGGTGAACTCAATCTCCAGGTGAGGTGGCAACCCTGGAAGATCCTCTAGAAATACATCTGCAAACTCATTCACCACAGGAATATCCTCTACTCTCACTGGAGTATCCCTAGAATCGATCACGTGAGCTAAATATCCTCCACAATATTTCCTCAATAATTTCTCATCTGTCAAGATCGATATTACTCCCGAGGGTAGCACCCTATGATCACCCTGAAACGTAAGTTCTAGCAAACCTGGACTCTAGAATACCACCCTCTTGTCGAAACACTCAATAGAGGCATGATGCATGGTTAACCAATCCATCCCCAGAATCGCATCAAAATCATAAATGTCCAAAGGGATTAAATCTACCTCTAACTCATGACTTTCCACTACCACCGGACAACTGCGTATCACATGGTTCGCCACTAACATATCTCCAGTGGGAGTGCTAATGCCCATGTCCCAAAAAATCAGTGATAATTCTCTATTAGCAAAAAGTGTAAAACTCCGAGAAATAAAAAAATATGTAGCCCGGAGATCTATCAAAACTCGAGCATCATGATAAAAAAAATAGACAACGTACTAGTAACCACCTCTGGTGCAGCTCGAGCCTCTTGCTAAGTCATCGCAAAAACTCGGGTCTGTGTACCAGAAGATCGACCACGACCCCTCTGTCTCCCTTCGGCCCTATTGGTCCCACTAGACTGGTTCTGGCTCCCTACTGCAGTACCAAATGTCTGCGCTGCTCTCTGACTCGGTCCAGCAGCAACTCGGCCCAAAGAACTACCGCATGGACCATGTGGACATTCTCTCTTAAAATGATCCGTCTCCTCTCAAAAGTAACAATCGGTGTCACCCATCTGTGCGAGTCTATCACTCTGTCTCCCGATCGACTGCACTAAAGCCCTACTAGACTGAGATGATGATTGTTGTCCCTAACCGGCTCTGCCACTGCCTTAGCCGGATCTTGCACCTCGAGAATCCAAAATTGAAACCGCCTCTCTTAGAGGATCCCTGACTAGAGGCTCCGAAACTTAGGCGATCTTGGCATCGCCTGGAACCACTAAGCTGGTGTTGAGCTAGCAAACTCATCTATACTCTGGCAGCATCGTCGGATAAAGCCCTCAAAGAAGTATAGGCCACATAAGTTACGGTTACTCAAACCTCATCTCTTAGTCCATACTCAAACCTTCGGCACTTATCCATCTCAGTTGCCACCAGAGCCGGTACAAATCATGACAACTTAAGAAATTTCTGCTCATATTGTGCCACTGTCATGTCCCCCTACTATAACTGTAAGAACTCAGCCTCTCTAGCATCACGGTATGAGCGAGGATAAAACTGTTCGAGGAAGCGCTATCGGAAAGCTTCCCAAGTAAGGATACGTACATCCCAGCCTGTCAACTGCAAAGCATGCCACCAATGGTACGCATAACCAGCCATAAGAAATGTGGCTAGTTGCACCCTATCCTCCAGAGGGCACCTCATAACAGTAAACACTCATTCCAAACTAGTAATCCACTAATCAGCATCATCTAGGCCTAACTCACCCGTAAACATTGTCGCCCCCAGCCTCTGGGCTCGTTCAACGTCAGAAACTTCAGAAGTAGCCCTACCCTGAAGTATAGTAGTCAATTCCCGACCCAATTGATCCAGGGTCTGTCTCAAATCAGGCTCTAATACGGGATCATGTGTACCCCCAACGTTATCGGCTTCATCACCGTTTTCAGGCCACGAACGGGGCTAGCGTCTCACAGGCATCACGCTGAAAAGAACCATAATTCATCAATACCATAATCAGCTGAACACTAGGTGTACGGTCTATAGGAATTAAACCTAGAGCTCTGATACCAAGTTGACAGAACCCTTCCCGAATTTCCCCTCGAAATCCAAGAAAAACCTTGCTCCCGTCTGATAACTTAATAAAATTCCCATAATACCCTTAAGCACTTGCAACTAGTTACGAGAATTCTGCCAAAAATCTGACAGAATCTCCCCTTAAGGAATGGTTAACCGTCTTCCATCTGTCAGACGATGGATCAAATAACACTCACAAATTCCAACATCACCAAACAACCATCGACGTAGTCATAATTTACAATAAGTCCAAAAGCTTATTAGTGCATCTAGATAGGAAAGGTAAATACAGAAATATAAATCCTACTCGATGGTCTAGGTAAATAGCAGCTGAAATTTGATGCCTCCGCCTCTGGATGTGCCCTCGTAAACTAAACGGCCTGGAGGGGATTTAAAACTCGAAAAGTGTGAGTGGACAAAATAATCATTTAAAACCATTTTTGAGGAAAACATACATTTTCCCCCTCCACGAGTAAAACAATGCATGCATAATATAAAATTCCTTTTCAACAAATCCATAATGATAAGTCGAAAATGTACCGGAAAATCTATTATTTTTGGTAAAATACCGATGGGACCCACGAAAACCCGAATAATGAAAACATCCCGTGGTCTACAACCCTACTTTGAAAACCCTCCTCAAAGGAGTTTAAAAATCATGAAAACAGACATGGACACAAAAATATCATAAACATATCCCACTACTCCCCGAATGGAATCCCGAGCCGTAGCTCGATATCCGAGCTGATTGACCCGGGTCCAACGCTCCACACACCTGATATACCTCGAGTTGTACAGAACCATGTACTACGCGTAGATAGCCTCAACGACCTGGTGGAGAAATACCCCTCGAAACCAGCATCGGAGAACCCTCAACGATCTGGCAGAGAAAGACCCTCGACACCAGCATCGGAGAAAACCTTGACCCTCTCGGGACAGTAAGTCAGTGAAAACAAAAACCTTGTTTTGAAATCCTTGTTTCTTGGTCTAAGCCAAATTCATTGAAAAACCAGATTTATGCCCAAATCCAATAAAATCACAATACCGAGTCTAAACCCAAAAATCATGGACTCAACCGAAACCATATAAAACCCGAATCTATAAAGGCAGACCATAGCCCAAAATGTCATTTCCAAATCATTATTGAAAGCCCGTGTCCAGTAATAATTTATTAGAATACTTTTCTCAATTCCAGAAATTTACCAAAAACAATACGTACAAGAAATTAGTTCAAACATATATTTATTCATGCATTATAATTTACAAAACCAAAGTCCACTCAACGAACGTCCAATTAAGCTCAATCCCGAATCGTACGCTCCTCTGAAGTTCCCGGAGCAGTATCGCCTGTCAAAAGTAACAATCGAGATTACCAACGATAATTAAAAACCCTACATTCAAACTCCCTAAACCCCGGGAGGTCTGCACGCATCCCACTAAAAATGCAGTCACTTCGGACGCCCAAAACTACCTTTAAACGACGCCCGATTAACCCGAAACCTGCACCAAAAGGTCCAAAACGTCGAAAACATGTCAACACGTGTAGTCGTGACCCAAGGACCGATCCCCCACGTCGCCATGCGTCGGCAAAAGGCCGGCAGCTAAGCTGCGCACCGGCTACAGTACCCAACGCGCTTGCACGCGCGCTGACTCGGCCGCCAGGTAGCTCCACGTGGCTGCCAAGTGGCCTCCACGTGGCTCCAAGTGGCTGGCAGGTGGCTTCCGCATGGCTCCACGTGGCTACTAGGTGGCATGGCACATCAAGCCTTCTGACCGAACCAGTCGCCAGAGAAGATGACCGCTTCGCCGTGCGCCGCCGTCTGCCGTGGCCGGAAATCGCCATTGCTGGCCGACCTTGAAATTTTCCTAACTTCTTCAAATCTTAATCATTTTTCACGAATTTATAGTCTAAATTCATCTACTCGAACCCAGGAACTCGAAAATGAAATCTAAACACGAAACCCATACTTGAGTTGGCCGAAAAATCAATCGAAAGGTCCGATTTTTTCCTTTCTCGGTTCGGTACTTTCTGTGGCCGTTTCCTTCGACGGCCGGTACGTTATTGATCACGGAGAGGAAGTGATTCCAATGGACGACCATGGTTGCTTCGAATCAAAGTTCAAAGTTCGGAGGTTTTTTTTGGTTCAGTCGCACGGATTGGATAAGGATCGTGGAGAGCGAGGACAAAAAATGAGAAAAATCTGGAAAAGGGTATGATTTAAAATATCTTCTCAGTGAAATTTACCAAACTGCCCCTAAACATTCTAGACCCAAAACTCTCTCATACGATCTCCGTTTTTCGCTTGCCGCTTGTCTACGAAGTCGTGAGTTCGAGACCTACGCAATGGTCCCCAAAAAACTGTCAAGTGTGTCTCTAACCAAAAAGTGATCACCGAGCCCCTTATAAAACCAAGGGTAACTCGTCCTTTCCCAAAATAATTTACGAAAATTCACTAATTAAATTTCTGGGTCGTTGAAGTTTCATGGTGCATTTTGAGCGAATAATGAGAATAAGGTGCAAAATAGGACTTTCATTCAAGAACATGGTACCTTTAAAGTAAAAAGCCAAAAGGTTTTTGTGGTGTTGCTTTTGATACAAACTTCGTTTTTTTTGGTCAATGGACAACGTTCATTTGTACCGTAAAATTTTGGAGTGATGATCTCAAAATAAATTGTTACGTTTTAATTTTCTCAATTTAGAGTAAGTTTGACTTTGATGTAGTGAAGTTTTATTTATTATAAATAAAAATGGACTAAAACTGATAACAAATAGATGTTTATATTTAGTATAGACTTTAGTGCAAAATTTAATAACATTATCCCTACTCCATTTCTTTGCTCGTTGTTTGATGAATAGATAATTTTTTAGTTTTATATGTATATTTGAATAACTATTAATTTTAAGGAAGTGTTACCCGCCAGAATGTACAAAAGCCTATAACATAATTGAACTAGGTGGGATACCGTTGTAGCAGGTTACTGCAATAGTCTTCTTGAAGTTCTACATGAGGCTAATGTGGCTCTACAGAGATGCGTCCGAGCGGAACATCTTTTATCATCGTATCAATGATCATTTTATGATAAATGTATAAAACCATTACCTTTAAAAATAATCCATTTATTTGGAGTCTTTGAATTTGAGGCATGCAAGTAAAAAATTGAGCAAATTGATTGCCAGAAATTGCCCATTTTTGTTCATTGTTGTTATCCAAAACAATGCAACACTAGGTAAGATTTAAGGTACTAATTTCAAAATCAACATCCTTAAAAACATTTGTAAAGAAAGACCGTTAAAGATTCGGTGCATCATAAATCTTGAGATGGATGAACTTGTAACACCAAAGCAATGTCAAACTCTCCAGCATAGAACAATTACATCTTGTGCCAAAAGTAACATGCTCAAAACTCCAAACTGTTTGTGAATCGTGGAACTAAAATATGAATACGCTGGGACACTATAAATATAGCAGGATGATAATGCGAACTTTGTAGGTTGAAGAGGAGAAAGTTTGAATGTGAACTACACTTAGTTGCGCACATGGGTTAGTCAATCCTAGGAGACGAGGGAAGCCCGTGTCATATGGCGTCTCGCATAAAAAAAAATTGAGTTAAAACTTCTAAACTGGGACATGGCGGTGGTAGTAGACTGCCTTCAACAATTCTTATGTGTTCAGGAATATATATATATATATATATATATATATATATAATGTTCTTGATAGTCATGGTAGTCAAATTTAAAGACTGAAGACCTCTTACGTATGAATATAAATACCTTCATAGGAGTAGCACATTTTTTTCAATGAAAAAGTTATTAAAATAAAATACTCTGGATTTTGTCACTCATCTTCCATAATATGGGCACATTCGTGCTATGGCCTGAGTCCAATGCCACTCAAAAGTAGAAGCGGTGGGCTTCCGAGAATCCATTTCAGTAGAAGGACATGCTATTTATTTACATTCATTAGTTTGTAACGGATTTAATGTAGACCGATGACCTCTTAAGTATAAATATAAATGAATACCGTACGTATGAGAACAAATGGAATAAACATATACGATCAAAGTGTGAAATGGAAAAGGACCTGTAACTTACTCAATAAAGCCAAGATTTTATGACTTGTGGGAGATTCTAGAAGTATTCTAAAAGCTAACTTCCAAGCGGGGTTTCCTTCACTTTCAACCAAAAAAAAAAAAACAAAGAAAGAACTTCCAAGCGGGGTTTCAAGTTTTCAACCCAAAAGAAAAAAAAAACGTCGAAGAGGGGTTGATTACCGCGTGCCACGTCAGCAAACTTCTTTAGCAAGTTCAGGACTTGATTGGCTGCTGACTCTAAAGAGTGTCAGTGAGTTTGGTTATTATTAAATACAACTTCACTCTGCTTCTGCCTTCGCAATTTGCACCGTCTTCTTCTCCTCCTTCTTACTTGTTACTGTTACATCCACACAGACACAAAGAGAGTGAGAGAGAAATGGGCAGCAAAAGAAAAACAACGGCGGGGGTTTCAGTGCCGGTGGGGTTCAGATTTCATCCAACTGAAGAGGAGCTGCTGAGCCACTACCTCAAAAAGAAGAACCACGACCTCCATTTCAAAGTTAACCACATCATCCTTGAAATCGATATCTACAACTACGACCCTTGGGATTTACCAGGTATTTAAACAATCCCTTTTTTTCTTGTTGATTCCCAAAAAGAAAATAAAAATTCAATCTTGCAACTTCTGTTCTTAGTACTTGAAGACATGAATTCGGCTGGTTCCAAATTTCAGTTTCGTGTTTTGGTTTTGTTCTGTGTGGAATTTGCAGGTCTGTTGGTCGCCAAGCGAGACTGTGACGATGAGTGGTTCTTCTTTAGCCGGCGTGATTACAAGTACAACAACAGCACCCGGTCCAAACGGACCACGCCGAAAGGCTACTGGAAAATCACCGGCCAGGGGCGCGACATCAAGGCTCGCCCCTCCAAAGCCGTCATTGGGAGAAAGAGGACCCTCACTTTCTATACAGGTCGTGCTCCGAATTCGAAAAAGACCAACTGGGTTATGCATGAGTATCATCTCAATGAAACTCAACCCAACTTGGCCCAGGTAATTAATTATGTTTCAATTTGTTCTTGATTTTGGATCACATAATTTGGTTCAATTTACCATTATGACATGTGCTCTCCAATTGTGCAGAGGAATTTCGTTCTCTGTCGAGTGAAGAAAAATTCTGATAAGAAGAGTGCTTCAATTCGTGATGAAGGTGAGCACAGCAGCTGCAATGAGTCTAATTGTGCAGACCAAGTTGCAGCTGTTGTGACTCCAGAGGTAAGAATGAGCATAATTGTTTTGTCATTGGAACATTTTTCTTTTGGGAGACAACAAATTTTATGGTCAAATAATTTGGGACTATTTTGGGAATTCAGTCACAGGATTACAGCTCCACCACACTCCCGTCACCAACCAACATAGAGCTGGAAGATGTTCTGCAAGCCAATGGCATTAATGATGGTTGTTACGGTATGCAATCACCATTTGGAGATAATAACCATTCTGTTACTGATAACAATGATATTTCAACCTGTGATGAAGGTGAACATCGTTCCTTGGTCGTGTCTGATGATATGATTCAAGAGGTGAGAATGCTTCCTTTCCAATATGAAATTAATATGTAGTACAAAATTAGGTCAGAACTTGACATCACCCTTGTTTGTGATTTTTAATCCAGCCATGTGCTCGGCCAGAAAAAAGCCTGGAGTTGCATATTGATGTCTCTAATGAAGAATACCAGATATCTCATAAAAATGAATTTTGTAGCTACATTGCATCTGATTTTGAAAATCAAGATGCGGCTAATATGATAGTAGAGGTGAGAATTAAAAATCCTTTTTGGAACATTTCAGATAGGAACTTGGTTATTTGGATTTTGGAGCTCAATTAGTATGTCAACAACTTAATGCTGATTTGTTTGTGATCTTAATTCCAGCAGCCGTCTGTTCATTCACCGACATACAGTGAACTCAGAAGAGTTGTTAATGCAGATACCTGTAATGATGACTGGAGTAAGTGGCAGTCTACAATTGGTGATAATTATTCTGATCTTACACATAAGAATAATACTGCAACCAATGATTTCAACGAACAAGTTAGCATCGCTGTTTCTAATTATGAAAATCAAGATACATACAAAAGTAATTATGAGGTGAGAATGAGCATATGCTGTCTCAACATTTTCATTATGAACTTGTCATATCATGGATACATCCAAACTTAATTGCTTGCTTGTTTGTTTATGGTTCTTAATCCAGGTATATCCTCGACAAGAAGAAAGTCTGGCATTAATCTTTTGTTCATTTGAGGAACATGATTACACACTGCCGCCACTAATGAGCTCGAAAGTGGGAGATTTTATGCATGCCAATAAATACATTGGATGCAATGAGTTTCAATCTCCTATGCGGGGTTACTGACTTTTTTCCCAGAGTTCATGAATAAAGTTATTTTCAACTAGGAATTGATCTATTCTCCATTAGATCAAGTTCCCCATGGAAAGATATTTCAACCAAATCTTAGTTCCAGCCTTATTGGTGATGATTTTGTTCTCCGGTTGCTGTTCTGGAATTGCTCTTATACCGGAGCTTCTGCTAGATGACTGCTGGGAGTCTCAGTTGTTTGTATTAGTATTAAAATGACTATGAAAATGTATGATTATATATAGTAAAAGGCCTTTTAAGCTATCTAGTATAAAAAAGTTGTACCTCTGTAAATGTTTTTTGTGTGAACCCTTTACTGTTTGAATGGAATTTTGGGTATTTTTCTCTCTTCAACGTACACCTACTTGCTATAGATCGTCTCTGTTTCACCAAACAAAGCAAAGCAAATATTTACTCAAATCACCCTATTTTTTGCCTTCCCAATTTGGATCCTCTTTGGCTATCCCCATATTCTCCTCATGGATTCACTCATTTACTTAAAGCTTATGTTTACAACGAGAAACTTTGAAGTACTAAATAATTTAGATTATATTATTAAGAAATATACTACGAGATTGAAAGATTGTAATTATTTATATAAGTACAATAAATTCACTAAATAAAGGATTTCCTTTGTAACCTCTATCAAGTGATTACTTACAAATCACTCTAAACATGCACGGATCTAGGTGGTAGTTGGGTGAGCTCCATCCCATCCGAAATTTAAGAACAAAGAAAAGAGAAAATCTGGTATAGTAATCTCCATCCTACCCACTTATCTCATACCAATTGGAGTATTTATTTTTATTTTTCTTTAAGATTTCAGATATTTGTCACTTAATATTATTAATTTCTACAAATAATACAAGAGATTTCAAGTTCGATTCTCATAAAAGTCATAAATAGTGTCATATGAAATATGAATAAGCAACACTTGTATCCACCTTATGGTAGATTTGCTCTTCCCCCATTCTTTATTATCAAAATTTTCATATGCATACGTGGTAAATGAAACTATTGATACTTAAAACAAACATGTAAATATGATGTTTACTAGCCCATTTTTCAATTTTGGACATAGAAGCTGATTTTTGCATGTGTCACCATAGCCCCTTGATCCGGCAGGCAGACACTATTTTCTCATTGAGTGAATAAAAGCAAAGGGAGTTGGAGTCAAGAATTTAGAGACCATAGTCTTTTCCTCCCAAATGTTTGATAGGTTCAAGGAAAGAACAAAAACAAAAGTTGAACTTGCATCAACAAAAGTTGAACTTGCATTAACAAAAGTTTGAACACAAGACAAAAGTTTCGAGGGGTAGATTCTTCAAAGGCTTTGATTGGAAGTGGGTGGGATCCACACTCATGACTCAACCCATTTCCATCACCATTAACAAAACTTGGTCTGCAAGCTCAAGACTTGGAGTCTTTGGGATCAAAATTATAGTCAAAACCACAGAGACGAGTGGGTTTGTGAATTATGAGTGAGTTTATAAATACCACTCCACTACTCTGCTGCTGCTTCTGAACCCAAAACATCCTAATCTTATTTTTACTTTTCCAAGCTCATTTGAAAGAGAGATGAACAACATAAGAACTGATAAACGAAAGCTGGCTTGGTTCAGATTCCAACCCGATGAGGGTGGTATGGTGAACATTTTGAAGCAGAAATTGGAGGGCAAGGACTCCGCAGCTTGCCAATTCTTCCCTGAAATCAAAATTCGCAACTACGAGCCTTGGGATTTGCCTGGTAACCTTTAATCCATTTCAGTTTTCTTCATTACCCATTTTCTCATTTTCAATGTATCGTTTTTATGTATGCACAATCTTGTTCTGGTTTTTTATAGAAGACACTTTCCTTTGGGTCCGACTGGTAACCTTTCATTTATGTTTCTTAGTTGTCAATATTCCGATGGTATGACTTTTTGTATTCATAATCTTGTTCTCTTGATCTGATTTTATGTGCTTGGATTTTCCTGGTAATCCAATAATGCATCTAACTTTTTGTTTGGGACGTTTGATTACCATATCAGTTTCCAATTTCTTGTTAAGTTGTTCATTGCGTTAAAGTCTTGAAATGGGTTGGTTTTTTATATATTGTTTTGTGTTTGCACTTTGCAGGGCTCTTGTTTCCTGACAATCCAGATACACCTAAGGCATGGTTCTGCTTCTGCCGGCCTGATTACGTGAACATTACAAGTTCTCGCAGGATGAGGTGCACAGAGCAGGGATTCTGGAAAAGCACATGCAACGCAAAAGAAATCGAGTCTGAACAGCTTGACAACTCAGTCACCTGCGAGAAGAGGACCTTGACCTTCCGTAGAGGTCGTGGGCCTACTGCAGTGAGGACCAGGTGGTTCATGTATGAGTATGAGTTGATAAAAACTGGACCGGGTTCTAAGACCAATAAGAATACAGACTTCGTTCTCTGCCGCATTGAGAACAAGTCCGCTGATCATCAGGCTGATAAAAAGAATCTGGTTGATTCCTCAATCAGTGATGAATTAGCAGATTCTGGTGCTACAAATCATATGATTCCGGAGGAAGAGCAACAGCCGGGATACCAAGAGCTAGAACATATTTCGCTAGGAAGTGGCAATCACGATGATGGTGAGCTTGGTGGCAGTGTTGCATCTGTTCAATTTGTAGATGATATGATTCAAGAGGTGAGAATGTACAGGTTTTTCGAACATTTCTGAGGCGAACGTTATACATATCAAAACAAAACACTTACTTGTTTATGCTTTTTAATCTGACAGCCATCTGCCCAGCCGGGAGATTATTATGTTTATCACAATGTCATTAATGATGTTTCAACCTGTGATGATGATGAGAGTTTCTCTGATTTTGATTCTCCAGCTGCAAATAAATTGTTTGAAGAGGTAAGAATATTCACGCTTTTTGAATTTTTTATGAATTGCTTGTTCTTTTTTGAACATTTCTTATATGAATTTGCTAAAATGGGGCACAAAAAGCACATCGCATGTTAATGCTTGCTTGTTTTGATTCTTAATTTAACAGTTCTGCGCTGAGCTAGGAGGAGAAAATCCGGATTCACCTTTCCATCTTCCTCAGCCAACGCATCAACCACCTCTAAACCAACCACCACAACAGCATCAGCCACCACTGCCACATCAGGCACTGCATCAACCACCACAACAGCATCAGCCACTACTGCTACATCAGTCACCTCACTCACAGAGCTACCACTCCTCCACACTGCAGTCGCCGTTACATGTAAAGCCGGAAAATGTTCCTTATGTCTTTGTTTGTGACTGGAGTAAGCAGCAATCTCCCATTGGGGAACGGGACATCCAGGCTCGACAATCCAAAGCTGTGATTGGAAAGAAGAGGACTTTAACGTTCTACCAAGGCCATATGCCAGGAGCCAAGAGGACTGACTGGGGCTTGCATGAGCTCTCTCTCTGCAAAACTGAACCTGAAGCGGGTCCTAATCCCCATCAGCAGAGGGACTCTGTCGTTTGCAGCCTGAAGGATAAGTCAGCTAATTATAAGTCTGGTAACTTGAAGGATAATTTAATCTGCGATGAAATAGCGGATTCTGGCAATGAGTCTGCTGCAACTGATATGATTTTAGACCCAGTAGAACATCTGCCATACGAAGAGGCAGGAGAACGCACTGAGTCTCCCAATGGTTCTTGTCTCCCAACTGATATTTCAGCCTGTGATGATGATGAGATTTTTTCTGATTTTGATTGTCAAGTTGCAAATGAACTGTTTAAAGAGGTTAGAATAATCACGCTTTTTCAAATTTTAATGAATTTCTTGTTCTTTTTTGAACATTTCATATATGAATTTGCTAACATGGAGCACAAGAAGCGCATCGCATGCTAATTCTTACTTGTTTTGATTCTTAATTTTACAGCTCTTGGATGGAGAAAATCTGGATTCACCTGTTCCTCCACCTCAGCCGGTGCATCAACCACCTCTACATCAACCGTCACAACAGCATCAGCCACCACCGCCACATCAGCCACCACTGTCATATCGGCCATCACTGCCACATCAGCCACCTCAGTCACAGGGTTACTGCTCCTCCACACTGCAGTCCCCTATATACACAAAGCCAGGAATTGGGGATAATAATTCTTATCCTGCACGTAAGAATAAAATTTTAACTAATGATCCCAATGAACCAGTTAGCGACGTTGCTAATAGTGTTCAAGATCGAGCTACTGATGAAAGGATTTCGGAGGTGAGAACGAGCTAGCTCTTTGAATTATCTTTTTTATATGATCTTTAAGTATAAAGCACAAGAATTGCATCCAAACTTTAACACTTTCTTATTATAATTCTTAATCTAGGTTTATAACTATTCCACCGATTATCACAATGAATCAGTTAGCAACACTGCTTATAATCAGCATAATGGAGATACAGATGAAAGGGTAGCAGAGGTTAGATTCACATGCTCTTTGAATTGTTTTATATTTTCTTTATGAACTTAGTATGGAGAACAAGAAGTTCATCCGAAATAACACTTGTTTTTTATGATTCTTAATTCAGGCTTATTTTCAGCCTGAAGATATTCTGGAATCTCTCTCTCATCCATTTGATCTACAGGATTACCGACTGATGTCACCAATGATCGGAGAACTGGGAGATGTTGTGCATCGCCAATAAAATATATTGGCATGCAATGAGTCGTATCTCTAATCTGGAGATTATGACTCTTTTCCTTCTAAGTTCTCAGAAAGTATTATTGTTGACGACTAGTAATTTTATCCTGTGATGAAACAACATACACTACTGTGAGTGACCCTGATCTACAAGAGTGACGGGGAAGAGTCTATGGTAGGGAAATTAGAGTACCAAGTGAAAAAAAAACACCAAATTACTTAGATGACCAATAGGGTGGTTTGCATTAGCTATTGAAGAAACACCACAACATAGTTAAGCAAGATATTTTATTATAGGAGGCAACCATAGGAGCCTTTGAAACCATTAGAGTCCTTGGATGGGTAAGCACCACCGTTGGAAGGGTAAAACACCATCGTTTTCTTCTTTTCTGGCCTTAGAACGCTAAGAACCACCATTGTAAAGGGTAAAACACCTCCATTTTCTTCTTTTCTGGCCATGGATGGCTAAGCATCACCATTAGAAGAGTATAACACCCCTGTTATCACTGCATTTCCAAGTTTTAGAAACTTCAAGCTTGTTAAGAACTTAGTAAATTTGTTAGTTGAAAGCAACACCGGCAAGAGCCAATGTTTGAGATGTCATCTGGAAGTCTACTCTCCTCCGACGAATCCAGACAAAGTAAAGCTGTCTTTTCTCAGACAAAGTGTCTCCAGACAAAGTGTCATTAATGACAAAGTGAATCCAGACAAAGTGTCTCCTGTAAGAAAAACTACAATTATTCCGCAAACAAACCTCAGTATCAATCATCATCCATCATGTGAGGTGCTCAGAAAAGAACCCGACTGCAATGCTGTGTCGCCAGGCCAGGTTAAGATAATCAAGCTCTTGTTTTTCAGCTTTGAGGATGTTATTGGCTATTGGCACTCATCTTAGTTTGATCTTTGCGTCTCTATTTGCAGGTTAAGGAAGCTGCAAAGTACTGCATTGCTCCTCATCTGAAAACCAATTCCTGGAAGCATACAGTTTGAAGCAGGCAACAATAGGGTTCGTTCATTTTCTTGGAAGCACCTCCGCAAGACCACGAATCAAGTCTCCAATGGAGAATGGCATACTATTTCGATACCAAGTCTAATCCTAGCCTTATACTCAGGCTTTGATTCCGCACTCAATTATACTGGAAGTGGCGTTTTACATGATCTCAACTACTTGGCTGCTGGAGTCTCAAGATATATATTACAATAACCAGACACTAATGTGATGTGGTGGTTATTGGTATGGAAACTTGAGGTTCCTTCCATCTCTACTACTCCGGTAGTCTAAATCGATGACCATTGTAAATGTTTGTGTTTATTTACTGCTTGGTATCAAATGCTGCGTTTCTGTGCGGCTTTATTTTTATTTTATTACTGTTTATTTTTTTTATTTCGAACCCTTTAATTTTGAACGGAAATTGAAGTGTTATAAGTGAAGAAGATATTATTACATTAGACTTATTGGATATATACTTGTCATCTAGATTAATTGAAGCAGCCTAATATTGTTCCCTTATCAGTGAACAATAGTATCACCATAGTAGACTGATCAGTCATTATTTATGCATCATTTTGATGTCTTTATATGCTCTCTTACATGTCTTTTGAATGATTTCGTGCCATCAATAGTAGAAAATGATCAATCTTGTGAGACTTGTGCAGAGTTAGAAAGATAGGTAAAATCTGGAAAGAACGCAAAAAGAATGACTCAAATCGGAGTCCAGATGAAGGAGATATCGTCATTTCAATATCAGGTCCTGAACGGAGTCCTGAGTGCGCCAGTGCGCCTATTTTGGGCCACTGGCCAAGTACCTCATATCAGGCCCTCCGGGTCCCGAACTTGTGTTTCATGACATCAAGGTCAAGTCCTAGAAGTGCCAAGGTCGCGCCAAGGCAGGTCGAGGACATGTCCCAAGAACTCCCATCCGAGCCCAGAAGTGCGCCCAAGCCGGGGTCCCTGTTCCGCCAGCGGTGGATAAGAGGTTCTCCCTCTGCGCCAAGCCTGAACGACGATGCGCTTCTATTATACTCCTAACGTACTTCAAAAGCGCGGTCCCAGATCCTGATTACGAAGACAGTCAAAAATCCAAGTTTGGCCAGCTTGCGTTCCCACTTGCCAGCCTGCATTCACACTTCCGGCCATACTCTGATTGGTTCCAATAGATTTTAAAGACTTTATAATTAATTAAAAGTAAAATAACTTTCCCTATTCCTATAGGACAAGGTTATACCAATCCTTATAGGACATAGGTTTGACCAATCCTTATAGAACAAGGTTTTCCCTTTGTCTATAAAAGGGAGCCTTTGTTCAGTGTTTTGGGGGAGATAATTAGCTAAGGACGTTTTGGTTTCTGGGAAAACAGAGACCTGAGCCACAGAGTTCCGTTTTGGTTTTCTAGAGAATTAGGGACCATATATTTTCGGAGATAATCTTTCACTTAGATTATTGGACGTGGAGCTTGGAGAAGAAGGCCCTGCCGTGTCTTCTGCTGCATCTGTTCTTAACAATCTCTTCTGTACCCTTATTTTCATTATTGCAATTTACTTATGGATTCAATTATACTTGTGTTTATTTCAGTTATGTGTGAGTAGTCATTAGGATTAGGGCTGCTTGAAGCCCTAGCCATGTTAGCTTATTGATTGGATTTCTGGCTCTTGATTATGATTGCTATGCATGCTGAATAAGTTGGATTACCATGCTTAATGAACTTAATTTATGCCTATAAGATTAGCTACCTTGTTTGCATATAATTATAGATGTAATTGCTTGAGTGACCGTCATATCATCTGGTGATTTGGAGCATCGAAAGTATTCGTACTTGTAATCTTAACTCATGACGACCTAGGATTGCATGCCACTTTGCTAGGCTAATGTGGTGTCATTAAATTCTCTTTAAACTTCATGCATCATCTTAAAAGGTAGGTGATAGACGTTCTAGGCATATGCCCTGTTTAGAACATGCTAAGTAAGAGGGAATAAGATGTGTCTAGTGAACCAACGCCAGGTCCTAGGCACGGGCACCTAATTCAGAAAATGCATAGTAATTTGATCAAGGAAATCTGGTTAAAAGCTATAATTGGTTAGAGTGGATAGTAAGCCTTAATTCGCCTTAGTTAACAACCTTTCATTCTTGCATTGTTATTTTCTGCACTTTGATTTACTTGTCTTTAAATTTCAGTTATCACATCATAAACCCCCCCCTGTGTGTGTGTGTGTTTTTATTTAAGTTAACAAATCTGAACTAAATTGGTCATAACGTTGATACAAGTCCTCGAGGGATCGACTCTTGCTGTGCTACTATACTATACTTATCGATTTGTGCACTTGCAAGGATTTTATAACTGTTAGAATTGAATTGCATATTTCTTGCTCTTTAAATCTACCAACAAGTTTTTGGAGCCGTTGCCGGGGATGTCATTCCAAGGTTCAGTGCACGGGTCATCAAGTGGACCATCATCGCAAGCATCTTCAGTCCACGGCTCCCCGCCACCAAGCCCAAGGAGGATGGCGAACCACAGAGAAGAGCAGGGCCTGGAACGTGGCCTAGTACCGCAAGCCCCATGGCGCCTTAAGGATTTTGCCATGCCCCATGTCTCGGAGGATCAATTTCCAATTGTTTTTCCCGAGTCAACAGTGGCAAACTTCGAATTAAAGTCGGGGACAATTCACATGCTGCCTACATTCCACGGCCTTGCTGGCGAGGACCCGCACTTTCATATCAAGGAATTTGTTGAGGTTTGTTCAACACTGCGCATCAATGGTATGACGGAATCGGAAATCCGCCTGCGGCTCTTTCACTTCAGTCTCAAGGATCGCGCCAAGACATGGTTTCATTCATTGGCGCCGGCTTCCATTCACTCTTGGAGGGACTTGACGTCCAAATTCTTAACACAGTACTTTCCCGTGGAAAAGACAAATGAGTTAAAGTCCAAGATCATGAACCCACGGCAAGACATGGAGGAGTCTTTCTACGAGTTTTGGGAGCGGTTCAATCAGATGCTACGGGCGTGCCCCCACCACCATATTGATGCCCATCATCTTATGCTATACTTCTATGGAGGCTTGAAAACTAGCGATCGGACAATGGTGGATTCTCAATCCCAAGGGATTCTAGAAGGCACAGCCGAGGAAGCAAGGACCGCCTTTGAGAACATTGCTCAAAGGGAAAAACAGTTCAGCTACAGGGGTCCCTCCTCTAGAGCTACGGGTGATGCATCCGCCAAATACAAAGATGACGCCATTGCTCAGCTCACGGCAATGGTAAAACAATTGTGTAGCGAGAAAGCCAAAGGAGTTCACATCTGCGAGGTTTGTTCAATTCAGGGCCACACATCCCAGGACTGCCCGGTTGTGGAAGAGGCCAACTTTGCTGGAGGGTTCAATAGCAATTCTCGACCCCGGAATGACCCATATTCCAACACTTACAATCCGGGGTGGAGAAATCATCCTAATTTCCGTTGGAGCAACAATCAAGCAACCGCGAATCCCTTGCCACCCCCTGGATTTGAGCAGCAAGCCGCAGGCCCTCAGGGGAACTACCACGGTCCTTCCTCAAACCAGAATGGCGGAAGCAAGTCTGTTGAGGACTCCATCCATATCCTGACTCAACAGCAGGCTCAACTCATAAAATTCATGCACGATAGCCAGAGTCAGACGGGAGACTTCAAAAATGCAATTGCAAACTTGGAGCGTCAAATGGGACAGGTGGCGAACCAACTAAATCAGCGAGAGCAGGGCAAGCTACCGAGTCAAGTCCTGGTAAATCCGAAAGGATTTCACAATCCTACGGCTAATGCCATCACACTGGAGAAGGAAACACCACTTCAAGACCCCACATATGCCACCCTCACAGGACCTGAAACTGAGCCTCAACCTACTCTGCCAAGGATCACCGACCAGGGCGCGCCGCAAAACATGCCACGACCAACACCTCTGGCGCAGAACCAGTCCAATGAATCACCAAGTGCCCTACCGCAAAGAGGACCTGACACTGCGCCTACTTCGGCCACGTCTGGCATGCAACCTGCTCCTAAGCCCAAGTCGCAGCACTCGATTACTTCTAACTCTAAACCTCAGAATTCCAATTCTAAAAAAGTCACTTTTGAGTTAGCTAATAATGTTGATTATCCATTTCCTCGCAGGTTCCAAAACAGGAATAAGCAAAAGGAGGACTTTGAGGAAGAAATCATCAGCATGTTGCAGAAGCTTCAGATCACACTGCCTTTCCATAAAATTGTCAAGCACATGCCTATCTTTGCAAAGCTGATCAAGGACTTAGTTGCAGGAAAGCGTGGTTTTAGCTCCACGGACACCATTGACATCCCTATGGCCTGCTCGGCTGCCCTTTTGCGCATGCCCCTTAAGGCCAATGATCCTGGGCCGCCATCCCTTCCATGTGTCATTCAGTCAAAAAGATTCGAACATTGCCTTTGCGACACGGGAGCATCAGTGAACATCATGCCATTCCACATTTACAGGTCACTCAACCTAGGCGCACTCAAGCCCACGCACCTATGTGTCAGGTTGGCTAACGCTTCTGTAACCAACCTAATGGGGGTTCTTGAAGACGTACTGGTACAAATCGGAGATACATGCATCCCTGCCGACTTCTACGTACTAAGAATGGACAAAATTGACAAAAGTGAGGAACCTCCCCTCATCTTTGGAAGGCCCTTACTAGCCACAGCCGAGTGCCTCATCGACGTCAGAAAGGGCCAGGTCTCCATCAAGGTCCTGGACCAGCTTCGGACATTCTCCATCCATGACACCATCCAGTACCCTGCCGAGCCTATTGTAGATTTTCCGTTAAACACAATGGACTTACTGCTACGGGAGACAATTGCTCATTCTTGCATGACGGATGACCTTGAGAAGGCCGTTACTAGTAACCCACACACTGTGGATTTACTTACAGATAGCGTGATCAAAGAGGTACGAGCCCTTGACATCATGCCAGCCCTCCCATTGCACAGGCCTCCCCTCGAAGCGTTACCATTCACAAGTCAGAAAACCCTGCCGTCCATCATAAAGGCTCCTGAACTCGAGCTGAAGCCCTTGCCCGAGCACTTAAAGTATGCATATTTGGGCGACAATCAAACCCTTCCAGTCATCATTGCATCTACCCTAAGTACGAAAGAGGAAAAGGCATTGGTTCACGTCCTTAAGGTCAATCAAACGGCAATTGGATGGACAATAGCTGACATCAAAGGCATAAGTCCCGCAAAATGCATGCATCGGATACTGCTGGAGGAAGACTCCAAACCATCACGGGAGGCACAGAGGCGATTGCATCCACCTATGAAGGAGGTCGTGAAGAAAGAAGTCCTAAAGCTCTTGGACGTTGGAATCATCTATCCAATTAGTGACTCCAAGTGGGTGAGCCCAGTCCAGGTCGTGCCAAAGAAAAGTGGGATCACAGTGGTTAAAAACGAGCAGGATGAGCTTGTACCTCAACGGACTCAAACAGGATGGAGAGTGTGCATCGACTATCGAAAGCTAAATATAACCACACGCAAGGACCACTTTCCTTTGCCCTTCATTGATCAAATGCTCGAGCGCCTGGCTGGACACTCCCACTATTGCTTCTTGGACGGCTACTCAGGATACAATCAGATTGCTATTGCACCCGAAGATCAAGAAAAAACAACATTCACATGCCCATATGGCACCTTTGCATACAGAAGAATGCCGTTTGGATTGTGCAATGCCCCAGCTACCTTTCAGCGTTGCATGATGAGCATCTTCTCCGATATGGTGGAAGATATAATTGAAGTATTCATGGACGACTTCTCAGTGTTTGGACATTCATTCGAACTGTGCTTAGTTAACCTAACCCGAGTACTGGAACGGTGCAGAGAAAGCAACTTAGTGCTGAACTGGGAAAAGTGCCATTTCATGGTACAACAGGGAATTGTCTTGGGTCATGTGATCTCTAGCCGAGGCATTGAAGTGGACAAAGCAAAGTTAGACATAGTAGAGAGGCTGCCGTACCCCACTACAGTCAAAGAGGTTCGATCGTTCTTAGGGCATGCTGGCTTTTACCGCAGATTCCTCAAAGATTTCTCGAAAATCACAAGACCTTTGTGTGATCTTCTAGCCAAGGACGCCACATTCGAGTTCACTAAGGGATGCCGTGAGGCATTCAACACACTCAAGGCAAAGCTCACGGCATCACCCATCATCATGCCACCGAATTGGGACTTACCATTCAGACTAATGTGTGATGCCTCAGACTTCGCCATAGGAGCGGTTTTGGGACAGCGTGTTGACAAGCTCCCTCATGTCATTTACTACGCAAGCCGAACCCTGAATGATGCCCAGCTGAACTACTCCACCACCGAGAAGGAGCTCCTTGCTGTTATCTTTGCCCTGGAGAAGTTCCGTTCATATCTAATTCAAACCAAGGTCATAGTATACACGGATCATGCTGCCTTGAAGTATCTGCTCACTAAAAAGGACGCCAAGCCAAGGTTGCTACGTTGGATGCTACTGCTCCAGGAATTCGACCTTGAAATCAGAGACAAGAAGGGCAGCGAAAACGTGGTCGCTGACCATATGAGCCGATTGCTTCACAGTTCCAATGAAGAGGCCGATCAGTTGCCCCTCCTCGAGACCTTTCCTGACGAACAGCTCTTCGCAATCCAAGCTATTGATCCATGGTATGCCGATCTCATTAATTACCTTGTCACTAAGCAAATTCCTTCATCTTTAAACAGGTACCAAAAGGACAAGCTGGCTAAACAAGCTAAGTACTTCATATGGGATGAGCCGTACCTATGGAAGCATTGTCCAGACCAAATCATTCGGCGCTGCATCCCAGAAGACGAGATGAAATCCGTCTTGACTTTTTGCCATAGTTTGGCATGTGGGGGCCATTTTGGAGCTAAGAAGACAGCCCTCAAGGTACTCCAAAGTGGACTCTACTGGCCCACACTTTTCAAGGATGCACACGAATTTGTACTCACCTGTGACCGCTGCCAACGCCTAGGTAACATCGGCCCTCGAAATCAAATGCCATTACACCCTATTCTTGTGGTCGAAATCTTCGACGTATGGGGCATTGATTTTATGGGGCCTTTTCCGAATTCCTTTGGCAATCTTTATATTCTGCTTGCAGTTGATTATGTCTCCAAATGGGTGGAAGCAATTCCCACCAAAACTAACGACGCCAAAGTAGTGGTGCGTTTTTTACAGAGTCACATCTTAGCCAGATTCGGCGCACCTAGGGCAATCATCAGCGATGGGGGGGCACACTTCTGCAATCATTCGTTTGCAGCCCTAATGAAGAAGTATGGCGTCACCCACAAGGTCTCAACACCATATCACCCTCAAACGAGTGGCCAAGCGGAAGTGTCCAATCGGGAAGTAAAGGCCATATTGGAAAAAACGGTAAATCCTAACCGCAAAGATTGGTCCAGCAAATTGAATGATGCGCTGTGGGCCTATCGGACTGCATACAAGACCCCGATTGGCATGTCTCCCTTCCGGCTGGTTTTTGGAAAAGGCTGCCACCTACCAGTGGAATTGGAGCATAAAGCATTCTGGGCTATTAAGCAGATGAACCTGAACTTCGATGACGCTGGAATACATAGGAAGCTTCAGCTAAGTGAATTAGAGGAGTTGCGAAACGAGGCCTTTGACAGTGCTCGTATCTACAAGGAAAAGACCAAAGCTTTCCACGACAAGCGCATTCAGCCCAAGGACTTTCACATCGGACAGGAAGTCCTCCTCTTTGACTCCCGGCTCAGACTAATGCCAGGTAAGTTGCATTCAAGATGGACGGGACCATTTATTATTACCAACGTTTTTCCTCATGGTGCAGTTGAAATCCAGCACCCGGAACGGCAGGATCCGTTCAAGGTAAATGGCCACCGCCTCAAACACTACTTGAAGGACGTTTCTAATCCAAGCGCAGTCAACCTTGCAACTCCGCATGCGCCCAACTCCTAGCATGTCAGCCCCGTCTTGCCTAGACGTTAAATAAAGCGCTCCTAGGAGGCAGCCTAGCCCTGGTTTGTATTTCTCACTTCCTTTTCTGTTGCTGCCCGTTATATCTCTCAAACCTTTCTACTGTTGTCAAGCTTATTGCTTATCACATTGAGGACAATGTTCAGTTTAGGTTTGGGGGTGTGGATTTAAAATTTTGCATATAGAAACAAGTAGGTTTGGGGGTGATACACGGCCAGGACATTTAAATTTCTGCTTGTGATTAGTATGATAACTTGTTAATAGGAATGTATATGCTAAGTTAACTCTTTGCTTTACTAAGAGTCATGCCATGGTCAAGTAGTTCATAATTTGCACTTCATAATGCCATGTTTTAAGTGATTAAGTGAACGAAATAACTGAATTTGAGTGAACCTTAGAAAATTAGTGGAGACTACCCTGTGAGATCTTTGAGCCTAATTGCCATTCTTTCTGAGGGATATACTTGTTTCTACTCTTAAATACTCATCACTTTGTTCTTAATTGTTGATCTCATTACATCATATTTGCATTGAATTTTAAAGAACTAACATCGTTTAGATACTCTTTATTTAATGTATGCTTTGCCATAAGAAATGATGTAGGCTATGTGTGCTTTAACCTCTAAAAGCCTTATCCTACCCTATTGCATGCTCCCTAAGCCAATTTTGAAGCCAAACACTCAACCTTTTCTTTCATCACCCAAAGTATAACCTAACCCAAAATACTTAGCCATTCATCACAGCCATACCCTATAACCTCAGTTTGTGCTAAGGTTGCCATAAATGAGATTCATGGTGAGAATAAGAGGTGAAAGAAGATGCTGCCCAATTCAAAGGACATTGGCGTCAATTGAAAGTTCAAAAGTAAAGAAAAGTTTTACAAGTTGCAAGCTGCACGAAAATTTGAGGAAATCATTGCATGATCTTGGTTCAATTCAATTCAAAGACGAACAGAAACAAAAAAAAAAAAAACGTTCAAATCAATAGAAAGAAAGAAACGTTGAGAAAAAGAAGGAGAAAAATAAGTGAAAACCAAAGTGAATTGAGCCAAGTGAGCCAAGAGCCTCAAAATAAGCCACAAGAGCCTCAAAATAAGCCACAAGAGCCACAAAATAAGTCATCAGGAAAGCACAATGTCGTGGGCCTTAAGAAAGGATTCAGTTCAGAAATTCCAAGTTCAATTCATGACTTCTCATACCTTGCCACAACTCAGGTTCTTTGAATCCCATCCTTCCTTGCTAAACCCCAAAGCTTAGCCCCAATACAACCTAAAAAGGAAGACCTAACTGATCTTATGGACAATCATGCTGAGGATTAAGGTACGTATCTATGTTCTTAAAGTTCAATTCCTTTCATGAGATCTTTATTTCCATAAAGTGCTATTCTTCATTGTTACTCATATGTGATTAAATTTGAATTTCATAACATAAACTCATCACATATGCTTGAAAAGAGTGTAAGCCTAGGATTCTTGTGTGAATTGAGAGTTGCCTAGTGAGGATTAGAGTCGAGGCGAAATCTTTCTAGGGCACTTAGATGAAGTTGTTTTCAAACTTGATCGCCTGAAAATATTGGCATTTATACACGTACCCCTTCACATGACACTCACGGCTATGGCATTCCTTTTAGTTCTGCAAAGCATGTCTACTTACTTTGATTCTTATTAGCTTGTTAAGAGTACTATATCTAGCATCTTTTTGTTTAAGTAAAACGTTTGTGGGTATCGTACTGTTATAAGCCTCAGGAGACAAAACTCCTCCTACTAGGTGAACCTAGGGGTTTAAATGTTCTATCTTAACTAAAATCGAGTCTTTTCATTTTGTTAGCATTTGTTTTGCTCAGGGACTAGCAAAAGATAGGTTTGGGGGTATTTGATCAGTCATTATTTATGCATCATTTTGATGTCTTTATATGCTCTCTTACATGTCTTTTGAATGATTTCGTGCCATCAATAGTAGAAAATGATCAATCTTGTGAGACTTGTGCAGAGTTAGAAAGATAGGTAAAATCTGGAAAGAACGCAAAAAGAATGACTCAAATCGGAGTCCAGATGAAGGAGATATCGTCATTTCAATATCAGGTCCTGAACGGAGTCCTGAGTGCGCCAGTGCGCCTATTTTGGGCCACTGGCCAAGTACCTCATATCAGGCCCTCCGGGTCCCGAACTTGTGTTTCATGACATCAAGGTCAAGTCCTAGAAGTGCCAAGGTCGCGCCAAGGCAGGTCGAGGACATGTCCCAAGAACTCCCATCCGAGCCCAGAAGTGCGCCCAAGCCGGGGTCCCTGTTCCGCCAGCGGTGGATAAGAGGTTCTCCCTCTGCGCCAAGCCTGAACGACGATGCGCTTCTATTATACTCCTAACGTACTTCAAAAGCGCGGTCCCAGATCCTGATTACGAAGACAGTCAAAAATCCAAGTTTGGCCAGCTTGCGTTCCCACTTGCCAGCCTGCATTCACACTTCCGGCCATACTCTGATTGGTTCCAATAGATTTTAAAGACTTTATAATTAATTAAAAGTAAAATAACTTTCCCTATTCCTATAGGACAAGGTTATACCAATCCTTATAGGACATAGGTTTGACCAATCCTTATAGAACAAGGTTTTCCCTTTGTCTATAAAAGGGAGCCTTTGTTCAGTGTTTTGGGGGAGATAATTAGCTAAGGACGTTTTGGTTTCTGGGAAAACAGAGACCTGAGCCACAGAGTTCCGTTTTGGTTTTCTAGAGAATTAGGGACCATATATTTTCGGAGATAATCTTTCACTTAGATTATTGGACGTGGAGCTTGGAGAAGAAGGCCCTGCCGTGTCTTCTGCTGCATCTGTTCTTAACAATCTCTTCTGTACCCTTATTTTCATTATTGCAATTTACTTATGGATTCAATTATACTTGTGTTTATTTCAGTTATGTGTGAGTAGTCATTAGGATTAGGGCTGCTTGAAGCCCTAGCCATGTTAGCTTATTGATTGGATTTCTGGCTCTTGATTATGATTGCTATGCATGCTGAATAAGTTGGATTACCATGCTTAATGAACTTAATTTATGCCTATAAGATTAGCTACCTTGTTTGCATATAATTATAGATGTAATTGCTTGAGTGACCGTCATATCATCTGGTGATTTGGAGCATCGAAAGTATTCGTACTTGTAATCTTAACTCATGACGACCTAGGATTGCATGCCACTTTGCTAGGCTAATGTGGTGTCATTAAATTCTCTTTAAACTTCATGCATCATCTTAAAAGGTAGGTGATAGACGTTCTAGGCATATGCCCTGTTTAGAACATGCTAAGTAAGAGGGAATAAGATGTGTCTAGTGAACCAACGCCAGGTCCTAGGCACGGGCACCTAATTCAGAAAATGCATAGTAATTTGATCAAGGAAATCTGGTTAAAAGCTATAATTGGTTAGAGTGGATAGTAAGCCTTAATTCGCCTTAGTTAACAACCTTTCATTCTTGCATTGTTATTTTCTGCACTTTGATTTACTTGTCTTTAAATTTCAGTTATCACATCATAAACCCCCCCCTGTGTGTGTGTGTGTTTTTATTTAAGTTAACAAATCTGAACTAAATTGGTCATAACGTTGATACAAGTCCTCGAGGGATCGACTCTTGCTGTGCTACTATACTATACTTATCGATTTGTGCACTTGCAAGGATTTTATAACTGTTAGAATTGAATTGCATATTTCTTGCTCTTTAAATCTACCAACATAGACCATAGTGTTTTTTTTATTATTTCGGTTTAACTCCTGACTCATCTACAACATGGTATGGTATGGAATATGCTTGTGAAAGACCTTCTGTTTAATGAAGGAATGGAAGGAGGCTTGGAGCGTTGAATGATGGTATTTACAGTAATAAAATAAAACCTAATGGTGTCAGCCCTTCTCAAACAAGAATCTATCGGGACGCTCGCCAACTACTAGAAGATCACCAAGTTGAGTTAGAGCCCCTCCGTCTAACTTACGCTACATCAGACCCTAGGGCTGTGGGACAACCTACCTTACCCATATGAACTACGGCAGGACGACAGATGACGGAACACGCTTTCGGCATGGCCAATGGCCGAGAAGATTAAAGGATGAGAGGTCCTGAACCACAATAGAGGGCAAACACCCGAGAAATGCAAGATGAAACTAGCTCAATTGTCGGGATTTACTCCCATGGCCGAAGGAGAAATAGAAATCGTCGAGAAAGAAGCAACAGTCAAGAGGAACAATAACCAAACCCGCCTCCACCTCAACAAGACAATGCCTGTTGTACAAATAGCAGCATAAAAATTACGCAACTATATGCACGTTTTAACTCGCAAGTGCACAAGATAAGACAAATAGTATAGCAAGCAAATACGAGATCATTCCCACGAGGACTGGATTAATATGTGTTTAACATTGATTTTAAGATGATTTTGAAAACTGAAAATTTAGAAACAAAATATTAAAAAAAACAGCGTTTGATTAAAAATAGAATTGGATTGAGGTTAAAACAATGAGAAAACAAGTTAGGGATTCGATGTTCACCGCTAATCTTCTTCCTTAAGAAAACGACATGCACAATGCTACAAAATAGATTTTAGATGCTCATGTTTGTCATCCTAAAGGCATGATATCTACTCTTTAAATTATTGATTTCCCTAAGCAACATGTTAGGCATGGGTATCTATGCTAACTCTTTTCATTCTTAAAGTATTTAGCATGGTATCTACTAAGTTGCACTTTAAGAACGCATAACACAATGGAAATCGACAAATACACAACTCCTAGAACATGGTATCTATTCTAGTTATTCATGATGATTAATTTCAAGAACTTATAACTAGTTATTTTGTTACTCTCATAGGCATAAGATTCGGTCCTCTAAATTTACTTATGTAACACACTCAATACACAACATGCATATGGTGATCAAGCATAACATAACGTATGTAAAGACTAAAATATAATATGAAATTAATCAATTAAGCATCACAAAAGTAGTTTGCAGCAAAGGCACATTGAAATCCTTAAAGAAACATGATTAGGGCTTTAATCGAGCCCTAACTAAAGTAATTAGTTAGCCATAATTTAAATAGACATCAAGAACATAAAAAAAAACAGAAAATAAAAAGAGGAAGAAGATAGCTCTTTGATGATGTGTTGGTCAGCCAGAGTGATTGGATGACGCCTTGACGTTCCTCCTTGCTTCCTAAGCCTTTTAGACATTGGAACCTTGAAGGATGGAGCAGAATGGGATGGTGTGGCTAAGTCCTTGTGTGAGAGCCCAGACGTTTTCTGCAGTTTTTAGGGAGAAAAAGAGCTGTTTCCAAGTATGAGATAGAGAGAGACGTTTTTCACTTTTTGTGTGGGAGAATGACTCTTTGCTGGCTGCCTTTTTGTCTTCACTCACGTTTTCCCCTTGTCCCATGTATTTATCTGCCCCTTCGCTGCTCAATCAATCCTCACGTTGTGGCTGCTGCTCTCCCTTTATTATTTTTTTATCTTCCTTTTTCTGATTAAAACATTTCCTCCCGTAACCTTAATAAACTAGGCCTCTAGTCGTCCAAGCCCGATAAGGATTAGAAAATTTGAAATAGAAGGAATGCTGAATTCCAGCTCAGCCTGACCTTGCTGTCCTAAAACGGCGATAACTCATTCCAGAGAACTCCAATTAACAAACCGTAAAATTCTCTAGAAACTAGACTTCCGTATATATGGCCCATCAGCTAGTTCTTCCCGAGTAGGTGCAGTTAATTTCGAGAAGGTTACACATCTGCTGAAGTCTGTTTCAAAGTTTCCTCCTTAGATTACCAAAACAGAACTCATTAACTACTTTTGTAACTTTGCTTCCAAAAATCCTACAAAACACGAAAACAAGCTAAGTATTAAGATAACATATGAAACATGCTAAGAAAAGCATAAGAAAACAAGATAAAACGTCGCATAAATATGCTCCTATCAAATTCCCCCACACTTAAGCTTTTGCTAGTCCTCGAGCAAAACAGAAACAAAGAATGAAAGAAAAACCAAAGATCAATAATTCAACCTAAACCTTCCAACATTTGTCTAAGAGATATTCAATGAATCATGACATATTAAGATTCGTCATAAGCATAAGAATTGGTCCACATGATCCAAGAGTTAATACACCTTCATAGAAATCATACAGATACTCACAATTAAATCAATCAAAGCACAAGTACAAAGAGAGATACATGCTGCAAAGAATTAGCTCAAATTCTCACAGAATAAGCTTTGATGTTACCTCATATTTTCTGGTTAAGTCACTCTTCCTATACTAGTTATATGTGAGAGGATATAACAAGAAAGAAAGGCACTTTCAGAATTTTTCTTCTGAATATGACTCATGAAAGGAATGCTACTACTTGAATACAAGAACAAGTGACACCATATGCTCATACTTCATTCAAATCTCCACATATTGATATAAACACAATAAACAAGATCAGAAGGTCTTTATGAGGATTGTAATGAGGCCAAAGGGTAAGGGGTTAAAGAAAGAATGGATATGGATAACACAAAGTTCTTAAAGAAATAGTAGAAGCTGATCAGTCGTTATTTATGCATCATTTTGAGGTCTTTATATGCCTCTCTTACATTTCTTTTGAATGATTTCGTGCCATCAATAGTAGAAAATGATCAATCTTGTGAGACTTGTGCACAGTTAGAAAGATAGGTAAAATCTGGAAAGAACGCAAAAAGAATGACTCAAATCGGAGTCCAGATGAAGGAGATGTCCTCATTTCAATATCAGGTCCTCAACGGGGTCCTGAGTGCGCCAGTGCGCCAGTGCGCCTATTTTGGGCCACTGGCCAAGTACCTCATATCAGGCCCTCCGGGTCTCAAACCTGTGTTTCATGACATCAAGGTCAAGTCCTAGAAGTGCCAAGGTCGCGCCAAGGCAGGTCGAGGACATGTCCCAAGAACTCCCATCCAAGCCCAGATGTGCGCCTAAGCCGGGGTCCCTGTTCCGCCAGCGGTGGATCAGAGGTTCTCCCTCTGCGCTAAGCCTGACAACATTTGCGCCAAGCCTGAACGACGATGCGCTTCTATTATACTCCTAACGTACTTCAAAAGCGCGGTCCCAGATCTTGATTACGAAGACAGTCAAAAATCCAAGTTTGGCCAGCTTGCGTTCCCACTTGCCAGCTTGCATTCACACTCCCAGCCGTGTTCTGATTGGTTCTAATAGATTTTAAAGACTTTGTAATTAATTAAAAGTAAAATAACTTACCCTATTCCTATAGGATAAGGTTTTACCAATCTGTATAGGACAAGGTTTTACCAATCTGTATAGAACAAGGTTATACCAATCCTTATAGAACAAGGTTTTCCCTTGTCTATAAAAAGGAGAATCAGATAGAGGATTAGGGGCGTTTTTGTTTTCTGGAAAAACAGAGACCTGAGCCACAGAGTTCCGTTTTGGTTTTCTAGAGAATTAGGGACCATATTTTCGGAGATAATCTTTCACATAGAGTATTGGACATGGAGCTTGGAGAAGAAGGCCCTGCCGTGTCTTCTGCTGCATCTGTTCTTAACAATCTCCTCTGTACCCTTATTTTCATTATTACAATTTACTTATGGATTCAATTATACTTGTGTTTATTTTAGTTATGTGTGAGTAGTCATTAGGATTAGGGCTGCTTGAAGCCCTAGCCATGTTAGCTTATTGATTGGATTTATGGCTCTTGATTATGATTGCTATGCATGCTGAATAAGTTGGATTACTATGCTTAATGAACTTAATTTATTCCTATAAGATTAGCTACCTTGTTTGCATATAATTATAGATGTAATTGCTTGAGTGACCGTCATATCATCTTGTGATTTGGAGCATCGAAAGTATTCGTACTTGTAATCTTAACTCATGACGACCTAGGATTGCATGCCACTTTGCTAGGCTAGTGTGGTGTCATTAAATTCTCTTTAAACTTCATGCATCATCTTAAAAGGTAGGTGATAGACGTTCTAGGCATATGCCCTGTTTAGAACATGCTAAGTAAGAGGGAATAAGATGTGTCTAGTGAACCAACGCCAGGTCCTAGGCACGGGCACCTAATTCAGAAAATGCATAGTAATTAGGTCAAGGAAATTTGGTTAAGAGCTATAATTGGTTAGAGTGGATAGTAAGCCTTAATTCGCCTTAGTTAACAACTTTTCATTCTTGCATTGTTAATTTCTGTACTTTGATTTACTTGTCTTTAAATTTCAGTTATCACATCATAAACCCCTCCCCCCCCACCCCCCCCCTGTGTGTGTCTTGCTGTGCTATTATACTATACTTATCGATTTGTGCACTTGCAAGGATTTTATAACTGTTAGAATTGAATTGCATATTTCTTGCTCTTTAAATTTACCAACAAGTTTTTGGCGCCGCTGCCGGGGACTTGTCCCTCAACGGTGCCCATTCAAGTTTAGATTTGTAACTTAGTTTTTTTTTTTTTTGTTAGGTACCCGTGTATGTCATTCCAAGGTTCAGTGCACGGGTCATCAAGTGGACCATCATCGCAAGCATCTTCAGTCCACGGCTCCCCGCCACCAAGACCAAGGAGGATGGCGGACCACAGAGAAGAGCAGGGCCTGGAACGTGGCCTAGTACCGCAAGCCCCATGGCGCCTTAAGGATTTTGCCATGCCCCATGTCTCGGAGGATCAATTTCCAATTGTTTTTCCCGAGTCAACAGTGGCAAACTTCGAATTAAAGTCGGGGACAATTCACATGCTGCCTACATTCCACGGCCTTGCTGGCGAGGACCCGCACTTTCATATCAAGGAATTTGTTGAGGTTTGTTCAACACTGCGCATCAATGGTATGACAGAATCGGAAATCCGCCTGCGGCTCTTTCACTTCAGTCTCAAGGATCGCGCCAAGACATGGTTTCATTCATTGGCGCCGGCTTCCATTCACTCTTGGAGGGACTTGACGTCCAAATTCTTAACACAGTACTTTCCCGTGGAAAAGACAAATGAGTTAAAGTCCAAGATCATGAACCCACGGCAAGACATGGAGGAGTCTTTCTACGAGTTTTGGGAGCGGTTCAATCAGATGCTACGGGCGTGCCCCCACCACCATATTGATGCCCATCACCTTATGCTATACTTCTATGGAGGCTTGAAAACTAGCGATCGAACAATGGTGGATTCTCAATCCCAAGGGATTCTAGAAGGCACAGCCGAGGAAGCAAGGACCGCCTTTGAGAACATTGCTCAAAGGGAAAAACAGTTCCAGCTACAGGGGTCCCTCCTCTAGAGCTACGGGTGATGCATCCGCCAAATATAAAGATGACGCCATTGCTCAGCTCACGACAATGGTAAAACAATTGTGTAGCGAGAAAGCCAAAGGAGTTCACATCTGCGAGGTATGTTCAATTCAGGGCCACACATCCCAGGACTGCCCAGTTGTGGAAGAGGCCAACTTTGCTGGAGGGTTCAATAGCAATTCTCGACCCCGGAATGACCCATATTCCAACACTTACAATCCGGGGTGGAGAAATCATCCTACTTTCCGTTGGAGCAACAATCAAGCAGCCGCGAATCCCTTGCCACCCCCTGGATTTGAGCAGCAAGCCGCAGGCCCTCAGGGGAACTACCACGGTCCTTCCTCAAACCAGAATGGCGGAAGTAAGTCTGTTGAGGACTCCATCCATATCCTGACTCAATAGCAGGCTCAACTCATAAAATTCATGCACGATAGCCAGAGTCAGACGGGAGACTTCAAAAATGCAATTGCAAACTTGGAGCGTCAAATGGGACAGGTGGCGAACCAACTAAATCAGCGGGAGCAGGGCAAGCTACCGAGTCAAGTCCTGGTAAATCCGAAAGGATTTCACAATCCTACAGCTAATGCCATCACGCTGGAGAAGGAAACACCACTTCAAGACCCCACATATGCCACCCTCACAGGACCTGAAACTGAGCCTCAACCTACTCTGCCAAGGATCACCGACCAGGGCGCGCCGCAAAACATGCCACGGCCAACACCTCTGGCGCAGAACCAGTCCAATGAGTCACCAAGTGCCCTACCGCAAAGAGGACCTGACACTGCGCCTACTTCGGCCACGGCTGGCCTGCAACCTGCTCCTAAGCCCAAGTCGTAGCACTAGAATACTTCTAACTCTAAACCTCAGAATTCCAATTCTAAAAAAGTCACTTTTGAGTTAGCTAATCATGTTGATTATCCATTTCCTCGCAGGTTCCAAAACAGGAATAAGCAAAGGGAGGACTTTGAGGAAGAAATCATCAGCATGTTGCAGAAGCTTCAGATCACACTGCCTTTCCATAAAATTGTCAAGCACATGCCTATCTTTGCAAAGCTGATCAAGGACTTAGTTGCAGGAAAGCGTGGTTTTAGCTCCACGGACACCATTGACATCCCTATGGCCTGCTCGGCTGCCCTTTTGCGCATTCCCCTTAAGGCCAATGATCCTGGGCCGCCATCCCTTCCATGTGTCATTCAGTCAAAAAGATTCGAACATTGCCTTTGCGACACGGGAGCATCAGTGAACATCATGCCATTCCACATTTACAGGTCACTCAACCTAGGCGCACTCAAGCCCACGCACCTATGTGTCAGGTTGGCTAACGCTTCTGTAACCAACCTAATGGGGGTTCTTGAGGACGTACTGGTACAAATCGGAGATACATGCATCCCTGCAGACTTCTACGTACTAAGAATGGACAGAATTGACAAAAGTGAGGAACCTCCCCTAATCTTCGAAAGGCCCTTACTAGCCACAGCCGAGTGCCTCATCGACGTCAGAAAGGGCCAGGTCTCCATCAAGGTCCTGGACCAGCTTCGGACATTCTCCATCCATGACACCATCCAGTACCCTGCCGAGCCTATTGTAGATTTTCCGTTAAACACAATGGACTTACTGCTACGGGAGACAATTGCTCATTCTTGCATGACGGATGACCTTGAGAAGGCCGTTACTAGTAACCCACACACTGTGGATTCACTTACAGATAGCGTGATCGAAGAGGTACGAGCCCTTGACATCATGCCAGCCCTCCCATTGCACAGGCCTCCCCTCGAAGCGTTACCATTCACAAGTCAGAAAACCCTGCTGTCCATCATAAAGGCTCCTGAACTCGAGCTGAAGCCCTTGCCCGAGCACTTAAAGTATGCATATTTGGGCGACAATCAAACCCTTCCAGTCATCATTGCATCTACCCTAAGTACGAAAGAGGAAAAGGCATTGGTTCACGTCCTTAAGGTCAATCAAACGGCAATTGGATGGACAATAGCTGACATCAAAGGCATAAGTCCCGCAAAATGCATGCATCGGATACTGCTGGAGGAAGACTCCAAACCATCACGGGAGGCACAGAGGCGATTGCATCCACCTATGAAGGAGGTCGTGAAGAAAGAAGTCCTAAAGTTTTTGGACGTTGGAATCATCTATCCAATTAGTGACTCCAAGTGGGTGAGCCCAGTCCAGGTCGTGCCAAAGAAAAGTGGGATCACAGTGGTTAAAAACGAGCAGGATGAGCTTGTACCTCAATGGATTCAAACAGGATGGAGAGTGTGCATCGACTATCGAAAGCTAAATATAACCACACGCAAGGACCACTTTCCTTTGCCCTTCATTGATCAAATGCTCGAGCGCCTGGCTGGACACTCCCACTATTGCTTCTTGGACGGCTACTCAGGATACAATCAGATTGCTATTGCACCCGAAGATCAAGAAAAAACAACATTCACATGCCCATATGGCACCTTTGCATACAGAAGAATGCCGTTTGGATTGTGCAATGCCCCAGCTACCTTTCAGCGTTGCATGATGAGCATCTTCTCCGATATGGTGGAAGATATAATTGAAGTATTCATGGACGACTTCTCAGTGTTTGGACATTCATTCGAACTGTGCATAGTTAACCTAACCCGAGTACTGGAACGGTGCAGAGAAAGCAACTTAGTGCTGAACTGGGAAAAGTGCCATTTCATGTTACAACAGGGAATTGTCTTGGGTCATGTGATCTCTAGCCGAGGCATTGAAGTGGACAAAGCAAAGTTAGACATAGTAGAGAGGCTGCCGTACCCCACTACAGTCAAAGAGGTTCGATCGTTCTTAGGGCATGCTGGCTTTTACCGTAGATTCATCAAAGATTTCTCGAAAATCACAAGACCTTTGTGTGATCTTCTAGCCAAGGACGCCACATTTGAGTTCACTAAGGGATGCCGTGAGGCATTCAACACACTCAAGGCAAAGCTCACGGCATCACCCATCATCATGCCACCGAATTGGGACTTACCATTCGAACTAATGTGTGATGCCTCAGACTTCGCCATAGGAGCGATTTTGGGACAGCGTGTTGACAAGCTCCCTCATGTCATTTACTACGCAAGCCGAACCCTGAATGATGCCCAGCTGAACTACTCCACCACCGAGAAGGAGCTCCTTGCTGTTATCTTTGCCCTGGAGAAGTTCCGTTCATATCTAATTCAAACCAAGGTCATAGTATACACGGATCATGCTGCCTTGAAGTATCTGCTCACTAAAAAGGACGCCAAGCCAAGGTTGCTACGTTGGATGCTACTGCTCCAGGAATTCGACCTTGAAATCAGAGACAAGAAGGGCAGCGAAAACGTGGTCACTGACCATATGAGCCGATTGCTTCATAGTTCCAATGAAGAGGCCGATCAGTTGCCCCTCCTCGAGACCTTTCCTGACGAACAGCTCTTCGCAATCCAAGCTATTGATCCATGGTATGCCGATCTCATTAATTACCTTGTCACTAAGCAAATTTCTTCATCTTTAAACAGGTACCAAAAGGACAAGCTGGCTAAACAAGCTAAGTACTTCATATGGGATGAGCCGTACCTATGGAAGCATTGTCCATACCAAATCATTCGGCGCTGCATCCCAGAAGACGAGATGAAATCCGTCTTGACTTTTTGCCATAGTTTGGCATGTGGGGGCCATTTTGGAGCTAAGAAGACAGCCCTCAAGGTACTCCAAAGTGGACTCTACTGGCCCACACTTTTCAAGGATGCACACGAATTTGTACTCACCTGTGACCGCTGCCAATGCCTAGGTAACATCGGCCCTCGAAATCAAATGCCATTACACCCTATTCTTGTGGTCGAAATCTTCGACGTATGGGGCATTGATTTTATGGGGCCTTTTCCGAATTCCTTTGGCAATCTTTATATTCTGCTTGCAGTTGATTATGTCTCCAAATGGGTGGAAGCAATTCCCACCAAAACTAACGACGCCAAAGTAGTGGTGCGTTTTTTACAGAGTCACATCTTAGCCAGATTCGGCGCACCTAGGGAAATCATCAGCGATGGGGGGGCACACTTCTGCAAGCAATGATTCGTTTGCAGCCCTAATGAAGAAGTATGGCGTCACCCACAAGGTCTCAACACCGTATCACCCTCAAACGAGTGGCCAAGCGGAAGTGTCCAATCGGGAAGTAAAGGCCATATTGGAAAAAACGGTAAATCCTAACCGTAAAGATTGGTCCAGCAAATTGAATGATGCGCTGTGGGCCTATCGGACCGCATACAAGACCCCGATTGGCATGTCTCCCTTCTGGCTGGTTTTTGGAAAAGGCTGCCACCTACCAGTGGAATTGGAGCATAAAGCATTCTGGGCTATTAAGCATATGAACCTGAACTTCGATGATGCTGGAATACATAGGAAGCTTCAGCTAAGTGAATTAGAGGAGTTGCGAAACGAGGCCTTTGACAGTGCTCGTATCTACAAGGAAAAGACCAAAGCTTTCCACGACAAGCGCATTCAGCGCAAGGACTTTCACATCGGACAGGAAGTCCTCCTCTTTGACTCCCGGCTCAGACTAATGCCAGGTAAGTTGCGTTCAAGATGGACGGGACCATTTATTATTACTAACGTTTTTCCTCATGGTGCAGTTGAAATCCAGCACCCGGAACGGCAGGATCCGTTCAAGGTAAATGGCCACCGCCTCAAACACTACTTGAAGGACGTTTCTAATCCAAGCGCAGTCAACCTTGCAACTCCGCATGCGCCCAACTCCTAGCATGTCAGCCCCGTCTTGCCTAGACGTTAAATAAAGCGCTCCTAGGAGGCAGCCTAGCCCTGGTTTGTATTTCTCACTTCCTTTTCTGTTGCTGCCCGTTATATCTCTCAAACCTTTCTACTGTTGTCAAGCTTATTGCTTATCACATTGAGGACAATGTTCAGTTTAGGTTTGGGGGTGTGGATTTAAAATTTTGCATATAGAAACAAGTAGGTTTGGGGGTGATACACGGCCAGGACATTTAAATTTCTGCTTGTGATTAGTATGATAACTTGTTAATAGGAATGTATATGCTAAGTTAACTATCTTTGCTTTACTAAGAGTCATGCCATGGTCAAGTAGTTCATAATTTGCACTTCACAATGCCATGTTTTAAGTGATTAAGTGAACGAAATAACTGAATTTGAGTGAACCTTAGAAAATTAGTGGAGACTACCCAGTGAGATCTTTGAGCCTAATTGCCATTCTTTCTGAGGGATATACTTGTTTCTACTCTTAAACACTCATCACTTTTGTTCTTAATTGTTGATCTCATTGCATCATATTTGCATTGAATTTTAAAGAACTAACATCATTTAGATACTCTTGATTTAATGTATGTTTTTCCATAAGAAGTGATGTAGGCTATGTGTGCTTTAACCTCTAAAGGCCTTATCCTACCCTATTGCATGCTCCCTAAGCCAATTTTGAAGCCAAACACTCAACCTTTTCTTTCATCACCCAAAGTATAACCTAACCCAAAATACTTAGCCATTCATCACAGCCATACCCTATAACCTCAGTTTGTGCTAAGGTTGCCACAAATGAGATTCATGGTGAGAATGAGAGGTGAAAGAAGATGATGCACAATTCAAAGGACATTGGCGTCAATTGAAAGTTCAAAAGTAAAGAAAAGATTTACAAGTTGCAAGCTGCATGAAAATTTGAGGAAATCATTGCATGATCTTGGTTCAATTCAATTCAAAGACGAACAGAAACAAAAAAACGTTCAAATCAAAAGAAAGAAAGAAACGTTGAGAAAAAGAAGGAAAAAAATAAGTGAAAAACAAAGTGAATTGAGCCAAGTGAGCCAAGAGCCTCAAAATAAGCCACAAGAGTCTCAAAATAAGCCACAAGAGCCACAAAATAAGTCATCAGGAAAGCACAATGTCGTGGGCCTTAAGAAGGGATTCAGTTCAGAAATTCCAAGTTCAATTCATGACTTCTCATGCCTTGGCACAACTCAAGTTCTTTGAATCCCATCCTTCCTTGCTAAACCCCAAAGCTTAGCCCCAATACAACCTAAAAAGGAAGACCTAATGGATCTTATGGACAATCATGCTGAGGATTAAGGTACGTATCTATGTTCTTAAAGTTCAATTCCTTTCATGAGATCTTTATTTCCATAAAGTGCTATTCTTCATTGTTACTCATATGTGATTAAATTTGAATTTCATAACATAAACTCATCACATATGCTTGAAAAGAGTGTAAGCCTAGGATTCTTGTGTGAATTGAGAGTTGCCTAGTGAGGATTAGAGTCGAGGCGAAATCTTTCTAGGGCACTTAGATGAAGTTGTTTTCAAACTTGATCACCTGAAAATATTGGCATTTATACACGTACACCTTCACATGACACTCACGGCTATGGCATTCCTTTTAGTTCTGCAAAGCATGTCTACTTACTTTGATTCTTATTAGCTTGTTAAGAGTACTATATCTAGCATCTTTTTGTTTAAGTAAAACGTTTGTGGGTATCGTACTGTTATAAGCCTCAGGAGACAAAACTCCTCCTACTAGGTGAACCTAGGGGTTTAAATGTTCTATCTTAACTAAAATCGAGTCTTTTCATTTTGTTAGCATTTGTTTTGCTCAGGGACTAGCAAAAGATAGGTTTGGGGGCATTTGATCAGTCGTTATTTATGCATCATTTTGAGGTCTTTATATGCCTCTCTTACATGTCTTTTGAATGATTTCGTGCCATCAATAGTAGAAAATGATCAATCTTGTGAGACTTGCGCAGAGTTAGAAAGATAGGTAAAACCTGGAAAGAACGCAAAAAGAATGACTCAAATCGGAGTCCAGATGAAGGAGATGTCCTCATTTCAATATATGGTCCTCAACGAGGTCCTGAGTGCGCCAGTGCGCCAGTGCGCCTATTTTGGGCCACTGGCCAAGTACCTCATATCAGGCCCTCCGGGTCTCAAACCTGTGTTTCATGACATCAAGGTCAAGTCCTAGAAGTGCCAAGGTCGCGCCAAGGCAGGTCGAGGACATGTCCCAAGAACTACCATCCGAGCCCAGATGTACGCCTAAGCCGGGGTCCCTGTTCCGCCAGCGGTGGATCAGAGGTTCTCCCTCTGCGCTAAGCCTGACAACATTTGCGCCAAGCCTGAACGACGATGCGCTTCTATTATACTCCTAACATACTTCAAAAGCGCGGTCCCAGATCTTGATTACGAAGACAGTCAAAAATCCAAGTTTGGCCAGCTTGCGTTCCCACTTGCCAGCTTGCATTCACACTCCCAGCCGTGTTCTGATTGGTTCTAATAGATTTTAAAGACTTTGTAATTAATTAAAAGTAAAATAACTTACCCTATTCCTATAGGATAAGGTTTTACCAATCTGTATAGGACAAGGTTTTACCAATCTTTATAGAACAAGGTTATACCAATCCTTATAGAACAAGGTTTTCCCTTGTCTATAAAAAGGAGAATCAGATAGAGGATTAGGGGCGTTTTTGTTTTCTGGAAAAACAGAGACCTGAGCCACAGAGTTCCGTTTTGGTTTTCTAGAGAATTAGGGACCATATTTTCGGAGATAATCTTTCACATAGATTATTGGACGTGGAGCTTGGAGAAGAAGGCCCTGCCGTGTCTTCTGCTGTATCTGTTCTTAACAATCTCCTCTGTACCCTTATTTTCATTATTACAATTTACTTATGGATTCAATTATACTTGTGTTTATTTCAGTTATGTTTGAGTAGTCATTAGGATTAGGGCTGCTTGAAGCCCTAGCCATGTTAGCTTATTGATTGGATTTCTGGCTCTTGATTATGATTGCTATGCATGCTGAATAAGTTGGATTACTATGCTTAATGAACTTAATTTATGCCTATAAGATTAGCTACCTTGTTTGCATATAATTATAGATGTAATTGCTTGAGTGACCGTCATATCATCTTGTGATTTGGAGCATCGAAAGTATTCGTACTTGTAATCTTAACTCATGACGACCTAGGATTGCATGCCACTTTGCTAGGCTAGTGTGGTGTCATTAAATTCTCTTTAAACTTCATGCATCATCTTAAAAGGTAGGTGATAGACGTTCTAGGTATATGCCCTGTTTAGAACATGCTAAGTAAGAGGGAATAAGATGTGTCTAGTGAACCAACGCCAGGTCCTAGGCACGGGCACCTAATTCAGAAAATGCATAGTAATTAGGTCGAGGAAATTTGGTTAAGAGCTATAATTAGTTAGAGTGGATAGTAAGCCTTAATTCGCCTTAGTTAACAACTTTTCATTCTTGCATTGTTAATTTCTGTACTTTGATTTACTTGTCTTTAAATTTCAGTTATCACATCATAAACCCCCCGCTGTGTGTGTGTGTGTGTGTTTTTATTTAAGTTAACAAATCTGAACTAAATTGGTTATAACGTTGATACAAGTCCTCGAGGGATCGACTCTTGCTGTGCTACTATACTATACTTATCGATTTGTGCACTTGCAAGGATTTTATAACTGTTAGAATTGAATTGCATATTTCTTGCTCTTTAAATTTTCCAACAGAAGCATGCAATGATGTTTGAGACATAAGAACTTGTATCACTATCAAGGCTTAAAAATCATATAAGTACCGAGCAAGTACATACACTCAATGACCGATTTGAACATTATTGACCATACTTCAACAATCAATACATGAACGGTCAGGGCATTAACAATTCAAACACAATGTCGATTTTTTTTTTCTCTTTTTTTTTTTCATTTTTTTTTCTGGTGCACACTCTGAACCGTGTACAAGTCTTATCTCTTTTTTATTTTTTATTATTATTTTTTTTTGAACATTCCCCAAACTTGCTCTTTTGATTCACAATTAAGTCTCTACAAATTATCCTTTCCTAATCTTTAAGAAAAAGGGTAAGGATTAAAGTGTTTAGACTAGGTGAGGAAAATGAGGGTTATGAAACAAAAAGGCTTAAACAAACGCTCAACAAGGGTTTACCTAGAGGAAAGTATATCATGGGTCAAAGGCCATTTTGGCAATGGTGGTAATCTAGGTGCCTTCATCATTTCAAGTATGTCATGCAAATCAATTCAATGCCTCGAAAAGAAATTAGTACCAGTTCTAGCATTTATTTCCAATGATGATAAGCTATTCAAGTAGCAACCAAGCAAAGAAAGATAAGATCATACAACAACTTAATTGACAAGAAAGTGATAGATTAAAAAAATAAAACTCTCTCAAACAAAGGATAAAGGTTGAAAAGCTCACAAAAGGGTTGTATTGAGCTTCATTCAATTAAGCATGTTATGGGTACCACTTAATCGGGTGATTACATGTTATTTTGCATATGATAACCATGAATACTTGAGTATTAACCAAAGAATAATTTTAGACCTTGAATCATGCTTAGAAGTCATCTTAAAGTCATGCAATTAAAAACTAAATCTCATCATTGTGTTGGAAAGAAACCTAAGACACAAAAAAAAAAAACACAAAAACTTCCCAATTTAACACTAGTAAAACCGACACAAACTAAGGCAAAAAATAAAGCTGTCAATTTTTTTTTTTGAAACTAAGGCAAAATCAACGGAAAACACAAGTGTTTCCCCCTCACACCTAAATCTAACATTGTCCTCAATGATTGAAAGTTAAAGTAAAACAATGAAGCATTTACGGAAGGAGAAACAAGCGACGACACACACAAAGAAAATAAAACAAAACAAAACAAAGGAAGGCAAAGTTAACGATAAAGAAGGAAAGGGTGAGAGAAAGCAAATCTAACTGTCAGTGGTTGTAGAGTGCCAAAACTGTCATAATCCTCTTCACATGGGTTTCCTCCCAACTTCCCTTTGGGTTACCTCCCAAGTAGTGCTAAGTTTATAGTCTTCAGCCAGACTGTTGGACTCTCATGCAATGTACTGAACCGGTTGGAGCGTCATATCTTCCTCTCTAGGCTAAAAGCTCATCTCAATATAGGGCTTTACTCTGTGCCCATTCACCATGAATGTATGATTCATCTCTTTGCTATGAACCTCCAAAGCTCCATGAGGGAACACTTTTGTAACAACATAAGGACCGTACCACCTAGACTTGAGCTTACTAGGGAAAAGTCTCAATTTTGAATTGTAGATCAACACCTTATGTCCCACATGAAACTCCTTCCTAAGTAGCTACTTATCATGATACGCCTTGGTCCGTTCCTTATACAACTTAGCATTCTCATATGCATCATACCTCAACTCTTCAAGCACATTCAGCTGTAACTTCCTCTTGTCACCTGCTTGTTGCATATCATAGTTGAATTTCTTAATAGCCAATATGCTCTATGCTCCAACTCCACTGGTAGGTGACATGCCTTCCCAAAGACTAGACGGTATGGGGACATGCCAATGGGGCTTTTGTTTTCAGTCCGATATGCCCACAATGCATCATTCAAGCGTAGAGACCAATCCTTCCTTCTAGTATTCACTGTCTTTTCTAGGATGCTTTTGATCTCTCTATTGCTTATCTCCACTTGACCACTGGTTTGAGGATGATATGGAGTGCCAACCTTATGTGTGATCCCATATTTCTTCATTAAGGAAGCAAAAGCCTGGTTTTTGAAGTGGCTACCTCCATCACTAATTATTGCCCTTGGTGTCCCAAACCTAGTAAAGATGTTATCCTGCAAGAACTTCACAACAACTTTGTGATCATTAGTTTTTGAGGGGACAACCTCGACCCATTTAGATACATAATCCACACCCACAAGAATATATAAATAACCAAATGAGTTAGGAAATGGACCGATGAAGTCGATACCCCACACATCAAAGAGCTCCACCACTTGAATGTTTTGCAATGGCATCTGATTTCTAGAAGAGATGTTCCCTGTTCGTTGGCATCTGTCACAAGAGCTGCAAAACCAAAAAGCATCTTTAAACACATTAGGCCAATAGAACCCAGATTGTAATACCTTAAGTGCTGTTCTCTTTGCTCCAAAGTGTCCTCCACATGCAAACTGATGACAATGTTGGAGAATGCTCATATGTTCCTCCTCAAGAACACACCTTATGATAATTTGATCTGGACAAAATTTGAACAAGTAGGGTTCGTCCCAATAGTAGTGCCTAGACATAGACACTAATCGCTTCCTTTCTTGGCTCGACATACCTGGAGGAAAAACCTTAGTAGTTATATAATTAACAATATCTGCATACCATGGAAGTTGTAAATCAATTGCAAATAACTGCTAATCTGGAAAGTTTTCACTCAAGGGACGCTTGTTCCCTTCTTCATCATGAAGTAACCTGGACAAATGATCTGCAACCACATTCTCACTACCCTTCTTGTCCTTAATCTCTAGATCAAATTCTTGCAGTAAGAGCACCCATCTAATCAACCTAGGCTTGGCATCTTTCTTATCAAACAAAAATATCGAAGCAGCATGATCAGTAAAAACAATAACTTTAGAACCAATCAAGTAGGACCTAAACTTCTCCAAAGCAAATATAACAGCTAACAATTCTTTTTCAGTAGTAGAATAATTAAGCAGAGCATCATTCGAAGTTCTAGAGGCATAATAAATAGCATGAGGTACCTTGTTAACTCTCTGACCTAGAACAGCTCCCAAAGCATAATCACTGGCGTCACACATGAGCTCGAATGGGAGGTTCCAATAAGGTGCCATCATAATGGGTGCAGATGTGAGTAGCTCTTTCAATGTGTTAAAGGCATTCATGCACTCTTCTGTCCACACAAACTCAACATCTTTAGACAATAACGCACAAAGAGGTCTAGACATTTTAGAGAAATCTTTTATGAATCTTTTGTAAAACCCTGCATGCCCTAGAAAACTTCTCACACCCTTCACAAATGTAGGAATAGGTAATTTTGATATGATGTCAATCTTTGCCTTGTCCACCTCAATGCCCCTGCTAGATATTACATGGCCTAAAACAAGACCTTGTTGTACCATGAAATGGAACTTCTCCCAATTTAGCACTAGGTTGCATTCTTCACATCTCTATAGAACAAGCTGCAAATGGTTAAGACAGTCATCAAAGTTAGAACCAAAAACACTGAAATCTTCCATAAATAGCTCTATAAATCTCTCCACCATGTCTGAAAATACGCTCATCATGCACCTCTGGAATGTGGCAGGTGTTTACACAAACCGAATGGCATCCTTCTGTATGCAAATGTGCCTAAGGGGCATGTGAATGTGGTCTTCTCCTGGTCCTTTGGTGCTATAGCAATCTGATTATAACCACTATAACCATCTAAAAAACAGTAATGACTATGACCTGCTAACCTTTCTAACATCTAATCAATAAAGGGAAGAGGAAAATGATCTTTCCTGGTTTCATTGTTGAGCTTTCGGTAATCAATGCACACTCTCCAACCTGTGGCTAGCCTGGTAGGAACAAGCTCATTCTCTTCATTCTTCATCATTGTGATTCCACTCTTCTTAGGCACAACATGAACTGGACTTACCCATTTGCTTTCTGAGATGGGGTAGATGATGCCAACATCCAAGAGCTTAAGAACCTCTGCTCTCACTACTTCCTTCATGTGTGGGTTAAGTCGTCTCTGAGCATCCCTGTTAGCTTTGCATTATCTTCAAGGAGGACTCTATGCATGCACTTGGATGGACTTATGCCTTTGATGTCGGCAATGGTCCACCCTAATGCAGTCTTGTGCTCCCTAAGAACTCTCAACAACTTCTCTTGCTCCACCAAACTCAAGTTCGCAGCAACTATCACTGGTAATGTCTGGTTCTCTCCCAAGTAAGCATACTTCAATTGTTCAGGCAGTTGCTTCAATTCTAGTTCTGGTGCCCTGACAATGGAAGGGACAAGAGCAGTATTAGTAGACGCAAGAGTTTCAAAGGAAGGTACATACTTACTTGGATAAGGCTTAGAAGCCTCAAGAGAATGCACAACTTCATGGAGGTCTATCTCTGTAACATCACATCCACGTTCATAATTCAGCCTTGTGTCGATGTGGGCTATGCATGCCTCCAACGGGTCAATGCTATGTACCTGAAACACTTGCTCAACAACACTTCCTACCACATCAATCTTGAAACAATCATGGTTATCATGTGGCAATTTGATAGTGTCAGACAACATGAATTCTATCTTCTTACCATTAACTTTCATGCGTATAGTACCCTTTCCACACTTATCTTTGTATCAGCAGTTATCATAAAGGGTCAACCAAGAATAATAGGTAATGAAGATGGCATAGGGGAATCTTTCATATCCAGAACAACAAAATCAACAGGCAAAATAAATTCATTTACCTGAACCAAAACATCCTCTAATATACCTCTAGGTCTTCTGATGCTTCTGTCTGCCAATTGCAATATAATTGAGGTTGGCTTGAGCTCCCCCAACCTCAACTCCTCATAAACGGTATAAGGCATCAAGTTAATGGTTGCTCCTAAATCAAGCAAAGCACGTTCAAAAAGACGGTCACCAACCCTGCAAGGAATAGTAAAACTACTTGGATCTTTTAGTTTAGGTGGTAGCTTTCTCAATAAAACCGCAATTACCTCCTCAGTCAATGCAACTTTCTCATGTTCCTGAAACTGTCTTTTGTGTGTACAACAATCCTTTAAAAACTTAGCATAAGATGGAATCTGTTTAATTGCATCAAGTAAAGGAATGTTGATTTCTACTTTTATGAAAGTTTCAAAAATATCAAGAAGATGTTTTTCTTTCGTTTGCTTAACTAACCTTTGAGGGAAGGGTGGCAATATCACCTTCTCCTTCTCACCTACCTTTGCGGCTGGAGGTGGTTCAACACTTTCTGGTTCATTCTCATCTGTCCCTACCTTGTTGTCAACTACCTTGCCACTTCTAAGGATTGTCACAGCCTTGAGATGCTCCTGGCCTCCCGGATTAGGTATGGCTTGTGATGGAAACTCTCATTTCTTCCTCTCACTTAACTCCTTTGCCATTTGCCCTACTTGTGCCTCCAATCTCTGAATAGCTTGGCTAGTTGTTGCCTCTAGTTTCTGAATGTTTTGACTAGTCAGAGCATTTGTCAGTTGTTGTGAAGTCAAGAACTGGAGTATGGCACCTTCAAGATTATTCTTCTTCTGGGCAGTATTTGGTTGTGCCACCTATGATGAAGCATGATAATTATTTCCCTGCTGGAAGTTCTTCTGCTGCCCTTGTGGATTAAGCACATTCTGACTGTTGCTCCAAGAGAAATTTGGGTGGTCTTTCCATCCTGGATTATAAGTGTTCGAATATGGGTTATTCTTGGGATAATAGTTGTTTTGCCCCACATAATTAGCTTGCTAATGATCTGTAAAACAAGACATATGACAAGTCTCTGTAGTATGATTAGAATGAGAACATATAGCACATACATCGACTTTAGCAACTTGTTGAACTTGAGAGATGTTCTGAGCTGACATTGCTTTCACCAACATATCTAACTTTTTCTCCATTGCTACCATTTGACTCTGGACTCCACCATTTGTGCTAACTTCATAAACACCTTTACTTTCTACTCCTTGTCTCCCTTTTGATGAGAATAGCTAAAAATTTATCACCTCGATTGCTTAAAGTGGTGACCTGGGTTCGATCCTCGGCAACGGCGCCAAAAACTTGTTGTACAAATAGCAACATAAAAAGTACGCAACTATATGCACGTTTTAACTCGCAAATGCACAATATAAGACAAATAGTATAGAAAGCAAATACGAGATCATTCCCACGAGGACTGGATTAATATGTGTTTAAAATGGATTTTAAGATGATTTTGAAAACTGAAAATTTAGAAACAAAATATTAAAAAAAACAGTGTTTGATTAAAAATAGAATTGGATTGATGTTCACCGCTAATCTTCTTCCTTCAGTAAACGACATGCACAATGCTACAAAATAAATTTTAGATGCTCATGTTTGTCAACCTAAAGGCATGATATCTACTATTTAAATTATTGATTTCCCTAAGCAACAAGTTAGGCATGGGTATCTACACTAAATCTTTTCATTATTAAAGTATTTAGCATGGTATCTACTAGGTTGCACTTTAAGAACGCTTAACACAATGGAAATCGACAAACACACAACTCCTAGAACATGGTATCTATTCTAGTTATTCATGATGATTAATTTTAAGAACTTATAACTAGTTCTTTTGTTACTCTCATAGGCACAAGATTCGGTCCTCTAAATTTACTTATGTAACAAACTCAATACACAACATGCATATGGTGATCAAGCATAACATAACGCATGTAAAGAGTAAAATATACTCTGAAATTAATCAATTAAGCATCACAAAAGTAGTTTGCAGCAAAGGCATATCGAAATCTTTAAAGAAACATGATTAGGGCTTCAATCGAGCCCTAACTAAAGTACTTAGTTAGCCATAATTTAAATAGACATCAAGAACATAAAAAAAAAACAGAAAATAAAAAAAGGAAGAAGATAGCTCTTTGATGATGTGTTGGTCAGCCAGAGTGATTGGATGACGCCTTGACGTTCCTCCTTGCTTCCTAAGCCTTTTAGACTTTGGAACCTTGAAGGATGGAGCAGAATGGGATGGTGTGGTTGAGTCCTTGTGTGAGAGCCCATACGTTTACTACAGTTTTTAGGGAGAAAAATAGCTGTTTCCAAGTATGAGATAAAGATAGACGTTTTTCACTTTTTGTGTGGGAGAATGACTCTTTGCTGGCTGCCTTTTTGTCTTCACTCATGTTTTCCCCTTGTCCCATGTATGTGTCTGCCCCTTTGCTGCCTAGAATTGAGGTGGGTGTTAATATCCTTAATGAGGGAGAGAGACGTTACTGTTTGCATTCGCTGCTCAATCAATCCTCACGTTGTGGCTGCTCCTCTCCCTTTATTATTTTTTTATCTTCCTTTTTCTGATTAAAACGTTTCCTCCCATAACCTTAATAAACTAGGCCTCTAGTCGTCCAAGCCCGATAAGGATTAGAAACCTTGACTCTAGGCATGGGTTGGATTAGAAACCTTGACTCTAGGCATGGGTATCTACGCTAACTCTTTTCATTCTTAAAGTATTTAGCAAGGTATCTACTAAATTGCACTTTAAGAACGCATAACACAATGAAAATTGACAAACACACAACTCCTAGAACATGGTATCTATTCTAGTTATTCATGATGATTAATTTCAAGAACTTATAACTAGTTCTTTTGCTACTCTCATAGGCACAAGATTCGGTCATCTAAATTTACCTATGTAACAAACTCAATACACATCATGCATATGGTGATCAAGCATAATATAACGTATGTAAAGAGTAAAATATAATCTTAAATTAATCAATTAAGCATCACAAAAGTAGTTTGCAGCAAAGGCATATCGAAATCCTTAAAGAAACATGATTAGGCCTTCAATCGAGCCCTAACTAAAGTACTTAGTCACCCATAATTTAAATAGACAGCAAGAACATAAAAAAACAGAAAATAAAATGAGGAAGAAGATAGCTCTTTGATGATGTGTTGGTCAGCCAGAGTGATTGGATGACGCCTTGACGTTCCTCCTTGCTTCCTAAGCCTTTTAGACCTTGGAACCTTGAAGGATAGAGCAGAATGGGATGGTGTGGATGAGTCCTTGTGTGAGAACCCAGACGTTTTCTGCAGTTTTTAGGGAGAAAAAGAGCTGTTTCCAAGTATGAGATAGAGAGAGATGTTTTTCACTTTTTGTGTGGGAGAATGACTCTTTGCTGGCTGCCTTTTTGTGTTCACTCACGTTTTCCCCTTGTCCCATGTATTTATCTGCCCCTTCGCTGCTCAATCAATCCTCACGTTGTGGCTGCTCCTCTCCCTTTATTATTTTTTTATCTTCCTTTTTCTGATTAAAACGTTTCCTCCCGTAACCTTAATAAACTAGGCCTCTAGTCGTCCAAGCCCAATAAGGATTAGAAAACTTGAAATAGAAGGAATACTGAATTCAGCTCAGCCTGACCTTGCTGTCCTAAAACGGCCATAACTCATTCCAAAGAACTCCAATTAACAAACCGTAAACTTCTCTAGAAACTAGACTTCCGTATCTTTCCAACGATATATGGCCCATCAGCTAGTTCTTCCCGAGCAGGTGCAGTTAATTTCAAGAAGTTGACACATCTGCTGAAGTCTGTTTCAAAGTTTCCTCCTTAGATTTCCAAAACAGCACTCATTAACTCCTTTTGTAACTTTGCTTCCAAAAATCCTACAAAACACGAAAACAATCTAAGTATTAAGAAAACATACGAAACATGCTAAGAAAAGCATAAGAAAACAAGATAAAACGTCGCATAAATATGCTCCTATAGGTGGTCCACAATTTGGTTTGAAAATCCTCCTCAAAGGAGTTTAAAATCATGTAAATTGACCTGGACAGAAAATATATAAACATATAACCCACTGTTCCCGAATACCCTCCACACACCCGATATACCTCGAGTTGTGTAGAAACATGTGCTACGCGTAGACAGCATCAACGACCCGACGGAGAAAAATCCTTCGACACTAGCGTCGGATAACCCTCAACGAACCTGCGGAGAAAAACCCTTCAATTCCAGTCGGAGAAACCTTGACCATCGGCCCAACTCGGTGCTGACTGGGCTGCCAGGTGGCGTCCACGTGGTTGCCTGGTGGCCTCCACGTGGCAGCCATGTGGCATTCACGTGAGCCGCCGTCTGCCACCGTTCACCTTCCCCGGAGTCTCGCCTAAGAAGACGTCCGCGCCGCCGTCGCCGGAAAACCTCATTTCTGGTCGACCTTGAGTTTTTCCTAACTTCTTCAAATCTCAACCATTTTTCACGAATTTTATTTCTAAATCTATCTACTCGAACCCAAAATTTCAAAAATGACCTCAAAACACTAAACACGTACATGTGCTGGCAGGACAATCGATCGAAACTTCCAATTTTCTTTTCCTCGGTCCAGCGTCTCCCGCGGTTGCCTCCTTCGATGGTTGGTACATCTGTGATCGTGGGAAGGAGGAGATTTCAATTAGTGGAACTAGAATGGAAGAATTGGCCTTGAATCAAATTTCAAATTTATGGGTTTGAGTTTTTGGGTCACACGGGTTCGGTGTATTCTAGAGAGAGTGTGAAAATGAAGAAGATCATATCAAATTGGGGGTTAAAAATATATGCCCCTGCCAAATTACCAAAATGCCCCTGACATTCTAGACCCGTATCTTTCGCACACAAACTCCGTTTTCCATGTGCCGCCTGTCTACGAACTCATGAGTTTGAGACCTACGCAACGGTACCCGAAATACGGCCTAAAGTGTCTCGAAATAAAAATTGACTTTCACGCCCCTTAATCAACCAAGGGTAAATTTGACTTTTTACAAAATAATTTACGAAAATTCAATAGTTAAATTTCCGAGTCGTTACAATTCACCCCCCTTAAAGATATTTCATCCTCGAAATTTATATCTGTCATTAGAACAAAAGTGGATGATGCGCCCGCATTTGTGCCTCAGTTTCCCACGTGGCCTCCTCCACGTTATGATTTCTCCACAACACTTTAACCAGAGGAATAGTCTTTCTGCGCAGTAATTTTTCCTTTCAATCTAGAATTTGCACTGGTTGCTCCTCAAAAGTCAAATCATCTCTCAGCTCAATTGGTTGCTCCTCCAACACAAGAGACTCATCAAATAGGTACTTCTGAAGCATGGATACATAGAAGACATCATGAACTCTTGACATTTCCGGTGGTAAAGCAAGTATGTATGCCACTGGTCCTATCCTCTCCACAATCTCATACGGCCCAATGTAGCGAGGACTTAGTTTTCCTCGTCTACCAAAACGTATCACTCATTTCCAAGGGAATAATTTCAAGAACACCCAGTCTCCGACCTCAAATTCAAGGTCTCTGGTTCGTCGGTCTGCTTAGCTTTTATGGCAATCCTGAGCTGCCTTAAACTTTTCTCTGATGATTCTAATCTTTTCCTCAGTCATATCCACTATCTCTGGTATCAACAGTCTCCTTTCACCTACCTTATTCCAGCATATCGGTGTCCTGTACTGTCTCCCATACATTGCCTCGAAAGGAGACATCCTAATACTCGACTGATAGCTGTTGTTATATGCAAATTCCATCAAAGATATGTGTGAATCCCAGTTTCCTTTAAACTGCAGTACACAAGCTCTCATCATATCCTCGAAAATCTAAATTGTCCTCTAACCATCAGTCTGAGGATGAAAAGCTGTACTGAAATGCAATGTAGTGCCAAAAGCCTTCTGCAAACTTAGCCAAAACCTGGAGGAAAACCTAGGATCCCTGTTTGACACAATCGACTCTAGAGTCCCATGCAACGGTATGATCTCATCCCCAAAAAATTTGGCGTACTGGCCCATCCGGAAATCTTCCCGTACTGGCAAGAAATGTGCTGACTTCGTGAGTCTATCAACAATTACCCAGATTTCATCATGTCCTTTTTGAGTCCTTGGAAGTTTATAAACAAAATCCATCATAATGTGGTCCCACTTCCATTCCAGAATAGGTAACGGTTGTAGTGCCCCATATGGTTTATGCCTCTCTACATTCACTTGCTGACACGTTAGGCATCAATTCACAAACTCTACTATTTCCCTTTTCATTCCAGTCCACCAATAGTGTTCCCATAGGGTATGATACATCTTGGTACCTCCTGGATGCATAGCATAAGCAGAACTATGAGCCTCCTCAGTAATTTCTCTTTTCAACTCTAGCTCATTTGGTACACACAACCGGCCATCCTTAACCAAGGCCCCATCATCCCTAATCGCATAATCCTGCCTGTTCCCAGCCTCCAACTTCATCAAATCCATAAACGATGTCGGTGCATTAGTCAACCCGAAGGGCATCACTAGGAACTCATAGTGACCATAGCGTGTCCTGAAGGCCATTTTAGGAACATCCCCTTCCCTGATCCTCAACTGATGGTACCCAAATCGAAGGTCAATTTTTGAGAAATATTTTGCCCATTTTAATTAATCGAACAAATCATCAATTCTTGGCAAATGATACTCATTTTGCACTGTAACCCTGTTTAGGTGCCGATAGTCGATACATAACCTCATACCACCATCTTTCTTCCTTACAAATAACCCCGGCGCACCCCAAGGTGATACACTTGGTCGAATATATCCCATATCCACCAAGTCCTGAAATTGAGTCTTCAACTCTCTCAATTCTACCGGTGCCATTCTGTACGGTGCTTGTGATATAGGTTGGGTACCTAGAAGAAGTTCTATGGTGAACTCAATCTCCCGGTGAGGTGGCAATCCCGGAAGATCCTCTGGAAATAAATCGAAAAACTCACTCACCACAGGAGTATCCTCTACTCTCTCTAGAGTATCCCGAGAATCAAACACATGAGCCAAATAGCCCTCACAACATTTCCCAACAATTTCTCAGTAGTCAAAGCCGATATTACTCCCGAGGGAAGTACCCTACGATTTCCCCGAAATGTAAGTTCCTGCAAACCTAAACTCCAGAAAACCACCCTTGTCATAACAATCTATAGAGGCATGGTGCATGGTTAACCAATCCATCCCCAGAATCACATCAAAATCATAAATGTCTAAGGGGACTAATTCTGCTTCCAACGCATGACCTTCAACTATCACCGGACAACTGTGAATCACAAGGTTCGCCACTATCATATCCCTGGTAGGAGTAATAATACCCATGTCCCAACCAATTGGGGACAATTCTATATTAGCAAATAATGTGAAACCCCGAGAAATAAAAGAATGTGTCGCCTCAGGATTTATCAAAACACGAGCATCACGGTTAAAAATAGATAACGTACCAATGACCACCTATGGTGCTACTCAGGCCTCCTAGTGCTACTCGGGCCTCCTGTTGCGTCATCGTAGAAACTCTGGCCTTTGTACCCGAAGATCGACCATGACCCCCATGTCTGCCTCTGGCCGTGTTGGCCCCACTGGCCCTGCTGGCCCCACTGGATTGGGTCTGGCTCCCAACTGGAGTACCAAACGTCTGCCCTACCTTCTAACTCGTTTCAGTAGCATCTCGACAAAAGGAACTACTGCCCGGACAACGTTGTGGATAGTCTCTCTTGAAATGACCAATCTCCCCACAGAAGAAACAACCGGTGTCACTAGATATACCACTCTTCTTCCGGTTACTGTACTAAAGCACCGCTAGACTGAGCGGATGACTGTTGTCCCTAAACGGCTCCGCCACTGCCCGACCCAAATCTCACACTCCCAGAAGATCCAGAACTGTAACCGCCATTCTTGGATGGTCCTTGACTAGAGGCTCCGAAATTCCAGCGATCCCGACGTCGCTTGGAACCACTGGGCTGCTGCTAAACTGGCAAACTCAACTCTACCCAAGCTGCAGCGTCAGACAAGGCCCTCAAAGAAGTATGAGGCACAACCGTTACTGCTAACCAAATCTCACCCCTCAGCCCATATTCAAATTTGTGGTACTTATCCCTTTCTGCTCATATTGGGCCAATGTCATCTCTCCCTGGTGTAGCTGCAAGAACTCACCCTCACTGGCATCCCTGTACGAGCGAGGGAAAAATTGCTCAAGGAAGCGCTCCCGGAAGGTTTCCCAGGTAAATGCATGGACATCCCAACCTGACAGCTCCAAAGCGTGCCACCAATGGTAAGCATGACCACCTAACAGGAATGTAGCTAACCGCACCCTGTACACCGAAGGGCACCTCATAATCGAAAAGATTCGTTCCAAATGAGTAATCCACTCATCTGCATCCTCTGGGCCTAACTTGCCCGTAAACACTATCGCCCCCAACCTCTGGGCTCTCTCGATGTCCGAAACTTCGGTAGCAGCCCTACCTTGAAGTACTGAAGTCAAAGTCCGACCCAATTGCTCCAGGGTCTACCTCAAATCAGGCTCCACTGCGGGTTCATGTGTGTCCCCACTGTTTCCAGACCGCTGACAGGGCTCGCATCTCGGAGGCATTAAGTTGAAAAGAACCTTAAATCGTCAATACCATAATCAGTTGTACACTAGGTGTACGGTCTACAGGAATTTAAACCTAGTGCGCTTATACCAAATGTCAGTAGGCTAGACATTACTGAATCCTCAGACCAGTGGTGGCCGTACAGGGTAACCTGACGAACTTGTTTTACGCCCCAGCCTCTCGACTAAGCAACTGCATCGGTGGCTAACCGGCATGGTCATGTCAGGGTAAGAGCCAATGCTTCGCCACATATTACAATGTGAGAACCCCTGCTCATGATTCGAAGTTTATAGCCCTCTGCTAACAAGCTCTGTTACCAAATGTCAGGACCCTTCCCGAATTTCCCCTCGAAACTCGGGAAGAACCCTGCTCCCGTCTGACAACCTAAGAAATTTCCCAAAACACCCTTAAGTCCTTACAATTTAATTATGAGAACTCTGCCAAAAGTTTGGTAGAGTCTCCCCTTAGGGACTAGTTAACCGTCTTCCACCTGTCAGACAAGGGATCATATAGCACTCCAATTCCCACATACAACAACCATCCAACGATAAAATCGAAAATTTTACAGTAAGTCCAAAAGTGTTATCATAGCATCCAGGTAGGATAGATAATTACAGAACTGAATATCCTACTCGAAAGTTTAGGTAAAACGCGCACATCAACTCAACAACCTGGAGGGGATTTAAAACGCGAAAGTTATGGGTGGATAAAAATAATGATTTAGAAATCATTTTCCGAGGAAATCTTACATTTTCCCCCTCCACGAGTAAAACCATGCACGCATAACATAAAAGTCCTTTTTATGCAATTATGATATAAAGATGATCTGAAAACCACCGGAAATTTCACTTTTCTTTAAAAACACTTGGTTGGACCCACGAAAATCTGTATAATGAAAAACACACCGTGGTCCACAATTTGGTTTGAAAATCCTCCTCGAATGAGTTTAAAATCATGTAAATTGGCATGGACACAAAATATATCAACACATAACCCACTGTTCCCAAAATACCCTCCACACACCCGATATACCTCGAGTTGTGCAGAGACATGTGCTACGCGTAGAAAGCCTCAACAATCCGACGGAGAAAAACCCCTCGACACTAACATCGAAGAACCCTCAACGAACCAGCGGAGCTAAACCCCTCAACTCTAGTAGGTGAAACCTTGACCATCGGGGACAGAAATTCAGTGAAAATCAAAATCCGTGTTTTGAAATCCTTGTTTCTTGGCCTAAGCCAAATTCATTGAAAAATCGTTTATGGCCAAATCCAGTAAAATCATAAATACGGGTCTAAACCCAAAATCATGGACTCAATAACTACCATGTCAAAACGACACCAAAACTGAGTCCAAAACCCAGGCCATTTCCCCAAAACACATTTTCACTTAAATATTGAAAACCTGTGTCTAGTAATAAGTTCTAAACTCCGGAAATTTTTCACAAACAATACATAACAGAATTCAATTCAAAGATACCTTTATGCATGCATTACAATTTATAAACCAAATTCCACTCACCACACGTTCAAGCAAGCTCAATCCTGAGTCGTACGTTCCTCTGAAGTTCCTGGAGAAGTATTGCCTGTCAATATTAACAATAGGGATTATTGACTAATAATCAAAACCCTACATACAAACTCCCTAAACCCCGGGAGGTCCGTCTATGTCACACTAAAAATGCAGCAACTTCGGACTCCCAAAACTACCCCTAAATGACGTCTGATCGACCCGAAACCTGCGCCAACAAATCTGGAACGTCAAAAACTAGCTGACACATGTCGATGTGACCCTAGAATCGGTGCCACGTGCCAGCGGAAGGCCGGCCCATGCGCCACGCGCCTGCTACAGTGAACCACATGCTGCTACAGTCTCCACGCACCAACTCGATCTGACTCGGCGCTGACACATCCCGACTCGGTGCTGACTCGGCTGCTAGGTGGCGCCCACATGGCTGCTAGGTGGCGTCCACATGGCTACCATGTAGCATCCACGTGGCTGCCATGTGGCATCCACGTGGCTCAACGTGGGTGCCAGGTGGCATGCCACGTCAGTCCCCCCAATGACCGAACCAATCACCAGAGAGTCGTCGGAGAAGATGACAGCGCCGCCGTCCGTCATCATCGAAGAAGACGACCGTGCCACTATGCGCCGTCGTCCGCCATCACCGGAAAACCCCATTTGTGGCCGACCTTGAGTTTTTCCTAACTTCTTCAAATCTCAACCATTTTTCACGAATTTTATGTCTAAATCTATCTACTAGAACCCACGAATTCAATGACCTCAAAACACTAAATCCGTACCTATGATGGCCAAAAAATCGATCGAAATTTCTTGTTTTTCTTTTCCTCGTTCCGGTGTCTCCCGCAGTTGCCTCCTTCGATGGTTGGTATGTCTGTGATCGTGGGAAGGAGGAGATTTCAATTAGTGGAACTAGAATGGAAGACTTGGCCTTGAATCAAAGTTCAAATTTATGGTTTGAGTTTTTGGGTCGCACAGGTTCGGGGTAGTCCGTCGAGAGTGTGTGAAAATGAAGAAGATCAGATCAAATTAGGGGTTAAAAATATCTACCCCTGCCAAATTACCAAAATGACCCTGACATTCTATACCCGCATCTTTCGCACACGAGCTCCATTTTCCACGTGCCGCTTGTCTACGAACTCATGAGTTCGAGACCTACGCAACGGTACCTGAAACACAACCTAAAGTGTCTCGAAACAAAAATTGACTTTCACGCCCCTTAATCAACCAAGGGTAAAATCGTATTTTTACAAAATAATTTACGAAAATTCAATAATGAAATTTTCGAGTTGTTACATACGAGGATACCAGCTCTTTGGAAGAACATGCTATGCCACGGGCTTAACCAAGATGAACAAGCAGAATCAACTAGATCAAACAGAAACTCTATCTGTCACCGAAACCGCTTTGGGGAATGTCCCCATCAACCCAAAACTCATGGGAGAATTTCAGAACAACCCCCCTGAAGATCCACAAGACCTTGAAAGCACGCCACATGCAGAACCTGTGGAAGAAACAGAGGCAATACCTCCATCCGATCAGCACAAAGATCACATGGTCCATATAGGATCAAAGCTGAAACCCACCATACGAGCATCCCTCGTAGAATTCTTGAAGGAACATGCCAAAGTCTTTGCATTGTCTTACGCAGACATGCCAGACATCTCCACTAATGTGATCTGCCATAGGCTCACCATCAACCCATCACTCAAGCCAATTACACAGAACCAGTGAAGCTATGATAATGAGAGACAATTGGCCATTGAGGCCAAAACCACAAAGCTGAGCACCATACACTTCATCCGGAAAGCCATATATGCCGCCTGGGTAGCAAACGTGGTGCTCATCAAGAAACAATCCGGATCCTGGTGCATGTGCATCTATTTCATCGATCTCAACAAAGCTTGTCCCAAGGAAAATTTCCCATTACCTAAGATCGATATGCTCGTGGACATGAATTACTCAGCTTTGTGGATTCTTACTCAGGCTATCAGCATATCCTTATGAATCCAGGTGATCAAATCCATACAAGCTTTCGAACTAACCTAGGTGACTACTGCTACAATGTTATGCCTTTTGGCCTAAAGAATGCATGAGCAACATACCAAAGATTGGTCAACTTCATGTTCGCTGATCAAATCGGTAAAACAATGGAGGTCTATGTGGACGACATGCTTGTCAAGAGCAAAACCGATGACGAGCAAATTCCCAACCTGGCTAGGATGTTCAAAGTCCTCAACGAGTGCAAGATACGTCTCAACTCCACCAAGTGTGTCTTCGGAGTGGGATCATGCAAATTCTTAGGATGTATGATCAGAAAGAAAGGCATTGAGGGAAATCCTGAAAAGATCAAGGAAATCCTTGACATGCAACCTCCACAAACCCACAAAGACATGCAAAGCTTGACGGGATGAGTGGCAGCTCTCACTCGCTTCATATCTAAGGCAACGGACAAATGCGCCCCATTCTTCAAAGCTCTAAAAAGCAAGAGCAAACAAATTGATTGGATGAAGGAATGCAACAAGGCATTCGTTGAACTCAAGAAATACATGAGCAGGGCACCACTGCTAGCTAGACCAGAGAATATCTCTTCGTATACTTATAAGTATCAACCTCAGCTGTCAGCTCTGTTCTTATCACAAGACGGGAAGGGGTAGAACATCATGTCTACTACATCAGCAAAGCATTTCAAGATGCAGAGACCAGGTACCCTGACCTAGAGAAACTTGCTCTGGCTCTAGTAGTCACAACACAGAGGCTAATCCCATACTTCCAAGCACATTAGATCAAGGTCGTCCCCAGTAAACCCTTGAGACAAGTTCTACAGAAGTCATACTGCATTAGTCTTCTTGAAGTTCTACATGAGGCTAATGTGACTCTACATAGAGGCGTCCGAGCGGAACATCTTTTATCATCGTATAAATTATCATTTTATGATAAATGTATAAAACCATTACCTTTAAGAATAATCCATTTATTTGGAGTCTTTGAATTTGAGGCATGCAAGTAAAAAATTGAGCAAATTGATTGCCAGAAATTGCACATTTTTGTTCACCGTTGTTATCCAAAACAATGCAACACTAGGTAAGATTTAAGGTACTAATTCCAAAATCAGCATCCTTAAAAAAATTTGTAAAGAAAGTCCGTTAAAGATTCGATGCATCATAAATCTTGAGATGGATGAACTTGTAATACCAAAGCAATGTCAAACTTTCCAGCATAGAACAATTACATCTTGTGCCAAAAGTAACATGCTCAAAACTCCTAACTGTTTGTGAATCATGGAATCAAAATATGAATACGCAGGGACACTATAAATACTGCAGGATGATAATGTAAACTTTGAAGGTTGAAGAGGAGAAATTTGAATGTGAACTACACTTAGTTGCGCACATGGGTTAGTCAATTCTAGGAGACGAGGGAAGCCCATTTCATAAGGCGTCTCGCATAAAACAAAAATTGGGTTAAAATTTCTAAACTGGGACATGGCGGTGGTAGTAGACCGCCTTCAACAATTCTTATGTGTTCAGGTATCTGTTGGTAAATTTAAAGAGCAAGAAATATGCAATTCAATTCTAACAGTTATAAAATCCTTGCAAGTGCACAAATCGATAAGTATAGTATAGTAGCACAGCAAGAGTCGATCCCTCGAGGACTTGTATCAACGTTATGACCAATTTAGTTCAGATTTGTTAACTTAAATAAAAACACACACACACACAGGGGGGGGTTTATGATGTGATAACTGAAATTTAAAGACAAGTAAATCAAAGTGCAGAAAATAACAATGCAAGAATGAAAGGTTGTTAACTAAGGCGAATTAAGGCTTACTATCCACTCTAACCAATTATAGCTCTTAACCAAATTTCCTTGACCTAATTACTATGCATTTTCTGAATTAGGTGCCCGTGCCTAGGACCTGGCGTTGGTTCACTAGACACATCTTATTCCCTCTTACTTAGCATGTTCTAAACAGGGCATATGCCTAGAACGTCTATCACCTACCTTTTAAGATGATGCATGAAGTTTAAAGAGAATTTAATGACACCACACTAGCCTAGCAAAGTGGCATGCAATCCTAGGTCATCATGAGTTAAGATTACAAGTACGAATACTTTCGATGCTCCAAATCACAAGATGATATGACGGTCACTCAAGCAATTACATTTATAATTATATGCAAACAAGGTAGCTAATCTTATAGGCATAAATTAAGTTCATTAAGCATAGTAATCCAACTTATTCAGCATGCATAGCAATCATAATCAAGAGCCAGAAATCCAATCAATAAGCTAACATGGCTAGGGCTTCAAGCAGCCCTAATCCTAATGACTACTCACACATAACTGAAATAAACACAAGTATAATTGAATCCATAAGTAAATTGTAATAATGAAAATAAGGGTACAGAGGAGATTGTTAAGAACAGATGCAGCAGAAGACACGGTAGGGCCTTCTTCTCCAAGCTCCACGTCCAATAATCTATGTGAAAGATTATCTCCGAAAATATGGTCCCTAATTCTCTAGAAAACCAAAACGGAACTCTGTGGCTCAGGTCTCTGTTTTTCCAGAAAACAAAAACGCCCCTAATCCTCTATCTGATTCTCCTTTTTATAGACAAGGGAAAACCTTGTTCTATAAGGATTGGTATAACCTTGTTCTATACAGATTGGTAAAACCTTGTCCTATACAGATTGGTAAAACCTTATCCTATAGGAATAGGGTAAGTTATTTTACTTTTAATTAATTACAAAGTCTTTAAAATCTATTAGAACCAATCAGAACACGGCTGGGAGTGTGAATGCAAGCTGGCAAGTGGGAACGCAAGCTGGCCAAACTTGGATTTTTGACTGTCTTCGTAATAAGGATCTGGGACCGCGCTTTTGAAGTACGTTAGGAGTATAAAAGAAGCGCATCGTCGTTCAGGCTTGGCGCAAATGTTGTCAGGCTTAGCGCAGAGGGAGAACCTCTGATCCACCGCTGGCGGAACAGGGACCCCGACTTAGGCGCACATCTGGGCTCAGATGGTAGTTCTTGGGACATGTCCTCGACCTGCCTTGGTGCGACCTTGGCACTTCTAGGACTTGACCTTGATGTCATGAAACACAGGTTTGAGACCCGGAGGGCCTGATATGAGGTACTTGGCCAGTGGCCCAAAATAGGCGCACTGGCGCACTGGCGCACTCAGGACCCCGTTGAGGACCTGATATTGAAATGAGGAAATCTCCTTCATCTGGACTCTGATTTGAGTCATTCTTTTTGCGTTCTTTCCAGATTTTACCTATCTTTCTAACTCTGCACAAGGCTCACAAGATTGATCATTTTCTACTATTGATGGCACGAAATCATTCAAAAGACATGTAAGAGAGGCATCTAAAGACCTCAAAATGATGCATAAATAACGACTGATCAAATGCCCCCAAAACTATCTTTTGCTAGTCCCTGAGCAAAAAAAATGCTAACAAAATGAAAAGACTCGATTTTAGTTAAGATAGAACATTTAAACCCCTAGGTTCACCTAGTAGGAGGAGTTTTGTTTCCTGAGGCTTATAACAGTACGATACCCACAAACGTTTTACTTAAACAAAAAGATGCTAGATATAGTACTCTTAACAAGCTAATAAGAATCAAAGTAAGTAGACATGCTTTGCAGAACTAAAAGGAATGCCATAGCCGTGAGTGTCATGTGAAGGTGTACGTGTATAAATGCCAATATTTTCAGGTGATCAAGTTTGAAAACAACTTCATCTAAGTGCCCTAGAAAGATTTCGCCTCGACTCTAATCCTCACTAGGCAACTCTCAATTCACACAAGAATCCTAGGCTTACACTCTTTTCAAGCATATGTGATGAGTTTATGTTATGAAATTCAAATTTAATCACATACGAGTAACAATGAAGAATAGCACTTTATGGAAATAAAGATCTCATGAAAGGAATTGAACTTTAAGAACATAGATACGTACCTTAATCCTCAGCATGATTGTCCATAAGATCCGTTAGGTCTTCCTTTTTAGGTTGTATTGAGGCTAAGCTTTGGGGTTTAGCAAGGAAGGATGGGATTCAAAGAATCTGAGTTGTGCCAAGGCATGAGAAGTCATGAATTGAACTTGGAATTTCTGAACTGAATCCTTTCTTAAGGCCCACGACATTGTGCTTTCCTGATGACTTATTTTGTGGCTCTTGTGGCTTATTTTGAGGCTCTTGTGGCTTATTTTGAGGCTCTTGGCTCACTTGGCTCACTTGGCTCAATGCACTTTGTTTTTCACTTATTTTTTTCCTTTTTTTTCTCAACGTTTCTTTCTTTCTTTTGATTTGAATGTTTTTTGTTTCTGTTCGTCTTTGAATTGAATTGAACCAAGATCATGCAATGATTTCCTCAAATTTTCATGCAGCTTGCAACTTGTAAATCTTTTCTTTACTTTTGAACTTTCAATTTACGCCAATGTCCTTTGAATTGGGCATCATCTTCTTTCACCTCTCATTCTTACCATGAATCTCATTTGTGGCAACCTTAGCACAAACTGAGGTTATAGGGTATGGCTGTGATGAATGGCTAAGTATTTTGGGTTAGGTTATACTTTGGGTGATGAAAGAAAAGGTTGAGTGTTTGGCTTCAAAATTGGCTTAGGGAGCATGCAATAGGGTAGGATAAGGCCTTAGCACACATAGCCTACATCACTTCTTATGGCAAAACATACATTAAATCAAGAGTATCTAAATGATGTTAGTTCTTTAAAATTCAATGCAAATATGATGCAATGAGATCAACAATTAAGAACAAAAGTGATGAGTGTTTAAGAGTAGAAACAAGTATATCCCTCAGAAAGAATGGCAATTAGGCTCAAAGATCTCACTGGGTAGTCTCCACTAATTTTCTAAGGTTCACTCAAATTCAGTTATTTCGTTCACTTAATCACTTAAAACATGGCATTGTGAAGTGCAAATTATGAACTACTTGACCATGGCATGACTCTTAGTAAAGCAAAGATAGTTAACTTAGCATATACATTCCTATTAACAAGTTATCATACTAATCACAAGCAGAAATTTAAATGTCCTGGCCGTGTATCACCCCCAAACCTACTTGTTTCTATATGCAAAATTTTAAATCCACACCCCCAAACCTAAACTGAACATTGTCCTCAATGTGATAAGTAGTAAGCTTGACAACAGTAGAAAGGTTTGAGAGATATAACGGGCAGTAACAGAAAAGGAAGTGAGAAATACAAACCAGGGCTAGGCTGCTTCCTAGGAGCGCTTTATTTAACGTCTAGGCAAGACGGGGCTGACATGCTAGGATCTGGGCGCATGCGGAGTTGCAGGGTTGATTGCGCTTGGATTAGAAAGGTCCTTCAAGTAGTGTTTGAGGTGGTGGCAATTTACCTTGAACGGATCCTGCCATTCCGGGTGCTGGATTTCAACTGCACCATGAGGAAAAACGTTAGTAATAATAAATGGTCCAGTCCATCTTGAACGCAACTTACCTGGCATTAGTCTGAGCCGGGAGTCAAAGAGGAGGACTTCCTGTCCGATGTGAAAGTCCTTGGGCTGAATGCGCTTGTCGTGGAAAGCTTTGGTCTTTTCCTTGTAGATACGAGCACTGTCAAAGGCCTCGTTTCGCAACTCCTCTAATTCACTTAGCTGAAGCTTCCTGTGTATTCCAGCATCATCGAAGTTCAGGTTCATCTGCTTAATAACCCAGAATGCTTTATGCTCCAATTCCACTGGTAGGTGGCAGCCTTTTCCAAAAACCAGTCGGAAGGGAGACATGCCAATCGGGGTCTTGTATGCGGTCCGATAGGCCCACATCGCATCATTCAATTTGCTGGACCAATCTTTGCGGTTAGGATTTACCATTTTTTCCAATATGGCCTTTACTTCCCGATTAGACACTTCCGCTTGGCCACTCGTTTGAGGGTGATACGGTGTTGATACCTTGTGGGTGACGCCATACTTCTTCATTAGGGCTGCAAACGAATGATTGCAGAAGTGTGCCCCCCTATCGCTGATGATTGCCCTAGGTGCGCCGAATCTGGCTAAGATGTGACTCTGTAAAAAACGCACCACTACTTTGGCGTCGTTAGTTTTGGTGGGAATTGCTTCCACCCATTTGGAGACATAATCAACTGCAAGCAGAATATAAAGATTGCCAAACGAATTCGGAAAAGGCCCCATAAAATCAATGCCCCATACGTCGAAGATTTCGACCACAAGAATAGGGTGTAATGGCATTTGATTTCGAGGGCCGATGTTACCTAGGCGTTGGCAGCGGTCACAAGTGAGTACAAATTCGTGTGCATCCTTGAAAAGTGTGGGCCAGTAGAGTTCACTTTGGAGTACCTTGAGGGCTGTCTTCTTAGCTCCAAAATGGCCCCCACATGCCAAACTATGGCAAAAAGTCAAGACGGATTTCATCTCGTCTTCTGGGATGCAGCGCCGAATGATTTGGTCTGGACAATGCTTCCATAGGTACGGCTCATCCCATATGAAGTACTTAGCTTGTTTAGCCAGCTTGTCCTTTTGGTACCTGTTTAAAGATGAAGGAATTTGCTTAGTGACAAGGTAATTAATGAGATCGGCATACCATGGATCAATAGCTTGGATTGCGAAGAGCTGTTCGTCAGGAAAGGTCTCGAGGAGGGGCAACTGATCGGCCTCTTCATTGGAACTGTGAAGCAATCGGCTCATATGGTCAGCGACCACGTTTTCGCTGCCCTTCTTGTCTCTGATTTCAAGGTCGAATTCCTGGAGTAGTAGCATCCAACGTAGCAACCTTGGCTTGGCGTCCTTTTTAGTGAGCAGATACTTCAAGGCAGCATGATCCGTGTATACTATGACCTTGGTTTGAATTAGATATGAACGGAACTTCTCCAGGGCAAAGATAACAGCAAGGAGCTCCTTCTCGGTGGTGGAGTAGTTCAGCTGGGCATCATTCAGGGTTCGGCTTGCGTAGTAAATGACACGAGGGAGCTTGTCAACACGCTGTCCCAAAACCGCTCCTATGGCGAAGTCTGAGGCATCACACATTAGTTCGAATGGTAAGTCCCAATTCGGTGGCATGATGATGGGTGATGCCGTGAGCTTTGCCTTGAGTGTGTTGAGTGTGTTGAGTGTGTTGAATGCCTCACGGCATCCCTTAGTGAACTCAAATGTGGCGTCCTTGGCTAGAAGATCACACAAAGGTCTTGTGATTTTCGAGAAATCTTTGATGAATCTGCGGTAAAAGCCAGCATGCCCTAAGAACGATCGAACCTCTTTGACTGTAGTGGGGTACGACAGCCTCTCTACTATGTCTAACTTTGCTTTGTCCACTTCAATGCCTCGGCTAGAGATCCCATGACCCAAGACAATTCCCTGTTGTACCATGAAATGACACTTTTCCCAGTTCAGCACTAAGTTGCTTTCTCTGCACCGTTCCAGTACTCGGGTTAGGTTAACTAAGCACAGTTCGAATGAATGTTCAAACACTGAGAAATCGTCCATGAATACTTCAATTATATCTTCCACCATATCGGAGAAGATGCTCATCATGCAACGCTGAAAGGTAGCTGGGGCATTGCACAATCCAAACGGCATTCTTCTGTATGCAAAGGTGCCATATGGGCATGTGAATGTTGTTTTTTCTTGATCTTCGGGTGCAATAGCAATCTGATTGTATCCTGAGTAGCCGTCCAAGAACCAATAGTGGGAGTGTCCAGCCAGGCGCTCGAGCATTTGATCAATGAAGGGCAAGGGAAAGTGGTCCTTGCGTGTGGTTATATTTAGCTTTCGATAGTCGATGCACACTCTCCATCCTGTTTGAATCCGTTGAGGTACAAGCTCATCCTGCTCGTTTTTAACCACTGTGATCCCACTTTTCTTTGGCACGACCTGGACTGGGCTCACCCACTTGGAGTCACTAATTGGATAGATGATTCCAACGTCCAAAAGCTTTAGGACTTCTTTCTTCACGACCTCCTTCATAGGTGGATGCAATCGCCTCTGTGCCTCCCGTGATGGTTTGGAGTCTTCCTCCAGCAGTATCCGATGCATGCATTTTGCGGGACTTATGCCTTTGATGTCAGCTATTGTCCATCCAATTGCCGTTTGATTGACCTTAAGGACGTGAACCAATGCCTTTTCCTCTTTCGTACTTAGGGTAGATGCAATGATGACTGGAAGGGTTTGATTGTCGCCCAAATATGCATACTTTAAGTGCTCGGGCAAGGGCTTCAGCTCGAGTTCAGGAGCCTTTATGATGGACGGCAGGGTTTTCTGACTTGTGAATGGTAACGCTTCGAAGGGAGGCCTGTGCAATGGGAGGGCTGGCATGATGTCAAGGGCTCGTACCTCTTCGATCACACTATCTGTAAGTGAGTCCACAGTGTGTGGGTTACTAGTAACGGCCTTCTCAAGGTCATCCGTCATGCAAGAATGAGCAATTGTCTCCCGTAGCAGTAAGTCCATTGTGTTTAACGGAAAATCTACAATAGGCTCGGCAGGGTACTGGATGGTGTCATGGATGGAGAATGTCCGAAGCTGGTCCAGGACCTTGATGGAGACCTGGCCCTTTCTGACGTCGATGAGGCACTCGGCTGTGGCTAGTAAGGGCCTTCCGAAGATGAGGGGAGGTTCCTCACTTTTGTCAATTCTGTCCATTCTTAGTACGTAGAAGTCTGCAGGGATGCATGTATCTCCGATTTGTACCAGTACGTCCTCAAGAACCCCCATTAGGTTGGTTACAGAAGCGTTAGACAACCTGACACATAGGTGCGTGGGCTTGAGTGCGCCTAGGTTGAGTGACCTGTAAATGTGGAATGGCATGATGTTCACTGATGCTCCCGTGTCGCAAAGGCAATGTTCGAATCTTTTTGACTGAATGACACATGGAAGGGATGGCGGCCCAGGATCATTGGCCTTAAGGGGCATGCGCAAAAGGGCAGCCGAGCAGGCCATAGGGATGTCAATGGTGTCCGTGGAGCTAAAACCACGCTTTCCTGCAACTAAGTCCTTGATCAGCTTTGCAAAGATAGGCATGTGCTTGACAATTTTATGGAAAGGCAGTCTGATCTGAAGCTTCTGCAACATGCTGATGATTTCTTCCTCAAAGTCCTCCCTTTGCTTATTCCTGTTTTGGAACCTGCGAGGAAATGGATAATCAACATTATTAGCTAACTCAAAAGTGACTTTTTTAGAATTGGAATTCTGAGGTTTAGAGTTAGAAGTATTCGAGTGCTGCGACTTGGGCTTAGGAGCAGGTTGCATGCCAGCCGTGGCCGAAGTAGGCGCAGTGTCAGGTCCTCTTTGCGGTAGGGCACTTGGTGACTCATTGGACTGGTTCTGCGCCAGAGGTGTTGGCCGTGGCATGTTTTGCGGCGCACCCTGGTCGGTGATCCTTGGCAAAGTAGGTTGAGGCTCAGTTTCAGGTCCTGTGAGGGTGGCATATGTGGGGTCTTGAAGTGGTGTTTCCTTCTCCAGCATGATGGCATTAGCCGTAGGATTGTGAAATCCTTTCGGATTTACCAGGACTTGACTCGGTAGCTTGCCCTGCTCCCGCTGATTTAGTTGGTTCGCCACCTGTCCCATTTGACGCTCCAAGTTTGCAATTGCATTTTTGAAGTCTCCCGTCTGACTCTGGCTATCGTGCATGAATTTTATGAGTTGAGCCTGCTGTTGAGTCAGGATATGGATGGAGTCCTCAACAGACTTGCTTCCGCCATTCTGGTTTGAGGAAGGACCGTGGTAGTTCCCCTGAGGGCCTGCGGCTTGCTGCTCAAATCCAGGGGGTGGCAAGGGATTCGCGGCTGCTTGATTGTTGCTCCAACGGAAATTAGGATGATTTCTCCACCCCGGATTGTAAGTGTTGGAATATGGGTCATTCCGGGGTCGAGAATTGCTATTGAACCCTCCAGCAAAGTTGGCCTCTTCCACAACCGGGCAGTCCTGGGATGTGTGGCCCTGAATTGAACATACCTCGCAGATGTGAACTCCTTTGGCTTTCTCGCTACACAATTGTTTTACCATTGTCGTGAGCTGAGCAATGGCGTCATCTTTGTATTTGGCGGATGCATCACCCATAGCTCTAGAGGAGGGACCCCTGTAGCTGGAACTGTTTTTCCCTTTGAGCAATGTTCTCAAAGGCGGTCCTTGCTTCCTCGGCTGTGCCTTCTAGAATCCCTTGGGATTGAGAATCCACCATTGTCCGATCGCTAGTTTTCAAGCCTCCATAGAAGTATAGCATAAGATGATGGGCATCAATATGGTGGTGGGGGCACGCCCGTAGCATCTGATTGAACCGCTCCCAAAACTCGTAGAAAGACTCCTCCATGTCTTGCCGTGGGTTCATGATCTTGGACTTTAACTCATTTGTCTTTTCCACGGGAAAGTACTGTGTTAAGAATTTGGACGTCAAGTCCCTCCAAGAGTGAATGGAAGCCGGCACCAATGAATGAAACCATGTCTTGGCGCGATCCTTGAGACTGAAGTGAAAGAACCGCTGGCGGATTTCCGATTCTGTCATACCATTGATGCGCAGTGTTGAACAAACCTCAACAAATTCCTTGATATGAAAGTGCGGGTCCTCGCCAGCAAGGCCGTGGACAGCATGTGAATTGTCCCCGACTTTAATTCGAAGTTTTCCACTGTTGACTCGGGAAAAACAATTGGAAATTGATCCTCCGAGACATGGGGCATGGCAAAATCCTTAAGGCGCCATGGGGCTTGCGGTACTAGGCCATGTTCCAGGCCCTGCTCTTCTCTGTGGTCCGCCATCCTCCTTGGGCTTGGTGGCGGGGAGCCGTAGACTGAAGATGCTTGCGATGATGGTCCACTTGATGACCCATGCACTGAACCTTGGAATGACATAAACGGGTACCTAACAAAAAAAAAAAAAAACTAAGTTACAAATCTAAACTTGAATGGGCACCGTTGAGGGACAAGTCCCCGGCAACGGCGCCAAAAACTTGTTGGTAAATTTAAAGAGCAAGAAATATGCAATTCAATTCTAACAGTTATAAAATCCTTGCAAGTGCACAAATCGATAAGTATAGTATAGTAGCACAGCAAGAGTCGATCCCTCGAGGACTTGTATCAACGTTATGACCAATTTAGTTCAGATTTGTTAACTTAAATAAAAACACACACACACACAGGGGGGGGGGGGGGGGGGGGGGGGGGGGGGGGGGGGGGGGTGTTTATGATGTGATAACTGAAATTTAAAGACAAGTAAATCAAAGTACAGAAATTAACAATGCAAGAATGAAAAGTTGTTAACTAAGGCGAATTAAGGCTTACTATCCACTCTAACCAATTATAGCTCTTAACCAAATTTCCTTGACCTAATTACTATGCATTTTCTGAATTAGGTGCCCGTGCCTAGGACCTGGCGTTGGTTCACTAGACACATCTTATTCCCTCTTACTTAGCATGTTCTAAACAGGGCATATGCCTAGAACGTCTATCACCTACCTTTTAAGATGATGCATGAAGTTTAAAGAGAATTTAATGACACCACACTAGCCTAGCAAAGTGGCATGCAATCCTAGGTCGTCATGAGTTAAGATTACAAGTACGAATACTTTCGATGCTCCAAATCACAAGATGATATGACGGTCACTCAAGCAATTACATCTATAATTATATGCAAACAAGGTAGCTAATCTTATAGGCATAAATTAAGTTCATTAAGCATAGTAATCCAACTTATTCAGCATGCATAGCAATCATAATCAAGAGCCAGAAATCCAATCAATAAGCTAACATGGCTAGGGCTTCAAGCAACCCTAATCCTAATGACTACTCACACATAACTGAAATAAACACAAGTATAATTGAATCCATAAGTAAATTGTAATAATGAAAATAAGGGTACAGAGGAGATTGTTAAGAACAGATGCAGCAGAAGACACGGCAGGGCCTTCTTCTCCAAGCTCCACGTCCAATAATCTATGTGAAAGATTATCTCCGAAAATATGGTCCCTAATTCTCTAGAAAACCAAAACGGAACTCTGTGGCTCAGGTCTCTGTTTTTCCAGAAAAAAAAACGCCCCTAATCCTCTATCTGATTCTCCTTTTTATAGACAAGGGAAAACCTTGTTCTATAAGGATTGGTATAACCTTGTTCTATACAGATTGGTAAAACCTTGTCCTATACAGATTGGTAAAACCTTATCCTATAGGAATATGGTAAGTTATTTTACTTTTAATTAATTATAAAGTCTTTAAAATCTATTAGAACCAATCAGAACACGGCTGGGAGTGTGAATGCAAGCTGGCAAGTGGGAACGCAAGCTGGCCAAACTTGGATTTTTGACTGTCTTCGTAATCAGGATCTGGGACCGCGCTTTTGAAGTACGTTAGGAGTATAATAGAAGCGCATCGTCGTTCAGGCTTGGCGCAAATGTTGTCAGGCTTAGCGCAGAGGGAGAACCTCTGATCCACCGCTGGCGGAACAGGGACCCCGGCTTAGGCGCACATCTGGGCTCGGATGGGAGTTCTTGGGACATGTCCTCGACCTGCCTTGGCGCGACCTTGGCACTTCTAGGACTTGACCTTGATGTCATGAAACACAGGTTTGAGACCCGGAGGGCCTGATATGAGGTACTTGGCCAGTGGCCCAAAATAGGCGCACTGGCGCACTGGCGCACTCAGGACCCCGTTGAGGACCTGATATTGAAATGAGGACATCTCCTTCATCTGGACTCCGATTTGAGTCATTCTTTTTGCGTTCTTTCCAGATTTTACCTATCTTTCTAACTCTGCACAAGTCTCACAAGATTGATCATTTTCTACTATTGATGGCACGAAATCATTCAAAAGACATGTAAGAGAGGCATATAAAGACCTCAAAATGATGCATAAATAACGATTGATCAGTATCCACCCCCTATATATATATATATATATATACAATGTTCTTGATAGTCATGGTAGTCAAATTTAAAGACTTAAAGACCTCTTACATATGAATATAAATACCTTCATAGGAGTAGCACATTTTTTTCAATGAAAAAGTTATGAAAGTAAAATACTCTGGGTTTTGCCACTCATCTTCCATAATATGGGCACATTCGTGCTATGGCCTCAGTCCAATGCCACTCAAAAGCATAAGCAGCGGGCTTCCGAGAACCCATTTCAGTAGAAGGACATGCTATTTATTTACATTCATTAGTTTGTAACGGATTTAATGTAGACTGTTGACCTCTTAAGTATAAATATAAATAAATACCTTACGTATGAGAATAAATGGTATAAACATATACGATCAAAGTGTGAAATGGAAAAGGACCTGTAACTTAATCAATAAAGCCAAGATTTTATGATTTGTGGGAGATTCTAGAAGTATTCTAAAAGCTAACTTCCAAGCGGGGTTTCCTTCACTTTCAACCAAAAAAAAAACTTCCAAGCGGGGTTTCAAGTTTTCAACCCAAAAGAAAAAAAAACTTCGAAGAGGGGTTGATTACCGCGTGCCACGTCAGCAAACTTCTTTAGCAAGTTCCGGACTTGATTGGCTGCGGGCTTTTAAGAGTGTCTGTGAGTTTGGTTATTATTATAAAGCTTATTACTCAAAATGCACCCAGAACAGGACATCGATTCTCAGTTTGGACCCGGAACTGAAATTTGCCTCAAAATGCACCCAGAACAGTAGCAACATAAAAAACGTTGGACCAACTAATTGACTCCGTTTTTAACTCTGTGAAGTGTGAGGGTAATTTTGTATAATATTTTATACGTGGAGGCAAGGTGGCAAGGTGGCAAAAGTGGGACCCGATAAATGTGGACTTGTGAAGTGAGGTGGATTTCCAATCAGAAGCTTTGAGAGAAAATCGAATTGGGGAAAAATGGTCTGCTTGGGTTTCTAAGAAATTGTGGGAAAGGTTAAAGGCGGACGAAAATGTTCATGGGCCTTTTAAGGTTTTCAATCGGACATGAAGGCGAGCTCAAAGAGGTAGGAGTTGTTGATTTCGGTAGTATTGAGCGAAATCGAAAACTGGGGTAACACTAAGCTGTTAGGGGTTCGAAAAAATTGGGGGAAAGGTTGTAGACGGACGCGAACGTTCGTGGGGCTGTGAGGGTTTTCAACCGGAGTTGCAGGCATGCTCAAAGAGGTAGGAGTTAGAGGATGCCAGTAGCTCGAGGACCTGGTGGTGTACAACCCGATTATGGTAAGTTCTAAACCGAAAAGGTGGTTTTGTATATGACTTTACTTGTTGTGTTTGGTTGATATAGAGATAGGGTTTGGAAATTGGAGCTTGAGGCATTGTTTACTGGTTTTGCTTGGAAAAAGTTAAAATTTTTGGTTTTTTATGGTATTGAAGTGAATAGCTGTGTGGTTAGAATATTATTTGCATTTGTCTTACAATAATGTCAGTTTATGGGGTTATTAAAAGGCTTAAAACCTTGTCGGGCAGTGGTGTGGATTTGAATTGAATACTGTTGAAATTGTCAGTGGGGTATTTGGCAATGGTGGGGTGTGTGGACTAGTCTGTGAAAAGGCATTAAAAGGCTTGTACAATTTTGGGGTAATGAGACTTTTGTTTTGGGCTTTTAGTGTTGAGTGTTTATGGGTGTGATTTGGGGGATTATGTTAAGGGTAAAGTGTGGGTTTAGGGTGTGAAATGGATGTGATTAAGGGTAAAGTTTTGGGTTTAGGGTGTGAAATGGAAGTGGTTAAGGGTAAAGTTTAGGGTTTAGGGTTTAGGGTGTGAAATGGATGTGATTAAGGGTAAAGTTTAGGGTTTAGGGTGTGAAATGGATGTGATTAAGGGTAAAGTTTAGGGTTTAGGGTGTGAAATGGAAGTGGTTAAGGGTAAAGTTTAGGTTTAGGGTTTAGGGTGTGAAATGGATGTGGTTCATGGTGTAAAATGGATGTGATTAAGGGTAAAGTTTAGGGTTTAGAGTGTGAAATGGATGTGATTAAGGGCAATGTTTAGGGTTTAGGGTGTGAAATGGAAGTGGTTAAGGGTAAAGTTTAGGGTTTAGGGTGTGAAATGGATGTGGTTCATGGTGTAAAATGGATTTATTATTTTTGTTATGTAAAAGAAGCTGTAATATGGGTGTAATATGGATGTAATAAGGGTGTAAATTTTAAAATTGGTGTAATATGGCTGTCAATTTTAAAATTGGTGTAATATGGTTGTCATTATTAAAATTGGTGTAATATGGCTGTCATTTTTCAAATTGGTGTAATATGGCTATCATTTGTGAAAAGATTTTCAAATTGGTGTAATATGGCTAAAATTTGGAAATTGGAGCTTGAGGAATTGTTTTTTTGTTGTGTTAACTATTATAAGTAAGTATTACAGGTGGAATGTCTAAGTTGTTATGTGTTTATTATGTTTTCATATTGGTTATGTGGTTTAGGTGGAATTGATGGTATAGTTTCCATTGGGTTACATCATGGGGGAAGCATCTTAAAGAAAGCAGGACAGTGAACATATGAAAGTGGGTCACTGACTCGGTATGATTGGTGCTCTTGGGACTACATATCGTTGATTGAGTTACATGCTCTGGTGAAGGACAACCATTATGTTGCTGGGAAGGTGGAAGCCAATGTGGAATTCTACTTTAAAGAGGGAGGGTAGTTTTTTATAATTGGGACGGATTATCAACTGTTGGATTTGGTTGGAAGGTCAGCAAAGTCGAAAGGAAAAGCACTGTATGTATACTGCAGACATGGTGTGGAGGGTGGGGATATTGAAGAGGTGCCTGCTGCTATTGAGTGCGGGTCAAGCATATGTGAAGAATAACCATTTAATGAGGAACCGGTTAATCAAGAACCGGTTCAGCAAGACCCGGTTACTTAAGAACCGGTTCAACAAGACCCGGTTACTCAAGAACCGATTAATCAAGACCCGGTTAATCAAGACAATGAAGAGGCTCATATAGCAAGAGTGGCAAGGCAGCGAAGAGGGAAAGCCAAAGTAATTGTTGAGGAATCTTCAAGTAGTGATAGTGAAGATGATAGTGATAATGATGAAGAGGTTGTGGTAGACTTTGAAGAGGAAGGTTTTGATCAGAATGTTGAGGAACCGATAGTGGTCAGTGATGATGAGCTGTTTGGGGCTTTTGGTGCTTATGTGGATGATGGGACATGGCCACAATTAGATGACGAAGACAATGTCCCTCTTTCACCTAGGATTGACAGTTTCGCTGATCTGAGTACTGAGGAAGATATTGGGGATATACCTAAGAAAAGGAGTAGGAAGAAACCTGTGCCTATGTCTAGGGATTTTATTCCCTCTCTTGACATGGAGAATCCAAGGTTTGAGATAGGGTTGAAATTTCAAGATGTTGCCACTTTTAGAGAAGCAGTGAGAAAATATTCAGTGATCCAAGGGAGACAACTGAAGTTCAAGAAAAATCAAGCGGATCACATTAAAGTGAAATGTTGTCCTCACTGTCCCTTTATTATCTATGCCTCCTCAGTAGAAGCCAGCAAGTGTTTGCAGGTCAAAGAGTTCGATGATGAGCACGTTTGTGGTGTAGGGAACACAAACATACATGCGAATGTGAAGTGGATGGTTAAGCAGTATGCAAGGCAGCTGACTAGTAGCAAATGGAATTTGCATGAATTTCAAGATATGGTGGTTTTAGAAACCGGCTACAGACCATCAACGGCAACATGCTACAGGTCAAGGCAGGTGATTATGGATGTTGTTGAAGGATCATGCAAAAGACAGTACGAAATTCTTGGGGAGTACTGTTTACAATTGAAGAAGACCAATCCTAGTTCTACTTTGGTCATCAAGTCTGACCTGGACTCTGATGGGATGACCAAATTTGAAAGGGTATATGTATGCTTCCAGGCTAGCAAAGCAGGATGGCTTAATGGGTGCAGGTCTTTCATAGGGTTAGATGCCTGCCACATTAAAGGCATTCACATAGGACAACTATTGTCGGCAATAGGAGTGGATGCCAACAATAGGATGTTTCCCGTGGCATATGCCCTATGTGAGGTGGAGAACTTTAGCAGCTGGAAGTGGTTTTTAGACATCTTGCAAAGGGACCTCAAAATTGAAAATAGTGGTGGGTTATTGATAATGACAGACAAGTAGAAGGGTTTGGTTGAAGCAGTTACTCAAGTTTTTCCAGATGCAGAGCACCGCCATTGTTTTAGGCATCTTTATGATAATTTCAACCATAACCATAAATGCTTAGCCCTCAAGAATCAAATGGATGCCATTGCACGGGCCACGACCATACCATGGTTTGAAGAAGAGATGAGGAAAATGGAAGTCCTCAGTCCTAGTGCTCACCAATGGCTCAAAGAACGGGATGCAAGACAGTGGTGCAGATCCCATTTCAGAACAGACTTCAAGTGCGATATACTGCTAAACAACCTATCTGAAGCCTTCAATAAAGCGATTGTGCCTTATAGAGCCAAGCATGTGTTGTCAGTGTTGGACAAAGTGAGGCAATACGTTACTGCCTTGATGACTAAGAGACGAGAGGAGGGGCGAAATTGGAATGGACATCTGGTGGGAAAAAGAATTCAGTGTCTACTGGAGGATTACAAAAAGAAAGGGCAGATGTTGATTCCTAGACATTGTGGGAATAATATCTTCGAAATCCTTCATCCTCTTGGAAGAAGGTTTTCAGTGGACTTGAACCTCCACATTTGCTCATGCAGAAGATTTCACCTCAGTGGGATCCTATGCCCTCATGCATGTAGTGCAATTAGCCGGTTTAAGGGCAACCCGGAGATGTATGTCCATCAATGCTACAAAGAGGTTGTGTATACTAAGGCGCACGAGGGGATAATCAAACCTGTACCTAGTGAAGACCAATGGGTCAAAGTTGGTGCCCCATTATTAAAGCCTCCTATATATAATAAGCAGCCCGGGAGGCCAAAGATGAAAAAGAAGAAAGGTCAAAATGAGGAGGCACCTTCAAATCCAAAGAAGCTACCAAGATACCATTCTACACTCAAGGGTGGCAATTATGGGGCCGATGGACACAAAAGAAATGTCTGCACACAACCGGTGGACCCTAAGAAGGAAGCCAAGTTCAAGCATAAGCAAGAACTTAGGAAACAGAGAGAAGCTGCCAGAGCTGCAACGGCTGAAAAGGTGGACAAGCTACCTGTAAGTACTTATTATTTGAACTTACAATGTTAGCTTAAGCATGTGTGAATTGTGTGCTGAAATCTGAATTGTGTGCTGAATTTGGTGTTGAAATTGGATATTGATATATGAATTGTGATATTGAAATCTGAATTATTATAAATAGTATTCAATTTGTCTATTGTAGGGATTGTAATATGACCTTGTCTTGATTTTGTTAGAACCAGTCTTCAATTTCAATCTATATAGGGATTGCAAAGTATGTTGTCATAGAACCGTGTATGTAATCTGAATGTGTTTTCATTATGTTATGAGTGGTATTGATCCTAGAAGTATTGGTGCCTATTATCTATTTGTTGCTATAAGTTCTCATAGTTTATAGTGCTGCCTATAATTGGGAATTGTGATATGTAATATTAAGGGCATTTGAAATGTGATGTTAAGAAATTGTGATCTGAATGGTGATCTAAATGTGATAATGTGATAGTTTCTGTCATACTGGATATGTGATGGTGTGTTTGTTGGTTTGTGCTTAGGTGAACAAAAGGAAGAAAACAGGTTTTGTTTCAAATCATGCAGCTGAGCCGCCGAATCAAACCCCACCTGTTGTCCAACCTGAAGTACCAGCTTCCTCCCAACAACTACCTCCACCTCCCCAAACTGACTCCTCCCAACAACAACCTCCACCACCCCAAAATGACTCCTCCCAGCAACAGCCAATGGCCTCATTGAGTTCCCCTTCCACAACCCCAACCAAAAGAACAAGATTGAAAAGGCCAGCACAGAGAATTAGGTCTCTTATCCGCCGCCCCCCCCCCTCAACCAATCACACAACCAATTGCTGATTCTCAATCTAGCCAAGTCTCACAAGTTCAGCCGCAAGAACAAAGTAGAAGTAGAATGGGGAGTTCCAAGGCAAAGCCAAAGCCTAAGCCAAACACACATCCAAAGTCACAGCCAATGCCAAAGCCAAAAAAGAAAGATTGGCTAAAGAGGGCAAAGGAATTGTTGCCCCATTGGCACCATTATTAGAATCCTACTAGCTAGGCTAATCCTTTTTGCTGTATTTTGTTAGCATTTGGAACCATTGGTTGCTTACATAGCTTTTGTAGTTTGCAAAGCCTAATTGTAGTGTAATGGAAACTTTTCAAGTCCAATGCCTTCCTTTTTGACTCATTGGACTTCAAAAGTTTGATGGTTGTAGGTTTTTAAGTGGTGCTTTTGTAATAAAGACAATGCATCCTTTTGTAATGGTCCAAAGTTGAATCACCAGTTATGCTCAATTTATGATCAAAGATTTATTATGCTTCCTTTAATGCTCATAGTGTACAGGTCAAGTTTTATGCTCAAAGTGTCATGCTCCTTTTATGGTCAAGTTGTATGGTCAAAGCGACCAAATTTCAATCATCTTATATTCAAAACTTATGCTTCATTTTCAATCTAATTTTCATAACCAAAGTCAATTCTCTCAATTCCACCATTTCATAACTTTGAACACTTCAAATACATCAAACGTACATCCTAGTACAAACTTGATCATCCATTGAATAAAGTATCTTAACTACTTACTTCAAGCTTTCTAACTTACTTTTGCACCTTACACATACATAATTCCAATCAATACAAGCCAACTGAACATAAGTACAATCCAAAGCTTAAAGACCTTCCGCTTCTCAATCAACAATTGTTGTTCTCCTCTATCAAGCTTCCTTAGACAATCTGGAATTATTATCGTTGACCTTTTGCACATCTTCGGATCGAACCACTCCCAAAAGTCACAGCCTTTCATACGACCTGTTTGACCCCTAACCTGCATTATCAAAAGTCACAGCCTTCAATTGTATACATACAAATCAAATTGAAATTTCATCCAAACTTTTATACACACAGCCAACAATCCTACCACAAACACAACAGCAACAATCCTACCACAAACCCATTACTATACTACACATCGGCATCCAAACGTTTAACCAATCCCATTACGTGTTTCAAACATAGCATCAACAATCCTACCACAACCCTCCAATGTATGTCACCCACTAAATATTTTTCTTACTTTTCATTCAAAACCACCAATTCCTTCCAAACCCAGAAATCAAATTGAAATTTCATTCAAATCCTACCAAAACGTCGCACACCCCTACCCAACAATCCTTCCAAACCCAGAAATCAAATTGAAATTTCATTCAAATCCTACCATAACGACGCACGCCCCTATCCAACAATCCTTCCAAACCTAGAAATCAAATTGAAATAAGTGATTCTCAAATCCTACCAGAACGCCGCACGCCGCTAACCACCAATTCCTTCCAAACCCAGAAACTTTTTCTTAACCAAATCAGCTTAAATTCAAAATCCACACACTCATAAACAATTATGTCAAAGGAATTCTTACTCGACCGTCTCGAAAAACAAGAAATCTCCTCCTTGGGTTTTCTTCGGTCCATGAAGTCTTCATTGTAGCCACCTTCCCACAAAGGCATTGATGAGCCAAATATATACTTGTATTTCCCATATATTTAATTAGTTATTATTATTATTTTGGGAGGAATTGATACTCGAATTTATTAAATTGACAGATTTATTCTAGAATGAGTATGTGGAGCAAAAGAAGAAAGTATATTAAGGAATCCCAGACTACAAAGGAGACGTTTTGACTTTATGGCTACTATAGTGGACTCCCAATTCAAGTAGTAGAAGACATGTAATTGCCAAAATTCTGTTCAAAATAAAATAGGGATTAGATTTTCTTATTATTTTATTTTACTTCTTTTCAAATTAGGATTATGAATCTATCCTTATAGATACCCAAGCTTGGCCTAGGTTTGAGTGAGGAGATTCAGATTATAATTCCTCCATCTAGTGCACGGCAAGCTGGGATTTTTGGCTCACCATTGTTCTACAAAACTGTTTGTTCTCTTAACTTTAATTTTAATGGAATTACTTCTATTCGTTATGAGCATGAGTGGCTAAATTTCTCACTAGGGTTAGACCTAAGCCTTAACATGAATATGTGATTTATCTTCCTTCTATGTTGTCGTATATGCATGCTTTGAATTTTTAATCACTGTTTAAAACTATCTTTATATCTTAATGCTTGATCACCCTTAGGATATTTAGACAAGTAATTTGATGCAATTTTATAGGAATGCCCACCTAAAAAATGGGATTAGCTTCTTGTGATTGAGGATTGTAATACATCTAGGTTAAATGCCATAACTTAGAGACTGCATGGTTATAACAGATTTTCATGAACTTAATGAATTTTGCATGTAGAATTAGATCTAAATGTCATAGACTAGTCGCATGTTAGGTATACGTTTTCACTTGAATGCCCATGAGGAAAATATGCTTTCGGAAAATCTAACCTTCAAAGTTGCATGTATTGATTCATAGATTCTTTTCTAAGTCACATATGATTGTTAATGGTGAAGGTTGAACCCTAGTACTTGTTTAATTGATTTTAATTCAGTGACCGAAATTCTTGCAATTTACTTTATTATTAATTAAGAGTGAATTCTAAAATAAGAAATATCCATATTAGTCCCTGAGGAAATCGACCCTGCTTTCAGTGCTATACTACAACAGCCCCTGTACTCTTGCAAATATTATTTGTGTGATTTTAACCCTTGTTTTGCAGGTGGGAAAAATCCTATCAAGAAATTGGCGCCGCTGCCGGGGACTATGCCGATTACCCTCATTTTAATTTACTCTTAGTTAAATTGTTTGCCTTCATTTTTATTTTTTCTCTCTACTTTTCCTATTCAAAATTTAAGCACATGTCTCTATTCTTGCAGGAATATCTAATTGTGCATGGTTGTAGGTACACGATCTACGAACCCGATTCTAGCACAATTCGACCAAGAACCCGAAAGAACAGCAAAAAGAAGACAATTACAAACAATTAACGCACGATTCACGCTCCAAAGCATTTTCCTTGCGGATCTAGTCATCGGAATAGATAGCAAACTGTCTGCACCAATGGCATTAACAATACCTGAAGTCGGCGCACCACTTAGTAAAAGCCTTGCAGCACGTGGGAATGGAAGCCCACAATGTATCGTGTACCCCGAGGTCTAGGAAGGAGTCACTTTTGAGATCAGGCACCATTTGCTTGAGCTTCTACACACTTTTCATGGACTCCCAAATAGTGATCCGAACATGCATTTATCTGAGTTCTTGTCAGGGTGTGACAACATCATTGTTCGGGGAATTTCCAACGAAGCAATTAACTTAAGGCTTTTTCCTTACACCTTGAAGGATAAAGCTCGGGCTTGGCTACATTCATTACCTCCGGGAAGCATTACAACGTGGGAACAATTACAGACAAGGTTTCTAAACAAATTCTACCCATCATCCAAGACTCTCGCTTTGAAGAAACAAATATTGGCCTTTCCCCAGAAATCTAACGAGTCGTTTCATGATACTTGGGAGCGGCACAATGACCTATATATGCATTGCCCTCACCATGGGTTGGATTCAGACATGTAGATGAACATCTTTTATGATGGACTCAACCACATCATCAAAAGTTACGTCAACGCATCCGCAGGTGGTTCCCTCATATCCAAAACTGCCCGCGAAGCATTTGAGATCTTTGAACTAATGGCTAACGAATCACAACAATGGACGGATTATAGCACTCATACGAGGGGACACGTCTATGATGTAGCGCAAGGCCATGGTACCCCCCATATTGCGGCACAAATCACCCAATTGGAAAAGAAGATCAACAGTTTGATGCTCACCACTGCTGCTCCAAAAGCAACACAGGTGTGTACCACATGTGAGGACTCTACTCATCAAGTCCTCCAATGTCCTCAGAAGGATGGGTATCCTGATCTTATCCAAGAACATGTCAATGCCATGAATTCCTTCCCAAGACCCCGTAATGATGCCTACCCCAATACATATAATTCTGGAAGGAGAAATAATGCAAATTCTGGGTGGAATGGCCAACACCAAGCCCGACCCAATTCCCTGCAGAATTATCAACAACCACTCAACCAATAGGCCGCACCTCGACAATTGAGTATGGAAGAGCAGCTTGCTCGTTTTATTGAAATCCCTACCCAGAATCAGCAAAACACCCAAGCCTCAATCAAGAACTTGGAGCAACAAGTCAGTAAATTGGCCCAAGAAATTTCCGAAAGAGATGAAGGGGTTTTTCCTAGTTTTTGTACAAATAGCAACATAAAAATTACGCAACTATATGCACATCTTAACTTGCAAGTGCACAAGATAAGACAAATAGTATAGAAAGCAAATACGAGATCATTCCCACGAGGACTGGATTAATATGTGTTTAAAATTGATTTTAAGATGATTTTGAAAACTGAAAATTTAGAAACAAAATATTAAAAAAAAACAGTGCTTGATTAAAAATAGAATTTGATTGAGGTTAAAACAATGAGAAAACAAGTTAGGGATTCGATGTTCACCGCTAATCTTCTTCCTTAAGCAAACGACATGCACAATGCTACAAAACAGATTTTAGATGCTCATGTTTGTCAACCTAAAGGCATGATATCTACTCTTTAAATTATTGATTTCCCTAAGCAACAAATTAGGCATGCGTATCTACGCTAACTCTTTTCATTCTTAAAGTATTTAGCATGGTATCTACTAAGTTGCACTTTAAGAACGCATAACACAATGGAAATCGACAAACACACAACTCTTAGAACATGGTATCTATTCTAGTTATTCATGATGATTAATTTCAAGAACTTATAACTAGTTCTTTTGTTACTCTCATAGGCACAAGATTCGGTCATCTAAATTTACTTATGTCACAAACTCAATACACAACATGCATATGGTGATCAAGCATAGCATAACGTATGTAAAGAGTAAAATATAATCTGAAATTAATCAATGAAGCATCACAAAAGTAATTTGCAGCAAAGGCATATCAAAATCCTTAAAGAAACATGATTAGGGCTCCAATCAAGCCCTAACTAAAGTACTTAGTTAGCCATAAATTAAATAGACATCAAGAACATAAAAAAAAAACATAAAATAAAAAGAGGAAGAAGATAGCTCTTGGATGATGTGTTGGTCAGCTAGAGTGATTGGATGACACTTTGACGTGCCTCCTTGCTTCCTAAGGCTTTTAGACCTTGGAACCTTGAAGGATGGAGCAGAATGGGATGGTGTGGCTGAGTCCTTGTGTGAGAGCCCCAAACGTTTTCTGCAGTTTTTTTAGAGAGAAAAAGGGCTGTTTCCAAGAATGAGATAGAGAGAGACGTTTTTCACTTTTTGTGTGGGAGAATGACTCTTTGCTGGCTTCCTTTTTGTCTTCACTCACGTTTTTTCCTTGTGCCATGTATGTGTCTGCCCCTTTGCTGTCTAGAATTGATGTGGGTGTTAATTTCCTTAATGAGGGAGAGAGACGTTACTGTTTGCATTCTCTACTCAATCAATCCTCACGTTGTGGCTGCTCCTCTCCCTTTATTATTTTTTTATCTTCCTTTTTCTGATTATAACGTTTCCTCCCGTAACCTTAATAAACTAGGCCTATAGTCGTCCAAGCTTGATAAGGATTAGAAAACTTGAAATAGAAGGAATGCTGAATTCCAGCTCAGCCTGACCTTTCTGTACAAAAACAGCCATAACTCATTCTAGAAAACTCCAATTCACAAACCGTAAAACGCTCTAGAAACTAGACTTCCGTATCTTTCCAACGATATATGGCCATCAGCTAGTTCTCCTGGAGCAGGTGCAGTTAATTTCAAGAAGTTGACACATCTGCTGAAGTCTGTTTCAAAGTTTCCTCCTTAGATTTCCAAAACAGCACTCATTAACTCCTTTTGTAACTTTGCTTCCAAAAATCCTACAAAACATGAAAACAAGCTAAGTATTAAGAAAACATACGAAACATGCTAAGAAAAGCATAAGAAAACAAGATAAAACGTCGCATAAATATGCTCCTATCACTAGTCAACCTATACCCAACCCAAAAGGGGCCGAGCATTGCAAGATGGTAAGAACCTTACAAGGAGGTAAGAGTTATGACAATCAGGAAGTAGCAAAGTCAACCCAGTCAGAAACAACTCCTGCCGAGCCCAATATTGAACGTGAACCTCAGGTAGAATTATTTACCCCACAAGTTCAGTTTGCTCCTTCTACCGCCCCGGACTACACCCGCTACTGCCTTTCCCACAAAGGCATCAGCGCCGCTCAAACAAGGACCAGAAAACCATTGACTTTATGCAGACATTAGCCAAGGTCCATATGAACCTACCTCTATTGGATGCTATAAAGCACATCCCTTCCTATGCAAAATTTTTAAAGGAAATCTGCGCCAATAAGAAGAAAATTTCAGAGCTGGAAAAAGTGGTTTTGATAGAACAATGTAGTGCAGCCCTCCTACACAAATTGCCACCAAAGAAGAAAGACCCTGGAAGCTTTACTATTTCTTGCACTATTGGGAATTCCGAATTTCGGCATTCTTTAATAGATCTAGGGTCAAGCCTCAACCTTATGCCCTACTCAGTATTTCAGAGGTTAGGAGCAGGAAGGCTCAGTCCTACACCTATGATTCTCCAGTTGGCTGACCGATCTCTTACATATCCCAAGGGCATCATTGAAGATCTCATCATCAAGGTGGATAAATTTTATCTACCTATTGACTTTGTGGTACTCGACATGGTGGAGGACAAAGAGACACCACTAATCCTTGGCCGATCCTTCATGGACACAGCCCGTACACTAATCGACGTAGAAGCTAGAACTCTCACATTCCGTGTTCAAGACCAAACAGTGGTCTTAAACTTGTTCGACATGGCCAAAAGACCCGCTGAAATTTCAGAATACTCACGAATTGAGTTATTGGAGGAGGTGAACTGCATGGAACAACGACAATTGCTCTATGACGACCCTATAGAGGCAGCCCTCATTGACGCCACCCTTAGCCAAATTGAAGACGATATTGCTGAAGTAATAGCAGCACTAGCTAGCAACTGGCCACCATATCCACGGTGGCGACCTCAGATTGAAGCCCTTGGGCCACCAAAGACGCCACAGAAACCTTCTATTGAGAAGGCCCCTCAGTTGGAAAAGAAACCCCTTCCAGCCCATCTCAAATATGCGCACCTTGGTAATCAAGGAACTCTGCCCGTGATCATTACAGCAGACCTCACCAGACTAGAGGAAGACAAGGTACTCCGAATCCTACAAAAATACAAGGAAACTATTGGGTGGACTATAGCAGACATCAAAGGCCTTAGTCCTTCAATCTGCATGCATCGGATCCTGTTGGAAGACGACAACAAGCCCACAGTTGACGCTCAAAGGCGATTGAACCCAATCATGAAGGATGTTGTTTGGAATGAGGTCCTAAAACTCCTAGATGCTGGCATTATCTACCCAATTTCGGACAGCCCATGGATAAGCCCAACACAAGATGTTCCTAAGAAATCCGGAATTACTGTTATTACAAATAACAAAGGGGAACAAGTACGTACAAGAATGACTACGTGGTGGAGGGTTTGTATTGATTATCGCAAGCTGAATTCAGCCACACGAAAGGACCACTTTCCACTCCCATTCATTGATCAAATGGTGGAGCGATTCGCAGGTAAGGCTTTCTATTGTTTTTTAGATGGCTATTCAGGGTATAATCAGATTCCTATTGCACCTGAAGATCAAGACAAAACTACATTCACTTGCCCATTCGGCACTTTTGCCTATCGACGTATGCCATTTGGATTGTGTAAAGCACCTGCCACTTTTCAGCGATGCATGAGAAGCAAATTCTCAGACATGGTGGAGCGCATAATTGAAGTATTTATGGATGACTTCTACGTATATGGAGATTCCTTTGACCACTGTTTGGACAATTTAGCCACAGTTTTGGAACGATGCCGAGATACTCATTTGGTATTAAACTAGGAGAAGTGCCAATTTATGGTGAAGCAAAGTATCATGATAGGGCACCTAATTTCAGACCGTGGAATTGAAATGGACAAAGCAAAAATTGACGTCATTAGCAACCTGCCACCACCCACATCAGTCAAGGATATCCGATCCTTCCTTGGCCATGCTGGGTTTCGAAGAAGATTTATCAAGGATTTTTCTAAGGTTAGTCAACCCCTGTGCAATTTATTGGCCAAGGACTCAGAATTCATATTCGATGACAAGTGCCTCGAATCATTCACGACTCTGAAGACTCTTTTAACCACGGCCCCGATTATCAGAGCACCTGATTGGAACCTACCATTTGAAGTCGTGTGTGATACATCAGATTATGCAGTTGGAGCTTTTCTAGGACAGCGACAAGACAGGCTACCTAGAGTGATATACTATGCTAGCCGAACCTTAAACGAGGCACAACTCAATTATTCAAAAACAGAAAAGGAGTTCTTAGCAGTGATTTTTGCATTGGAAAAGTTCCGATCATACCTGATTGGAGCTAAGGTAATTATCTTCACTGACCATGCAGCGTTGAAATACCTTTTTGCCAAGAAGGATTCAAAACCTAGACTCATACGATGGATTCTCCTGCTACAAGAATTTGACATAGAAATTCGTGACAAAAAGGGGACTGAGAATGTGGTGGCTGACCACCTATCTCGGCTGGTGAACACCACTCCAGCAGAGTCTGAATCATTGCCACTCCAAGAAACGTTTCCTGACGAGCAGCTCTTCGCTCTTATGCAGCACACTCCATGGTATGCAGATATTGTGAATTTTCTGGTTAGTGGAAAACTTCCCATTGATATTACATCCCAACATCGTAAGAAGTTTCTATCCACTTTCAAATATTATTTTTGGGATGAACCCTACTTATTCAAGACCAACTTATTCGAAGGTGTGTGCCTAGTGAAGAGCAAGAAAGTGTCCTTCAATTTGCGCATCACTCTGCGTGCGGAGGCCATTTCGGTCCTAAATGAACCATGGCCAAGATTTTACAAAGTGGTTTCTATTGGCCATCTTTGTTCAAAGATGCTTACACATGGTGTCAAGCATGCGATCGTTGCTAGCGTGTTGGAAATCACCCCAAACGCAATGAGATGCCCCAACAGAGCATTTTGGTTGTTGAAATTTTCGACGTTTGGGGCATTGACTTTATGGGTCCTTTTCCCTCATCTCATGGAAATCTCTATATCCTAGTGGCTGTGGACTATGTGTCTAAATGGGTGGAAGCTGTTGCCAGTCCAACCAATCAAGGATCGGTGGTTCTCAAATTCCTACAAGGTACGATTTTTCTGAGATTTGGAGTCCCCAGAGCAATCATTAGTGATGGAGGCAAGCACTTCTTGAAAAAGCCTTTTGCCTCATTTCTTGCAAAATATGGCATCACTCATAGGCTAGCAACCTCATACCATCCCTAAACATCTAGGCAAATTGAAGTTTCTAATCGCGAACTTAAGCGAATTCTAGAGAAGTCCGTGTCTTCTACACGGAAGGATTGGAGTACAAAGCTAAACGATACACTATGGGCATATCGCACAGTTTATAAGACGCCTATTGGGATGTCACCATTTCGGCTGGTTTATGGCAAAGCATGCCATTTACCCATGGAGTTAGAACACAAAGCATCCTGGGCAGTAAAGCAACTCAATCTTGCCTATGATGACGCATGAGAGCAGCGTAAACTGGAACTTAGTGAGTTGCAAGAAATTCTTAATGATGCTTACGAAAATGCGAAGATTTATAAAGAAAAGACCAAGCTTTTTCATGATCGACAAATTCTAAGAAAGGAATTTCATCCAAGGCAGAAGGTACTCCTATTTAACTCCAGACTCAGACTTTTTCCAGGGAAGCTTAAGTCCCGTTCGTATGGACCATTTGAAGTCGTCCAAATACATCCACATGGAGCAGTGGACATAAAGAATGTCCAAATCGGAAATGAATTCACAGTTAATGGACATCGTCTGAAGCCTTATTTGGAGTCACCCTACGACCTAGCTAAGGATGTCGTGACTCTACAAACTCCTACTCAGTAATCCTAGCGGCCCTACGTCAAGCTCTAGACGTTAACTAAAGCGCTTAATGGGAGCCAACCCACCTATATCCTTTTCGATAGTGTATTTGTTTTTGTTTTACCTTTCTTTTCTACCCTTTACTTAACTAACATGCAAAGACCGTTTTCTGTTGTTACCTTGCACTACGTGTGATTGCAGGCATACATGGTTGATTTGATTGGCGCGCCCTATCCACTAGCAGTCGGGTATAATAATAAATAAATAAAATTTAGAACTGCTCCAGAATCTAAATACCAAGGACGGAGGAGTCATACCTGGGCTGATGACGATCGTGATCCTAGGTATATTATTACAACACTTTTACATCAAACACATTGAATAACCTAGGAGTCTACAACCTAATCTAAGTTTGGGGGTTGGGCCTCCACACATACCCGCCAGGGTCAGTATTTCTATCTAAAAAAAAAAAAAATGCCAGGGTCTTTCTTCTTTGGTGGCAATTTGTGTAGGAGGGCTGCACTACACTGTTCTGTCCCAGCTCTGAAATTTTATTCTTATTGGCGCAGATTTCCTTTAAATTTTTTGCATAGGAAGGGATGTGCTTTATAGTATCCAATAGAGGTAGGTTGATATGGACCTTGGCTAATGTCTGCATAAAGTCAATGGTTTGCTGGTCCTTGGTTGAGCTGTGCTGCTGCCTTTGTGGGAAAGGCAGTGGCGGGGTGTAGTCCGAGGCGGTAAAAGGAGCAAATTGAACTTCTGGGGTAAATAATTCTACCTGAGGTTCAGGTTCAATATTGGGCTCGGCAGGAATTTTTTCTGACTGGGTTGACTTTGCAGCTTCCCGATTGTCATAACTCTTACCTCCTCGTAAGGTTCTTACCATCTTGCAATGCTCGGCCCCTCTTGGGTTGGGTATAGGTTGACTAGGAAAAACCCATTTTTTCGGAAATTTCTTGGGCCAATTGACTGACTTGTTGCTCCAAGTTCTTGATTGATACTTGGGTGTTTTGCTGATTCTGGGTAGAGATTTCAATAAAACGAGCAAGCTACTCTTCCATACTCAATTGTCGAGGTGCGGCATGTCGGTTGAGTGGCTGTTTATAATTCTGCCGGTAATTGGGCCGGGCTTGGTGTTGGCCATTCCACCCATAATTTGCATTATTTCTCCATCCAGAATTATATGTATTGGGGTAGGCATCGTTACGGGGTCTTGGGAAGGAATTCATGGCATTGACATGTTCTTGGATAAGATCAGGATACCCATCCTTCTGAGGACATTGGAGAACGTTATGAGTAGGGTCCTCACATATGGTGCACACCTGTGTTGCTTTTGGAGCGGCAATGGTAAGCATCAAACTGTTGATCTTCTTTTCCAATTGGTTGATTTATGCCGCAATATGGGGTGTACCATGGCCTTGCGCTACATCATAGACGTGTCCCCTCATATGAGTGCTATCATCCGTCCATTGTTGTGATTTGTTAGCCATTAGTTCAAAGATCTCAAATGCTTCGCAGGCAGTTTTGGATATGAAGGAACCACCTGCTGATGCGTTGACATAACCTTTGGTGATCTGGTTGAGTCCATCATAAAAGATGTTCATCTGCATGTCATTGTACCGCTCCCAAGTATCATGAAATGACTCGTGAGATTTCTGGGCAAAGGACAATATTTGTTTCTTCAAAGCTAGAGTCTTGGATTATGGGTAAAATTTGTTTAGAAACCTTGTCTGTAATTATTCCCACGTTGTAATGCTTCCCGGATGTAATGAATGTAGCCAAGCCCGAGCTTTATCCTTCAATGTGTAAGGAAAAAGCCTTAACTTAATTGCTTCGTTGGAAATTCCATGAACAATGATGTTGTCACATCCTAACAAGAACTAAGATAAATGCATGTTCGGATCATTGTTTGGGAGTCCATGAAAAGTGGGTAGAAGCTCAAGCATATGGTGCCTGATCTCAAAAGTGACTCCGTCCTGGACCTCGGGGTACACGATACATTGTGGGGTTCCATTCCCACGTGCTGCAAGGCTTTTACTAAGCGGTGTGCCGACTTCGGGTATTGTTAATGCCATTGGTGCGGACAGTTTGCTATCTATTCTGATGACTAGATCCGCAAGGAAAGTGCCTTGGAGCGTGAACCGTGCGTTAATTGCTTGTAATTGTCTTCTTCTTGCTGTTCTTTCGGGTTCTGGGTCGAATTGTGCTAGAATCGGGTTCGTAGATCGTGTAGCTATAACCATGCACAATTAGATATTCCAGCAAGAATAGAGACCTGTGCTTAAATGTTGAATTGGAAAAGTAGAGGAAAAAAAAAATCCGTCAACAATAAGGCCCATTTCGGAGCGTGAGTTTACCTACCAGCCCAACCAAGCACATGAGCTGCATCCAGGCCCTAGTCAAGAAGCCGAAGTCGTCCAAGCCCACTCAGGCAACGGTCACGTAGGTACCCAACCTGGCCCTCCTCCGCCTTACTACTGGGCTCGGCCCCAACTTGGGCCCCCAAGTTCGGAGCAGCTCCACACTAGCCGGGCAGCCCACGATACATCCCCGCTTTTCTAGACCCGGACCCACAAGACTATCGGCCCAATACCAACTGAGCCCCTACCCACGGTCAACTTTGGCCCTACTCTTAGGCCTGTGATCAAATCAAGCCCAATTTCGAGGAACTTAACCTAGAATGGACTAGGCCTACGGTGGCTTCCCCCCTTAACCTTAGCCTCCGATGGACTCTTTACTCGTGGGCCCAAGCCCAATTGACGGTACTAGCCCAAAGCATGCAGCCTGGTCCTCCCTACCCTTACTCATGAGCCCATCCGACCCCCTTTCCGAGCCAGGTACCCCTAGCCATATGCCCCAGGTGTTCTCATCCATTGGAGTGGGCTCACGACTGCACTTTGTCCCAATACGGTCACGGCCCAGAAGCTTACTAGTGGGCCTATCGTTCAGCATACTTTCAGCCTCCATCCCACAACCGCACCTGCTCAAGGCACGGTGGCACGGACCCCCGATCTCCGGTCAGAACCTGCACAACCACCATCACCGCCATCGCCTCTGACGGCCGGTGATGGCCCACAAGGACACATCACAGGGCAGTTACATTGTTCCCTCACCAACAACCATACACAGAATCCAGAGCATTATAGAATTCCAAACGAACAAATCCACAAACATATGCTTGACAGGTTTACAGAAATGAAGTCGGTTATCTTTCAAGGGTCACTTCTCTGTTTCACCAGCTCCCTCAAGTTCTCTCTTCCATCCCACTTTCATTTCTCCCACCTGCATTCCAGCAACCGAATATACATCCAACCCTTATGAGCAGTGAACACAAAAAAATAACAAACCAAACCCAAAATAAATAAATAAAACAAAAATGGCCAAAGCACCCCGATCGGACCACGCATAGGGGCCTTACCTCGTGACCATTGCTGATCGCTGATGCTGGTTCCCCCTCTGCCGCTGGAGCAGCGTGGCAATGATCGGTTACACGACCGTCCTCGCTTACGCTGTCCTAGGCTCCGACGGGTGATCGGGTTCCGAGCATATGACAACATTTCTCTCGAACGATGGATGGATACCGGCGTTGTGGAGGTTCGTGGTGGGTCTCGCCTTCACGATGATGGCGTATCTTCGCTAGGGACGGCCGGAGAAATAGATTGGCGTGAGGCGTAGGTGGGTGTTTTCGGAAATTTTGGGAGAATTCTCTCCAACCTTCGCGCACAGGGACGACTAGGGTGAGAAATGGAACCCTAATGCTGAAGATAAGGTTTTTATAACTGCGACAAAACGGTGGCGTTTTAGACCACCATCAAATGCGACGACGCCATTTTGTCTACAACAATGTGTCGACGCCGTTTTCTTGGCTGCTCCTGCATGCTGTCGTTTTAAGAGCAGGGGGCACAGCTCAGGTCTATGGTTCGAACCCAGGTGCTATTCTTTCTTTCTATTTTATTTTCCTTTTATTTTTGTGTTAATTCTTTAAGTTGTTTTGTTTTTCTTTCTTCTTTTCTTTCATATTTCTTTGTCTTTTCTTCTTTTGCACCCTGAGGACATGTTGCATGATAAGTTTGGGGGTAGGAGCTATCATTTTGTTTTTGTCTATTTTATTAACAATTTTTAGAAAAATACAAAAAGATTTTCTTTAAGATTTAATTTGATTTTTCCTTCCTAATTTATTTTTAATACACCCGATTTGCTATAATTGAAATTTGAAAATTCATAGGTGAGATTAAATGTTAGAGCATGACCACCAAGAACATAAAGTTGATTTTTGCACACAATTCTTACCATATTCAATTTTGCACATGCACATCAACTTATTTGTGGGAATTAAATTTGTTTCAAGCATGCTAATTTTCTTACCCTAAGATTGTGGGTCATTTAATTTGTTACCATCCAAGGTTCGAAAAAGTGAAAGCCATAAATAAATCGGAGGTGAGTCCGAGCCCTAAAACAGGGTGTGCATTTATCCATCAATAACATACTAGCCTTTCCAATTCGAGTAAATAAATCCTTTGGGACCTTTGTTGTCTGGTGCCCTTAAGTCATCTGATTTGGGATTCATCGATCTAAAGCTCATTACATGGGTTGGATAGAAAGCTTACATAATGTTAAATAAAATCCCATCATTTGTTGTAAACTAACAAAATAAAATAAATAAATAATAAAAATAAATAAATAAAAAGAAAAAAAAGAAAAAAATTTCAGGCAAGAATGCTTTGGATGGTAATAGGTTAAGTGATTTCACAGTTGGTGGGTACATATTTAATGCAAGTGAGGGACAGGTTTAACGGTTACAATTTTGTTGAGATTCACATTACACAAATATGGTTTATGGATTGCTCACCAGAATCTGGTAATCTTCTATTTCGAAAGGGTGGATTTGCTCTCTCTTTTAGCCTTGCTTATGACTTGAGAATTTTTATTTTGCTTTGATGAGTGCTACTTTATATTCAATGGAAGGAAGGTTAAATTAAGTTTTTTTTAAAAGGCGTGTAGTGCTTGCTCAGTACTATTGAGTTCCCTGCGAAAGTGGCATTTTATTTTTTTTATTTTTATTTTCTTAGTTTTGTTTTATTTACTTGAGGACAAGTAAAAATTCAAGTTTGGGGGTATTTGATGAGCCAAAAATATACTTGTATTTCCCATATATTTAATTAGTTATTATTATTATTTTGAGAGGAATTGATACTCGAATTAAATTGACATTTATTCTAGAATGAGTATATGGAGCAAAAGAAGGAAGTATATTAAGGAATCCTAGACCACAAAGGAGACGTTTTAACTTTATGGCTATAGCAATGGACTCCCAATTCAAGTAGGAGAAGACATGTGATTGCCAAAATTCTGTTCAAAATAAATAGGGATTAGATTTTCTTATTATTTTATTTTACGCCTTTTCAAATTAGGATTAGGAATCTATCCTTATAGATACCCAAGTTTGGCCTAGGTTTAAGAGAGGAGATTCATATTATAATTCCTCCATCTAGTGCACGGCAAGCTGGGATTTTTGGCTCACCATTGTTCTACAAAATTGTTTGTTCTCTTAACTTTAATTTTAATGGAATTATTTCTATTTATTATGAGCATGAGTGCCTAAATTTCTCACTAGGGTTAGACGTAAGCCTTAACATGAATATGTGATTTATCTTCTTCCTATGTTGTCGTATATGCATGCTTTGAATTTTTAATCACTGTTTAAAACTATATTTATTTCTTAATGCTTGATCACCCTTAGGATATTTAGACAAGTAATTTGATGCAATTTTATAGGAATGCCCAACTAAAAATTGGGATTAGCTTTTTGTGATTGAGGATTGTAACTAGGTTAAATGCCATAGCTTAGAGATTGCATGGTTATCACAGATTTTCATGAACTTAATGAATCTTGCATGTAGAATTAGATCTAAATGCCATAGACAAGTCGCATGTTAGGTATATGTTTTCACTTGAATGCCCACGAGGAAAATATGCTTTCGGAAAATCTAACCTTCAAAGTTGCATGTATTGATTCATAAATTCTTTTCTAAGTCACATATGATTGTTAATGGTGAAGGTTGAACCCTAGTACTTGTTTAATTTATTTTAATTCAGTTACCGAAATTCTTGCAATTTACTTTATTATTAATTAAGAGTGAATTCTAAAATAAGAAATATCCATATCAGTCCTAGAGGAAATCGACCCTACTTTCAGTGCTATACTACAACAGCCCCTGTACTATTGCAGGTATTATTTGTGTGATTTTAACCCTTGTTTTGCAGGTGGGAAAATCCTATCAGGCATCTTCGCTGCTACTCCCACCCTGCACTCACGTCCATGGCTCTTTCGGAGCTGCCGCCCCCTTTTCTCATTTCGACTCTGCAACAATCTTCTCTTTCTCGGCCGATATAAGCTACATGACTCCTCATGTGGCAAAATGACTTAAATACCCAGCCAATCACTGCCACATAGATGCCACATATGCACACTTCACGGAGTTAAAAATGGAGTCAGTTAGTTGGTCAGACGTTTTTGACGTTGCTACTGTTCTTGGTGCATTTTGAGGCAAATTTCAGTTCCGGGTCCAAACTGAGAATCGTTGTCCTGTTCTGGGTGCAAATGAAGTAATAAGACTATTATTAAATACAACTTCACTCTGCTTCTGCCTTCGCAATTTGCACTTTGTTCTTCTCCTTCTCCTTCTTCTCCTTCTTCCTTCTTCTTACTGGTTACTGTTACATCCACACAGACACAGAGAGAGTGATAGAGAAATGGGCAGCAAAAGAAAAACAACGGCAAGGGTTTCAATGCCGGTGGGGTTCAGATTTCATCCCACTGAAGAGGAGCTGCTGAGCCACTACCTAAAAAAGAACCACCACCTCCATTTCAAAGCTAACCACATCATCCTTGAAATCGATATCTACAACTACGACCCTTCGGATTTACCAGGTATTTAAACAATCCCTTTTTTTCTTGTTGATTCCCAAAAAGAAAATAAAAATTCAATCTTGCAACTTCTGTTCTTAGTACTTGAAGACATGAATTCAGCTGGTTTCAAATTTCAATTTCGTGTTTTGGTTTTGTTCTGTGTGGAATTTGCAGTCTGTTGGTCGCCAAGCGAGACTGTGACGATGAGTGTTTCTTCTTTATCCCACAAGATTACAAGTACAACAATAGCACCCGGTCCTAACGGACCACGCCAAAGGCTACGGGAAAATCACCGGCTAGGGGAGCGACATCAAGGCTCGCCGCTCCATAGCCGTCAATGGCAGAAAGAGGACCCTCACTTTCTATACAGGTTATGCTCCGAATTCGAAAAAGACCAACTCAGTTATGCATGAGTATCATCTCAATGATACTCAACCCAACTTGGCCCAGGTAATTGATTATGTTTCAATTTGGTCTTGATTTTGGAGCACATAATTTGGTTCAATTTTCCATTTTGACATGTCCTCTCCAATTTGTGCAGAGGAATTTCGTTCTCTATCGAGTGAAGAAAAATTATGATAAGAAGAGTGCTTCAATTCGTGATGAAGGTGAGCCCAGCAGCTGCAATGAGTCTAATTGTGCAGACCAAGTTGCAGCAGTTGTGACTCCAGAGGTAAGAATGAGCATAATTTTTTTGTCATTGGAACATTTTTCTTATGAGAGACAATAAGTTTTATGGTCAATTAATTTGGGGCTATTTTGTGGAATTCAGTCGCAGGATTACAGCTCTACCACACTCCCGTCACCAACCAACATAGAGCTGGAAGATGTTCTGCAAGCCAATGGCATTAATGATGATTGTTACAGTATGCAATCACCAATTGGAGATAACAACCATTCTGTTACTGATAACAATGATATTTCAACCTGTGATGAAGGTGAACATCCTTCCTTGGTCATGTCTGATGATATGATTCAAGAGGTGAGAATGTTTCCTTTCCAATATGAAATTAATATGTAGTACAAAATTAGGTCAGAACTTGACATCACCCTTGTTTGTGATTTTTAATCCAGCCATGTGCTCGGCCAGAAAAAAGTATGGAGTTGCATATTGATGTCTCTAATGAAGAATACCAGAAATCTCATGAAAATGAATCTTGTAGCTACATTGCATCTGATTTTGAAAATCAAGCTGCGACTAATATGATAGTAGGAGAGAATTAAAAATCCTTTTTGGAACATTTCAAATAGGAACTTGATTATTTGGATTTTGGAGCTCAATTAGTATGTCAAAAACTTAATGCATATTTGTTTGTGATCTTAATTCCCGCAGCCGTCTGTTCATCCACTGACATACAGTGAATTCATAAGAGTTGTTAATGCAGATCCCTGTAATGATGACTGGAGTAAGTGGCAGTCTACAATTCGTGATAATTATTCTGATCTTACACATAAAAATAATACTGCAAGCAATGATTTCAACGAACAAGTTAGCATCGCTGCTTCTACGTATGAAAATAAAGATACATACAAAAGTAATTATGAGGTGAGAATGAGCATATGCTGTCTCAACATTTTCAATATGAACTTGTCATATCATGGATACATCCAAACTTAATTGCTTGCTTGTTTGTTTATGGTTCTTAATCCTGGTATATCCTCGACAAGAAGAAAGTCTGGCATTAATCTTTTGTTCATTTGAGGAACATGATTACACACTGCCACCACTAATGAGCTCGAAAGAGGGAGATTTTATGCATTCCAATAAATACATTGGATGCAATGAGTTTCAATCTCCTATGCGGGGTTATTGACTCTTTTCCCAGAGTTCATGAATAAAGTTATTTTCAACTAGGAATTGATCTATTATCCATTAGATCAAGTTCCCCATGGAAAGATATTTCAACCAAGTCGTAGTTCCAACCTTATACCGGAGCTTCTGCTAGATGACTGCTAGAGTCTCGGTTGTTGGTATTAGTATTAAAATGACTATGAAAATGTATGATTATATACAGTAAAAGGCCTTTTAAGCTATCAAGTACAAAAAAGTTGTACCTTTGTAAATGTTTTTTGTGTGAACCTTCTAATGTTTGAATGGAATTTTGGGTATTATTCTCGCTTCAACGTACACCTACTTGCTATAGATCGTCTCTGTTTCACCAAACAAACCAAAGCAAATATTTACTCAATCACCCTATTTCTCGCCTTCCCAATGAGAAACTTGATCGGATTCATCAGCTGAGAGGTTAAGAAGAAGAAGTGAATTTAAGAAGAAGAGGAAGAAGCAAGAGTGCAGAAGCAGTGAGAGGGATGAAGAGTCAGTTTGTGTAACTTACAGATTTTCTGCATTTTCATTACTGTTTCAATTACATAATACATCTATTTATACATAGTAGAGCTTAACAAACTAACTACCTAACAACTTTCAGTTGTATCTATAGCTGTGAACTACACACATCTGTAGTTCTAACAAACTAACTGTCTAACTAACCTAACTAACCTAACAGCTGTATACTAACCAGCTCTATATTACGTATTGCTAACACCCTCCCTCAATCGGATGCGAGGAAGGCGAAGCAGAAGATTGTTGCGAAAGAACTCAAATTGTGGCGCATGAAGACCATGTGTCATGACATCGGCCAGTTGATTAGTGGAGGATACATGAGCCAAGCGAAGGCTTTTGTTTTGGACACGTTCACGGATAAAGTGAGCGTCAATCTCCACATGTTTCGTGCGACCATGGAAGATAGGATTGTGTGCCATTTGAATGGCAGAGATACTGTCACACCAGTTCAAAGGAACTCGAGAAGGAGTGAGACGTAAATCAGCAAGCAGATAAGAGATCCAAAGCAGTTCACAAGCTGTATTTGCAAGTGAGCGATATTCAGCTTCTGCAGAAGAACGGGATACAGTAGCCTGCTTCTTTGCCCCCCAAGAAATGGGATTAAGACCAAGGAAAACAATGTGGCCAGAAGTGGAGCGGCGAGTGTTGGGATCACCACCCCAATCTGCATCAGAAAAGGCCTGTAAATGTAAGGGACCAGAGACATAGTGAAGGCCATAATCAAGGGTGCCGCTGATGTAACGAAGGATACGTTTCACAGCCACCATGTGCACATCAGTGGGGGCGTGCATGAACTGACACACCGTGTTAACAGAGAAGGCAATATCAGGCCGGGTAAAGGTTAGGTACTGAAGCGCACCAACCATACTGCAATACAATGTGGGATCAGTCAACAGAATGCCATCATTGATGAGAAGCTTTGTATCCGGGACCAAAGGAGTGGAAACAGAACTGCATGTAGACATACCAACTTTGGCCAAGAGATCAGTAGCATATTTACGTTCTGAGACGAAGATACCTGTAGTGGAGTAAGAGATCTGCAAACCAAGGAAGAAGGATAAGGGACCCAAATCTTTCATGTCAAACTCTCTACCAAGGGCCGTAATTAAGCCAGCCACTGCCAAGGCATCAGTACCAGTGATAATAATGTCATCGACATAGAGCAAGACAATCAACAAGTCGGAACCCTTATGAGATATAAACAAGGCGGAATCAGAGGATGACTGAAGGAACCCTAACTGGAGCATGTGAGTGGTGAAGCGAGCATTCCAAGCACGAGGAGCCTGCTTCAAGCCATACAAGGACTTAACAAGCTTGCAGACATGGTCGGGATGAGTAGAGTCAACAAAGCCAGGAGGCTGATCCATATAGACATCCTCATCCAATAACCCATGCAGAAAAGCATTCTTCACATCGAGTTGGCGCAGGGGCCAATGAAACTGAGCTGCAAGGGCTAACACAAGCCGAACTGTGGTATGCTTAACCACTGGACTGAAAGTTTCCTCATAGTCAATACCAACTTCTTGAAGATATCCTTTGGCGACAAGCCTTGCCTTGTGGCGAGCTATAGACCCATCAGCGTGTGTCTTGACTTTGAAGACCCATTTACAGCCAATCACACGGCGAGAAGGAGGCAAGGGAACCAGGGTCCATGTGTGTTGATGATGGAGAGCAGCAATTTCATCAATCATAGCATGATGCCACTCAGGGACCTGTAAAGCCTGGTGGTAGGAAACGGGCTCAATGAGAGAGCTAATGGCAGGAACAGTAGCGTGCAATGCAAGAAAACCTTTCCTGCTGGGTTTGACTATACCACACTTTGAACGAGTAAGCATAGGATGTGTCGAAGTAGACGAAGAGGAATGGGCTGGAAGAGCAGGATATGAAAGATCAACCACCAGATCAATAGGAGCGGCATGAGAACTTGGTTGAGCTAGAGTAACAGGAGTTCCAACAGAGTCTGCGTGTAAATTTGGGACGGCAGATGCGGCTGGAACAGTAGCCTGAGAATCAAGAGATGCCGAAGAGCCTGACTGCGAGGCTGGTGCCGTAGGGGAAGCTGATAAGGGAGAAGTTGAAGCCATACTAGGAAATAACCTGTTGGAAATAAACTGTGTACCAGAGAGAGGTGTACAACTAGGTGGAGTCACATTGCCAAAACAAGATGTAGTAACAACAGGAGGAGAAGTAGCACAAGACACTGGTGATGACACAGACTGAAAAGGAAATTGAGTTTCATCAAAAATGACATGTCGAGAGATGTACGTTCGTTTAGTGGGAATATGATAGCAAAGAAAACCTTTGTAATCTTGAGGGTAACCGATAAAGACACATTGTGTGGTGCGAGACTCAAGTTTATGTTTCACATAGGGTCTGAGATAGGGGTAACAAGCACAACCAAAGACTCGAAGAGAGACTAGAGAAGGATGATGAGACAGTAAGCAGAAGTAAGGGGATTGCATTTGTAAAACAGAAGATGGCATTCTATTAATAAGAAAATTGGCCGTTGAGCAAGCATGGAACCAAAAAGAGTGAGGTATAGAGGCAGCACTTAACAAGGTGATGGTGGTCTCAATGAGATGTCTATGCTTTCTCTCAGCAAGGCCATTCTGCTGAGGAGTATGAGGACACGATTTTTGATGTTGAATACCTTTAGAGGACAAGAAGTCACTCATGACCTTACCGATAAACTCACCCCCACCATCACTTTGGAGAACTTGAATAGACTTGCCAAAACAAGTAGAAACATAAGAATGAAATTTGATAAACACGGAACAAACATCAGATTTATTGAATAAAGGATAAATCCAAGAGTATCGGGTACAATCATCTATAAAAACAACATAATACCGATAACCAAGGGTAGATAGACATGGACTAGGACCCCATACATCAGAGTGAACTTTAGAGAATGGCAGAGATGCCTTATGACCAGAAAGGGGAAAAGGAAGTCTAGATATTTTCCCTTGAAGACAGAAACCACAAAGATGAGACGAAGAATTAGGCTGGGGTGATATCTGAGCCTGAGTTAGCATGGTATGTAGAACAGTGTTGGTGGGATGTCCAAGCCGATGGTGCCAAAGAGATGATTGTATCTGCTTTCCCAAGCAACCAACACCAACAGAACCAGGTAAAGGAAAGGAAGAGGAAACACGCATTGGAATAGGATAAAGACCAGCAACACTAGGAGTGTGATACAACACGTTACCCAGTTTGTCCTGGATGTGGAGAGATGATGCATCAAATATCATTTTACAATTATGATGCAAACAAAACTTATGCACAGAGAGAAGATTATGTACTAAGTGTGGAACATGGAAGACTTTGGACAATTCAAACTTATGAAGAGACAGAGGCAATGTGACAGATCCAACACTAGTTATGGGCAAAACATTGCCATTTCCAACAGAAATACCTGAGTTTGGTGAACAGGCCTTGGTTTGTTGTAACTGAGACTCATCAGACACCATATGGTGAGTAGCTCCTGAATCAGCCAGCCAAAAACTCGGGTCATTGAATTCATAACCAATCGTAGCCGAGTAAGCATGATGTTGCAAACGAGGCCCAGATATCCTACCAAGATGGCCCCTTTGAGAACATGCTAGGGCCTCATGACCAGGCAGCTTACAAACCTGGCAGGAAATAGTTGGCGGAGCACCAAGAATACCGGGAGCTGAATTAGTAGGTACATGAAACTGAGCACCCGAAGATCGAGTGTAACCATGTGGTGAAGATCCATCAGAACTGTTAGAAGATTTGGGAGGATAGGTGTTGTTGAAGCCTTCATAACCAGATTGCGTGTTGTTGAAGCCTTCATAACCAGATTGCTGAGGATAACTGTTGTTGTAGTTGTGATTATAGTGATAGTTTGGATTGTACCGATTTCCTCGATAGTTACTGCCTCTACCTCGATAGCCATTATTCCACTCTCTACCACGGTAGGAGTTCCTACCATACCAGTTGTGTTGATAGTTGTCTGGATAGGTATGCCTCCCATGCCACTATGAGAATTGTGAAGCATAAGGTTGTGGCGGTGGAGATTCAGTAGGCTCCTTGGTCGCAGCCATAGCAGTGAGAAGTGAGGTCTGAATCTGTTGTTGTGCTGTAATCTTGGAAAGATCTGCCTCCTCAGCCAAGAGAAGAGTGCGAAGTTCGGACAAAGAGACTGGTACTGGTCGTGCTCGGATGTGAGACTTGAAATAATGATAGTCTGTAGGCAAGCCGTTCAAGGTTATTAGAATTACATCCTTATCAGTGACAATGAGACCAGCACTGGCCAAGCGTTATCTTGCCGATCTGATTTTGCTCAAGAAGACCTCAATGGTGTCAAGTCCTTTCTGTATTGTTTGAAGATTAGTCTGTAACTGCATGAGGTTAGCTTCAGATAAGGAGGAGAATCTCTCTTGCAAGGTAAGCCAAGCAGCTCTAGATGACTCACAGGTCATGATCTCAGTGAATGCATCCTCAGAAATCGTTGCAATTAACAGATTTAGCAAGGCAACATCCATATCAAGCCATGTCTGATAAGATACATCAGAAGACAAAGGACTAGGACAAGATCCATCGAGATATCCAAACAAATGAAAACTTTTCAACAGTCTGTGAATTTTAACACTCCAGGAAATATAATTTGTATCATCAAGTTTGATAGACACAAAACCAGTAGCATGTTTGAGTAATTCTAGTGCATAAGTCATAGTGTAGGAGGAAGACAAGAAAGAGTCAAGGTCAAGAGTACTTATCTCTTTTACAAAACCGATAGGGCTTTTAGAGAATCAAAGGAAGATCAGAGGAAGCAGTGAGTTCAGAATCAAGATCGTTGATCGTTGATTTGCGTGGAGCACAAGGAACAGAAGAGAAGCAGTGAGCTCTATGGCAAAGAAGCAGGAATTCAGAAGTGACTGTGTGTTTCTATCGAACAACTGGTGTGTATAAACGAAGAGGAAGAGGTAGAAATGTAGCTGCGGAAAGCAACAGGATCTGTTGGTGTTAGCCATTTTTACAGCTTTGATACCATGATCGGATTCATCAGCTGAGAGGTTAAGAAGAAGAAGAGAATTTAAGAAGAAGAGGAAGAAGCAAGAGTGCAGAAGCAGTGAGAGGGATGAAGAGTCAGTTTGTGTAACTTACAGATTTTCTGCATTTTCTTTACTGTTTCAATTACATAATACATCTATTTATACATAGTAGAGCTCAACAAACTAACTACCTAACAACTTTCAGTTGTATCTATAGCTGTCAACTACACACAGCTGTAGTTCTAACAAACTAACTGTCTAACTAACCTAACTAACCTAACAGCTGTATACTAACCAGCTCTATATTACGTATTGCTAACAAAACTTTGAAGGACCAAATAATTTAGATTATATTATTAAGAAATATACTACAAGATTGAAAGATTGTAATTATTTATATGGGTACAATAAAATCACTAAATAAAGGATTTCCTTTGTAACCTCTATCAAGTGATTACTTACAAATCTCTCTAAACATGCACGGATCTAGGTGTTAGTTGGGTGAGCTCCATCCCACCCGAAATTTAAGAACAAAGAAAAGAAAAAACCTGGTATAGTAATCTCCATCCTACCCACTTATCTCATACCAATCGGAGTATTTATTTTTATTTTTCTTTAAAATTTCAAATATTTTTCATTTAGTGTTATTTATTTCTACAAATAATACAAGAGGTCTCAGGTTCGATTCTCATAAATGTCATAAATGGTGTCATAGGAAATATGAATAAGCAATACTTGTATCCACCTTATGGTAGATTTGCTCATTCCCCCATTCTTTATTATCAAAATTTTCATATGCATATGTAAATGAAACTATTGATACTTAAAACAACCATGTAAATATGATGTTTACTAGCCCATTTTTCAATTTTGGACATAGAAGCTGATTTTTGCATGAGTCACCATAGCCCCTTGATCCGGCTGGCAGACACTATTTTCTCAATGAGTGAATAAAAGCAAAGGGAGTTGGAGTCAAGAATTTAGAAACCATATTCTAAATTGAAGGAAAGAACACAAAAACAAAAGTCGAACACAAAACCAAAGTTTCGAGGGGTAGATTCTTCAAAGGCTTTGATTGGAAGTGGGTACGATCCACACTCATGACTCAACCCATTTCCATCACCATTAACAAAACTTGGTCTGCAAGCTCAAGACTTGGAGTCTTTGGGATCAAAATTATAGTCAAAACCACAGAGACGAGTGGGTTTGTGAATTATGAGTGAGTTTATAAATACCACTCCACTACTCTGCTGCTGCTTCTGAACCCAAAACATCCTAATCTTATTTTTACTTTTCCAAGCTCATTTGAAAGAGAGATGAACAACATAAGAACTGATAAACGAAAGCTGGCTTGGTTCAGATTCCAACCCGATGAGGGTGGTATGGTGAACATTTTGAAGCAGAAATTGGAGGGCAAGGACTCCGCAGCTTGCCAATTCTTCCCTGAAATCAAAATTCGCAACTACGAGCCTTGGGATTTGCCTGGTAACCTTTAATCCATTTCAGTTTTCTTCATTACCCATTTTCTCATTTTCAATGTATCGTTTTTATGTATGCACAATCTTGTTCTGGTTTTTTATAGAAGACACTTTCCTTTGGGTCCGACTGGTAACCTTTCATTTATGTTTCTTAGTTGTCAATATTCCGATGGTATGACTTTTTGTATTCATAATCTTGTTCTCTTGATCTGATTTTATGTGCTTGGATTTTCCTGGTAATCCAATAATGCATCTAACTTTTTGTTTGGGACGTTTGATTACCATATCAGTTTCCAATTTCTTGTTAAGTTGTTCATTGCTTTAAAGTCTTGAAATGGGTTGGTTTTTTATATATTGTTTTGTGTTTGCACTTTGCAGGGCTCTTGTTTCCTGACAATCCAGATACACCTAAGGCATGGTTCTGCTTCTGCCGGCCTGATTACGTGAACATTAGAAGTTCTAGCAGGATGAGGTGCACAGAGCAGGGATTCTGGAAAAGCACATGCACCGCAAAAGAAATCAAGTCTGAACAGCTTGACAACTCAGTCACCTTCGAGAAGAGGACCTTGACCTTCCGTAGAGGTCGTGGGCGTACTGCAGTGAGGACCAGGTGGTTCATGTATGAGTATGAGTTGATAAAAACTGGACCGGGTTCTAAGACCAATCAGAATACAGACTTCGTTCTCTGCCGCATCGAGAACAAGTCCGCTGATCATCAGGCTGATAATAAGAATCTGGTTGATTCCTCAATCGGTGATGAATTAGCAGATTCTGGTGCTACAAATCATATGATTCCAGAGGAAGAGCAACAGCCGGGATACCAAGAGCTAGAACATATGTCGCTAGGAAGTGGCAATCACGATGATGGTGAGCTTGGTGGCAGTGTTGCATCTGTTCAATTTGTAGATGATATGATTCAAGAGGTGAGAATGTACATGTTTTTCGAACATTTCTGAGGCGAACGTTATACATATAAAAACGCGCATCTGCCCAGCCATCTGCCCAGCCAGGAGATTATGTTTATCACAATGTCATTAATGATATTTCAACCTGTGATGATGATGAGAGTTTCTCTGATTTTGATTCTCCAGCTGGAAATAAATTGTTTGAAGAGGTAAGAATAATCGCGCATTTTCAATTTTTTATGAATTGCTTGTTCTTTTTTGAACATTTCTTATATGAATTTGCTAAAATGGGGCACAAAAAGCACATCGCATGTTAATGCTTGCTTGTTTTGATTCTTAATTTAACAGTTCTGCGCTGAGCTAGGAGGAGAAAATCCGGATTCACCTTTCCATCTTCCTCAGCCAACGCATCAACCACCTCTAAACCAACCACCACAACAGCATCAGCCACCACTGCCACATCAGGCACTACATCAACCACCACAACAGCATCAGCCACCACTGCTACATCAGTCACCTCACTCACAGGGCTACCACTCCTCCACACTGCAGTCGCCGTTACACGCAAAGCCAGGAAATGTTCCTTATGTCTCTGTTTGTGACTGGAGTATGCAGCAATCTCCCATTGGGGATAATAATTCTTATCCTGCACATAAGAATAAAATTTCAAGAAAAGATCACAATGAACCAGCTAGCGACATCGCTAATGGTGTTCAAGATCGAGCTACTGATCGAAGGATTTCGGAGGTGAAGCTCTTTGAAATATCTTTTTTATATAATCTTTTAGAATAAAGCACAAGAATTGCATCCAAACTTTAACACTTGCTTATTATAACTCTTCATATAGGTTTATAACCATTCAACCGATTAACGCAATGAACCAGTTAACAACACCGCTTATAATCAGCATAATGGAGCTACAGATGAAAGTATATCAGAGGTTAGAGAATTCACATGCTCTTTGAACTGTTTTTATATTTTCTTTATGAACTTAGTATGGAGAACAAGAAGTTCATCCGAAATAACCCTTGCTTTTTATGATTCTTAATTCAGGCTTATTTTCAGCCTGAAGATTTCTGGGATCTTTCTTTCTTCTATTTGATCGACAGGAATGCACACTAATGTCACCAATGACCGGAGAACTGGGAGATGTTGTGCATCGCCAATAAAATATATTGGCATGCAATGAGTTGTATCTCTAATCTGGAGATTATGACTCTTTTCCCTCTAAGTTCTCTGAAATTATTATTTTTGACGACTAGTAATTTTATCCTGTGATCAAACTACATACACTACTGTGAGTGACCCTGATCTACAAGAGTGACGGGGAAGAGTCTATGGTAGGGAAATTAGAGTACCAAGTGAAAAAAAAAACACCAAATTACTCAGATGACCAATAGGGTGGTCTGCATTAACTATTGAAGAAACACCACAACATAGTAAATGAAGCAAGATATTTTATTATAGGAGGCAACCATAGGAGCCTTTGAAACCATTAGAGGCCTTGGATGGGTAAGCACCACCGTTGGAAGGGTAAAACACCATCGTTTTCTTCTTTTCTGGCCTTGGAAGACTAAGAACCACCATTGTAAAGGGTAAAACACCTCCATTTTCTTCTTTTCTGGCCTTGGATGGCTAAGCATCACCATTAGAAGAGTAAAACACCCATGTTATCACTGCATTTCCAAGTTTTAGAAACTTCAAGCTTGTTAAGAACTTAGTAAATTTGTTAGTTGAAAGCAACACCGGCAAGGGCCAATGTTTGAGATGTCATCTTGAAGTCTACACTCCTCCGACGAATCCAGACAAAGTAAAGCTGTCTTTTCTCGGACAAAGTGTCCCCAGACAAAGTGTCATTAATGACAAAGTGAATCCAGACAAAGTGTCACCTGTAAGAAAAACTACAATTATTCCGCAAAATTACCTCGGTATCAATCATCATCCATCATGTGAGGTGCTCAAAAATTAACCCGACTGCAATGCTGTGTCGCCAGGCCAGGTTAAGAGAATCAAGCTCTTGTTTTTCAGCTTTGAGGATGTTATTTGCTATTTGCACTCAGCTTAGTTTGATCTTTGCATCTCTATTTGCAGGTTAAAGAAGCTGCAAAGTATTGCATTGCTGCTCATCTGAAAACCAAGTCCTGGAAGCATACAGTTTGAAGCAGGCAACAATAGGGTTCATTCATTTTCTTGGAAGCACCTCTGCAAGACCACGAATCAAGTCTCCAATGGAGAATGGCATACTATTTCGATACCAAGTCCTAGCCTTATACTCAGGCTTTGATTCCGCACTCAATTATACTGGAAGTGGCATTTTACATGATCTCTACTACGTGGCTGCTGGAGTCTCAAGATATATATTACAATAACCGGACACTAATGTGATGTGGTGGTTATTGGTATGGAAACTTGAGGTTCCTTCCATCCCTAATGGAGTAGTAATTGCAATCACTGTAGAATTGCGTGATTATGATTTGGTTTTAAACCAAAATCTATCTCCGGTAGTCTAAATCGCTGACCAGTGTAAATGTTTGTGTTTATTTACTGCTTGGTATCAAATGCTGCGTTTATGTGCGGCATTATTTTTATTTTATTACTGTTTATTTTGTTCATTTCGAACCTTTCAATTTTGAATGGAAATTGAAGTGTTATAAGTGAAGAAGATATTATTACATTAGACTTATTGGATATATACTTGTAATCTAGATTAGTTGAAGCAGCCTAATATTGTTGACTTATCAGTGAACAATAGTATCATTATAGTATACCAGAGTGTTTTTATTATTGATTTCGGTATAACTCCTTACTCATCTACAACATGGTATGGTATGGAATATGCTTGTGAAAGACCTTCTGTTTAATGAAGGCATGGAAGGAGGCTTGGAGCGTTAAATGATGGTATTTACAGCATTGAAGATGAAAACTTGAAGAGAAGCCTCAAACTTTGAGGGGGCTGCAACGCATTGTACTGCTATTCCTACCGTTTGAATCAGGCACGTAGTGGACAGCAAATTGAAGGGTTCTTTCATTTTCACGGAGCCATCTCCCAGAAGCCATAAATCAAATCCACCATGGTATAATATATCACTACCAAGTTCTAATTTCCGGCCTTATATATAGGCTTCTTTAATTTGTTTCACAATCACTGTTGTTCATACCTAATTTGGTCAATCTGGTCAAGACCGGTCAGTCCCGCCAAAACCATATTTGGCCATCGGCTCAACAAGCAAACAAAAATACAAATCTACAACATCAGGTGCATCCCACCAACGCAGCCTTAGACAAAAGACACCAAAAGCCACTAGGCCGACTAGATCTAGTCGGCCTATCCGTCCATCAGCTAACCGTGTTAACACAACTGCGGCACTTGGGACCACCAGGACACGTGTCAGCTCCAAGATCAAGGACATTTATCCCACATCAAAATGTTTCACCTACAACATTCAATGTCACTATAAATACAAGGGCACCTCCCTTCAAAAAAGGTAATGACAACATTGCCCTTACGCTACCTAATTACTACAGTACCCTATACGCTTAACTGACTTAAGCATCGGTGACTGTTAGGCTGGCATCCCACCGGTGCTCCTTTGCTTTTACCTTCTCCCTGCTGGTCTTCCTATCCCCGAGGAGAGCGAGTCAAGCAAGCTTAGCGAGGCAACTCTAAGTTTGTCCATTTTTGGCATCAACAGTTAGGCGTCGTCTGTGGGAATTCTGAAACAACCTCCCACGAACTCACTTACCACCTAGGCCGTCCCAACACTCTCCGGGCATCATGTTGGACGATCAAGATGAAGGAGAACTAAACAACACTCATTTCCTACAAAGGAGCTCAAGGGACAACATCCCTAATGTGCTGAGACAGACATTGGACGACCTACAACGAGAAGTGGCGGAGCTCATGGCTCACAATGCCAAGGTGGACGCTAAGAATTAGGTCCTATCTGAGCAATACGAGAGCACACTCGCCCTTGTAAGGATGTCCCAACACAATTAAGGGCGAGACAAGGGGCCAAACGACCAAGTACTGGCCGACCAGATTGTGATTGTTCGATCAACCTGTCATCGAGCGAATTCCTTCGGACATGCATAAGAAACATCAGTCTAGGGCAAACCCCACCACATCCGTAGGGCGACTTCTCATCCAACCACCCAATGGTACCGGCCCTTCTCAAACAAGATCTATCGGGACGCTCGCCAGCTACCAGAAGATCGCCAAGTTGAGTTAGAGCCCCTCTGCCTAACTTACGCTACATCAAACCCTAGGGCTGTGGGACAACCTCCCTTACCCATCTTAACTATGGCAGGCCGACAGACGACGGAACACGCTTCCGACATGGCCAATGGCCGAGAAGATCAAAGGACGAGAGGTCCTGAACCACAATTGAGGGCAAACACCCGAGAAAAGCAAGATGAGACCGGCTCAACTGCTAGGAGGTACTCCTATGGCCGAAGGAGAAATAGAAATCGTCGAGAAATAAGCAATGGTCAAGAGGAACGCTAACCAAACCCGCCTCCACCTCAACTAGTCCTTTCACCAACCGAATCCTTCAGTCAAGACATAGATAAGAGGTCAAACCTCTGAAAATAGCTCTCTACATTAGAAAAGGCGACCTCGTCACCTACTTGAACAATTAGGCCTCTGCCCTTGCATACAAAAACGTGACGGATGAGGTCCAATGCCTTATCTTCAGCTGTACTCTTACCGACGTAGCTCTTAATTGGTTCTACCGCTTGGCTCCCAATACCATCGACGCCTTGGATGAATTATAGACTACCTTCCTCAACCAGTTCATGATCCAGACGGATAGGCAGGTCTCCACAGAAGATCTTTTCTCCCTCATGAAGGAAGAAGATGAGACATTTCAAAAATATTCCGCCAGGTTTAACCTCGAATACTCCCGATGCTGGGACACGGATGACAAGGCTACGCTTTCCGAAGCGGCGGCCTCAGGTAGTCACTCTTCAAGTATGCAGCCCATACTAAAGATTGGAAGGATTACAATGAGATCAAGTGAAGGGCGGCATGCAGCCCATACTAAAGATTGGAAGGATTACAGTGAGATCAAGTGAAGGGCGGCAATCCACGCCAAAGCAGACTTCTTCCACACTCCCACAAAGGAGACTAGAGCACCCTCATACTCAACTTTCCTAGGCAACAACGACAGCCAAGGTAAGACCAACCATAAATTGGGAGGCTACAATCATGGCCCCAACCAATCTCATCAAGGAAAGAGGAAACTCACCTATGACGAACAACATCATGACAAGAAGGGTCGACCAAATTACGATAACATGGGATTCAAGCGAGGTGATAACCATCACTAAGAGGCACTAGACTTGGAAGGAGACAACTCCGGACCAAGCGTCGCTTCGAAACATACATGATACTGAACACCTCTATGGACCACGTATTGCTAAACGTGGAAGACATGATCCCCAAGGCCATGCCTAGAAACCCCAACTACCGCCCCATCGTCAACAAAGAAGCTTTCTGCCAATATCACAAGCACAGTGGCCACACCATTGAGGAGTGCATTGCATTCAAGGACATTATCGAGAAACCAGTCCGTGAAGGCAGACTGAATCAGTTCCTACAACATGCCCATTTGCCCCTAGCACAACAGCAGATCAACACCATCAGCGAAGGACCAACCTTATCCTTTTCACTAACTTTCAACCGAGCGAAGAAGAACTTCATTCGAGCTACCCAAGCCAACCACCAAATACTCAACATCGACTCTAGTCAAACAGCTAAGGTGGCTAAGAACGGATGGGAACCCATCACGTTCTCAGAGGAAGAGGAGACCCTTTCACCATCAGGGCCCAAATTTCCAATTACGATGTAGGAAGAATACTCGTTGACACCGAGAGCTCGGTCAATGTACTCTTTTGGGATGCTTTCAAACAGATGGGCATAGACGAGAAAGAGCTCGACTGAAAGCTCACGCCACTTCTGGGTTTCTCAGGGGACTCAGTCTTACCCAAGGGCATCATCTCTCTACTAGTATCAATGAGGACTACCACAAAGATAGCCATAACCATCACGAACTTCCTTGTGGTCGATTGACCCAGGCCTATAACGCCATTATCGGACGAGGATTACTCAATCAAATGAAGGCCGTCGTGGCAACCCACCTACTACTGAAGAAATTCCCAATAGACATGGGAACGGGACATGTACGATGTTAGGACCCTTCCCGAATTTCCCCTCGAAACCCGGGAAGAACCCTGCTCCCGTCTGACAACCTAAGGAATTTCCCTAAACACCCTTAAGTCCTTACAATTTAATTATGAGAACTCTGGGACTGGTTAACCGTCTTCCACCTATCAGACAAAGGATCATATAGCACTCCAATTCCCACATACAACAACCACCCAACGATAAAATCAAAAATTTTACAGTAAGTCCAAAAGTGTTATCAGAGCATCTAGGTAGGATAAATAATTACAAAATTGAATATCCTACTCGAAAGTTTAGGTAAAATGTGCAGCTGAAATTCTAATGTCTCCGCCTCTGGATTATGCCCACGTCAACTCAACAGCTTAGAGGGGATTTAAAACGCGAAAGTTGTGAGTGGACAAAAATAATCATTTAGAAATTGTTTTCCGAGGAAATCTTACCATTTCCCCCTCCACCAGTAAAATCATGCACATAAATTTCACCTTTCTTTAAAAACACTTGGTTGGACCCACAAAAATCTGTATAATGAAAAACACACCATGGTCCACAATTTGGATTGAAAATCCTCCTCAAAGGAGTTTAAAATCATGTAAATTGACCTGGACACAAAATATATCAACACATAACCCACTGTTCCCGAAATACCCTCCACACACCCAATATACCTCGAGTTGTGCAAAAACCTGTGCTACGCGTATACAGCCTCAACGACCCAGCGGAGAAAAACCCCTTGACACCAGCGCCGGAGAACCCTCAACGAACCAGCGGAGCAAAACCCCTCAATGCCAGTCGGAGAAACCTTGACCATCGGCCCGACTCAGTGCTGACTCGGCCACCAGGTGGCGCCCACGTAGCTGCCAGGTGGCCTCCACGTGGTTGCCATGTGGAGTCCACATGGCTGCTATGTGGAGTCCACGTGGCTTTATGTGGCAGCCAGGTGGCATGCCACGTCAGCCCAGTTTAACCGACCCTTTCGCTAGCGTCTCGTCGGAGAAGAAGTTCGAGTGCACCGTTCTCCATCGTCGGAGTCTCACCGGAAAAGACAACCACGTCACCGTCCACAGTCGCCGGAAAAAACCCCATTTTCGGTCGTCCTTGAGTTTTTCCTAACTTCTTCAAATCTCAACTATTTTTCACGAATTTTATATCTAAATCTATCTACTCGAACCCAGGAATTCAAAGATGACCTCAAAACACTAAACCCATACCTGTGCTGGCCAGAAAATCGATCGGAACTTCCAATTTTTATTTTCCTAAAGCCGACGTCTCCCGCGGTTGCCTCATTCGATGGTTGGTACATCTGTGATCGTGGGAAGGAGGAGATTTCGATTAGTGGAACTAGAATGGAAGACTTGGCCTCGAATCAAAGTTCAAATTTATGGGTTTGAGTTTTTGGGTCGCACGGGTTCAGGGTAGTCCACAGAGAGTGTGTGAAAATGAAGAAGATCATATCAAATTAGGGGTTAAAAATATCTACCCCTACCAAATTACCAAAATACCCCTGACATTCTAGACCCACATCCTTCTCAGACGAACTCCATTTTTCGCCTGTCAGTTTTCTGCGTGTCGCCTGTCTACGAACGCTTGAGTTCGAGACCTATGCAACGGTACCCGAAACACAGCCTAAAGTGTCTCGAAACAAAAATTGACTTTCACGCCCCTTAATCAACCAAGGGTAAAATTGTCTTTTTACAAAATAATTTACGAAAATTCAATAATTAAATTTTTGGGTCGTTACAATTCACCCCCTTAAAGAAATTTCATCCTCGAAATTCGTATCTGTCATTTGAACAAAAGTGGATGTTGCGTCCGCATTAGTGCCTCGGTTTCCCACGTGGCCTCCTCCACGTTATGATTCCTCCACAACACTTTAACCAGAGGAATAGTCTTTATGCGCAGTACTTTTTCCTTCCAATCTAGAATTTGCACTGGTTGCTCTTCAAAAGTCAAATCATCTCTCAGCTCAATTGGTTGCTCCTCCAACACATGAGACTCATCAAATAGGTACTTCTGGAGCATGGATACATGGAAGACGTCATGAACTCTTGACAGTTCCGGTGGTAAAGCAAGTTTGTATGCCACTGGTCCTATCATCTCCACAATCTCATACGGCCCGATGTAGCGAGGACTCAGTTTTCCTCGTCTACCAAAACGTACCACTCATTTTCAGGGGGATAATTTAAAGAACACCCAGTCTCCGACCTCAAATTCAAGGTCTCTGGTTCGTCGGTCTGCATAGCTTTTCTGGCGATCCTTAGCTGCCTACAACCTTTCTCTGATGATTCTAATCTTTTCCTCAGTCATATCCACTATCTCTGGTGTCAACAGTCTCCTTTCACCTACCTCATTCCAGCATATCGGTGTCCTGCACTATCTCCCATATAGTGCCTTGGAATGAGACATCCTAATACTCGACTGATTGTTGTTGTTATATGCAAATTCCATTAAAGACAGGTGTGAATCCCAGTTTCCTTTAAACTGCAGTACACATGCTCTCATCATATTCTCCAAAATTTGAATTGTCCTCTCAAACTGAGGATAAAAAGCTGTACTGAAATGCAATGTAGTGCCAAAGGCTTTCTACAAACTCCGCAAAAACTTGGAGGTAAACATAGGATCCCTGTTTGACACAATCGACTCTGGAGTCCCATGCAACCGTATGATCTCATCCACAAACAATTTGGCAGACTGGCCTATCCGAAAATCTTCTCGTACAGGCAAGAAATATGCTGACTTCATGAGTCTATCAACAATTACCCATATTCCATCATGTCCTTTTTGAGTCCTTGGAAGTTTATACACAAAATCCATCGTAATGTGGTCCCACTTCCATTCTGAAATAGGTAACGGTTGTAGTGCGCTGTATGGTTTCTGCCACTCAGCTTTCACTTGCTGACACGTTAGGTATCTACTCACAAACTCTGCTATTTCCCTTTTCATTCCAGTCCACCAATAGTGTTCCCTTAGGGTATGATACATCTGGTACCTCCTGGGTGCATAGCATAAGCAGAACTATGAGCCTCCTCAAGAATTTAGCTTTTCAACTCTAGCTCATTTGGTACGCACAACCGGCCATCCTTAACCAAGGCCCCATCATCCCTAATCGCATAATCCTGCCTTTTCCCGCCTCCTACTCCTCCTCATAGCACACAAAGTAGGATCCTGGAGTTGAGCCTCAATAATTCGGTCAATCAAGACATGCCTCACATGGAAGCCACGTCGAAAACCGAGGAACTAATGCGGGCGCAGTATCCTCATTTGTTCCAAGGGTAGAGTTGAATTTCGAAGACGAAATTTCTTAAGGGGGGTAGATTGTAACAACCCAGAATTTCAATTATTGGACTTAACTAAATTATTTATGTAAAATTACGATTTTACCCTTGCTTGTTAAGGGGCGTGAAAGTCAAATTTTGTTTTGAGACACTTTTGGTGGTCTTTTGGATATCGTTGCGTAGGTCTCGAACTCACGAGTTCGTAGACAGGCGGCAAGCGGAAAATAGAGTTCGTGTACGGAAGTTATGGGTCTAGATGTCCAAGGGCATTTTGGTAATTTTGGTTTGGGAGAAGATATTTTTTTACCCCAATCATTTTACATCTTCACTTCAATTACATCTTCATCTCATTATCCTCTCACTCTCTCTCTGTGAAACACACTCCCAACCATCGAACTGTGCGAAAAAACACCCAAAACCCACAAACTTAACTTTAGATTCAAGGCCAAGACTTCCATTTCTATTCCATTAATCATATTCTACTCCTTCCCACAATCACAACCGTACCAACCATCAAAGTAGAGGACCACGGGGGAAGCCAAACCGAGTATAGGAAGTTTCGGATCTTCCGATCGATTTTTCGGCTAGCACAGGTACGTGTTTGATGTTTTAAGGTCATATTTGGATTCCTGGGTTCGAGTAGATAGATTTAGACATAAAATTCATGAAAAATGGTTGCGTTTTGAGGAAGTTATTAAAGCTTGAAGTTTCGGTCGGAAATGGGGGATTCCGACAGAAACCAGACGGCGGCGCCGGCAGCCGGTCGTCTTCTCTGGCGAGCCACCGGTGACCGGTCAGGTCGAGTGAACTGATCAGGTTGAGTGAACCGATCGGGTCGAGTGAACCGATCGGGTCGAGTGAACCGGTTGGGTTGAGTGAACCGGTCGGGTCGAGTTTAACCGATCGGGTTAAGTGAACCGATCGTGTTGAGTAAATCGATCGGGTCGAATTGGACCGGGTCAGGCCGAGTTGGGCCGAGTTGGACCGGTCCAGACTCGTCGGCACTATAGCAGGCGCGTGACTGGCGCGTGAGGGCGCGAGGCGACGTGTGGGTGCGTGTTCCGACCTTCCGTCGGCGCGTGGGGCCGAGTCTGAGGTCACGGTGGCGCATGACAGCTAATTTTTGACGTTCCGGATCTGTTGGTGTAAGTTTTGGGTCGATCGGACGTCGTTTAGGGGTTATTTTGGGCGTTTGAAGTTGCTACATTTTCTAGGCCAGCATAGGTAGACCTCACGGGGTTTAGGGGGTTTATATTTAAGTTCTTATTATTAGCTGGTAATCCCGATTATTAATTTGGACAGGCGATACTGCTCCAGTTACTTCAGGTGAGCGTACAGTTCGGGATTGAGCTTGCTTGGACAGGTTTGTGGGTGGACTTTTGGTTTATAAACTATAATGCATGCATAAATGTATCTTTGATTTAAATACTGTTATGTATGGGTGTAATGAATTTCTGGAATTTAGAAATGATGATGGACACATGTTTTTCCAATATTTCAGTGAAAGTGTGTTTTGAGAAATGGCCTGGTTTTTGTACTCAATTTTGATATCGTTTTGAAGTGGTAACTATTTGAGTCTGTGATTTGGGCTTAGACATGAAATTATAATTTTATCGATTTTGGCCATAAAATGATATTTCAAAGAATTTGGCTTAGGCCGAGAAACAAAGATTTCAAAATACGGATTTGGTTCACTGGTTTTCTGTCCCGATGGTTACAGTTGCTCTGACTGGTGTTGAGGGGTCTTGCTCCACTGGTTGTTGAGGGTTCCGACTTTGGTGTTGAGGGGTCTTGCTCCGCCCGGTCGCGAGGTTGTCTATGCATAGTACAGAGAGTTGTAATACAGATTTTAACACATCTCAAGGGATACCTTGGTGTGTTGTGGATATGTCGGGAACATTGGATTTGAGATATTATGTGTCCAGGTTGAATAAAATGATTTTAAACTCCATTGGGGAGGATTTTCAAACCAAATTGTGGATCACGATGTATTTTCATTATTCAGATTTTATGTGAGTCCAACTGAGTGATTTTAATGAGAAATGGAATTTCGATAGTTTCAAATAATATTTTTATATCATAAATTGTTTTATGTGATGCATGCATGGTTTTATAAATGGAGGGGGGAAAAGGTAATATTTCCTTGGAAAACGATTTATAAATGATTATTTTTGTCCACTCACAACTTTTCTGTTTAAACCCCATCAGACTGTTGAGTTGAGTTGACGCGGACACTTATTTCGAGGTAGAGGCATTAGTACTTTCGGCTGCGCTGTTTAGTTATACTTGAATAGGATATCTAAATTATACACTTCATCCTACTTAGACGCTCTGATATTATAGTGTATTTGGTTGGTCATTATTTACGGGAATTATTGAGTGCTTGAATCCCTTGTCTAATAAGTGGAAGTATTTATTATTATTATAATTTGTGAGGATTGAATGGTATTTTGGGAACCTTTCCTTAGGTTGTCAGACGGGATCAGGGTTCTTCCCGGGTTTCGAGGGAAAATACGGGACGGGTCCTGACAATTGGTATCAGAGCCCTAGGTTAAATTCCTGTAGACTGTACACTTAGTGTACAATTTTATTGGTATTGATGAGTTATAATTCTTTTCAGTGTAATGCCTCCGAGACGCGAGTTCCGTCAACAGTCTGGCAACATTGGGGACACACATGAACCTGCAGTGGAGCCTGATATGAGGCAAACACTAGAACAATTGGGTCACACTTTGACTTCTGTACTTCAGAGTAGGGCTGCTACTGAAGGTTCGGATATTGAGAAAGCCCAGAGATTAGGGGCTATAATATTTATGGGCGACTCTAGCCCAGATGATGCAGCGGAGTGGATTACTTGTTTAGAGCGAGTATTCTCAGTTATGAGATGTCCTCAGGGGGACAGGGTGATGTTAGCTACTTTTCTGCTAGGTGGTTCCGCTTATCATTGGTGGAACGCATTAGACCTATCAGGCTGGGAGGTCAGTACAATTACTTGGGCGACTTTTCGGGATAAGTTCCTTGAGCGCTTTTATCCTTACTCGTACTGAGATGCCAGGGAGGCTGAGTTCTTGCACTTATAACAGGGAGATATGACAGTGGCTCAGTATGAACAGAAATTCATAGAGTTTGCTCGTTTTGCACCGGGTCTAGTGGCAACCGAGAGGGACAAACGACGCAGATTTGAAAATGGGCTGAGGGGCGAACTTCGGTCAGCGGTAACGACTGCAGCTCATACTTCATTGAGAGACGTGTCTGACGCTGCAGCTCGTGTAGAGTTGAGCATGGGTTTTCCAGTCCAGCAGCAGTTTAGGGGTTCCAGGCGACATCGGGATCGCTGGGATATTGGAACCTCTAGTCAAGGACCGTCCAAAAGAGGCTGTTTCAGTTCTGGATCTACTGGGGGTGCGGGATCCGGATCAGGCAGTGGCGGAGCCAGACAGGCACCGTAGTCATCCGCTCGTTCTAGTGGTGCTTCAGTGCAGTCAACTGGAAGACTGAGTGACAGCTCCGGTGGCACTAGATGTTACTTATGTGGGGAGATTGGTCACATAAGGAAATTTTGTCCACATCATCATTCGGGCAGTAGTTCCTGGGGGCGGGGTGCTACTGAACAGAGGCAGAGGACAGTTCAGACATCTGGTATTGCAGCTGGAAGCCAGAGTCAATCCAGTGGGGCCAACCGGGCCAATTGGACGAACAGGGCCAGTAGGTACAACAGGGCCAGAGGCAGACAGTGGGGTCGTGGTCAATCTTTGGATACACAAGCCCGAGTTTTTGCTATGTCGCAACAGGAGGCCCGAGCAGCACCAGATGTGGTCCCGGGTACGTTATCTACTTTTAATCGTGATGCTTATGTTTTGGTAGATCCTGGGGAGACTCATTCTTTCATTTCTCGGGGTTTTACATTGTTTGCTGATATAGAATTGTCTCCAATTGGTTGGGACATGGGTATTAGTACTCCTACTGGGAATATCTTAGTGGCGAATCTCGTGATTCATAGTTGTCCAGTGTTAGTGGAAGGTCATGCATTAGAGGCAGATTTAATCCCCTTACATATTTTTGATTTTGATGTGATTCTGGGGATGGATTGGTTGACTATGCACCATGCCTCTATTGATTGTTATGACAAGATAGTGGATTTCCGGAGTCCAGGTTTACCAGAACTTACGTTTAAGGGAGATCATAGGGTACTACCCTGTGGAGTGATATCAGCTTTAACTGCTGACAAATTGTTGAGGAAAGGTTGTGAGGGTTACTTGGCTCATGTGTTTGATTCTCGGAATACTCCGATGAGAGTGGAGGATATTCCAGTGGTGAGTGAGTTCTCTGATGTGTTTCTAGAGGATCTTCCGGGATTGCCACCTCACCAGGAGATTGAATTCACCATAGAGTTTTTACCAGGTACTCAACCTATCTCACAGGCACCGTATAGAATGGCACCGGCAGAATTGCGAGAGTTGAAGACTCAGTTGCAAGATTTGGTGAATATGGGATTTATTCACCCCAAGTGTTTCACCTTGGGGTGCACCAATGTTATTTGTGAGGAAAAAAGATGGTGGTCTGAGGTTGTGTATCGACTACCGGAAGCTAAACAGGGCTACGGTGCGGAATAAGTATCCTTTGCCAAGAATAGATGACTTGTTTGATCAACTTAAGGGGGCAAGATATTTTTTAAAAATTGACCTTCGATCCGGGTACCATCAGTTGAGGATCAGAGAAGGGGATGTTCAGAAAACAGCTTTCAGGACTCGTTATGGTCATTATGAGTTCCTGGTGATGCCCTTCGGGTTGACTAATGCCCCAGCAGCATTTATGGATTTGATGAACAAGGTGTTCCAAAAGTATTTGGATCGGTTTGTGATTGTGTTCATCGATGACATCTTGGTGTATTCGAGGAGTGCTAAGGCACATGAAAAACACTTAAGGTTGGTGCTGAATATGCTTAGGAAAAAGTATTTGTTTGCCAAGTTCAGTAAATGCCAGTTTTGATTTACCGAAGTTGGATTCTTAGGTCATGTGATTTCGGCTGAGGGTATCAGCCTAGATCCCCAAAAGGTTGAGGCAATGGCAAACTGGGAGCAACCGAGGACAGTGACAGAGGTGAGGAGTTTTCTGGGTTTGGCAGGATATTATCGACGGCTCGTAGAAGGATTTTCTACGATAGCAGGCCCATTGACTCGGTTGACTAGGAAAGGAGTCAAGTTTGACTGGGGAGCTGATTGTGAACAGGGATTTCAGGAGCTGAAGAGGAGGTTGACTTCTGCTCCAATATTAACCCTTCCTGATGATACTGGGGGATTCGAGGTGTATAGTGATGCATCATTGCGGGGTATAGGCTGCGTGTTGATGCAGTATGGGAAGGTGATAGCGTATGCTTCTAGACAACTTAAACCCCATGAGTTGAATTATCCCACACATGATTTGGAGTTAGCTGCAGTGGTGCATGCATTGAAAATCTGGCGACATTATTTGTACGGGGAGACGTGTCGAATCTTCACCGACCATAAGAGTTTAAAGTACTTGTTCACCCAAAAGGACCTGAATCTGAGGCAGAGAAGATGGCTTGAGCTAATAAAGGATTATGATTGTACTATAGAGTACCATCCAGGGAAAGCCAATGTTGTGGCGGATGCCTTGAGCAGGAAATCCATGGGTTCTTTGGCTCATTTGCATACAGTCTACCTACCGCTACTGGTAGAGTTCCGTAGAGCAGGGATAGTACTGGACATGGATCGACAGGGAGCTTTATTGGCTAGTTTCCATTTGAGGCATGTTCTGATTGATCGGATTATTGAGGATCAACTCCAGGACCCTACATTGTGCATTATCATGATGGAGTTGGAGGCTGGAAACAGGCAGGACTATTTGCTTAGGGATGATGGAGCCTTGGTTAGGGATGGCCGGTTGTGCGTACCGCATGAGTTGGAGCTAAAGAGGAAAATTCTTGATGAGGCTCATAGTTCGGCTTATGCTATGCATCCAGGAGGTATCAAGATGTATCATACCCTAAGGAAACACTATTGGTGGACTGGGATGAAAAGGGAAATTGCTGAGTTTGTGAGTAGATGCTTGACATGTCAGCAAGTGAAAGCAGAGAGGCAGAAACCATATGGGGCACTTCAACCATTACCTATTCCGGAATGGAAGTGGGATCACATTACGATGGATTTTGTGTATAAACTTCGAAGGACACAGAAGGGACATGATGGGATATGGGTAATTGTTGATAGACTCACGAAGTCTGCACATTTCTTGCTAGTGCGGGAAGATTTTCGGATGAGTCGGTATGCCAAATTATTCGTTGATGAGATCATACGGCCACAGGGGACTCCAGAGTCAATTTTTTCGGACAGGGATCCTAGATTTACCTCCAGGTTTTGGCGGAGTTTACTTGGACAAGTTTGTGAGTGGGCTTTTGGTTTATAAACTATAATGCATGCATAAATGTATCTTTGATTTAAATACTGTTATGTATGGGTGCAATGAATTTCTGAAATTTAGAAATGATGCTGGACACATGTTTTTCCAATATTTCAGTGAAAGTGTGTTTTGATAAATGGCCTGGTTTTTGTACTCAATTTTGATATCGTTTTGAAGTGGTAACTATTTGAGTCTGTGATTTGGGCTTAAACATGAAATTATGATTTTATCGATTTTGGCCATAAAATGATATTTCAAAGAATTTGGCTTAGGCCGAGAAACAAAGATTTCAAATTACGGATTTGGTTCACTGGTTTTCTGTCCCGATGGTTACAGTTGCTCTGACTGGTGTTGAGGGGTCTTGCTCCGCTGGTTGTTGAGGGCTCCGACTTTGGTGTTGAGGGGTCTTGCTCCTCCGAGTCGCGAGGCTGTCTATGCATAGTACAGAGAGTTGTAATACACAATTTAACACATCTCAAGGGATACCCTGGTGTGTTGTGGATATGTCGTGAACAGTGGATTTTAGATATTATGTGTCCAGGTTGAATAAAATGATTTTAAACTCCGTTGGGGAGGATTTTCAAACCAAATTGTGGATCACGAGGTATTTTCATTATATAGATTTTATGTGAGTCCAACTAAGTGGTTTTAAAGAGAAATGGAATTTCGATAGTTTTAAATTATATTTTTATATCATAAACTGTTTTATGTGATGCATGCATGATTTTATAAATAGAGGGGGGAAAAAGTAATATTTCCTTGGAAAACGATTTATAAATGATTATTTTTGTCCACTCACAACTTTTGTGTTTAAACCCCTTCAGGCTGTTGAGTTGAGTTGACGCGGACACTTATCTCGAGGCAGAGGCATTAGTACTTTCGGCTGCGCTGTGTAGTTATACTTGAGTAGGATATCTAAATTATACTCTTGATCCTACTTAGACGCTCTGATATTATAGTGTATTTGGTTGGTCATTATTTACGGGAATTATTGAGTGCTTGAATCCCTTGTCTGACAAGTGGAAGTATTTATTATTATTATAATTTGTAAGGATTGAATGGTATTTTGGGAACCTTTCCTTAGGTTGTCAGACGGGATTAGGGTTCTTCCCGGGTTTCGAGGGGAAATTCAGGACGGGTCCTGACAACAATCACATGACCTAGGAATCCCACATTTGTCAACCAAAATTGACATTTACTGAACTTGACGAACAATTGCTTTTTCCTTAACATATTCAGCACCAACCTCAAGTGTTTCTCATGTGTCTTAGCACTCCTCGAATACACCAAGATATCATCGATGAACACAATCACAAACCGATGCAAATACCTTCGGAACACCCTATTCAGTAAATCCATAAACGTTGTCGGTGCTTTAGTCAACCCGAAAGGCATCACCAGGAACTCATAGTGACCATAGCGTGTCCTGAAGGCCGTTTTAGGAACATTCCCTTCCCTGATCCTCAACTGATGGTACCCAGATCGAAGGTCAATTTTTGAGAAATATTTTTCCCCTTTTAATTGATCGAACAAATCATCAATTCTTGGCAAAGGATACTTATTTCGCACCGTAACCCTGTTTAGCTGTCGGTAGTCGATACATAACCTCAAACCACCATCCTTCTTCCTTACAAAGAACACCGGCGCCCCCCAAGGTGATACACTTGGTCGAATAAATCCATATCCACCAAGTCCTGCAATTGAGTCTTCAACTCTCTCAATTTTACCGGTGTCATTCTGTACGGTGCCTGTGATATAGGTTGGGTACCCGAAAGAAGCTCTATGGTGAACTCAATTTCCTAGTGAGGTGGCAATCCCGGAAGATCCTCTGGAAATACATCGGAAAACTCACTCACCACAGGAATATCCTCTTCTCTCACCGAAGTATCCTGAGAATCAAACACATGAGCCAAATAGCCCTCACAACCTTTCCTCAACAATTTCTCAATAGTCAAAGCTGATATTACTTCCGAGGGAAGTACCCAACGATCTCCCTGAAACGTAAGTTCCGGCAAACCTGGACTCTGGAAAACCACCCTCTTGTCATAACAATCTATAAAGGCATGGTGCATGGTTAACAAATCCATCCCCATAATCACATTAAAATCGTAAATGTCGAAGGGGATTAAATCTACCTCCAACGCATGACCTTCAACTATCACTGGACAACTGCGAATCACGAGGTTCATCACTAACATATCCCTGGTAGGAGTACTAAGACCCATGTCCCAACCAATCGGGGACAATTCTATATCAGCAAACAATGTGAAACCCAGAGAAATAAAAGAATGTGTCACCCTGGGATCTATCAAAACATGAGCATCACGGTTAAAAATAGATAACGTACCATTGACCACCTCTGGTGCTGCTCGGTCCTCCTGTTGCGTCATCGCAAAAACTCGGGCATGTGTACCCAAAGATCGAACACGACCCCAATGTCTGCCTCTGGCCATGTTGGCCCCACTGGCCTTGTTGGCCCCACTGGCCCTATTGGCCCCACTAGATTGGGTCTGGCTCCTAGCTGTAGTACTAGATGTCTACCCTACCTTCTGACTCGGTTCAGTAGCATCTCGACCCAAGGAACTAATGCTTAGACGATGCTGTGGACAGTCTCTCTTGAAATGACCAGTCTCCCCACAGAAGAAAAAACCGATGTCACCAGATCTGCCACTCTGTCTTCCGGTCGACTGTACTGAAGCACTGCTAGACTGAATGGATGCCTGTTGTCCTGGACTGGCTCCACCACTACCCGACCCGGATCTTGCACTCCCAGAAGATCCAAAACTATAACCGCCTTTCTTGGATGGTCCTTGACTAGAGGCTCCGAAATTCCAGCGATCCCGATGTCGCCTGGAACCACTAGACTGCTGTTGAACTGACAAACTCAACTCTACCCGAGCTGCAGTGTTAGACAAGGCCCTCAAATAAGTATGAGCCATAGCCGTTACTGCTGACCGAATCTCACCCCTCAGCCCATATTCAAATCTACGGCACTTATCCCTCTCGGTTGCCACTAGAACTGATACAAAGCGTGCCAACTTAGGAAATTTCTGTTCATATTGGGCCACTATCATCTCTCCCTGATGTAGCTGCAAGAACTCGGCCTCCCTGGAATCCCGGTACGAGCGTGGGTAAAATTGCTCAAGGAAGCGATCCAGGAAAGTTTCCCAGATAAATGCATGGACATCCCATCCTGATAGCTCCAAAGCGTGCCACCAATGGTAAGCATGTCCACCTTGCAAGAATGTGGCTAACCACACCCTATCCACCGAAGGGCACCTCATAACCAAAAACACTCGTTCCAAATGAGTAATCCACTCATATGCATCCTCTAGGCCTAACTCGCCCGTAAACATTGTCGCCCCCAACCTCTGAGCTCTCTCGATATCTGAAACTTCAGTAGCAGCCCTACCCTGAAGTACTGAAGTCAAAGTTCGACCCAATTGCACCAGGGTCTACCTCAAATCAGGCTCCACTGCGGGTTCATGTGTGTCCCTACCGTTTCCAGACTGCTGACGGGGATCGTGTCTCGGAGGCATTAAGCTAAAAGAACTATAAATCGTCAATACCATAATCAGCTGTACACTTGGTGTATGGTCTATAGGAATTTAAACCTAGTGCTCTTATACCAAATGTCAGTAGGTCAGACACTGCTGAATCCTTAGACCAGTGGTGGCTCTACAGGGTAACCTCACGAACTTGTTTTACGCCCCAGCCTTTCGACTGAGCAACTGCACCGGCCTGGTCATGTTAGTGTAAGAGCCAATGCTTCACCACAGATCACAATGTGAGAACCCCTGATCATGATTCGAAGTTTATAGCCCTCTACTAACAAGCTCTGATACCAAATGTCAGGACCCTTCCCGAATTTCCCCTTGAAACCCGGGAAGAACCCTGCTCCCGTCTGACAACCTAAGGAATTACCCAAAACACCCTTAAGTCCTTACAATTTAATTATGAGAACTCTGCCAAAAGTTCGGCAGAGTCTCCCCTTAGGGACTCGTTAACCATCTTCCACCTGTTAGACAAGGGATCAGATAGCACTCCAATTCCCACATACTACAACCATCCAACGATAAAATCGAATATTTTACAGTAAGTCCAAAAGTGTTATTAGAGCATCTAGGTAGGATAAATAATTACAGAATTGAATATCCTACCTGAAAGTTTAGGTAAAATGCGCAGCTGAAATTCTATTGCCTCCACCTCTGGATTATGCCCACGTCAACTCAACAGCCTAGAGGGGATTTAAAACGCGAAAGTTGTGGGTGGACAAAAATAATCATTTAGAAATCGTTTTAAGAGGAAATCTTACATTTTCCCCCTCCACGAGTAAAACCATGCACGCATAACATAAAAATCTTTTTTATGCAATTATGATATAAAGATGATTTGAAAACCACCGGAAATTTCACCCTTCTTTAAAAACACTTGGTTAGACCCACGAAAATCTGTATAATAAAAAACACACCGTGATCCACAATTTGGTTTCAAAATCCTCCTTAAAGGAGTTTAAAATCATGTAAATTGACCTGGACACAAAATATATCAACACATAACCCGGCAGAGAAAAACCCCTCGCCACCAGCATCGGAGAACCCTCAACAAACCAGCAGAGCAAAATCCCTCAACTCTAGTTGGAGAAACCTTGACCATCAGAGACAAAAATTCAGTGAAAATCAAAATCCGTGTTTTGAAATTCTTGTTTCTTGGCCTAAGCCAAATTCATTGAAAATTCGTTTATGGCCAAATCCAACAAAAAAATAAATACGGGTATAAACCCAAAATCATGAACTCAATAATTACCACGTCAAAACGACACCAAAACTGAGTCCAAAAACCAGGCCATTTCCCCAAAACACATTTTTACTGAAATATTGAAAACTTGTGTCCAGTAATACGTTCTACATTCTGGAAATTTGTCACAAACAATACATAACATAATTTAATTCAAATATACCTTTATGCATGCATTACAATTTATAAACCAAAGTCCACTCACCACAAGTTCAAGCAAGCTCAATCCCGAGTCGTACGCTCCTCCGAAGTTCCTAGAGCAGTATCGCCTATCAATATTAGCATTCGGGATTACTACTAATAATAAAAACCCTACATACAAACTCCCTAAACCACAGGAGGTCCGCCTAAGTTGCACTAAAAATACAGCAACTTCGGACGCCCAAAACTACACCTAAACGACGTCCGATTGACCCGAAACCTGAGCCAACAGATTCGGAACGTCGAAAACTAGCTGACATGTGTCGTCGTGAACCCAAAAACGGTCCCACGCACCGGTGGAAGGCCAAACCATACGCTACGTGCTTGCCACGCGCCTGCTACAATGAATCACGCGCTGCTATAGTGTCCACGCGCCAACTCGATCTGACTCAACGCTGACTCAGCCCGACTCGGTGCTGACTCAGCCACCAGGTAGTACCCACGTGGCTGCTAGGTGGCCTCCACGTGCTCAACGTGGCAGCCAGGTGGCATGCCATGTCAGCCCCATCTGACCGACCCAGTCGCTAGCGTCTCGCCGAAGAAGACGGCTGAGCCGTCGTCCGTCGTCGTCGGAGTCTCACCGAAGAAGACGACCGCACCACCGTGCGCTGCCATCCGCTGTCGCCGAAAAACCCCATTTCTGGTCGACCTTGAGGTTTTCCTAACTTCTTCAAATCTCAACCATTTTCCATAAATTTTATGTCTAAATCTATCTACTCGAACCCAGGAATTCAAAAATGACCTCAAAACACTAAATTTGTACATGTGCTGGCCAGAAAATCGATCGAAACTTCTAGTTTTTCGTTTCCTAGGTCCAGCGTCTCCCGCGGTTGCCTCCTTCAATTGTTGGTACGTCTGTGATCGTGGGAAGGAGGAGATTTCGATTAGTGAAACTAGAATGGAAGACTTGGCCTTGAATCAAAGTTAAAATTTATGGGTTTGAGTTTTTGGGTCGCACGGGTTCAGGTTAGTCCAGAGAGAGTGTGTGAAAATGAAGAAGATCATACCAAATTGGGGGTTAAAAATATCTACCCCTTGCCAAATTACCAAAATGCCCCTGGCATTCTAGACCCGCATCTTTCACACACGAACTCCATTTTTCCCGTGTCGTCTGTTTGCGGAGATCACTCTGGAGCCAGAACTTTGGCACAGAAGGCCTTCAGGCAAGGATACTATTGGCCCACCATGTTCTCAGATGCCATTGAACTCACGCAAAAATGCGACAAGTGCCAGCGACATGCACAAATCCCTCACCTCCCAGCATAGCACTTAACTTCTATGCTTAGTCCTTGGCCATTCTCCCAATGGGGACTCAATCTGATCGGCCACCCTGAAGGCAAGGGAAAGGTCAACTATGTAGTTGTCGCTATGGACTACTTCACAAAATGGGCAGAAACGAAACCATTAGAAACCATCACAACAGCCCAGATCGAGCACTTCGTCTACCAACACATCATTTGCCGCTTCGGGATCCCACTCACCATTGTCACTGATAATGGGAAGCAATTTGATTGCAATTGCTTCAGGGCATTCTGTGAAACCTATGGCATTAAACGCCTCTTTGCTTCACCATCTCACCCACAATCCAACGGACAAGTGGAAGCAGTCAACAAAAACATCAAGTACAACTTAAAGAAGAGACTCGACGAAGACAAAAGCAAATGGTCTGACATTATCAATGACATGCTATGGTCCCATAGAACCTCATATAAGATAGCCACATATGAGACTCCTTTTGCCTTGGCTTTCGACACAAAAGCAGTCGTACCAGTGGAGATTGGTGAGCCATCCTATCGAGTCATCTCCTACGACCCAAAACAAAACAATTATCAAATAGCTCTTAGCTTGGACCTACTGGAGGAATGCAGAGAGAAGGCCAACCTAAAGAACATTGCATACAAGCAACGAGTTGCAAGATATTACGACTCAAGGGTTCACCACAGAAGCTTCAAGTTAGGAGATCTAGTCTTGAGGAAAGTCAACCTGCAACCAAGGAGAGATCTGCTGGCACATTTGCCCCTACTTGGAAATGACCCTAAAAAGTCTCCAAAGTAAGCCGAGAGGGGACCTATGAGCTCTAAGACTCGAAAGGAAAGACACTTCCACATCCCTGGAGTGTGGACCATCTCAAATTCTACTACAAGTAAACTGGCCCACGACAACAAACATGATCGGCCAAGGACCGAATTTTTTGTAATCATTCCCAGCATACCCAGTTGACATTATCAATGAATGAATTTTACAATGAGGCAAAACCTCTTCTCTCTCATCTCTATGGCAATCTGTCATTGTATCAAGTGATCGACCTTCCCTTCACAATGAGGCGGAACCTCTTCTTGAACGGCCTTAATTTTCCCTAATCAACCTTCATTATGGGAGACCCTCATTTTTGAACGACCTCAGTTTCCTTTTAAAACTGTTTTTTTTTTTTTGAACGGCCTTCTTTCATTATGAGGCACCTCATTTTGAACGGCCTCGCCTTACCTTCATCAGTCTTCTCTCATTATGAAGCATCCCACCTTAAATGGCCTTACGTCAATTTCAATGGCCTTACCACCTTTCAAAGGCAAACACCTTATGTCAACCTTTATTTTGAATGGCCTCGCATCACTTATCAGATCGGCCTTTACAGTCCTATCAGGCATACATACACTCACAAGCAAAAATCAAGTCGAGAACATAACATATATGAGAAGGAAAATAAGGATACATCTATAGGTGGGACCCCATGGTCCCACACAAAATTAATAGTTCATACAAGGCCACATGGCTGATGAATAGACAGATTATAAGAACTAATTACAAGAACTAAGGGGCATTCCACTGATCTTCTGGGACATTTCCTTCATCTTTCGGCGTCTCGGCTTCATCATCAGCATCAACATCATCATCATCATCTGGCAGAGCATTCCCATCTTCATCCACGTAGTCTTCCAACTGTGGAGGATGCTTCAGCCAGGGAAACTGGATAGGAAGACCATTTCTAGCCAGAAGGATTCGTTTGACCAGCCCATCCTCCAGCTTGTCCCCAAACCGTTAAAGGTCTTGATGATGTTCCGGAGAGGACTTATACTCTTGAGCCCCCACCATCTTGGCCGAGATAAGATGTTTGGCTAGCCTAGCATTAGCCGACTCGACCTCTGTAACCTTGGCCTCCAGCTCTGCCACCTTCACCTTGGCCTCATCCTGCTGGGCAGCCAGCCTTCTCTCCAGCTCTTTCACCTTGAGCTCGACATCCACCTTGGCCTAGATAGACTTCTCGGCCATCCTCTCTTTTTCGGCCAAGTAGTCCATCTTGGACTTCAAGGCCTGGTGCTCTTCAGTTGCTTTTTCCCTAGCTTAGCTAGCATGCAGAAAGGTGGTGAAGACCTCACCTAGAAAGTACATGAATACCTAACACTTGGACATGGAAAAGCAAGAGTAAAAAAACAAAATACAAGGTCAAACAGAAAGAACTTACGTATGCCCCAACTCGCGTAGCCTTGTCACACCAATCAGCAAAGTCCTTCGCCTTCAAAGCCGCGATCTCATCCAACTCATACCAATACCAACGAACAACAGAGTTCATGAAGTCTAGCTGAGAGGGATGGAAGGCCGTAGACAAACACCAAGTCTCGTCCACTTCCTGGGTACTCACCATATTCGGCTACCCATCAGCTTTCAAAAAATAGGACCGAATGGATGCATCAAGATACGGCTTCTTCATCTTTGGGGTCCCTTAGGCCTTCCAAGTCAAAGCCACTGTTGGGACATATGATTTTGCGAACCGTCCCAAGGGCCTCAACCTCACCCTGCTTCTTCTGTCGAAGCACATCCTCAGAATCGGAGGCCAACTCATTCCACTTCTTCCCCCTTCTTTTCCTCTCCTCAGCCATTATTCGGCGACGTTTTGTCAGCTTCATCATCAAGATTGAGGAAGGGAGGAACATGAGGATGATTAGCGGATGGCCCAGAGCTAGCAGTCGATTGGGTAGGGACCGACCCAGAAGCACTTGCAAAAAGTTGAGCCAACAGCTCCCCAGTAACAGGATCCACCACTTGGGAATCCAACGCCTCATGACCCCTCTACTCGGCCAAACCATCATCTACCCGTAAATAAACCTTCGAAGTCGTTCTTGTCTTGATCAGCTTACAGAAGTCACTCTTCCTTGTGGATGCTCCAGCCTTCTTAGCCTCGGCCTTAGTCTCAGTTGCCTTTTTCAACGCCTCAGCAATCTTCGCCATTGTCTTGGTTAATTGCTCGGCCGCAGCTACAAGAAAATCTGGGTCGGCTGCAACAAAAAGCAAGTTAGAAAAGAATTGAAGCACAATCCTAACTAACTAAGACCGAGTGACACTTACGCAAAGTGGGTATCAGACCAACTTGCAGGAGATAAGCAGGCAGACGTAGATAATCTCTACTAATTTTAGCCCGGTCAAGCTTGGAAAACAGCTCAGCACAGTCGGCCTTTTCCTGATCACTGATATCAGGCCGCTTGAAAATGTCTACAAAAAAAAAAAAGGATTCAAGTCAACACCAATCGGCCATATCATTCACAAAGCAATCATACAACAAAACAAGGCAAAAACTTCCTATAGCTACCACCTTTCAACTAATACACACGTGGCATGCGTCGGCAGAAGAAGGACAGGTCTATTCCCTCCCAATTCCCAGAAACATACATAAACTTATGTTTCCAAGCCTTCTCGGAGGTCGGCATATCTTCAATAAAGAGCCCCCTTTATTTCTTCGTCATGGACTCTACGTAAATCCAGCCGGTCTTATCCCTCACAAATTTTTACAAGTTGTTGATATTACCCCAAGTCAGCTCACCCTTCCCGCACAACTTGAAAGCCATATACACGCCAGTTAACAAAATCCAACCATTTGGGTTAAGCTGGTCGAGGGCAGCCCCCACTTCAAAGGCCATCTTCTGTAGCCATGGATGAAGAGGAAGCATCACCCAATGACTAAAATTATCTGGATGAAAGGTCGCCCAACTGATCGGTGGATTGCTCAGCCTCTAGTTTCTCCCAATTAATCTCATCTTTATAAAATCTGGAATGTTGAACACTCTTCGGAAACTAGAAGGTCAACATCATCCAAGGTACTTACTTGCCAATCAACCTCATAGGCCGAGCTGGCCACTGTTACCAATTCGACAACCTCTTCCACATCAATCTCCATCGGCCTTGAACTCGATGCTATCTCTACCGGCTTTGAACTCGAAGCTATACTCTTACCCTTATCAGCCAGAGACTTCAACAACTCACTCTATTCAATGGATGACACCACGGCGTTAGAGGTCTCGGCCCCATCACTGACCGACACATAACGGGTGTCAATGTATTCAAAAGCTTTATCAAGCTCTTCTGGCAGTTCCTGGGCCGATTTTCCTTGAGATGCCTCAAGGATCGATCCACCTACGTTAGTATCCACCTTTGGCTCTACCCTAGGGTTTGGCCGAGGGGAATCAGAGGCCGATTCAGAACACGTTTAGCCTTGAATTAGAGCTAGTCGAGCTAGCTTCTAATTCACCGTCAAACACATGATAGGACCGATCATCATATCCTTCTGAATCACCCACTGAACTTGACATCTACAACATACAAGGAATATCTATGAATGGAAACATGCAAGACACAACAACTAGATACACAGATGATCAAACAAACACATTCATCAAGTTCATCAACAGTTGAAGCAAAAGTCACACATTCAATCGAAAAGGCAAAGAAAGAACAGGGCAAAACCTTGTTTATGGGAATTCAGTCGTAAACTCTACCGCAATGTACTCGTCAGAAATCACCTAAATTGGATCCTAAGTCGTCAAAAATCGCCTTCAAATTTTCGAGAATTTCTCTCAAAAGCCAAAGTGACTAATAAGGAAGGATTCGAGCTTTTATAGGAGAACAAAATTCGACTGTTACAAACCCGCTTTGGCAAGTCGAAGGGTCGGGCACACAACCCAAAGTAATAAAAGCATGACGCGTGGCACTCCACTCATACCATGTCAGATCACTCACATCATGTTAGAAGTACATCTCTGAAGAAATGCAAGTGGCACTCGATCGGCCATGGACATTTCTAGATGATCGACCACATGATCATGCGAGGTTTCGCTCATGCGGACCGTGCAAGATGACATACACTCATCTTGCAAATGGCACTCGATCAACCATGGACATTCCTAGCCGATCGGCCACATGATCGTGCGAGGTTCTGCTCCTGCGGGCCGTACAAGATGACATACAATCATCTTGCAAGTAGCACTCGATCAACCATGGATATTCATAGCCGATCGGCCACATGATCGTGCGAGGTTCTGTTCCTGCGGGCCGTACAATATGACATACACTCATCTTGCAAGTAGGACTCGATCGGCGATGGACATTCCTAATCGATCGGCCACATGATCGTGAGAGGCTCCACTCCTGCGAGCCATACAAGAAGACATACACTCATCTTTCAAGCGGTACTCGATCGACCATGGACATTCCTAGCCGATCAGCCACATGATCGTTCGAGGTTCTGCTCTTGTTGGCCGTACAAGATGACATACACTCATCTTACAAATGGCACTCGATCAGCCATGGACATTCCTAATCGATCAGCCATATGATCGTGCGAGGTTCAGCTCTTACGGGCCTTACAAGATGACATACATTCATCTTGCAAGTGGCACTCGATCGGCCAGGGACATTCCTAGCCAATCACCCACATGATCTTGCGAAGTTCCGCTCCTACAGGTCATACAAGAAGACATACACTCATCTTGCAAGTGGCACTCGATCGACCAAGGACATTCTTAACTGATCGGCCACATGGTCGTGCGAGGTTCCGCTCATGTGGGACGTGCGAGGTTCCACGGATGAGGCTGCCTTGAAACGAAGTTCCAAATTCTGAGGTTTTTGGGTTCAGTCGCACGGTTTGTGTGAGTCACGAAGAGAGAGAGAGAGAGAGAGAGAGAGAGAGAGAATCTGATCTACTTGGGGTTAAAATATCTACCCAGGCCAAATTACGAAAATGCCCCTGAACATTCTAGACCCACAACTCTCCCACACGAACTCCGTTTTTCGTGTTCTGCCTGTCTACAAACACGTGAGTTCGAGACCGATGCAATGGTCCCTAAAACACAGCCAAAAGTGTCTCGAAAAAAAAATTGATTTTTAAGCCCCTTAAACAACCAAGGGTAATTATGTCCTTTTGCAAAATAATTTACAAAAATTCACTAATTAAATTTTCGGGTCGTTACAATTCACCCCTCCATAAAGAAATTTTGTCCTCGAAATTCGTACCTATTACTAGAACAAATGTGGATGTTGCGCCCGCATCAATGCCTCAGTTTCCCACTTGGCCACCTCCACGTTATGATTCCTCCACAGAACTTTAACCAAAGGAATAGTCTTTCTATGCAGTACGTTTTCCTTCCAATCTAGAAGTTGCACTGGTTGCTCCTCAAAAGTAAAATCATCTCTCAACTCAATTGGTTGCGCCTCCAATACTTGAGATTCATCGAATAGGTACTTCCGGAGCATGGATACATGGAAGACATCGTGAACCTTTGATTATTCCGGGGGTAAAGCAAGTATGTAAGCCACTGGCCCTATCCTCTCAATAATCTCATAAGGCCCAATTTAGCGAGGACTCAACTTCCCTCGTCTACCAAAACCTACAACTCCTTTCCAGGTGGATAATTTCAAGAAAACCCAGTCTCCGACCTCAAACTCAAGGTCTCTGATCCGTCGGTTCGCATAGCTTTTCTAGCGGTTCTAAGCTGCCTTCAACCTTTCCCTTATGATTCTAATCTTTTCCTCTATCATTTCAACTATCTCTGGTGTCAACAGTCTTCTCTCACCTACCTCAGTCCAGCATATCGGTGTCCTGCACTGTCTCCCATACAGTGCCTTAAAAGGAGACATCCCAATACTAGACTGATAGATGTTGTTGTATGCAAACTCCATCAAGGCCAAGTGTGAATCTCAGTTTCCTTTAAACTGCAGTACAAAAGCTCTCATCATATCCTCTAGAATCTAAATTGTCCTCTCAGAATGATCGTCAGTCTGAGGATGAAAAGCTGTACTGAAATGCAATGTAGTTCCAAAGGCATTCTGCAAACTCCGCCAAAACCTCGAACTAAACCTAGGATCCCTATCTGACACAATCGACTCTGAAGTCCCATATAACCGTATGATCTCATCCACAAACAATTTGGCATACTGGATGAGATCATACACGTTTCCCCATATAAACAGTGTATAAACTAACGTGTATAAATAATGTCTTCAAATCTTCAGTGCATGCACCACTGCGGCTAACTCTAAATCATGTTTAGGGTAATTCAACTCATGAGATTTAAGTTTCCTCGAAGCATATGGTATCACTTTCCCATGCTGCATCAACACGCAGCCTATAACTCCTAATGATGCATCACTGTACACCTCAAATCCCCCGTTATCATCAGGAAAGGTTAATACTAGGGCAGAAGTCAACCTCCTCTTTAGCTCTTGAAAGCTTTGTTCATACCCATCATCCCAGTCAAACTTGATACCCTTTCCTTGTCAACCGAGTTAACGGGGCAGCTATCATAGAGAATCCTTCTATGAATCGCCTATAATATCCCGCTAAACCTAGAAAACTTCTCACCTCTGTCATTATCTTGGGTTGCTCCCAATTTGTCACTGCCTCAACTTTTTAGGGATCCATGCTGATACCCTCAACAGAAATCACATGAACTAAGAATCCCACATTGGCCAACCAAAACTGACACTTACTGAGCTTGGCAAATAATTTCTTTTTCCTCAGCATATTCAACACCAAGCTTAAGTGCTTCTCATGTGCCTTATCACTCTTCGAATATACCAAGATATCATCGATGAACACAATCACAAACTGATCCAAATACCTTCGGAACACCCTGTTCATGAAATCCATAAATGATGCCGATGCATTAGTTAACCTGAAGGGCATCACCAGGAACTCATAATGCCTATCACATGTCCTAAAAGCCGTTTCAGGAACATCCCCTTCCGTGATCCTTAACTGATGGTACCCGGATCGAAGGTCAATTTTGGACAAATACTTTGCCCCTTTTAATTGGTCAAACAAATCATCAATTCGTGACAAATGATACTTATTCCGCCCCTTACCCCTATTTAACTGCCGGTAGTCTATACAGAGCCTCAAACCACCATCTTTCTTCCATACAAATAACACCGGTGCACCCCAAGGTGATACACTTGGTCGAATAAATCCCATATCCACCAAGTCCTGCAATTGATTATTCAATTCCCTCAATTATGCTGGTGCCATTCTGTACGTTGCCTGGGATATAGGTTGGATACCCGGAAGAAGCTCTATGGTGAATTCAATCTCTCGATGAGGTGGCAATCCCGGAAGATCCTCTAGAAATACATCAGGAAACTCATTCACCACAGGAATATCCTCTACACTCACTGTAGTATCCCGAGAATCAATCACGTGTGCTAAATAGCCCTCACAATCTTTCCTCAATAATTTCTCAGCCGCTAAAACCGATATCACCCCCGAGGGAAGTACCCTACGATCACCTCGAAACGTAAGTTCCGGTAAGCCTAGACTCCGAAAAACCATCCTCTTGTTGAAACAATCTATGGAGGCATGTTGCATGGTTAACTAATCCATCCCCAGAATCACATCAAAATCATAAATGTCCAAGGGGATTAAATCTGCCTCTAACTCATGACCTCCCACTACTACCGGACAACTACGTATCACGAGGTTCGCCACTAACATATCTCCAGTAGGAGTGCTAATACTCATATCCCAACCAATCGGGGACAATTCTCTACCAGTAAAAGTGTGAAACCCTGAGAAATAAAAGAATGTGTGGCCCCAGGATCTATCAAAATACGAGCATCATTATTCAAAATAGACAACGTGCTAGTAACCACCTCTAGTGCCGCTCGAGCCTCCTGCTGGGTCATAGCAAAAACTCGGGCCTGTGTACCAGAAGACCGACCACGACCCCCATGTCTCCCTCTGGCCTTATTGGCCCCACTGGCCCCACTGGCTTAGGTATGGCTCCCTGCTGCAATACCAAATGCTGCAGTATTGGTGTTGAGCTGGCAAACACAAGTATACTCTAGCAACAACATCTGACAAAGCCCTCAAAGAAGTATGTGCCACAACAGTTACTACTACTCGAACCTCATTCCTCAGTCTATACACGAATCTTCGGCACTTATCCATCTCAGTTGCCACCAGAGCCTGTACAAATCATGACAACACAAGAAAATTATGTTCATATTGGGCCACCGTCATGTCCCGTTGTTGTAGCTGCAAGAACTCAGCCTCTCTAGAATCACGGTATGAGCGAGGATAAAACTGCTTGAGGAAGCGCTCCCGAAAAGCTTCCCAAGTAAAAGTATGGACATCCCAGCCTATCAGCTGTAAAGCATACCACCAACGATATGCATAGCCACCCAAAAGAAATGTGGCTAGTCGCACCCTATCCTCCAGAGGGCACCACATAACAGCAAACACTCGCTCCAAACGAGTAATCCCCTCATCTGCTTCCTCTGGGCCTAACTCGCCCGTAAACACTGTCGCCCCCAACCTCTGGGCTCGCTCAATGTCCGAAACTTCAGATGTAGCCCTACCCTGAAGTACAGTAGTCAAAGCCTGACCCAATTGATCCATGGTCTACCTCAAATCAAGCTCAACTACGGGTTCATGTGTGTTCTCACCGTTTCCAGACCACTGACGGGGCTCGCGTCTCGGAGGCATTACGCTGAAAAGACCATAAATCATCAATACCACGATCAGGTGTATACTAGGTGTACGGTCTACATGAATTTAAACCTAGTGCTCTGATACCAAGTTGACAGGACCCTTCCCGAATTTTCCCTCGAAACCAAGGAAAAACCTTGCTCCCATCTAACAACCTAAACAAATTCTCATAATACCCTTAAGCCCTTGCAAATATTTATGAGAATTCTTCCAAAAATCTGGCAGAATCTCCCCCTAAGGACTAGTTAACCGTCTTCCACCTATCAGATGAAGGATCATATAACACACCAATTTCTAACAACACCAACCATCCAATGGTGTAACCACAATTTTACAATCAGTCCAAAAGGCTTATCAGAGCATCTAGGTAGGATAAGTAAATACATAAATAAGTATCCTACTCGATAATATAGGTAAATGCGCAGCTGAAAATCTAATGTCTCCGCCTCTGGATATGCCACGTCAACTCAACGGCCTGGAGGGGATTTAAAACACGAAAATTGTGAGTGGACAAAAATAATCATTTAAAAATATTTTCCGAGGAAAACATACATTTTCCCCCTCTACGAGTAAAACCATGCATGCATAACATAAAAGTCCTTTTTATATAAATATAATATATAGATAATCTGAAAACACACTGGAAAATCCATCTTTTGTTAAAACACTTGGTGGGACCCAGGAAAATCTGTATAATGAAAACATCCCGTGGTTCACAACCCTGCTTTGAAAACCCTCATCAAAGGAGTTTAAAATCATGTAAACCGACCTGGACAAAAAATATATCAAAACATATCCCACTGCTCCCCGAAAAAAAATCTCGAGCCTTAGCTCAATACCCTCCACAAACCCAATATATATACCTTCAGCTGTGCAGAAACTTGTACTACGCGTAGACAGCCTCAATGACCTGGTGGAGAAAATACCCCTCGACACTAGCATCGGAGAACCCTCAACGACCTAACGGAGAAAGACCCTCGACGCTAGTCGGAGAAAACCTTGACCCTCGGGGACAAATAATTCAGTGAAAACCAAAATCCATATTTTGAAATCCTTGTTTCTTGGCCTACGCCAAATTCATTGAAAAACCAGGTTTAAACTCAAAATCATGGACTCGATTGAAACTCCAAAATCAATCAAGTCAAACCATATAAAACCCGAATCCACAAAAACCAGGTCATAGCCCAAAACATCAATTCCACGGAAATATTGAAAACTCGTGTCTAGCAATAATTTAATAATATCCAGAATTTTGCCAAAACAAAATGTAATCAGCAATTATAACAAATATACCTTTATGCATGCATTATACTTTACAAAACAAAGTCCACTCACCACATGTCCAAATAGTTCAATCCCGAGTCGTACGCTCCTCTGAAGTTCCCGGAGCAGTATCGCCTATCAAAAGTAACAATCGGGATTACAAACTATAATTAAAAATCCTACATTCAGACTCCCTAAACCCCGGGAGGTCTGCTCGTGTCACACTAAAAATGCAACCACTTCGGACGCCCAAAACTACCCCTAACCGATGTCCGATCAACATGAAACCTGCGCCAACAGGTCTGGAATGCCAAAACCTTATCGACACACATCGCCGTGACCCAAGGACCAGTCCCACGCGCCACCATGTGTCGGAAAAAGGCCAGACCATGCGCCACGCGCCTGTTACAGTACCTCACGCACCGCTACAGTGTCCCACGCACCTGCTGACTTAGCGCTAACTTAGCTGCCAGGGGGCACCACATGGCTGCCAAATGGCATGCCACGTCAGCCCCCCTCTAACCGAACCAGTCGTCGGAGTGTCGCCGGAGAGTCACCGAAGAAGACGACCGCTCCGCCGTGCGCCGTCGTCAGAAAACTCCATTGCTAGCCGACCTTAATTTTTCCTAACTTTCTCAAAACTTAACCGTTTTTCACAAGTTTTTAGTCTAAATCTATCTACTCGAACCCAAGAACTCAAAAATGAAGTCTAAACACAAAACCAATACCTGTGTTGGCCGAAAAACCGATTGAAAGGTTCAGTTTTTCCTTTCCTCGATTCAATGTCTCCCGCGACTACTTTCTGTGATGGTTGGTACGTTCTTGATCGCGGGAATGAGGAGAATCCGATGTGTGGAACCAAAACAGACGAGGCAACCTTGAATCGAAGTTCCAAATTCATGGGTTTTTGGGTTCAGTAGGACGGTTTGGGTGAGTTGAAAGAGAGTGAAAAATGAGAGAATTTGATCTACTTAGGGTTAAAATATCTACCCAGGCTAAATTACCAAAATACCCCTGAACAATCTACACCCACAACTCTCTCACACAAACTTCATTTTTTGCATGCCGCCTATTTACGAACTCGTGAGTTCGAGACCTACGCAGCGGTCCCTGAAACACAATCAAAAGTGTCTCAAAAAAATTGACTTTTAAGCCCCTTAAACAACAATGGGTAATTTCGTCCATTTGCAAAATAATTTACAAAAATTCACTAATTTCCGGGTCGTTACATTCAAATTTTCAAGAATTTCTCTCAAAAGCCAAAGTGACCAATAAGGAAGGATTCGAGCTTTTATAGGAGAACAAAATTCGACCGTTACAAACCCACTTCGCCCAGTCGAAGGGTCGCGCACACAACCCAAAGCAATGAAAGCACGACGCGTGGCACTCCACTCATACCATGTCAGATCACTCACATCATGTCAGAAGAACATCTCTGAAGTCATGCAAGTGGCACTCGATCGGCCATGGACATTCCTAGCTGATCGACCACATAATCATGCGAGGTTTCGCTCCTACGGGCCGTGCAAGATGCCATACACTCATCTTGCAAATGGCACTCGATCCGCCATGGACATTCCTAGCCGATCGACCAAATGATTGTGCGAGGTTCCGCTCATATGGGCCGTACAAGATGACATACACTCATCTTGCAAATGGTACTCGATCGACCATGGACATTCCTAGCATATCGGCCATATGATCGTGCGAGGTTCCGCTCCTATAGGCCGTACAAGATGACATACACTCATCTTACAAGTGGCACTCGATCGGCCATGGACATTCCTAGCCGATCGACCACATAATCATACGAGGTTTCGCTCCTACGGGCCGTGCAAGATGCCATACACTCATCTTAAAAATGGCACTCGATCCGCCATGGACATTCCTAGCCGATCGACCAAATGATCGTGCGAGGTTCCGCTCATGCGGGCCGTACAAGATGACATACACTCATCTTGCAAAAGGCACTCGATCGACCATGGACATTCCTAGCAGATCGGCCACATGATCGTGCGAGGTTCCGCTCCTATAGGCCGTACAAGATAACATACACTCATCTTACAAGTGGCACTCGATCGGCCATGGACATTCCTAGCTGATCGGCCACATGATCGTGCGAAGTTCTGCTCATGCGGGCTGTATAAGATGACATACACTCATCTTGCAAGCGATACTCGATCGGCGATGGACATTCCTAGCCGATCGGCCACATGATCGTGCGATTTTCCGCTCCTGCTGGTCGTACAAGATGACATACACTAATCTTGCAAATGGCACTCGATCGGCCATGGACATTCCTAGCCGATCGGCCACATGATCGTGCGAGGTTCTGCTCTTGCCAGTCGTACAAGATGACATACACTCATCTTGCAAGTGGCACTCGATCAACCAGGGATATTCCAATATGATCGGCCACATGATCGTGCGAGGTACCGCTCCTACGGGCCGTACAAGATGACATACACTCATCTTGCAAGTGGGACTCAATCAACCATGGACATTCCTAGTCGATTGGCCACATGATCGTGCGAAGTTCCACTCCTGCGGGCCGTACAAGATGACATACACTCATCTTGCAAGCGGCACTCGATCGGCCATGGACATTCATAGCTGATCGGCCACATGATCGTGCGAAGTTCCGCTCCTACGGGCCGTATAAGATGACATACACTCATCTTGCAAATGGCACTTGATCGGCCATGGAAATTCCTAGTTGATCGGCCACATGATCGTGCGAGGTTCTTCTTCTGCCGGCCGTACAAGATGACATACACTCATCTTACACGTGGCACTCGATCGGCCATGCACATTCCTAGCCGATCGGCCACATAATCGTGCGAAGTTCCGCTCCTGCGGGCCGTACAAGATGACATACACTCATCTTGCAAGTGGCACTCGATCAACCATGGACATTCCTAGCCGATCAGCCACATGATCGTGTGAGGTTCCGCTCATGCGGCCATACAAGATGACATATACTCATCTTGCTAGTGGCACTCGATCGGCCATGGATATTCCTAGCTGATCGGCCATGGAAATTCCTAGCTGATCGGCGACATGATCGTGCGAGGTTCTGCTCCTGCGGGCGTTACAAGATGACATACACTCATCTTGCAAGTGGCACTCGATCGGACATGGACATTCCTAGGCGATCGGCCACATGATCGTGTGAGGTTCTGCTCATGCAGGCCGTATAAGATGACATACACTCATCTTGCAAGTGGCACTCGATCGGCCATGCACATTCCTAGCCGATCGGCCATATGATCGTATGAAGTTTCGCTCTTGCAGACCGTACAAGATGGCACTCGGCCATAGCCAAAATTTAACACCGACCATCCTCTTTCACCAACCCTTTTTGGGCAAAGATTAACCACGGTGACTCGCCTCAGCCAAGGGCTTGGGGGACTGGGGACTTGTATAGCACAAATATCCGTACAAGATGACAAGTGACGACAAGCCCTCAACCGAGGAAATGCACCTCAGTCAACGACTTGGGGGACTTCTGTTCATACCTAATTTGGTCAACCTGATCAAGACCGATCAGTACCGCCAAAACCATACTTGGCCATCGGCTCAACAAGAAAACAAAAATACAAATCTACAACAACAGGTGCATCCCACCAACGCAACCTTAGACAAAAGACACCAAAAACCACTAGGCCGACCAGATCTGGTCAGCCTACCCGTCCATCGGCCGACCATGTTAACACAACCGCGGGACTCGGGACCACCAGGACACGTGTCAGCTCCAGGATCAGGGACATTTATCCCACATCGAAATGTTTCACCTACAACATTCAATGCCACTATAAATACAAGGGCACCTCCCCTAAAAAAAGGTAATGACAACATTGCCCTTACACTGCCTAATTACTATAGTACCCTCCACACTTAACTGACTTAAGCATCGGAGACTGTTAGGTCGGCACCCCAGCGATGCTCCGTTGTTGTTACCTTCTCCCTGTAGTTCTTCCTACCCCCGAGGAGAGCGAGTTAAGAGAGCTCAGCGAGGGAATTCTAAGTTGGTCCATTTTTGGCATCAACAACTGTCATCATCGAAGTGGCGTTATAGAGGAACTGCTGCTGCTACATGACTAATGGAGTACTCTCAGCATATATATCAATATAACAAAGACACTATAGTAGTAGTTACTTAGTTACAGTATTTTCAAGAATGTATGATTATTGTTGAAGGAAGGTCTTAAACCTTTATCGATTACCTTCCTTCAATGAATTATGAGTCCTTGTTAATATTGCTTTTGTTATTGTATCTTTGTGAGTGTTGTGAATTGTGTTGTTTCCTCTCTTTTTTTTAACTCAAAATGTTTCACTGCTATCTCTCAGTAGTGAACACTTCATCCTCTGTGGCAAGTGTTTTCTCCTTTTTTATTCATTTTATGAAGCAATAGAAGTGGGACTGAGGGAGGAAAAGTCTCTAGAATGCTGGTCGATCTTTACTCTTTAGTAGAATAAATCAAATACATTTCTTATTAACAACTTTCTTTAATGATTTTTGTCGTTGTGTATTTATAGTTTGATTGTACTATAGTTTACAAATAATGTAGGAAAACAAAACAATGCATGGTTTGAATTTCTTTTGGCATCCCTTGAATGTAGTTAAGCTACTATAATGTAGTTAATCACAATTAGATATTTGAGTTCAATGTAGTAATTAGCATCCCTTGCCTTCATATGAGTTGATTATGTTAGAAATTAAATCCTAAATTGATTTGGTATTCTAGTTTGATTTGTTTACTTGATTTACTTGTTATCTTTACCAATAAGGTTTCCAATTACTTATAGAAGTTAGATTAGTATTAGGTTTTCTATCCCTATATAAAGGGCCCTCTGTTATACATATTATTTTAACCTCATAAACCTTTTACATCAATTATTCAGCCAAATTATATTCTTAATATGGTATCAAAGCAATTACACTTTTGAGACACAAATACGTTGCGCTTCCTCCCCTGTGGGTGTGGGAAACATACTTGATCTCACTCTCCATGCACCCACGAGAAACATACTTGATCTCATAGGACACATACTCGATCCGTGGTAGAGCCTAATTCCTCCGTGCACCCACATGACACATACTTGATCCCACGGGACACATAATTGATCACACGGGACACATACTTAATCCCCCAACATAGTTTCATCCCACATGACACATACTCAAACCCACGGGACACATACTTAATCCCACGAGACACATACTTGATTTATGACTTAACGGCAATAGCAACCGCAACTTCAAATAGCGGTAATAGAAACCGCAACATCAAACAACGGCAATAGCAACCGCAACTTCAAATACCGACAGCATAGCAACAACGGCACATCAACGACAACACAGCACCGACGACACAACACAGACTTAATCAGTAAGTTGGGAGTTCACAACATTCACTCTAACTCCCAACTTGAGAGGGAGTGTTAGAAATCAAATCCTAAATTGATTTGGTATCCTAGTTTGATTTGTCTACTAGATTTGATTACTTGATTTACTTGTTATCTTTACCAATAAGGTTTCCAATTACTTATAGGAGTTAGATTAGTATTATGTTTTCTATCTCTATATAAGGGCTCTTTGTTATACTTACTATTGTAACGTCATAAACATTTTACATCAATTATTCAGCCAAATTATATTCTTAACAGATTATGAGATTTCCCTTAATAAAGTAGACACAGTACCAATAAACCAAAGGATAGTTTATATCGCTTCAACCCATTAAGTATTATGTTTTGAAATTTAGGTCAATATCAAGCTTGTACATATATTATACGTTTTAACTAACTTTTTGATCCCGAACAATGGGCAGCCATAAATTATTATTTCGGAAAAGATAAAAGAGTTCGGAACCCCTCTTCTAAATAAAGATAAAATTTGCTTCTTGAAAACTTAGAAGACCAAATGAGGATCATCATTTTGTGGATGATAAAGTAACATGGAGTTGTCATTGTGATGTAATATACTCATTATCATTCAAATCTAAATCTAAACTATAAATTTAAACTGTGTTATAATATATATAAATTTTTACGCCATATTAGAATTTTTTTTTTGAGTAAATACAATATTGTGATTTTATGTTATTAATTTATCTCATACATATATGATTAACTAATTAACAATACGTACTGCGTTGTGTTATGATTCATGCAATTACTGGTGGATTGCAAGAACTACTCTGAGCTTGCCGAAGTTGTTTGGCTTTCTTATTCATGGTGTGATGTGCTCTGTAGGGGTTATGAATGTGTACACTGAATCCATCACCAATTCAAAACAGCACCTCTTCAATTATTCAAAGCCTATATGATTTCAATTTTCTGCAAATAAATAATCAATAATATCGTCGTTATTTAGCAAACTGTCTAAAAATATAAAATAAAAATAAATAAAATACCTGACATCAGCTATATTAATGTGTTAATATGTTATATGAACAAGGGTTTGGTCCATATATCTGAATTCTAGAATGTTCTTGAAACTCTGGATCAGATTTGTTCCCTCTGTCATTGGAGAACAGATATTGGTAAAGTGGAACTCCCAAACTTCCAAGAGGGGGCAGATAATAATATTTCCACGAACGAATAAGAACAAAAACAAAAAAATAAAAATTAACGCGCGAATGAAAGGAATTGGGTGGTGGGTCCCACGTATATAACTCAGGTAACTTATATGGGAAGCTCAAAGACTTGGAAAAAAACTAAAGTTCACAGTGGCTTGAGTGAGGACTTCCCTTCATAACTACAGCTTCACTCTCATGCTGCTTCCTTACTGAACCTCAAAATTATTGATCGATATTCAGAATTCACAAAGAAAGAGGAGAGATGAGCTGCATCACAACAGAGGAAGGTGGGGATTCAGTGCCTACGACTTTACCTGGGTTCAGATTCTGTCCCTCAGATGAGGACCTGGTTGAATACTACTTGAAGATGAAGACAGAGGGCAACGACTCAAACTTCAGACACATCATCCCTGAGATCGATCTCTGCAAGTTCGAGCCCACCGATCTTCCTGGTAATCAATGAATCTCACTTTTTCTTTACTGCCCTTTTCCAATCTCCAATGTATTATATTGTTGTTAACTTAAATTTATGATGTTGTTCAATTATTCTGTGGTCGAGTGATTCATGACTTGAAGTGGGTTTTTTGCAATATCTTGATTTGTTTTGTTTTTCACTTTTTTTAGGTTGGTGTCGACTACTTGTTTTTAGGTTTGTATATTCATTGTAAATTGATGATCTTGTCGACTGGTTCTGTTTTTGAGCACTTTAAGACTGATTTGTTATTTATTATGCTGTTGTTTATAAAATTTATGATCTTGTTAAGTTGTTTTTTTGTCTACTATTTCAATATTTTTTTTCAGAGTGCAATTTGAGCAAACCCAATCTGATTTCTAATCTTGTTCTGTTGTTCTTTTGTTGAGTATTTGAAGACCTGGAATTTGGGTGGTTTCACATTTCAATGTTTAGTTTGGTGTTGCATTTTCAGCTTTCTTCAAAGAGCCAGACTCTCCACATCATGACAGGGAGTGGATCTTCTTTACCCGACCTCATCACAAGTACAACAACAGCACTCGTCAAAACAGGACCACCGAGAAGGGATTTTACAAGATCACAGGCAAGGACCGGAACATCAAGGCTCGAAAATCCAAAGCTGTGATTGGAAAGAAGAAGACTTTAACCTTCTACCAAGGCCGTATGCCCAGAGCCATGAGGACTGACTGGGGCTTGCATGAACTCTCTCTCTGCAAAACTGAACCTGAACCGGGTCCTAATCCCCATCAGCAGAGGGACCTTGTTGTCTGCCGTCTGAAGGATAAGTCAACTAATTATAAGTCTGGTAACAAGAAGCTGAAGGATGATTTAATCTGTGATGAAATAGCAGATTCTGGTAATGGTAACAACATTGCCTCGAATACTGAAGATGATCAACCTGCCGCAACTGATATGATTTCAGACCCAGTAGAACATCTGCCAAACGAAGAGCCAGGAGAATGCACTGAGTCTCCCAATGGTTCTTGTCCTAATCAAAATGTCATTAATGATATTTCAAACTGTGATGATGATGAGAGTTTCTCTGATTTTGATTCTCCAGATGCAAATAAATGGTTTCAAGAGGTCAGAATAATCACGCTTTTTCAATTTTTTATGAATTGCTTGTTCTTTTTTGAACATTTCTTGTATAAATTTGCTTACATGGAGAACAAGAAGCACATCGAATGTTAATGCTTGTTTGTTTTGATTCTTAATTTAACAGTACTATGCTGAGCTAGGAAAAATTCTGGACTCACCTTCTCCTCCACCTCAGCCAACGCATCAACCACCTCTACATCAACCTTCACAACAGCATCAGCCACAATTACCAATTCAGCCACCACCATCATATCAGCCATCACTGCCACATCAGCCACCTCAGTCACAGGGCTACTGCTCCTCCACACTGCAGTCGCCTTTATACACAAAGCCAGGAATTGGGGATAATAATTCTTATCCTGCACATAAGAATATAATTTCAACCAATGATCACAATGAACCAGTTAGCGACATCGCCAATAGTGTTCAAGATCGAGCTACTGATGAAACGAGTTCGGAGGTGAGAATGAGCAAGCTCTTTGAAGTATCTTTTTTATATAATGTATAAAGCACAGAATTGCATCCAAACTTTAACACTTTCTTATTATAATTCTTAATCTAGGTTGATAACTATTCCACCGACTATCACAAAGAATCAGTTAGCAACACCGCTTATAATCAGCATATTGGAGCTACAGATGAAAGGGTAGCAGAGGTTAGATTCACATGCTCTTTGAATTGTTTTATATTTTCTTTATGAACTTAGTATGGAGAACAAGAAGTTCATCCGAAATAACACTTGCTTTTTATGATTCTTAATTCAGGCTTATTTTCAGCCTGAAGATATTCTGGAATCTCTCTCTCATCCATTTGATCTACAGGATTACCCACTGATGTCACTAATGATCGGAGAACTGGGAGATGTTGTGCATTGCCAATAAACTATATTGGCATGCAATGAGTCGTATCTCTAATTTGGAGATTATGACTCTTTTCCCTCTAAGTTCTCAAAAAGTATTATTGTTGACGACTAGTAATTTTATCCTGTGATGAAACAACATACACTACTGTGAGTGACCCTGATCTACAAGAGTGACGGGGAAGAGTCTATGGTAGGGAAATTAGAGTACCAAGTGAAAACAAAACACCGAATACTCAGATGACCAATAGGGTGGTCTGCATTAGCTATTGAAGAAACACCACAACATAGTTAATGAAGCAAGATATTTTATTATAGGAGGCAACCATAGGAGCCTTTGAAACCATTAGAGTCCTTGGATGGTTAAGCACCACCGTTGGAAGGGTAAAACACCATCGTTTTCTTCTTTTCTGGCCTTAGAAGGCTAAGAACCACCATTGTAATGGGTAAAGCACCTCCATTTTCTTCTTTTCTGGCCTCGGATGGCTAAGCATCACCATTAGAAGAGTAAAACACCCCTGTTATCACTGCATTTCCAAGTTTTAGAAACTTCAAGCTTGTTAAGAAGTTAGTAAATTTGTGAGTTGAAAGCAACACCGGCAAGAGCCAATGTTTGAGATGTCATCTGGAAGTCTACTCTCCTCCGACGAATCCAGACAAAGTAAAGCTGTCTTTTCTCAGACAAAGTGTCTCCAGACAAAGTGTCATTAATGACAAAGTGAATCCAGACAAAGTGTCATTAATGACAAAGTGAATCCAGACAAAGTGTCTCCTGTCAGAAAAACTACAATTATTCCGCAAACAAACCTCAGTATCAATCATCATCCATCATGTGAGCCGCTCAGAAAAGAACCCGACTGCAATGCTGTGTCGCCAGGCCAGGTTAAGAGAATCAAGCTCTTGTTTTTCAGCTTTGAGGATGTTATTTGCTATTGGGACACAGCTTAGTTTGATCTTTGCATCTCTATTTGCAGGTTAGGGAAGCTGCAAAGTACTGCATTGCTCCTCATCTGAAAACCAAGTCCTGGAAGCATACAGTTTGAAGTAGGCAACAATAGGGTTCATTCATTTTCTTGGAAGCACCTCCGCAAGACCGCGAATCAAGTCTCCAATGGAGAATGCATACTATTTTGATACCAAGTCTAATCCTAGCCTTATACTCAGGCTTTGATTCCGCCCTCAATTATACTGGAAGTGGCGTTTTACATGATCTCTACTACTTGGCTGCTGGAGTCTCAAGATATATATTACAATAACCTGACACTAATGTGATGTCGTGGTTATTGGTATGGAAATTTGAGGTTCCTTCCATCCCTAATGGAGTAGTAATTGCAATCACTGTAGAATTGCATGATTATGATTTGGTTTTAAACCAAATTCTGTCACCTTCTGTCTGAATCGCCCACCATTGTAAATGTATGTGTTTATTTACTGCTTGGTAGCAAATGCTGCGTATTTGTGCAGCATTCTTTATTTTTCGTATTACTGTTTATTTTGTTTATTTCGAACCTTTCAATTCTGAATGGAAATGATGTATTATAAGTGAAGAAGATATTATTACATTAGACTTATTGGATATATAAGTGTCATCTAGATTAATTGAAGCAGCCTAATATTGTTCACTTATAAGTGAAGTGTAGACCAGAGTGTTTTTATTATTGATTTCGGTATAACTCCCGACTCATCTACGTCATGGTATTGTATGGAACATGCTTGCCAAGGACCACCTATTTAATGATGGCATGGAAGGAGGCTTGGAGAGTTGAATGATAGTATTAACAGCATCTCAAATATTGGTTTTTGGTGGTTTCAAATGGTGGTTTTAGTTGATTACGCATGAGCTTTGGGCGAGTTTTGGGAGGAAATTGCAGGAAGGTTACTTTGAGTCTGGTATTTTGGATGGTTGGCTATGGTGATTTTATATGAAAAGCATGGAAGGAAAAGATTGGAGGCTTGAGGGTGGCTTGCTCCAGGCTGCTAGCTCCTGTGATAAGCTGGGTTTTTTTGGTGATTTAGGCCTCAAATTTACAGGTGTTTTGAGTGCTCAAAATCTTAGAAAATATGAGCTCGTTTGGTGGATGAGATTGGTTTAGATTAGATAACTCATCAAATTCAATGTATTGTGAACGTAAAAATATATGTATTTTCATAGTAAGTGAATTAGGGAGAGTAGGAATACTCTGTACTAAGATATGCTATTAGGATGTCTTCGATTCAATCGAGGGCCCTATCAACCCCCCAAAAAAGAAAACGCTAACTGCTAGGTTTCAAGAGAGGACATAGAAGAAAACTAAATCAATCAAATCCACTTAAAATATTATGATTAAAAAAAATCAGTTATAAGTTGTGAGATAAACTTTGAGAGCTATTAATTGCTCTATTGACTTAACTTCTTATTATGAACTCCTTATTTTTATTCTGATAAAAAAGAATTATTATTTTAGCCAAAAAATAAGTTGTTCATTAAGAAACTCTACAAGCATATATTTGTATCATTGTCATCCACTGGAGCAACCTAGGTCGTCGTTGAAGTATAAAACTTCCCATCTCAGCACTGCAGGCTCTGCAGCTATATATATATAGCAGTTAGCAAAGTAATAGATGTTATTATTGTATGTGTTCTGAGATATCTACTTGTAATGTCAATTGTCTATCGGGTTTTAAAGCTTATGAACTTCACGTTGATGGATTTCACTTTGGTTTCTTCCACTTCCATTGTCGAGTCTTAGTTTTGGGCTTTCGCTGATGTCTCTGTTTTTCTGTTTTCAAGTTTGGGCCTTTAGCTAATGCCTCATTTGGGTTCTATTGAGTCCAAGTATTTGGGCCCATGGCATTGTTGATCTATTTTTCTATTTTCTTTCTTTGGGTGATGTTTTTTTTATTTTTAAAAAAAATGATATTTGAACTATCTTAATTGACCACTTCAATTGAACCATCTGATGTGACAATCAATAAATGGTGTTATTTCAATAAATTAAATCACCATATATTTATTTTTTATGTTAAATAAAATGTCACATCAAGTGTGGTCAATTAATGTGATCAATTAAGATGGTTCATATAACATCACTCTTTTTTGGATAAATTACATAAAACCCCCCAAGCTATAGGGGTTATTTCAAGTTCATACCTCAATTATGAAAATTTTCATCTAGGTATCCAAACTATCTAAACACATCATCTAAGTACCCTCCGTTAGTCAAACCGTTAAATACTGAGCTGTCATTTTTTGGTCAATTATTTATGCTGAGTTGGACTTCATGTGGATAAAAAAATAATTAAAAATTAAATAATATTATTAAAAACAATTAATAGATTCAATTCAACCCACTCTCTGCAGCAACATTTCATTTCACTAGTCTCCTTCTTCTCTACCATCTCCGTCGTGACTATGAACCGCTTGGCGGCCTGGAACTCATAGACTTGCCTGACTCTTCCATCTGCCGCCCTCACTTCATCATCAGTTACTCCATCCTTACACAAACAAGACCTCACTATGGCTCTCTCAAATTCACCGAGGGCAAACCCACCAACGTTGCCTCAAATTAGCCTCTGCTTTGACCAAGCTGGGCATTTCCCCTGGTGACCCAACTGGGCATTTCCCCTGGTGAGTTGGGCTTAGGCGTCAATTGGTATGAATTGTAACGAACCGAAAATATAATTTAGTGAATTTTCGTAAATTAAATTGCGAAATGATGAAATTACCCTTGGTTTTATAAGGGGCTTGAAAGTCAATTTTTGTTTCGACACACTTTTGGTTGTATTTCGGGGACCATTGCGCAGGTCTCGAACTCACGAGTTCGTAGATAGGCGACACGCAGAAAACGGAGATCGTAAGAGAGAGTTGTGGGTCTAGAATGTTCAGGGGCATTTTGGTAATTTGGTCTGGGTATATATTTTTAACCCCAAGCAGATCAGATTCTCCTCATTTCACTCTATCTTCACGACTCTCACCCAAACCTGTGACATCGAACTCAAAAACCCAAAATTTCGAACTTCAATTTGAGGCAAGCATGTTCGATTTGGTTCCACTCATCAGAATCTTCTCATCCCCGCGATCAAGAATGTACCGACCGTCTAAGGAAGCAACCGCTGGAGGCACCGAACAGAGGAAAGGAAAAATTGAAATTTTCCATCAATTTTTCGGCCAACACAGGTATGGGTTTCGTGTTTAGACTTCATTTTTGAGTTCCTGGGTTCGAGTAGATGGATTTAGACTAAAAATTCGTGAAAATTTGTTAGGATTTTAGAAAGTGAGGAAAATTTCAAGGTCGGCCGGCAATGGCGTTTTTCGGCAACGGCGGACGGCAGCGCACGGCGGAGCAGTCGTCTTCTTCAGTGACACTCCAGTAACTGGTTCGGTCAGAGGGGGCTGACATGGCTTGCCACCTAGCAGCCACGTGGAGCCACGTGGAGGCCACCTGGTAGCCACATGGAGCCACCTGGCGGCTGAGTCAACGTCGAGTCAGCACCGAGTCAAGTTCATGAGGCACTATAACCGGCGCATAGCCGAGCCGCCGGCCTTCAACCGGCGCGTGGGAATGGTATTTGGGTAGCGGTGACACGCGTTAACAATCTTTCGACGTTCCGGACCTTCTGGCGTAGGTTTCGGATTAATCGGACGTCGTTTAGGGGTAGTTTTTGGGGTTTGAAGTGGCTGCATTTTTAGTGTGACGCGAGCGGACCTCCCGGGGTCTAGGGAGTCTGAATGTAGGGTTTTAATTATAGTTGGTAATCCCGATTGTTATTTTTGACATGCGATACTGCTCCGGGAACTTCGGAGGAGAGTACGTCTCAGGATTGAACTATTTGGACGTTGGTGAGTGGACTTTGATTTTGTAAAGTATAATGCATGCATAAAGGTATATTTGATATAATTGCTTATTACGTATTGTTTTGGCAAAATTTTGGATATTATAAAATTATTATTGGATACGGGTTTTCAATAATTATTAGGAAATGACGTTTTGCGCTATGGTCTGGCTTTAAGGTTTCCGGTTTTATATGGTTTAAATTGATTGATTTTGGATTTCGGTCGAGTCTATGATATTGAGTTTAAACCCGGTTTTTCAATGAATTTGGCTAGACCAGAAAACAAGGATTTCAAAACATGGATTTTGTTTTTCACTGGATTATTGTCCCCGAGGGTCAAGGTTTTCTCCGACTGGCGTCGAAGGGTAGTTGTCCGCCAAATCGTCGAGGTTTCTCCGACACTGATGTCGAAGGGTATTTCTCCACCAGGTCTTTGAGGCTGTCTACGCGTAGTACAGGGTTCTACACAACTCAAGGTATATCTGGTGTGTGGAGGGTTCTTTCATTTTCACGGAGCCTTATTGAAGGGTTCTTTCATTTTCATGGACCTTATTGAAGGGTTCTTTCATTTTCACGGAGCCTTGTTGAAGGGTTATTTCATTTTCACGGAGCCATCTCCCAGAAGCCATAAATCAAATCCACCGTGGTATAATATATCACTACCAAGTTCTAATTTCCGACCTTATATATAGGCTTCTTTAATTTTTTTTGCAATCAATGTCATCATCAAAGTGGCGTTATAGAGGAACTGCTGCTACTACATGGCTAATGGAGTACTCTCAGCATATATATCAATATAACCAGAGACACTCTGATGTTCTGGTTATTTATCATATACAAGCTTTGAGTTGAGTTCCATCCTTAATGGAGTACTAGTTACTTAGTTACAGTCATTTCAAGAATGTATGATTATTGTTGAAGGAAGGTCTTAAACCCATATCGATTACCTTCCTTCAATCTGAATTCTGAAACACCAAAAATTGTATCCTTGTTAATATTGCTTTTGTTATTGTATCTTTGTGAGTGTTGTTTATTTCCAACGTTTAAGGTTGAATGAAGAATTGTGTTATTTTCTTCATAAAGTTGAGACACTACCAACAAACCAGAGGATAGTTTGTAACGCTTGAACCCATTAAGTATTATCTTTTGAAACTCAAGTATTATAGTTTGATGCAGAAATTGTCTGTATTGATATTTGTCATTCAATCCCTAGACACCGGAAAGGGGACAATTGAGGTTAAGGTTAAAACCCGATATGGGGGTTCAACCAAAAACATCTCGATACCTAAGTCAGTTTAATCGTAGAGAGAAAACTAGAGAGCAAAATAAGTTATTATTTTTTGTGTACCTGAGAAAAGAGGGGAGACACTATTTATAGTGGATACCAGCAGGTTTTCGGAACTTTTAATTGGTTCTAAGAGAGTTATAATAAATAAATAATTCTAATTGATGAATACTTATTATTGATTTTTAATAATAAATAATTCGTTGAAAATGATTTATTATTAATCTGAGGAGAGTTCTAATTAATTAATAATTCCTTAAAATAAGATAGTTTATTTTAAGGCTTATTACTCAAAATACTCCCCGAACCAGACTTCGAGTCTCAATTTGTTCCCCGAACGCGAAATCGTAACAATGTAATCCCTGAACCCCCTTTTTGTCAGCTCCGTTGCACCAAAAGTTATTCTCTGTTACTAACGGCAGTTTGAAGAGGGGTATTTTGTCAAAAAATTAAAAAAATTACCCTAAAAGAAAAAAATTATTCCCATCTCCACCCCAACCCTCCCAATCGTAGACTTCGACGGACAGAGGCAGCGAACGAAGACCTAACAGAGAGATCTCAACCCCGAGTGGGACGAGAAGCTCGAGTTTCTAGTCCACGACAACGAATCCATGGCCTCTGAAATCCTAGAAATCAATATCTACAACGACAAGAAGACAGGAAAACGCAGCACTTTCCTGGGGAAGGTCAAGATCCCCAGAAATACCTTCGTCAAATTGGGGACGTCGGAGGTGTTGGTTTACTTTCCTTTGGAGAAGATGAGCGCCTTTTCTCAAATAAAAGGCGAGATCGGAGTGAAGATTTATTACATAGACGAAGATCCTCCCGCCTCTGCCGAGAAGAAACCAGAAACACCTTCTGATCAACCACCAGTGACGGAGGAGAAACCGGCGGAGGATCCGAAAGAAAGCAGAAGAAAAGAATGAGGATACCAAAGAAAAAGAAAAGCCTAAAGAGAAGGCGAAATCAGAAGAGAAGCCAAAGCCAGACAAAAATAGTACACCAAAATCGGATGAGGCTTCAGCTGTTGCGACGGCGGCACCTGCAGCCTGACCGCCAGAGGTTGAGAATCCGCCAATTGCTTACACCGCGGAGAAGTCAAAGCAAGTAGAGAAAGAAAAACATGTAGAGGTAAATGCTGGAATCAACGAGCTTGAGCTTCAGCCATTGGGCCGGGATCGGAATCGGAGTGCATACGATTTGGTGGATCGTATGCCGTTCCTTTATGTTCGCGTTGTGAAGGCCAAGAGAGGCAATGGAGGCGCGAGTACTGAATCAATTTTAACCAAGCCTGTGATTGGAACGCATAGCATCAAAACCAAGACCCAAATGATCGATAAAAAGTGGGACTAGGTGTTTTCTCCAACCCATATCCTAGTTTTCTCTCCTTCTTCATCATACTTGAAACCCAAATTCACCCACAAATCTTATCTCTCTCTTAGACCCAAGAACCTTATCTTCGCCACCAAGGCCTCTACTGAAAATGGAGCAGGAATCGAAGGTGAAGAGGTGGTGAGTTGGGTAATTTGGTTAAAGGCGAGAATTGGGAGGGTTGTGGAGGGTTGGGGTGGAGATGGGAATATTTTTTTTCTTTTAGGGTAATTGTTTTAATTTTTTGACAAAATACCCCTCTTCTAACTGCCGTTAGTAACGGAGTATAACTTTTGGTGCAACGGAGATGATAGAAGGGGATTCAGGAATTACATTGTTACGATTTCGCGTTCGGGGAACAAATAGAGACTCGAAATCTGATTCGGGGAGTATTTTGACATGTATCTAAATTCCACATAATACTTTTACCCTCATAATTAGTAATTTTTATTTATATGAATAAGTGTTTGATCCATATATCTAAATTCTAGAATATTCTTGAAATGTCTGGATCAGATTTATTCCCTCTCTCCCATTGGAGAATATAAATTGGGAAAGTGCTAACTTACAAGAGGGGGCAGATAATAATATTTCCACAAACAAAAACAAAAAAATAAAAATAAAAATAAACATTAACGCGCAGAGGAAAGGAAGCGCGTGGTGGGTCCCACAGCTATGACTCAGGTAAACTTGTATGGGAAGCTTTTGACAAAAAAAAAAAAAAAACTTGTATGGGAAGCTCAAAGACTTGGGAGTAAACATAAGTCCGCAGTGGCTTGAGTGAGGACTTCCCTATATAAATACAGCTTCACTCTCATGCTGCTTCCTCACCGAACGCCAAAATCACTGATCGATAATCGCAATTAAATTCACAAACGGAGAGGAGAGATGAGTTGCATCACAACAGAGGAAGGTGGGGATCTAGTGCCTGCGACTCTAACTGAGTTCAGATCCTGTCCCTCAGATGAGGTCCTGGTTAGCTACTACTTGAAGATGAAGATAGAGGGCAACGACTCAACCTTCAGCCACATCATCCCTGAGATCGATCTCCGCAAGTTCGAGCCCGCCGATCTTCCTGGTAATGAATCAATCTCACTTTTTCTTCGCTGCCCTTTTCCAATTTCCAATGTATTACGTTGTAGTTAACTTAAATTTATGATGTTGTTCAATTATTCGGTGGCCGAGTGATTCATGACTTGAAGTGGGTTTTTTGAAATATCTTGTTTTGTTTTGTATTTCACTTTTTTCTTCATTTTTATGTTTTGTATGAATTTCTGTTCTTGTTCAGTTGTTCTACTATTATGTAATTCTATACTTGGAATGGGTTAGGTGTCGACTTTTTGTTTTTGGGTTTGTATATTAATTGTAAATTGATGATGTTGTTGACTTGTTCTGTTTTTGAGTACTTCAAGACTGATTTGTAATTTATTATGCTGTTGTTTTATAAAATATATGATCTTGTTAACTTGTTTTTTTGTCTACTATTTCAAAATTTCAATATTTTTTTTCAGAGAGCAATTTGAGCGAAGCCAATCTGATTTCTAATCTTGTTCTGTTGTTCTTTTGTTGAGTATTTGAAGACCTGGAATTTGGGTGGTTTCACATTTCATTGTTTAGTTTGGTGTTGCATTTTCAGCTCTCTTCAAAGAGCCAGACTCTCCACATCATGACAGGGAGTGGATCTTCTTTAACCGACCTGATCGCAAGTACAACAACTGTACTCGCAGCAACAGGGCCACCGAGAAGGGATTTTACAAGATCACAGGCAGGGAACGGGACATCCAGGCTCGACAATCCAAAGCTGTGATTGGAAAGAAGAGGACTTTAACCTTCTACCAAGGCCGTATGCCCGGAGCCAAGAGGACTGACTGGGGCTTGCATGAGCTCTCTCTCTGCAAAACTGAACCTGAAACGGGTCCTAATCCCCATCAGCAGAGGGACTTTGTCGTCTGCCGCCTGAAGGATAAGTCAGCTAATTATAAGTCTGGTAACAAGAAGCTGAAGGATGATTTAATCTGTGATGATAAGCAGATTCTGGAGATGGTCAACCTGCTGCAACTGATATGATTTACTCTTTAGTAGAATAAATCAATCAATACATTTCTTATTAACAACTTTCTTCTAATGATTTTTGTTTTCGTGTATTTATAATTTTATAGTTGATTGTACTATATTTTACAAATAATGTACCAAAATAAGACAATGTCTGGTTTGAGTTTCTTTTTGAAAACCACATGGTATTTGTATTTGTAAATATAATGCAGTATGTAGCATCCCTTGCCTTCATATGAGTTGATTATGAGATTTCCCTCGATAAAGTAGAGACACCTACCAATAAACCAAAGGATACGAAATTTCATTGATTAAACAAATATACAAAGCAAAGAAAAGGTAGACTGCAAAAACATGACGACAAACATAGGTAAATATCTTCAGTGATCAGGTTCGATATTGTCAAAACGATCTAGAGGGAATAACTCACAAAATAATATGACTTGAATCCCTAAGTATCATGAAGGTTATTATTGCCCGAATAACTAATCTTGCAATCCCACAAAAGGGAAAATCTAACACAACCATCTCAAAATAAGAGTCGTTGGACTTATTTGTACAAAGCAAACTAAAAATAAAATAAATAAATAACCCAACAAAATGTACAAATTGGTCACTTCCACCGTTATTGTTGCCTATCACTTCCGTTATCGCCGCCTTTGCGGAATTTCAAAGACGACGAGGATACCGTACACCACCATATCGCAGATGTTTCAATCTACCATGATTGACACCACACCACCGCATCACAAGTCAAAATCCTGTGAAGACATATTAGGCTTCTGAAGACAATAGTTTCACCGGTAACCTGACCCGTCAGGACGCCGAAATCTGTGACCATGATCGACACTATGACGATAGACGAGAAAATGAAGCATGAAGACAAACAAACTTTGGAAAAATCGACACTAAGACCGGTTGGATTATCCAGTTTATTCATTATATCCCTACGGATACCAAGGGAAAGCCCCCCAAAACTCAAAGAAGATCATTCGAAGAAAAAAAAATTTTGAAGTAAGATTTCTTTTGGAGAGGAGGCTAGGGTTTTGGATTAGGAAAAAGAGTGTTTATATAATTTATATTTTATGTAACAAATAATCAATAATATTATCGTTACTTAGCGAACTATTTAAAGATATAAAACAAAAAATAAAATACTGACATAAGTCATATCTCCATATTGACATTTCCACATAATGCTTTTACCCACATTATTAGTAATTTTTGTTTATATAAATAAGGGTTTGATCCATATACCTAAATTCTAGAATGTTCTTGAAATCCTTGCATCAGATTTGTTCCCTCTGTCATTGGAGAATAGTAATTGGTAAAGTGGAACTTCCAAGAGGGGGCAGATAACAATATTTCATTATTTCCACAAACGAATTAGAACAAAAATAAAAAAGAAAGAAAAGGAATTGGGTCCCCTATATCTATGACTCAAGTAGACTTGTATGGGAAGCTCAAAGACTTGGAGAAAACACAAGTCCACAGTGGCTTGAGTGAGGGCTTCCCCATATAAATACAGCTTCACTCTAATGCTGCTTCCTCACTGAGCCTCAAAATCATTGATCGATATTCAGAATTCACAAACAAAGAGGAGAGATGAGCTGCATCGCAACGGAGGAATGCCATTCAGTGCCTGCGACTCTACCTGGGTTCAAATTCTGTCCTTCAGATAAAGACCTAGCTGGCTACTACTTGAAGATGAAGATAGAGGGCAACGACTCAAACTTCAGACACATCATCCCTGAGATCGATGTCTACAAGTTCGAGCCCGCCAATCTTCCTGGTAATGAATCAATCTCACTATTTCTTCACTGCCCTTTGCCAATTTCCATTTGTTAACTTAAATTTATGATCTTGTTCAATTATTCTGTTGTTGATTGATTCATGTGAAGTGGGTTTTTTGCAATATCTTGTTTTGTTTTGTTTTGTATTTCAATTTTTTCTTCAATTTTATGTTTTGTATGAATTTCTGTTCTTGTTCAATTGTTCTACTATTATGTAATTCTATACTTGGAATGGGTTGGGTGTCGACTTCTTGTTTTTAGGTTTGTATATTAACTGTAAATTTATGATCTTGTTCAAGTTGTTTTTTGTCGTCCATTTTAAATTTTCAATATTTCTTTTTCAAAGAGCAATTTTGAGCAAACTCAATCTGATTTCTAATCTTGTTCTGTTGTTCTTTTGTTGAGTATTTGAAGACCTCAAATTTGGGTGGTTTCAAATTTCAATATTTAGTTTGGTGTTGCATTTTCAGCTTTCTTCAAAGAGCCAGACTCTCCACATCATGACAGGGAGTGGATCTTCTTTACCCGACCTGATCGCAAGTACCCCAACAGCAGTCGCTGCAACAGGGCCACCGAGAAGGGATTTTACAAGATCACAGGCAGGGAACGGGACATCCAGGCTCGACAATCCAAAGCTATGATTGGAAAGAAGAGGACTTTAACCTTCTACCAAGGCCGTATGCCCGGAGCCAAGAGGACTGACTGGGGCTTGCATGAGCTCTCTCTCTGCAAAACTGAACCTGAAACGGGTCCTAATCCCCATCAGCAGAGGGACTTTGTCGTCTGCCGCCTGAAGGATAAGTCAGCTAATTATAAGTCTGGTAACTTGAAGGATGATTTAATCTGCGATGAAATAGTGGATTCTGGCAATGAGTCTGCTGCAACTGATATGATTTCAGACCCAGTAGAACATCTGCCATACGAAGAGCCAGGAGAACGCACTGAGTCTCCCAATGGTTCTTGTCTCCCAACTGATATTTCAGCCTGTGATGATGATGAGATTTTCTCTGATTTTAATTGTCAAGCCGCAAATGAACTGTTTCAAGAGGTTAGAATAATCACGCTCTTTCATATTTTTATGAATTTCTTGTTCTTTTTTGAACATTTCTTATATGAATTTGCTAACATGGAGCACAAGAAGCACATCGCATACTAATTCTGCTTGTTTTGATTCTTAATTTTACAGCTCTTGGCTGAGCTAGGAGAAAATCGGGATTCACCTGTTCCTCCACCTCAGCCAGTGCATCAACCACCTCTACATCAACCGTCACAACAGCATCAGCCACCACCGCCACATCAGCCACCACTGTCATATCGGCCATCACTGCCACATCAGCCACCTCAGTCACAGGGTTACTGCTCCTCCACACTGCAGTCCCCTAAATACACAAAGCCAGGAATTGGGGATAATAATTCTTATCCTGCACATAAGAATAAAATTTTAACTAATGATCCCAATGAACCAGTTAGCAACGTTGCTAATAGTGTTCAAGATCGAGCTACTGATGAAAGGATTTCGGAGGTGAGAACGATCTAGCTCTTTGAAATATCTTTTTTATATGATCTTTAAGTTTAAAGCACAAGAATTGCATCCAAACTTTAACACTTTCTTATTATAATTCTTAATCTAGGTTTATAACTATTCCATCGATTATCACAATGAATCAGTTAGCAACACCACTTATAATCAGCATAATGGAGCTACAGATGAAAGGGTAGCAGAGGTTAGATTCACATGCTCTTTGAATTGTTTTATATTTTCTTTATGAACTTAGTATGGAGAACAAGAAGTTCATCCGAAATAACACTTGCTTTTTATGATTCTTAATTCAGGCTTATTTTCAGCCTGAAGATATTCTGGAATCTCTCTCTCATCCATTTGATCTACAGGATTACCCACTGATGTCACCAATGATCGGAGAACTGGGAGATGTTGTGCATTGCCAATAAACTATATTGGCATGCAATGAATTGCTTGTTCTTTTTATGAATTGCTTGTTCTTTTTTGAACATTTCTTGTATGAATTTGCTTACATGGAGAACAAGAAGCACATCGAATGTTAATGCTTGTTTGTTTTGATTCTTAATTTAACAGTACTATGCTGAGCTAGGAAAAATTCTGGACTCACCTTCTCCTCCACCTCAGCCAACGCATCAACCACCTCTACATCAACCTTCACAACAGCATCAGCCACAATTACCAATTCAGCCACCACCATCATATCAGCCATCACTGCCACATCAGCCACCTCAGTCACAGGGTTACTGCTCCTCCACACTGCAGTCCCCTAAATACACAAAGCCAGGAATTGGGGATAATAATTCTTATCCTGCACATAAGAATAAAATTTTAACTAATGATCCCAATGAACCAGTTAGCGACGTTGCTAATAGTGTTCAAGATGGAGCTACTGATGAAAGGATTTCGGAGGTGAGAACGATCTAGCTCTTTGAAATATCTTTTTTATATGATCTTTAAGTTTAAAGCACAAGAATTGCATCCAAACTTTAACACTTTCTTATTATAATTCTTAATCTAGGTTTATAACTATTCCACCGATTATCACAATGAATCAGTTAGCAACACCACTTATAATCAGCATAATGGAGCTACAGATGAAAGGGTAGCAGAGGTTAGATTCACATGCTCTTTGAATTGTTTTATATTTCTTTATGAACTTAGTATGGAGAACAAGAAGTTCATCCGAAATAACACTTGCTTTTTATGATTCTTAATTCAGGCTTATTTTCAGCCTGAAGATATTCTGGAATCTCTCTCTCATCCATTTGATCTACAGGATTACCCACTGATGTCACCAATGATCGGAGAACTGGGAGATGTTGTGCATTGCCAATAAACTATATTGGCATGCAATGAGTCGTATCTCTAATCTGGAGATTATGACTCTTTTCCCTCTTAAGTTCTCAGAAAGTATTATTGTTGACGACTAGTAATTTTATCCTGTGATGAAACAACATACACTACTGTGAGTGACCCTGATCTACAAGAGTGACGGGTAAGAGTCTATGGTAGGGAAATTAGAGTACCAAGTGAAAACAAAACACCGAATACTCAGATGACCAATAGGGTGGTCTGCATTAGCTATTGAAGAAACACCACAACATAGTTAATGAAGCAAGATATTTTATTATAGGAGGCAACCATAGGAGCCTTTGAAACCATTAGAGTCCTTGGATGGGTAAGCACCACCGTTGGAAGGGTAAAACACCATCGTTTTCTTCTTTTCTGGCCTTAGAAGGCTAAGAACCACCATTGTAATGGGTAAAGCACCTCCATTTTCTTCTTTTCTGGCCTCGGATGGCTAAGCATCACCATTAGAAGAGTAAAACACCCCTGTTATCACTGCATTTCCAAGTTTTAGAAACTTCAAGCTTGTTAAGAAGTTAGTAAATTTGTTAGTTGAAAGCAACACCGGCAAGAGCCAATGTTTGAGATGTCATCTGGAAGTCTACTCTCCTCCGACGAATCCAGACAAAGTAAAGCTGTCTTTTCTCAGACAAAGTGTCATTTATGACAAAGTGAATCCAGACAAAGTGTCTCCTGTCAGAAAAACTACAATTATTCCGCAAACAAACCTCAGTATCAATCATCATCCATCATGTGAGCCGCTCAGAAAAGAACCCGACTGCAATGCTGTGTCGCCAGGCCAGGTTAAGAGAATCAAGCTCTTGTTTTTCAGCTTTGAGGATGTTATTTGCTATTGGGACACAGCTTAGTTTGATCTTTGCATCTCTATTTGCAGGTTAGGGAAGCTGCAAAGTACTGCATTGCTCCTCATCTGAAAACCAAGTCCTGGAAGCATGCAGTTTGAAGTAGGCAACAATAGGGTTCAATCATTTTCTTGGAAGCACCTCCGCAAGACCGCGAATCAAGTCTCCAATGGAGAATGGCATACTATTTTGATACCAAGTCTAATCCTAGCCTTATACTCAGGCTTTGAGATATGCTATTAGGATGTCTTCGATTCAATCGAGCGCCCTATCAACCCCCCAAAAAAGAAAACGCTAACTGCTAGGTTTCAAGAGAGGACATAGAAGAAAATTAAATCAATCAAATCCACTTAAAATATTAGGATTAAAAAAAATCAGTTATAAGTTGTGAGATAAACTTTGAGAGCTATTAATTGCTCTATTGACTTAACTTCTTATTATGAACTCCTTATTTTTATTATGATAAAAAAGAATTATTATTTTAGCCAAAAAATAAGTTGTTCATTAAGAAACTCTACAAGCATATATTTGTATCATTGTCATCCACTAGAGCAACCTAGGTCGCCGTTGAAGTATAAAACTTCCCATCTCAGCATTGCAGGCTCTGCAGCTATATATATAGCAGTTAGCAAAGTAGTAGATGTTATTATTGTATGTGTTCTGAGATATCTACTTGTAATGTCAATTGTCTATCGGGTTTTAAAGCTTATGAACTTCACGTTGATGGATTTCACTTTGGTTTCTTCCACTTCCATTGTCGAGTCTTAGTTTTGGGCTTTCGCTGATGTCTCTGTTTTTCTGTTTTCAAGTTTGGGCCTTTAGCTGATGCCTCTTTTGGGTTCTATTGAGTCTAAGTATTTGGGCCCATGGCATTGTTGATCTATTTTTCTATTTTTTTTCTTTGGGTGATGTTTTTTTTATTTTTTTAGAAAATGATATTTGAACTATCTTAATTGACCACTTCAATTGAACTATCTAATGTGACAATCAATAAATGGTGTTATTTCAATAAATTAAATCACCATATATTTATTTTTTGTGTTAAATAAAATGTCACATAAAGTGTGGTCAATTAATGTGATCAATTAAGATGGTTCATATAGCATCACTCTTTTTTGGATAAACTACATTAAGCCCCTCAAACTATAGGGGTTATTTCAAGTGCATATCTCAACTATGAAAATTTTCATCTAGATATCCAAACTATCTAAACACATCATCTAAGTACCCTCCGTTAGTCAAACCGTTAAATACTGAGCTGTCATTTTTTGGTCAATTATTTATGCTGAGTTGGACTTCATGTGGATAAAAAAATAATTAAAAATTAAATAATATTATTAAAAACAATTAATAGATTCAATTCAACCCACTCTCTGCAGCAACATTTCATTTCACTAGTCTCATTCTTCTCTGCCATCTCCGTCGTGACTATGAACCGCTTGGCGGCTTGGAACTCATGGACTTGCCTGACTCTTCCATCTGTCGCGCTCACTTCATCATCAGTTACTCCATCCTTACACAAACAAGACCTCACTATGGCTCTCTCAAATTTACCGGGGGCAAACCCACCAACGTTGCCTCAAATTAGCCTCTGCTTTGACCAAGCTGGGCATTTCCCCTAGTGACCCAACTGGGCATTTCCCCTGGTGAGTTGGGCTTAGGCGTCAATTGGTATGAATTGTAACGACCCGAAAATATAATTAGTGAATTTTCGTAAATTAAATTGTGAAATGATGAAATTACCCTTGGTTTTATAAGGGGCTTGAAAGTCAATTTTTGTTTCAACACATTTTTGGTTGTGTTTCGGGGACCATTGCACAGGTCTCGAATTAGCGAGTTCGTAGATAGGCGACACGCGGAAAATGGAGATCGTAAGATAGAGTTGTGGGTCTAGAATGTTCAGGGGCATTTTGGTAATTTGGTCTGGGTATATATTTTAACCCCAAGCAGATCAGATTCTCCTCATTTCACTCTCTCTGCACAACTCTCACCCAAACCCGTGACATCGAACCCAAAAACCCAAAATTTCGAACTTCAATTTGAGGCAAGCACGTCCGATTTGGTTCCACTCATCAGAATCTTCTCATCCCCGCGATCAAGAATGTACCGACCGTCGAAGGAAACAACCGCTGGAGACACCGAACTGAAGAAAGGAAAAATTGAAACTTTCCATCGATTGTTTCGGCCAACACAAGTATGGGTTTCGTATTTAGACTTCATTTTTGAGTTCCTGGGTTCGAGTAGATGGATTTAGACTAAAAATTCGTGAAAATTTGTTAGGATTTTAGAAAGTTAGGAAAATTTCAAGTTCGGCCGGCAATGGCGTTTTCTGGCAACGGCGGACGGCGGCGCACGGCAGAGCAGTCTTCTTCTTCGGTGACACTCCAGTAACTGGTTCGGTCAGAGGGGGCTGACATGGCTTACCACCTAGCAGCCACGTGGAGGCCACCTGGTAGCCACATGGTGCAACCTAGCGGCTGAGTCAACGTCGAGTCAGCGCCGAGTCAAACGCGTGAGGCACTGTAACCGGCGGGTAGCCGAGCCGCCGGCCTTCAACTGACGCGTGGGAATGGCATTTGGGTAGCGGCGACGCGCGTTAACAATCTTTCGACATTTCGGACCTTCTGGCGTAGGTTTCGGGTTAATCGAATGTCGTTTAGGGGTAGTTTTGGGGGTCTGAAGTGGCTGCATTTTTAGTGTGACGCGAGCGGACCTCCCGAGGTCTAGGGAGTCTGAATGTATAGTTTTAATTATAGTTGGTAATCCCGATTATTATTTTTGATATGCGATACTGCTCCGGAAACTTCGAAAGAGAGTACGACTCAGGATTGAACTATTTGGACGTTGGTGAGTGGACTTTGATTTTGTAAAGTATAATGCATGCATAAAGGTATATTTGATATAATTGCTTATGACGTATTGTTTTGGAAAAATTTTGGATATTATAAAATTATTGTTGGACACGGACTTTCAATAATTATTTGGAAATGACGTTTTGGGCTATGGCCTGGCTTTATGGTTTCCGATTTTATATGGTTTAAATTGATTGATTTTGGATTTCGGTCGAGTCCATGATATTGAGTTTAAACCCGGTTTTTCAATGAATTTGGCTTAAACCAGAAAACAAGGATTTCAAAACATGGATTTTGGTTTTCACTGGATTATTGTCCCCGAGGGTCAAGGTTTTCTCCGACTGGCGTCGAAGGGTAGTTGTTCGCCAGATCGTCGAGGTTTCTCCGACAGTGATGTCGAAGGGTATTTCTCCACTAGGTCGTTGAGGCTGTCTACGCGTAGTACAGGGTTTTGCACAACTCGAGGTATATCGGGTGTGTGGAGGGTTTTCAAAGCAGGGTTGTGGACCACGGGATGTTTTCATTATACGGATATTCGTGGGCCCCACCAAGTGTTTTAACAAAATATGGATTTTCTAGTGGATTTTCGGATTATCTATATACTATATCTATATAAAAATAAATTTTATGTTATGCATGCATGGTTTTACTCGTGGAGGGGGAAAAATGTATGTTTTCCTCGGAAATTATTTTTAAAGCATTGAACAAGAAAACTTGAAGAGAAGCCTCAAACTTTGAGGAGGCTGCAACGCATTGTACTGTTGTTCCTACCGTTTGAATCAGGCACGTAGTGGACAGAAAATTGAAGGGTTTTTTCATTTTCACGGAGCCTCATTGAAGGGTTCTTTCATTTTCACGGAGCATTATTGAAGGGTTCTTTCATTTTCACGGAGCCTTATTGAAGGGTTCTTTCATTTTCATGGAGCCTTATTGAAGGGTTCTTTCATTTTCACGGAGCCTTGTTGAAGGGTTCTTTCATTTTCACGGAGCCATCTCCCAGAAGCCATAAATCAAATCCACCGTGGTATAATATATCACTACCAAGTTCTATTTCTAGCCTTATATATAGGCTTCTTTAATTTGTTTCGCAATCACTGTCATCAACGAAGTGGCGTTATAGAGGAACTGCTGCTACTACATGGCTAATGGAGTACTCTCAGCATATATATCAATATAACTAGAGACACTCTGATGTTCTGGTTGTTTATCATATACAAGCTTTGAGTTGAGTTCCATCCTTAATGGAGTACTAGTTACTTAGTTACAGTCATTTCAAGAATGTATGATTATTGTTGAAGGAAGGTCTTAAACCTCTATCGATTACCTTCCTTCAATCTGAATTCTGAAACACCAAAAATTGTATCCTTGTTAATATTGCTTTTGTTATTGTAACTTTGTGAGTGTTGTTTATTTCCAACATTTAAGGTTGAATGAAGAAGTGTGTTATTTGTGGGTAGAGCAGTGCCATAGAGAGCCTCGTAGGGTGACATTTTGATGGCTCTATGATAGGTGGTGTTGTACCATCATTTTGCCCAAGGAAAGATGGATGCCCAAGATGATGGTTTGTCGGCTGTGAAACAATGAAGGTAATGTTCGAGGGTTCTGTTTGTTACCTCTATTTGACGGTCTGTTTGAGGGTGGTAAGATGTGTTTCAGAAAAACTTGGTGCCCTCCAATTTGAAGAAAGCATACCAGAACTGGCTGAGGTAGGTTGGATCGCGATCCGTGACAATCGATTTGGGCATTATGTGCAAACGAAAGACTTCACGAATGAAAATATATGCTATAGTTTGAGCTGTGAACGGGTGTTTGAAGGCAATGAAGTGGGCTTCCTTCGTTGTCCAACATTTAAGGTTGAATGAAGAAGTGTGTTATTTGTGGGTAGATACACTACCAACAAATCAGAAGATAGTTTGTAACGCTTGAACCCATTAAGTATTAATCTTTGAAATTCAAGTATTATATTTTGAGGAGAAATTGTCTGTATTGATATTTGGCGTTCAATCCCTACACACCGGAAAGAAGACAATTGAGGTTAAGATTGAAACCTGATATGAGGGGTTCAACCAAGAACACAGAGAAAACTAAAGAGCAAAATAAGTAATTATTTTTGGTGTACCTGAGAAATAAGGGGGTTCAACCAATAACGCATCAACCACCTCTACATCAACCGTCACAACAGCATCAGCCACAATTACCACATCATCCACCACCATCATATCAGCCATCACTACCACATCAGCCACCTCAGTCACAGGGCTACTGCTCCTCCAGACTGTAGTCGCCTTTATACACAAAGCCAGGAATTGGGGATAATAATTCTTATCCTGCACATAAGAATATAATTTGAACCAATGATCACAATGAACCAGTTAACGACATCGCCAATAGTATTCAAGATCGAGCTACTGATGAAACGAGTTCGGAGGTGAGAATGAGCAAGCTCTTTGAAGTATCTTTTTTATGTAATGTATACAGCACAAGAATTGCATCCAAACTTTAATACTTTCTTATTATAATTCTTACTCTAGGTTTATAACCATTCAACCGATTATCGCAAGGAACTAGTTAGCAACACATAATCATTGTAATGGAGCTACAAACGAAGGGTATCAGAGGTTAGAGAATTCACCTGCTTTTTGAATTGTTTTTATATGTTCTTTATGAACTTAGTATGGAGAACAAGAAGTTCATCCGAAATAACACTTGCTTTTTATGATTTTTAATTCAAGCTTATTTTCAGCCTGAAGATATTCTGGGATCTTTCTTTCTTCTATTTGATCCACAGGAATGCACACAAATGTCACCAATGACCGGAGAACTGGGAGATGTTGTGCATCGCCAATAAACTATATTGGCATGCAATGAGTTGTATCTCTAATCTGGAGATTATGACACTTTTCACTCTAAGTTCTCAGAAAGTATTATTGTTGACGACTAGTAATTTTATCCTGTGATGAAACTACATACACTACTGTGAGTGACCCTGATCTACAAGAGTGACGGGGAAGAGTCTATGGTAGGGAAATTAGAGTACCAAGTGAAAAAAAAAAACACCAAATTACTCAGATGACCAATAGGGTGGTCTGCATTAGCTATTGAAGAAACACCACAACATAGTTAATGAAGCAAGATATTTTATTATAGGAGGCAACCATAGGAGCCTTTGAAACCATTAGAGGCCTTGGATGGGTAAGCACCACCGTTGGAAGGGTAAAACACCATCGTTTTCTTCTTTTCTGGCCTTAGAAGACTAAGAACCACCATTGTAAAGGGTAAAACACCTCCATTTTCTTCTTTTCTGGCCTTGGATGGCTAAGCATCACCATTAGAAGAGTAAAACACCCATGTTATCACTGCATTTCCAAGTTTTAGAAACTTCAAGCTTGTTAAGAACTTAGTAAATTTGTTAGTTGAAAGCAACACCGGCAAGGGCCAATGTTTGAGATGTCATCTGGAAGTCTACTCTCCTCCGACGAATCCAGACAAAGTAAAGCTGTCTTTTCTCGGACAAAGTGTCTCCAGACAAAGTGTCATTAATGACAAAGTGAATCCAGACAAAGTGTCACATGTAAGAAAAACTACAATTATTCCGCAAAATTACCTCGGTATCAATCATCATCCATCATGTGAGGTGCTCAGAAAAGAACCCGACTGCAATGCTGTGTCGCCAGGCCAGGTTAAGAGAATCAAGCTCTTGTTTTTCAGCTTTGAGGATGTTATTTGCTATTGGCACTCATCTTAGTTTGATCTTTGCGTCTCTATTTGCAGGTTAAGGAAGCTGCAAAGTACTGCATTGCTCCTCATCTGAAAACCAATTCCTGGAAGCATACAGTTTGAAGCAGGCAACAATAGGGTTCATTCATTTTCTTGGAAGCACCTCTGCAAGACAACGAATCAAGTCTCCAATGGAGAATGGCATACTATTTCGATACCAAGTCTAATCCTAGCCTTATACTCAGGCTTTGATTCAGCACTCAATTATACTGGAAGTGGCGTTTTACATGATTTCTACTACTTGGCTGTTGGAGTCTCAAGATATATATTACAATAACCGGACACTAATGTGATGTGGTGGTTATTGGTATGGAAACTTGAGGTTCCTTCCATCCCTAATGGAGTAGTAATTGCAATCACTGTAGAATTGCGTGATTATGATTTGGGTTTAAACCAAAATCTATCTCCGGTAGTCTAAATCGCTGACCATTGTAAATGTTTGTGTTTATTTACTGGTTGGTATCAAATGCTGCGTTTCTGAGCGGCATTATTTTTATTTTATTACTGTTTATTTTTTTTATTTCGAACCTTTCAATTTTGAATGGAAATTGAAGTGTTATAAGTGAAGAAGATATTATTACATTAGACTTATTGGATATATACTTGTGATCTAGATTAATTGAAGCGGCCTAATATTGTTCACTTATCAGTGAACAATAATATCATTATAGTAGACCAGAGTGTTTTTATTATTGATTTCGGTATAACTCCTGACTCATCTACAACATGGTATGGTATGGAATATGCTTGTGAAAGACCTTCTGTTTAATGAAGGCATGGAAGGAGGCTTGGAGCGTTGAATGATGGTATTTACAGCATTGAAGATGAAAACTTGAAGAGAAGCCTCAAACTTTGAGGAGGCTGCAACGCATTGTACTGCTGTTCCTACCGTTTGAATCAGGCACGTAGTGGACAACAAATTGAAGGGTTCTTTCATTTCCACGGAGCTTTATTGAAGAGTTCTTTCATTTTCACAGAGCCTTATTGAAGGGTTCTTTCATTTTCACGGAGCCATCTCCCCTAAGCCATAAATCAAATCCACCGTGGTATAATATATCACTACCAAGTTCTAATTTCCGACCTTATATATAGGCTTCTTTAATTTGTTTTGCAATCAATGTCATCATCAAAGTGGCGTTATAGAGGAACTGCTGCTACTACATGGCTAATGGAGTACTCTCAGCATATATATCAATATAACCAGAGACACTCTGATGTTCTGGTTATTTATCATATACAAGCTTTGAGTTGAGTTCCATCCTTAATGGAGTACTAGTTACTTAGTTACAGTCATTTCAAGAATGTATGATTATTGTTGAAGGAAGGTCTTAAACCCATATCGATTACCTTCCTTCAATCTGAATTCTGAAACACCAAAAATTGTATCCTTGTTAATATTGCTTTTGTTATTGTATCTTTGTGAGTGTTGTTTATTTCCAACGTTTAAGGTTGAATGAAGAATTGTGTTATTTTCTTCATAAAGTAGAGACACTACCAACAAACCAGAGGATAGTTTGTAACGCTTGAACCCATTAAGTATTATCTTTTGAAACTCAAGTATTATATTTTGATGCAGAAATTGTCTGTATTGATATTTGTCATTCAATCCCTAGACACCGGAAAGGGGACAATTGAGGTTAAGGTTAAAACCCGATATGGGGGTTCAACCAAAAACATCTCGATACCTAAGTCAGTTTAATCGTAGAGAGAAAATTAGAGAGCAAAATAAGTTATTATTTTTTGTGTACCTGAGAAATGAGGGGAGACACTATTTATAGTGGATACCAGCAGGTTTTCGGAACTTTTAATTGGTTCTAAGACAGTTATAATAAATAAATAATTCTAATTGATGAATACTTATTATTGATTTTTAATAATAAATAATTCGTTGAAAATGATTTATTATTAATCCGAGGAGAGTTCTAATTAATTAATAATTCCTTAAAATAAGATAGTTTATTTTAAGGCTTATTACTCAAAATACTCCCCGAACCAGACTTCGAGTCTCTATTTGTTCCCCGAACGCGAAATCGTAACAATGTAATCCCCGAACCCCCCTTCTGTCAGCTCCGTTGCACCAAAAGTTATACTCTGTTGCTAACGGCAGTTAGAAGAGGGGTATTTTGTCAAAAAATTAAACAAAATTACCCTAAAAGAAAAAAATTATTCCCATCTCCACCCCAACCCTCCCAATCGTAGACTTCGACGGACAGAGGCAACGAACCAAGACCAAACAGAGAGATCTCAACCCTGAGTGGGACGAGAAGCTCGAGTTTCTAGTCCACGACAACGAATCCATGGCCTCTGAAATCCTAGAAATCAATATTTACAACGACAAGAAGACAGGAAAACGCAGCACTTTCCTGGGGAAGGTCAAGATCCCCGGAAATACCTTCGTCAAATTGGGGACGTCGGAGGCGTTGGTTTACTTTCCTTTGGAGAAGATGAGCGCCTTTTCTCAAATAAAAGGCCAGATCGGAGTGAAGATTTATTACATAGACGAAGATCCTCCCGCCGCTGCCGAGAAGAAACTAGAAACACCTTCTGATCAACCACCAGTGACGGAGGAGAAACCGCCAGAGGATCCGAAAGAAAGCAGAGGAAAAAAATGAGGGTACCAAAGAAAAAGAAAAGCCTAAAGAGGAGGCGAAATCAGAAGAGAAGCCAAAGCCAGACAAAAATAGTACACCAAAATCGGATGAGGCTTCAACTGTTGCGACGGCGGCACCAGCAGCCCGACCGCCAGAGGTTGAGAATCCGCCAATTGCTTACACCGCGGAGAAGTCAAAGCAAGTAGAGAAAGAAAAACATGTAGAGGTAAATGCTGGAATCAACGAGCTTGAGCTTCAGCCATTGGGCCGGGATCGGAATCGGAGTGCATACGATTTGGTGAATCGTATGCCGTTCCTTTATGTTCGCGTTGTGAAGGCCAAGAGAGGCAATGGAGGCGCGAGTACTGAATCAATTTTAACCAAGCCTGTGATTGGAACGCATAGCATCAAAACCAAGACCCAAATGATCGATAAAAAGTGGGACTAGGTGTTTTCTCCAACCCATATCCTAGTTTTCTCTCCTTCTTCATCATACTTGAAACCCAAATTCACCCACAAATCTTATCTCTCTCTTAGACCCAAGAACCTTATCTTCGCCACCAAGGCCTCTACTGAAAATGGAGCAGGAATCGAAGGTGAAGAGGTGGTGAGTTAGGTAATTTGGTTAAAGGCGAGAATTGGGAGGGTTGTGGAGGGTTGGGGTGGAGTTGGGAATAATTTTTTTCTTTTAGGGTAATTGTTTTAATTTTTTGACAAAATACCCCTCTTCTAACTACCGTTAGTAACGAAGTATAACTTTTGGTGCAACAGAGATGATAGAAGGGGGTTCAGGGATTACATTGTTACGATTTCGCGTTCGGGGAGCAAATTGAGACTCGAAGTCTGGTTCGGAGAGCATTTTGAGTAATAAGCCTTATATTTTAATAATGAACTCCTAGTCGAAAAATAATTCCTTAAAGTAAAATAGTTTATTTTAATAATGGACTCCTAACTGAAAAATAATTATCAATCAAATAATTAATAATAAGGTAGTTATTTGGTTAAATGTATATAGATACAAAATAAGAAAATAAAATACTTGGCATTAATCATGTTAATGTGTTATTATAAAGTGGCGAAAAGAAATCTCTATACTGACATTTCCACATAATACTTTTACCCTCATAATTAGTAATTTTTATTTATATGAATAAGAGTTTGATCCATATATCTAAATTCTAGAATATTCTTGAAATGTCTGGATCAGATTTATTCCCTCTCTCCCATTGGAGAATATAAATTGGGAAAGTGCTAACTTACAAGAGGGGGCAGATAATAATATTTCCACAAACAAAAACAAAAAAATAAAAATAAAAATAAACATTAACGCGCAGAGGAAAGGAAGCGCGTGGTGGGTCCCACAGCTATGACTCAGGTAAACTTGTATGGGAAGCTTTTGACAAAAAAAAAAAAAAAACTTGTATGGGAAGCTCAAAGACTTGGGAGTAAACATAAGTCCGCAGTGGCTTGAGTGAGGACTTCCCTATATAAATACAGCTTCACTCTCATGCTGCTTCCTCACCGAACGCCAAAATCACTGATCGATAATCGCAATTAAATTCACAAACGGAGAGGAGAGATGAGTTGCATCACAACAGAGGAAGGTGGGGATCTAGTGCCTGCGACTCTAACTGAGTTCAGATCCTGTCCCTCAGATGAGGTCCTGGTTAGCTACTACTTGAAGATGAAGATAGAGGGCAACGACTCAACCTTCAGCCACATCATCCCTGAGATCGATCTCCGCAAGTTCGAGCCCGCCGATCTTCCTGGTAATGAATCAATCTCACTTTTTCTTCGCTGCCCTTTTCCAATTTCCAATGTATTACGTTGTAGTTAACTTAAATTTATGATGTTGTTCAATTATTCGGTGGCCGAGTGATTCATGACTTGAAGTGGGTTTTTTGAAATATCTTGTTTTGTTTTGTATTTCACTTTTTTCTTCATTTTTATGTTTTGTATGAATTTCTGTTCTTGTTCAGTTGTTCTACTATTATGTAATTCTATACTTGGAATGGGTTAGGTGTCGACTTTTTGTTTTTGGGTTTGTATATTAATTGTAAATTGATGATGTTGTTGACTTGTTCTGTTTTTGAGTACTTCAAGACTGATTTGTAATTTATTATGCTGTTGTTTTATAAAATATATGATCTTGTTAACTTGTTTTTTTGTCTACTATTTCAAAATTTCAATATTTTTTTTCAGAGAGCAATTTGAGCGAAGCCAATCTGATTTCTAATCTTGTTCTGTTGTTCTTTTGTTGAGTATTTGAAGACCTGGAATTTGGGTGGTTTCACATTTCATTGTTTAGTTTGGTGTTGCATTTTCAGCTCTCTTCAAAGAGCCAGACTCTCCACATCATGACAGGGAGTGGATCTTCTTTAACCGACCTGATCGCAAGTACAACAACTGTACTCGCAGCAACAGGGCCACCGAGAAGGGATTTTACAAGATCACAGGCAGGGAACGGGACATCCAGGCTCGACAATCCAAAGCTGTGATTGGAAAGAAGAGGACTTTAACCTTCTACCAAGGCCGTATGCCCGGAGCCAAGAGGACTGACTGGGGCTTGCATGAGCTCTCTCTCTGCAAAACTGAACCTGAAACGGGTCCTAATCCCCATCAGCAGAGGGACTTTGTCGTCTGCCGCCTGAAGGATAAGTCAGCTAATTATAAGTCTGGTAACAAGAAGCTGAAGGATGATTTAATCTGTGATGATAAGCAGATTCTGGAGATGGTCAACCTGCTGCAACTGATATGATTTACTCTTTAGTAGAATAAATCAATCAATACATTTCTTATTAACAACTTTCTTCTAATGATTTTTGTTTTCGTGTATTTATAATTTTATAGTTGATTGTACTATATTTTACAAATAATGTACCAAAATAAGACAATGTCTGGTTTGAGTTTCTTTTTGAAAACCACATGGTATTTGTAATTGTAAATATAATGCAGTATGTAGCATCCCTTGCCATCATATGAGTTGATTATGAGATTTCCCTCAATAAAGTAGAGACACCTACCAATAAACCAAAGGATTCTTGGTATGGCTGCTACCGATGTATATTTTTCAGGCCAATGTCAATCTTGTACATCTATTATATAGTTTAACTAAAGTTTTTACCACGAACAATAGATCATTTTTGTTGCTATTTCTCTTTACTTTGTTGAAAGAGTTCGGAACCCTTCTCCTAAATAAATATAAAATCTGCTTCATGAAAACTTACAAGACCAAATGTGGATCATGGATTTGTGGATGATAAAGCAACATGGAGTTGTCTTTGTAATGTAATATACTCATTATCATTCAAATCTAAACTATAAACTCAATGTGTGTTATAACATTTTTTATGTAAATACAACATTATGATATGATGTTATTAATCTGTATGATACATATATAATTAATTAATTGACAATCCGTATGTGTTGTGTTATGATTAATGCAATTGATGGTGGATTGCAAGAAGTAATCTGGAGGGGTTATGAATGCATCCATCGAATCATCACCAATTCAAAATACCACCTCTTCAATTATTCAAAATATATATCATTTCTATGTTCTTTTTTTTTTAGAATATACGAAATTTCATTGATTAAACAAAGATACAAAGCAAAGAAAAGCTGGACTGCAAAAACTTGACGACAAACATAGGTAAATACCTCCAGTGATCAGGTTCGATATTGTCAAAACGATCTAGAGGGAATAACTCACAAAATAATATGACTTGAATCCTCTAAGTATCATGAAGGTCATTATTGCCCGAACAACTAATTTTTGCAATCCCACAAAAGGGAAAATCTAACACAGTCATCCCGAAATAAGAGTCGTTGAACTTATTTGTACAAAGCAAACTAAAAAGAAAATAAATAAATAACCCAACAAAATGTACAAATGGGCCACTTCCACCGTTATTGTTGCCTATCACTTCCGTTATCGCCGCCTCTGCGGAATTTCAAAGACGACGAGGATACCGTCCACCACCATATCGTAGATGTATCAATCCACCATGATTGACACCACACCACCGCATCACAAGTCAAAATCCTGTGAAGGCAGATTAGGCTCTTGAAGACAAGAGTTTCACCGGCAACCTGACCCGTTGGGACGCCGAAACCTGTGACCATGATCGACACCATGACGATAGACGAAAAAATGAAGCATGAAAACGAACAAACTTTTGTAAAATCGACACTAAGACCAGTTGAATTATCCAGTTTATTCATTATATCCCTACGGGTACCAAGGGGAAGCCCCCCAAAACTCGAAGAATATTATTTGAAGAAAAAAATTTTTGAAAGAATATTTCTTTTAGAGAGGAGATTAGGGTTTTGGATTTGGAAAAAGTGTGTTTATATAATTTATATTTTATGTAAGCAAATAATCAATAATATTATCGTTACTTAGCGAACTATTTAAAGATATAAAACAAAAAAATAAAATACTGACATAAGTCATATTTCCATATTGACATTTCCACATAATGCTTTTACCCACATTATTAGTAATTTTTGTTTATATAAATAAGGGTTTGATCCATATACCTAAATTCTAGAATGTTCTTGAAATCCTTGCATCAGATTTGTTCCCTCTGTCATTGGAGAATAGTAATTGGTAAAGTGGAACTTCCAAGAGGGGGCAGATAACAATATTTCATTATTTCCACAAACGAATTAGAACAAAAATAAAAAAGAAAGAAAAGGAATTGGGTCCCCTATATCTATGACTCAAGTAGACTTGTATGGGAAGCTCAAAGACTTGGAGAAAACACAAGTCCACAGTGGCTTGAGTGAGGGCTTCCCCATATAAATACAGCTTCACTCTAATGCTGCTTCCTCACTGAGCCTCAAAATCATTGATCGATATTCAGAATTCACAAACAAAGAGGAGAGATGAGCTGCATCGCAACGGAGGAATGTCATTCAGTGCCTGCGACTCTACCTGGGTTCAAATTCTGTCCTTCAGATAAAGACCTGGCTGGCTACTACTTGAAGAAGAAGATAGAGGGCAACGACTCAAACTTCAGACACATCATCCCTGAGATCGACCTCTACAAGTTCGAGCCCGCCGATCTTCCTGGTAATGAATCAATCTCACTGTTTCTTCACTGCCCTTTGCCAATTTCCAATTGTTAACTTAAATTTATGATCTTGTTCAATTATTCTGTTGTTGATTGATTCATGACTTGAAGTGGGTTTTTTGCAATATCTTGTTTTGTTTTGTTTTGTATTTCAATTTTTTCTTCAATTTTATGTTTTGTATGAATTTCTGTTCTTGTTCAATTGTTCTACTATTGTGTAATTCTATACTTGGAATGGGTTGGGTGTCGACTTCTTGTTTTTAGGTTTGTATATTAACTGTAAATTTATGATCTTGTTCAAGTTGTTTTTTTGTCGTCCATTTTAAATTTTCAATATTTTTTTTTTCAAAGAGCAATTTTGAGCAAACTCAATCTGATTTCTAATCTTGTTCTGTTGTTCTTTTGTTGAGTATTTGAAGACCTCAAATTTGGGTGGTTTCAAATTTCAATATTTAGTTTGGTGTTGCATTTTCAGCTTTCTTCAAAGAGCCAGACTCTCCACATCATGACAGGGAGTGGATCTTCTTTACCCGACCTGATCGCAAGTACCCCAACAGCAGTCGCTGCAACAGGGCCACCGAGAAGGGATTTTACAAGATCACAGGCAGGGAACGGGACATCCAGGCTCGACAATCCAAAGCTGTGATTGGAAAGAAGAGGACTTTAACCTTCTACCAAGGCCGTATGCCCGGAGCCAAGAGGACTGACTGGGGCTTGCATGAGCTCTCTCTCTGCAAAACTGAACCTGAAACGGGTCCTAATCCCCATCAGCAGAGGGACTTTGTCGTCTGCCGCCTGAAGGATAAGTCAGCTAAGTCTGGTAACTTGAAGGATGATTTAATCTGCGATGAAATAGTGGATTCTGGCAATGAGTCTGCTGCAACTGATATGATTTCAGACCCAGTAGAACATCTGCCATACGAAGAGCCAGGAGAACGCACTGAGTCTCCCAATGGTTCTTGTCTCCCAACTGATATTTCAGCCTGTGATGATGATGAGATTTTCTCTGATTTTTATTGTCAAGCCGCAAATGAACTGTTTCAAGAGGTTAGAATAATCACGCTCTTTCATATTTTTATGAATTTCTTGTTCTTTTTTGAACATTTCTTATATGAATTTGCTAACATGGAGCACAAGAAGCACATCGCATGCTAATTCTGCTTGTTTTGATTCTTAATTTTACAGCTCTTGGCTGAGCTAGGAGAAAATCTGGATTCACCTGTTCCTCCACCTCAGCCAGTGCATCAACCACCTCTACATCAACCGTCACAACAGCATCAGCCACCACCGCCACATCAGCCACCACTGTCATATCGGCCATCACTGCCACATCAGCCACCTCAGTCACAGGGTTACTGCTCCTCCACACTGCAGTCCCCTAAATACACAAAGCCAGGAATTGGGGATAATAATTCTTATCCTGCACATAAGAATAAAATTTTAACTAATGATCCCAATGAACCAGTTAGCGACGTTGCTAATAGTGTTCAAGATGGAGCTACTGATGAAAGGATTTCGGAGGTGAGAACGATCTAGCTCTTTGAAATATCTTTTTTATATGATCTTTAAGTTTAAAGCACAAGAATTGCATCCAAACTTTAACACTTTCTTATTATAATTCTTAATCTAGGTTTATAACTATTCCACCGATTATCACAATGAATCAGTTAGCAACACCACTTATAATCAGCATAATGGAGCTACAGATGAAAGGGTAGCAGAGGTTAGATTCACATGCTCTTTGAATTGTTTTATATTTCTTTATGAACTTAGTATGGAGAACAAGAAGTTCATCCGAAATAACACTTGCTTTTTATGATTCTTAATTCAGGCTTATTTTCAGCCTGAAGATATTCTGGAATCTCTCTCTCATCCATTTGATCTACAGGATTACCCACTGATGTCACCAATGATCGGAGAACTGGGAGATGTTGTGCATTGCCAATAAACTATATTGGCATGCAATGAGTCGTATCTCTAATCTGGAGATTATGACTCTTTTCCCTCTTAAGTTCTCAGAAAGTATTATTGTTGACGACTAGTAATTTTATCCTGTGATGAAACAACATACACTACTGTGAGTGACCCTGATCTACAAGAGTGACGGGTAAGAGTCTATGGTAGGGAAATTAGAGTACCAAGTGAAAACAAAACACCGAATACTCAGATGACCAATAGGGTGGTCTGCATTAGCTATTGAAGAAACACCACAACATAGTTAATGAAGCAAGATATTTTATTATAGGAGGCAACCATAGGAGCCTTTGAAACCATTAGAGTCCTTGGATGGGTAAGCACCACCGTTGGAAGGGTAAAACACCATCGTTTTCTTCTTTTCTGGCCTTAGAAGGCTAAGAACCACCATTGTAATGGGTAAAGCACCTCCATTTTCTTCTTTTCTGGCCTCGGATGGCTAAGCATCACCATTAGAAGAGTAAAACACCCCTGTTATCACTGCATTTCCAAGTTTTAGAAACTTCAAGCTTGTTAAGAAGTTAGTAAATTTGTTAGTTGAAAGCAACACCGGCAAGAGCCAATGTTTGAGATGTCATCTGGAAGTCTACTCTCCTCCGACGAATCCAGACAAAGTAAAGCTGTCTTTTCTCAGACAAAGTGTCATTTATGACAAAGTGAATCCAGACAAAGTGTCTCCTGTCAGAAAAACTACAATTATTCCGCAAACAAACCTCAGTATCAATCATCATCCATCATGTGAGCCGCTCAGAAAAGAACCCGACTGCAATGCTGTGTCGCCAGGCCAGGTTAAGAGAATCAAGCTCTTGTTTTTCAGCTTTGAGGATGTTATTTGCTATTGGGACACAGCTTAGTTTGATCTTTGCATCTCTATTTGCAGGTTAGGGAAGCTGCAAAGTACTGCATTGCTCCTCATCTGAAAACCAAGTCCTGGAAGCATACAGTTTGAAGTAGGCAACAATAGGGTTCATTCATTTTCTTGGAAGCACCTCCGCAAGACCGCGAATCAAGTCTCCAATGGAGAATGGCATACTATTTTGATACCAAGTCTAATCCTAGCCTTATACTCAGGCTTTGATTCCGCCCTCAATTATACTGGAAGTGGCGTTTTACATGATCTCTACTACTTGGCTGCTGGAGTCTCAAGATATATATTACAATAACCGGACACTAATGTGATGTCGTGGTTATTGGTATGGAAATTTGAGGTTCCTTCCATCCCTAATGGAGTAGTAATTGCAATCACTGTAGAATTGCATGATTATGATTTGGTTTTAAACCAAAATCTGTCACCTTCTGTCTGAATCGCCCACCATTGTAAATGTATGTGTTTATTTACTGCTTGGTAGCAAATGCTGCGTATTTGTGCAGCATTCTTTATTTTTCTTAGTACTGTTTATTTTGTTTATTTCGAACCTTTCAATTCTGAATGGAAATGATGTATTATAAGTGAAGAAGATATTATTACATTAGACTTATTGGATATATAAGTGTCATCTAGATTAATTGAAGCAGCCTAATATTGTTCACTTATAAGTGAAGTGTAGACCAGAGTGTTTTTATTATTGATTTCGGTATAACTCCCGACTCATCTACGTCATGGTATTGTATGGAACATGCTTGCCAAGGACCACCTATTTAATGATGGCATGGAAGGAGGCTTGGAGAGTTGAATGATAGTATTAACAGCATCTCAAATATTGGTTTTTGGTGGTTTCAAATGGTGGTTTTAGTTGATTACGCATGAGCTTTGGGCGAGTTTTGGGAGGAAATTGCAGGAAGGTTACTTTGAGTCTGGTATTTTGGATGGTTGGCTATGGTGATTTGATATGAAAAGCATGGAAGGAAAAGATTGAAGGCTTGAGGGTGGCTTGCTCCAGGCTGCTAGCTCCTGTGATAAGCTGGGTTTTTTTGGTGATTTAGGCCTCAAATTTATAGGTGTTGTGAGTGCTCAAAATCTTAGAAAATATGAGCTCGTTTGGTAGATGAGATTGGTTTAGATTAGATAATTCAACAAATTTAATGTATTGTGAATGTAAAAATAGATGTATTTTCATAGTAAGTGAATTAGGGAGAGTAGGAATAGTCTGTACTGAGATATGCTATTAGGATGTCTTCGATTCAATCGAGCGCCCTATCAACCCCCCAAAAAAGAAAACGCTAACTGCTAGGTTTCAAGAGAGGACATAGAAGAAAACTAAATCAATCAAATCCACTTAAAATATTAGGATTAAAAAAAATCAGTTATAAGTTGTGAGATAAACTTTGAGAGCTATTAATTGCTCTATTGACTTAACTTCTTATTATGAACTTCTTATTTTTATTCTGATAAAAAAGATTTATTATTTTAGCCAAAAAATAAGTAGTTCATTTAGAAACTCTAAAAGCATATATTTGTATCATTGTCATCCACTGGAGCAACCTATGTCGTCGTTGAAGTATAAAACTTCCCATCTCAGCATTGCAGGCTCTACAGCTATATATATAGCAGTTAGCAAAGTAGTAGATGTTATTATTGTATGTGTTCTGAGATATCTACTTGTAATGTCAATTGTCTATCGGGTTTTAAAGCTTATGAACTTCACGTTGATGGATTTCACTTTGGTTTCTTCCACTTCCATTGTCGAGTCTTAGTTTTGGGCTTTCGCTGATGTCTCTGTTTTTCTGTTTTCAAGTTTGGGCCTTTAGCTGATGCCTCTTTTGGGTTCCATTGAGTCCAAGTATTTGGGCTCATGGCATTGTTGATCTATTTTTCTATTTTCTTTCTTTGGGTGATGTTTTTTTTATTTTTAAAAAAAATGATATTTGAACTATCTTAATTGACCACTTCAATTGAACCATCTAATGTGACAATCAATAAATGGTGTTATTTCAATAAATTAAATCACCATATATTTAATTTTTATGTTAAATAAAATGTCACATCAAGTGTGGTCAATTAATGTGATCATTTAAGATGGTTCATATAACATCACTCTTTTTTGGATAAATTACATAAAACCCCCCAAACTATAGGGGTTATTTCAAGTTCATACCTCAATTATGAAAATTTTCATCTAGGTATCCAAACTATCTAAACACATCATCTAAGTACCCTCCGTTAGTCAAACCGTTAAATACTGAGCTGTTATTTTTTGGTCAATTATTTATGCTGAGTTGGACTTCATGTGGATAAAAAAATAATTAAAAATTAAATAATATTATTAAAAACAATTAATAGATTCAATTCAACCCACTCTCTGCAGCAACATTTCATTTCACTAGTCTCCTTCTTCTCTACCATCTCCGTCGTGACTATGAACCGCTTGGCGGCTTGGAACTCATAGACTTGCCTGACTCTTCCATCTGCCGCCCTCACTTCATCATCAGTCACTTCATCCTTACACAAACAAGGCCTCACTGTGGCTCTCTCAAATTCACCGGGGCCAAACCCACCAGCGTTGACTCAAATTAGCATATGCTTTTACTCAGTTGGGCATTTCCCCTGGTGACCCAACTGGGCATTTCCCCTGGTGACCCAACTGGGAATTTCCCCTGGTGAGTTGGGTTTAGGCGTCAATTGGTATGAATTGTAACGACCCGAAAATATAATTTGAGAATTTTCGTAAATTAATTTGCGAAATGATGAAATTCCCCTTGGTTTTATAAGGGGATTAAAGTCAATTTTTGTTTCGAGACACTTTTGGCTGTGTTTGGGGGACCGTTGCGCAAGTCTCGAACTCACGAGTTCGTAAATAGGCGGCACACGGAAAATGGAGATCGTATGAGAGAGTTGTGGGTCAAGAATATTCAGGGGCATTTTGGTAATTTCGCATGGGTATATCTTTTTAACCCTAAGCATATCAGATTCTCCTTATTTCACTCTCTCTTTGCGACTCTCACCCAAACCCGTGACATCGAACCCAAAAACCCAAAATTTCAAACTTCAATTCGAGGTAAGTTCGCCCGATTTGATTCCACTCATCAGAATCTTCTCATCCCCGCGATCAAGAATGTACCGACCGTCGAAAGAAGCAACCGCTGGAGACACCGAACCTAGGAAAGGAAAATTTGAAACTTTCGTTCGATTTTTCAGCCAACACAACTATGAGTTTCGTGTTTAGACTTCATTTTTGAGTTCATGGGTTCGAGTAGATGGATTTAGACTAAAAATTCGTGAAAATTTGTTGAGATTTGAGAAAGTTAGGACAATTTCAAGGTCGGCCGGCAATGGCGTTTTCCTGCAATGGCGCACGGCGGAGCAGTTGTCTTCTCCGGTGACACTCCGGCAACTGGTTCGGTCATAGGGGTTGATGTGGCATGCCACGTGGGAGCCACGTGGAGGCCACCTGGTAGCCACGTGGTGCCATCTGGCGGCTGAGTCAACGTCGAGTCTGTGCCGAGTCAAGCGCATCAGGCACTGTAGCCGGCGCGTAGCCGAGCCCCGGCCTTTTGCAGCCTTCTGGCAGTGCGTGGGAACGGCCTTTGGGTCGCGACGAGGCGTGTTAACAATGTTTCGACGTTCCGACCTTCTGGCGCAGGTTTCGGGTTAATCGGACGTCGTTTAGGGGTAGTTTTGGGCGTATAAAGTGGCTGCATTTTTAGTGTGACGCGACCGGACCTCCCGGTGTCTATGGAGTCTGAATGTAGGATTTTAATTATAGTTGGTAATCCCGTTTGTTAATTTTGACATGCGATACTGCTCCGAGAACTTCGAAGGTGTGTACAACTCGGGATTGAACTATTTGGATGTTGGTGAGTGGACTTTGATTTTGTAAAGTATAATGCATGCATAAAGGTATATTTGATATAATTGCTTATTACGTATTTGTTTTGGAAAAATTCTAGATATTATTAAATTATTACTGGACACGGGCTTTCAATAATTATTTGGAAATGACGTTTTGGACTATGGACTGGCTTTATGGTTTCGGGTTTTATATGGTTTAAATTGATTGATTTTGGATTTCGATCGAGTCCATGATATTGAGTTTAAACCCGATTTTTCAATGACTTTAGCTTGGACCCGAAAACAAGGATTTCAAAACATGGATTTTGGTTTTCACTGGATTATTGTCCCCGAGGGTCAAGATTTTCTCCGACTGGCGTCGAAGGGTATTTGTCAGCCAGATCGTCAAGGTTACCCAGACACTGATGTCGAAGGGTATTTCTCCACCAGGTCATTGAGGTTGTCTACGCGTAGTACAGGGTTCTGCACAACTCGAGGTATATCGGGTGTGTGGAGGGTATCGAGCTACGGCTCGGGATTTTATTCGGGGAGCAGTGGGATATGTTTCGATATATTTTGTGTCCAGGTTTGTTTACATGATTTTAAACTCCTTGAGGAGGGTTTTCAAAGCAGGGTTATGGACCACGGGATATTTTCATTATACGGATTTTCGTGGGCCCCACCAAGTGTTTTAACAAAAGATGAATTTTCCGGTGGGTTTTCCGATTATCTATATATTATATTTATATAAAAAGGAATTTTATGTTATGCATGCATGGTTTTGCTCGTGGAGGGGGAAAAATGTATGTTTTCCTCGGAAATTATTTTTAAATGATTATTTTGTCCACTCACACTTTTCGTGTTTTAAATCCCCTCTAGGCCGTTGAGTTTACGTGTGCATATCCAGAGGCGGAGGCCTTAAATTTTCAGCTGCGCATTTACCTAGACTATTGAGTAGGATATTGATTTTATGTATTTACTTGTCATACCTATATGCACTGATAAGTCTTTTGGGCTGATTGTAAAACCGTGGTTACATCATTGGATGGTTGTTGTTGTTGGAATTTGGAGTGTTATCTTATCCTTCGTCTGACAGGTGGAAGACGGTTAACCAGTTCTTAAGGGGAGATTTTTCCGGATTTATGGCAGAATTCTCATAATTAATTGCAAGGACTTAAGGGTATTCTGGGAATTTCTTTAAGTTATCAAACAGGAGCAGGGTTTTTCCTGTGTTTCGAGGGAAAATTCAGGAAGGGTCTTGTCAACTTGGTATCAGAGCACTAGGTTTACATACCTGTAGACCATACACCTATTGTACATCTGATTGTGGTATTGATGGTTTATGGTTCTTTTCAGCGTAATATTTCCGAGAGGCGAGCCCTGTCAGCGGTTTGGAAACGGTGAGGACACACATGAACCCGTAGTATAGCCTGATTTGAGGCAGACCCTGTATCAATTGGGTCGGGCTTTGACGATGGTACTTCAGGGTAGGGCTACGTCTAAAGTTTCGGACATTGAGCCAACCCGGATGTTGGGGACGACAGTGTTTACGGGCGAGTTAGGCCCAAATGATGCGGATGAGTGGATTACTCGTTTGGAACGAGTGTTTGCTGTTATGAGGTGCCCTCCGGAGGATAGGGTGTGACTAGCCACATTTCTTCTAGGTGGCTATGCGTACCGTTGATGGCATGCCTTGCAATGGACAGGCTGGGATGTCCGTATCTTTACTTGGGAAGCTTTCCGGGAACGCTTCCTCGAGCAGTTTTATCCTCGCTCATACCGTTATGCCAGAGAGGTTGAGTTCTTGCAGCTACAACATGGGGACATGACGCTGGCATAGTATGAGCAATAATTTCTTGAGTTGTCACGCTTTGTACTGGCTCTGGTGGCAACTGAGATGGATAAGTGCCGACGATTTGAGTATGAGCTGAGGAATGAGGTTCGGGTAGCAGTAACTAATGTGGCTCATACTTATTTGAGGGCTTTGTCAGATGTTGCTGGTAGAGCAGAGTTGAGTTTGCTAGCTCAGCACCAGTTTAGTGGTTCCAGGTGACGCTGGGATCGCCTGAGTTTCGGGGCCTCTAGTCAAGGACCATCTAAGAGAGGCAGTTTCAGTTCTGGATCTTCTAGGGGTGCAAGATCCGGATCAGGTAGTGGCGGATCCAGTCAAGGACAGTAGTCATCCGCTCAGTCTAGCGGGGCTTCAGTACAGTCGACCGGGAGACAGAGTGGCAGATTCACACGGATGGGTGACACCGGTTGTTACTTCTGTGGGGAGACGGATCATTTTAAGAGAGACTATCCACATCGTTGTTCGGGCAGTAGTTCCTTAGGCCGAGATGATGTTGAACCAAGTTAGTGAGCAGCGCAGACATCTGGTATTGTAGCAGGGAGCCATACCCAGTCCAATGGAGCCAGCAGGGCCAGTAGGGCCAGTGGGGCCAGCAGAGCTAGTGGGGCCAGGGAAACAGGGGGGTCGTGGTCGATCTTCTGGTACACAAGCCCGAGTTTTTGCTATGACTCAGCAAGAGGATCGAGCAGAACCAGAGGTGGTTACTGGTACGTTGTCTATTTTTAATCATGATGCTCGCATTTTGATAGATCCCGGGACTACACATTCTTTTATTTCTCGAGTTTTTACACTTTTTACCAATAGAGAATTATCATTGATTGGTTGGGACATGGGTATTAGCACTCCTACCGGGGATATGTTAATGGCGAACCTCGTTATTCGTAGTTGTCCGGTAGTAGTGGGAGGTCATGAGTTAGAGGCAGACTTAATCCCCTTGCACATTTATGATTTTGATTTGATTCTGGGGATGGATTAGTTAACCATGCACCATGCCTCCATAGATTATTTCGACAAGAGGGTGGTTTTTCGGAATCCAGGCTTGCCAAAACTTACGTTTCGGGGTGATCGTAGGATACTTTCCTCGGGAGTGATATCAGTTTTAGTAGCTGAGAAATTTTTGCGGAAAGGTTTTGAGGCTACTTAGCTCACGTGATTGATTCTCGGGATACTCAGGTGAGAGTAGAGGATATTCCGGTGGTGAATGAGTTTCCCGATGTATTTCTATAGGATATTCCCGGGTTACCACCTCATCGGGAGATTGAGTTCACCATAGAGCTTCTTCTGGGTACCCAACCTATATCACAGGCACCGTACGGAATGGCACCGGCAGAATTGAGGGAATTGAAGACTCAATTGCAGGACTTGGTCGATATGGGATTTATTCGACCGAGTGTATCACCTTGGGGTGCACCGGTGTTATTTGTAAGGAAGAAAGATGGTGGTTTGAGGTTATGTATCGACTAACGGAAGTTAAACAGGGTTACAGTGTGAAATAAGTATCCTTTACCACGAATTGATGATTTGTTTGACCAATTAAAAGGGGCAAAGTATTTCTCTAAAATTGACCTTCGATCCGGGTACCAACAGTTAAGGATCATGGAAGGGGATGTTCCCAAAATGGCTTTTAGGACACGCTATGGGCATTATGAGTTATTGGTGATGCCCTTCGGGTTAACTAATGCACCGGAAGTATTTATGGATTTGATGAATAGGGTGTTCCGAAGGTATTTGGATTGGTTTGTGATTATGTTCATCGACGATATCTTGATATATGCGAAGAGTGCTAAGGCACATGAGAAGCACTTGAGGTTGGTGCTAAATATGCTGAGGAAAAAGTAAATATTCGCCAAGGTCAGTAAATGTCAGTTTTGGTTGACCAATATGGGATTCTTAGGTCATGAGATTTCTGATGAGGGTATCAGCGTGGATCCCCAAAAAGTTGAGGCAGTGGCAAATTGGGAGCAACCGAGGACAGTGTTAGAGGTGAGAAGTTTTCTGGGTTTAGCGGGATATTATCGGTGATTCGTAGAAGAATTCTCTACGATAACTGCCTTGTTAACTCGGTTGACAAGGAAATAAGTCAAGTTTGACTGAGATGATGGGTGTGAACAAAGCTTTCAAGAGCTAAAGAGGATGTTGACTTCTGCCCCAGTGTTAACCCTTCCATATAATAACGGGAGATTTGAGGTGTACAGTGATGCATCATTACGAGGTTTAGGCTGCGTGTTGATGCAGCATGGGAAGGTGATAGCATATGCTTCCCGGTAACTTACACCTCATGAGTTGAACTACCCCACACATGATTTAGAGTTATGAGCAGTGGTGCATGCACTGAAGATTTGGAGACATTATTTGTATGGGGAAACATGCCGGATCTTTACTGACCATCAGAGTTTGAAATACTTCTTCACCCAGAAAGATCTAAATGTGAGACAGAGAACGTGGCTTAAGCTGATAAAGGATTATGATTCTACCATAGAGTATTACCCAAGAAAGCCAATGTAGTGGCAGATGCCTTGAGCAAGAAGTCCTTGGGTTCCTTGGCCTATTTGCATACCGTTTACTTACCATTGCTGGTGGAATTCCGTAGAGCTGGAATTATACTTGACATGGATAGCCCGGGGGCTCTGTTGGCTAGTTTCCATGTGATACATGTCTTGATTGACCAAATCATTGAAGCTCAGCTCCAGGATCCTACTATGTGTGTTATTAGGATGGAGTTGGAGGTTGGGAACAAGCAGGATTATGCGATTAGGGATGATAGGGCCTTGTTAAGGATGGCCGGTTGTGCGTACCTAATGATCTAGAGTTGAAAAGAGAAATTCTTGAGGAAGCTCATAGTTCTGCCTATGATGTGCATCCAGGCGGTACCAAGATGTATCGTACTCTTAAGGAACACTATTGGTGGACTGGGATGAAAAGGGAAATAGCAGAGTTTGTGAGTAGATGCCTGACGTGTCAACAAGTAAAAGTAGAGAGGCAGAAACCATATGGGGCACTACAACCATTACCTATTCTGGAATGGAAGTGGGATCACATTACTATGGATTTTGTTTATAAACTTCCTAGGACTCAAAAAGCACATGATGGAATCTAGGTAATTGTTGATAGACTCACGAAGTCAACACATTTCTTGCCAATACGGGTAGATTACAGGATGAACCAGTACACCAAATTGTGTGGATGAGATCATACGGTTACATGGGACTCTAGAGTCGATTGTGTCAAACAAGGATCCTGGGTTTACTTCAAGGTTTTGGCGGAGTTTGCATAAAGCCTTTGGAACTACATTGAATTTCAGTACAGCTTTTCATCCTCAGACTGACGGTTAGTCTGAGAGGACAATTCAGATTCTGGAGGATATGATGAGAGCTTGTGTACTGCAGTTTAAAGGAAAATGGGATTCACACCTGGCCTTGATGGAATTTGCATACAACAACAGCTATCAGTCTAGTATTGGGATGTCTCATTTCGAGACACTGTATGGGAGACAGTGTAGAACACCGATATGTTGGACTGAGGTAGGTGAGAGAAGACTGTTGACACCATAGATAGTGGAAATGACAGAGGAAAAGATTACAATCATCGGGGAAAGGTTGAAGGAAGCTCAAGACCACCAGAAAAGCTATACAGACCGACGGATCAGAGATCTTGAGTTTGAGGTCGGAGATTGGGTTTTCTTGAAATTATCACCCTGGAAAAGAGTTGTACGTTTTGGTAAACGAGGGAAACTAAGTCCTCGCTATATTGGGCCTTATGAAATTATTGAGAGGATAGGGACAATAGCTTACAGACTTGCTTTACCCCCAGAACTGTCAAAGATTCACATTGTATTCCATGTGTCCATGCTCCGGATGTCAGGACCCGTCCCGAATTTCCCCTCGAAACCCGGGAAGAACCCTGATCCCGTCTGACAACCTAAGAAAAGGTTCCCAAAATACCCTTCAATCCTTACAAATTATAATAACAATAATAAATACTTCCTCTTGTCAGACAAGGGACTTAAGCACTCAATAATTCCCATAATTAATGACCAATCAAATACAATATAATATCAGAGCGTCTAAGTACGATCAAGAGTAAAATTTAGATATCATACTCAAATATAATTACATAGCGCAGTCGAAGTACTAATGCCTGAAGGGGGTTTAAACACAAAAGTTGTGAGTGGACAAAATAATCATTTATAAATCATTTTTCCAAGAAAATACCTTTCTTCCCCTCCATTTATAAAATCATGCATGCATAACATAAAACAATTTATGATACTAAAACATTATATGTAAATCACCAAAATTTCCATTTCTCTTTAAAACCACTTAGTTGGACTCACATGAAATCTGTATAATGAAAATACCTCGTGATCCAAAGTTTGGTTTGAAAACTCTCTTCAAAAGAGTTTAAAATCATTTAAATCAATCTGGACACAAAATATCTCAAATTCACTGTTCCCGACATATCCACAACACACCAGGGTATCCCTTGAGATGTGTTAAAATCTGTACAACAATTCTCTGTACAATATGTACAATCTGTACTATGCATAGACAGCTTCGCGACCTGGCGGAGCAAGGCCCCTCAACACCAAGGTCCGAACCCTCAACAACCAGCGGAGCAAGACCCCTCAACACCGGTCAGAGCAACAGTAACCATCGGGACGGGAACCAGTGAACCAAATCCATACTTTGAAATATTTGTTTCTCGGCATAAGCCAAATTCTTTGCAATATCATTTTTATGGCCAAAATCAATAAAATCATAATTACGGGTCTCAACCCAAATCACATACTCAAATAGTTACCACTTCAAAACGATATCAAAATCAAGTACAAAAACCAGGCCATTTCTCAAAACACACTTTCACTGAAATATTGGAAAACATGTGTCCAACATCATTTCTAAAATCCAGAAATTCATTGCAACCATACATAACAGTATTTAAATCAAATATACATTTATGCATGCATTAAAGTTTATAAACCAAAAGTCCACTCACAAACCTGTTCAAGCAAGCTCAATCCCGAACTGTATGCTCCCCTGAAGTTCCTGGAGCAGTATCGCATGTCCAAATTAATAATCGGGATTACCAGCTAATAATAAGAACCTTAAATATAAACCCCCTAAACCCCGGGAGTCTAACTATGCTGGCCAAGAAAATGCAGCAACTTTAAAACGTCCGAAACAACCCTTAAACGACATCCGATCGACTCAAAACCTGCGCCAACAGGTCCGAAACGTCAAAAACTACCTGTCACGCACCACCGTGACCTCAGACTCGGCCCAACGCACCACCACGGGACGACGGAAGGTCGAAACACGCGCGCCCATGCACCGCCACGCGCCCTCACGCGCCGGTCACGCGCCTGCTACAGTACCCACGCGCCTGGATCAGTCCAACCCGGTCCAACTAGACCTGACCTGGTCCAACTCGACCCGATCGGTCACCCGACCCGACCGGTTTACTCGACCCGACCGATCACCGGAGACTCGCCGGAGAAGACGACCGGCTGCCGGCGTCGCCGTCTGGTTTCCGCCGGAATCCTCCATTTCCGGCCGAAACTTCAAACTTTCCTAACTTCCTCAAAACTCAATCATTTTTCACAAATTTTATGTCTAAATCTATCTACTCGAACCCAGGAATCCAAATATGACCTCAAAACCAAAAACACGTACCTGTGCTAGCCGGAAAATTGATCGGAAGGTCCGAAACTTCCTATCCTCGGTTCGGCTTCCTCCGTGGTCCTCTCCTTCGATGGTTGGTACAGTTGTGATCGTGGGAAGGAGTAGAATATGATTAGTTGATCAAAACTGGAAGTTGGAGCCTTGAATCAAACTTGGAATTTATGGGTTTTTCGGGTGTTTTTCGTACGGTTTCGGGTGTGTTTTGGAAATGTTTGTCACACAGAGAGAATGAGGATGAAGATAAGATGAAGATGAAATAAGGTGGATCAGATAATATCTGATTTGGGGGTTAAAAATATCTACCCCAAGTCAAAAGTTACCAAAATGCCCTTGCACATCTAGACCCATAACTTTCGTCCACGAACTCCGTTTTCCGCGTGCCGCCTGTCTACGAACTCGTGAGTTCGAGACCTACGCAACTGTATCCAAAACAACACGAAAAGTGTCTCGAAACAAAATTTGACTTCCATGCCCTTTACCGACCAAGGGTAAAATCGTCATTTTACATAAATAATTTACTTAAATCCAATAATTGAAATTCCGAGTTGTTACAATCTACCCCCCCTTAAGAAATTTCGTCCTCGAAATTCAACTCTACCCTTGGAACAAATAAGGATACTGCGTCCGCATTAGTTCCTCGGTTTCCCACGTGGCTTCCTCCACATTATGATTCCTCCACAACACTTTAACTAGAGGAATACTCTTTCTGCGCAATACCTTCTCTTTCCAATCCAAAATTTGCACCGGTTGCTCCTCAAAGGTCAAATCATCCTTCAGCTCAAGTGGCTGCTCTCCCAATACGTGAGATTCATCATACAGATATTTCCGGTGCAAAGATACATGACAAACATTATGAACTCTGGATCATTCCGATGGTAAAGCAAGACGATATGCCACTGGTCCTATCCTCTCCAAAATCTCATACGGACCAATGTAGCGAGGACTCAGTTTTCCTCGTCTACCAAAACGTACCACTCCCTTCCAAGGAGATAGTTTCAAGAACACCCAATCACCTACCTCAAACTCAAGGTCTCTGGTTCTACGGTCTGCTTAGCTCTTCTGGCAATCCTGAGCTGTCTTCAACCTTTCTCTGATGATCCTTATCTTTTCCTCAGTCGTATCAACCAACTCTGGTGTTAACAGTTTCCTTTCACCCACTTCGTTCCAGTATAACGGTGTCCTGCACTACCTCCCATACAGTGCTTCGAAAGGAGACATCCCAATACTCGACTAATAACTATTATTATAAACAAATTCCATCAGAGCCAGGTGTGAATCCCAGTTTCCTTTAAACTGTAGTACACAAGCTCTCATCATATCCTCCAAAACCTAGATTGTCCTCTCAAACTGACCATCCGTCTGAGGATGAAAAGCTGTACTAAAATGCAAGGTAGTGCCAAAAGCCTTCTGCAAACTCCGCCAAAACCTGGAGGTAAATCTAGAATCCCTGTCCGAAACAATGGACTCTGGAGTCCCATGTAGCCGTATGATCTCATCAATGAACAATTTGGCATACCGACTCATCCGAAAATATTCCCGCACTGGCAAGAAATGTGCAGACTTCGTGAGTCTATCAACAATTACCCATATCCCATCATGTCCCTTCTGTGTCCTTGGAAGTTTATACACAAAATCCATCGTAATGTGATCCCACTTCCATTCCGGAATAGGTAATGGTTGAAGTGCCCCATATGGTTTCTGCCTCTCTGCTTTCACTTGCTGATACGTCAGGCATCTACTCACAAACTTAGCAATTTTCCTTTTCATCCCAATCCACCAATAGTATTTCCTTAGGGTATGATACATCTTGGTACCTCCTGGATGCATAGCGTAAGCCGAACTATGAGCCTCATCAAGAATTTCCCTTTTTAGTTCCAGCTCATTCGGTACGCATAATCGGCCATCCCTAACCAAGGCTCCATCATCCCTAAGCGTATAGTCATGCCTGTTTCCAGCCTCCAACTCCATCCTGATAATGCATAATGTAGGATCCTGGAGTTTAGCCTCAATAATCCGATCAATCAGAATAGGCCTCACATGGAAACTAGCCAATAAAGCCCCCTGGCTATCCATGTCCAGTATTATCCCTGCTCTACGGAACTCTACCAGTAACGGTAGGTAGACTGTATGCAAATGGGCTAAAGAACCCATGGATTTCCTGCTCAATGCATCCGCCACAACATTGGCTTTCCCTGGATGGTACTCTATAGTACAATCAAAATCCTTTATTAGCTCAAGCCATCTTCTCTGCCTCAGATTCAGGCCCTTTTGGGTGAACAAGTACTTTAAACTCTTATGGTCGGTGAAGATCTGACACGTCTCCCCGTACAAATAATGTCGCCAGATTTTCAATGCATGCACCACTGCAGCTAATTCCAAATCATGTGTGGGGTAATTCAACTCATGAGGTTTAAGTTGTCTAGAAGCATACGCTATCACCTTTCCATGCTGCATCAACACACAGCCTATACCCTGCAATGAGGCATCACTATACACCTCGAATCCCCCAGTATCATCAAGAAGGGTCAATACTGGAGCAGAAGTCAACCTCCTCTTCAGCTCCTGAAATCCTTGTTCACAATCAGCTCCCCAGTCAAACTTGACTCCTTTCCTCGTCAACCGAGTCAACGGCCCTGCTATCATAGAAAATCCTTCTACGAACCGTCGATAATATCCTGCCAAACCCAGAAAACTCCTCACCTCTGTCACTGTCCTCGGTTGCTCCCAGTTTGCCACTGCCTCAACCATACCATCAGCCGAAATCACATGACCTAAGAATCCAACTTCGGTCAACCAAAACTGGCATTTACTGAACTTGGCAAACAAATGCTTTTTCCTAAGCATATTCAGCACCAACCTTAAGTGCTTCTCATGTGCCTTAGCACTCCTCGAATACACCAAGATGTCATCAATAAACACGATCACAAACCGATCCAAATACTTTTGGAACACCCTGTTCATCAAATCCATAAATGCTGCTGGGGCATTAGTCAACCCGAAAGGCATCACCAGGAACTCATAACGACCATAACGAGTCCTGAAAGCTGTTTTCTGAATATCCCCTTCTCTTATCCTCAACTGATGGTACACGGATCGAAGGTCAATTTTCGAAAAATATCTTGCTCCCTTAAGTTGATCAAACAAATCATCTATCCTTGGCAAAGGATACTTATGCCGTACCGTAGCCCTATTTAGCTTCCGGTAGTCGATACACAACCTCATACCACCATCCTTTTTCCTCACAAATAACACTGGTGCACCCCAAGGTGAAACACTTGGGCGAATAAATCCCGTATTCACCAAATCCTGCAACTGAGTCTTTAACTCTCGCAATTCTGCCAGCGCCATTCTATACGGTGCCTGTGAGATAGGTTGAGTGCCTGGCAAAAGCTCGATGGTGAATTCAATCTCTCGGTGAGGTGGCAATCCCGGAAGATCATCTGGAAACACATCAGAGAACTCACTCACCACTGGAATATCCTCCACTCTCATCGGAGTATCCCGAGAATCAAACACATGAGCCAAATAACCCTCACAACCTTTCCTCAGCAATTTCTCAGCGGTTAAAGCTGATATCACTCCACAGGGTAGTACCCTACGATCTCCCCTGAATGTAAGTTCCGGTAAACCTGGACTCCGGAAATCCACTCTCTTGTCATAACAATCAATAAAGGCATGGTGCATAGTCAACCAATCCATCCTCAGAATCACATCAAAATCAAAAATATCTAAGGGGATTAAATCTGCCTCTACATGACCTTCCACTAACACTGGACAACTACGAATCACGAGATTCGCCACTAACATATTCCCAGTAGGAGTACTAATACCCATGTCCCAACCAATCGGAGACAATTCTCTATCAGCAAATAATGTAAATCCCCGAGAAATGAAAGAATGACTCGCCCCAGGATCTATTAAAACATAAGCATCACGGTTAAAAATAGATAATGTACCCGTGACCACATCTGGTGCTGCTCGGGCCTCCTGTTGCGACATAGCAAACACTCGGGCTTGTGTATCCAACGATCGACCATGACCCCATTGTCTGCCTCTGGCCCTGTTGGACCTACGGGCCCTGTTTGTCCAATTGGCCCGGTTGGCCCCACTAGATTGACTCTAACTTCCAGCTGCAAAACCGGGCGTCTGAAATGTCCTCTGTTCAGTAGCACCCCACCCCCCTGAGGACATCTCATAACCGAGAACACTCGCTCTAAACGAGTAATCCACTCTATTGCATCATCTGGGCTAGAGTCGCCCATAAATATTGTAGCCCCTAATCTCTGGGCTCTCTCAATGTCTGAATCTTCAGTAGTAGTCCTACTCTGAAGTACAGAAGTCAAAGTGTGACCCAATTGTTCCAGTGTTTGCCTCATATCAGGCTCCACTGCAGGTTCAGGTGTGTCCCCAATATTTTCCGACTGTTGACGGAACTCGCGTCTCGGAGGCATTACGGTGAAAAGAACTATAACTCATCAATACCAAAATAATTGTACATGTAGTGTACAGTCTACAGGAATTTAACCTAGTGCTCTGATACCAATTGTCAGGACCCGTCCCGAATTTCCCCTCGAAACCCGGGAAGAACCCTGATCCCATCTGACAACCTAACAAAAGGTTCCCAAAATACCCTTCAATTCTTACAAATTATAATAACAATAATAAATACTTCCTCTTGTCAGACAAGGGACTTAAGCACTCAATAATTCCCGTAATTAATGACCAATCAAATACAATATAATATCAGAGCGTCTAAGTACGATCAAGAGTAAAATTTAGATATCCTACTCAAATATAATTACACAGCGCAATCGAAGTACTAATGCCTCTGCCTCGAGATCAGTGTTCGCGTCAACTCTACTCAACTGCCTGAAGGGGGTTTAAACACAAAAGTTGTGAGTGGACAAAATAATCATTTATAAATCATTTTTCCAAGAAAATAACTTTCTTCCCCTCCATTTATAAAATCATGCATGCATAACATAAAACAATTTATGATACTAAAACATTATATGTAAATCACCAAAATTTCCATTTCTCTTTAAAACCACTTAGTTGGACTCACATGAAATCTGTATAATGAAAATACCTCGTGATCCAAAGTTTGGTTTGAAAACTCTCTTCAAAAGAGTTTAAAATCATTTAAATCAATCTGGACACAAAATATCTCAAATTCACTGTTCCCGACATATCCACAACACACCAGGGTATCCCTTGAGATGTGTTAAAATCTGTACAACAATTCTCTGTACAATATGTACAATCTGTACTATGCATAGACAGCTTCGCGACCTGGCAGAGCAAGGCCCCTCAACACCAAGGTCCGAACCCTCAACAACCAGCGGAGCAAGACCCCTCAACACCGGTTAGAGCAACAGTAACCATCGGGACGGGAACCAGTGAACCAAATCCATACTTTGAAATATTTGTTTCTCGGCATAAGCCAAATTCTTTGCAATATCATTTTTATGGCCAAAATCAATAAAATCATAATTACGGGTCTCAACCCAAATCACATACTCAAATAGTTACCACTTCAAAACGATATCAAAATCAAGTACAAAAACCAGGCCATTTCTCAAAACACACTTTCACTGAAATATTGGAAAACATGTGTCCAGCATCATTTCTAAAATCCAGAAATTCATTGCAACCATACATAACAGTATTTAAATCAAAGATACATTTATGCATGCATTAAAGTTTATAAACCAAAAGTCCACTCACAAACCTGTTCAAGCAAGCTCAATCCCGAACTGTATGCTCCCCTGAAGTTTCTGGAGCAGTATCGCCTGTCCAAATTAATAATCGAGATTACCAGCTAATAATAAGAACCTTAAATATAAACCCCCTAAACCCCGGGAGTCTAACTATGCTGGCCTAGAAAACGCAGCAACTTTAAAACGTCCGAAACAACCCCTAAACGACATCCGATCGACTCAAAACCTGTGCCAACAGGTCCGAAACGTCAAAAACTACCTGTCACGCACCACCGTGACCTCAGACTCGGCCCCACGCGCCGCCACGCGCCGACGGAAGGTCGAAACACGGGCGCCCATGCACCGTCACGCGCCCTCACGCGCCGGTCATGCGCCTGCTACAGTACCCACGCGCCTGGACCGGTCCAACCCGGTCCAACTCGGCCTGACCCGGTCCAACTCGACCCAACTGGTCACCCCAACCCGACCGGTTTACTCGACCCGACCGGACACCGGTGACTCGCCGGAGAAGACGACCGGCTGCCGGTGCCGTCGTCTAGTTTCCGCCGGAATCCTCCATTTCCGGCCGAAACTTCAAACTTTCCTAACTTCCTCAAAAATCAATCATCTTTCACAAATTTTATGTCTAAATCTATCTACTCAAACCCAGGAATCCAAATATGACCTCAAAACCACAAACACATACCTGTGCTAGCCGGAAAATCGATCGGAAGGTCCGAAACTTCCTATCCTCGGTTCGGCTTCCTCCGTGGTCCTCTCCTTCGATGGTTGGTACGGTTGTGATCGTGGGAAGGAGTAGAATATGATTAGTTGATCAAAACTGGAAGTTGGAGCCTTGAATCAAACTTGGAATTTATGGGTTTTTCGGGTGTTTTTCGTACGGTTTCGGGTGTGTTTTGGAAATGTTTGTCACAGAGAGAGAATGAGGATGAAGATAAGATGAAGATGAAATGAGGTGGATCAGATAATATCTGATTTGGGGGTTAAAAATATCTACCCCAAGTCAAAAGTTACCAAAATGCCCTTGCACATCTAGACCCATAACCTTCGTCCACGAACTCCGTTTTTCGCGTGCCGCTTGTCTACGAACTCGTGAGTTCGAGGCCTACGCAACGGTATCCAAAACACCACCAAAAGTGTCTCGAAACAAAATTTGACTTCCATGCCCTTTACCGACCAAGGGTAAAATCATCATTTTACATAAATAATTTACTTAAATCCAATAATTGAAATTCCGGATTGTTACACCGGAAGTATCTATTCGATGAATCTCATGTATTGGAGGCGCAACCAATTGAGCTGAGAGATTATTTGAGCATTGAGGAACAACCAGTGCAAATTCTAGATTGGAAGGAAAAAGTATTGCGCAAAAAGACTATTCCTCTGGTTAAAGTTCGGTGGAGGAATCATAACGTGGAGGAAGCCACGTGGGAAACCGAGGCACTGATGTAGGTACATCATCCACATTTGTTCTAGTGACATGTATGAATTTCGAGGATGAAATTTCTTTAAGGGGGGTGAGTTGTAACGACCAGGAAATATAATTAGTGAATTTTCGTAAATTAATTTGCAAAATGACAAAATTACCCTTGGTTTTATAAAGGGCTTGAAAGTCAATTTTTATTTCGAGACACTTTTGGCTGTGTTTCAAGGACCGTTGCATAGGTCTCGAACTCACGAGTTTGTAGACCGGCGGCACGCGAAAAACGGAGATCGTATGAGAGAGTTGTCGGTCTAGAATGTTCAAGGGCATTTTGGTAATTTGGCATGTGTAGATATTTTTAACCCCAATTAGATTAGATTCTTCTCATTTCCCTCTCTCTCTTTGCGACTCTCACCCAAACCCGTGACATCGAACCCAAAAAACCAAAATTTCGAACTTCAATTCGAGGCAAGCTCGTTCGATTTGGTTCCACTCATCGGAATCTTCTCTTCCCCGCGATCAAGAACGTACCGACCGTTGAAGGAAGCAACAGCGGGAGACACCGAACCGAGGAAAGGAAAAATTGAAACTTTCGATCGATTTTTCGACCAACATAGGTATGTGTTTCGTGTTTAGACTTCATTTTTGAGTTCCTACGTTCGAGTAGATTGATTTAGACTAAAAATTCGTGAAAACGGTTAATATTTGAGAAAGTTAGGAAAATTTCAAGGTCGGCCAGCAATGGCGTTTTCCGGCGACGGCGGAGAGGTCGTCTTCTCCGGCGACTAGTTCAGTCAAAGGGGGTTGACATGGCAGCCACGTGGTACCACCTGGCTATTGAGTCAGCGTTGAGTCAGCGCCGAGTCAAGCGCTTGAGGCACTATAGCAGGCGCGTGAGGCACTGTAGCAGGCGCGTAGCCGAGCCGCAGGCCTTCCGCCGGCGCTTGGCGGCGCGTTGGACCGGTCTTTGGGTCACGACGACGTACGTCAACAAGGTTTCGACATTTTGGACCTTTTGGCCCAGGTTTCGAGTTAATCGGACGTCGTTTAGAGGTAGTTTTTGGGCGTCTGAAGTGGTTGCATTTTTAGTGTGACGCGAGTGGACTTCCCGGGGTTTAGGGAGTCTGAATGTAGGGGTTTTAATTATAGTTGGTAATCCCGATTGTTACTTTTAACAAGCGATACTGCTCCGGGAACTTCGAAGGAGCGTACGACTCGGGATTGAACTATTTGGACATTGTTGAGTGGACTTTGGTTTTGTAAAGTATAATGCATGCATAAAGGTACATTTGATATAATTGCTTATTACGTATTGTTTTGGCAAAATTCTGGATATTATTAAATTATTACTGAACACAGGCTTTCAATAATTATTTGGAAATGACGTTTTGGGCTATAGCCTGGCTTTATGGTTTCGGGTTTTATATGGTTTAACTTGATTGCTTTTGTATTTCGGTCGAGTCCATGATTTTGAGTTTAAACCCGATTTTCAATGAATTTGGCTTAGGCCAGGAAACGAGGATTTCAAAACATGGATTTTGGTTTTCACTGGATTATTGTCCCCGAGGGTCAAGGTTTTCTCCGACTAGCATCGAAGGATATTTCTCCGCCAGATCGTCGAGGATATTGGATATACGGTTTCCCACATGTCGCATGATATATCTCTCACTTTGGTTGGAGGATTATGATTCATGTTACACACGATCCGATAATGTTCTTCAATAAGGGTGATTTGGGGTGGAGGATCAGCCATGAGAATATCAAGATATTGGAGATGAGGGAATACATATATTGGTGGATGATGAGAATAGCGTTTTCGGAAATGTTTTGGAAAAATGGGACATCCTTGTAATTGCCAACATGTTTTTCTTATTGGTTGGTTGTTGTAATTACTTCCTGTTTAGAACCCGTAAATTTTTAATGGAATTTTGTGTCTTATGTATCTTCGTAAGGAATTTTGTTAAAATTAGGATGTATCATCATCATCAAAACTTCAAAAGGAACATTAGCAGCACAGGGCTCCGAAGCAATCAATGGTTAAAGCTTCAAACCAGAAGACAAACTGAAAGCTGGAAACAGTCACTAGAATGAATGCCTTACGTACTCTATTTCAGTTTCATACCACATTGACAACATCACATCTTACATATTTACTTACACCATTAATTACATTTTACAGCACTCACAATAGCGCCACCGCGGACTTCGCAGGAAATTTTGATCTATTTACTTAAAAAAAATAAATCAATTTGAATGAGTTTAAAAATAAATGGAAAATACAGAGAACATTTTACAAACAACAAAAATTTAACTTAAGAAGACCTCAAAGTACCCAACTCCAGCACCTCTGTGTGACCAAAAACTTCACCACATGAGCACTGAAGCAGGCTGCTATGCATCTACTCATAGCTGACCGAGTTATCACTGTTACAAACAAACAAAAGAAAACGATATTCAGCTGCTCCCAGGCATCCATAGTTTAAGAGAACTTCGGAGGTAGGTAGTCGAATATATGCATCTAGCGGATAGAACCTCATCATAACAAATTGATGATACTAAGTCTCACCTTTGAGTGCCACAGTGTTGGATGATAAAACAAATAAATCAATGATGAAAATCACGGAAGGGCATTCCCAGACCTGCAGAACACATGCTTGAATTACAACCAAGTTTCCTCAGGTAGAGTAAAATAAAGAGGAGGAAAACCAATCTATTTCATTTTCAAACCATACCATCGTTGCAATAAGAAACGTCTTGAAGTAGCTTGAAATAAATATGCCAAGCAGAAGGTCTTTATACCTGCACCAAAATACACAATGCATCACGCAATACATATCGATATGAAATAATACCATTTTAAGCCATAAGTCATGTGAAATCATGGATTCTTATTCTTAAGTATTCTATATCTTTACCCTAAACTTCACCCCATGCTCCTCAACCATAAGAACTTAAGCTTAACCAAATTTCTACTAGTACTTAGTTTCAGCATAATCTAGAGTACCCGCCATCACTCAAAAGTTTGTAGTGGTCACCAATTAAAAGATCTACTAACAGTTCTCCAATTTAGTTATCCCATTTTATCGACTAATCAAACAGGTGAAAATCATGATAGAAATCACTGTAATCCATATAGGAAAAAGTTTACCTGAGTGGTCTAGGGAATGTGCTGAAAAGAATCCTCATAGCTAGTAAAAATGTAGAAAGAAACATTATATTTCCAAAAATGACGTCCATCAGCATCTGAAACAGAAAAAAATGCTTTTTATTATTATTAGAAGCTGAATGGAAACATTTTCAACCCATCTGTCACAACTTATTACAAAACGTCTTAGAAGCCTAAAAGGATAAAACCCATGAAATCCAATACATCTTCCACCAACCTTTTGAAATCTCCAAAGTAATGAAGCGAAGCTCATTGACAAGCCCCATTCTTCCTTACTTGTTTCCAGAAACAGACTCCTATCTAGGGAATTGCTAAGGCACCCAATGGGTATGCACATATATGTTGCACATTGAATTGAAACAAATTTCCACAAAAAAACACACAATCTCGATGCAAAATGGTAAGGATACAAGCATCCAAAAGAAGAAACCCAAAACTTGACTTCCACAATAAACCCTGCAAAGGGGAGTCAAGAAAACAAATTACCAACTCATGGGAATTGTAGTTTTGAAAGCAAACACAAAACCCAAAACAAAATCACCAGCTCATACGAAATTAAGCTTATTTTCAGTACCTGAAAGGAGGGAGCTTCTCGTTCGATCACATTATAGAGTAAATGTGTATAAGCTTTCGTCTTGTGCAGAATCAAATCAATTAGAATAATCTGGCAGTACCCAACAAAACAAAATTTAAATTTTATCAAATTTGTTGAATTTTAAAGAATCAAATTGAAGAAAAAAAGATAGGAGCTTACAATGGGTTCACATTCGATGTACTCGTCGGCAACTGCCTTGCAATTCCTCTGTAATCGTGAAAATCAAAGGCTAATTTTTAGCAGCTGCAAAACGCAAGAAGAAAAAAATAATAATAGGAAGAAAAAAATAAGGGAATTAAAAGAAATTACGCATTTCATGAGCCGAATATTTCCAGGTGAGTATTGAATGAACAGAATCGTCATGCCACCGCCGCACTCTACACATCTGTATTCCATGGCGCTTTCGCTTTCGCTCCTTCTTCCTCTCTGTCTATCACTCATTGCTGCCCAACACGCCCTTCTTCCACCACTGTTATCAAGTCCTAGTTTGGGCTTTCGCTGATGTCTGATTTTCTGTTATCAAGTTTGGGCCTTTCGCTAATATGTGTTTTGGGTTCTGTTGAGTCCAAGTATTCGAGCCCAAGACCTTGTTGATCTATTTTTCCATTTTTTTTTTTGGCAAATATTTTTCTATTTTCTTTGAGTGATGCTTTTTTCTTCATATAAATAAATATTGGGATGTGAATATATCCATAGAATATCAGTACATTGGCTTTCGGGTGATTTTCGAATTTTAAATTAATTTAATATCAACAATAAAAAATCAATTTAAACGGTTGGATAGAATTTGAGATCTATTAGATGACTTTCTCAACTTAATTTCTTAATATGAGTTCTTAATTTGTATTGTGATAAATATGAATCAAGGTTTAACCACATAATAAGTTGTTCATTAAACAACAAACTGTACAAGAAAAAAATTGCTTTTTTGTATCATTGTCAGCCACTGGAGCAACCTAAGACTTCGTCGTTTTAGCACTCTCGATCTTAGCATTGCAGCTATATATATACAACGCAGATGGTAAAGTCGCAGATGTTTCCCACACCAGATCAAAGAGATGAGAGGAGATCAGAGAATAAAAAGAGGAGGTAAAGAAATTGAGGGTTACAATTTTGAGATTTGATTCTCTTTTAACGTAGCTATATATAGTATCGATCACACTTTCTCCTAAAGGTTTTAGCAATCTTTACAGCAAGAAGGAGGTCTACGGTCTTCCTTTTATCTTCCCCATCGGAATTCCTTTTGGTAACAATCTCCCATCATGTCGTAGAAGGAAAAGCTGCCTATAGCTAGACCCCTAATGTGGTCCATGCAACTTCGTAGTTAAAATGAGTTAATAGTGTTGTTATTGCATGTGTTGTGAGACATCGATCTACATATAATTCAGGCAACAGTTGCCTGAAACAATTGGTACCACCATTGAAGGTTGAAAACAATGGAAGCAAATGGCAGGAACAGCTCTCTGGAATAAACAACACCACACTTGATCACTTGATGGTTGAAAATAATCCATGCCAGTTCTCTGTACCACAATTGATAATTGAAAATATTCAAGGAAAATGGATTAGACAATTAATTCTCTTTGAAGATTGAAATCATGAAGGCAAATGTCAATGAAGACAATCCTCTTTGAAGATTGAAATCATGAAGGCTAATGACTGGGTCTGTTCAGTAAATAACAGGGTTGAAAATCAAGGTAAAATGTCTAAAATCAAGTCAGATGACAGAGACCGAATGTAAGGACCCTTCCCGAATTTTCCCTCGAAACTCGGAAAGAATCATGGGGAGTCTGACAACCTAAAGAAAAAAATCCCTAAATACTCTTAAGTTCTTACAATTAATTATGAGAATTCTGCCAAAAATTCGATAGAACCTCCCTTTAAGGACTAGTCAACCGTCTTCCACATGTCAGACAAAGGATCAGATAGCACTTCAATACCAACAAACAAACAACTATCCAACGATGAAATCGAAAATTTACAGTAAGTCCAAAAGTGTCATCAGAGCATCTAGGTAGGATGAATAATTATACATTAAATATCATACTCGATAGTCTAGGTAAACTGTGCAGCTAAGAATTTAATGTCTCCGCCTCTGAAAATGTCCACGTCAACTCAACAGCCTAGAGGGGATTTAAAACACAAAAGTTATGAGTGGACAAAAATAATCATTTAGAAATCGTTTTCCGATGAAATCTTACATTTTCCCTCGCCACGAGTAAAACCATGCATGCATAGCATAACCATTTCTTTTTATATAAGTATGATATAAAGATGATCTGAAAACCACCGGAAATTTTATCTTTTATTAAAACACTTGGTTGGACCCACGAAAATGTGTATAATGAAAAGCACAATGTGGTCCACAATTTGGTTTGAAAATCCTCCTCAAGGAGTTTAAAATCATGCAAATCGACCTGGACACAAAATATATCAAAACATAACCCACTGTTCCCGAAGTACCCTCCACACACCCGATTTACCTCGAGTTGTACAGAAACATGTGTTACGCGTAGATAGCCTCAACAACCCGGCGGAGAAAAATCCCTCGACACCAGCGTCGGAGAACCCTCAACGATCCAACGGAGCAAAACCCCTCAACGCCAGTCGGAGAAACCTTGACCATCAGGGACAGAAATTCAGTGAAAACCAAAATCCGTGTTTTGAAATCCTTGTTTCTTGGCCTAAGCCAAATTCATTAGAAAATCGTTTATGGCCAAATCTAGCAAAATCACAATTACGGGTCTAAACCCAAAATCATGGACTCAATATTCATCACGTCAAACGGCATAAAAATAGAGTCCAAAAACCAGGCCACATCCCAAAACATCATTTTCACTGAAATATGGAAAACCTATGCCTAGTAAGATTTCTAATTCCGGAAATTTGTCACAACAATACATAACATAATTTAATTCAAAGATACCTTTATGCATGCCTTACAATTTATAAGCCAAAGTCCACTCACCACACGTCCAAGCAAGCTCAATCTCGAGTCAAATGTTCCTCTGAAGTTCTTGGAGCAGTATCGTCTGTCAATATTAACAATCGGGATTACTGGCTAATAATAAAAACCCTACATTTAAACTCCCTAAACCCTGGGAGGTCCGCTCGCGTCACCCTAAAAACGCAGCCACTTCGGTCGCCAAAAACTATCCTTAAACGACGTCTGATTAACCCGAAACCTGCACCAATAGATCTGGAACGCCGAAACCTAGCTGACACGCATTGCCATGACCCCATAACCGATCCCACGCGTCGGCGGAAGGTCGGGCCATGCGCCTCCACGCGCCTGATACTGTTCACGGCGGAATATTTCGTCGCTATGACGGAATATCCTGATGGAATTGGAATATTCCGTCCAGACTAACGGCGTTAGAGTTCCGTCATAACTCCGTTAACTTTTGACGGAATATGCCAACACCGTCAGCATATTCCGTCAAACCCTGATGGTGTCAGTTGACCGTTAAGTCAACTGACTGCTGACTATGTGGCCAGGTGGCACCCACGTGGCTGCCAGGTGGCCTCCACGTGGCTGCCATGTGGCATGCCACGTCAGCCCCGTCAGACCGACCAGTCACCGGCGGAGTCTCGTCGGAGAAGACGACCGCGCCGCTGTGCGCCTACACCGGAAAACCCCATTTTCGATCGACCTTGAGTTTTTCCTAACTTCTTCAAATCTCAATCATTTTTCACGAATTTTAGGTGTAAATCTATCTACTCGAACCCATGAACTCAAAAATGACCTCAAAACACTAAACACGTACCTATGTTGGCAGGAAAAACCGATCTAAACTTTCGATTTTTCTTTTCCTTGGTCCGGCGTCTCCTGCGGTTGGCTCCAAAGATGGTTGGTATGTCTGTGATCGTGGGAATGAGGAGAATTCGATTAGTGGGACTAGAATGGGAGACTTTGCCTTAAATCGAAGTTCAAAATTATGGGTTTTTGAGTTTTGGGTCGCACGGGTTTGGGGTGAGTCCAGAGAGAGAGAGTGAAAATGATGAAGATCTAATCTAATTGGGGGTTAAAAATATATGCCCCTGGCATTCTAGACCTGCATCTTTCGCACACGAACTCCATTTTTCGCGTGCCGCCTGTCTACAAACTCGTGAGTTCGAGACCTACGCAACGGTACCCGAAACACAGCCTAAAGTGTCTCGAAACAAAAATTGACTTTCACGCCCCTTAATAACCAAGGGTAAATTCGTCTTTTTGCAAAATAATTTACGAAAATTCAAAAATTACATTTCCGGGTTGTTACGCAGAATAGAGAGTTCTGAAAATCAAGGTAAATAGCAGGGTTGAAAATTAAGGTAAAATGTCAATAATGATGATCGATAGAGAAGTAAAAGAGACAATTCTGAGATAAGAGTAACATGACCTCTCTAAGATCTGAGATAACAGAGATAATTCTCTGAGATAAGCTAAGCTGGGCAACTGAGACAGATCTCTGAGATAAACTAAGCAGGACCTCAAAGATAAACAAGGCAAATGGCAGGGAGAAAATAGGGACACTTCTTTGAATTTTGATGGTATGAATTTTAATGGTTGAAGGTTATCTTATGAAGAACAGTGTGATATATATAAAAGGAGTTTGTCTTCTACTTTAGTGTTTAGCCATGTGACATGTTCATCAACATCATTATCATCAATTGTGCTTCCTAGTTAGGCCTTATATATATATATATATAGCTTGCTTATGTATAGGCCATAGGATGGGCACCGCCATATATACCATTGCCAGGCTTGATATATATTACCAGTAATTGATGATGATGTTCAAGTACTGTTCGATCATTTTTTATAGAATTTATACCTTACCGGCCCGGCCAGACAAAATTAGGGTTTTTGGTTTCCTCGTATATACAAATAGTAATTAATAATATAATCATGCTGTTAATCGACTGACTTTTTTTTATATATATATTTCCTGAATATATTGTATCTTTTGCAACAATTATTAAGTAATTTATTAATTTTCTGAAATCGTTTGTGCTCGAGAATAATTTTGTCGATGATCGATCAAAACCCCTTCTCAAAGTTTTTTCCAAATTAACCATACAGCTTTTTCAATGTACGTAGCTGATGATATCTGTAAGGAATCTTCACAACAAATAAATAGAGATCTGAAAAAGAAAAATGTTAATTTAATTACTAGTAGTACGTGTACATTGAAAACCCATTTTCCCAACAATTGACTAAGAAGTCATATTTCCAGGAAAACCATTAATCTTAAATTAAGAGTTTGCAGTACTATTCCTGGTTACTAATCAACAGTACATTTCTATTCATTCACAATATATATATATATATATACATATATTTTTTCGACAAGTTATAATTAACTCATATATATATATATTTAGGCTTTCCATGCATCAATCTTTACTTAATAATTAATTTGAACTGTTTTCCAGCAGTACTTATTAATTGTTACAGATAAACTATTCCTATACAGTCATATCTATAATGCTTCTTAATTACATTTGTTTTCTTCTTTAGAAAATCAAAACAAATATAATTATGTTTCGGAGGAATTGATATAATTTCAGATATTTTAGAGGACAGTACGTATAAGATAATAACATTAGTTGTATTTTCTTTTTCTTCGGTTGGGGTTAAATCTCCTCGATCATACGTTTTGATGAGGCATTTCCATATCCAGCTAGGGCACACTATTCTTCTTGTACGATTTTGTTCATTTCTCAAGCAATAAAATATCATATCATATATATATACTTCTTATCACCAAAAAAATATTGTACTTTCTTCAAAACATAATTCTGTTCTTTTTCTTTAATTTGGGGGTCCAAAAACAATCATACATATATAGTTCTATAATTAAAATTGAATGAGAAACTTAAAAGTCGAATCAGAGTAATTAATATACGTGAGCGTGCATTGGCATATGAGAACTAATAATATTTGAGTGCTAATTTCATTCACTAATTATCCAAATTGCTATACTTGGGATGATTCATATAGGTTAATAGTAAATAAAATTTCCATCAAAATAAATTGTAAGCATTACTGAATAACACTGGCTAGATCAGAATTACTGAAATAATATATTTGAATGTGATGATAGAAAGAATTAATTTGGACAAAAATTATGAACACAGATAGATCGATATATATATCATCAATTAGGTCGATATTATACCTTTTACATCACTGAGCTTTCTGATCAGCCTTACCTGTAAAGGGTGCCTAATTTAGCTGCTGCTGCAACTAGCAAGCTGTACAAATTAACATTAAAGAGATTTATATATACACAGCAGTCAATCGTAAAAGAAACAACTTTTAAATTACCCATTTAATTAATCAACCATATTCTATATCAAACAATAACCATTTAAGTTAAATAATATAAGACTGCTACTTCAACCCCAGACTAAATTAACGTATATATTTTTGTAGTGATAATTAATATAAATATATAGAAATATTAATCATCAATAAATAAATATTAATTAACCTTCTTTCTTAAATTTTACTCATACTGGTGAGATGTGTGTGCCCTTAATATATATAGATGTGCAGGCAAGTAAATGAAAATGCAGCAAAAAAATCAAAACAATTGAAACTGCAAATTCTCAGTAGTAGCTCAAGCATTAGAGCTGTAAGAGAAACTGCTTCAATATTGATGATCTGTTCAGTTTTGTTTATATAGATATTGTCCTAACTCAAAGCAAAAGAAACTCTGCTAGCCAGAGCTTGGGTTCGAAACTTCGAAATAAAAGCGCAAGGAAAATAAGTAGAGATGATTTTCCTTTCTTTTGAAAGACCTCCATCGAGCATGTACGTTTAGCTAGCTAGGGATCCAAATAAAAGGACAAGGAAGTACTAGATTTCCCTTTCTTTTGTTGGGTACCAGCATTAGTATTGGATAGCCTTAACTCATTCGGACCCGGAATTGAAGACGAAGGAAGGCAATGCTGATGATGAAGTTGATGACCTTGAGGTATTGCGGTTGAAGACAATATCTGACGGTACTCATGTACATTGTTATGATCTGTTTGGTGGTCATCTTCTTCATTATTTGGGCACGAAGTCTCCATGTTGACACCGAAAAGCCTAAGTCGCTTACCCGTACTACTACCGCTACCACTAGCTTGATGATCACTACCAGTATTAGTAGTACCGCTAACACTATCTTGATGATCACTACCAGTATTCATCATCCTACCATGTTTAACAAATGGAACCGAATCAAAAACCTTCGGATATTGATATTGATATTGATGATGAATGTTGAAATCCCTCCCTCCTTGAATCATTTCAATTTGAGGAGGATGATGATAATATTGGTGATTCATGGTCTGATGAGGCTGATGATAGTAGGGATTATGATAATTGTTACTTGGATGATGAAAATGTTCATGATGTCTAAGAGGCATAGAGATCATGGGTGGAGGCGGCCGAGATAGCATAGAGTAGAGTCTGCTGTTGCTGGTGCCGCCTCCACCCCATCCAAATTGTCCACAATGATGCGGCGGTGGAGGAGGAGGGGGAGGGCGGCGCTTCCAGTCAATGTACTGGCAGTCCTTCCCGGCCTCCCCGACCCCGCGCTCAAACGACACAATGTCACCTGCATCGAGCCTCTTCTCCTTCACAAAACGGCTCCAGCCTTTGGTCATCACATAGCTCTGGCTGCTGTTCCAGTACGAGTACCTGAACCGCCACGGTTTCCCGGTCCGGTCTTGGAAGTTCAAAATTAGACCTTTCTCGTTGGCCGTGGTGTCCAGCGGGAAGTACCTCTCGGCGTGCTGCTTGGGGATGACGAGGCGGTTGAGCTTCCCCACATCACTTGGCGTCACAACTTTGTCAAACATGTGCTCTTTCTCAATGTTTGGAGGCCAAAAATTGGGGTCCGTTTGATTGGCTTCGTCACCTGCTTGGTGGTCTATGTTTAGCGATAAGTCCATGAAGTTGATGGCGGCTTCCGGTGACCCTGCAAGCCACGGCTTTTGCGGGTACTGATGGGGAAGAGGAGGAAAAATGGGAATGGTGTGGTTTGATGAAGGCGACCCATAATTGCTTGTGGTATTATTCGAATTGTGAGAAGATGAGGAAGAGATCAACTTACTGGTAATTACCACATCCTCTTCCTCTCCTTGATCTCCTTCTTGATCTTGATCTTCTTTATTAACAAAATCCATGATGATGATGAGGCAAAACCCTATTATTATGATTACCTGTTTTTTTATGGTAAGAAAAATGAATATATTAAATAAAATTAATGACCAATAATAACAATTAATAACCATAATGGAGCTCGTAGCTTAATGAATCACAGTGAAATGCACAAAATTGATGTTGGAATGTCTCACCTGATGAAATTAAAGTACCCTTTAGAAAATTGTTGGGTTACAGTGGTTACGATGAGATCTCTCTCTGCTGAGGCACTAATTAGGAATTACCACACCGGAAAAGGGTCGTCGACGGTGCCTTCCTTGACCACTGATCACTGAACTCAAACCCTAACACAATTAGCCATGGATGATGGCTTTACAAGCATTACAGCTAGCTTTAGCTGCGGCATGTAGAGAGAGAAAGAGAAAGAGAAAGATAGAGAGAGAGAGATGGATTCTGGAAAGGTGGGGTTTAATGTAACATTAAAGTTTTTGAAGATTTCTTACAAAGAGAGAATCCAAAACATGAAATTCCGTCTTTCATTTTTCTTCCTTGGAAGAAATTAAGCAGACTGGGACTTAGAGGGAGACAGAGAGAGAGATCAACGACATCAGAAAGAAAGAGAGAATTGATGAAGAAGAAGAAATTTTTATACGTAGGGGCCCATGAAGGATGAGGTTTTGGGTCATGTGACCTGCTTGTCCTTTTCTTCAATAATAATTTTTTTGGGTGCAATCTCTCTTTATATATCTTCTCTCTGCTTGCTTCTGCCTTCTAGCTTCAATATTAATTGGACCCAGAAAGATTACCCAGAGAAATATATGTATACTCTATTTTCATTTTCCTTTTTTCTAAACATAGCAAAACTTTTATTAGCTAGGTTTAAAGCTTATCGATCGAGTGCAATAATATTCCTATTATAATTTAAAATTTTCGATTCAATTTTATTAAAAATTTAAATAAATACGTACGTATAATTCTTGGTGAAGAAGACGAGACAGTAACTAATTAGTTGCATATATTTGATAATAAAGAGTGATAATTATTACTGTTATCATCATTAATTATTGGTATGTTCATTATTTGTGGAAATTAGTATTAATATTATTGTTACTGTGACTATATATATAGGCCACTTGTGGAGGAGAGGACACGTTTGTATGGTATATAGCATTATAGGTAGCTAGATGATATACAGTTAGGTTTGGGGTTTTTTGACTTTTGGTGTCATTGATTGATTGTGTGCTGGTCCTGCCAGTGCCACCACCGAGTGGGAAAAGCTAGCATGCTAATAATTAGCTAGCTAGCTACTTAATTAGCTCATTAGCATTCCCTTAATTAGCTAATTAAGAGAATGATCAGGCACACCGCACTCTGCAATTTTGCATGCACCACCATCCTCTGATATTGATAGTCTCCTAATCTCGGATTTATATATTATTCACATCTCAAATACTATTGGATCCAATTAGTACATATCCAACCCCACTCCATCGCTGGAAATTAATTAATTAATGCCATCACACTCCTCATGCCTGGCCTAGTACTGCTTTTGGAATTAGGTTATGTAATTTTTGAACCTGATCCTCGCACAATATATTGCAATCACTTAGGCCAGTATGTCAATTATGTTATCCAGTAACGTAGTCAGAATATAATCTAAATGGGGATTTTTCACAAAATATTTCCAAAAAAAAAATTAAACTTATAATCTAATACAACTCATAATATATACCAAAGTAATCTATTAATGATTTCAATCAACGTCATAATTAATATATATATTTGTATATCAAACTAACCAAAAGATCTGAAATATCATAGTCATATCTATTACATATTCATAGTTGTCCTTAACGAATTCTCATCTTTTGAAATCGTTATGCTTTGTTTTTCTTTTATGATGTTTTTTCATAACTAAAAACACGTTGACTAAATATAAATTCAAACAATTCTAATAGAAATTCATACATAGTGAATATAATAAATGTAAAAAATCAGAAGCACAAATGTCACAATACAACGATTAATAAATAAATCAATTATAAATTCAAAATGACAAAGAAAAAAAATACTTATTTAGATTCGAATCAATTTAATACATACTTTCTAACAAAAAAATTTAATACTCACTTAAAGAATATATATTATTATATAAAGTTACTGGGATATATATATATATATATTAGTGGGGGCCCAGGACTAAATTAATCATTGATTATAATAATCTAATAGCTATGTGACGGTCACAATCAAGTATTTTTAAGCATCTGACTAAATTAATAACACATGTACATGATGATGATCACATCGCCAATGTACACATGCTATAATCCGTTTGATAATTTGGAAATTAACCACTAAATAATTGAGTACATACTGTATTTAGAATAAGTACATGAAGTGTTATTGAAAGAAATATGTAATAAGTAATAACTATATGCACGAAATCATTTGAAATTGATTGTTTTTTCTTTATTTTGTGAGAATATGAAAGAGCAAAAGTATCATATAGACAATTAATTAAGGTGCGCTACTTCTCCCATTGCTAATTTGGTTGATTTTTAAAGTGGAATCTCGACTTTCTTCATATTTTTTTTCTTCTTCAAATCTTAGCATATATATATATATATATATATGTATGCAAGTCAATCGAATCAAAAAATTAATTATTTGTTTATGAAATTTTAATTATTTGTTTATCAAATTCAAATTTCAAATCTCCATATAAATCAATCGGATTTGAGTCTTCAGTAGGTAGACAAAAAAAATGTACTGTATATAATACATAAAAAGATTAATGTGATAAGTCCAAATTTGCCAAGACAAAAACATATATGAGTTCTTTTGTGCCCTTAAGCAATAATGCCTAGCATTCGTTTTAATTTTCAGATTCAAACTAGTCTATATATGGAAGAAAAATTATAATTATATAACTAGGACCTATAATGTGTGGATATATATATATATATATATATATATATTGGTTAATTAATTGGCCATTATCCACAATAATATGTGGACTTGTTTTCTTCTTCTTCTTCTTTTTCTTAGATGTGGACTTCTTACAAATATATATCAGCTATTAAAAATTAATATTAACATGTGTGGGAAATTGGTCTAATTTAAATTACACACTAACGAGTATGTCATTAAAAATTAAATTCTACGTAGAGATATATATATATGCTAGCTTTTGTTACATGTAAAAAAATTAAAGAGTTGTTAGATAATATAGGAACTTAATTTGGTAGCGACATTATGATGAGGGTTGAGCTAAACAGCTCATTAATTTGAACATAAGACCTCTTAATTACTTACAAATACAAAATAATATTATCATATATACGGTAGTATTATTGACAAATATATATTACATATGTATACTGTATTACAAAAAATATATATTTTCTTTTAATGATAAAAATTATATGTACATATGTTGGAACTATAATTATTTGAAACGTACGTGCCCATATTTGATATTTGTGGTCCAATTTTATCTTCGACATTATGCCGGCGAGGACAAAACTTTGGGGGTACCACATATATATTAACTTTGTTGACCCTTCAAGTCGGTTTTTTCAATTTTCTTTTTAATTTTTAGGTTTCCTTCCTGTTTCTTTCCGATTTTCAAATAATCCTAAACTTGACGTATGAAGATTAAAAAATAAAAAAATAAAAACAAATTCAATTACACAATTAACTCATTGATATGTTACATCTCATATATAGTCGTCCTTCAAACTAAATATTATTAGCACCCGTAAATTAAGTCGTATTCTTAGATTCTCTTCCTATTAAACTAGTCAATATTTTTTTTAATACAATAATACTCTAGTTACTTTTCAGAAATAGGATTTTGTGTTTACATTAAATCTCATTATAAATTATTCTACAAAAATATAAATCTCTGTTTACATGAAGAGTCTAATTTAATATCCCCGTTATGAAGTAATTAGGTTTTTGTTCGAAGTTGAGAGGAACATTTCATCTCTTAAAACCTATCTATATAGAGTTAACCTTCCTTAATTTACTTTCTTGGAAGAACGCAAATTAATGTTGTCAAAATAATTCCCCGGGGTTAATTAATTTTAGGCTAAATTATTGGAGCAACCGTACCTGAATTTTACAATAATTTTAGCAACTATCCATAAACTTCAATATTAGTGTCTCTCGTCCCTGAACTTTACTATAAATGTTGAGTTAGTACCTCCGTAAAAAATTCAAACGGAATCCGTTACAAATAAGGGCTAAATCGTCCCTGAATTTTATCATGATTTTAGCAACTGTCCCTGAACTTTACTATAATAGTTGAGTTTGCCCTTACTTTTAAAGGATTCCGTTTGAATTTTTGACAGAGGGACTCACTCAACTATTATGGTAAAGTTCAGAGACGGTTGCTAAAATTATGGTAAAATTCAGGAACGGTTGCTCCAATTTATCCATAATTTTATAGTTGAGGATGTTGCCGAGAAAGCAAAATCAAAGAAAAATGCATAAGTGAGACTAATTATTTTCCTTTCTTTGTAATGGAGACTAATTCTTTAGATACACGTATAAGTGAGACTAATTAAGAGCGTAGCTAGATTGGTATATACACGTAGAAAGAAATAATACTTGTCGTTCATTTAGAGCGTACGTACCTCCTTGTTCCGCTTTTTCAATTTATGGAATTGTCCTTGTATATATATATTATAATCGGAATCGTTCAACACTTCAACTCATAAATCATCATTTCAAATATCATGTTCATTATATATGAAAAAAAAATTAATTAAATTGGAGATCATTTAACCATTCATATTTATTGTAACGACCCGTTTATTAAATTATTCGATTTTCGTAAATTAATTTAGGAAATGACGAGTTTACCCTTGATTTGATAAGAGGCTCGGAAGTCACTTTTTGTTTGGAGACACTTTTGGAAGTTTTTCTTGGACTGTTGCGTAGGTCTCGAACTCACGAGTTCGTAGACATGGGGCATGCGGAAAACGGGGACCCGATGAGAGAGTTGTGGGTCTAGAAGGTTCAGTGGAAATTTGGTAATTTTTATTTGGCAGATATTTTTAGTCCCAAAGTCCAGATTTTTCTTTCCCACTTTGTTTTCTCTCTCCCCGTGCTCTTTCTCTCATCAAAACCGTGAAACACACAAGCTCCTTAAATTTGGTTTTTCGATTTAGGCCAAACCACCACAAATAAATTACACCATCATCTTCCTCTCTTCGTTCTGAACAACCTCATATTATCCATCGAGCTTGATAGTGTTAGGAGAAGGACATACGAAGGTGAACAGTAACCGCCACCTTTCTGGCCACCACAGGCTGTAGCGAGACAAGGCGTCAACATGAGGAGGATGCATCATTTTCTGCTGCGTTGTTAGTGTAGGATTTGGTTGGGGTTATATTTGAAGTTAACAAGTTGCTCTGATCCACTCCTGGGTATTGTAAATTTCGAGGACTTGGAATTTTTTGTTGTAAATTGTTCTGAATTGTGAGGATATTAGTTCAATGCTTAAATCCTTCGTCTGACAGGTGGAAGATGGTTTGACCCGATTACAGGGGAGATTCTGTCGAATTTTCGGTAGAATTCTCGTAGTGTAGTTACGAGGCAGTAAAGGTATTTTAGGAATTGTTTTGATGTTCAGGTTTTGTCATACGGGAGCTAGGCTTCTCACGGATTTTGAAGGGAAATTCATGAGGGGTCCTGTCAACTTGGTATCAGAGATCTAGGTTAACTTCATGTCGACCGAACACCTAGTGTACATTCTCGTCGCTTCCGTGATGCCTCCTTGACGACGTCCTCGTGCACGACATGATGTTGTGATAGGAACGGAGGAAGGTGCAAGGTGCACAGGATCCAAGGTTGATTTCAGATTTATGATGGACTTTTGACTGTAAGGGGAGCAGTGATCATTGTTTCTCAGGGAAGGAAGATGCGAGCCTTGAGGAGGGTCCTTGTGGGGCTAGAGGTTAAGGTACGAGTCCAGTATCCGTATCTATTTCTTTGGGCTGGTGTGAATTTCGAGGATGAAATATCTTTAAGGGGGTGAATTGTAACGACCCGTTTATTAAATTATGTGATTTTCATAAATTAATTTAGGAAATGACGATTTTACCCTTGGTTATATAAGAGGCTCGAAAGTCACTTTTTGTTTGGAGACACTTTTGGAAGTTTTTCTTGGATCGTTGCGTAGGTCTCGAACTCACGAGTTCTTAGACAGATGGCACGCAGAAAACGGGGATCCAGTGAGAGAGTTGTGGTTCTAGAAGGTTCAGGGGAAATTTGGTAATTTTTATTTAGCAGATATTTTTGTCCAGATTTTTCTTTCCCACTTTATTTTCACTCTCCTCGTGCTATCTCTCTCAGCAAAACCATGAAACACACAAGCCCTTTAAATTTGGTTTTTCGATTTAGGCCAAACCACCACAAATAAATTACACCATCATCTTCCTATCTTCGTTCTGAACATCCTCATATTAACCATCGAGCTTGACAGTGTTAGGAGAAGGAGATACAAAGGTGAACAGCAACCGCCACCTTCCTAGCCAATTTCCGGCCACCATAGGCTGTAGCGGGACGAGGCGTCGACATTAGGAGGAGGCATCATTTTCTACTGCGTTGTTAGTGCAGGATTTGGTTGAGTTATATTTTAAGTTAACAAGTTGCTCTTATCCACTCCTGGGTATTATAAATTTCGAGGACTTGGAATTTGTTGTTGTAAATTGTTCTGGATTGTGTGGATATTAGTTCAATGCTTAAATCCTTCGTCTGACATGTGTAAGACGGTTTGACTCGGTTACAGGGGAGATTCTGCCGAATTTTCGGTAGAATTCTCGTAGTGTAGTTACGAGGCAGTAAGGGTATTTTATGAATTATTTTGAGGTTCAGGTTTTGACAGACGGGAGCTGGGCTTCTCACGAATTTCCCTGCGAAATTCGAGAGGGGTCCTTTCAACTCGGTATCAGAGCTCTAGGTTAACTTCATGTCGACCGAACACATAGTGTACATTTTCGTCGCTTCTGTGATGCCTCATTGACGATGTCCTCGTGCACGACCTGATGTTGTGATGGGAACGGAGGAAGGTGCAAGGTGCACGGAATCCAAGGTTGATTTCGGATTTATGATGGACTTTTGATTGTAAGGGGAGCAGTGATCATTGTTTCTCAGGGAAGGAAGATGCGAGCCTTGAGGAGGGTACTTGTGGGGCTCGAGGTTAGGGTACGAGCCCAGTATCCGTATCTATTTCTTTGGGCTGGTGTGAATTTTGAGGATTAAATTTCTTTAAGGGGGGTGAATTATAACGACTTGTTTATTAAATTATGCGAATTTCATAAATTAATTTAGGAAATGACGATTTTACCCTTGGTTTTATAAGAGGCTCAGAAGTCACTTTTTGTTTGGAGACACTTTTGGATTTTTTTTTAGACCGTTGCGTAGGTCTTGAACTCTCGAGTTCGTAGACAGGCATGACGCGGAAAACTGGGACCCGATGAGAGAGTTGTGGTTCTAGAAGGTTCATGGGCAATTTGGTAATTTTTATTTGGCAGATATTTTTAGTCCCAAAGTCCAGATTTTCCTTTCCCACTTTTTTTTCTCTCTCCCCGTGCTCTCTCTCTCAGCAAAACCGTGAAACACACAAGCCCTTAAATTTGGTTTTTCGATTTAGGCCAAACCACCACAAATAAATTACACCATCATCTTCCTCTCTTCGTTCTGAACATCCTCATATTAACCATCGAGCTTGATAGTGTTAGGAGAAGGAGATACGAAGGTGAATAGTAACTACCACCTTCCCGGCCAATTTCCGGCCACCACAGGTTGTAGCGGGACGAGACGTCAACATTAGAAGGAGGCATCATTTTCTTTTGCGTTGTTAGTGCAGGATTTGGTTGGGTTATATTTTAAGTTAACAAGTTGCTCTGATCCACTCCTGGGTATTGTAAATTTCGAGGACTTGGAATTTGTTGTTGTAAATTGTTATGGATTGTATGGATATTAGTTCAATGCTTAAATCCTTCATTTGACAGGTGGAAGACGGTTTGACCCGGTTACAGGGGAGATTCTGCCGAATTTTTGGTAGAATTCTCGTAGTGTAATTACGAGGCGGTAAGGGTATTTTAGGAATTGTTTTGAGGTTTAGGTTTTGTCAGATGGGAGCTGGGCTTCTCACTAATTTCAAAGGAAAATTAGGGTGGGGTCCTATCATTTATCAACTAAAGAGACGGTTCATCGTGAGGATATTAATTTTTACCAATAACGTTGATTTGTTTGATATATATGAATGACTGAATTACCTCAAATCTTTTTAATTTTTGTTTTGCGAAGATGATCTTAAAATGATGTTTTAGAGAATAAACGGTCTGATTGTGATATATGTATAAAAACAATTTGATGAATCGAATGAATGCAAGTTTTATCCATGGAGAAATCAACTTATAGAAACTTATAATAAATACATTAGGAATTCGAACAAAGTTGGTTAATCAATCACCGAGAAGGTGGAAATATATATAGGAAAATCAATTTGAGCAAATGTGCTTTCTTTCATAGACTCAAATTCAAAAAATATTTCAATTCTTTTTAGCATATATAGTTAGTAACTTATTGGACGAATATAATATGTGAAAGTACGTACGTGTATATTCTTCGATAGATTTCTTTAATTGATATGGTGAAAAATTCGACTATGATAATGTAAAATTATTTATTTAAATATATATATACAATAAATACATATGTACATTATTATTAAATTATATGTGCGTTGTGTATAATACATATGTACATTATTATTATTATTTTTTTTAAAAACATGTATTCGCTTAAGAATCGTTTGAAAAAAAAATACATTCATATATGTATACTACAACAACTTACAAACTAAATATGCTTTTTAGTTAAGATTAAAGTAGGGGTATATTATATATATATAGTGACAGAAAAGTGAGTTAACTTAATTGGGTACCTATATATCTATAGCATGTGCTTGCTTTGCTTTGTAGTTGTAGAGCAACATATATATATAAAGAGTAAAGGGTTTCATTTCCTCCTTTTATTAATTAATATCTTATTTGTATGCATATATGAGTTTAATTTGTTTACACAGAATTGAAACAGGTGGCTAGCTAGCTAATTATTAAGTTACTTTTACCAAACATTTCCGAGGAAATGTCATAAGTTAACATCAAAGCCCAGAGAAAAGGAATACTCATATATATCACTGATCGACTCCCCCCTACTCTCTCTCTCTCTCTCTCTCTCTCTCTCGTTAGCTAAAGCCTCTTTATATTATATATATATATATATATATATATATGAATGAGGTATAGCTAGAAGAGAAGGGTATGGGATATGGGGGTTTGGGGACCTCTCTGTGCTTCTTTACATTAATTCGATCATATAACACAGTAATGTGATAGCTAGATACAGATATAGGTTGAGGCCCATCGATCGGCATCCATAAATTAATAATGAAAACAAGGCTAACTAGCTACCTGCTAGCTAGGGTTTTCAGGACCACACCATGTCTATATATATATAATGTATATATGCGCCATGCAATATCCCAATCTCTCTCTTCTCTTTGTCTGATCTCTGATCTCTCTCTCTCTGGGCATGCAGGCAGCAGAGATGGAGCCAAAACCAAACCAGAAGCAGCCTGCTTACATATACAGTTGGCGGTTAATTACATATACACTTTGCTAGCACGTAGCAGGTAGCAGCTGCTAGCTTCTTCCTCCATCATAATTCTGGTGCTGGCATTTTGTCCCCGGCCCCCTATAGCTCCTACCCTAGCTGATAGCTACCTCCACATCATCATTCATCACACACATCGCACATATATATATATATATGTACCAAGCCAAATTCCAAAACCATAACTTACATTATATATAATAATATATCATGTTATTCGAAGCACTTTTATTAACCATGTAATATATAGAGATGTATTTTATCATGTATGTGAGATCTAACTTATATTAGAGTGAGGATATCCACAGTATACGTGGTCCAAAAAAACGTCCAAATAACAATATTCATATATAACACACCCTCGTAAATTCTTACATTTCAACTTTTACCATTATTATCTTCTTTTTTTGCCAAAAAATTAAGGATTGTATTAATATCGAACAGAAACACCAGCATCACATGCTAAAGTATCAAACAGCCAATCCGTTCCCAGTTCATCCCAACAATGATACCCACCTACCCTAGTAACATGGGCCGCAACAAGATGCGCCGCTTTGTTCGCTTGCCGAGATGCATACACAAACTGGACACTCCGCAACTGCATAGCAAGTGCATGAATATAAAAGAGAAAGCAATCCAAATCAACCCCACCTGGGCTCTGGCCATTCAGAGCAGCAATAAGCCCCAAGGTATCAGACTCAATCATTACCCGCTCATGGTCCTCCATCAAACACTGGGAGAGAGCACACCGCACCGCCTCTGCCTCAGCCAGCAAACTCGACTGCAGACGAAGGTCACCTTGCCTCCCAGCAGACACCAATAAGCCATAACAGTCCCGGATGACCCAACCGACACCACCACTCGCGGTCAGACTACTCCAAGCACCATCACAATTCACCTTCAGGACACCCATAACAATCAAGGACACCCTTCACTACATCAATCTCACTACAATTCGCATGGCAAAACACCACCGCATCATCAGCAAAGAAAAGGTGGGAGATCCGAAATTCACAGGACTCCACCAACCGAAACCCATGAATTGCCCTCTCCTCCTCCCTCCGACGAAAAAGGGCAGAAAGCCCTTCAGCACACAGCAGGAAAAGAAAAGGTGACATAGGATCCCCCTGCCGGAGCCCCCTAGTAGGCAAGATATAACCTGTTTCCTCACCATTAACCAAAATACTATAAGAAACCGAGGCCATGCATTCAAGGATCAGATCACAAAACCGGTCAGCCACCCCGAGGCCTTTGAGCATGTCAATCACAAAACTCCACTCCACCCTGTCATAGGCCTTAGCCATGTCCAGCTTCAATGCCAGCTCCGTATCCTCCCGTTGACCACGATGTTTCATAGAATGGAGAAACTCATGGACAACAAGGATATTATCCTGTATTTGACGTCCCGACACAAAAGATGACTGATTGATACTAATAATTCGATCCATCACTACTTTTGAACGATTATTAAGGATTTTTGAGATAACCTTATAGAGGACATTGCAGAGTGCAATTGGCCGCAGCTAGGCCATCTTGGCCGGGCAAGGCATCTTAGGAATCAGACAAAGATGTGTGAAGTTGACTTTCCTAAGCAACCGACCCGTCCTCCAAAAATGCAGCACCATGTCACAAATATCTCCCCCCACCACCTCCCAATTTTGCTGGAAAAAACCACTAGTAAACCCATCTGGTCCCGGGGCCTTTGTGGGATTGATCTGAAACACAACAACCTTCACTTCTTCCCGAGAAATGGGAGCCAAAAGTCCCGCATTTTCCTCTGACGTAACACGCCTCCCAAAACACTTCATGATAGTCGAATAAGGTTGCGGATGGGTAGTAGTAAACAACTGCTTAAAGTAGTCCACCACCACATGTCGCATCTAAGGGCCCTCTTCCACCCGCACCCCATCCTGATTTTAAAGTCCCCGGAGCCGATTAAACCTCCGACATTTTACGGTGGATGAATGGAAGAATTTAGTGTTTTTATCGCCCTCCTGTAACCATTGGACTCTAGCTTTTTGTTTCCAGTAACCCTCCTCAACTCAGATCAAATGCTTCAACTCATGTTCCTTCTGTCTCACCCAAACCCCATCAAAGTTGGGTTGCACATAAGCACTACGAAGTTGCTGTTGTAGATCCGCAATGAGGACCTTACTATTCCGCTGATTGCTTTTCCTCCAAGTAAGGAGGCCCGAACGCACCCCCTTCAGCTTTTCACATACACGGAAAGCCTTTGATCCCCGGGCATCAAGCTGCTAGCACTCCCGAACCACCTGTCTGCATTCCTGTTCATTCCCCCACCTGGAATAAAAAATAAACCTCCGTCTCGGCCGGCGCAGTGGGGGGTGATAACCACAACACAAACATTAGGTGATCAGAACCTTCCACAACGAAGTGGTGGAGGGTCGCGGCTAGGTACAGGTCCACCCACTCTTTTGTGGCCAAGGCAAGGTCCAAACGTGCCTGAATGAATCCTGATGCCCTCCTATTTCTCCAAGTAAACGAGTGCCCATGGTACCCCAAGTCAACCAAACAGTTCTCAGCCACAAATTCCCTATAGGAAAGCATTGAATTTTCAAACCGAACTAGGCCCCCCTCCTTTTCGGCACCTGACAACACATCATTAAAATCACCCATCAAAAGGCAAGGGTCCCCACACCTTGCAATACGAGACCCCAAGATTCTCCACTGGTCTGCACGGATCCTATCATCCGTACTTGCATAAATAGAAAATAATCTCCAAGTATAGCCAGAAACAACATCTTTTATTAAAACTTCAATAAGGAAATCAGCAAATTTAACTAGCACTACATGTTGTACATCCTTCCAAAACACACAAAGTCCACCACTCATCCCCCGTGGCTCAACCGCATGCATGAAAGGCATCCCCAACTTATTTTTTAAATAGCAAAATCTTCGACTATTGTTTTTCATCTCAAGCAACACCACAATATCAGGGCGATGAAATAAAGTTTGCTCCACCAGGTTATGAACGGTCAGAGTACCTCCGATACCCTGACAGTTCCAGCAAAGAACACTCATGGCGACTGGGAAGAAGTGGAACCTACACCCCTTCGCTCCAGAGACCCATTAAGGTCGATCCCGACCACCTGAGAGGCACTGACTTCCACCCCAAACTCCAGCCTTCTCCTCCGAGCCACTCTATCCCTCAGCGATGGTGAGAAGCCCTCACCTTCCAGCACCAGCCGGCGACGTTTCCCATTGCCCATACCCCCTAGCCTTCCACCCAGGACAATGGGCATAATCTGAAATGGGTTCGACTGTTGGGGCGCATGGACGCCATGCCCGGCACAGTCCCCCGCCTCCCTGTCCAAAGCCAGCAGCACATCACTTCCCTGACTAGATTCCTCATCGGTACCAGCCCTCGAACCCAATATGTTCCCCTCATCACTAAGCCGCCCCATAGGACTCTTCACCGATGGAGCCGAACCAGAGGTATGCACCCCCCCCCCCCCCCCCCCCCCCCCCCCCCCTCAATTTGTGCAACCGGGCCATGCTTACGGGCAGCCAGTCCCCCCTTCTCATGATCCATCCTAGGGTCCCCCAAGGCCACCTCATTTAATCGGCCTCCAAAACCCGCGTCCGTCTCTTCTCCACCTCTTTAAGCTCATAGATTCTCGTAGCCAAACCGAAGGCAACCCCATCCCCCCGGCCTCTCACCCGTCCTCCAGGTCCCAAAGACTCCCTACCACTGCCCGGTCGACGCACGACACTTCGCAAGGGTCGTCCCTTGAGATCCATCTCCGCCTCCAAGCCCCCGAACGCGAGGCCCCGATCCTCTCCCTCACCTGCCAACACAGAGCCTTCACACCGTCGGGTAGTGTGCCCCAAGGAGCCACACACCAAACAGTACGCATGCAACATATCATATTTGAAACCAATCCATTGCTGGCCCTCCTCCGAAAACTCCACAATTTTCCCTCTCATCAAGGGGTCATCCACCCCATTCGGACACTAACACGGACAAAACGTCCAATACACTTCTTGCCCCAAGACGTGTCAACTTCCAAAACAGCCCCCACAAGACCTCCAATCTTCTTAGCCACCGCAACAGTCATGTTAAATGGCGGGATAACATGTAATTGCATCCAGAAGGAGGAATGGTTCATCCTCAACTGTCGGGGATTTCTAGCGCGTGACCCCTCCTCCAGGATGACCAGAGCCTCCATAAAACTCTTCCATGTCAAGTACCCTCTGCAAATCCTGCTGAACAACAAAACATGCCATGAATTTCTTCTCCCTAATCACCCGAATAGACACCCCTGCTCTCCCCTGCCAGAGCCCCAAGAAGAGCCGCACGAAGGCCTCCCCACTAATCCCCTTGTCCGTGAAAACCTCAGCCACCAGGCAGAACCGAAACCCTAGCGGGAATTCTTCAACCTCCGCCTGGAGCACCCCGAACGGCCAGCCGTTCCTTCTCCGAGAGGCACAGAAGAGCCCCAAATTTCTGTTCCAAATCCTCCATGTCCATATTAGTTCTAGCCGCTGCCCCTCAGCCCCACCGTCTGACTACTCAAAGCCCCTCAAACGTCAACCGAAAGACGATCGCAAAACTTCGTCGTGCCGCCCAGCACCCCAGCCCTAACCGACCGCAAAGCCTCCTTGGTTCCCCCCACGCTAGTTGGCAGGCCCCTCTGCGCTACTCACCAAGCCATACCCCAAACGGAAAGCACGAGAAGATGGATGGAATTCCGGCGTCCAAACCCTAGCAGAGAAAAAAACTCTCCTTGCGAGAGACCCAAATTGTACTTCCCTTCATTACATAGAATATATTCAAGGCAGTCAAAATTGCATTCCTGATTTCCTTACTAGGGAATTTTTACAGGGACATACAGATTGAGTCTAGACGACTCCCTAATCAATCAACTGCTGGCAAAACTCCAGCAGCACCAGTCAAAAAAGAAAGCATTATTATCTAGCTAATTCAATATTTTTCGAATAACAATTATGATTCTTTACTCACTTCTTTAATTATTACACTTTTTAAGGTAATACATATGCTAGTAATTGATATGGTATATATTATTATATAGACTCTATGGTAAACTAAATTTCAATACAAGTGTAGGTCTTAATCTATTAAAAATGTATAGTTATTAATCATAATGTATTCAAAATATGTGATTGGTTATATTCTACAAATAGTTAGTGGTATTCATCTCTACATGTTATATGAGAGATTTTATATTTGATTATCGTAAAGAACGAAGTTGATGTTCAATATGTATAATATAATATTCTCTTTATATGATTATATCAAAATTGGTGTACAAACAAACTAGGTGAAATTTGAACTTCGTTGAGAATGCCGCATATATCAAAACTTTCAAGATAAGAAAATTAGATGTATAGTACTATTATTATTAATTAACTATCTCTTCAGTTTAGGTCAATAAAATTATCATAGGATTATCCACTTTTAATTGGGTAGCCTTATTGCATTATGGTGAATTTACATATGCATGCTGAATATTTCATGGGGTAAATTTTATTTGGGATCACAACATAATTTAAGTGGAAGATCGTGATAGTAAATTACTGCGTTAATCTTCTCAAGATTTTATCTGACATAGATGTATCTATTATAGCTCTAACTTGGATTCCTTCTTTAATAAAAATAAGGATAAACTACATAAAAGTACCAAAACTATAGGGGTCATTTCAAATCGTACCCCAACTATGAAAATTGGATTCTAAGTACCCAAACTATATGGCCACCAACATATCAGTACCTCCATTTCGTTTTCCATCCATTTAGCCGTTAAAAATACAGGTGGCAACAAATTGGTCCAGTCAGCTCGTGAGGTGGCCAAATTTAGAAGGGCATTTTTGTCCCAAATTTTCTCATCTTAATTTTCCTCATATATTCCTCAATCATCCTCACCAACTTCATCATTCTCATCATCCCCAGATTGAAACTCCTCCCCAAATTGAAACCCCTTCCCAGATTGAAACCCAGTAAGAGAAAAAGCAAAATTTGGTGAAGAAGACGAGCCAGAGGCTCAGAGCTCCAAATCCCACGCATTTTGCTGCTTAATTGAAAAATTCAAAAATGGAGAGGCCATCTTTGTCGTCATCGGACGACGAGGACGACCACTAGAACCTAATCGAAGAAAACGACATAAAGCCCCCGACCCCTTGATCCACCACCACCGCCTTCCATATCGCCGACGACGACATCAACAATAACCACCACTGCCCCCACCAACAATTGCGACGTCGTTTCAGTTCCCTCAAACTCAACGACCTCTTCAACAAATGATCGTTTGTTCTTTTTGCTATTTTCGTCCCTATCTTCCTTCTCATCCTCTTCTTCACCACCGACATCAAAGCACTCCTCTTTAGCAGCGTAAATCTGTCTACCTCTCCATTTGGTTCAATCTCTAATAAGCTCCGCAAGTCCGAGCTTCGAACCCTTTACTTGCTCAAGCAAAAACAGCTTGGTCTATTCAATATCTGGAATCAAACACTCCCGAATTCCACTGATTCCGCTTCCAATCACTCAAATCCCCTCCAAATTTTACTCCTCGAGGATTTGAAATCCGCGGTCTTTCGTCATATTTCACTCAACAGAGACATCCAGCAAGTCTTCTTATTGGCCCACCGCATCGGGAACTCCACGGAAGAGGAAGAATCGGAGGAGGTTGGTGAAGAGGGAGGGGTAGAGGTCGTCGAGGAAGAGGAAGGGCTTTTCGAAAGGGTTGCACCAATCGGGGAACAAGAACTGGGCGAGGTAGTTTGAGGCGGCGTGGTCGAGGGCGTCATAGTAGGATTGGAAGTGGCGATGGAGGGCTTTGACATGAGTGGAGAGGCGAGTGTGGGTTTCTAAGAAATTCAAAGAAATTACCTACAGTTTTGAGCATCTTGGAGATACTTGTTGGAATTCTTGGGTTTCTTTTCCTTTTTTTTGTCGTTGGTGGGAGTAAGAGAGGAAGTGGACGATGAATTTGATTTGGCTTTAGGGTTTCGTTTGGGGCTCGGGTTTAGGGATTTGGGGGTTTTCGAACTCAGCACTTTGAATTGTCGAAAATGCCCTTCTGAATTTGGTCATTTCACGAGCTGACTGGATCAATTTGTTGCCACCTGTCTTTTTAACAGCTAAATGGATGGAAAACGAATATATAAGTAGCAGGCCACCTGGAAAAAAAGGGGATATATATATATATATATATATATATATATATATATATATATATATATGAATATGATTTTGGTATGAATGTGATTTTCACATTAGTTTCTTCATTAATTTTGCTCTGATTTATTAAATTTAAAAGCTAGAAAAAAAATTTATAGTGTATATATAAAAAAAAAAAATGGGAGTATTTAAATTTTCATTTAATATTTGTGAGTTTTCTGCATATTGTAATTTGTAGTTATATTTTAGGTGCTCCTATATTAATAAGGTATAACATAATTATCTTATTTTTGCACTGCTCATGCATATATATATATATATATATATATGAATGTTTATAGTTATATATATATATATATATATACAGTTCAAAATACTATAATTTAATTGTATTTTAGATTCAATCTTTATAATTAAATATATCTAATATGAGTTATTAGAGATGCCTACATTCATTTTCATAAGACAATGATAATGATTATGCCCAATAGTTGAGTAGGTAGGATATATGAATACGTACTACTATATATATATATATATGTATATAAAGTCAGGCTAAAAACCATTAGGATCGATATATTGCATATTTTACAAGCACATATATTGCATAATTAGATAAAACAAGTAGATAAAAGAAAAGAAAACAAAAATCCAACAAGGAAAACACACAACATATATGGTAGAGAAAATCGGTGTAACTTTGAAAATTATTTTTGAATTCAATAGATTATTAAAAAGTTATTATCTGTCTTGTAAGTTGAATTTGTAAATATTATATAGACTATAGAGTATGAATGGGGAATAGGCGGAGGGGGATATATGCTATATATATATAGAGGTAGGACTGTAGGTCAGTAGGTAGGTGTATATATTAAAGAAGATGGAGCAAAGGATTAAAGAAAGATTGTGCATAATGGGAGACACCAAAATCCAAATGAAAGGCTTTAAGTGGGACCTTTATGTAAAGGGCAGAGGGACACAAGCGATGGAATGAAACTAAAAGAGAGAAGAGCGAAGAGAGCAGCTAGCTCCATCTCCATCTATAATTCCTCAACCTGATCGATCATCATCAAGTGATCACCATCCAATGGATGCAAGCCCGGGGACGTCACTACCCAAATAATTCCTTTAATCATCATCCAGTTGGGCTGCTGCCTGCTGGCTGCTGGATCGCGATCTCATTTATAATAAGTTGCCTCTTGCCGGCAGCAAAGGCATGAGACCATGCATGCACAGAAGCTATCTATCTAGCATTCTAGCTAGCTACAGAACCAGCTTATTAATTATTACCAATAAAATTAAAAAAAAAAAGCTAGGGCACAGCAGCTGCAGAAGCAAAAGCCAGCTACCATCATCGACTTTCTTTCTTTCTTTCTTTCTTTCTTTCAAAATGCAAAGCTAACCTAGCATATGTATAAATTGCTGTGTTCATTCTGGTCAGACCCAATCAGCCAGCCACCATATTCCGCTTTCCTTTTCTCTCTCTTTTTTTTCTCTCCCTCTACAAAGTAAGTGTGTACATTTAACCCGCCCCACTCTATCTACTACCTAGCTATACCTATTCATATATATTTTATAAAATTATATATATATATATATATATATATATATATATATATATATAGCCTCTCCGTCGACTCTCTCTCTACTGTGAAACCGTTGGGGGGTCGCAGACTCGCAGGCTGTTAAGTCGCTTTCCACTTCATACGGCCGGTGGCATGGCATGGCATGGCCCCCTAGCTACCTGCTATAACCTCATAGCTATCTACCTCACCTCCCTCCTTCATTCGTGCTAGCTCAATTAACACAATAATATTACTGAATTAATAGTATTTACATCCACCAATATTGGGAGCTCCATTTTTTAATCTCGGAAAATTAAGCTACGTAAAATGTAAATTTGATATTCATTTTCACTTATAATTGACAGATTTCAGGGTAATTTTTTTAATTAATTATGGAACTGACTATAATTATATTTATGTGTTTTTTTAATGTATTCAAGTTCAAATTTTCTTTTATTAATTTAATTTAATTTGGGTAGAATATTTAGTAAATGAAAAGGAAAAAATAGTTATGTGGTATGTGTTAAAAGAAGGATAGTTAATTTGATAATAATGAATGAACAGTAGACGTACTTTTCTTTGTGATGAGTGCAATGTAGTGTGGGAGAGAAGGCGAGCAAAGTTATTATAGCACTCTCTGCCAACCTGTGAACATCCCGATCGAAACAAGGCCATGCCTCTGCCAAGTACTTGACTGTATATATGGTACTTTCTACTGTAACTGTAATTTATTTCAAACTTCAAAGGAACTCAGGCCATCACCGGCCAACTCGAGTGTCCTGAATTCAAAACTTCGGATTTTTGGCCATTTTTCTTCTGCAACTCACATTTCCAACCGACTCAAAATATGGATTTTGTTATAGTAAGAGTATCTTCAAGAGAGTCTCTAAAACACAATTTTTTACTTAATTTGGAGATTTTAAAAGAAAAAAGGGCTCAAGTAAAATCCCTATCCCACTTTCCATTTTAGAATTTTGATATTTTTGGATTTTTCTTGATCTCTAAATTTATCAAAGATGAGAGAGAAAGTAAGGATTGATATCCCCCTAAATTTGTGTTGAGTTCATTAATTAGATTTGAGATTTATCAAAAAGGAGAGAGAAAGTAGGAATTGATGGCCTCGTTTGGTACGCCGTATTGTACTGACTATTTCAGTGGACATACTAATATGTTCATCGGATAGACGTCTGACTATTTAGTCCGGCGTTTGGTGCTCTACCGAATTAAAATGCCTACTATATTATGCTGACTGAATTATATTATACTGGTTGGTCATATTATACTATACCTAGTGCGAGTTCACCATTTTTTTTTTACATAAAATCATTTGTTTCTTATTATAAAAGGAGAATTAAAAAAAATTAAGTCCAATCACAGATTTTATTTAATTTTTTCTATACAACATCTCAGGTGTTCATCATGATCATTAAGTATTTGGCAAACATGTATCTATATCAAACATAACAATTGCATGGGAAAACAAGGAAGCTTCTAACTCGTTTAGTACGCCATATTGTACTGACTATTTCAGTCGGATAGACTAATCTGTCCATCGTGTAGACTGATTATGTAATCATGCGTTTTGGAGTTTTACCGGATAAAAATATGAATTATATTATACTAGTTGATCAGAAATATCTATATATCATAAATATTAATTATGTATATTATTATTATTTATTTATTAGTATTATTATTATTATTATTACTTTTCAATATTGATAGTCATCCGACTATCGGATAATTTCGAGGGTATTATTTTGGCGGGTGTGGACCGTATAAAAGTATTCAACAATATAAACTTATTCAGTGGCTAATTAATACGAGTGGTATCAAACACTGGTTTCGTACTATATTATCTTATCCGATTTCTTATACGGCGTAACAAACGTAACCTTAAATTTGTGTTGGATTTATTGATTAAGATTTGAAATAAAAAGTTGTGTGATATATATATGTGTTTTATCCAAAAAAAAAAAAAAATTAATTATATATTAGTCCATTTTCAATCATCAACATTGAAAGCAATCCACTTTTTATCACTTTTTATTTATTTATTTATTTTTATTTTCCTAATATCTTTATTACCCTTTCAATCCATACTAGAATATACTTATTTTTTTAGCTTAGTTATTATCAGATATACATTATCAGTTTTCACAATTTAAATCATTAATATTTATCAAACTATTAATATGAAAATTAATCAACACTCACTCCAGAATCCAGAAAATGAGAACACAATCAAAACTAAAAGGCGTTTTGTTCTTGCCCTTCTTTTTTCTCTGTTTGTTTCTTTATGAATTGATTGAACCTCCAATTACCAACTAATTAAGCCCTCAACCTTCATGCGTTAATAGGTATATGAATCAACCTTAGTTCCGCAAACCTGCCAAATTCATCGGCAAAGCTGGAACCAAGGACGAAGAATAGCGAATTATAGGTATATTAAGGTATTCCGAGTAGGAAAATATAGTATTTTTTTATAGGTATATTGTAATTGTCTTTCTATATAGAAGTAGGCTGAATGTATTTCTATTTTGTAGATATACTGCGTATATTGTATTCCTATATATATAATAGGTTAAGATATATTCTATTTCTATCGTCTTAGTACATTGTATTTGTCTACCTACATAGTAGGTATAAGATATATTTTATTTGCCTATGATTATGGTAAAATTTATATTGTAGCCATGTGTTTTACATGGTTGTGCCTACAATGGAGGTATAATAGACGCTTCTAATTTCATATGGTATATACGTACGTGCATAAACATATGCATGTGTTAGAGGTATAATGGGCATGGTCTTCTTATAATTATTTGGGATTTAATGTAGTATCATCTCAATTGTGGTTGTTAATTGTGGGTGTATTTGGTCATATGAAGGATATTCTCGACAAAAACAAAATTCATTTAAAATTTAAATTTGAGAAAAATCTATAAAATAAGGAATTTTAATTTATTTCTAATACCATTTTAAGGGTGAAAAAAGTATAAAAATAGATAAAATGACCAAATTAATATCTGGACTAAATTCAAAAGTAAATTAAAAATTTTGGACTTAAATATAATTGGCTCAAAAAAAATAAAGATATGTAAATGAATTATAAATGCATGTGGATCCGAAATGGATGAAATGATGAAAAGCTGTGTATGATAGGGTGCATATGTATATGGTTAGAAATGAGAGGAAGCAGGCTATTGGTATAGAACACCCTAGCTTGTAGGGAACAAGATCATAACCCCAAAAACAATATGGAATTACGATCACCACCTGCTCGATCGATCATATATATTCCTCACACACCACCTTAATTAGCATGTTTACTTTAAAACGCACACGTACATGATCACACCTGCCTGGCTGGCTGGCTGGCTAGCTAGCTAGCAGCGAATTTTAAAAAAGTTGGGGCTTTGGAGTGTCGATCTTCTCTTGGGTACATGTCTAGTTTTCGCATCTATGTGTCACACTACATAATATTGTACTAGCTACCTAGCTCACTTGATCATCTTCTCATATCCATCTCAAAGTTCCTTTCGAAATAGAAAATTTTAAACTAGAAACCATCACATGATCAATGGGAACAACGTACGTTCGTACACCACCAATATCAAACTAGCTAGCATATATAGTTCCCAACTTAATTTCCTCCTTTCTTAAAAAATAAAAATGATATGGTTCTTTATTCACTACAATAAAATCCAAGTTGTCCAGCGAAATGACGTCGTCGAGCAACAATAGGTCGTTGGGTTAGAACACCGGTCGGAATCCGTCGGGCAACATTTAAATTATCCGTCGGGTTACACAACGCGGGAATTTTGAGATTTCGTGAAATTTTAGGCATAAATTTGGAATTTTTCAAAATTTCGCGAATTATTACACTTACCCGACGACGTCCCGCGATCAAGCTAGACGGCGGTTAGCCCGGCGAATATCGTGTGCGTCGGGCTTGACTGTTCTGATGCCGTTTTTAGCATTAATCTGAAAATTAGGTCCGGCGAAAAAATAACCAACATCGGAACTGTTCAAAATTTGGTTGTACATGCCTAAAGCCCCATCTATCGTTATCGTGATGTTTTGAGGAATTCAAGTCGTTCGATCGTGATGAAACGTTGTGTAATAATTGAATCGTCGTGCACCGTTACCTAATCCCGGGATTTCCAAACTGGGTAATTTTTGGCGTAGCCGATCTATGGATACCTACCATAAATGTGGACGGTTAGATCAGTCAGTTTCAAATTGTAAGTTATTGAAAATCTGAAAACACGCATATTGACCAAGGAGTTTAAACTCTTGATGGAAACTTCAATACATATTGACCAAGGAGTTTAAACTCTAATGATATTCAAACGATTGAATTTGACCCATCTAACCGTTCACTTTGTGGGTTTACATACCTAGATCTCGCATGTAGAAAATCTTGATGTTTTGAGGAATTCAAGTCGTCCGATCGTGACAAAACGTTGTGTAACCGTTGAATCGTCGCACACCGTTACCTAATCCCGGGATTTCCAAATTCGGTAATTTTTGGCGTAGCCGATCTATGGATACCTACCATAAATAAGGACGGTTAGATCGGTCAGTTTCAAATTGTAAGTTATTGAAAATCGGAAAATAATCATATTGACCAAGGAGTTTAAACCCTTGATGGAAACTTCAATACATTTCGCGAATTTTTGGTTCTATTGATATTCAAACGATTGAATTTGACCGTTCATTTTGTGGGTTTACGTGCCTAAATCTCGCCTATTGAAAATCTTGATGTTTTGAGTATTTCAAGCCGTCCGATCGAGAAGACACTTTGTGTAAATCATCGCGCAACGTTACCTAATCCCGGGATTTCCAAATTGGGTAATTTTTGGCGTAGCCGATCTATGGATACCTACCATAAATGTGGACGGTTAGATCGGTCAGTTTCAATTTTCAAGTAATTTAAAAAATTGACCCTTTAATACAAAAATGTAAATTTAATCTGCCGCATCATACCCGACGAATATTCATGTATATGCGTCGGGTAATTAAAAGCGGAGGTCGGTCATCGGGTAAAAATAAGTTGCCGTCGGGTAACACCAATAGTTACGATCCGTCGGGTAACCAGTTTGTTAACCGTCGGGTAATACCAATACTTGCGATCCGTCGGGTAACATGTGTAATCACCGTCGGGCAACATTAATTTAAACAAATTTTTTATTAAATAAATGTAAAATGATTCTGGTAAATAATTGTTTATAAAGATATTATCAAAGCACATTTTATATACAAATTTTTTTATAAAAATATTGGTGTATTTTTTTTGGTCAAGAAGAATGTTTGGTTCTATTTTTTTCACATTGCATTAAAGAGTAAAAATTGACTCTCATGATTTATCAAATTGACATGCATGACTTATCATCAAAATATTTGATTAAATCTTTGACCTTCATTTATTTTGAAGTTGCGTAATTTGTGGAGTGCATGTATGGTCTCCTCACTTTAAGAAAGTAAAAAAACTATTTTTGTGAATGAAATATTACTACATACATATAAATAAAATTTTTGATTTGAAGATGGATATTACATATATGAATGAAATTTCTAATTTACAACTTTCATTCAAATTCGCTTTCCCCCTCCCAATCACGCTCGTCATCCGATATGTGTATAGTACTTGATTCCTCCGAATCACTTTCAATTTGTTCTAATTCCCTCAGATCAATAAAAATGTCATCAATCGCAATTGATGTGACATCTGGTAAGATATACACAAGAAACGAAATAGGTAAGCTTAAAACCAATTTACGAAATTTGGAGATAAAATATTTGACTTACATGCTCGGAAAACCAATGTGAAAACAGTTGTTTGTCTATTTCTTCCCAATTAGAAGGAAATTGGGCCTTCATCAATGTCTCGTGCTGCTCGTGGAAGGGCCAGACTTCGTCACAGTTGTTTAGTATAAACCAATGAGCCACCTCCATGTCGTTATTGATGAACGACTCCGAGATTGGACCAGTGCCGAATGGTCGTACAGGTTGGGCAAATACAGATAGGGTCTCTAGACGTTGACCACCATCGTCGTTACGAGACACCCTATTGAAGACAGTTTCAACATTTCGAAGGTATATTGCACAAAATGTGAGTGCCTCCTTTGCAATGTACGCCTCGGCTATAGAACCTTCGAGACGTGTCTTGTTCCGAACGTACCTCTTGTACGTACCTAACATTCGGTAAGGAAATTTACATTAAGATTCACATATATACATGATAGTAAGGAAATATTATCAAATAGCATGGACAAGTTATACCTCTCGATTAGGTGCATCCAACGATAATGCACCGGGCCAGCTAGCTTTGCCTCATCCGGCAGATGTATTAGTAGGTGCACCATTACATCAAAGAATATAGGTGGATATATTTGCTTAAGCCGGCACATGATGTACACAATATCCTTTTTAATTACTTGAAGGTCCGCCTTAACCAACGACCTGACACATAGTATCTGGAAGAATTGAGACAAATAAACTATTGTCTCAACAACACCAACCTCCAAGAAGGGTTGAATACCAATCGGAATTAGTCGTTGTAGCAAAACATGATAGTCATGGCTCTTCATACCAGAAATGGTCCCACCGTCCGTGCTAACACTCCGGGATATGTTGTCGGCGTACTCGTCGGGAAATTTCACACCCTGCAACAATTCAGGAATTTTTTTTTATTGTCTGGCGTAAATGTATAACTTGGATGAGCCATGATGTATTTGTCATTGACGACTTTTGGCCACAAATTAGGCCGAATCCCCATTTCTTTCATGCCCAGATGAGTCTTTTTTGTGTCCTTTGACATGCCTTCAATGGGTAAAGTCGTTCTCAAAACACTCTCAACAACATTCTTCTCGATGTGCATAGGATCGGCGATGTGTCTGATTTTCAATTTCGACCAATATGGCAACCGGAAGAATATGCTTTTTCCGTCCAATTTTCCTGTTCGGCTGGTTTTGATCCTCGTGTCACGAACTCATGTATACTGTTGAGTTTGGATAATATCTCATCACCGCACCCCTCCCTTGGTCGACCTCTTAACTTTGATTTACCATCAAATGAGTCAAATTGCATTCGCCATCGGTGATCCTAGGGCAGAAACCTTCTTGCACCCAAGTAGCATACCTTAGATGCGTGCCAAAAGGACGTTGTGTTTGGTCCACATGTCGGGCAAGCAAGATAGCCCTTGGTGCTCCATCCCGATAACATACCATAAGCAGGAAAATCATTAATTGTCCACATTACGGCCGATCGTAGGGTGAACATTTCTCCACTGCACTTGTCGTATATTCGGACACCATTTTTCCAAAGATCCACGAGCTTGTCAATCAACGGCCGCAAATACACATCGATGGAATTCCTCGGCGATTTGGGCCCAGGTATCAAAGTACTGAAGATTGTGAATTCTTTCTTCATGCATCTCCAAGGGGGCAAGTTATACGGAACCATAACAACCGGCCAAGTGTTATAGGGCTTTTCAAAACTCCCAAACGAATTAAACCCGTCAGTAGCGAGCCCTAATCTGACATTTCTTGGCTCCCCAACAAACTCGGGATACATTTTATCAAATTCCTTCCAAGCCTCTCCATCCGCCGGATGCCTCATTACATCATCATCAATGCGTTCATCCTTATGCCACCTCATATCACGGGCTATGTGGGACGACATGTAGAATCTTTGTAACCTTGGCTTCAGTGAAAAATAACGCAACACCTTGTTAGGAATCTTGTTCTTTTGAAACCTAGGCTCATTGCACACATGACATTTGTTAAGCTGCTCGAATTCACCGTAAAACAAAGCATAGTTGTTATTGCATGCATGGATCTTGATATACCCTAAACCAAGGCCCTTTAACAACTTCTTCGAGCTATAATGATCTTTTGGCAGACAATTGTCTTCAGGGAGCATTCGGATGATAATGTCCAACATGTGATCAAAATGCTTGTTCGTTTGATTATACTCAACTTTCATGTGCATCAACTCCACAACTGCCCCTAGAACCGAAAATGCTTTACAACCAGGGTACAATTCGCGCTGAGCTTCTTTCAACAATCTCTCATAATGGAGCTCAGATTCTTCCGGTTGCAACCTTGGCGCATCATCTTTCATATCATCTTATGTGGGAGGAAAAATATCGATTAATAACTCAACGACTTGATCATTATCACATCGCTCATCCAAACCACTTTCGTCCCGATTGGTCCGGGGAACCGAAGATGTCGATGTAGAAAATATTTCTTCACCGTGATAGATCCAATTAGTGTAGTTGTGTACGATCACATTCCATTCCATATGAGTTTGGACCTCATTCAACGACATCCAAATGCAATTATTACATTTACGGCACGGACACCTAATATGACTTGTATCACTGCAATGACTACGTGCAAAGGCAATGAAGCTGTCGATCCCATCCAAATACTGATAAGAAGATCTATCAAAATATTTGCATTCACCCTCTGTCCATTGTGTCTGCTTTCACAACATAGAGTCAACGTAAGTAATTGAGTTAACATTGTCCCATAAATAGAACAAGTGAAAATCAAAAGCAACTCTTCTCCTTATGCCTCCGGTGATTTGGCCCTATCCCATTCGAGAGTGCACGTTTTGTGCTGTGTAGTTTGCGACTTACGAGGCTAAGTTCCGATCGAGGGAAATTTCGACAGCATCCCCCTACAATTCCCCAAATGCACGACGTAGATATTATAAACAAATATCTAGTATGCATTCGGAGAATATTGAGGGGATACAAACCGAATTTCCCACAATTGAAACCTAACCTCGTAAACCGCCAACTACACAACACATAGTTGCACACCCCCAAACTGTACGAATATATGGACAAGTCAAGAGTCAGTCAATCAATCTGATTCACTAACTCTCAAACGGGTCTAAGATTTTTCATTGAATTTCATTATATGAAGTTAATCAACTCGATTAACTTCACATAAACGGTTATGAAATATGAACGTATTTCACTCTGTCGGAACTAAATAAAGCGTTTTAAAAAAAATATCACAACAAATTCACAAATACAAACATATATAAATTATGCATAAAACAAAGTTTTAAATTTTATAATTTCCGTACATATTTTCTATTTCCCTATTTTCCTAACATATTTTCTTATTTCCAAACATAATTTCGAATTTTAATAATTTCATTACATATTTTTTATTTTCCTATTTTCCTAAAATGTTTTCTAATTTCATAATTTCCTAACATATTTTATATTTCCTTATTTTCCTAACATATTCTCTAATTTCAATAATCTCATGACATATTTTTATATTTTCCTATTTTCTAACAAATTTTTTTAATTTCCTAACATATTTTATATTTCCCTAATTTCCTTACATTTTTCCTAATTTCCAAACATATTTTTTAATTTCAATCATTTCATTACATATTTTTAATTTTCCTATTTTACAACAAAATTTCCTAATTTCCTAACATATTTTCTATTTTCCTAATTTCATAACATATTTTCTATTTTCTAACAAATTTTCTAATTTCCACAAATTCTAAACAATTTCTACACATTTTTCACAATAAATACAATATTTCCTAACATAATTATATCCAACATTCTTAACAAAAATAAATTGAGAGGTAAACACACATACCTTTTTATAAGTATTCCTTCAAATCAACCACAAAATTCCTACAACACAACCCATAATTAATTCCTAATCAAAAATCAAAATTTCAAAATTAAAAAAAATAAATTGTCATACCTTAATATTGGATATTTGGTGATTGATAGAGAAAAAAGATTTGATTGGTAGTGAAAATGGTGATGAGATGATAATAATAGGTAGAGAAAGAGAGTGAGTGAGTGAGAGGGAGAGAGAGAGCAGAGAGAACGGATGAGAAAAGGAAGAAGAAGAAAAGAGAGTCTAGGGTATTTAGTGTGTTTAAACTGTTGCCCGACGAACATAATTCGCAGGACAATATTTAATGATTCGTCAGGCAACATAGACCACGCACAGTGTTACCCGACGACAATTAGTCGTCGTTGTATGTAATATTACCAGACGGTGGGTACAAACCGTCGGGTAACACCTTCTAATTTTGCGCGCCAACAGCATTGTCTTCCCGCCAACCGGTTACCCGCCGAGTATGCGTATCCGTCTGGCAACCTGTACTTACCCCGCGAGATTATCTACGTCGGGCAAAATCTAGTCATGCAACAACGATTTTCTTGTAATGATTATTAGCACGTACCCTTTGTAACAGTTGGATAAAAAAAAAAATTGTATCGTTTATTATGTTTTTAGTCTTTAGTTTCCCCTTTTTAAATTTGAGATATGAAAAAGGATGGAAGAAGAATATGGTGATGGAGAACAAATGTAGAAGAAATAGTGGACAAAATTAATGTAAATTTAAAACATTAACTTTTTTTGTTCTCTTCATTCTTCTTAATTTCTTTATTCTTCCTCTCCACGTACGTACTCCATACCATTGGCCACTCTTCTTCACCATTTTTATCTTCTCTATACTTTCTTCATGCATGTTTTATGCACCCTAATTGTCCCAGATCAAATCATTATTAAACGTACCCTAATTGTACCAGATCCCCTAATTAATTATCGTAAGATTTCTTAATTTTGGCTTGTTTCGTTTGAATAATGTAGTTAATTAAAGGCTAGGGGTGCAAGGAATATAAGTAGTACGTACAGATTTTGGGGTAGGGTTTGGGTGGTGGAGTTTTTGGTAGGGTTTGGGTATATATATAAAGGTCAATAAGACTATACAGAAGGGTAAAATGGTATTTCTATCATGGATTGCATGATTAAATTATTTTTCTTGTCAAATGTATAATAGATTGAAGCCATCCCCATCCTCATGGCTGAAAGAAAAAGAGTACGCACCCCAGAAATAGAATCCCCGGCCCCGTCCATAAGGTTCATTATTATTTCTTTTTCAAGAATTAGGCACAATTAAACTTCTAACATTCTAACTAGACACTACAAAAACTTACGACTATATATCTCAATCTCGATCATCAGTTTTCATATAACAGAGGGAACATATATATATGGAGGTAGGTGATCGATGACATATATTGTTATGTTTTGTGCATGTGGTTTTCTAATTTTATATTTTAAACTTAAGGAAAGATAAAGTTGTCATTTAATTAAATTTGACATCATATATAATATTGCGGGTTGGCAATAGACTCACCGATAGATATATATCAGTAAGTAATTTGAATTTTTTTAAGGGAGTAATTTGCCAGCGAAAAGAAAATTAAGAATTATCTATATATAGTTTCACTGATTTCTTTACACGCAATGGATTATGTTCTTCCGACATCAGAAATTTTAATCCTAACTCTAAAACTGAAAATAAAAAATAAAAAAATATTAAAAAAAAACCTAACTTTTGTTGAACAATATTCTCAATTTAAAAACGTTAGTCTCATGTCAGCATTTAACTTATTGTTACTTAACAGAAGAGGTTATGCACTAGAAATCTAAGAAGATATTTTTCTCAGCTCAAAAGCTAGCTAGCTAGCTTGGAGAATTTTATGAAAACAAGAAAAACTTTGGAAAGTGTTACTGTAAATAACTCATTAAAGTAGTAAAGGTGGACTACAACAGAATAAAGGGCATGAATGGATTCAGTATTAAATCTAAAGCTAGAATCTTGTACGATTCTCCCCTATAATACAATTTCGTAACCTTTCAAAAAAAAAAAAAAAGGTAAAGCTAGAAAGTTATTAAGAAAAAAAATAAGAAGAAAAGTTACCGATTCACATGCGACATATATAATTGCTCTTTTAACTATGTTTTCATTTCAAAGTAAGAAGTAAAACATATGTATCTAAAACAGTTCAACGAACTTAGGGCATGTTTACTTATCATGAATGAGAATAGTGGATAATGAGAGAAGTGACTAATCGGATAAGGACGTAATCATTCTCATTGAATTATTTATTAACTATATAGAATTAAAACAGTAATGAGATTGATTTTCATTGTTATTGTTTACTAACCGCTATGAATCGGAATAAAAATTAATTGATTACTAAAATGCCCTTTCTTTTTCTCAGCCTTTTCATCATCTCGTTCCCGTGTCTGTTCATTCTCTGAACACACACCAACTCCAGCAGCCACAAAAGAACACACCGCCAATATTTTAAATTCAAAAATAAATTAACCTCAACCATGGTGAGGTGTGAAGGAAAGTAGAAGAATAAAAACAAAAATAACTTAATTACCTACTTTGGAGCAAAAAAACATCTGGAGCAAGAAGAGCGTCTGGAGAATTGAAGGGTTAAGCCGTCAGAGTATCGAAGTATTCATAAGAAAATTAGGGTACGCGTAAATTTATTGTGACTAAAGGCTGTAATTACTGGAAAAATTGTAGGGTAATTTTGGTACATCAAAAAATTAAAATAGGTAATGGGAATCATTAACACCTCCCCCCTAGTTAATCCCATTACCCATTTTGGGGTAATGAAATTAATGATTTCATGCGGGGACTACTTGTTAAAAAAAATCTAATTGTGCAAGTAAACGCAAGAGTACTTCGTAATGAGAATCATTACTTTTGATTTGAATTCCCATTACCACTAAATAAACACGTCCTTAAGGTCTTTTGAATAAAAGATCACTTCTAACCAAAAAAAAAATTAGTTCAAAGAAACTTACTTCAAACAAAAAGAAAAGAGTTCACAACAAAATATTGTTTTTCCTTGATGAATACAATGCTCGGTTTGACTCGTTTGGATTTGTACTGAAAGTTTTCTCCTCGTTAGTTTAAGAATGCTTTTCATACTCCTCTTTTCTCTTTATAAACTCTTTTATTTTTTCAAATTTCCATATTGAATAAATCAAACCAAAATTAATGATAAATTGAGTAAATCAAAATATAATCAATTGATAGAAAAAAAACCAAAGATTGCAAAAATCATTTCCCTTAATAACTTAATGATTTGTTAATGGGCGACCACTAAAATGAATATGTGGTTTGAGTTCAACACGATACTAATACGAAAAAAAACCACGCGTTTAGAGGTCTAATTTAAAAATTCTCTTCATTCTTAGTTGTTATAAAAAGGCCCATCACCAAGTTCAAGCCCCAAAAGAAGTTTTTTGGGCAAGTCCATATTGCTTCTACACAAGGACCAACAATATTAAATGGATATATATCAAAATAAAGCCCGCCTCATGTTTTTTTTCCTCGAAATAAAAGTTTTATTCACGAGGTGGAAAACACCTTTTAAGTATTGTTATAAATATGAGCCACTAGGTTCATTGGGAATCCAAACGTGAAAAACAAGAACATAATGGTACTCGTAAAAATATTCACAACGTGAACAAATTCATAGGGACCAAAGAAAAAAGAAAATAAACACATCAGCGAAATACGCACTGAAACTCGGATACTTAATTGCTACCTACTTGTAAACCTTACTAGGAAAATCCAATGGGACAAAAACCTAATTAAGGAAAAATTTCGACTCATTACAATTATGGCTAAAGGGAGTCAAACTTCAATTGGATGAACTTGGATGAACTGCCATTTTACTTCTAAATATTTATTTACTCTTAAATATTTATACTTAAATCAAATGGGATTTGAACATATCTTTCAACTAAGATTACGATTTTTTGGAAAAATACCAATTTTCAATATGTCATTGATTTTTTCATGATTCCATCCTCATCTGTTAATTTTTTTTAGAAGGGATGTTTTATTAAAACATCTTTAGATGGTACATTGGATAGGCACTTGGCCTATCTTGAACCCAAATGTGAACATTATGAACAATAGCAAAATCTTAAAAAGATTTGTAGCCTGAATAAGTTCACAAGGAACAAAATAAAATAAAATACAATAATAGTTTCAACTACTAACTAGGTGTTGTACAAGCATTGACAAACATCCTTAATATAGGTAAAGGAAAGAACTTGAGATGCTGGTTCGTTAAAAACCTTGCTATGAAAAAGAGTGCAGTGTACCGCAATGATGTGACAATGAATATGGGAGAAACTACCGAGGAAAGATAATCACCATATTGGAGAAGAACTGGACTCCCACAGATAAACACAATCATGCTGAAATGAAATAATTGCATGAACAAAATGAATGCACAAGTAAAATCTTTTGTTTGTTGAATTCAGTAACTGAAACAAAATAAAATACAAAAAATAAATAGTCTATTTTTCTTCTTTAAATAATTGTAAAAAAAACATTTGGGAATCTGAAACTTATCGCTAGAATTTGAAAGAACACAATGGTGGCACCTCCCATCAGCACAAGGCCAGTGTTGCACCTTTCCATAGAGAATAACGACACCGTCCAACGAATTGGAGATGACACTAGAATATTTCTCAAAAAATAATAACCTGAACCTTGGATAAAAGGATAAGAACACTCCACTCTTGAAAAAAGGAAGAGCAATTTAATCTTTAACGGTATGAAATAGAATTGTGCAAATGCAATATGGGTTCAATGCATTTTTACCTTTACGGCGCTCGAAACTATTGTTACACTTGCATTTTTGATGAGGTATTTTGTTTTACTTTTTTTTACCACCAAGTATATGTTGCAATATTGCTCTAATACGTACAACACACATAAATGTAAGAAACATTTAACTAAAAAGAATCAACAAAACAAATAATCACACTTTTGAATTAATGAAATACATAACTTAAAAAAACACGATGGTAGAGAAAGAGGCGATGCCCAAATGAAACGAAGGCCTCTCATCCTTTGATCTGGAAGAGGAGGTGTTTGATATCATATCCTACCCTCAAAATGTTAATATTGGTTACGTAGTTGAATTCGATCGATACATGGGTGATGATTGATAAATATTCGTGGATGAAATATGCCTTCGATCCGGAAATGCCCTTAGAGGCACTGTCCCTTGGGAAGATAGAGGACGATGGGGTTGTTTTGCTTGCCCCAGATTATGGAAGAAAAATGTAGGTAAACTATATTATTGTTGCTTAACCAACACTAATTCCTCCGTTAAAAAATAATAAATTATTATTCTATACTATTTCAGTTTTTTTATTTCAAATATTTATTTTATCTTAAACCATTACTCTATCCCATAAAGTTTTAAAGTTTTCGTAAAATTACTCACGGACCTAACATTTTATTTTTAACGGAAATTTAGATGAAATCGTATAAAACTAACAATAGCTTCCAATTTAGCCTATTTCAAAGATTTGTTAGCTTAAATTGGTTAAAAATTAGTGATAAAGAGGTCAAACTTCAAAAATCAAAATTGTTATTTTTTCGTTAATATTTAAATATTTCGTGTTGCATCAGATTTCGAAGGCGTGAAATCAACATGTCGACCAACCCCTAATTAATATCTATTACAGAACATCATATATATAAACGAAAAATTAAAAAGTCGTAATGCTATGTAATATCGTATTTTATTATTAATTTTTTGGTCGATAATATTAGATTTGAATTATTTATTATTAGTATTACAAGATTATGGAATCATAATAATTTGATATAGATAGGGACAACATATTCCAGGATAACACATTAGCATCACAGAGACGCAGAGAAAATGTGATAGGATAAAAATATTCATCGTGATCTAGGGAATTATTCCCACCTCGTCCACTGTCTTCGAGTATAAATCCATCCGACGGTCAGGAACCCTGTCGCCTTTGACTTTGTAAGGAACAGTGGCTGTAGCTTTATCTTTCCCCTTCTGTCCGGCCCTAAATCCCCGGGTGGATTCTACAGTCCACTGAATTCCCCAGTGCTGCTATTTACCAAGCAGCACAAAATGTGTGAGTGGAAGAAGTTGGTGTCCAACTCGCCACGTTCAAGAATCAAAAGTCACACTTACAAAGAATGAGAACAATGTTGAATGCACACGTGGAAGATTGTTATTAGTTGGTTGGATTTGGTTTGATCTACTAAAAAATTATCACACTCACGTAATTTTATAAAATTCATTGATACCGTGATTATTCATTTTTATTTTAAAAAAAAAAAGGACTAATAGTATGTAAACTGGTATTTTGATCGTAACTCAAAAAATCTCAATGTCAGGTAATATTACAAAACTAAAAAAAGAATAATACATACAGTTAGGGAAGTATATTACTAAATTCATATTACTCATTCACTCATAAAAACCTATATATGAAGTTAGGGAAGTTTGTCCCAAACTTGAAAATTTGCAGAGCACGACGGTTACACTCAATTATTTCTCCTGGCGAACGAAACTGGCTTGTGTTCCAAGTTATGTTGACCGGAACGGGGACGAGGGGCCAAAAGGGAATTTAAAAAGGTACGAGAAAGAAAAGGGTAGAAAGGGAATTTAGGGAGGTAAAAGAGAATGGGAAGTTTCTCTGTAGTTGGAGACTCTCTCTGCGCTCTATTTCCCTCTCTAGAATCTGAAGGGAGAGCGAGAGAGCACGGTGGAAGCGTGACGGGGTCTTTGTGGTCTCTGGTCAAAGAAGAAGAAGTAGCAGAAGAGAGATAGAGAGAGCAGAACAGGCGTAGATAGACCGTGGGATCTCAGAAAGAAAGAGAAAAAGAAAAGAAAAAAAAAACAGTTCGCCTTGGTATTAAATTAGGGCTCTTTTTAGACACAACACCAATCTTCCTCAATCTGCGTCTCCGTACGGTCTATCCACTCCTCTCTTACTCTCACTCTCTCTCCCTGCCCTTCTTGGATTTCAGTTTCAATTTCGATTTCGATTTAATTGTTGTTGTTATTGATAATTGGATTCAGCCCATTTTTACACTATAGATTGTTATACATATTGATATTGATATAGTTTAGTAAATATAGATTTAGAATAGCAGAATTGTGAGCTTAGAATGGAGGAGGGGGCTAAGGTTTCAGAGACCACTGGGGCTGCAAATGGGGCAGAGGCCATTCGTTCTTCGTACTGGCTAGATGCTTGTGAGGACATATCCTGTGATGTAATTGGGGATTTAGTGGATTTCTGTGAAGCCCCAATTATTGGAACTCCGGTCTTGGCGAATGGTAATGGCTGCAATCAGGAGGATGGTCTGGGAAGTGATTTTTTCGGGGGAATTGATCACATTCTCGACAGTATCAAAAGCGGAGCTGGCCTCTCCGGCGTGGTTGATCCAAATTTGAGTGCCAATGGTAATGGTGATATTGGCAATGCTGCTGTGGACAGTTGCTTTAAGGTTGAGCCATCAGGGGTTTCGAAGACGGGGAATGTTGATAGACCAATTGGCCACAACGTTCGAAGTGGTGGGAGGAGTTTGGAGGCTGCTTCTAATGTAGAGAGTAAGTGTGATCGAAATAGTTATCACAAGAATGAGAGAGGGAGGGGAAATGGGGTTGTGAGGAGGAGAGAGATGGATAGTGAAGAGAGATATGCCAAGAGAGTTGCTTTGGATAATGGAAGGAATGAGAGGTATGGTTCGGGGAGAATGCGGCAACAAATGAGGCCGAAGTCATCTAGTAGGAAGAGGCCTCGGGATTTGGAGGACATTGATTGGAGGGATAGAGATAGAGATAGGGATCGGAATAGGAGAAGAGAGAATTATGGTAGTAGTAATAGAAGAGAGGGTGGTAGAGATAGGGAGGCAAAGGGCTATTGGGAGAGGGATAAGTTGGGGATGAATGATATTGTTTTCCGATTAGGGGCTTACGAACCTGATCATAACAAAGAGGGAAAGATAGCTGATAGCAAAGACCATGGATGCAATGGGAAGGCTGAGAAGAAAGCCGAGGAGGTTAAAGAAAAGATTCCCGAGGAACGAGCCAGGCAGTATCAATTGGATGTTCTTGAGCAAGCAAAGAAGAGAAACACTATAGCTTTTCTTGAAACAGGGGCAGGAAAGACACTTATTGCTGTTCTTTTCATGCAAAGTGTTTTCAATGACATGCAAAAGAAAAATAAGAAGATGCTCTCTGTTTTTTTAGTTCCTAAAGTTCCTCTTGTTTATCAGGTAATGTATGTGTAAGTTTAAAACTTGTTTTTTGTTTAGAAGTATTTCTTTCTTTGGTTTTTGTACATTGCAATTTGCCCATTTTGATTTTATGTGATTGGTTTTTGTTGTCTTGTTCAATTTCAGCAAGCAGAAGTTATTCGAGAGCGAACTGGTTTCCAAGTTGGTCATTATTGTGGTGAGATGGGTCAAGATTTCTGGGACACCCGAAGGTGGCAGCGTGAGTTCGACACAAAACAGGTAGGTTTGCAATTTTTGTTAGTACAACATATGACTCTTCTGTATATTTTCCTACTCTTTTTATGTTCTGAACACTCGATGATACATTTTCATAAATCTTCATAGGGTATTATATTACTTACGATTGCTCTAATTTGTATCATATTTTTCTTTTTTGTTTGTTTTAATTCATTCCGGATTTCCTCGTCTAATTTCATTTACATAGTTGTCCCTCATATGTGTCTAGCTCACATTATCATTTGAGCAGGGGGGAAAGTCGTTAAGACTCCACACTCTGGTAGTGTACAAAGTTACAAATGTAAATAAGAAGAAATGAAATCTAAAACTGAAAAAAGAAGAAGAGAAACAATGCTTCAAGTGTGGACTTGATATCTAAAACTGACTTCTCTACTCCCTTAAAAAATCCTATGTGGTTTTGAACTAGAAGGTTTTGCATCCCATAGAAAAGTTTTTTTTGGAATATCACTCTATGAAGAATAGGCAGTAGGTAACTCCACTCTCATTATTGATCCTGCGGCGGTTCCTGTTCGGACCTTGATCCCTTGATGTATTACTTGATATTTTCCCTGCAGGTTCTGGTAATGACAGCTCAAATTCTGTTGAACATTCTGAGGCACAGCATTATTAAAATGGAGTCAATCAATCTCTTGATTCTGGACGAGTGTCATCACGCTGTGAAAAAACATCCATATTCCTTAGTGATGTCTGAGTTCTATCATACAACCCCAAAGCAGAAGAGACCAGCTGTATTTGGAATGACTGCTTCTCCTGTTAACTTAAAAGGTATTTCCTTTTTGTGAAGTTATGATATTACTCAAGATCTTGATCATAAATTCACAATATACTGATACTTCTTATGAATATTTTCCATTCAGGTGTTTCTAGCCAAGTAGATTGTGCAATAAAGATTCGTAATCTTGAAAGCAAATTAGATTCCATTGTTTGTACAATAAAGGATCGTAAGGAGCTGGAAAAGCATGTTCCAATGCCCTCCGAAACTGTGGTGGAGTATGACAAAGCAGCCAGCTTATGGTCCCTTCATGAGCAGCTAAAACAGATGGAAGGGGAAGTCGAAGAAGCTGCAAAGTCTAGCTCTAGAAGAAGTAAATGGCAGTTTATGGGAGCTAGAGATGCTGGGGCCAGGGAAGAACTACGCCAAGTTTATGGTGTTTCGGAAAGAACAGAAAGTGATGGGGCTGTTAACTTAATCCAAAAGTTGAGGGCTATCAATTATGCACTCGGTGAGCTGGGCCAATGGTGTGCATACAAGGTATCAGTGTTACTATTTTTCTGGGTGAGCTATATAATCATTTTGTGAAACTATTGCTCAGTCTGTTTCTTTCACAGGTTGCACAATCTTTCTTGACAGCTTTACAAAATGATGAGAGGGCAAACTACCAGCTTGATGTCAAGTTTCAGGAATCGTACCTGAGCAGAGTTGTATCTCTCTTACAATGTCATTTATCAGAAGGAGCTGTTTCTGAGAAGGAAACAAAAGTAGCAGATTTAGTGAGTGGCGTTGCTAGTGATGGAAATGATGCTGATGAGATGGAGGAAGGAGAGCTACCTGATAGTCATGGTTAGTCTGGTTGTTAACTATTGTTATCTGTTTCGTAGTAAATATTAAGAAAATTTGATTTCTGTAGCTGCAAAAGAAATCGTACTGAACCCCTTATGGGAGTTATTCATGACTCATTCACTTGTGACATGTAGAGGTAGGAAATTTTTTTCTTAGTTATTAAAGAAGCAATATATATATTCATTGGTAAATAATGGAGTACAGAAAAGGATTTATGTATTCTTTTTAGAACGTGTCCTGGATTGTTGGTGGAAGAGAGTTTTCTATCCCTATTCTGCACATGAAATCCCCCATATAATCGACAATCATGTAAAAATTCATATATAAATGAGTCTTCTTTAGCACATAAAGCATTAAAGGGAAAATTATTTGAGCCTTCTATAGGTCCCAGGTTTAATCAATTAGACCACAAACATCATGCATTTGTTTTGCCTGCTTTTGTCGAGCACGCTCTTCATCATTCATTCCCCGAGTTGATGAGTTCATTTGATGGACATTTCTTTTAAAATATCTACTTGTGTTGTGTAGTTTTCTCTGGTGGGGAGCATGTAGATGTGATAATAGGAGCTGCTGTGGCTGATGGGAAGGTAACTCCAAAAGTACAGTCCCTGATTAAAGTGCTTCTCAAGTATCAGCATACAGAAGATTTTCGTGCAATCATCTTTGTGGAGCGAGTTGTGACTGCTTTAGTCCTTCCCAAGGTTGTATTTGTAAATAAATATTGTTATTTTAATGAAAAAGTTCGTAGGTTTTGTTTCTGTTTTATGGTTTTTTTCCTGGTTCCAGCTCCTCACCCTAGACTGTTCTTCCAAGAATGCAGGTCTTTGCAGAACTTCCTTCTTTAGGTTTTATTGAGTGTGCTAGCTTGATTGGTCACAACAGTAGTCAGGAAATGCGAAGTTCCCAAATGCAGGACACTATTGCCAAATTCCGGGATGGCCGTGTATGTATATATGCCATGCTTTTGGACTAAATTGAATGGAAAGCAAAATCTTCATGAAAAGATGTTCTCTGATCTAATATTTTTTTATTTCTTTCTAGGTGACATTGCTAGTTGCCACTAGTGTTGCTGAGGAAGGACTTGATATTCGGCAGTGCAATGTTGTAATTCGCTTTGACCTTGCAAAAACTGTTTTGGCTTACATTCAGTCTAGGGGTCGTGCAAGAAAGCCTGGGTCCGATTACATCTTGATGGTGGAGAGGTACTTAGTTACGTGGGTTTTATTTCAGCATTAATATCCATCATGATGATCTTTTTGTGATTTTTCACATAATTAAAAGCTTTATACACATTCTACTTTCATTTGATATCTGCAGGGGAAATCTTGCTCATGAAGCATTCTTAAGGAATGCCAGGAATAGTGAGGAGACCTTACGGAAAGAAGCAATAGAGAGAACAGACCTAAGTCATCTGAAGGATTCTTCTAGGTTAATTTCGGTGGATCCAACTCCAGGTACAGTGTACCAGGTGGAGTCTACTGGTGCTGTTGTGAGCTTAAATTCTGCGGTTGGACTCATCCATTTCTACTGCTCTCAGCTTCCCAGTGACAGGTTCTTCTTTCATCAGAGTAATGTTTTCGCTACAACATGTAAGGATTTTGGGTCCATATACTGATTTTTCCTTGATATCTGTTGTTCAGGTATTCAATTCTTCGTCCTGAGTTTGTTATGGTGAGGCATGAGAAGCCAGGAGGTCCAACTGAATATTCATGCAAACTTCAACTCCCGTGCAATGCACCATTTGAGACACTTGAGGGTCCCGTGTGCAGTTCAATGCACCTTGCACAACAGGCATGGTTTTTTTTTTTTTTTTAAATTATCATGGTACCTTTTGCTTCACAGCATCTGAGCACGGTAGTTTGCTATATCTGTATCATGCAGGCTGTTTGTTTGGCTGCTTGCAAGAAGCTCCATGAGATGGGGGCATTCACCGACATGCTCTTGCCAGACAAAGGAAGTGGGCAAGAAAAAGAACAAGTTGACCAGAATGATGAAGGAGATGCACTTCCTGGGACTTCTAGGCACAGAGAGTTCTATCCCGAAGGTGTAGCTAATATTCTCCAGGTTAGTTCATCCTCATGTCATATGCTTTAGGTTATCTTTCCAGAGCAGTAAATTTTGCTCAAAGGTTTTCAGTTCTATATTTTGAAGTTTTGACCACAATTCTTATGCAACTCTCTTTCTTGTTGCTGGGTTCAGATAAGTATTTTCTCAATTGCAATCTAAAGCATGAAACTATGCACTAATTCACGTGAAGTAAAAACCTAAAACCAGGGAAATTATATGATTTAGAAGATATGTTATGGAAAAAGGGTTATGCATTTTGTCGTCAAAACAAATAGGATAACAAACATATTTCAAAATTTACGGTATTTGAACTCCTACAAAGAGGTAAACCTAATTGATTAATTAGGGGAGAGGGGAATTATATATTTTTAATTGGAGCAGAGATACGGTTTTCTGGTTTTCTTAGAAAACAAATTGCGTTGAAGATGCAAAGGTAGAGTAAGGATCTCTAGAAATTCCATTTTGCTTATGAATGTCTAAACAATGTCCAGAAGATTTAATTACTTGAAGACATTGAAAATAGATCTGTACAAATTATTTAAAATCCTTTGAAAAGTTAAAAAATGTATATCGTATTTCATTTAGGAAAAGAAAATTTTTTATATAATCTTATGATGGATATACAGTCAGTAATAAAAAGTTTCTTTTAAACAGGTAAGTACGGCAGGATCCTAGTATTTTCTGATACTTAGTTGAAGGTTCCTTGTATTTACGTAGATGAGTTACAGAATTCATGGTTTACTCTCTGGAATTTCAGGGTGAATGGATCTTATCCGGAAGAGATTTGGGCAGTGATTCCAAATTGATTAATGTTTACATGTATGCTGTGAAATGGGTAAACATTGGCTCTTCAAAAGATCCTTTCTTGACTCAAGTTTCGGATTTTGCAGTTCTAGTAGGAAATGAACTGGATGCAGAGGTACCTTATCTTAATCCATAAGTGTGTTAATATTAACTTCTCCATCCCTGTCCTTTGTTAACACTTTACTGTCTATAGGTGTTATCGATGTCTATGGAACTATTTATCGCGCGGACCATGACTACAAAGGCATCCCTTGTCTTCAGGGGTGCGATAGATATTACTGAAAGTCAGGTATATGGTCGATTTCCCTACTGGAGTGGTAATTGATTTTAAAAAGGATTTACTGTTTAGAGTTTCAGCAACTGACGTTTAAACAAAAACTTCAATTCTGTGTACAGTTGGTATCCCTTAGAAGTTTTCATGTAAGATTGATGAGTATTGTATTGGACGTGGATGTTGAACCTTCCACTACTCCTTGGGATCCTGCAAAGGCTTATTTATTTGTCCCAGTGGTTGGTGATAAGTTTGTAGATGCTGAGAAAGAAATTGATTGGGATCTAGTTGAAAATATAAATGGTGCAGATGCTTGGAAAAATCCCCTTCAAAGGGCTCGACCAGATGTTTACCTTGGCACAAATGAACGTACATTAGGTGGAGACAGAAGGGAGTATGGTTTCGCGAAATTGCGTCATGGCATGGCTTTTGGGCAAAAATCCCATCCAACTTATGGTATCAGAGGAGCTGTGGCACGATTTGATGTTGTTAAAGCTTCTGGATTGGTGCCTGATCGGAATGCCTCTGAATTGAGAAAGCATGCCGATTTGCTAAAAGGCAAGTTGATTATGGCGGATACTTGTTTCCGTGTTGAAGACTTAGTGGGGAGTATCGTGACAGCTGCTCACTCAGGGAAGAGGTTTTATGTGGATTCAATATGCTATGATATGACTGCAGAAAACTCTTTCCCGAGGAAAGAAGGCTACCTTGGCCCTGTGGAGTACAGCTCGTATGCTGATTATTACAAGCAAAAGTATGATACACATTGCCATTCTATATTTTATGTTGTTTTTTTAGTTACTTTATCATGCCTTTTTGAATTTATTCTTCCAAGTCTAGAAACTGGCCAATTCTAAATGGATAGCTACAATGCCCCCTAGATTACGTGCTTGAAGAAGAGGAAGCTAAGGTTGTGTTTGGTTCTTGAGTAGCTTTCAGATTTCATTTCTCATTTTCACTGAAAACTGAAAAGAATGGAAAATTGTTTGGTTGTGTAAAATTGAAACGAGATCATAGGAAACTCACAAAGTTGTTTTTAAAATTCCAGTTAGTATAAAACATGGTGTTTCAAATGAACACAGTACCATAAATCATAATGCCCACTACTTTTGTGTTTTTTCAAATTGTTTTTTCTTTGCTACCAACCAAACTTGTTTCTAGAAATTTTAGAAAGTGAATGAAAGCATTTTTTTATTTCAGTTGTCTGGGTAATGAAAAATGTTTTCAAATTCAGGAACCAAACACAACCTAATCTTAATCTGGAAGTGGTTTATTATTGTCAGTTGGAAATTTTGTGGATTCATTGAAGAAATGCTCCAATAAATTTTCCACTGACAATCAAATCGTTTCTGATTGGAGAAGCTTTCTTCTTTCTTCTTGCACAATAAAGGGTGCATTTGGCTATTGGATCTTCATTATATAGGTATGGAGTTGAGTTGGTTTATAAGCAACAACCTCTAATAAGGGGCCGTGGAGTCTCATATTGTAAGAATCTCCTGTCTCCTCGATTTGAACACATGGAAGGTATGTGCTACTCTTTACCATTAAATTAGTTCTCATTTCACCCTTCTTTTTTTAATTGTTTTAGTTTTGGAGCTAATGAAGCTTTTATGTAGAACACGATGGTGAATCTGAAGAAACTCTTGACAAGACATACTATGTTTTCCTCCCTCCTGAGCTGTGTTTAGTGCACCCACTGCCTGGATCACTTGTCCGGGGAGCCCAGAGACTGCCCTCAATAATGAGAAGGATTGAAAGCATGCTGCTTGCAGTCGAACTTAAAAATATAATAAACTATCCTGTCCCTGCTTTGAAGGTATTTGATCATCTTAGGTGTTTATTTGAAGTGTCCTTTAATTACTTGATTGACGTGTCATGCCTATCTACAGATCTTGGAAGCCTTGACGGCTGCTTCATGCCAGGAGACATTTTGCTATGAAAGAGCAGAGCTTCTGGGCGATGCTTACCTGAAATGGGTTGTTAGCCGATTTCTATTTCTCAAATACCCTCAGAAACATGAGGGTCAACTTACTAGGATGAGGCAACAAATGGTGAGCAACATGGTTTTATATCAGTATGCACTGAAAAAAGGACTTCAGTCATATATACAAGCAGACCGCTTTTCTCCATCTCGGTGGGCTGCTCCTGGGGTGTTGCCTGTCTTCGATGAGTATACGAAGGATGAAGAATCATCCTTGTTTGATCAGGAGGATAGGCACATAGGTGAAATGGGTCACGCTGGGGATGAATACGAGGATGATGAACTGGAGGATGGTGAGCTTGAGAGTGACTCGAGTTGTTATAGAGTCCTCTCTAGCAAAACACTTGCAGATGTTGTCGAAGCACTTATTGGGGTTTATTATGTAGAAGGTGGGAAAAATGCGGCTAACCATCTCATGAAGTGGATTGGAATTGAGGTAGAGCTTAATCCTGATGGGCGAGAGTGCACACCAACGCCATCTAGTGTTCCAGAGAGTGTACTTCGGAGCATCAACTTTGATGCTCTAGAGGGTGCTTTAGATATTAAATTTAAAGATAGGGGCTTTTTGGTAGAAGCCATTAGTCATGCTTCCCGACCGTCTGCTGGAGTATCGTGCTATCAACGATTGGAGTTTGTTGGCGATGCTGTCTTAGATCATCTCATTACAAGGCACTTGTTCTTCACGTACACAAATCTGCCTCCAGGCAGGCTAACTGACCTGCGAGCTGCTGCTGTTAACAATGAAAATTTTGCACGTGTTGCTGTAAAACATAACCTTCATCTCCACCTTCGGCATGGGTCAAGTGCCCTTGAAAAACAGGTTATTCAATTTCTTCCGCGTGTGAAATTTTGTTAATTTTCGTACTTGAGTGGGGAGCTGATGCTTTACCATAATCATTCTAATTTTTTATTGACTAGCGAACATAGCTGTGAGTATGGAACATAAATCCTAACAGCAGTGTTTGTTTGGATTCTATTTACAGATTCATGACTTTGTGAAGGAGGTTGAAAATGAATTATCAAAGCCCGGGTTCAATTCCTTTGGTTTGGGAGACTGCAAAGCTCCAAAGGTTCTTGGTGACATTTTTGAATCTATTGCTGGTGCCATTTTTCTTGACAGTGGACGCAATACTGCAGTTGTTTGGAAGGTAGAGCACCTACCCTATTCTTCATCTTATCTTTTCCATTTTCTTTGTTGATAAGTTTGGGGAACTGACGCCAGGAATTATTGGTGCTTTTTATCTCTCTATTGTGTCATAGGTTTTTCAACCTTTGTTGCACCCGATGGTTACTCCAGAGACACTCCCAATGCATCCTGTGCGTGAGCTTCAAGAAAGATGCCAACAACAGGCCGAGGGCTTGGAATACAAAGCCACCCGAAGTGGAAATTTAGCTACAGTTGAAGTCTTCATTGATGGAATCCAGATGGCAATTGCTCAGAATCCGCAAAAGAAGATGGCACAGAAATTGGCTGCTAGGAATGCGCTTGCTGCTTTGAAAGATAAGGAAACAGCTGAAGCAAAAGAGGAGGAGGAGAACGGGAAGAAGAAGAAGAATGGTAGCCAAACATTTACCCGGCAAACCTTAAATGACATATGCTTGCGTAAAAATTGGCCCATGCCATTATACCGGTAAGATATTCCTGAACACATTGATAGGAGTCAACAATTGGTTATATTCAGAAGTCCTCGGTTTTCTCTTGTTCCCCGAAGTTTGATGTATTTGCGTCCTTTAGGTGTGTGAATGAAGGTGGCCCTGCACATGCAAAGAGGTTCACGTTTTCGGTGCGCGTGAATACCACGGAGAGGGGATGGACAGACGAATGCGTGGGAGAGCCTATGCCCAGTGTTAAGAAGGCCAAGGACTCGGCAGCTGTTCTTCTGTTGGAGCTTTTAAGTAAGATATACCCGTGATCATGGCGTTGACAGGTGCCGGTGTTTGCAACCCTATTTTTGCAGTTGTTGAATGCCTCAATCTTAGCATTGCTAATTTACCAGGAGCAACCTTCAATTTAAACATCTCTTTCCTATCCGAGTATTTAGAATGAATCCAAGTAATTGCCTAATTGAACATATAGTGAATGCAAGCGCCTTTTTTTGTGTTGCTTATTCAGGCCTAACTACGATTGACTGCAATGACTGTTGATGTAATCTCCAGTGAGAAGAGTTGATGTAACACTCGGTGTTTATAGCATTGCTGGTTTAAACAAATACATACGACTGCAGCAAGAAAGCAGAGAGTGTAAGAACTAAGAACTAACTACATAGAAGTGGATGGCAACTAGTACATTGGATTTCTATGGATCGGATGCACGATCACGATCGAAACGTACGTCTTAACTAAGAAACTGGAGATCAGGATTATTTCCTTTCTGCGCTAGTTTATTAGCCCGTAGGCAGCAGAGATGGATCATGAATGCTTATATATTGTATCAGTATCAACTGAGGGGTATCCAATCTACTGACCTTTCACACATTCTAAATCAATCTCAAGACGATATATGGGAAGGGCAAGAACCGAACTCTTGTTATCAATCATACTCATAGTTGATGCCGAAATTAACCAATCAAACATATTCTCTAGTCCTTTCATCTCACTTTTCTATCATCCAAACAAGTATCAATCATGAATTCATAATCCACAAATACAAAATACATATGAAAACATTGAAACCAGGGAAATTTTGCAAGATTTTTCAGCTGCCAAGGCCATTGACAACATGACTTATTGTATTAGTGGAAATGAAGCCGGTTTGTTTACCGCCTTAAGGTGTGCAGTATGTACTCAGCATAAAGATCCCTGCATAACCAAAACCATCAACTTAGGAAATGGAAAGAAAGGAGAAGAGGTAGAAGCTTGTGGGTTGGTTCCTTAAGACAGACTTACATTGAGTACTGGATAGCTTCACGGGCAGTCGTGGCAGGCAAAAACGCATTTACTGCAACCTCTTTGTTCTCATTCTTCTTGTCTATGCAAAAAATGTTGAGGAAAAACAGCACAATGTTCTTCAAATTAAGATTAAAAAAATCTAATTTATTGAGTTTCAGAGAGTTTTGTGAAAGCATACAGTCTTCAAAGAAGCGACGAATCTCAGAAAGGCGATGAGGGGGAAGGTCATTGAGTTCGGTGTAATGTGTGTACTCTGGATCATCCGCACAGACTGCAATGATCTTATCATCTTTCTCTCCCTGGATTAATTAAAATCATAAATCCATAATTGTTGAAGTTCATGCAGAAAAATTCAACAGAGAGATATGTGATAGGTTCAATTTGCTACAAAGGTATGGCCTATGGAACAGTACCTGGTCAATCATAGGCATTACTCCAATGGCTCTGGCTCGTAGAAAACAACCCGGAAGGACAGGTTCCTGTTTAATTCGTCGATTTGAATCAATACTTTTGCTCAACAAGTTTGTACCTTTGACATTGTGTTCATGAAAATTGTCTGCAAGCATTCTTAAAAATAGATGTGACTATGAAAATCAGAAAAATCACCTGCATGAGAACTAAAACATCTAGTGGATCATTGTCCTCACACAAGGTGCGAGGGATGAAACCATAGTTGTGAGGATACACCACCGATGAATATAAAATCCGATCAACCTGAGAATTCATTCACACATCAAGAAAAATCTTAACCCAGATAGTAATTGTAGAACTGTGAAGTCTTTTTCGTACCTTAATCAGTCCCGTCTTTTTGTCAAGTTCATACTTGACCTTGCTTCCCTTTGTTATCTCAACAACCTGAACCAATCCAACAAAGCAATTCAATTTTCAAGTTGCAACATTTTATTGACTACTTAGTTACTTGATAAATTTGGAGCAGATACATACAACATTGAAAATTTCTGGTGCCCTTGGTCCTGCAGAAAAAGATTTTGCAACATGATTAATTAAATTCTTCCATGAAAATCTAGCAAAGGGAAAAACTAGAGATCATATTAGATGTACCGATTTCAAGATCGTGCCATGGATGTGCAGCAACTGATCTCCTTGACAAAGATGAAAGAATCCTCTCATTTAATTTGGGAGCTCTTTGGGGTTTAGGTTCTTCACTTCCTTCAGCCATTTCTAACTACAGGCAGGTAAAAGGTAAAGGGTGAAATCAGATATTATGTAAATTAGCATACATGAACAAAATTTCCAAATCAAATGGCTTAGAAAAATCAAATTACCAATTTAAGTATTGAACACTGGGGGATTACTAGGCGATTAAGGGTAAACAGGGTTAGAGATGAATATGACCCATTTAAACCCCTATGCTCAATACAGTTTGGTACAACGTTTGAATTTATAGGCCAGCTACCCTCAATAAAAAAAAGGCAAGTTTTTTGCATGATAAATATGTTGAACAATAAGTCCAAGTTTCATATCTGATTCTTACATGGTGATATCCAACAACCCATCAAAGACAAGATCGTTAATCACAAGATTAGTAAGACTAATTAAAGTATTAAGAGAAACAAAAACAAGGGTTTGAAAAAGATCATGGGTTATGATAGAACAAAACAGAGAATCAGTTGAGAGCTACAGACCTTTTAAGTGCAAAAGCTGCTGGCTCTGCTGGGTTTCTGGGTTTGTTGATCGATATAGCGAAGTTAGGAACTTGAAATGAAGCAAAATAAGAGCAATTAAAGAGTGAAGGGATGAATTTATAAAATAATTATAATTTTACAGTGGGTGACAAGGTGGAGAGGGAAAGGTGGAGCGAAAGTTGGGGGTTGGTCAAAACTATGAGGCATTGCCTCGTGTCTGCCTTTGAGGGAAGGTAGCTGCCCTCACGTTGAACCTTCAAGTTGGTTCATTTAATTAAAATTTTGAAATTATGTGTTTGAATTATGAAATGGATTAGTGTAAGAGAGGTAATTTTGACACTTCACAAATTACTTGGTGCACTTCACTTTTTACTTTAACGTTTTCTTATTTTTGCATGAATCAAACTTCCAAATTTATCCATATTCTTTTTTAATTTAATATTTTTTATTTTTATTTCTTTTGTTTATATAAAATATTTAGACTTTTTTTTTTCTCGAAAAACTCCTACTCTCCCGCTTCATATCTCTCTCGCTTTCTATTTTCAGAATTTTTTTTGTCAAATTCTATTTTCACAATTATGAGTACTATGTTTATGTCATTAAAGTATAATAGTAGTTCTAAGTTGTTTGAATTATATGGACACTTTACTGTATATATGTACTATGTTTATGACTATTTGTTTATGTCATTAAAGTATTATGAATTGTTAAATTTTTGTAAATAAAGTAAATTAAGATATAAAGGATAAGTTTGGAAATTTGATTTATTAAAACATAAGAAAAACATTAAAATAAAAAAGTAAAGTGCATCAAATAATTTATGGAGTGATAAAATCAGCTCGGATCGCTTAATGTAATTAAATCAAATTCATCAAGTCAACAGATAAAACAAATCTCAATCTAGCACAACCATGTAAACCAATAGGTGAGATTCATTATACACTTAAAAAAATTATATTAAATCCACTACTTTGGCATTACTATTTGATCTGAGTAGGTCCATTGCATTAAGGTTCAGAAATCCAACCCTAACCGAACCCAACCTAACCCAACCCAACCCAACCCAACCCAACAGGCATTCTTTGGAGGGGCATGTCTTGTAAAATAAAAAAATAAATTTGTTTTTGTTGTATCTGTTTGAACTCTCTCTAATTTTGATATCATTTTAAATTTAGTTGGTTAATTAATGTTGGTGTTGTTTCCAAAATTTGTATGTATTATTGCCATTGGAAGTGTTTTGGTGTGTGAAAGAGCAGGTGCCCCAACAACTACACCAAAAGAGGTTCACTATGTCACTGAGGGTTGCTGCTGTTTGCTCTCACCAGCTGATGTAATTTGAATTGAAAAGTTTCAGATATTATTATCGCCATTATCTACACAGCTCATATATTGTCCAAATTTAAATTTTCCTAGGATTTTTGAATTGGAAATGGAAACTTTCCTACTCTAAAACTTTAATTTATATAACAAAATGAATGAATGGATTATAATTGTTCTGATACAGCTTCTGTAAGCCAAGAACATTTGCAGGTGATACTGCTTTGGCAAGTCTTTAAACCACACATGGGGTTGTGATTATACATTATACTATATAATACAATCAATATATAAACATATTATGTAACAAAAATTGTCTGGTCATTTGGATTGATCAACCAAACAAGGCCAATCCTAACCCGAAACCACACAAAAAGAAAAGAAAAAAAATGTAAAATTTGAGGAAATTTTGGCTGAAATTCTTCAGCAATGACTTATTGTATTTGTTGGCATATCATCATAAGCCTGTATGTATGTTCATCGCCTTAAGGTGAGCATAATGTACTCTGCATAAAGATCCCTGCACCAGAAAACCGAAAAGTACGAGTCAGAAAATTGGGAATTACGGCATTTTGTATATTTCGATGTGAGATTGTTATATTCTTTAACATACATAGAGTACTGAATAACTTGAGCAGCATTGTCATGGGGCAAAAACTGGTCAACTGCAACCTCTTTGTTCTCGTTCTTCTTGTCTATGCAATTAATGTGTTAAGAGAAACAAGCAATTTATAAAGTAATGGTGGTGATTAAATTTCAAAGTAAGATTGTAAAGGTGAAGGATACAGTCTTCAAAGAAGCGGCGAATCTCAGTGAGCCGGTGAGGAGGAAGCTCCTTGATGTCTTCATAGTGATTATAGGCAGGATCATCGGCACAGACTGCAATGATCTTGTCATCTTTCTCTCCCTGAATCGAAACCGTGAATCGATCAAATTCAATGAAAAGAAGGGTTAGAGTTTCAGATTGATAGAGAGCTTTGTGGATGAGTTACCTGGTCAATCATAGGCATTACTCCAATGGCCTTGGCTCGCAGAAAAATCCCCGGATGAACAGGTTCCTATTAACCAGTTAATATGTTATAATATGAGTAAATATTTATTGATCCATATTATACCCTAACACATTAAGTAGGGCATCATGTAACTGTACGAAATTGTGTTAATCACCTGCATGAGAACTAAGACATCGAGTGGATCATTGTCTTCGCAGAGGGTACGAGGGATGAAACCATAGTTATGAGGATAGACGACGGACGAATACAAAATCCGATCAACCTGATGAGAAATGATGTCCGCATTATGAACAATTTTAACAATAGATATGCTTGAAATATGCTGAAAAGAGAGGTGTGAATATATTCGCACCTTAATTAGTCCCGTTTTCTTGTCAAGTTCATATTTGACCTTGCTTCCCTTTGTGATCTCAACAACCTGAACCAAAATCCAACAAATATACAATTCATTTTACAACATTTTATTTACAAATGTTGTGAACTAGGGTTTAGGTCACAAGCTACTAGGAGCAGATACATACGACGTTGAAAATGTATGGAGCTTTAGGTCCTGCAGAAGAAGAAATGCAACATGATTACCAGCTTCTTCATGTGTACATCGATGAAAAAAACCGCAAAAACGAACAACGAAAAATAGAGAGATTTATGATGGAAAAATTGTAAGTACCAATTTCGAGATCATGCCAAGGATGTGCAGCAACTGATTTCCTTGAGAGAGTTGAAAGAATCCTCTCATTTAACTTGGGAGCTTTCGCGTGTTGCTGAATGGCTTTAGCTTCTTCACTTTGTTCAGCCATCTAACCTTAATTAGGCATGACAGGTAAAAGGTAAAAGGTCAAAATATCAAATGCAGTGATAAGTAAAAGTTTATGTAAATAAAAAACAACAACAAATTACAGTTTATTTAGGAACTCTCTTGCTTTGTGCATGAGCACATTTTGAACACACTTCAAAAAATAATGGTACACATTTTGCTACAATATTTCAGTTTATAATTAAGAAACTTAAATTGTTCCGAAATAGACTAACAATATATATGGAAGTAATGCGTAGAAGTGAGATGTAGGAGATCAATATATAAGTTGAATGGAGGATAAACAGACCTTGAGGGTGTTGGGGGTTGAGATAGAAACTTGAGAGAAAAGAGATGGATAAGCAAACAAGTGCTAATGTTACAGTCTTTGGATATGATGTTCATATTTATAATAGGATGGAAGGAAAAGGGAGAGAGAGAGAGAGAGAGAGATACAGAGAGCGAGAGAGGAGGGAAATGATTGGTCAAAATTTGGAGGAATTGTCATGTGTCTTCCTGGGAGAGAAGGTAGCTGTAGACTTCTCCTCCAGTTGCGTTGAACCTATTAGGACATGCTATCTTTATTTTCTCCGATTCATGGTGGTCGTGTCTTAACTCATGACGTCCGACCAATGAGCCCAGCCTCTGCCAACTGACAAAACTCATATCAATTGTTGAAAAATATGGTTTTGGATAAACCACTCGCTCATTTTTTACAATATTGTATTTTACCTAAAAGTTGGAATATGACAATTCTTTATTCTTAGATCATTCTACTATTTTTTAGCCATGCATGTTTATTGTCATTTTTTTGTACAATGCATGATTAGGATTCTAACCCCTATTTTATAATTAAACCTAAAACACTTTTATAATTAAACTTATATATTACAATTACTTTTTTTTCTTTGAAACTAAAAATGAAATCCGTGTTGTTTGGGGTTTAGCGGTAGGGTATAGAAAGTTTTAGGGAGGGGGTGAAGGCTGTTTAGGTAGGGGTGGTGGTGGAAGACCTTATGACTTAGGATTTAGGGGCACAAAATCTAAGAACTAAACCCTATACCGTAAGTGATTAACCTAATCTTTTAATACCTAAAATCCAAGAACTAAACCCTAAACCATAAGCGATTAACCTAATCTTTTAATATTGGATAATAAAGATTTTTCAAATTTGAAGTTTAAAAGTATTTTTGAAGAATTTTTGCTCTTAATTATCTTGTTTTAAGTTGGATTGTCCTTACATTACTCCTTAAAATGAACAAGTGAAAAAGAAAAAAGATTATAAGTGGGAGTAATGTTTTCATAAAATAGAAAGGAAAAAAATAAACTACTAAATATGGATTAAAAGCTTTAAAAGTTGTTTGAGTAATTATTATGATGGTTAGTAAGGGTGGTAATTTTTGACACGACTCAAAACTCGCACGAAATTTATCCGGGTCAACCCGCACGATTAAAATTTTGGGTCATTTTCGAGTCAACCCGTTATGACATGTTTAATAAACGGGTGGATTTCGGGTCGACTTGTTAACCCGTATAATGACTTATTAACCCGTTTAATAAACTGGTAGATTTCGGGTCAACCTGTATAATGACCTATTAACCCGTTTAATAAACGGGTAGATTTAGGGTCAACCTGTATAATGACCTATTAACCCGTTTAATAAACGGGTAGATTTCGGGTCAACCTGTTAACCTGTATAATGACCTATATATTAACCCGTTTAATAAACGTGTCAATCACTAACCCATATATCTACCCATTTACCTACCTATATACGTAGTAAATCTTATAGTTTAAATAGCTTAAACATGTTAAATAGGTTAAACGGGTTAACTAGGTCATAGGTTAATTGAATTTCGAACACGACCTGTTTATTAATTCGGTTACACGGGTTACATGGTTCATCAACAGGTCGGGTTCGGGTTCGGGTTTGACATTCTTGACACGATTATTAAACGGGTCGGGTTCGGGTTGAGTATATTTGGATAAAACAGAGTTCATGACACATCACGAATTCGACACGACACGACCCATTGCCAGCCCTAATGGTTAGGAATTGGAAAGTTTCAAAAATATGGTTATCGGAGTTTTGAATAAATATTGATGTTGTAAGGACTCATCAATGGATATCCCTATAGTTTTTTAGGGAAGTTATATTTGCCTATTGTTGGATAAAATAGACAACACAAATATGAAGCCTATTTTATTCAGTTTAACCTTGCAAGTGCACAAATCAAATAGATAGTATAACAAATAAGTAAGGGTCGAATCCCACAAGGACTTGCCTTAACTATGTTTCATTTTATTACGTAGATTGATTAATTAACTCAAATACTTAACAAAATAAAAGTAGAAAATAAAAATAAAATAACATAATTAAAAATAAAACAAAATAAAGACGATAAAATAAAATAATTAATAAAAATAATAGGTTAAGACACTCAATCCACCACTAACCACAATTACTTACTAACTAGATTCAAATCCTATGAATGTTCCTTGTTAAGATGTCTATGCAACAGACCTTGGCCCAATAGAGTTACACATTAATCTTCTTTTTACTTTGTATGCAAGATGTATGACATTTACACTCTTAACTTTTTATCCACTTATGTAACATAGCATGACATCTACTCAAGTTAACATAGAGCAAATGCATTAAGTGCTAAAGAAGATATAGGTCATCACACTAAACCTAGAAGATGGCATCTATCCTTGGCTGTCATGAATTCAGATTACAAGATTGTTTCTTAACTCAACCTCTCGATGTTAAGTGAATTACAAGATGATAAAGGCAGTCAACCAAGCAATTCCATCAATAATTTATGCAAACAAGGTGATCAATCTCATAAACATAGAATATCAATTAAAGTAGTAATCTAAATTTATCAAGCATTCATAATCAAAGAATAAAGAACCAAAATCATATTCAAGAGTAACTATTGTTAGGGCTTCAAGAAGCCCTAACCTAAAAAGAAAACTACAATTTAGAAGACAAGTGTTTTTGCTCTGTGATGTACTTTTGTGTATTTTTTCGGACCCTTTTACAAAATTCTAGGACCTCTATTTATAGGAGAATTATTAATACTCAAATAAATAGCAGTTCACATTAAATTATATAAGGAAAAAAATTCCTAAATAATAAAGATAATTAATTAAAACCTTCCTAAACATAAAAAGACCAAAAATAATATTTTTTAACCAAATAGGCATGAAATCCCTTTGAAACATGGAGAATGAGTGTGAACACAAGCTGTCAATGGCATCCTAGCTAGCTCGTGGGCGGGCCCGCTGGCTTCCAATGGGTTCTTGAAGTAAGCTTTGGAATGTTCTTGAAATGATCTTAGAATAATCACTAAGTTGCGGGATAAGCCGGGGATGACCTTGGGTTGATTTTGGAATGATTTTGAGATGATTTTGAAGTTGATTGTGGGTTCGTGGGATTCGTCAACGACGTGATCTTGATTTATTTGTAACTTCTTCATCATAACTCCGATTGAGGTGATTCTTTCGCTCAAATTCTCATAATTCCAAGTTTTATCAATTATGCACACTTCTCACAAATATATTATTTTCTCCAGTTTCATAGCACGAAATATTAACAAAACATAAGTAAAAGGGTATTAAATTATCGATAAAATGTGAATAAATTACGACCTAACACCTATTAGGTAGACTTTTTAGTAGGGTTGATGACAACCTTTTTTTTTTTACACATGAAGACACAAGACCAAGATCTTAATAATAAGGATAAATCAACCTAAAATTGATAATTAAAGACAAAAGTTCCTAGAAAAACAAAAAATTCACATATTCTTCAAATATAAATCTCAACAATGCCTTAAAAAAATGATAGCCCTTATGGCTTAGGATTTAGTCTGTGCTCAAAATTCAAGTTCTAAACCTAAGTCATAAGCTCCGTCACCACCACGCCTAAACACTCCCCCGTTCCCCAAAATTTCTAAAAACCCTAAATTTGAAACCGCTAAACTCTAGAAAACACCCTTTATTTCATCAAAGTCAAAGAAGTAAAATCACAATTCTAAAAAATTAGGATTTCACTTGGCAATCGACACCCTTGATTGCTTTAGGGCGAACAAATAAAATCACAATCATTAAAGTCGCCCTTTTTTTGGTTGAAGGAGCCGCTACTTTGGTAGTAGTCAATAAAATTTGAGTTTGTCATTGTTCTAAGAAAAAAACTTGATTATCCTTTTATTTAAGTTTGATTATAATTGTGAGTAGTTTTCTCTCTTTTAAGGTATTTTCATACTTTTGTCAAAATATAATCCTTTCATTGTGTAGCCTTCTTAACATAATCATCATCTTATCAAGTTTTGAACTTTTGATCTATATTAATTCACGGAAGCTGATCAACTGCCAATTTTTGAATGTGTAGCAAGCAAATTCAGAAGTCATGAAAAAATTCAAGTTTTTTGATGAGGGTAAGATACTCATAGCTATACAAGCAATATTGCAAGTTTTTGAACTTCTGATCTATTTTGATTCACACAAGCTGATGAACAGCTAGTTTAGTTAAACTGCAGAACAATCACCAATTTGCCAATCAGTCCATACAGATACTCAAGGCATATATATTGAATCAGGAGACATTGAAATCATCTGAAGAAGGCTAGAATTGGAAAATGTTTCCTCAAGCGCAGGCCCTCTCTTGCTGCCTCCATCACTGGTGTCTCTTCTAATGTGCACCAATTCCTTAGCCACATCATACATTCCCAGCTTCCCATCTCCACCAAACAACAAGCACCTCATGGCAAGATCTGCAACAATCTCTATCTGCTCACGCCTATACGAAGGCTGCTCATGATAATACAGCTCATGATCCACAATCTCTTCCAGCTTCCCACTCCTTATCTTCTGCAGGGCAACTGTTGGCAACTCCAAGCAGTTTGATCCCGTGATTATCTCATGTAACATGACCCCAAACGCGTAAACATCAGTTTTGTGGCTTGAAGTTAGCAGTCCGAATCCAGCTACTTTGCTGGAGAAGTTTTCGTCAATGAAAATGTAAGCGGATTTGAGATCACAGTGGAAAATGGGAGGAGTGATCTCATATTGCAAAAAGGCAAGAACACAAGCTGTTTCAGCAGCAATGCTTAGCCTTTTGTACCAATCAAGAGCAACATTTTGGCCTCCTTTTTTATACAAATGTTCCTCAAGTGTGCCATTGGCAGGGTATTCGTATACCAGCAGTGGAGTGTAGGCCAAGTCAATGCAGCATCCAAGAAATCGCGCTATGTTGCGGTGTAAAACACCAGATAAAGCCTCAATCTGTGACAGGACTTGAATTAGGTCTTTTTCATTCTCGCATTCAACTTTGTGTATAGCAATGTGTGATCCATCCCCGAGAACCCCTGCGAAAATTGTGCCATTGTTTCCATGCACTAGTTCCTGACTTTCTTCAAATCCCTTGGTAGCTTCCTCTAGCTCAAGGTATGTGAATATCCGAGTCTTACTGGCTTTTCGAAATGAAATTGTGCTGTGAAAATGAACCTTCTGGGCAGGATCATATGTCCCGGGCTTAACAGGCCGCTTTAGCAGATACAAAAGTGCAATCAGGGAGCCTATGATGAGCACTGGAGCTAGAACTCCTGCAGCTCAAGAGGCAAGAAACAAATTTTTTATGACTGATCAGTTAAAAGATTGAAGCTTTGAGATTAATTTGTGAAACAAAAAATCAAAGGAAGATTTTAGTTGGCACTTACCAGCTAAAATTACTAGTCTCCTTCCACCATGCCTTTTCTTCAAGCAATCATTGCCATATGCTTCCTTTCTGTCTTTGATGCAGGCTGTGAAAGACATGTCAATTTTTTTTATTGATTAAAGAATATCAAGCTGCTTTATGGATTTGGATCTTTTATAAATAAATCTGCAGAAAGAAAGAAATGAGCCTTTTTTTTCCCTTCCTTTCTAATAATTCAAAGCTTCCTCCATCATATGGCAATCATGGCATTCACAAAACTAACAGAAGATAATCATATCTACTCATTAAGTATAATGCACCGATAATGACTCAATGAAGCGCTGAATTAGTCAAAATGAAATCTTAATTTGATTGAAAATCATTTGAATTTCAGTTGGAAGATCGACTTTAAATTTGAAGCTACCAAGGAAAAAAGGAAGCATTTTCACACTCCCATGTTCTCTTCATGCACTCATCTATTTTTCTGACAGTTAGATTGAGTAAATCAAACTAGAATCAATCGATAAAAACAGAAGCAAATTGTGAAAATCACTTTCTTAGAAAAATAAAGAAAAAAGACTGAAAATTTATGACTTTTTGTTAGAAAAAACTCACATTTCAAGCAACCTTCACCAGTTGCAAAGCCATCACCAAGGAACCCATCTTGACAAGTGCACCTGACCCCTCCTTCAATTACTGTGGCATTGACCATGAAAGCATTGCTAGCACAAACTTCCTTGGATGAGTTTTTTGGTACTGCCCATTCCAATTTTACCCCTCTATTTCCTGAGTTGGACCCTCTTTGAACAACCCAACTGGAAAATCCCCTGCACCCAAACTTAGAAAAAACTGAAAACTTGTCACCAAAATGCCACACACTGTGATCAGAGAGAGGGTAACAGCAAGCAGGAGAGCCATTCTCATTGCCATCACAGCCAGGCAAGTCATTTGTCTCACATTCTGCTTTGCACAAGGAAGAGTCTTCACAGTCATACAAGCCAATCACATTCTCATCTGAGACTCCAAAATGATTGTTTCCCAAGAAATCAAAGGAATTCAAGTCGTTGTACTGGCGGCACGAAGCTGAGCCTGGAAAGTCCACTAGAAGGCCATCAGAGAAGAATTCGAGCACACGGTAGCTTTCAGAAGCAATGTTGAGGAAAAGGGTTGATGAGTTTAGGCAGGAGAGATGAAAGGCATCAGAGATTGTGCTACATGACTTGTTCAAGTGAAATGGAAATGGGAGTTGAAGGTTTCCACATTTTTCATGGCAGAGCTGGTTGTGAAGCAAATTGGGCTGCACTAACTTCTGTTGTTGTTGTTGTTGATGGAGAGAATGAGAAATTGGTAAGGAACTAAAGAGTGCAAGGAGAAGAAATAAGGAAGCAAAATGTTGAGGGAGCATTGCTAGTACTGAAAGTGCTGACTAGAGAGAGAGAATATTTGGAAAGAAATTAAATCTACTTATCAAGAAGAAGAGAAGAAGAAGAGTGCAGGTTTGATGAGACTGTACCTAGTACATGCCCTTTTTGTTTGCTCATATGCTAATATTGAACGACAAAATTTTCACTATTTCTATCACACGATAATATTGAATGACAAAAACAATCTACTTAAAATCTCATACAAGAACTCATTTGATGATATGATATATATATAGGACTCATGACCATGCAGAAATAGTTTAGTTGATGACGTGGCAATAAGAAGGGAGGAATGTAAAATTATAGGCTTATAGCCGTACAGCTAGGTTTGTATAGCTTAGGAGTTTGGAAAAGAGGAGACGATTTATGGTCTGTGGAATGGGCTACACTTTGTACCCTATATTCATATGGAATGCTGTGCATTCTGTGAGCGTGGCCAAACTCTCAGCTTTTCGATTCACTTCAAAGTTCAAACCCTTCAATAAATAAATAATTCACTAAAACCTCTTTCTTTGATTTATTATATATTTAATATTTGCATGGCCTTCGAGATTTGGTATTTATAATGCACAACGTACCATTGAGTAATGTAGATTGAGAATTACGGAATGTCAGATCTACAAAATATAATAAGATATATTATTTTGTTCATATTAAACAAATTATTTGTATCTTTATAAATACAAAATTCCAACCAGTGAAATTTATAAGAAAAAATGGTCAATTTCCTCATTTAAAAGTGAACATCATGTTAAGACAGTAGAACAAGTTTATGCTTTAAGTAAAGAACATGAAACCTGCCAATTTTTTAATGCTGAGTCCTTACGAAAACATAGAAAAGATGGTCATAACTTCTTACATATCGGTTTAGTCCAAGTCGCAGTCAAACCATTAACAAGATTAGGTCTTAATGCTTCAGTTTTATTATGTCTCCGAGATGCAAGATTCACTGACTTTAGTGATAGCACTCTTGGAATGATTGAGTCAAGCCTGTGTAATGGACCAATCCACTTTGATTGTTATCCGGATTTCACAATCAGTCTCTCTGATCCTCATGTCTTAAAAGCTTTAACTTTGAACATTAAAACCTCAGGATATCATATACTTGAAGGTAGTCAACCCTTAGCCTTAATATTCCGAATTTATTACAAAACAACAGGCACAAACATGAATTTCCAAGCTCTTAATAAAAGCCCAAAAGATCAAACATTGCTAATACAAAGTAACCAAGGAAACTCAAGAATTCGAGTCCCACAGACTATTAGTTGGTCGGATGTTAATCTCCCTTCAGAATGGTCATTAGTCAATGAAAGTCAGCCGCTTAATATACAACGAAACTTTACAAATTTTGATGATATTCAACAATACTTAGATGGTACAGTAAAAATAAAATTTGATAGTCAAAGACCCAGGTCTAGTGTCCAACTAAGAGACATCGACGATACTTCCTCTTCTGCGAAAGTTGACCCTTCCAGGCATTCTTTTGCTGGAACTGCCTCTACCATGACTGAGTCCATAAGAGACCATGACATCAACCAAGAATTAAAAAACTTAAAATTAAAAGGTGTCCAAACTAAGTCTCAAGTTAGCTACGGTACTTATAAAGAACCAACTTCACCAACCCAGTCAGACTTTGAAGTCCATTCCCAATTATTAACAATGACGAAACCATTTCAAATTAATTGGAAATCTCTAAATCAGGATATAGAGTCAATCAACAATATTGAACGAAGAAATGTTTTCCGCCAAAGATTTAATTCGCAAGAAAAAGAAAATATCTTTCAACATTGGGAAAATTTCATGAAACAAACTCAAACTAATACTTTCTTCCTCGATTTTATTGATAACCATTATCCAGAAATAAATAACTTAAAAGTCATTACCCAAGAACATTGGGTTAAGCAAGATTCAACCCAAGTAACATCTAGTCATCCTCCTCCTGAAACAATCATACTTAATGTCAATCAAGCTAAAGTTGTCGCATCACCATTTAAAGTTGCCACACAGGAAACAAGTCAAGATTTTAAGAAATTAATCGAACAAAACAACTATACAAATCAAAGTCTCATCACCCTAGGCAAACAGTTAGATAAGATTGAAACAAAATTGGATAAATCAGTAAATGAAGAAACAAACCCTAAACCTAAGCCAGAATCACCTTTACTAACTTTTTCGGGCAGTAAAAAAGGATTACCACTCAAACCTTCATCGTCCATTATAAAAATAGAACGAATGATAAAAGACTTAAATTTACCTAATTCAAAAGATCCCCAGAAAAGTTTACAAGTAATTGACCTTTACAGTCAAGAATCTGAGAGTTCAAGCTCCCATGAGTCTGATTCAAGTAATATCAGTAAAATTGAAAACGCTTTTAAAAACCTTGAAATAAAAAGACTATCTCATAAAATGAACCCAACAAGTTTAACTAAAAATTGGTATAATAGGCCAACACCCCCAGACATTCAACATGAAGAAAGAATCTTTCAAAACCAATTCACAGTTTCTGCTGATAAACTTTATGAATGGAATATAGATGGCTTATCTGAACAAGAAATATTAAATAAATTACAACATATGACAATGGTTGCCAACAGCTATGCTACCAACCATAACCTCAGTCAACCAGAGATCCTTGATCTCTTCATTACCGGATTTTCCGGCACCCTTCGTGCTTGGTGGGAAAAACATCTCACTGAACATTCTAAACAAGAAATTATACATTCTGTTCTTCACGACGAAGAAGGCCTCCCTGTCTTTGATGAAAGAATTGGAGCAGGAGTTCCTGATGCAATTAACACTTTACTTCTCACGATAATTGAACATTTCATAGGAACCCCAAGTAATGTCACTACAAGAATTCATGATCAACTTAGTAATCTAAGATGTCCAACATTAAGTGATTTTCGGTGGTATAAAGATGTCTTTATATCTAGAGTAATGCTACGTGAAGATAGTAATCAATCGTTTTGGAAAGAAAAATTCATTAATGGTCTACCAAATCTATTTGCTCATAAAATTCGACAAGTCCTCAGTAATGAACAAGGTCACATTAATTATGATAAACTCACCTATGGAAACATAGTAAGTGTCATCCAGAAAGAAGGCTTAAAAATGTGTATTGATATGAAAATAAGTCGAAAAATTAATAATGATAAAAGAAAAGCAAAATATGAATTAGGAAATTTCTGTGAACAATATGGTTTACCTCCTATTCCTCCCTCACGAAAAAATAAACATATTTCTGAAAAGAAACATAAATACAGTAATAAAAAATATTTTAAATCTTACAAACCATATAATAAGAACAAATTCCAGACTGATAAATTTTACGAGAAGCGAAGACCAAGAAAACATTGGCAAAACAAGTCAAAAAATTGGATACCCAAAACACGCACAGACAAACATCCAGCTAAATGTTATAAGTGTCAAAAACCTGGTCACTTTGCAAATAAATGCCCAGTAAAAAACAAGATTAACCAGTTAAAAATTACTAATGAAGAAAAAGAAGACTTAATACGTATATTAGAATTGCGAAATACTGACTCCAGTGAAGAAATCCCTTCTGATTCCCAATCTAGTAAACATACTTCTACTGATGATGAAATGTCCAGTTCCCCAGGAATAAAAATAGGATGTCAAGACACTTGTTGTAAAACAATCAATGTCCTTACTAAACAAGAAGAACAAGAAGAGTTACTGATAGATCTAATTGGAAAAATTGAGAACCCAGAATTAAAATCAGAATACTTGAAAAAGTTAAGAAGAGTCATTATTAGAAATGAACAGGAACAAGATCCAGTTAAAAAACCATCCGGCACAATAAGTCTTACCACAACATTAGAACGATTTAATAAAGTTAAAAAAGAAGTAACCATCCAAGATTTGCATTCTGAAGTCAACAAGATTAAAGAAGATATCAAACAGTTAAAACTTACAAGTCAAGAATTACGAATTGAAAATCAAGAACTAAGAACTCAGTTAATCAATCCTAATAATTTAGAAGCAGAACCATCCTACCATGAAGCCGAAAGAGCCCAAAGTCATGATAATATTTTAAATCTTATTCAACAAATTCATATTAAAAAATGGTATATCACGGTCAGATTAGTCATACAAGATTTTGAATTAACAACTATTACCCTAGTTGATTCCGGTGCAGACCTGAATTGCCTCCAGGAAGGCTTAGTCCCAACAAAGTATTATGTTAAATCAACTCAATCTTTGAAATCTGCAAATGGTAGTAAAATGGAACTAAAATTTGAAATCCCAAAAGCCCATATTTGTCAAGATAATGTCTGTTTTAAAACACCCTTTGTTTTAATAAGAAATATAAGTGATCAAATGATTCTAGGTCTCCCATTTCTCACATTATTATATCCTTTTACCACGGATTATGAGTCAATAACAACTTATCCAATGCATCAAAAGGTCACATTCAAATTTCTAGTCAATCCTGCACTTCAAACAATCAAAACCTTTCAAAAGGATTCCATATCACAAACCATTAATCTAATCAATTGTAAAACCAAACAGTTATCTCATCTTAAGGAAGAGATCAAATTTAAAAGAATTGAAGACCAGTTAAAACAGGAAACAATTCAATCTAAAATACAATCGTTTGAAACAAATATCAAAAGTAAAATCTGTGCTGACCTTCCCAATGCTTTCTGGCATAGGAAGAAACATTTAGTGCGTCTTCCTTATATTAAAGACTTCAGTGAAAGTAAAATACCTACAAAAGCACGACCAATCCAAATGAGTCAAGAATTAATGGAGTTTTGCAAGACAGAAATAAATGAATTACTCAGTAAAGGAATAATTAGGAAAAGTAAATCCCCATGGTCATGCGCTGCATTTTATGTCCAAAAACAAGCCGAATTAGAACGTGGAGTCCCCAGGTTAGTAATTAATTATAAACCTCTTAATACAGTTCTCGAATGGATTAGATACCCAATTCCTAATAAAAGAGATCTAGTCAACCGTCTCGGCAATGCTGTAGTATTTTCAAAATTCGACATGAAAAGCGGTTTTTGGCAAATTCAGATTCATGAAAATGATAGGTACAAAACTGCATTTGTTACTCCTTTCGGTCATTATGAATGGAATGTTATGCCCTTTGGTCTTAAGAATGCGCCTAGTGAATTCCAGAACATAATGAATGAAATATTCAATCCATATAGTGAATTTTCCATAGTTTACATTGATGATGTCCTTATCTTCTCTCAGTCAATTGAACAACATTGGAAACATCTTAGTAAATTCTTAGAAATTATACAATAGTTGTTTCTGCATCAAAAGTTAAGATATTCCAAACTAAAATCAGATTCCTTGGCTTTGATATATTCCAATCCACAATCAAACCAATTAATCGTGTCATTGAATTCGCTGATAAATTTCCAGATGAAATTCTCGATAAAAGTCAACTCCAACGATTTCTTGGATCCCTAAATTATGTTTCTGATTTTTATCACGATCTACGAAAACAGTGTAAACCTTTATTTGATCGTCTCCAGAGCAATCCTCCTGCATGGACAGTCACTCATACCAACATAGTCAAACAAATCAAAATACATGTCAAGACTCTTCCTTGTCTTGGTATTCCTTCAGTCAATTCTTTCAAAATTGTTGAAACAGATGCTTCTGACGTCGGTTATGGCGGTATTCTCAAACAGAGAACTCCACAGAGTAAATCAGAACAAATTGTTCGTTTTCATTCCGGTATTTGGAACCAAGCTCAGAAAAATTATAGTACTATTAAAAAGGAAATTTTATCTATAGTATTATGCATTTCAAAATTTCAAGATGATTTATTAAACCAAAACTTTTTAGTCAGAGTTGATTGCAAAAGTGCCAAGCATGTTATTGAAAAAGATGTTCAAAATATTGCATCCAAACAGATTTTTGCACGATGGCAAGCTATATTAAGTATTTTTGATTTTGAGATAGAATATTTGAGAGGAAGAGACAATTGCATTCCAGATTTCCTAACTAGAGAATTCTTGCAGAGTAAACATGTCTGAAAAGGCTCCAGATAAGCAGTCAACCAGGAGGCTCCCTGCCTCTTTTGCACCAGTCAAACAGGAGTCATCTACTCCTTCATCCCTAGTCCCCTACCCCGGTCATTCACCAATTCCCATCCGAAACCAGTATACTGTCCTTGGTTCTACCTTGGGTCAGTTCAGGCCCAATTATCAGTCAGCACTGGTTTCCAGTTACGATCCATTTCAATCTCTAGTAAAACCCCAATCAAGCCAAGTCCCTTATTCTCAATCTTCCCCTTATATTTCTAAAGACCCCAGTCACAATCTATTCTTCGTTGAGCCATCCCTTAGTCAACTCAAATCTCCCGAAGACATTGCAAAAACCATTTTCCCTCCCAATTGGCATTTTGCTCCAGTTCACCCCAAAAAGTCAATTAAGTTTTACATGGAGATTCTCCTCCATACCGCATCCATTCACCTCAAGCCAATCTATGACAAAAGTAACCCCAGTAACATTCTTTATCATTCAATCTACATTATGAAAGTAATCAACCTGTCCCAATGGAAACGTCCCCCATATGACAGGCAAGATCTCCCTAATTCTGATACTCCATTTACGTACTTTGATTACATTGATGCCTGGAGTAAGGTTTTTCTCCATCAAACGGAGACTTTCAGTCACTCCTGGTTTATCAACTTCGACAGTAAATTCAAAGGATCATTCCCTAAGTGGTTTCTCAAATGGTGGTCCGATTTTGGTCCAATGCTCCGGCTCCTGCCGCCGCCCCTCCAAGAAGCAGTCAAATTCTTCACTGAACGACAATCTTTCAGTGAAACAGATCGAGAGTTCCCGCTACTTTTGCATTTCATGGCCAAGTACAAGGTGCCGTGGATACTTAAGTGGCGCTATGAGATTCACAATGATATTTTAGTTCGTCACTTCTCAGTCAAATGGTGGGATAAATTCAACCATGATCGCATCATTTCTCAGGTGCATCAAGAGTTTTCAGTTACAAAGTCACCAGTCAAGAAGGACCTTACAGTCAACCAGTCGAAGCCAATCACCTCTTCCTCCTCCACTCTATCTTTAGATGACAAGTCCCCGGCAGAGTTAAAAGAATTGGCTAAAATGCTTATGATTCGAGCTTCGCAGTTAGGCGTTGAAGGCGATGATTCTGATGATGATAAATGCCCTTCACAGTCATCCTCTCCAAGCAGTCACAAGTCAACATATTCCTCCCCCCTGGGAAATCAAGCTGCTACTGATCACCCATCATCCAGTAAACAGTCAAGAGATGATAAGAAGAAGATTCTTTGGTCCGACTTTCAAGACAGTCAAGATCCTTACGAGCCTTATGATCTCAATGAACTCTGATGCCTTTCTCAAATCTCGTGAAGCTGCAGTAAAAAAAGTCATTATTCAAATCAACAGTTCCAGTCTTGTGATGTTATAGTATTCCGACAACACACTATTCATGAACAGTGTCGCCGCGTGCTGCTTCGTCACCTTTCTGACTATTTGGCCATGTGCCACAGTAAACGCCAAAGTTACTTTCGGTCACAGTATTTTATAATCATTCATGTCTTGATGCCTCTGCCTATATAAAGAGAGCTCATTCCCAGTTACAAAGGACTCGAAATTCATTCTCCTTTCATTTTTTCTCAGTTTCATATCTGTTCTGAGATTTCATATGTTTTCAGAAGACCTCCAGTAAAGCTCTTCTTAATTATTTCATATGTAAGCTTTCAAAGTTTCAAATCAGTAAAACAAAGTTATTTCATTCATGATTTTAAGCATTATCAATTTACATATCATCTTCTTATTCATATATGTAATTATTTTTCACATCATTTACATTCTTTCATGCTATTTAAACAATTATCTTATTCCTCATTTGCTTGAGTTAATTCGTATCTATGCTCTGGACAGACTTGATCTGTGGCTTCAATCACACTAGTTAACTGCTTCCTTGCTATCTTTAATATAAAAAAATAATATTGATTAAAACGAATAATTCCATCTCTATAAGCTCGTGTTGGAATCCTCTTCCTGTGGTTTGCCAGCTGCTGTATTATCAGGCCGGACCTAGCCTTGGGCTGGGTGGGCTCCGACCCATCTCAAATGTGATAAAAAAATAATAAATTTAGGTATAGTTGTTCTCATCCAATTCACTTATCGAGATCGTGTATCAATTTGAATATTTATTTTTTATTCAGTTAAAATTTGAGATATTTAGACCTCCTCTGGGTGTTTCTTATAATTTTAAAAGATCAATATATAATTATATTGTATATAACCTTTTATTTATGTATATTAGAATTGATAATGAAATATAAATTAGAATTATCAACAGCTTTTATGAAATATGAAAAAAATCAAAGTAACTTCTGACAAATTTCAATTAAAATTGTTACTAATAAAAACTAGTCTTTCAATTAGTCCACTTTTAATTTCAATTTTGAATTTGTGCCAGTGTATTACATTACCGTTAAGGCTGAGTTGAGAGTTTTTTTTTTTTTTTTTTTTTTTCTCCAGAAGGCTGAGTTGAGTTGAGTTAGCCAAGTTTCAAATTAATGAGAAAAAGAAAACAATAATTTTTTGGGGTTTAGCAATCTTAGTACTGTTGTTACGAGTTGCGAGTTGTGAGTTGTGAGCTGTGACCTAACTCTACATGTTGGGATGATAAAATTGGGTAGGGTACGTGGCACAATTTTGCATGCTCCCAAATATGTTTAAGAACTAATTAAGAAGCCTAATCAGCAAAGAAGTATACGTTGGAGGCTGCTGCTTGAGGGGTTGTGCCTCATAATTCTCCAAGGAATTATATACTTCAGCTATACAATGCCTGTTGCCTAGCAGCAAGAGACAGTTAACTTCAATTCTTTAGTATTTTGAAATTTCTTATTTAAATATATCCTTATTTTTTTTATACAAAATAATAAATACAAAAAATCAAATCTTCATGCACCAATAGCCTCATGCGGAAAAAAACGTTCCCAACGCTGGTTCATGTCACGATTGAGGCCAAATTCCGCCAACGAGTCAGCAACAAAATTTACTTTTCTAAAAATAAGAGAGAAACAAATATCATGAAAATTTCTACTCCATCTTTTAACGTTTGAAAAAGCTCACATTAATTTCATATTCTAAAAGTTCATATCGACTTCATCATAAAAAAATCAAACTCAAATGGGAGTAATTCAAACATTTTTTCCCCATACTTAGTAATATCGAAAGTGAGAGTTCCTATCAAAAGTGAGAGTTCACATCAATTTGCCGCCGTATATTAGCCACCAAAGTCAACCTACAGAAACGACGTGTCCCTCTCGACTCTCTATGTATTCTCTGTGGACAATCACCGGAAACTGACATACACCTTCTGAAGGACTGCTCTGCGGCTTGTGGGGTCTGGCTCTTTAGTCCGTTGGGCATCCTCCCTCGGACTTTCCAGTGCTCTTCAATGGCGGAATGGGTTGCTTTCATGGCAAGCAAGTTATCGAACACGTGTTTTGACTTATTTCTCATGATCTTGTGGTACCTTTGGGAGGAGAGGAACAAAGTGCTTTGGACTAGAACTTATATGCCGCTCCACGACATTCCTAGGAGCGCGGCCTCGTGGTTAGGTTCATTCCACCACCATCATCTGTGCAAGAAAGGCATGGCCAACAGCCAAACTGCTATCTGGAAAAAGCCAAGGCAGGGGTGGCACAAATATAAGTTCGACGGGGCTTTTGTGGAATCGGAAAACAGAGGCTGTTTTGGGGTGGTGATTAGGGACTGGCGAGGCAGATTTGTAGCAGCTGCAGCGGGAAGGCTGCGAGGTGTTTCCTCTGCGCTTCAGGCAGAGTCGGAGGCGGCTAGGAGAGGGGTACAGTTTGCAGGCCAGCTGGGTCTTCACGCGGTGGAGATGGAAGGGGACTGCTTGACTGCGATTGCTGTCCTTTCTCAAAACCGTGAGAATTTGTCTGATATTGGACCTTTTATAAACGACACCAAGTTTTATGCGAAGGAGTTGGAGCCTGTCCTCTTCCAATTTGCCAAAAGAAAGGCCAACGTTGCTGCTGATCGTTTGGCTCGAGTGGGTCTCCTTTCGACTAAGGAAGTATTGTGGTTTGAGGAACCTCCATATATTATTACGGATATTTTATTACAAGATGTTAGAACTTTGTAAATTGGCTTGTGTGTCACTTTTTTTTCTTGATTCGGGTTGAAATTCCCGACAAGGTTTTAATGAGGTCACCTTATTTACATCGCCAAAATTTGTACGATTTTCAATCAGTATCTATAAATTATCGTACTTTCTCTCAAAAAAAAAAATTCCAAAATCAAACCTCGAAATTTTGAAGAAAAAAATTGAACTTCGAAATCCTAATCTCATATTGTGAGAGTTCACATCAACATTACCGTAGAAAAACCAAACTTAAAATAGAGAAAATTCAAAATTTTTTCTCCAAACTCTAATATCAAATGCTAGAGTGCATACGACCCTTATAACTCCAAAATCCAAACTCGGAATTTTGAAGAAAAAAAAAAACTTCGAAACCTCAATTTTATATTGTGAGAATTCACATCAACCTTACCACAGAAAAACCAAAATCAAAACAGAGAAAATTTAAAATTCTTTCTCCATCCCATAATATCAAACACTAGATTTTATATGAACCTTATAATTCAAAAATCAAACTTCAAAATTTTGAAAACAAAAATTAAACTTTGAAACCTTAATCTCATATTATGAGAGTTTACATCAACTTTACCATAGAAAAATCATACTTAAAATGAAAAAAATTTAAAAATCTTCCCTCAATCCGTAATACAAGCGCTAGAGTTCATATAAATCTTATAACTCCAAAATTCAAACTCAAAATTTTGAAGAAAAAATAATTGAACTTCGAAATCCCAATCTCATTTTGTGAGAGTTCGCATCAACCTTATTTTAGAAAAACCAAACTAAAATGGAAAAAATTCAAAATTTATTTTTCAATTCACAATATCAAACTTTATAATTCATATCAAACTTATAATTAATTATTTTTTTGGCAAGAACTTATAATTAATTTAAATATTCAAACTCAAAATTTTGAAGAAAAAAAAATTGAACTTCGAAATCTCAATCTTATTTTATTTATGAGCAAATTACACTTTACTACCATGTGGTTTACACCTTATAACATATTCATATATGACCTTTCAAATGTTGCAATTACCCCCCTGAACTCTTCAAAACGTGACACGTTGGCCCGTTCGTTAAATCTTCTTGTCCCAACTTCCGTTAAATGCTAACATGGTGTTTGCGGGTCCCATTTCTCAACTGTTATCAACCTCATTAAAAGGGCATGTCTGTCAATTTACCCATTTTGACGCCCAATTTGGATTTTCTTTTCCTGATTTCACTTCCCTTCTCTTAGTATGGGGAGCAAAAATGGGTAAATTGAGGTTGATAACAATTTAAAAATAGAACTCACAGACGTCAAGTCAGCATCTAATGGAAGTTGAGATGCAAAATTTAAACGGACGGGGGGTGGGGGGAGGGTCATATATGAATATGTTAAAAGGTGTAACCCACAGGGTAGTAAAATGTAATTTGCCCTTTATTTATTGTAGTTCACATCAACTATATGGTAAAATCGAACTAAAAATGGTTAAAAGTCGCAATTCATTCCTCAATCCGCAAGATCAAACATTAGAGTTTATATGAACCTTATAATTCCAAAATTCCAACTTAAAATTTTGATTAAAAAATTTTAAACTTTGAAGCTCCAATATCTTGTTGTAACCAAAATCTATTTTGTTAGAGAATTGTTTTACTTCATAATTTTTGGTAATTCTTCATCCAATTCTACACGAAACTTACTATTCAAAGGTGCATGGGAATTTAAAAATTCACAATTTGGTTAAATCTCATGTTTTTTCCCTAATCCAACCACATCATTACCGAATAATGAATATTTAAATTGCTGGGGATGGATATAGTTTGGATCGATACGGATATCACCCAAAACCAAATCCATAACGTTAAAATTTTAAAATTCGGTACGATTTGGATTTTAAAGAAATAGAATTGAAACCATTCAAATTCTAACCATTATTAACAAAAAAGGCTCTTCCAAAAACATCATAATCTCAAAATTTCAAAATTCCAATATTCACATAAACATTTCATTCATACACATCAACAAATCAAAAATTCCAACATTTTAAACTTCAAATATGATGCATTATATTTAAATATAATTGAAATTCGAAAGTAATAAAAAATGAGTAAGGATGATATAGCGTCCATTGTAAACACTTACACTAACGAATTAAATGGTGAAAAATATTAACTAATAAAAAATATATTAAATAAAAAAAATTTAATGGTTCGGTTTGGTTTCCAATAGTTTTGAAAATGAAAATTTAAAACCAAATCATTCCGGAACGGTTTGGATTTCAAATCATTTAACTTTTATCCAGTCAAATCTAAATTGGAGAGTCAATAAGGATTTGAATCCAATCAATTTCCGATTTCAGCGGATTTATGCTCACTCCTAATCACCATAACCTCCACTCGCACCACCACCTCACCACCGTGATCGCCACGGCTGTTAATTACCACCCTCACCACCTTACCCACCACCACCATTGCTCATCACTATCGTATATAGCTTCCACCACCACCTCAAACACCAGCATTGCAACTCAACCACCCTTACTACCATCACGGCCATACCAACTACATGACCGCCACCACCATCCCAGCACCATCAATAACACCATCTTCACTATCATATAGCCACCATCCCTGTCGACCATGAACCATTACCGCCATCACCATCTCAAGTTAGTTCCATCCCCACTACATCCTCGCCATTTATGTATAAGTTACTTTGAAATACATAAACATCAAATTTCACGATTAAATATCGTTTTACTTAATTTAACAAAACATATATAAAACTTCAAAAATTATTAGAAAGTTAATTTCGTTAATTTAAATACGACCATCTTATAGTACCTTGGTAACGCATTGTAAACGGTAAGGACTGAGCATTTGAACACCAAAGTAGAACCAAATTGATTAGTTCCATTTAAACAGCGAACTGATATCATTAGTTTTTGATTTCCAGTTTGAATCCAAATTCGAACCATGTCCTATTTTTGAGCCTACCGAACTCCATTGGGGCTAGAGCAACTATTGAACAATAGACTTCCTGAATTTGGGCTTGGTAAATGAACTTGGTTAACCCAAAAACGAGAAAACCAAGCTTCGCACAAGTGGTCAGTCCATAATGGTACTGTTTTTTTTTTTTTAAAGTATATAGGACTCCAAAACTATACATATCGGGTATAGACCTTTGTGTTTACGAGAGGTGAATTTAAGATTACATTTAGGTGGTGCAAAGGAACATTTTTAAAGCATAATATTAATGGCAGAATTTTTTTTTTTCTCGATACAATAATATGGGGGGAAATGGACTACATTATAATAGTGAGTATTAATTTTATCGTTTACTAGAGTTGAATTTGAAACTTCCTATACAATATGTAAAGAGAAATATGTCTAGATATAAAAGCAAAATTTTGCTTTTATCCCTAAAGAAAAATGTCAACTTTTTCTTGATAAAAATAGAAGTTGAATACAAAGCAAAATTTGCTTTTATCCCTAAAGAAAAATGCCAACTTTTTCTTGGTAAAAATAGAAGTTGAATACATCGTACAAACATGCATTGCAGTCTAGTTACATGGAAGGAATGGATGATGTCAGAAATAATGTTGAGTTGTCGGTTAATTTATCGTTTGAGTTGCATCATTAAATATTTAAATTGGTTAGGTGCAAAACAGAAGAATTAAATATTTAAATTGGTTATGTGCAAAACAGAAGAATGTCCACAAATATTCACAACAATTCGGTTCAGTGGCGCACAAGTGCACAACATAATCTCATCTGGGTGGGGGTCTCTACAGAAATCCAAACTCTGGGTTGACCAAAAATCTTGAGGTTCCATAATTTCAGGTCTCATCTCATGCTAATATGTTATGTGAAGTTGAGCTGGACCCAAATCACCTTTTGGGCCTCTGCTTTACAATTTTGTCTAATACTGGGTAACTGCACTAAGTCCACATCAATAAGCAAAAAAGATTAATAAAATTAAGCTTCTTTAACCAATTTACACCTATTTATCTCTGAACAGTGGTAAAAAAAATTATAATAACTGACAATTATGTTCATTTGTAAAGTCAATTCCTATTTTACCCCCTCGCCAAAACCCTAGTCCCCCCTTTCCAAAAAAAATCTTACTTCAAACAACCTTTTCTTCGACTGATCTTTTTTGAGTTTAGGGGGACTTCCCATTGGTACCCATAAGGACCAATAAGGATGTAATGAATAAACTGAAAAATCCAATTGGTCTTGGTGTCGATTCCACCGAAGTTTGTTCATTTTCAAGTTTCATTTTCTCGTCTATCGTCATAGTGTAGATCATAATCACGAGTTTCAGTGTCTCGAAGGGTCAAGTTGCCAGTGAAATTCTTGTATTTAGGAGTCTGATATGCCTTCACAGGGTTATGACTCGTGATGCGGACTGGTGAGTTTTCATCGAGTGATTGCGGTCCTCCATTGGTGGTGGTGGTGTCAATGACAGTGGATTGAAATATCTACAATATGGTGGTGGATGGTATCCTCGTCGTCTTCGAAATTCGCAGAGACGACAATAATGGTAGTGATAGGCATCGACAACAGTGGAAGTGGCCCATTTGTACCTTGTGTTGGGTTATTTATTTTTAGTTTGCTTTGTGCAAATAAGTCCAGCAATTCTTATTTTGGGTTGGCTATGTTAGGTTTTCCCTTTTGTGGGATTGCAAAGATTAGTTGTTCGGGCAACAATGGCCTTGATGATACTTAGGAGATTCAAGTTATATTTTTGTGTGCTTTATTCTCTGTAGATTGGTTCGATAGATATCGAGCATGATCACTGAAGGTATTTACTTATGTTTGTCATTAAGCTATTGCAGTCTAACTTGTCTTTGCTTTATATTTTTATTCTATCAATCAAATTTCGTATCTTCTTAAAAAAAAAAAAATCAATTCCTATTTTTTATTGCCTTTAAGAGGATTTTACATAAAAAATATAAGTTTATAAGACACCCACAAATTACTTCAATTGTAATCTTTTCCTCTTTCTCTAATTTTTTTAACCCCTCATTCATTCACCTCTCTAACCCCTCCCAATTATCTATCAAAAAGAAAAATCCCTCCTAAGTCATGCATGACATAAATTACCAATATTATGCGAAAAAAAATACAATAAAGAAAATGATAATTACCCATTATGAATTGTGGGTTTTTCCTTCACCCCCTATTTGAATTTTATTTGCATTACCCACCTATGTTGTAATTTCAATAAAATTCATATATGAAAATGAAAATAAATTTCTACAAAAAATATTAATTTTCCCACTCATAATCATCACAGTGGACAGATTAGCTACATTATTGGGACCAATCTTTTAGGTTTGAAGGTTAAGAGATGATTTCAAATTTGGAAAAAGGTAGTCTAAAAAAATAATTTGGATAGGTAAAAGTGTGGCAATTATCAAAAAATTTCTTCCATAGTTAGAGAATGTTGAAAATACCCAACCTTTATCCAAACAAACAAGGAAGCCTAGGAATATAAATTGGATTTAAACTCTATTTCCCATTATGGTTACAATCCGACCAAGGCATTATTTAGAGTTGGACCATGATACAAATTTGGTCATTGGTCGTACCCAAAATATCAAAATATATTCAACCATATAAATATTTAAGTATTTGTATTTTTGTAAAGAATTAAGGAAAAATAAAATTAGCTCCGAGCAACTAAATGAGAAAAAGAAATGAATAGCTGCATTTACCACACAGTAAAGAATACTTAAAAAAGAAGAACCAATTTGTATTTAGCACAAACATCTCCCAGAGCAAGGCAAAGTCTCTCTCTTTGGTTTACTTTGGGACTCTACATCTATCTCTCTCTCTCTCTCTCTATCTATCTGCTGCAAAAGCTCATCGACATCGGCGTCGTTTTTCCACGGAAAAAAAGTAATTGAAGTCTCAGACTTTGGTTTTAGTTCCAAATCCCAATATGACCATTGTTCTACTTATCCTTTCAAATACAACAAAACCACCCCTCCCACTTCCAAAATCAGTTTCACCACCGTCCGCCATAGCCACACTGATCATCAAGTTCACAGCTTTACTCAAAACCCAAAATTGAAAATTGGCAATGATCTTCATCTACAGCAAGTATTAGATAAGTACGGCGGACATGGATCTTCAGCGGGACCCAAACCCGTCCCGTCTCATCGGAGACTACATACTGGGCCCGAAAATCGGGTCGGGTTCTTTCGCAGTGGTTTGGCTCTCAAGGCATCGGCAACTGGGTATGGAAGTTGCTATTAAAGAAATTGATAAGAAGCAGCTGAGCCCAAAAGTCAGCGACAACTTACTTAAAGAAATTTCTATTCTCAGCACCATCAACCACCCTAATATAATTCGACTTTTTGAGGCCATCCAGGTTTTTTTTAAATATAAATTTATTTCTGTTCTTATTTATCGTGTATTAGTATATTTGTATGTGTAATGTTGGTGTTTGGTGTTTGTAGACCAAGGACAAACTTTATCTTGTGCTGGAGTACTGTGACGTTGGTGATCTCGGTGCTTATATTCACCGACATGGGAAAGTTTCAGAAACTGTTGCCAGGCACTTTATGAACCAATTGGGTATAATATTTCTTTTCCTGTGCTCAATTAATTCAAGATTGTAATGGAGGTGTTATAAATTTACATAATTGTGTTTGTATACAATTGCTATATTTTTTTTTCTGTACTCAACTGTGCTTTTAATTTAAGATTGTAATCAGGATTGTGATGAAGGTGACGTTTACATAATTGGATTTGTAGCAAACACCCTCTTGATTAAATTTCAGCTCTTCAATTGAACAAAGTTTCAGTCTTTTTGAATGCTGGCAGTTTGGTATAGGTTCTATGTTAGAAATAATCTTTCGAAAGACAGATTTTCTTTGATGAACAGGCTGGTGGGATCTTTCTTATTATGATAATTTACCTCGTTTTCTTCCATTTATGCCCTCTTTTTCTTCTCCTGACTAAGATAATAATGGAATTTAACATGTTTCATGTGGATTCTCCTATCAGCTGCAGGATTGCAAGTACTTCAAGAAAAGAACCTCATTCATAGAGATTTAAAACCACAGGTAGGTACTGTGTGACCATACTGAGCCAGAATTTTATAGAGTCTCCATAAACTCAATTGCAAGTAATCTAACTCTAAGTTTGTTTATCATAGTCACATTAATCAGCCGCAACTTGCAAATTATATTCCAAGGCTTTCTTTATGACGTTTGATGTGTTTTCGATTACTATATATTATCGATTACTGAATATTTTCGATTTTCTGTATGTTGTCGGATACTGGATATTGTCGAATACTATCCATTGTTGAAGAATTTTTTTTTTTTTTCTTCCTTCTGTTTTTATAACTGAATATCGTCGATGCACTTTGTTTTATTCTGCTGTGTATGTGACGTTCATTCCTGGTAAAACTTGTAGAACTTACTCTTGTCGAGAACCATTGATGAAACCCCATTATTGAAGATAGGGGATTTTGGTTTTGCAAGGTAAAAGTCTAATCTTTTTTGCATTTCCATCATATTGTTTGTGAATTTACTGCTGAAACCTAAGTAAAACGTATGCCACCTGTATAGTAAATGGTCTGCTTATTTAGCTTTGTGGTGGTTTTATGAGATCCTGCTATGGCAACAATTTCTTAATGGAATGCTTGATACGAGAATCTTCTACTAATACCAGTTCAGCACCATCCCAATTATTTGGTTAGCTGAGAAGAACCCAGTAAAAAAATTATTGTGTCATTTCCTTTTACATTATAAGTGGTCAGTTTAGTCAAAAGCTCAATTGGCCTACAACTTAACCAAGTGGTAAGAATTTTTTTTTATTCAATATCAGCTTTTGAGTTTCTTTGTTATCCATCCAAATCTTTTGTTCATAACATGTGGTTGATAAAATTTGAGAAACATTTGAGAAATTTGAGATGGGGTGAAGTGTTTGGATCGTTACATAGAGAAGTTTAATTTTCTTTACATCCTATCTAAAGAAAATTTGAATTGCTAAAAGTTTTCTCAAGCATCATCAGTTGGCAGGAAGAGTTTAAAAGCGTTTGCCACGTCGTTCTAGAAAAATTGAAAGTAAAGTATTTGTGACATGTAAAATATTGGTGACAAGTATTTATATTTTTGGCACATGATGATTGCCTTGATGCACCTGTCTACCAGATCCCTCACTCCTCAAGACTTGGCTGACACACTATGTGGTTCACCATTGTACATGGCTCCAGAGATTATTCAGAACCAGAAGTATGATGCGAAGGTGAAGAATGTGAACTAAACATTACTTGAAACTTGTCGGTCTCTTTTCCATTTTAACGTCATCTTTAATTTTAATATTATGGTCTTTGCAGGCTGATTTATGGAGTGTTGGAGCAATTTTGTTTCAGCTGGTGACCGGGAAGCCACCATTTGATGGGAATAGTCAATTGCAGGTCTGGAATTATTTATATATTTTTTCCATCATACAATTTTAAGATTTTCTCTCACGTTGAACCAAAATAAGGGCTAGTAATGTGAATGTTATATATATGTTTGTATATATATTTGAAACTGTTCTCTTGTATCTTTTAATGATTTTTGCTATATATAGCTTTTTCATAATATTTTGACATCTACCGAGCCGAGCTTTCCACAAGGTGTTTTGGAAGAATTGCATCCTGACTGTGTAGATCTCTGCAGATGCCTGTTACGTCAAAATCCAGGTCATGATTGTTATATTAAGGGTTTTCTGGTGTTATTCTTGTGTTTGTATTTAATTAATTGGCAATCCGAGCTCAAGAATGTGAGAATTTATAACTAGTATCATGTGAATATTCAGATTGTACTTAACCCTTCATCAATGGCACCTTGTAAAACTTAATGCTTCAATTTGCAGTTGAGCGAATTTCATTTACGGAGTTTTTCAATCACAATTTTATCAGAGAAGCTGGGTAAACTTTTTTATATTGGTTTTAGTTCATTTGACATCTTGTACCTGCTATCCATTGAGTATGATATATACCAGCTCCGTATAATAATTTCTTAAATTGTGATCTGTAGGCCGATGGTTGATAGTGAACATAATTCACTACTTCCGCCACTGCCTCTCAAATCGTTGGTTGAACAGTCTAATTCTTCTGTCTTCGATAAAAGGTTGCAATTGCCTAGGCATTCCAGCTCAACTAGCAGAAATCCGAGCTCAGATTTTCCATCTGCACATGCCAGAAAAATGTTACCAAGAAGAGATTGTGGCAGTTCATCCAGCACTAGGAGTGTTCGAGGGCTTGGCCAAGATATTGCAGGTGATAGGCTGAGGAAATCTGTTAATCACGATTCAAACTTACAGGAGCAGCTTCGAGGTTTGTATTTCTGTTTTTAATTCCCTATGTATGCTTGTGCTTTGTTTCAATTATTTATTTTTGTTTACCTCTCCAGTTTCTGATTCAATGGAGTCCATTGCGAAAGATTATGTTATGGTCAATTCTCATTTTGCATCAATGGAGAATTTGTCTTATACCCTTGAAACATCCGTGCAACTCAATCCTACAACGAGAGCTCCTATCTCTGGTTCAAAGCAGAATGATCATGATATAACAGGTGCAATGAAAACAGAGGGACAGGCAGGAAGTTCTGTTGGTGCGGAAAGTTCACAAACTTGTGGATCAGATAAATTACCGACGTCTTGTGTGTCAACCCTGTTACGGGAAGTGCAGGGACTATCCATACTGCATCCTTCTATTAGACTTCATCTGTTACATCAGTATGCTCAGGTTCTTGCGGATCTGTCTCAGGAAAAGGTACGTCAGTTACAGTTGTCCATTGTGGAAGGAATATGCTATTGCCTATTATATGAAATCTTAATTACATTGCATCATTAGAGAAATACCACTTTAGGGGTTGTATCAAAGTAATTGTTACTATTGGTTGCAGTATAATGCGGGACTACTTTTAGAGTCATTTTCAGTTCAACTGGTCGTTTTGGCCATATGGAGGAAAGCTCTTCAAATTTGCAGCACTTGGCTGGCATCATCATCTAAGAAGAAGGATGAGCTACCCGAAGGTGGTTCAGCAAATGAACCCTCACTTGCGCAGGGAGGTCCTGGTTTATCACCAAATGCCTTGGAAACTGTAGATTTTAGCAGGCCTTCATCTGTTTCAATGTGGGCAGAACAATGTTTTATTGTTGCAGTTGATCGAGCAGAGAAGTTATCCTATCATGTCCAACATATGGATGGTGAGGCCATCAAGAAACTATCATTGACAATGCTTTCTAGTTTCCCTTCCATTGATATTTTGGTCATTATGTGATGCATATGTTGCAGGTGCTGCTGAAGTGCCAGATGCGATGGAAATTATTTTCCAAAACGCACTTGAATTCGGGAAAAGTGGCGCTGTAAGTAAACTTCTGATGTGTTTCCATCATCTTTCGTTTTCACGATACATTTGTAATCTTGTTTTCGAGTTACACAGATTAGTAATGTTGGTTTTGGTTGCGGATGCTGTAGGTAGATGAGTACATGGAGAACAAGGGCAGTGCAGAAGCCTTGTACTCCAAGGCTATGCTTCTCCTATCTTTTATTGCAGGAGAAGCAGCGTCTCTCCCACTAAAACCCCCATTTACCTTAACTTCAGCCAACAAGATGCGAATCCAACAATACATCATACACTTGGAGTCCCGTCGGACAAACTTTCTCAAGTCACAGCCTGCTCCTCCTACCAAGTAAATATGACTGATGTACAGCTTTCTGGTGCGCATATTACTGCATTGCCGTACACCATGGTCAGATGAGCAGGAAGAGTTTTGAGGTTAGGTTTGGGGGATGATGGTGAGACATGACTTTGTTACATGAGTGGTGATCATTAACCTCGACACAATATAATATAATATATAATTATATATCTACTGAGTAGGGACGTATATATTAGCCCTCCTTTCATTGCGCATGAGTTTCTGTAAATATGTTCTCTATTCTTTTATATGGAAAAAATTGTAAATATGGTGGGGGCTAATACCTGTCATGGGGGTGGCTACCACAGTAAATGCCAAATTTCACGTTTACTCACTACTACGTATTTCTGTTTCTTTTTATTTTTACTTTTTTATCCTCTCCTATGTTGTTGATGACCCGACTTGAGCTAGCTACCGATCGATGATGTGTCTGTATTGTGTTACTTAATTTTACCTAAAAAGAAACGAAAAGAAAAGGGAATTAGCCTTGAATTTAATCTCTACATCCATGTAACTTGAGCAATAAAATAATGTAATAATTAGGGTATGAAAAAATGCATGCAGGTTTGGCTCCAGTTCTACTGCAAGAAAACAAGTAACTACTTCTGTGCAAAATTCTACTGCAAGAACACAAGTAACTACTTCTATGCAAAATATTGAGGGAGACTAAAATCACGGAATATGCATCGGGACTCCGAAACATTGGTTGCGCATTTGGAATTTCTCTTATTTATATAAAACATGCGACAATTAAAAGGGAAGAAGGGGCTGATTTCTACTTAAGGCAGCTTTCAGGTGCAGTTCCAAGGGTTGACGACAGTAAACGAGCAAACGTACATATATATATGGTACACACACAAAGACACAAAGACGCAAAGACCGGTTTTCTGATCTGCTGGACTTCAAATCAAACATAACATTAACAAACAATATGAAGGGTAGGGGAAATTATATATCACATGCAACAACAAAGGTTTCCTTCGAATTGCATGCAATATTGAATCTCCTCAAGTTTGAGCTTCCCCTTCCAAGCGTAACCTCTTAGGACCTTTCTCTTCGCAGTGGCTGCCGGTACTAGCCACCCTATTCTCATTGGCCTCCACTGAGCACCTTTTGTAAGGCTTGAATCCTGTTCGATGAACCTTGAGTTTTCCCCCGTTGTTACCAAGTCCTATCGTCAGCCGCTCCTCTGCACTGTTGTCACTTACCGGTGATGATGATGATGCATTTGCATTTTTCTCCACTTCCGGATGACATGGAAAGGAAACCCATGCCTTTCTATTCAGGTCTATTTCTAATGCATCTCTATTGTTTGCATCACCATTTTGCTTTCCTTCTGCTGCAGTGGCTTGCTGATCTTTGAGGAAAGGTGGAGGTGAAAAACTCTGGGGCAATACCTCTCTTGAGAATAGTGCTTGAAAGGCCATCCGCCCCTAACAAATGTAGCAAACATGATAAGAAAACAATCAACTCCAATCAGGGTCGATCACCAGTAACCACACTTATGTTCAGCTACCTCTTCAGAAACCTCCTTCCATGGATCATTCATGTTGATGATACTTCTAGTGCGACGATAACTAGAGTCAGAACCCGGATGGTTCATATCAGGCTCTTTTGGTTCTTCATCCTCTTTCTCATGCTTCTCTAATGCATCTGTCTCTACTTCACTGCTCGAAGGTGTGTTTGAGCCACACGAAGAACGGTCAACCTGGTATTATTTTAATAAGAAACACAAATTTTATTGAAAATAGATGAAAAAGACATAGTAATACTAAAAAGAAAGCTAGTAGTCCATCCTAGGAGAAGCGAACAATATCAAAGAAAACCTGTTTTCTGCTCTTTGCATTGTTTGAATCATTAGCTTCAGTTGGTGCTACGACCTTCCCATCATCAGCAGCAGCTTTCAATCCAGTATTATTAGGCTTTGAACTTCCATTATCAGAGTTTGATGATGACACAGTTGGTGATTTTGAACCTGACCGTTGAGCTTCCACAGCTTCCAGATGTTCTGGCTCCATTTGTTGATCCTGCAAGGAAGGAATTTGAGGAGAATTCTCTCTTCTCTCTATCTTGGCCGCAGGAGCTTCACCAGTATGCATTGATGGAACCCCAACAGTCATGGACACGGGAGGGCAGCTAAAAGGAGTTTGAACAGGAGGGCACAAGGGAAGCAATCCATGGGCTGCCCACCATGCAGTTGCAGCAGCTACAGTGGCGGCAGCCATTGCTGCCATATTCGGAGGGGAGTTCATTTGCCTAGATGGAAAACCTCCCGGATGGAATGCAGGAGAATCTTCAGTATTTTCTGCATTTGTGTGTGGCCAAAATGTGGCAGCAAAGCTAGCAGCTGCATGGGCTGCAGGGTTTTGTAGCAGAGAAGACACAATCAGACTTGAAAATGTGGACGAAATTTGGAGAAATGATTGGTAATCCTTCTGGCCATGGTGGAATGGGGTGAAGGGAGGGTGAAAAGCTGGAAATGATTGGTGAACGGTGGATCTTGATGCATTACTTTCATGTTCAGTAGTAGTAGTAGTGGATGCAGCTGGATTTGTTAACAGGTTAGGCTGTCCATGAGCCTTCCCCATAGGATGAAAACCGGGTTCCTGGAATGGCATATCTGCAGGTGTAGTTTGATTGCATGCTCCTAGATTCCCATCCAGTACGTGCACAGGAACATTCCTCGGGTAGTTATGAGTTCCTTGAATCCCATCTGTTGGCAATGCACAATTCAAATCATCTGCTTTCTCACCTCGAACCAACTTCTTATGAAAAGCACTAGTGTTCTCTGACTCTGAGGCTCCACTTGTGCCATTATCTTCAACTACATTTTTGGCGTCATTTTTCTTCATATTCTGATTTCCTTTAAGTTCAACAGTAACATAAGATTCATTTGCTACGTCTTGATTTATTACCTCTTTCATTGAAGGCACAAACTCCCTGAAAGTGCAAGCATTTCTTAGTGCCACCTGTGCCGGTGCAGCATTTTCGTTTGCAGAAGAAACAGAGGAATAATAATCTTCTTGGAGCATGGTGAAGACTTGTGAGCAATTTTCATCCTGATTTTCTTTTTCGTTCTCTTGCTTTTCTTCTCCAGTCGGTGTCTGATAAAAAAAAATCACAGGTTAAGCACTATAACATGATTCATAGAGCATTTAAATCTTTACATCAGAAAGAAAGAAAATACATATCATCAAATAAAAACCTCATCAAGTGGTTCTTTCTCCAAGTCCACCACTTGTTTACAGTGTGAAGAAGATGCTGAAGATAAAAGTTTTCCATCCTTTGCTCCCACATGCGATGTAGTCCATGTGGAAGCAGCTGAATTGGACTTTCGAGGATAAGGATTGCTCGGTTTCCTTTTGGGACGCGGAGGCGGAATATCTATGTCAATTGATGAACCTACAGGAGCACCTTTATTTTGTGCCTCTTTCTCCAGCTGAAAGTAAAACAAATAACTTTTTTTATTAGTAATTATAGTTAAAGTTAAATATAAGTTTACTGGGTACCAAAAGTAGTGATCAGATTCTAAATGAATCAAGTAAAATTTCTCAAGTACTTTGGTGAAATTGGAAGAGCTCAAGCATCAAGAATATCCTAATCTATATTTTCTGAAAGATGTACCTCAAAAAGATGAAGAAATTGTCTAGACGCCAGAGAAACCAGTGCATATCAATGCAACGTGTAAGAATGTTTAAGACATCTGTCCTCAAGTGGGTGGTGGGACATGAGAAAGAAAAAGGATAATCACCTCATGGTATGGTCTGTAAGTGTTGATATGAATAGGATGGTGACTGGAAACTGAAAGTGCTTCCTGACTTTCCATGAGTAAGCCACTAAGAATGTATTACACTGGAAACTCACTCAAAAGCACATAAGCTTCTTGCCCTGAAGTTCCAATCAAGACAATGGTGGCACCGTACCATTACAAAGTTAATAAAGGATATGTATTGATACTCTAAAGAACTGGTGCACAGTTAGGCTCACTCTATGTGGGCAATGAGAGATACATTCCAATTGAGGTGCATCAATAGTCAGAACAACTTGATATTAGTTCCTTGGACTATTCTATACAAGACAACAGCTCACATTGTCCACCAGAACTTACTGTTTCTTACTTAACAATTAACTTTGTACATGATCGTTTCTTTTCTTTATATTTTCGATTACCAAGTAAAAATTTATATTTGATAACGAAACAAATGACAACTTACGATTCGCAGAACACATATAAGCATCAGAAATAGTAAATTATATTCACTCTTTTAATCAAATTTGGAGTGGCTATGAAACCCAGTCTATGGTAATAGACTAAAGCTTCTGCAATCTGTTTCCTTGACCTCCAAATATCTCAGGCCCTGATGAAAAAAGGAATGATAATGTTGCCCCACTAGAGAATGTTGCAATCCAATTATTTTCACCTTCCAAACATTAGAATTTTTATTCCTCTTAACTTTTTAGTTCTGTTGTGCTAGGCACCTGAGATCAACAATGAGGGTCCATCACCCAGTGATGGAAGCAAGCTTCAATTACAAGTCCTACAGAAGATTTCCAGTGATAATGTCGTCAAAACATCTCTTTTGGCTTATTTTTCTTTAACAACTATAAATTTCACCAAAATAAAATTTGGACCAATCTGAGCTTGAAAATCAACTTAATACAATACATATATCCTTCGGGGCTGCAAGTGATCTCCCATACTTTCATCACAGATATATTCCTTCAGTTTCTCGATATTACTCTATTGCAATGCAATCCATTGCCTTTTGAAAGGAAGCAGACAATAAGCATACCCTATGTATAACTCTAAAAACCTGGAAAACCCTACTTTGGGATGGCACCGTCTTTTCTCTATCAATTCCAACCAGTTCCACTGCTCTTGGATCATTAAGCACCTCATAGCACCAAGTTCCACACTTTTTTTAGTCATGCCCAAACCAAAACTCACTCTTACACATACCAATAAAATCCCCAAAACCCATTTCACCTATAACCTAAGGTACAACTAGGTTTTCCGAGCCTAGCAGCGTAGGCTTGTAACTAAGCAGGGCATTAAAGTGATTGGTGGACTACAACCTGGTCTCAAAGGGCACATCCTACCCATAACGGGTAGGTAGCAAACAATAAATGAACTTTGACAAAACCAGAAAGTACAGCTATGTTTGGATGAGGAACTTCAAAATACCAAGGGATTTATATTATATTACTAAGAAATGCACTAGACACAATAGTGGGATTTATAAGTAAGTAGTGAAGCAACTATTTAGATAGCACATGTACCATGAGCATAACAAAACCACTAAACAAGGAATTTCCAAAGTAACACCTATCAAGTAGTTACTTACAAAGCCATACATCCCTCTAAATGCATTGCATCTAGTCATTTGAAATCCCTCCATCTAATGTTAAGTTCCTCATTTTTAACTAATTTAGCGTAAATTCCTTGGTACTTTGAAGTTCCTCATCCAAACATAGCCTGAAGGTTTCTTTCTTTGAAGCCTAAAATATTTTTATTGAACTTGAGCCACTATGTCTTTAAATTTAAGTTTGTCCAAATTTTAGTCAGAAAACAAAATCATTTGCCGTTCCATCCGCACTTAAACCTTAAATTCAAACTTTCCTAATCAAAGTCTTAGTAGACTCATGGATGAATCAAAGTCCTAGTAGACAAGTCAGTGCAAGCTAAATCATCTAATAAGTGCATTATAGTTTAGTTAGTAAACATCATTCCATGTTTTCCGACAGAATAAATCAGTGTACAATCCGTAGTCCACAACTTGCATGTGAGCCTGCTACATAAATGACATATTGAAACAACTTCCAAAATTGATCTGTACAGATAGCTACACTGGGTATAATCACGTAAGAGAAGCCTATATAGATTTCCAAATGTCCAAAGGTGCCCTTTTCTATAAGGTCCAATATGATGAACCCACTAAGAAACTTTCAGTACAAAGATCACTTGCATCTTCAGAATATGAAAAAACCACACAATCCATCCCATTGATATTTCCCTAACTGCAGAAGAAGTACACATCTCATCCTACCAAAATGATCCAAGGAGAGAGTGGTAAAGTTCATAAAGAATTTATCATATTACTACCATCTAGGAACTATCGTCTACTGCTGAAATCTACTTCACAAAACCAAAACAATAAACCATCATTTGTTACCACAAATTCTTTTCAAAGTATTCCTAAACACCTATTTTTGGACATAATATTCCAGGGGAGTATCTTTCAGCCAAAGAATGGGAACCAGTAAGAAACTTTGCTGCTAAACCGAACTACCTTAATCAGCCTTGAAAGCATCTTATAAAATTAATAAATAAGTTCTAGTTGAAGTTTGAAAGCATATTTCAGTTAATTATACATACATTTGGTTTGTCATGCATAAGAATTAAAAATTTAAAGATATTCCAGCCATTTCCATGTATGGCTTACACCAAACAACTGGTGGTTGTGGGTTTGAGTTGTAAAAACAGCCTCTTTGAAAACAGTGGTGTGGGTGGGTAGATCATACCATTTCCAGACCTCACATTGACGCAAACCTCATGAACTGGGTCATCCCTTTTATTATATGCAGTATGGCTAGCAAGCATATGAAAGAACAAATGCATTCTACCGAGTAGCATTTACAAGCATCTGTAATGGCTCTCATACTATTCCATAGCTAGATGAGAGAACAGTATGATTATAGTCACAGCAAAAGAACTATATGAAACCTTCTAGGATAGAATAAATTACCAACTGCATTTCTTTAAAAACCTAGACGTGAAAGTTAAATGATAAATATTTAGGACAACCAAGCGATAGGAAGAAAAAAAAAGCACAAAAAAAATAAGGCATCAGGTGAGAAGGTACCAATTAACCTTTGAAAAGAATTTCTGAGCATGGCTTCGAATCTGCACAGCAGTCTTTGTTCCAATATGTTCTGCAAACGAAAAGCAGAAGAAACAAGGGGGCGGAAAAGGAAAAAGATGATGTCCCAAATAAGAAAAAAAAAATACATAGATAAATATTATTTCAAGTCATTGTTAACAAGACATATTTAGTTGATCCAGCTAAAATTAACAAGAAATTCACACTAAATGCAAACAAAATCCACTTGCAGCCCTTTCTCGATGCAAGATTAAAAAGTAATGAAATGAACAAAAGGGACAACAAAAAATTAAAGCTAATGTATTGCAACCTTCAATGCGCTGCCACGCTCGGCCATAGAGCTTCAAGGCATCAAGAAACCTATTATGCTCCTCCTCTGTCCATCGCTCTCGTTGCTTGGTAATAGTATATGGCTTTCTTGCCTAATATTATAAGGAATCCAGGATTTTAGCTACTTAGCACTAAATAGAAACAATTCAATTTTAACAAAGATAGTCGAAGATTCCAGCTGTGTTACCTTGATGAACAATTCTTCACCAGATGATTGTGTGTCCATTACCGGACACGGGGCGGCTAGCGCTGCTTCAAATCCTCCCTGACCAGCAACGGATAAAACAAGGACCTTCTTCCATTTGTGAAAGCAATGAGCGCTATAACGAGTAAAGCCGTCTTGGTTGTACTACTAAAGAAGAGCTGAGATGATGATGCTACTGCAAAAGTAAAACAAGCCACAGCAATGGGTAGAGATCCGTCTCTGATTTCATAGCAGTAGAATTAACTTTAAGCAGTCCAATTTTCACATGCACTAATACAAACCAATAATCGAAAAAATACTGATTTAATAAAATTTCAGAATCCACCGCAACACAGATGGAGAGATGCGTCACCGAAAGAACTAAAATAAATTTCCTTAATCAGAATCCTCACCAAAACGAACCGGAACACGCCAAAACCTTTAACAACGAGAGAGAGAAAAAAGGCGAAAATAAGAGAGACAGAGAGAAAGATTGATCAGTAAACAAAATCCATTTCTATTAGTGGCTCAGACCTTGTTCTAAAATATTAACAATCTGTTTGGTTGCTGAGAAAATGAAAGCGAGAAAGAAATTTAAGTCTAATTGTTCAAATACGAGCTTTCTCCACCAATTCCTCAGTTGAGAAGAACTTTATCAGTCATCTTCTCAATCGAAAATCGAATTCGGAGCTTAAAAGCTCAATCCTCAATCTTCGTTATCGATTCATTTATAATTTTGTCGTTGAATTTTCTGATCAGCAACCAAACAGAGAGCAAGGAACAAAGCCAATCTATAACTCTGAGGGAGAAAGCGTACCTTCTGAGAAAGCCATGGTGGATTGGGAGCTTTCGAGTAGAGAAGAGCAACTGAGACTGCAACAGCTTACCGGACACTCGCCGGCGAAGGCATAGTCTGCGGCAATGGCGTCTGGATCCGAACAGTTTCGAGAAATCGATTGGCCAAAAATGAAAGTCAAATCGATCAAAGATCCTCCACAGAAAAAGAGTACATATATTACAGAGGCAGTGACTTTGGCTGAGGAAATTAGAGAGACCTAACACCAGAACTCACTCACACCCAGAAGCTCCAGTTGATGTGAGCAACGAGCAATCTCAGCCACGAACTATTTCTTCACCATTTTAATTTTTAATTAAATTATTTGAGGCTGTTAAAGCCTCAGAGTTTCCCTTTCGACGACTGAGCCTTTAGGATTACGACACGTGTCGACAATTTAGCAGCTGCCTTCGTTGAGTCCACAACATGCGCTTTTTTCTTTTTGTGTTTTTTTATTATTTATTTTTCACCCTCGATTCTCATCCACAAACTCCTCCCATTGAGGCTACGTTCGTAAAAGCGCCATCCAGCTGTGTGCTGTGGGCCCTATGAGGACGTGGCATATGAAATGTACGGACGAGCGGGGGTAAAAGCAAACCGGGAAATGGTTGATGTCTGGTCCAGTTATTGGGTAGGGACCAACGGACAGGGACGAGGGGACCAACAGACAGGGACGAGCGTGAGTCTATGCAGGCCCGATTCAACCATTTTGGAGGCCCATGACAAAAACGAAGATGAGCCCATCTATATATAAATCCCGTTTCCTTTTTTTATCTGAAAATATATTTTCCATTGAAGGCAACAAAGCCAAGCCATAAAACAGGGGAAACTTACAACAGAAACCTAAGGAAATGCAGAAACAGCAGAGAAGGACTCGAGAGTATAAACGTTTTGCAGAAACCATGAGGCGTCCACTCCTTTGTCCCCAAAGAAAAAATAACTAACTAGGAGGGCAAGGGAGTCTATCATTGTTTAACACAAACACTAGAAAGGATGGAGGACGCGCAATCCAGACTTCCCTGCACATTCTTTGTCGGGCTTGAGTGGCTAAGGTATCAACTACCTTGATTAAGCTCCTTGGAACACACTGAAATTTGATATTCTCGAAGAAACAACAATGGGCTCGCAATTGCGATAATATGGCATACATCTCCCAGTTCCCCTTCTCAATCTTCCCCAAAATACATTTAATAAAAACTTGGGAATCAGACTCCACTATAACTTTTCGGTTTTTTCTTGGGCTAATTTTATTCCTTCTAGAACTGCCCATGCTTCTGCAAGAAGAGCGGAACCTGCAATCTTAGAACCACTAATTGCTCCACAGAATGAGCCCGCCTGGTTGCGAATAACAATTCCAAGACTAGCCTATTCATCCTTTCCCGACCAAGCAGCGTCACAGTTGAATTTTGATCTAACTATGTTCTGAAGGTTAAAGGGAGTTCATTCATAGATAAACTTACACCGGTGTTTCCAAATTTTCTAGCATGAATATGCAACCACCGAAGCAATCCACACACTATTCATGCCCAAACTTGAGTTAGACGAAAAAATGATATTCAGCTAGGATTCAAATGAAGATATTCGTTGAATATCAATCTTGTAATTTAGAGGGCCCCCAAACCAAATGCAGAGAGAGCCCGAACACTAGAGAAAGAGGTGCTCAGTAAATCCCGTTTCGTTTAGAATTGATTTTGATATGATAACAAACCTAAATTTACAATAAAAAGAATACTAAATTCAATGGATTTGAAACAATTATACAATCGTTATCATAATTATTATTACACAAACAAAAATTGAAAATATTTTAGTCGATTAGATTTAAAAGGTATTAAAATTACTTAAGTTGTTAGTAAATACATATGCGGAGTAAAATAGGATTAAAAATTACATATGTATCAATGGTATGTTTAGATGAGGAACTTCAAAGTTCTAAAGATTAATGATAAAAAAAAATTAGAATTGTAGAGAATTTTGAATGAGTTATATTAAATGAAGAATTCATGAATCTGTGTGAATTTTTTTAACAGTCCAATTGAATTGTAGGGGATTTCTTTTAAAATACTACGTGAATTTTTTGAATTGGTAGGAAGTGAATTTTCTGAAAAAGCAAAGGACATTGGAACAAAAATTGAAAACCTTATCCAACCCTAGCCACCCTAACCCCGCTCAAGTCGCCACCACCACTACCATGGAACCAAAAGAAGAAGAAAAAAAAATCAATCCACCCCCTTTCTCATCTGGGCGTCATCATAAACCTTCTCCCATTAAATTATTCCCAATTGAAAATTTTGATAGTTTTCTCACCTTTAATTTTTCAATTGAAGATTCATCATACACAGTCACCAATCTTTTGCCATCTAATTTTTCAATTGAAGTTTCAAAATTTTGGGTTAATTTTCGATTGAATTAAATGGAGGGGTAGATGTGTTTGAGGAGATTAAAGGCTTCAAAATTTTGGAACATTTTTCAGAATGAACTAAATGGAGGTTTAGTTGTGTTTGATGAGATTGAAGCTTCAAAAATTTGGGTTATTTTCCAGATTGAATTAATGGAGGTTTGGCTATGTTTGATGAGATTGAAACTTCAAAATTTTGGGTTAATTCCGATTGATGAAGGTGGTTATGTCGATGTGTCTTGAAATTTACGTATTGGAGTAGGTGGATGAGATGATGATGATGATGATGCTCTGGTGATTGCCAAAATTTGAGAAACGGCATCTTTCACCAAATTTTGAGAAACCGCGTCGAGAGATGAAGTTGCAAAAAGAAAGTAGGAAGCTTGTCTCTTGACCTCCTCAAATAATTTCAGGGTGAAGGGTGGAATTCTCACGAGCTTTGCTATTTATATTTTTCATATTATTCTTTTTCAAATATTATGTGGGAGGTCTCAGATTTAACTCTCGTAAATGGTGAGATAGATACTCAAAATTTAAATTGTAATCAGAAAAAAATTATTTTTCATATTATAATCCACCAAAATTCCCAACTCAATTACATCCTTCAAAATTCTTGTAGTTCTGAATATACCCAAATTTATGTGGACACTTTTTAAATTCTAATTGAATACACCATAGTTTATGATGACAGTTTAAAAGTTCTTAAGGGTGTGTTTGGATGAAGGAAAATAAAAAGGGATTTGGTAAAAAGTCAAAATTTTAAAATTCCTATGCTCAATTCTCTTGTTTGGAATAATAAAAATTGAAATTTAGAAAGTCCATAAAATAAAAAAAACAAGGAATTTGGATATCTTAAATCCCCACTTTAAATTCTATATTCTATCTTTATAACTACAATTTATGTGTAAGCATTAAATTCTATGTTTTAATTTAATTTAATTTTTATATTATCTATTTAGTCATTATTTATGCAAAATTTTGATGTCACTCAATGCCCTTTTACATGTCTTTTGAATGATTTTGTGCAATCCATAGTAGAAAATGATCAATCTTGTGAGACTTGTGCAGAATTGGAAAGTTAGGAGAATTCTGAGAACAACGCAAAAAAAAAATGGCTCAAATCGGAGTTGGAATGAAGGAGATGTCTCCAGTTGAAGTCCGGGTCCTAGAAAGGTCCTAAACCGAGTCCTGGACCCTGCTAGGACGTGCCATAACAAAGCCTAGGAGCATCATAAATCGTGTCCCTGACAAGGCCCTTAGACACTGTTCAATCATTATTTATACATCATTTTGATGTCATTAAGTACCTCCCTTGCATATCTTTTAAATGATTTCGTGCCATCAATAATAGAAAATGATCAACCTTGTGAGACTTGTGCAGATTTGGAAAGATAGATAAATTCTGAGAAAAACGCAAAAAGAATGACTCAAATCAGAGTTATAATGAAGAAGTGATCTTAAGTTGAAAATTGGGTCCAAAACTGAGTCCTGGACGTGTCCCAGACATGCGCCTAGATTGATGTCCCCGCCAAGTTCATGCGCCAGTTCCGCCCTGCTAAGACATGTCCTAGCGCATGTCCCTGGTCCGCCAGCGGTAGCACCAAGTTTACACTCATGCGCCTGCGACGTGCCAAGTGCGCCTACCTAGAACTATATGCACTTGTGACTAGCTAGTGGTGCGCCTCAAAAGCGCAGTACCAGGGTGAGGATTGGGGTGTGTTCTAGATCGTGTCCCAAGACGTGTATGCGCCCTAATTAGGGCGCAATTTGGTGATCAGGTGTCTCGGCCAACTTTTGAGTGAGCCCTGGGCCATAGACCATCAAGTTACATTGCAAACCAGCCTAAGAAGTGGTTTGGGCCAGTTGCTAAGGTTCATGACATGCCAAGCTTCAAGAGGTCTTTAAAAGGCCCTAAACGGTTAAATTAAGGTCCAGCTGCGCTTTGATTGTCTAAGGCTTGGCCCAGGCCATTGAGTGATGTCCAAGCAACCTCCAGAAGACTCTAGAGCTGCCTTGGCGTGCAAGAAAGCCCAAGAAGATTTTATCTCAGTCTTTGCCGCAAGCCTAGTCCTTGTAAAAAAGGATTACCTTTTTGAGTCCTCTTTCTTGTTAAACTAGGATAACAGTGTTTAAATCAGATTGTAATCAGATTTTGACCCTAATTGGTCTCCTATTTCTTAAGGGCGTGATCTTCGATAAATAGGAGCCTTAGGTGTCATATCAGAGCCCCCTTAGACACCTTAGCTGCATTTCCTTTATAACTCAGTTTTATAAATTTAAACAGTTTTATTTTTCAAGTTGAGAAGGAGATTTGGGCGTGGAGCTTGGAGAGGAGTAGACCATGCTGTGTTCTTCTGCCGTGTCTCATTGTTCATTAATCCTCCTTTACTCTACGCTTTTATTTCGTTGTAATTATAAATGAAAATTTACATTATGTATTTACTTTCAATTATGCGTGAGTAGTTTTTTTAGGATTAGGGCTGCTTGAAGCCCTAGCCATGATAGTCGTTTAACTTGATTTTGGCGCTTGATTTGTATTGCTATGGATGCTGGATATAGTGGAATTACTGTGCTTAATTTATGTTTATTGCTTATAAGTTTGACCTGCTTGTTTGCATGAACTATTGATGAATGACTGCTTGTTTGACTGCTCATCTGCTTGTGATTATTAGCATCGAAGATAATGGCTTACATCTTACCTGTAATTCGACTCATGATAACCTAGGATTGCACATCACTTTTATAGGGATAGTGTGATGTCATTAAATTCTCTTCGCACTTCATGCATCATCTTGATAAACTTTAATAGACGTTCTACGGTACTCATCTGGCCTAGAATATGCTAAGTAAGAGAGAATAATATATGTAGAGTGGGCCTTAGTCGGACCTTTGCATGGGCATTATATTTAGAAGTTTCATAGTAATCAAATCCTGGAAATCATGTTAAGGACTTAATTAGTTAATGGTGAATAGTATGCCTTAATTTGCCTTAGTTAACTTTAATCAATCAATTCATAGTCTCTGCTGCATTTTACTTTCTTGCATTCTAAGTAAATATTTAATTTCCAATTTCAAAAGCATAAAAAAATCCCGCCGCAGTACCCCTCACCCCCCCCCCCCCCCCCCCCCCCCCCCCCCGCCCCATTCCCCTCCCATTTTGCCGTGTGTCTATTTTAGTGTCTTGTTTGTGTGTCTTGCACGTCAAGTCTTTGTTTGTGTTTAATTAGGAGTCCTTTTCGTGTCCTTAGTGTTCAACATATCTAAAGTAGTGTCTTGAGTCTTTGTGTATTTAACGGCCATGTGTTTTGTGTTCTTATTAGTGTTGAGTCTTTAATTGAGTTAATAATAAAGTGGTATAAACTGTTGAACAAGTCCTCGAGGGATCGACCTTTGCCTTGCTACTATGACCCATACTCCAACACCTATAACCCGGGGTGGAGGAACCATCCAAATTTTTGATGGAACAATACTCAAGCCATACAAAACCCACCACCTGGATTCCATCAACAAGCTGCGGCTCCCTATATGCCTCAGCAAGTTCCCTCGCCAAATCAGAACAATGGAACCAAGTCCCTAGAAGAACTAGTTCAAAGCATGGCTCAAAGCACTCAGGCATTCATGACTAAGACGTATAGAGCCATCACCAACTTGGAGAATCAAATTGGGCAGCTTGCAACCCAATTGAATCAATGAGAACAAGGCAAGTTGCCAAGTCAGGTCACGATGACTCCCAAGGGATTTCAGCACCCAACGACAAATGGCATTACCCTGAGGAGTAGCACACGACTTCAAGGCCCCATGCAACCTGTCATTGAAGATGTCACTCACGAAGAAGAAGATGAAGAGGAGTACCACCAACGGACCTGCCGCCATGTACCTGCCGCAGAACGTGTCCTTGAACCTGCAACTGGACCATAACCATGTCACGCTGCAAACCATGTCTCATTATGGCTTACCGAGGGCCCCAGTTCAGCCGCTTACCATGACCCCAACATTGCTACAAGACCAGCGCCAAAATGGACCTCATATTGCGCCTGCCGCAGGACCTTCACCGCTGGCCCATGTCCCTAGAGTGCACAAACTGCACCTGCCGCAGGACCTCAGAACAGGCCCTTGACTGCAGCATCAGAACCTCTCCAGAGCGCTTGCGACGCGTCCAACTGCACCCACAAAGAACTCAGATCTAGCTGTGATAAACACCTAAGGCACACCCATGGCAGTCCCCTCTCATGCCCAATTTGTGCTAAGTGCCAGTAACAAGGACACGGCTGTGTCCTTGGGTCCTCACGGCCAAACAAATAATGCGGAGCCATCTAACTCTAAATCTCACACTTCAAATTCTAAACAAACTAAAAAAGTACACTTTGATTTAGACACTAACATTCCTTTGCCGTTTCCTTGCAGGTTTCACAACAAGAACATAAAGAATTCAGAATTCGAAGAGGAAATCATAACCATGTTGTGGAATCTTCAAATCACCTTGCCGTTTGCCAAGGTCATCAAACACATGCCAATGTTCGCAAAACTTATCAAAGATTTGGTGGATGGGAAGCGAGGTTTCAATACGAATGACATCATTGACGTTCGCAAGGCATGCTCCACAACCCTTTTACGATGCCTTTCAAAGCCAACGATCCCAGGCCTCCATCACTTCCTTGTGTCATTCAATCAAAACGATTCGACCATTGTCTATGTGACATGGGCGCCTCAGTGAGCATCATGCCATTCCACATTTACAAATCGCTCAATCTAGGGGCATTGAAACCAACGCACTTATGTGTCCGATTAGCTAACGTATCTGTTACTAATCTCATGGGCGTACTCAAAGACGTGCTCGTACAAATTGGTGATACATGCATCCCGGCAGATTTCTACATCCTTAAGATGGACCGAATTGATCAAAACAAAGAGCCGCCTTAATCTTTGGAAGACCATTGCTTGCCACGGCCAACTGCATGATTGCCGTTAAGAATGGCCAAGTCTCAATACAATTTTTGGACAAAACGCGGACTTTCTCTATTCATGATGCAGTCCAATACCCAGCCAAACCTATTGTGGACTTCCCTTTGAACATGATGGACATGCTCCTCCAAAAGGCGTTGGTAAACTCATATATGAAGGATGACTTGGGGAAGGCTATCACAAATTCGTCACCAATAGAGGCAAGCCCTGATGGTGGTGTTATGGAAGAACTCAGGTTCCTCAATGCCTGCCCTATCTACCTTAGAAGCACCCAGTCGAAGAGCTACTTCCCTTGGGCGAAAATACATTACCATCAATCATTAAAGCCTCGGAACTTGAACTCAAGCCATTGCCATACCACTTAAAGTATGCATACTTAGGTAGCAATCAAACTCTTTCGATTATCATTGCTTCTAACCTAAGTACGGAAGAAGAAAAGAAGTTGGTGATAGTTTTAAAGGCTAACCAAACGGAAATCGAATGGACAATAGAAGAAATCAAGGGGATTAGTCCTTCTAAATGCATGCACCGAATATTAATCGAAGACAAGGCCAAGCCCTCAAGGGAGGCGCAGAGAAGACTAAATCAACCTATGAAGGAGGTCGTGAAGAAGGAAGTCCTTCAACTCTTGGACGTCGGAATCATCTATCCTATCTCGGATTCCAAATGGGTGAGCCCCATCCAATTAATTCCAAAGAAGGGCGGGATCACGGTTGTAAAGAATGATCATGACGAGCTCGTGCCTCAAAGAGTTCAAACAGGATGGCGAGTTTGCATCGACCACGGAAAGCTAAACACCACAACTCGCAAGGATCACTTTCCCTTGCCCTTTATCGATCAAATGCTCGAACACTTAGCTGGACATTCTCATCACTGCTTTCTTGACGGATACTCGGGCTACAACCAGATTGCCATCACCCCAGAAGATCAGGAGAAAACCACTTGCACATGTCCATATGGCATATTTGCCTACCACAGAATGCCATTTGGTTTATGCAACGCCCCGACGACTTTTCAGCGATTAATGATGAGTATCTTCTCCGACATGGTAGAGGATATCATTGAAGTCTTCATGGACGATTTCTTGGTGTTTGGTAACTTATTCGAGCTTTGTTTAGCAAATCTATCCCGAGTACTTGAGAGATGCAAAGAGAGCAATTGGGAGAAGTGCCATGTTATGGTGCAACAAGGCATTGTCCTGGGCCATGTAATTTCTAGTCGTGGCATAGAGGTAGACAAGGCTAATCTAGACATAGTGGAGAGACCGTACCGTACATCAGTTAAAGAAGTAAGATCATTCTTAGGGCAAGCCGGTTTCTACAGACGTTTCATCAATGACTTCTCAAAGATAACCAGACCACTATGCAATCTCTTGGCCAAAGACGCAACTTTTGAATTCACCAAGGAGTGTCGTGAGGCATTCAACATGTAATGACCCAGAATTTTAATTATTGAAATTTTCGTAAATTATTTCGCAAAAGGACGAATTTACCCTTGGTTGTTAAGTGGGCGTGAAAGTCAATTTTTGTTTCGAGACACTGTTGGCTATGTTTCGGGTACCGTTGCGTAGGTCTCGAACTCACGAGTTCGTAGACAGGCAGCACGCAGAAAACGGAGTTCGGGTGAGAGAGTTGTGGGTCTATAATGTCAGGGGCATTTTGGTAATCTGTCATGGGTAGATATTTTTTATCCCCATTCAGATCAGTTCTTCAACATTCACTCTCTCTCTCACTCTCTTCGATACACACACCCAACCCGTGTACATTGAACCCAAAAATCCAAAATTTGAACTTCAAACCGAAGAAAGATCTCTCAATTCTGGGTCACTAATCAGATTCTCCTATTTCCCGTGATAAAAAACGTACCAACCATTGATGGAGGAGGCCGCGGGAGACACCGAATCGAGGAAAGGAAAATTGAGAACTTTCCGATCAATTTTTCAGCCAACACAGGTATGGGGTTTGTGTTTTGAGTTCATTTATGAGTTCTTGGGTTCGAGTAGATAGATTTAGACCTAAAATTTGTGAAAAACGGTTGAGTTTTGAGGAAGTTGGGAAAAATTCAAGGTCGGCCGAAAATGGAGTTGGGAAAAATTCAAGGTCTTCTCAGGCGAGTCTCTAGTGAGACTCCAGCGACTGGTTCGACCAGTGACGGCAGACGTGGTATGCCAGGTGGCAGCCACGTGGCGACCGTCAGTGGCTGACTCAGCTGCCACATGGAGACACGTGGCATCACAGTCAGCGTACAGTCAGTAGTCAGTTGACCATTGAGTCAACTGACACCGTCATGATTTGACGGAATATGCTGACGGCATTAGCATATTTCGTCAAATGATAACGGTGTTATGACGGAACCCTAACGCCGTTAGTCTGGACGAAATATTCTGATTCTACCGAGATATTCCGTTAGGTTTGATGGAATATTCTGTCAGAGCGACGGAATATTTCACCGTGAACAGTACCGGGCGCGTGGGGGCGTGTGACGGCCCGTGAGGGTGCGTGGCCGGCACGTGGCGCGTGGTCCAGCCTTCTATCGGCGCATGGCGTAACGTGTGGCTATTTTTCATCCCACCACGGCGCGTGGCGGCACGTGGGGCTATTTTTCAATCCACGGCGACGCGTGGCTAAGGTTTTGGGACATTCCATATCGGATTTTGGTAGTTTTGAGGCCATTGGAGTTCGTTTTGAGCCCCGTTTGAGTAATCCCAACGATAATGATTGACCATGGAGTGGGTTTTGGCTCGGGAGGTCAAGGGAGTTGGGCTTTTAATGTGTCAAAGAGTTCCTTGGGGCTAAGGTTCCTTGAGTTGGTAATTTGGATGTACTGTGAATGGACTGGGGTTCCGAGATTGCGTGGCATGTGTACTTCTAGGTATTATGTTATACCACGGGGTTCTCCGATGTTGGCGTTTGAAGGGTCTTTCTCTGCTACATTTTTTAGGGGTTCTCCGATGTTGGCGTTAGAGGGTACGTCTCCGTCATATATCGAGGGGTGAACCAGGATAACGAGTTACCACTCGGGGTGCTCAGGATGAGAAGGGATATCGAGTTACCACTCGAGGTGCTCATGATGAGCTGGGATATCGAGTTACCACTCGTGGTGCTCATGATGATCCGGGATATCGAGTTACCACTCGGGGTGCTTAGGATGAGCTGGAATATCGAGTTACCACTCTGGGTGCTTGGGATGAGTTCGGATATCGAGTTACCACTCGGAGTTCTCAGGATGAGCCGGGATATCGAGTTACCACTCGGGGTGCTTAGAATGAGCCGGGATATCGAGTTACCACTCGGGGTGCTCAGGATGAGCCAGGATATAGAGTTATCACTCGGGTTGCTCAGGATGAGCTGGATATCGAGTTACCACTCGTGGTACTCAGGATGAGCTGGGATATCGAGTTACCACTCGGGGTGCTCATGATGAGCCGGAATATCGAGTTACCACTCGGGGTGCTCATGATGAGTTGGGATATCGAGTTATCACTCGGGGTACTCAAGATGAGCCGGGATATCGAGTTACCACTCGGTGTGCTCAAGATGAGACGAGATATCGAGTTACAACTCGGGGTAAGTTAGTGAGACTCAATTCAATCAAGTCTTGTACCTTCGTCATCTGGGCTAGTGGGTTGGTGTGGGCGGTGACCCAGATTGACTGGTGGTTGACGGTTCACACGAGGGTGACATGTCAGTTGTCTTGTTCTATTGCAGATGGGGTCCTCCGAGGTAGTTTGTGAACTACTAGGATATCCTACGTCTGACAGGTAGGCAGGGTCAGTCAAATACAGAAGAGGTTCTGTTAGAACCCCCGCAAAGTTTATTGAATGTTTCTAAAGGTTAAGGATATTTCAGGTATTGATCTTTTATATTAAAAGCTGTCAGTCGAGAGGCTGGGGCATAAAACTAGTTCGTGAGGTTACCCTATAGGGCCACCACTGGTTTGAGGTTTCAGCAGTGTATGACCTACTGTCAACTTGGTATCAGAGCTTGTTAGCAAGGGGTTATAAACTTCGAATCATGATCAGGGGTTCTCACATTGTGATCGGTGGTGAAACATTGGCTCTTACCCTGATATGACTAGGCCGGTTAGCCACCGGTGTGGTTGCTCAGTCGAGAGGCTAAGACGGTTAACCAGTCCTTAAGGGGAGATTCTGTCGAATTTTTGGCAGAATTCTCATATTTAATTGCAAGGACTTAGGGGTATTCTGGGAATTTATTTAGGTTGTCAGACGGGAGCAAGGTTCTTCCCGGGTTTCGAGAGGAAATTCGGGAAGGGTCTGTCACAACACCCTCAAACAAAAGCTCACGGCTTCACCAATCATTATGCCACCCAACTGGGACCTCCCATTCGAATTGATGTGCGACGCTTCAGACTTTGTAGTGGGAGCCGTGCTACATGTCATCTAATATGCTAGTAGAACCCTCAACGATGCCCAGCTAAACTACTCCACCACCGAAAAAGGAACTTCTTGCTGTCATCTTTGGCTTAGAGAAGTTCAAATCCTACCTAATTCAATCAAAGGTCATCGTCTACACAGATCATGCGGCATTGAAGTACCTCCTCACAAAGAAAGACGCAAAACCAAGATTGCTAAGGTGGATGCTACTCCTCCAAGAGTTCGATCTTGAAATTCGAGACAAAAAGGGGAGTGAAAACGTAGTTGCTGATCACATGAGCAGATTGATTCACGGCTCTCTAATCACTTGCCTTTCCTTGAGACGTTCCCGGATGAGCAACTCTTTGCGCTCAAGGCCATCGATCCCTGGTATGCTGATCTAATTAACTATCTTGCTACTAAGCGTCTCCTTTCATCTTTGAGCATGTACCAAAAGGACAAGCTTGTTAAGCAGGCTAAGTACTACATCTGGGATGAACCATACCTATGGAAGTACTACTCAGACCAAGTCATTCGACGATGTATTCCGGAAGATGAAATGGAATAAGTTCTGACTTTCTGCCATAGTTAGGCGTGTGGAGGGCATTTTGGAGCTAAAAAGACGGCCCTCAAGGTACTTCAAAGCAGTTTTTACTGGCCTACGCTATTCAAGGACGCCTATGAGTTCGTTCTCACCTGCGAAAAATGTCAAAGGCAAGGTAACATAGGCCCTCGAAATCAGATGCCCTTAACCTCTATCCTAGTTGTGGAAATCTTTGACGTCTGGGGCATTAATTTTATGGGGTCATTTCCCAACTCTTTCAGTTACCTTTACATCTTACTTGCGGTTGATTATGTCTCAAAGTGGGTGGAAGCCATTCCAACTGAAACTAATGATGCAAAAGTAGTTGTGAGTTTTCTACAGAGTCACATCATGGCTAGATTTAGCCACCAAGAGCAATCATAAATGACGGAGGCACACACTTCTACAATCTATCGTTTGAAGCCTTAATGAAGAAATATGGCGTCACCCATAGAGTTTCCACGCCCTACCATCCTCAAACAAGTGGCCAAATAGAGATTTCCAACTGAGAAGTCAAGTCCATATTGGAGAAAAAGGTGAGCCCCAACAGAAAAGACTGGTCTAACAGACTAAACGATGCACTATGGGCATATCGATCAGCTTATAAGGCCCCCATAGGCATGTCCCCCTTTCGACTTGTCTTCGGGAAAGAATGTCACTTATCGGTGGAACTTGAGCACAAGGCCTTTTGGGCCATTAAGAAGACTAACATGGACGTGGATGAAGCTGGAATTCAGAGAAAGCTTCAGCTAAGCGAGTTGGATGAGCCTCGGAATGAGGCATTTGAAAGCGCTCGGATTTACAAAGAAAAGACAAATGGCTTTCATGACCAACAAATTCAGAGCAAGCACTTCCAAGTTGGACAAAAAGTCATCCTCTTCAACTTACGCCTCAAGCTGTTCCCAGGTAAGTTACGTTCTGGATGGTCTGGAGCTTATATTGTTACTCATGTGGTCCACATCCATTTAAGCAGGAACCCTTCAAAGGAAATGGCCATCACCTCAAGCACTACTTAGAGGCCATTCCCAGTACAATCACGAGTCCCTTTTACCTTCCACCGGCCCAACCTTCTTAGCCTGCCAGTCTCGTCTTGCCAAGATGTTAAATAAAGCACTCCTAGGAGGTAGCCTAGCTCTGGTTTGTGTTTCTCTCTTCCTTTACTGTTTCTGCCTTATTACACTCCCTAAATCCTTATTCTGTTGTTGTCATGCCTAGTTCTTATCACATTGAGGACAATGTTTAGTTTAGGTTTGGGGGTGTGGATTACAATTTTGCATATAGAAACATCTAGGTTTGGGGGTAGTACACGGCCATAAAAAAAAAATTAAATTTTCAGTTGTTAATTAGTTTAAATTCTGCTAGTGATAGTATTATAACTTGTTAATAGAGATGCACATGCTAAGTTAACTATCTTTGCCTTACTAAGAGTCATGCAATGGTCAAATAGTTCATAACTTACACTTCACAGTGCCATGTTGTAAGTGATTAAGTGAATAAAACAACTGAATTTGAGTGAACCATAGAAAATTAGTGGAGACTACCCTATGAGATCTTTGAGCCTAATTGCCATTCTTTCCAAGGGATATATTTGTTTCTACGCTTAAAAAATCATCGCTTTTGTTCATAATTGATGATCTCATTACATCATATTTACATTGAATTTTAAAGAGCTAACATCATATAGATGCTCTTGATTTAATGCGTGGTTTGCCATAAGAAGATATGTAGGGTATGTGTGCTTAACCCTCTAAAGGTCTTACCTTACCCTTTGCATGCGCCCTAAGCCAACTTTGAAGCCAAACACTTAGCCTTTTCTTTCATCACCCAAAGTATAACCTATCCAAAATACTTAGCCATTCATTAAAGTCATACCCTGTAACCTAAGTTTGTGCCAAGGTTGCCCTAAATGAGATTCATGGTGAGAATGAGAAGTGAAAGAAAGTGCTGCCTAATTCCAAAGAAATTAGCATTTTTATCATAGGATAAAAGTTCAAAGTTTTGAAAAGTTCTAGCTTTATAAGTGGTAAGCTGCATAACAAGAATGAGGAAATCATTTCATGATATTGGTTCAATTCAATTCAAAAGAAAGAAAAGAAAAAAAAAACAAGAACAAAAAGAAATGTGCCGGAATTAGAAAAAAAGAAAAGAAAAAAAAAGAGTGAAAACAAAGTGAATTGAGCCAAGTGAGCCAAAGACCTCAAAATAAGCCAGTAAGAAGTTATAATGTCGTGGGCCCTAAGCAATGATTCAGTTAAGAAATTCTAAGTTCAAGCCATGACTTCTCATGCCTTGGCACAACTCATGTTCTTTAAATCTTATCCTTCCTTTCTAAACCCCTAAGCTTAGCCCCATTACAACCCAAAATGGAAGACCTAACTGATCTTATGGACAATCATGATGAGGATTAAGGTACGTATCTATGTTCTTAAAGTTCAATTCCTTTCATGAGATCTTTATTTTCCACAAAGTGTTGTTCTTTATTGCTAATCGTATGTGATGAAACTTGAATTCCATAACATAAACTCATCACATATGCTTGAAAAGAGTGAAAGCCTAGAATTCTTGTGGGAATTGAGAGTTGCCTAGTGAGGATTAGAGTCGAGTCGAGGCGAAATCTTTCCGAGGCACTTAGACGAAGTTGTTTTCAAACATGATCACTTGAAATATTGGCACTTAAACACTTCACTTAACACATGACACTCAACGCTATGGCAGCTCTGTTAGTTATGGAAAGCATGACTACTTACTTTGGTTCTTATTAGCTTGTTAAAAATACTGTTTCTAGCATCATAGTTGTCTAAGTAAATGTTTGTGGGTATCGTGCTGCTATAACCCTCAGGAGACAAAACCCCTCCTACTAGGTGAACTTAGGGGTTTAAATTTCCTATCTTAACTAAGATCGAGTCTTTTGTTTTTCTTTGTTTTGCTCAGGGACTAGCAAAAGATAGGTTGGGGGGTATTTGTTTAGTCAATATTTATGCATCATTTTGATGTTATTAAGTACCTCTCTTGCATATCGTTTGAGTGATTATGTGCCATTAATAGTAGAAAATGATCAATCTTGTGAGACTTGTGCAGATTTAGAAAGATAGGTAAATTCTGAGAAAAAAGCAAAAAGAATGACTCGAATCGAAGTTCTAACGAAGAAGTTATCTCAAGTTGAAAACCGAGTCCCGGATGTGTCCCAGACATGTCCTAGCCATGCTCCCAGATTGATATCCCCACCAAGTTCCTACGCCAGTTCCACCCTTCCAGGAGATGTCCCAGCGCATGTCCCTGGTCCGCCAGCGGTAGCACCAAGTTTACACTCATGCGTCTATGACATGCCAAGTGCGCCTACCTAGAACTATATGCGCTTGTGACCAGCCAGTGGTGCGCCTCAAATGCGCAGTACCAAGGCGAGGATTGGGGTGTGTTCCAAATCGTGTCCCAAGACGTGTATGCGCTCTAATTAGGGCGCAGTTTGGTGATCAGGTGTCTCGGCCAGCTTTTGAGTGAGCCCTAGGCCATAGACCACCAAGTTACATTGCAAACTAGCCCAAGATGTGGTTTGGGCCAGTTGCTAAGGTTCATGGCATGCCAAGCTTCAAGGGGTCTTTAAAAGGCCCTAAATGTTTAAATTAAGGTCCAGCTGCTCTCTGATTGTCTAAGGCTTGGCCCAGCCCATTGAGTGACGTCCAACCAACCTTCAGAAGGCTCTAGAGCTTCCTTGGCATGCAAGAAAGTCCAAGAAGATTTTATCTCAGTCTTTGCCACAAGCCTAGTCCTTGTTAAAAAAGGATTACCTTTTTGAGTCTTTTTTCTTGTCAAACTAGGATAGCAATGTTTAAATCAAATTGTAATCAGATTCTAACCCTAATTGGTCTCCTATTTCTTAGGAGCATGGTCTTCTATAAATAAGAGCTTTAGGAGTCAGATCATAGCCCCCTTAGACACCTTAGCCGCAGTTCCTTTGTAACTCAGTTTTAAAAATTTAAACAGTTTTATTTTTCAAGTGGAGAAGGAGATTTGGGTGTGGAGCTTAGAGAGGAGCAGACCCTGCTGTGTTCTTCTGTCGTGTCTCATTGTTCATTAATCCTCATTTACTTTACGCTTTTATTCATTGTAATTATAAATGAGAATTTACATTATGTATTTACTTTCAATTATGCGTGAGTAGTTTTTTTAGGATTAGGGATGCTTGAAGCCCTAGCCATGATAGTCGTTTAACTTGATTTTGCCCTTGATTTGTATTGCTATGGATGCTGGATATAGTGGAATTACTGTGCTTAATTTATGTTTATTGCTTATAAGTTTGACCTGCAAGTTTGCATGAACTATTGATGAATGATTGCTTGTTTAACTGGTCATTTGCTTGTGATTATTAACATCGAAGGTAGTGGATTACATCTTACCTGTAATTCGACTCATGAAAACCTAGGACTGCACATCATTTTTCTAGGGATAGTGTGATGTCATTAGATTCTCTTCGCACTTCATGCATCATCTTGATAAAATTTGATAGACGTTCTAAGGTACTCATCCGGCCTAGAATATGCTATGTAAGAGAGAATAATATATGTAGAGTGGGTCTTAGTCGGACCATTGCATGGGCATCATATTCAAAAGGTTCATAGTAATCAAATCCTGGAAATCATGTTAAGGACTTAATTGGTTAGTGGTGGATAGTATACCTTAATTCACCTTAGTTAACTTTAATCAATGAAACCATAGTCTCTGCTGCATTTTACTTTCTTCCATTCTAAGTAAATCTTTAATTTCCAATTTCGAAAGCATAAACAATCCCCCCGCCACACCAAACAAACCCCATCTCCCCCCTCCCCCCCCCCCCCCCCCCCACCATCATTTTGCCATGTGTTTATTTAAGTGTCTTGTTTGAGTCTTGTTTGTGTGTCTTGCACGTCAAGTATTTGTTTGTATTTAATTAGGAGTCCTTGCCGTGTCCTTAGTGTTCAGCATATCTAAAGTAGTGTCTTGAGTCTTTGTTTGTTTAACTGCCGTGTGTTTTGTTTTCTTATTAGTGTTGAGTCTTTAATTGAGTTAATAATAAAGTGGTCTAAACTGTTGAACAAGTCCTAGAAGAATCGACCTTTGCCTTGCTGCTATACTATCTCTTTCAATTTTGTGCACTTGCAAAGATTTTAACCGGATAAAATAGGTTACAATATTTGTGCTTGTTTTATTTCATATCAGACACTATAACCGAGCCCAAGTTCTGGTCCCTGACATGTCTTTTGACAGTTCCCAAGATACCTCTGCCCAGCCTTGTGAAGTCCAAGTTCTGCCCTGTGTTGAAGTACTTGTCCCAAGTTCCAGTCCCAAAGACATGCCAGGACATGTCTCTGACACGTCCCTTGTCCCTCAGAGACACGCCCAGCAACAGAGAGCTCGATGGAACCAAACGAGAAAAAGGTTAGAAATGAGCTTAAAAAACATGTATAAGCTAATGACATCAAGTGGCGCGCTCAGAGATGCCAATGACATGCCCATGGCATGTTTTTCCCTAAAGGACCTTCCCGGGAGCCTTAATTTGAGCCTAATTGGGCCATTGAGTTTTCTACGAGCTTTTGAGCAGGACAAAGGCTAGAACCATGCTAGATACGTCATATGGAAGTGAAGTAAGTTTTTTTTCCCAGCTGCATTGGTCAATGACATGCTTAGTTCTCGACAAGTCCAAAAGGAGGCCCAAAGGTGCCAAATTGAGGTCCTGCCGTGTCAAAGGTATCTAGGGTTGGCCCAGCCCAGTCCTTGATGTTCAAGAAGCCTCCAGAAGACCTTAGAAGCTACCTTGGCGCAAAAGAAAGCTCAGGAGACAAGTTTGAAAGGATTCCTTGAAGCCCTAACCATGAGAGTCGTTTGATATGAGTTTGGCCCTTGATTTATATTGCTTTGAATGCTGGATATAGCTTGAATTATTGTGCTTAATTTATTTTTATGTTTATGAGTCTAACTAACTTGTTTGCATAAACTATTGATAAATAATTGCTTGTTAGACTAGTCATCTTCTTGTAATTGTTAGGCATCAAGGGTAGTGACTTACATCTTACTCACAATTCAACTCATGACAACCTAGAACTGCACATCACTTTTCTAGGGATAGTGTGGTATCATTAAATTCTCTTCGTACTTCATGCATCATTTTAATAAAATTTGATAGACGTTCTAAGGTACTCATCCCGACTAGAACATGCTAAGTAAGAGAGAATAATATGTGTGGAGTGGACCTTAGTCGGACCTTTGCATGGGCATCATATTCAGAAGTTTCATAGTAATTTAATCTTGGAAATCATGTTAATCACTTAATTGGTTAGTGGTGGATAGTTTGCCTTAATTCGCCTTAGTCCATTAATTAATCAATCAATCACCTTTGTTGCGTTTTTACTTACTTGTATCTTACATATTTGTTTTATTTTACAATCGAAAAACATCAAACCCCCCCTTGCCGTGTGTCTTTGTTAGTGTCTTGTTTGGAGTCTTATTTGGTTTCTTGCATTTCAAGTTAAGTTTGAGTCTAATTAGTAAGTCTTTGCCGTGTGTTGAGTCTTGCATATCTGATTAGTTTGTGTTCTTGTTGAGTCTAGGTTAGGCGTGTGAGTGTTTGTTGATTTTTAGTATTTGTTTTGAGCCTTTTGTTTGAGTTAATTGAATCTAAATTTTAATTGGATATAACGTTGATACATAGTCCTCGAGGGATTGACCTTTGCTTGTTACTATACTTGTCTAAACCGATTTTGTATACTTACAAAGATTATAACTAGATAGAATAAGTTATATAACTATTATGCTTGTTTTATTTCATATCATTATCCAAACAAGAAATTACTTCACAAATTCTGGAAAATTAATTTTCGTCAAATTAAATTTCATCATTTTATAAATTCTTGTTATTATTGTTTAAAACACTCAAAAATTCTGATTTTTTTTTACTGGAAATACCTCATTTATTAATTAAATCCGAATAGAAACACCAATATCCTTGGCAAGGACATTAAACAACCACTGTGGTTCAAACTTTAACCAGGTGTAGCGTCCTCCCAACCGATTAACATAGTCAGCGACCGCATGGGCTGCCATGTTACAACCCCGTGGGGCAAACTCAAAAACAATTGAAATAAAAGAACTCTTTAGGACCTTAATATCATGCAGCACATTATCGATGGACTCCTCGCTCCCTTCATTACTGAGCAACGACACAAGAAGTTGAGAATCCATCTCCACAATTACTTGTTGCTGCCCCGTAGCAAGGCAAGCCTCCAAACCAGCTCGAACCGCCCAAGCCTCACCTTGAAGAGCAGACTCACACCGTAAGCCACCCACTCCACCGGCACCCTCAAAAGTGGTAGACCAAGACCGCAAGACCCAACCAAAAGTGCCCACCCGTCGCTGCACAGACTATGCCTCATCACAGTTGAGCTTAACTGTCCCCATAGCTGGCCTCTGCCAGACTGTAGAGAGACAGGCCGGTGGTAGTGCCTGAACTCAAGGTCCCTGGGAGACCGGCTCCACAATAGCAGCCCTAACTGCAATGTACTCGGAGAGTTGGTGGTTCAACAGCACAATAGCTTCCCCCAGCGTCTGCACTACCTCTTGAAAATACATCAGTTTCCTGGCCTTCCAAATCCTCCAGCATCCAAAAGAAAGAAGCTGAAACACTCCCTATACATCATCCACATTCTCAAACATCTGTGTCAACACACCCCAGCAATCCCGGAAAGAAAGCCTTATGAACCTGGTAGTGTCTATCTGAAGAGGGCTCCCAAACCAAAAGACCTTTGCAAACATACATGTAAATAGTAAGTGAGCTGCAATTTCATCATCCTCACCACACAAGGGGCACACATTTTCAATTAGGACCCATCTATGCACCAAATTATGTCTGACAGCAAGGAAACCCCGACAGCATCGCCAGACAAATTGACATATCTTGTTAGGGACCTTCATCTTCCATATATGTTTCCAGGACTGATCATGTTCTCCCATATTACTAGTTCCCCCACCACCTCGTCGTGACAACTCCCTATTTCGTTCCATTTTTGTTGCTAGTAAATATCCTGAATGAACATTATACGAGCAATTCTTAGAAAAATGCCATACTAACCTATCAGGGGTGCCAAATTTACTCAAAGGCATAGATAAAATTGCACTAGCATCCTCAAGACTAACAATCTGCTCCACAAACTCCTTCCTCCACTCACAACGAGACAGAGATAATAAATCAGCAACCATAATTAGAGTGAAAGGGCTAGAGGACCTTACTTTAAATGGCCTCACTATAGGCAACCATGGGTCTCGTAGCACATTTATATTCTCACGATTCCCAACATGCCACTGGACACCTGCCTTCAATAAATGATGCCCTTGTAGAATACCTTTCCATCCCCAAGAGGACCCAGCCTTGTCCTTCGCACTCAAGAACCCATAAGAAGGACGATACTTTGCTTTTAGCAGCCTTGCAAGGAGAGATGAAGGATTGGAGATGATACACCACCCGATCTTCGCAAGCATGGCCAAATTAAAGCACTTGAAGTCCTGAAAACCCAGCCCTCCCTTACACTTTGGCCTGGTGGCTTTATCCCAAGAATCCCAATGAATGCCACGCTGCAAATGTTGCTTTCCCCACCAATACCTGGCCAAAATGCGCTCAACATCCCTACATACACCGACTGGAATTTGGAAACATGACATGGAATAATTAGGCAAGGCAAGAGCAATGGCTTTCACCAACACTTCCTTCCCTGCCATTGACAAAAATTGTTCCGACCATCCTTGGACCTTTACTTCCACTCTATTTCGAATATCTTCAAATACGGCCCTTTTAGAAGCCCTAAAATCTACTCTAAGTCCCAAATACTTTCCAAACTCCTCATTCCTAGTAACCCCCAACACATTCACAATCAGGTCTTGAGTTTGCATAGGGCAATCGGCACTAAACAGAACTGAGCTTTTATCAAAATTAATCATCTAGCCTGAACTAGATTCATAAAGCTGAAGAGCCTCCTTAATACATACAGCATCCTCCACAGTTTCCTTAGAAAAAAGCACCGAATCATCTGCAAAAAATAGGTGAGTTAAACTGAAGGCACCAGGAGCTATTGGAATACCATGTAATGCACCCACTTCCTCCTTCCTCCTCAAAATTGCCAAGAGCCCCTCAGCACAGAGGACAAACAAAAAAGGGGATAGAGGACCCCTCTGCCTTAATCCTCTAGTTGGGTGGAAACTTCTCGTAGTCCCACCATTCACCAAAATTCTAAAAGAGGTCGTAGATATACACTCCATGATCCACTAACAGAAAATCATACTGAACCCCAGCTTCCTCATTACAGCCACCAGAAAGTCCCATTCTACACGATCATAAGCCTTTGACATGTCAAGTTTCAACATCATGTCCACCTCCTCCTTCCCACACTTCTGTCGAATAGAGTGAAGCACTTCATGAATCACAAGAACATTGTCAGTTATCGCCTTCCCTAGACAAAAGCTGATTGGGCCAGATTGATCACTTTCACCATCAGCCTCTTCAACCTATTAGTAAGCACTTTAGATAGAATTTTATACTAGACATTGCACAAAGAAATCGGCCTCATCTGAGTCATAGATTGGGGACTAGCAACCTTCGGGATTCGCACCAAATAAGTATAGTTTACCATCTTACACATATGACCAGATTGAAAAAAGGAAGATACAACCCGAATCACCTCATTCTCAATCAAACCCTAATGTTTATGATAAAAGCTTGTAGTAAACCCATCCGGCCCCGGGGACTTCAAGGGATTAATTTGCATTACAGCTTGTCGGACCTCCTCAAGATGCACATGCGCCTCCAACCCAGCATTATCCGCATCAGAGACAAGAGGCTGTATGCAGTCCGTGACTTGCTCAATTTGGGAAGGCTGCGATGATTCAAACAGATTCTGGAAAAATCTCATCGCAATGTCACTTATTTCCTCCTACTCATCACGCCTAACCCCCTCATCATCAAAAAACCTCTGATCTTGTTATTCCTCCGCCGTTTAATCGTTTTTGAGTGAAAGAAACAAGAGTTTTTGTCTCCCTCGTTCAACCATTGTACCCGGGACTATAGCTTCCAGTAAATTTCATTATCTAAAACTACCTTCTTCAGGTCTGTTTCCATTGCACTTACTTGGTTCCCATCGTATTTCGTAGCTTGATAACAGGAGTGAAGGCTAGCTTTTAGCTTATCAATGGTATGTTGTGCATTACCTCCCGCCTTCCTCCGTCAAACTAGCAAACCGTTTCTAACACCCTTTAATTTTACCATGACCCTATACCACGGGGAGCCGGTCACCTCCCTACTCCACTCCTTCTTGACTACCTCCACACTTTGGCCCTCCTTATTCCATCTAGGATCATAAATAAAACAATGCCTTTGTTTCCTCACCTTAGGTTGAGTGTCCAACACTAGCATGGAATGGTCTTAACCAGTAAGTAACACATGATCAATTGTTGCATGTGGATATAGCTGAACCCATTCCTCCGTTGCCATGCCTCTATCAAGGTGTTCCTGCATAAACCCATTATCTCGCTTGTTTCTCCATGTATAAGGGTGCCCAGAAAACCCTAAGTCAAGTAATTTTGTGTCCGCCACAAAGGATCTAAACGTTCTCATACTCGAAGCGGTTCTCACGTTGCCCCCTTCCTACTCCTTAGCATTAAGGATATCATTGAAGTCTCCCATGAAGAGACAAGAATCAGTCTCCCTACTTAGACGATGTCTCAGCATATCCCATTGCCTAGCTCTAGTTCCAGCATCAGTACTCGTATAAATCGAAAAAAAATGCCAATGTTTCCCATTGTCCTCATCTGTTATAAGGATCTCAATCATAAAGTCAGCATATTTTATTAAGTCAACCTGCTCTGCTGACCTCCAAAACACACATAGGCCGCCACTCAAGCCCCTTGGTTCCACTGCCTGTAAGAAATCCATGTCTAGTTTCTTCTTCAAAAACTGGTACCTACTACTTCTATTTTTCGTCTCAAGAAGCACAATAATATATGGTTGAAGGAGCCTATTCTGCTCCTCCAAATTATGAATCGTCAGGTCACCGCCGATACCCTGACAATTCCAGCAAATGATCCTCATGTCGACTAAATCCGTTGGGGAGAGGTGGACTCTTCAACTTGCCGCTCAAGAGACCGATTATGGGAGGTCCCGACCACAATTCTAGAAATACCACTCGATACCACATGTCTACGCTTCGCTACTCAGCTTCCAATTGGGTCATCACTATTAGAAGGCTCTATCACACTGTCCCTTGCACTAGTTCCCCTCCGTGACTCCAAAGCCACCCCTGGCATGTACACACCCTCTCTCTTCCGTTTAGCTTGGGCCTTGGACATCCTATCAATGATCAGTGCAAGCTGAAAAGGGTCAGAAATGGGGAGATTCTCCCCCAGGTTCACCTCTTGTACAACCCCCCATCTCTAATACTTGGACCTGTGGTACCACACTTACTGCCCTATCTACTACCTCCTCCCGAACCTCGCTAGTTCCTTCGCCTGATCCTCCCAACGTAGAGGGCTCCTCCAACATCTCTCATCCCCTAGCAATGAGGCCAACATCAAAAGCTCTAGCAAGACGATGGCGCTGCCGTTCATCCTCCTCCCGATCTGCCTGAATTTTCGTAGTAAGGCCCGAAGCCACACCGTCCCCTAGCATGGCCCTTTGGTGCGTATTGTCATGCCGTTCTCGTCTCTAGAAGCTCCACAAAAAATTCCCACGAAGATCAATCTCTGCTTCTAGGTTTTTGAAATCCAGGAGGGAGTCCTGTGTCTCAGCCCTCGTCTCCTCCACCTCAGGACCCCTTCCACCCAAGCAAATACGAGTAGAGTGCCCAATTAGATCACAATTCAAACAATATAGCGACATATACTTATATTTGAATACAACCCAAATCTCACCTACTCTTGGGAATTCTACTATGGCGCCCCTCATCAGGGGCTCTCGAACATTCAGTCTGATCCTTGCCCTCGCAAAGCGACCAATACAATCACGACCTCTGGACCTATCCACCTCGATCACAGTCCTAACTAGATTCCCTATCTTCTCCATCGCCCTAACAGTCATGCTCAAGACGGGAATATCGTGCATCTGAACCCAAAAACTACACCATTGTAACCTCGAAGTGTTAGGGTTACGTGCTCGCGTTGCCTCATCCACAAGAACCAGAACATCGTCGAAAACCCAGTGCTGCATGTCTATGACCCGTCTCATGTCTCTTAGGGTCACGAACCTTGCCAATAATCGCTTCTCTCTAATCGCATTAACATCCACCCCCTCCATTCCTTTCCAAAGACCTTGGAACAACGATACGAAGGCATCATAGTGGACAAATTTGTGTGTTAAGACCTCTGCCACGATACAGTGTTGAAACCCTAAAGGGAAGTCGTCTGCCTCCTCAGTCTCCACGCGAGTTCCCTTCCGCTCTTTCACAGAAAGCCGAAGGCCATTCCCAAACTGCTGGCCCAGATCATCCATGGTCGTCCCTCTCAATAACTTAGAGACCACGCAAACATACATGCTCGTCGTCAAGATAGAAAACGTACGTCGACAAAGAAGGTTTTTTTTGTTTTGCGGCGCCGCCAACTCTCAAACCTTAGCAGATACATACTCTCCTTGCGGGAGACATCTCAAAAATTTTGATTGAATACATGTGAATTTTTAAAAGTGCTTAAAATCCTCTAAAATTCCAAGTTCAATACACCCCCTTGAGCAAAATTAGTTAAAAATGAGGAACTTCAAAGTTCCACGGAATTTGCAAATGATTAAATGAAAGACATATAGATGAGATTTGGTAAGTAACACCTCCAAAGGTGTTACTTTGGAAATCCCTTGTTTAGTGGTTTGTTATGCTCATCCGTGCATATGCATCCTAACTAGTTGCTCAACTACCTGCTGACAATGGCCATAATTTTTGTTTTTAGTGCATATCTTAGTATTATAGTTTAAATTGTTTGGAACTTTTAAGTTCCTCACCCAAACATGCCCTAAATGAATTCTTGGTTTAAAATTGAATTGAGTTGAGTTAGTTAGAATTCAGGATAGGTTAGATCAGATTTGGGTGGATTAGGAAGTTAACCTAACTCAACCTGACAAATACTCGAGTTAAAGTCGAGTTGGATTAAGAAGGGTATTTTTTCTTCCTAATTTAAATAGGCCTGCTAGATCAAGTTAAAAGTTGAATTAAATATCGGCGGATTTTGGTTGACCCACCTAAATTTCACCATTATCGCTTTGTGGCAGTACTCTTGGTGTATTTGAGTAGGGAACATGCTTGGGTTATTAGTGATGATGATCGCCCTCTGGCCAAGTGTAGTTACTAATATCGTAAATATGGTCGAGATCGATGCCATAGAAGTATTTGTACAACAGTTTAATAATATTCATTTTCATTATGTATTGAGTGGCTTCGGATTAAACTTTCAAAAATGAAATACTGATACTCAATGTGTATAATCACTCCTTATATATATAAAAAAACATGTCATGTATAAATATATATATATATATCTAATATGATATAAATTAATAACATATAAATACACGTGATATAATAAAAGTGAATAATAAAGGATTACTTGATACTTTTATGGTCAGTATATATCACAGAGTCATAATCATTCACAACTCCAGCCATCGTCTATGTCTCATATTCAGTTCCTTCTTGGTAAAGAAGTACTTGAGACTTTTATGGTCATTATAAATCTCACATCTTTCTTTGTACACATATTGTCTCGATATCTTTAATGCAAACACTACTGCTACTAACTCAAAATCATGATGAGTCAAGTAATTTTATTCATAATTTTTCAATTGCCGAGAAACATATGAAATTACTTTCCTATTCAACATTAGTACACAACCCGGCCAGACCCTCGTGTGAAGCATCACTATAAATCACAATTCTACCTAATCCTGATGGTATAGTTAAAACTCGATTTGTCACCAAACGCCTCTTGAGCTTTTCGAAACTTCGTTCACATTCATTTGACCATAAAAACTTGACATTCTTCTGAGTCAACTAGGTGAGAGGCATTGCAATCTTGGAGAAACCTTCAACGACCGCCTATAATAAACAGCCAACCCTAAGAAGCTTCGAACCTCTCCAACGGTGGTAGGTCTTGCCAAGTTAACCGCCTCAACCTTACTGGGATCCATACATATTCCTCGGCCAAAAACAATGTGATTTAGAAAGGAAATCCTATCGAGTCAGGATTCACACTTCCTAAACTTTGCATAGAGTTTCATTTCCCTCAACATCTTCTTTACTTTTCCAAAATGTTCTTTATGTTCCTCCTAGATTTGGAGTAGATCAAAATGTCATCGATAAATGCAATGACAAACTTGTCCAAATATTCATTGACCACATGTCTCATTACATCCATAAAACCCGTAACAACATGTATTAGAGAGGTTGTTTAAGCTTAATGTGTATAATTACTTCCCCTCAAGTAGGTGCATAGATAACATCAATCCACAACTTTCCGAGTAAGTTGTGGAATATCCAATTGCAAATATCTTCATTCTTTTTCTGTTGTCTTCTGCGTTGTTTCAAATCATTCAACTATAATCATTGTAAGATAATAAACTCGGTAATTCGGGTAACGTAAATACCCAATTTGGGCCCAATCAAACTCGCTTTGATGTCAAGGTAAAGACCCATAACTCGAGCAACATTCCCCATGAAGTTGATGCATAGATAACATCAATGCTCAACTTTCAAAATAAGTTGTGGCAAGGAAAAGACCAATAACTAGGGCAACACTCCCCTGCAAGTTGGTGCAAATATCTTCATTCTTTTTCAGCCGTCTTATGTGTTACTTCAAATCATCATAGCATAATTATGTTAATGTAGTAAACACGGGAACTCGAGCAAGGTAAATACCCACTTTAGGCCCAATTTAATTAACGCGTTATGATGGCAAGATAGAGACCTATAAACCTAGTATGTTGGCAAAGTAACGACAATGGCACAAAAGACCAAGTACAGTGGCACAAAAGGCCAAATATGGTGGTATAAAGGCCATTCGATTACACGAAGGCTGATTCGATGACACAAAAGCTAAGTAAACCGCACAAAGGCCGAGTAAGTTAGCACAATTCATTTCAATATTAGCACGCAGTAGATTAATGATTTAAGTTAGCACCGTTGATTAACGGTGGATTGATTCGTTGGTAGTGGGTGAAGATTCCTTCGATATGTCGTCATCGATTAGCACCATCTACGAACAGTTCATCAATTAACGCTAATAGATTTTAACCCTAATTGATTAGCTTCGTCGATGAACAATTATGAATTGAAAGAGTAGCCTCGTGCCGCACTGAGTTTGGTTTTTAATTTTTAATTTTTAATTTTTTTCTTCTTCTACGTGGATATGGGTGAGAGATTGTCCGATCTTCGTTGTTTTGTGGGCATAATTGATTGATGACTACTGGTGCTTGGTTGTGGCATATGTATATGGGTGTTTGATTGTCGTAGGCAATAGAAGGGGGTGGATGGTGGGTGCCTTCAGAGGATAGTGGTGGGTTTGGGAGAAAAATCAACAAATATTTCCCAAAATTCCTATAAATTTATAAAAGTATTTCAAAATTCTCTAAAATGTCTATTAAAGAAAAAACCATCAAAAGTCTTTAAAACTCAAATGGAATAAGCCCCAATAATTTAGGAAAACCCAATCACATGATAAGGTGGAGAGTTTTAAGCTAAAGCTAATTAGGGCTGAGCACAAAAACTCATTTTCCACATGGCCTAAGAAAAGTGAATTCAAGGCATTAAGAAAAAAAATGACTAATAATATCATTTTAGTTCAAAAAATATCTAAATTCTCTGTAACTTAATAATAATATATAGCATTGCTCATTTTTATATATTAACTATTTCATAGATAATGAATACCAGAAATGTGGAGGACTACACCAATTCATATCAACTTGAACACCTAGCAATTTGATAATTGTAAGGTTGTAGCTGTACAGAATCACAGAGAGGTCAGCAGATCGATTATCAGAGAAAATATCTCGAATTTGCGACCATCAGAATCGTACATGTGTCAGCACGTCGTTCGTTGCTTCGTACCATTTGACCGGGCCGGACGTCAACGGTTTCCCGCGGTTTACCTTTCTCCTCCAGCTTCAAATTATACGTCAGGTGAGGGGCTCACAAGTCACAACTTACAATTATGCGAACGTACCCTCATAAGGAAGGGTTTGTGGATGAGATTAAAGGTGGAAAATAAATAAATAAATAATTAGAAAAATAAAAAAGAAAGAACTCAGCCCCTAACTATACGACACCTGGCATGATGGTGAGAGCAATAATTCACATGGCATGATAAGCCTGAAAGAAAAATTCACAAGAAATCGCAGTCCAATATAAGCACAAATTCAGACCCAAAAAACACCACTTACTTTTCTTTTCTGCAGGTTATCACTTGAGGAGACGCAGAACGTACGTTATTTGGTTACCAGTCATTTATATACAAAATGTTTTGCTTGCTAAAAATAGATGAGTTTTAATTTATTCTTTGAATTTCAATTTTACTTTTTAATTTTTATTTTAGTTAATTTTTCATCATGTACGAGAGTCGAATCCTACTGTACGACTACACAACAAGGAGGAATATCAGTCACTTACTTAGTAAGTGACTTTCCTTTACAAACATTTAGATAAAATCTTAAAATTAACGATAATCCTAATTTGACCTTATTAAAATTGGTTGAAACTTAATTAAAGTCTCAAATTGACAAATAGAAGTTCGGGAACCAAAACCGCGGTTTGTCCTTTTTAAAATTCGCATATTTGACTGATTTGAATCAATGTTGTGAAACGAATAACTATATTGTGATATTGTTTTGTAAAATGAATCTAAACAAACAAAGAGAGATCATCAATTTTATTTAGGGAAATTGTCACTAATATCCATTTTCTCAAAAAAAAAAATCACTAATAACCTTTTCCTATATACTCAACCAAATATAGTTTTTAGGTTTTGGCATTTGCACTTTTGCCCCAAATATATAAACAAAAAAAAAATTAAGTTAGTTCACACTTAGTTACTTCCCATTCTTTTTCCCCAATCCTCTCCCATCCCACCTTCATCCTACCTTCATCTTCAACCTAGAAAAAAAATCCAGAAAACCACATTCATCCCACCTTCATCCCACCTTCATCTTCATCCCACCTTCATCTTCATCCCACATTCATCTTCATCTCACCTTCATCCCACCTTCATCCACGTCACCAAATGTGGAAGAGGAAGTGGACGCAGCCTCCCCCTTCATGTTCATCTGGATATCTTCATCTTCATCATCATCTGGGTTTCTTTTGTAGTATAAATTTTAAATTGTGATTATAATTTCAAATTTCGATTTGGGAATCAGAGAAATTGGAGAGGAGTAGGAGGTGGTGGGTGCAATTTTTTTCAATGGTGCGGCCCAAAGCTCAACGAGAATTCACCCGGTCCAATTCCAGGTCTATTGAAGAAATTGAAGATGAAAGATGAAGAAATCGTGGGTTTGAAGAAGCAGATTAAAGCTGGTGTGAAGAGGCAGAGGTGTTTGTTGGTTTGGGTTGCTGTTTCCTGGATGTTGGTGGTTTTGTATATGGGAATGCCTATCGGTGGAGCAAGGGGAAATGATAGGGCTATGTCCAGTAAGAATGTGAATCTAGCTCTTGAGTTTTAATTGTATAATGCATTTGGGTCTTCATGGTCATTGTAATATGAATGGTGAATTTGCAAAGTAATATTCTGCTTTGTTTAATTATGAGTGTTTTGGAGGTTTAGCAAGAAGGAAATATAGCTAGAGAGAAGTAATGAAGGTCTGGCACATCCATAACACCCTACAACACATCCAAACCAATTAAAAGCATAACAATGCAAATAATTTCAAATCATAAAATTGCAAAGATTCAACTTCATTTTCAAGCTATCATACAAAGCCATTCAAGTATAACATCTTCAATTGAACCTGTGAATACCCTACGTAATTGACCTAAAATAGCAAAACTACATGACTTGGAATCAACTTTACTCCCTATCTATTTCACCACTATCAATGAGGCATAACATCTTCAATTGAACCCGTCAATACCCTAGGTAATTTACCAAAAATATATGAGGTTCAACCATTCAAGTATCATCATTACATAAAGTACAACCTCAGTTTCAAAATAGCAAAAGTACATGACTTGGAATAAACTCTACTCCCTAGCTATTTCACCATTGTCAATGACTTGAAATCAAGTTTGTTTGCTCCTTTTACTTCTTCTCAAATCACTATCATTGGCACTAGCACTTGTGGATTGTTGACTTGGATCCTACATATGAAGAATTTTACATTATAAGATGACTTATGGAATTGAATTGTGACAACTGATTCAAATTAACACAATAATAACAACCATGAGAAGGGGTAAGAATGGCCTATATACCTGATTTGAAGCATGTCTCTTAGGGTGGTTGTTTGTCTTGGATGTCTTTGTAGAAGATGTGGTTGATCCTTGAGTCTACATGAAACAAAATCTAATTAGGCTATATAGTCGATGACTTTAATAAAAAAAAAAACTTAAAATGGTACTGACATTTGGAGCAGAAGTATCTGCAACATTCTTCTTTGCTCTGCCTCGTGGCCTTGGTGGTAGCTTCTCCTTGGGAGGCAAGTGTCGATGGTGGGTTCTTGCATTATGAGTTTGTGATGAACAAATACTGCAACGCATAGGAATGCCCTGTTTTCCCAATTTTTTCCTCCCACTTTGTTCGACTGTTTCATGTGGATCCTTTGTTCTAACTTTTCTTGGCCTTCCGGGTTGCCTCTTATTTGCCGGTGGCTTAATACTTTGATGGCCAGTTCTCTCCCACAATTTTGGGCCATTTATAGCCTCAATTAGGTTGTTTTAGCACTTCATGTAGGTCTCTTTAGAATATACTGGATCAATATATTCCTTCACCAAGGGGCCACCTTTGTAATGAATGACTGCTATCCCATGCACACATGGGATTCCCGTGAGGTCCCACTTTCTGCAACAACACCTGTGGGCCTCCAAATTGACCACAAACTACTCTCCTATGCGGCCGTGAACCTCGTAGTTTGGTCCACCAGGGCATCTAACACTACAATGCCCCGACTCCACTTTCAACTTTTGCACATGGTTGAATACATTCTGACATATATTCTGAGGCCAAGTAGCCATCTTATCTCTTCTCCATTGTATCCTCTTCAACAACAAATACCTAATCATCTCAAACATCGTGATGATTGGTTTATCTCTAGCAGGCATTATGGTGTTGTTGAAGGTTTCACAGTAGTTGTGGTGTAGCATGTCTGTCTTCAACCATGTTTTAAAATGGGACCTGGACCACTGATGAGCTGGCTTGTCTACCAACCATTTCCAAGCTACTTCATCTAATCCTTTTAGCTTTTCCATCTCATATTGGAAAGATTGAACTGTTGTTGCTCTTGCACAATCCCACAGAGCATCCTTCAAGACTTTACCTTTGAAACTATGGTTGTAGTTACTCCACAAATGCCTACAACAAAATCTGTGCTCAGCACTAGGCATTAAGGCTTCAATGGCTACTTTAAGTCCCTTTTGCTTGTTAGTAAGGAAACTCCAACCATAGCAGTCTTGCATCCCCAAATCCACCATCAACAACTCCAAGAACCATGTCCATGAGTCCTTTGTTTCCATTTCAACCACATCCATAGCAATCACCCATGTCTCATTATTGGGATCTAATCCAATAGCAGTCAACAACTGTCCACCATAGACTCCTTTAAGATGACAACCATCCAAGCCAATGAAAGGCCTACAGCATTCCTTAAAACCCTTCTTGCATGCCTCCAAGCAAATATAGAGCCTCTTGAAAATTTGGTCTCCACCCACAAAATCACAAGCCAATGATGTGGTAGTACCTGGATTAGTTCGCTTCAACTCATGGCAGTAATCCCACAACATACCCTATTGCTTTGCTAGGGATCCATCTATTAACTCCATAGCCTTGTGCTTGGCTCTATATGCCTTCATAGGGCTGATCCCAATGGAAAATTCAGCAGATGCAGCTTCCATAATTGTAGATATGGGCATCTTGGGGTTTGCCTGGATTCTTTGCAGGAAGTGTTGAGAAAGTCAAGAAGCTGTGGCTTGTTGATTTTTATACACCCTTGTACATGTGTGCAGAGGGTTATAGTGCTTGACAACCAATGTGTTGTCAGTTGTGCTCACCCTAGACACATATATTTCCCATTGACAACCCTCTGCTATGCATTCACACTTCAACTTGTACATTGCATTCCTCTTGTACCTCACATCTTTACCAGTGTATACGTAATAGTCCCTAATAGCTTGCCTAAAGACACCACAGTCACTGAACATCAAACCAGTATCAAAGCTTGGCCTGATTCTATCAGTTTCTGGATTGTACTCTGTAAAATTTTTGCCACTTCCCCTTTTCACAACATTTTCATCATCACCATCCACAACTGGTCTCAAGTCTTTTTGATGTATTTCATCCCCTTCTTCAAGTTGGTCATCATCTATATCTTCCACTCTTAATTCATCACCAGGAGTGAATTTGGCCCTCTAAAAATTTCCAGCAGCTGAAGTTGCAGCTGCTGCAGGTGGAGCAGCAGTTGAAGTTGCAGCTGCTTCTGCTGGAGCAGCAGCTGAATTTGCAGCTGCTTCTGCTGGACTAGCAGCTGATGTTGGAACTGGTTCTGGTTGAGCATAAGCTTCTAGTAGAGCAGCAGCTAAAGTTCCAGCATGTTCACCTGCAGCAGGTTTTGAAGTTCCCCCAACATCAGTGAAGAACTCATCCAAGTTTGAAGCTTCTTGCAACCAACCCTCTAGAATATACCTATCCACCATCTTCTCCTTAGCAGGAATAGCCTCATCACCACTGTCAGCAAATCCAGAACATGTTGATGCTTTAGAGTTCTCATACTGCTCCACTAACCCATCTTCAAACTCATCCTCTTCAGCAGACAGTTTACCCTTACATTTGTCTGTTTCTTGCACTGCTTCTTCACCAAGATTGGCAGCCTCTAGCTCTGGCCTCTGACGTGGCAATTCTCTTACAACCACTCATGCCTTACCCTTATAAGGTCATATACTCATTACAGCTGATGTTCCTGCCGTGCTCCCCACCAGTTCAGTCTCCTCATCTACCTCCTCAATCACAATCGTGCTTTTCTTGGTCACTACCAATTCTTTACTTGTCTTCTCCTTTTCCCTTTTTTAACATCTTTTAAAAACGCCCTCGGGGTTCTTCACATTAATGTGTTTTAAGAACAATTCTATCTCTGTGACACTTGGAACCGCTTCACACATTTTAAGCACATCAGAGTCTTGTAGCAGCTTACCACCAACTCCTTCTTCACTCTCATATTGGTATAAGATGATACCATCTTTGTAGCCCAAGTCCTTAACCATTATGTCAATTTCAAACAGGGACATCATGTCCTTCTCACAAAAATCAAAATAGGCAACTTGTCCATCTTGATACCTATCATCAGCCCACTTCCCACCATGGAATACCTTTAATGTAAAGTAACCCGATGAACCTACAATTAAGCAAAATTTAAAGTCTTAAGTCACCACAAACAACATTCACTCTACAAACAACCACATATTGTTGTTTAATTACATACCTACGCAACTTTCATCTTCAGTATACTATCCAAACCTTATTATCAAACCTACTTTTCTACAACAATCAGACAACAACAATGTGGCCGGTCCCCTTCACTAAATATTCCACCCAACAACAAAGCACATGGACATGGTCCCCTTCAATAAAGATTCCAGCCAACAAACTTAGCACATGGCTGCAAGCTTTTCACCCTTCAATATATTCCCTATTCTGTATACACACAAACCACCCATTCTTTTCCCAACGTTAACATCAAGCAACACACAAAACACAAGGACCCCAAAACGATCAATACATTCATCTTCCTATAAAAACTATAATTTAAATTAAAAAAGACAAAGACAAATTACCAAATCCAATTATTAAAGTAATGAGCACTTATCGTATTTAGGCTGCCTTCTTCCTCGCGACCTCAACCGCCACTCCTTCATTTCCCTTCAAATTTCGAACCCTCAAACGCGACAGAGAAACTTCATGACTTGGGATTTGGGGGGGGGGAGGTGGGTGTGGTTTCTTCACGATGTCCAGTCACGGCCTCTTCTTCACGATGTCTGGGGTGGGGGGTTGTTATCGATTTAGGGTTTGAAGGGTTGGTTTCGCGCGACGGGGTAGAGGAAAGAGGGAGTGAATTTGTGATAATTCGAAAATGCCCCTTCAAATAGCGCCACATCACGAGCTGAGTGGATAAAATTAGTGCCACGTGTACTTTTAACGGTCTTTTGGACGGAAAAGGTAACAGAGGTACCCTTATGTTAGTGGCAATATAGTTTGGGTACTCTTTTGCAAGTTTTCATAGTTGGGGTACTCATTTGAAATGACCCATATAGTTTGGGTACTTTTATATAGTTTATCCTAAAATTAATAGGTTAAAAAGAACCAACATAAAGTAAATAATAAAAATAATAGGTTAAGACACTCAATCCACCACTGCCACAATTACTTCCTAACATGATTTCCAGGATTCAATTACTATGAATTATCTGAATATGATGTCCATGCAAAGGTCCGGCTAAGGCCTACTCTACATATATTATCTCCTTCTTAGTTTGTATGTGGCAGCTCTTCTAAACTCGCTACCACATCTATTCAATTATGCAATAGTTATTTCAAGACTATGTCACTTATCTTAAGTGATTATAACACAAAAGAAAGCACTAAGTACAAAAGGGATTTAATGACACCACACTATTCCTAGAAAAGTGATGTGCAATCCTATGCTGTCATGAGTTAAATTACGAGTAAGATGTAAAGCCACTCCTCTTGATGCCAAACAATTACAAGAAGGTGACTAGTCTAACAATCTCTATTTATAGAGAATTATCAGTCCTAAAATAAATAGAAGTTTATATTTAATTTTAAAAAGAAAGTGTTTCCTAAACATTTAAGAAAATTAATTAAAAATCTTTCCTAATCATAAAATGAGTAAAAATAATATTCTAAAAGAAAATAGGCTTGAAATCGTCTTGAAACATGAAGAACAAATGTGAACCCTAGCTGGAATTATCCTAAAATAAGCCTCAAAACTCGGAAAAGCAGCTGGAATTGCTTCAGGAATCATTTCGGTGGTCAACCACCGAAATTATTGGTCAAGACTCGCGGTCAACGAAAGTCAACAGTAGCTGGAAGATGACTTTCGGCAGATACACGCCGAACATATGTATTTAGGTTCAGTACGGTACGCTGAAATGAACCTACTAGTTCGGTACGTACACACCGAAGGGGCATTCCTCTCTCCTTGGCGCGTTTTCTTCTTCTGGCCTGGGGTGTTGGATTCGGTAGCCGCCTACCTAATGGAGTTTCTCTATTTGGTGGCCTCTCTTGTTTCCTTCATAACTGCTTCGTTATAACTCCGATTGAGGTGATTATTTCGTTCAAATTCTCATAATTTCAAGCTCTATCAAATTCTGTACATTTCTCACAAATATATTATTTTCTCCAGTTTCATAGAACGAAATATTAACAAAATATAAGTAAAATGGTATTAAATCATAGATAAAATATGTATTAATTCTGACTTAACACTAGGTTTCGTAGTTAGTTACCGATTAGTTGCCACTTACATACCATTTTATAACCACTTAGTTACATAACAATTTCTGGATTTTCTAGATGAACATGAAGATGAAGATAAAGAGAGAAGAGCAAAAAGAGGACGCAGAAGAAGAGGAAGAAAACATAGAGGAAGATGACGCAGCCTCCCTCTTCATCTTCATCTGGGTTTCTGGGTTTTGCAATTAGTTACCGATTAGTTCCCACTTACATAGCAGTTGGTAACCACTTAGTTACATAACCATTTCTGAATTTTCTAAATGAAGATGAAGAGAAAGAGAAAAAAGAGGATGCAGAGGAAGAGAATGCAACCTCCCCATTCATCTTCATCCGGGTTTCTTGAGAGAAAAGTGAAGAGAGAGAGAAGAGAGGAGAGAGGAAGAGAAATGAAAAATAGAAAATTAGTCCTTGAAGTGTATATATATGTTGAGCAAAAAGTGTAAATAACAAAAAATATATACTATATATGGTTGAGGGTAAGGAAGTGGTTATTAGTGGCAATTTCCCTTTTATTTAGGCCCAACAGATTCTATTGTAATAAAAATTGCTTTATCTCTTTTGTTCTAATTAAATCGTGCAAGTTTAGTGAGGTAGTGATGGTGGTGAGCAACACATTTTGTTTTAGGCTTTTAACTCAAAATGTCTCATGAATATTAATTTTAGTCTCAAAATGGACCATGAACTCGATTTTGTACCAAAATGCTCTATAAAACCCACTTTTCGTTTCAAGTTGCCAATTTTCTGTCTAATATCATAACTCACCGTCAATTTAAAGGGCAATATTGTCACTTTGGGCATTCTTCATCTATTCATCTCTTCATCTCGCCGTTGTTTCTCGGTCTCTCTTCGATACTGCTGCATTTCCAGTGCTCTTCACTCTCCATTCAATCTGAAACGGAGCCAACAAAAATCCTAGCCACTCCAAAACCAAGTTATAAGAATTTTTTCTATCAACAAAAGACCTAGACGATTGAATTCCCGTTTTTCATCCAATTGACCCGTTCTGGATATTTTTTGTCCGATTATTCTTTGCTTTGCGGCACTCTAGGCTGAAGAAGAAGGCAGAAGTTGAACAAACTTCCAGGTTAAGATTTTGGGGTTTTGTTAGTTTATGATTCAATCAGGTTATTGGGATGAATTTTGTTGATTGATTATCTTGCATGTTGGTGTAATGGAATTTCTTCAAATTCAATTTCATATAGAAATGGGATCTAAATTTTGGGTAGGTAGTCAATTGAAACTTCATCAGTCTCAATTAGGGCATCGCTGCTCTTAATTTGGGCTTCGTCTCTTTCATTTGAAGCCTTAATTGTGAGTTTGGGTTGGAGATCGTGTCTCCTTGCACCGCTTGCAATTCAAGGCGAATTTTATTTACAGGTAAGGTTTGGGTATGAATTCTTTTTTAATAAATTGATGATTCATTTTTTTTTATTGAGATGGATTTTATTCGTTGATTATCCAAGCAAGGCAGCCAAATCCCATATATGCTCCATTTTCTTACTGCAAAAACTCAACGAATTTAAAAACATGCAAAGAAGGTTTCTATCTTCTTGGAACTTAAAGAAAGCTATGGGTGCAATAACAAAAACCCAAAAACCGCCGATTGAAACCCAATTGAACGAATCAAAAAATGGGAGGAGAAATTGGATAGTAACAGAAAAAAAAAACCGAGAAACGATGGCGAGATGAAGAGATGAATAGATGAAGAACGTCCAAAGTGACAATATTGCCCTTTAAATTGACGGTGAGTTATGATATTAGACGGAAAAGGGGCAACTTGAAACGAAGAAGGGGTTTCAGGGGATATCTTGATACAAAATCGAGTTCATGCTTCATTTTGAGACTAAAGTTAATGTTCAGGGGACATCTTGAGTGAAAAGTCTTTGTTTTATACAAGAATATTGAACGTGTGGATTACATAAATTAGATATTGGACAGATGCCCTTTCAAGCACTTTTCTAAAGGGAGGTATTGCCCCCAAAGTTTTGCACTTCCATATCAGCAAAGGGGGCATCCGAAGGACACTATAGAGGAAGGGAAGTAAAGTTAATTTGTTGCATTAGATTTTCACTACAAAACCTCAGAAAAGAAGATAGCAAACCTAATACATACATTCAAGGCCAGAGTTCGAACTTGTAAATGAAAAAAAAGAAAATAAAGGAAAGTTGAAAAACGTTATGGTGATGTTATTACGATATGTTTATCTGACATTTTTTATTGAATGATAAAAAATTTGAATTTAAAACTCTTCTTCGAATTTTAGAAAGAGTAGTATTGATAACTAGCAGTCCGTCAATTTCTTCCTTCAATTTAATTTTCTCATTTCATTTTTATTAAAATAAAAAAACTAAATATCCAAACCAATATGGTCCAATTGTTATAAGATATATATATATATATATATATATATAATTGTTTGTATAATTTTCAATTGATTTTGTGACTTTCTGGAAGCGGGTTTCCTTGAAAAAAAAAATGGAGATCTGGTTGAAAGGTTCTTATGATAATAAGTCAATATTTATGCCTCTGAAGAAAACTATGTTATTGGAATGTTCTCTAATGCCAATTATTCTGTTTTTTAATATTTTTTGTTAGAATATATGGTACACAAATAAACGGCCTTTATTTTAAATGCCTTTAAAATTAGTCAAAATTTTTCATTTTGCTTCATGTATTGTGATTTTTCTCACAACTCTCAAACTCAATCAAAAGGTTAAAATCTCACATTGCCCCATTTTCATCTATCTCACAAAGTGAGAATTTTTGGGCGAATTCATGAGGCATTTGTAGTAAAAAGCGTAGATGAATGGGGAACGACCGAGGGTACGTAGGGTTGAGTCGGCCTTAAAAAATTTCTTTTATTTTCCATACAACGATAAGCTAAAGAACAATAGGTTATTTATAACTTAATGGTTTGGATAAAAAGTTGAATAAAATGTGAGTAGATATAATAATGGAGCAAAATTGGCTATTAACAATAGTTAAAGGATATTAATTGGATGAAATTAATAAAAGTTTAAGGGGGAAAATATGTAAGTGGTTACAAATTGAAGGAGCAAATAGAAAAGAAGATTACACACATATCAACCTTGATTCTCATCATTTATGATAATAAAATCTCTAATCGATCACTACACAATTAAAAAAAAAAACCACAAAATGAATAATATTACTCACAAATTGAATCCATTTTAGTTGAGTGAAGTTTACTAATTTCCACAAAATGATTTAACTTCATTAAAACCAAATTGTAAATGTATTTTTCTGAGTCTACCCTATCTCAAAGAACGAATGGTCAAAGAGGGAGACATCGTATTGACTTTATGTATTAAAAAATGCATGCACAGGCAACAGCAGGTGGAGAAAATGAATGTCTACTCTCTTCTACGCGGAAGAGGTATGAAAATTGTAGACAAATGATGGAGGTGGGATTAGAACTTTAGCTAATGAGATTGCACGTGTTGGTTCTCTGGAGTTTTTATTTCTTAATCTATGTCAAATAAATACAAAGTAATAACAAAAAAAAAAAAGACTTAGTTTTGCTTTGCTAATAGTTTGTGCATACACCTTGAAAAAAAAAGAAAAACTTTTGACAATATATTCAATTCTTAGGAAAAATTAGTAGCTAAATTCTCTGATAAATCACATAACGATAAGAAGAAAACATTGCCAAACTCATTCGTATACAAATTATTTAAGTTCGTATATATTTTTTTTAATAGAGATAATGTTGTTGATCACCTAAGAGATTTGAGCACATCGAGATTGTTATTAACAAACTAAAAAGTAATAATATTTATGAATGAAGCAATAAATTTTCATTCAATATCTATGTACAAGGGCCAAATTTGATAAGTCGGGCTAGATTGAATTGGTTTTCATTGTAGATGATATTATTTAATCTAATCCTCTAATTCTTTTCCAATAGAAATACATCTATTTATATATATATATATCTTTAAAATACATTGAATTTGATGAATTATACCTTAATCCAATCCCACATACCAAAGCATCATCATATATGATCAATAAATATGATAAATGTAACATTAAATCTCCATATAAAAAAATATATCTTACGAGAGGATCTTGCAATTACACCCTACACTTATTTTTTGGCCTTTCCCTTTTTCTTTTCTTTTTCCCTTTTTTCATTGCAGTTAGCCTGCACTGACCCACATTATAAATTGAGGAGCATTTCTCCCACAAACGCCCCTCATATCACCAAACTCTTCGAAGAAAAGGGTGGTATTGAAAACTTGTAGTGTTCCAACAATGGCTATGGCTACATGCAAACTGGTATCCGACCTTTCCTCTGGTGCCACCCATGTTCCCTCCAACTATATCAGACCTGCCAATGATCGTCCAAATCTTTCCCAGGTCGAACAATCCTCCGATCACTCCATTCCTCTCATCGATCTCCAAGGTTTCGACGGTCCTAGGCGGTCCGACATAATCAAACAGATAGCCCTTGCCTGTCAAAATTACGGCTTCTTTCAGGTATATATATATAATGATGTGACAGCAAGTTCATATAGAAACTTTCTTTTTAACAGAGCCTTGTTTATAACGGGTGATCATTCGGTGAGTGCATTCTCCTGATGAATTTGCAATCCAACGGTATAGCAGATTTGAATATTAATTATAGGTGTCTTCAAAAGTAATTTTTATACCGTCTAATGGTAAATCCATCGTATGAGCATATCTACAGAATTATTACTAATTTATAACATAATTAAATATCTAAATCTTTTGTTTTACTATTTTGTCATTATTATTTAATGTTACATTGAAGGTCCAAAATCATGGAGTTGAAGATGGAGTGATTGACAAGACGTTGAGGGTATCAAAGGAGTTTTTCCATTTGCCAGAAAGTGAAAGGCTGAAGAGTTACTCGGAGGATCCATTTAAGACAACAAGACTTTCGACTAGTTTCAATGTGAAGACTGAGGAAGTATCGAGCTGGCGAGATTACCTGAGACTCCATTGCCACCCTCTAGAGGACTACATCCATGAATGGCCCTCCAACCCTCCATCTTTCAGGTACAAAATAACATATCACTTTGAAACTTTCAAGTCTTTACTTTTTCTAGATCCGTTTAATTTGTTCTACGTACGTCACGCAAGTACTTAAACGGTAACGTTTACGGTTATACATTTAGGACATTTTTTAATTTTTTTTTGTCACGTCACGTCCGTAATTAATTTTTAATTTTAATTTTAATTATGTCGTGCAAAAGTTAATTTTTATAATAATTTTTATTAGATAATCTAGCTGAATTTCAATTTACTATTTTATGATTTATTCCTCACATAGCAGAGTTATACTTACAATTTCAAATATTTCAATTTATCCCCTTAAATTTTCTATTTTCTTTCAATTGGCCTACGTCACATTTTCTATTAATAAATTAGATATTGCATAATTTCCCTTGACGACTAATCCATCTTCTACTTTCCACATGCAAAAACTTTTTTCATTATTTCTTCCTTGGTTATAATGATGTTATTAAATCCAATCCCATAATAAAAACCAAACGAATTTTTTTTTTAAGCCAGGATTAAGGTTTTTTAACAGACATTGATATCAGACTAATAATCATATATATATTTGAAATTTTTGCAGGGAAGATGTGGGTGAGTATTGCAGGAATGTGAGAGGATTAGCTGTGAGAGTGCTCGAAGCCATATCAGAAAGCTTAGGGTTGGAAGGAGATTACTTGAATAGGGCATTGGGGAAGCACGGCCAGCACATGGCAATCAATTACTACCCGCCTTGTCCTCAGCCTGAGCTGACGTATGGCTTACCTGGTCATGCTGACCCTAACGTCGTCACTATTCTCCTTCAAGATGACGTCCCGGGCTTGCAGGTCCTCAACAATGGCAAATGGGTGGCCGTCAAACCCATTCCACATACCTTCATTGTCAACATCGGTGATCAAGTCCAGGTCAGTAAATCCACGTTTATAACACGCAAAATATCTCAAGTCCAAAAATTGATTGATTTGATAAGAAGTTGAGTTATTTTTGTCATAATTTATTTTGAGTGAACGAGAATGTGAAGAAAACAAACTTACCATAATTGCGTGATGCAATATCATTCATTTGGTAGTGTGGAGGTCTAATATTCTTCAACTGCACTTTAAAAAATTTAATACAGGACGGTTAAGTAATTGGCATTCAAAATGACTTGCATAATTGACAAGTATGGAGAGTCTTTATTGTAACGCAGGTAAAAAATAGTGACTAGATCGGTAGGTTACAGATATCTATATGTCATAGAAAAGCATCATGTAGGTACCGAGATCTCGGCCGACTCAATTCAAACTCCTTTTGTTTGAGTTCATTATCACTACAGGAAAAACAAGTTTGTCTAGCGAAAAAGATTCGTGTTAAAATTCGTCGGGCAACATTAAACCTAGTGAACCTTCCTCAGTTAATGTTCGTCGAGCCACCGCCGTCTGGCTTGATGTCAATCGACGAAAACAGTGAATTCGTCGAGCAATTCCAAGCTTGCCCAGCGGATCCATTCGTCGCTTATGATTTGTCGAGCAATTCCAAAAATCAACAACTTTTGCCCGGCGTACTCTTTTCGCCGGGCAAAGTTACAGAAATTCGGCAGGTGTGCACTTAATTGTCTTACTTTGCCCGACGAAAGTGCTTATTCGTCCGACAAAATCTTAATATTTAAAAAATAATTTTAATAATTTATTTAATTAAATAAATATATAATTAAACTAAAAATATATATTTTTAAATACAATTAAAATAATAAAACGAATCAAATGAAAATAAAAAAATATTTATAAAAATTAATGTTATGTTTTTTCATAATTAAAACTAAAGTAATGTTTTACATATTAAGTTCTAACTACTCGGCGACGGGTCGGGGTGGTCGGGGTCCTAGGCGGGCTATTGGACCGGGGGCTGAGGCTGTGACAAAAGCTCATCCAGCCCACGCTCACCCAAGCGGTCAAGCACCTTGGCGAGGGTGGCCTTGATCTCCACGTTTTGGGCCTGGATCTGCGCGTTTTGGACCTTGATCTCCGCGTTTTCTGCCTATAGGGTCTCGACGTTTCTTTTGAGCTCCGTCATCTCCACAGGATTGGCTCCTTAGGAAGAACTCGAAGAGCGACTGGAGACATCCCGAACTATCCCGTCGCCTGCCCCTCGAACGATCTTCCCTGGACGCCTACCAAGTCGTCGCTCCAGGATGGCGATCGACATCCTGGGATCCGATAACTGCTGCTCCAATGGCACGTCGGGATGCTGTTGTGTCAGCTCAGTTCGTGTCTGTTGGATGTCTTGCTCAATCACCGCCTACAAATTCGAATAAATATTAATTAGAAATATAATTATCAAATTAAAAATTAATGTTTAATCTGCAAAAAATAAACTAACGTGAATATTGTCAGCCTCCTAGTTGCTCCGACTAGCGTACATTTGCCCCTAGGCATCCACCTCCGGGAACAGCGACTCGGCGTTGCGCCGATCCTCCTGCCGGGCCGATAAGGATCGCGACCCCCCGTGGTGGTTGAATTTCTTCACTCCCCGGTTTGATGTGTTGACAACCAATTTTCGCTGTTTATTAGTAAAAACAATCATTATATTTTCAAATGGAAAATAACATAAAAAAAAAAATAATAATTTAACTAGGTGGATAGTACTAGATAGTTGGGTGACACGAAATAGTCGCACAACCATAGCCACCCTTCTACCTGAGTCCCCTCCAACTCCTCTGGAGGATTTGCCTTTGCTTCCTCCGGGGAAGACCAGCTCTTGTAGTACATGTGGAGCTCGTACTTCCAATCGGCGTACCGTAACTGCCAGTGGTTTCACAGGTATTTACTGACGTCAGTGTCCTCTAGGTTGAACTCAAAAATGGATATGCAATAAATTATTAAAGTTAGTAAAATAATTAAAAATAATGAAAACAATGTAAAAAAGGGAGAAACACATACCTAGTATGCATTCGGAGAACATTGAGGGGATACAAACTAAATTTCCCACAATCGAAACCTAACCTCGTAGACCGTAAACTACACATGCAACATATAGTTACGCACCCCCAAATTGTCAGAATAAATTGCCAATTCAAGAGTCAGTCAATCAACCCGATTCGCCGACTCTCAAACAGGTCTAAGGTTTTTAATTGAATTTCATTATACAAAGTTAATCAACCCGATTAACTTCGCATAAACGGTTATGAAATATGAACATATTTCACTCCGTCGGAACTAGATAAAGCGCTTTACAGAAAAGATTACAACAAATTCACAAATACAAACATATATTAATTATGCATATCACAGAGTTTACAATTTTCTTATTTCCGTACATATTTTCTATTTTCCTAATTTAATAACATATTTCCTATTTTCCTAATTTCCTAACATATTTTCTAATTTCCTAATTTCCTAACATATTTTCTAATTTTCTAATTTCCTGACATATTTTCTATTTCAATAATTTCATAACATATTTTTTATTTTCCTATTTTCCTAACATATTTTCTAATTTCCTAACATATTTTCTAATTTCAATAATTTCATAGCATTTTTTTAATTGAATTTCATTATACAAAGTTAATCAACCCGATTAACTTCGCATAAACGGTTATGAAATATGAACATATTTCACTCCGTCAGAACTAAATAAAGCGCTTTACAGGAAATATCATAACAAATTCACAAATACAAACATATATTAATTATGCATATCACAGAGTTTACAATTTTCTTATTTCCGTACATATTTTCTATTTTCCTAATTTAATAACATATTTCCTATTTTCCTAATTTCCTAACATATTTTCTAATTTCCTAATTTCCTAACATATTTTCTAATTTCTTGACATATTTTCTATTTCAATAATTTCATAACATATTTTTTATTTTCCTATTTTCCTAACATATTTTCTAATTTCCTAACATATTTTCTAATTTCAATAATTTCATAGCATATTTTTTATTTTCCTAACATATTTTCTAATTTCCTAACATATTTTCTATTTCCCTAATTTCATAACATATTTTCTATTTTCATATTTTCCTAACAGATTTTCTAATTTCCCACACAATTTCTACACAAATTTCCACAAATTATAAACAATTTCTACACATTTTCCACAGTAAATACACAATTTCCTAACATAACTATATCCAAAATTCTTAACAAAATTAAATTGCAAACACACATAATGTTTTTATAAGTATTCCTTCAAATCAACCATAAATTTCCTAAAACACAAAACATAATTAGTTTCCAATTAAAAATCAAAATTTGAAAACTAAAAAAAATTAAATTTCTCAAACCTTCAAAATTGATATTGGTGATTGAGAGAGAAAGAGATTTGATTGGTAGTGAAAATGGTGATGAGATGATGATTGTTGATATTATATAGCTAGAGAGAGAGAGAGAGAGAGAGAGAGAGAGAGAGAGAGAGAGAGTGAGAGTTTGATGAGCAAAAGACAGAGAGGAAGAAGAAGAAATGAGCGTCTGGGTACTTAATGTATTTAGACTTTTGCCCGACGAGCAAGTTTCACCGAGCAAAGTTTAATGATTCGTCGGGCAAAATATAGTTAACACCAAGTTTTGCCCGACGAACAATATTCGTCGTTAAATGTCATTTCACCCGACGGATAAGTTAATTCGTCGGCCAAAACCTTCCTATTTTACGCACTAACAACTTCTTCTTCCTTCCTAAACCTTACCCGACGAGCCTTCATTTTTCCGGGCAAAATGACACGGGGTGGCGAAAATTCCTTCGTCGGATAAAATCTCGTCGGGCAACCCCATTTTTTTGTAGTGTATGATAGGTAATTTGTTTGCAATCAGAGAAGTTGGAAATGGAAATACTTAGAAGAAAAGGTATGATTAATAAATCAACAATCTTCTTTTAGTTAATAAGTATTGCTAATTCGGAGATATAACACTTAACTTAGACAATAGTTTCACAAAATTTCTTGTAAACATGAAATACTCGATGGTAGATGAGAATGAGAGTACATTTCATTATTTCATTGTATATGATTGAGACATAAATTAATCACCACTGTCACCAGGTATGAACCTAGGATTTCAAAATAGGGTTGGTTAAATTTTAATGTTAAAGGTTATCAAAATTCGAAATTGGGACATCCTCAAAATGTATATTTATATATACAAATTTTATTAAAAATCACAAATAACATGCAATAATAAAATATAAAACTATTTAAATTCTATCATACGAATCTTCAAGACATTAAATTCTTTAATTATCAAATTTATGCAGATATTATCAATAAGTTCCCTTTTTATTTGGACCATATATCATACAATATCAAAAAAAGTCACATTCCATCTTATTTGAGTGTAGAACAAATTAGTGGGGTAAACTATATAAGCTAACATTACATCAATTTTTCTTTCAAATCATTAAATTTCGGGTGGGCTGAAGCCCACCCTAACCCTAAGGTTGGGTCCGTCCTTGGTCACCAGTTCTATGGATATGATTAGGTTTTTTCATGACGCAATATTTATGAAACTAATCGATAAGTTTTGGGATGAACTGAAGATAAATTTAAGACAATTAAGTGATGAGAAAATTTAAAGGGAAACACTCTAATTATTTTATTGTAACTATAACAAAAAGGACGACCTAGCTCGCACTGAAACATTATTTGGAACCATATAGCTTGCATGATTCATATATATATATATATATATATAAATGTTTTATTCTTTAAATTATATATAGCTATTAGCTAACTAATCTTTCATAGGATAGGTTAAATGAGATTTAAGCCTTGATCTTAAGCTATGTAGATTTTTTTTTTTAAGCTATGGGCTATTGCTAGCGCGTCGCTAGAACATAGGTTTTGAGTGATGTCGAATACGTATGGTTGTTTGGCATAATAAGCGGGATAATCAACTTTGATATCACGAAAAAAATTAATTATCTAAAAATTAATTGGCAATTCAATTATTATAAAATTATCCTAACTCCACTTTTAATGGGGGATTTTTAATCTTTTCACATACTTACAGATCGAGATCATCATGAAATAAATGTCATGAGCATGTGATTAGGTGAACGTGGATGGTACGCGCGTACACGAAAAAGATTGATGGGTGATCAATGACATAGAAGCTTCTTCACCATGTATACATGTTCAACAGTTTAATTAGACCGTCACTGATCCCATGGCTGCCAGGCAACTCTACAAAACGTACTATAGCATATATGCATCATTAATTTATAGTTTTCTGTTCCGCCTTCGTAAGCGGTTAATCCCACAAGCTACCTTTAAAATAACAAAAAGTATATACAAATATTCATTGCAACTTGTCCATGATCTGATCAATTTTTGACAAAGTTATGTTTTTTTGGTTCGGGTAGGGTTGAAAATTGGAAATCAAATTCATCTTGTCAAAATGAAAAAAGTTTAGCCCGTACGTAATCGCCCGATATGAGCCTATACAATGGCCGGTGAATCAAACTTTTGGTTTCTTTCATGGAAGTTATAATTTATAATACACTACTTAACCTGTTTGACATGAAATATATTTTTATTAATAATACATGTATCGAATATTGTAATTGATACATAATTTTTGTTTCCAGGTGGTTAGTAATGATCGTTACAAGAGCGTACTCCATCGGGCGGTGGTGAATTGTGAGAAGGAGAGGATCTCCATTCCAACATTCTATTGCCCATCGTACGATGCAGTGATGGAGCCAGCTGCTGCACTGGTTGATGATGAACATCCTGCTATATACAGGAGCTTTACCTACGCTGAGTTCTATCAGCAATTCTGGGACAAGGGCCTCAACACTCGATCCCCTTTGGACTTGTTTAAGAAGCAACCTACCTAGCTTTTTGTTAATTATATTAATATGTAATTTCCCCATGCATGCATGTTGTTGTTGAACATTTCGGAGTTTCTAATTACTAGTAGCAGCATTAAATTATCGGCGATGTTTCTTTCTCATCATCAATAAGGCTATCAAATAGAAATAAAATAGCATAAGAATTTTTATAATTAATGTGGAGAATGTTTTGTACTTGAAAAAAAATTAGTAAGAAGATTCTAGCTAATTTGAATGGAGAAAAATAACACATAATATTGCTACTAGTATTTGATTATCGACTTCATTCTTAATATACGATTGTCAACCTTTCATTACGTACACAGTTAATAACAATATCATGACACCACTACTAAATATTAGGAGTGCCACAGCTTAAGTAGCAAGTAAATGAAAGATTGTTCAATGAATAAGGAATGTCAGCATTATTCTCATGAACAAATGTCAACCAAAATTAAATATAAAGTAAAAGGATCTCAAGGTTTGGTCTACTCTTCTTTAGTGATAAATAATGTTGAGTCAAATAAATTAGTTATTGATGGTTTGAAAATTAGTTATTGATCGATCGATCAGCAGCCCTTTTTCCGAGGAAGAGTTTCTTTGGCGTTCTTGAGGCGGTTTCTCCTATTTTAACAACCTAATTTAACCTATATTGTTGTATTAAGAAAATTATTATTATCATATGAGATTCATGTATCTGTATACGCGTATGTATGTTAATTATTTTATTTTTTTATTTTTTAAGAACTAAAGAGAGATAAAAATAAATTCAAAATATAAAATAAAATTTAAAAAAATGAGTGTTGAAGTAACTATCCATTTCTCTACTAAAATATTTATTTTTAATTTAAAATATTTAGTTTTGCTATTTTATCCTAATTTATTAAATTATTTCTTTTTTTAAAAATGTCATTGTTGAATAGTATTTTCGTCCAAAATATTTTGGTAAAACTCAACCTCTTAGCTTTATAATAGTAGAGATTAGATGTGTGAGAGATTTATTCTAAAAATATTTATTTTTTATATTTTTTGGAATTTAAAAAATTCATTAAATATCAGATTGGAGTTGCATGATAGTTTCTATATATATATAATAAAAAAGTATAATACTTGCATCGTGGTAACTTTTCGTATCTCGAGCTCTCTTTCAATTTATTGAATTGTTTTTATATATATATATATATATATATATATATCATAATTGGAATTATTCATTTTCAAAATTATCATTTCATAATCATCTTCGTAAAAAATCAACAAGATTTGAGGTCGGTTAGTCATTCATATGTATGAAATAAATTAACGCATAGTTTTGATAATAATTAAGATCCTAATGAAAATCCGTTTATTTAATAATTAGTTGATACAGATGAATGACTAATTAAATTATTTCTAATTTGGTTGATTTTTAGTGTAAACGAACTTGAAATAATGATTTAGGAGATGAATGATTTCGATTAGGATATATATATATAACGACAATTCGATAAATCGAATATGTGATACGGGAAGGTATCAGCAGGGTGGATTACAAATAATATCCAATAAAAAATATATCAAAAGGATATAGTAAGTACATTTTGATTATTACTTTGGTTGACCATAATGATTCAATATAAATGATCTATATATATAGCGTTTACTTACCAAATTAACAAATAATGATTCAATATATATTAAGCATCGAATTCCACACAATTATATCCTTTGTCATCTACATAACGCGAACTTGCAGAAACATCTCTTTTATTGTTGAAAATAAAACCAGTAACAAGTAAATTAACTGTAATTATATTAATCTATATACTTAAGTAGGCTTTTTGCTTTGGATCAACATAGTGCTCCAATTTCAGAAAAAATTCAGCCGCCTCCTTAAATAGTGGTTAGACATTTTATCTTTTACAACTCATGTGATTAATTAAGGTTTAAGGTTTATTTGCACCTACGTAGGACGACAATGAAAGAAACTCAATTATTCGATCAGTACGTAGAGCAACTATACTTAAGCATCTATAAATAAACCCAACTGATGAACTAACACATATATAGTTTGCTACATCTACAAAGAACCCTAGCTAGAATTAATCTAATGGGTTCTTTAATAGAAACAGAAATCATCCACCCTAAAATATTATTTCACCATCTTGATCATCATCATGAAACAAAGGAAGAAGAAGAAGAGAGCTACAACATTGCTCAGCAGCTGGTGGTCTCTTCTGTGCTGTCCCTCTCCATGCAATCAGCAATCGAGCTCGGCATTTTTGACATCATAGCCAAAGAGGGTCCAAATGCCAAGCTCTCTTCCTCTCAAATTGCAGCTCATATTGGCACCAGGAACCCTAAGGCCCCCTTGATGCTCGATCGCATTCTGGGGCTCCTGGCCAGCCACTCCGTCCTCACTTGCTGTGTTGTTGGAGATATGAATGATAACAAGGGTTTCCAGAGACTCTACAGCCTGACACCTGTGTCCAAACACTTTGTCACTAATGAAGATGGTGTTTCTTTAGGCCCTGTCTTGGCAATGATTCAAGACCCGGTCTTCATAAAAAGCTGGTCAGTATATTTATTGTATTCTAATTAACTTGTTTGCTAGGTTAACTATGTGAGAATGTGAAAGGAACAAACGTTCCACATTGGAAAATTGCACAACCTTGCAAGGGCTTATAAGGAGTTGGGCCTCTCTCCCCATTACCAATTGGTTTTGGAGTGGAATCTCGACTTCCTTCATGGTATCAGAGCGGGTTATCCCATGTGCAAAGCCTAACCGCCACACGTGCTCCACATCACCCAACTGAGTTATCCACGTGTTAGACTTGAAAATTCCCCACACGTGAGGGGGCGTGTGAGAATGTGAAAGGAACAAAAGTCTCACATTGAAAAGTTGCACACAACCTTGCAAGGGCTTATAAGGAGTTGAGCCTCTCCCCCCATTACCAATTGGTTTTGGAGTGAAATCTCAACTTCCTCCATGGTATCAGAGTGGGTTATCCCATGTGCAAGGCCTAACCGCCACACGTGCTCCACGTCACCCAAATGAGTTATCTACGTGTTAGACTTGAAAATTCACCACACGTGAAGGGGCGTGTGAGAATGTGAAAGGGTTGAGCCTCACCTCCCATTATCAATTGATTTTGGGTTGAAACCTCAACTTTCTTCAAACTATTAGGTTAAATTGATAACCGATATCCACTTATGCTCTCTTCGCAGACTGTAAACATGAAAGTAGGGATAGGCAAAATACCCTTGAATCATTCAAAGGTGTAATTTTAGATCGAACTGAACCAACTACGTACATCCTAACATATAATTTTTCAATGATAATAATCTTGTAGCTAATTGACTCTAATCTTTCATATGGACAAAATACATATATATATATTGATACAGGTCCGAGATGAAGGATGCAATCATTGATGGAGGAATTCCATTTGAAAGGGTTCATGGGATGCACGCGTTTAAGTATTCGGGCTTGGACGAGAGGTTTAATCGAATGTTCAACAAGGCAATGTTCAACCACAGCACCATAGTTATGAAAAGGATTCTTGATCACTACAAGGGTTTTAAGCACCTAAACCAGCTTGTTGATGTTGGTGGTAACTTGGGAGGAGCAATTAGTCTAATTACTTCTAGATATCCACATATTAAGGGCATCAATTACGACCTACCCCATGTCATAAAACATGCCCCCTCTTATCCTGGTACGTACCATATATATATCGAAGTATGCTTTGTTTTCTTTTATATATTAAATGATGACGGGGCATAAATTAAAAAATAAGAGACTAAATATATAATTGATCTTCTCACCTGAAGCTTCCTTATAGCTACTTTATCATCTTCTAAAATAGTAGTGATTATTGGAAGCATTGCTTTTCTTGCTTTTCCCTTCAATTTTATTTTCGATATTTGATAAGTACATAGCTTATAATTTGGATTCTAAACCCTAATTTTATTTTGCAGGTGTGGAACATGTAGGAGGAGACATGTTTGAAACTATTCCAAGGGCAGAGGCCATTTTTCTAAAGGTGGTTTTTTTTTTTAGTTTCTCAAACAGGATTTTTTTATTTTTTTTTACTAGAACTATAGAATCTCAAAGAATATATGTATTGGATCGAATATTGATGTTGGGATAATTTGAATTGTAGTTCATACTTCACGATTGGTTCGACGAAGAGTGCTTAAAATTGCTGAAAAATTGTTACAATGCAATCCCAGAGGATGGAAAAGTGATCGTTGTGGAGGGAATTCTGCCAATGAAGCCAGAGAGTAGCATTTCTGTGAAGATCAACGCCCACCTTGATTTGCATATGATGACTCAAACCCCTGGAGGGAAGGAGAGGAGCTCAGAAGAATTCATGGCCTTGGCAACTGCTGCAGGCTTCAGTGGCATCAGATATGAGTGTTTTACAGCCAATCTTTGGGTCATGGAATTCATTAAGTAGCTGGACATGCAATAATCCAAATACTGTACGTGCTAATTAATTCAGTATGGTTTCTGAGAATCAAGCCTGATAAAGGAGCTAGCTAGCTAGCTATAGCTAGGGTACAGTACATCAATAAACATACCGTTAAATATTGGGGTGTTATGATTATGTCGAAAAATTACTTGTAATAATTAAAAGAATATTTATATATATGTTGCTTATGATTTTATTTCCAAATGTTTCTCAAACAGATTGTTGAACATTCATACAAACTTACATATTTTATGTTAGATCTCTCTCTCTCTATAAATATATAAATAGAGAGAAAAACCTAGCTTCTTGGTGAAAGAGGGAATTACAAATATACTAAAATGCTTGGATTTCTCATACATAAAGTTGACCGGGCTAATGGAATCTTAGGACTAGTGCAAATAGTGTGTTCAATGAAACTGATAATTAAATAAGGGAGTTGATTTTCACACTCCACAAATTAGTGCAGAAGTAATTTGTGGAGTGTGAAATCAGCTCCCTTAAATAATCAATAATTAGCCATTATACAAGTTGATTTTGATAATGAGATATCAATCAGTAGTGCAGAATCTAATGAACATGTTGAAAATGCAAACTATTTCGTACTAATATATATTGCATTAATGTATACTTGATATTTTGAAAATGGAGGAAAAATTGTTGGAATTTTCCGAAATGTAAAGATGAAGAGGTGCAATTCTTAGTTAAAATGTGTGACTCTTAACGAAAATGTGTGCGACTCTTAGTGAAGCTGTGAGACCCTTGAAAGATTTGTAACTCTTTGAAAAATTTATGACTCTTAGAAGAGTTGTGACCACTTGAAAAAGACACCACGTACAAGTTCTATAACTGTTTGGTTGATATATATATATAGCTTCAACTCTCTCAATTCCTCCATTGTTTCCAACTATAAAAACCTCTAGAAACTAATCCCTACAATATACTTTCTAAGAATTCTTGATTGTGCTTATTTGTCCTCTGAGTGTCTTATATGTAGGGCTTTATTGTATTCAAATAATGACTTATTTGCATATCCTCTTTATACTCAATTATGGGGCCAATTAAAGTTTGAAAGAAGCGTGGTTATACGTGTCTTGAAGTATTTCTTTCATTTTGTCATAATCATAACCCATAGATATTTCTTGAACAAAAGATACAATATTCTATGTTATGAGGGTAGTTGTACTAGTTAAAAGATTCTATGTTATGAGGGTAGTTGTACTAGTTCAAAGACTTAAGGGTCATTTGGTATCATTTTGTAAAATGGTTTGGAATGGAACCTACAAGAAAGATGAGCTTAGACAACCAATAAATTATATGTGTCTTTTGATTCTACGAATACAGTTATTGGTGTCTTATAATAGTGGAAACAATGCAGCTATTATTATTTGCTTGTGCCCAATATTGGCGTGCCTTTTGATCAAAAGACACTAATAAAATTCTTTGTGGCCAATTATCAAAGATCAAAAGATACTGATCTTTTGTGCTTTTCTCCTAACAACCCCTTTTAGTGGCCCCACGTGTTTGGTAAACACATAGCCACAATTATATTATCGTGGCCTCTAGTGTAATTTTAAATTAATATCATACAAAAATCTCATATACATATATAACACTACAAAATACTTTCACTCACATACTAACACATTAGACATCACATGTAAAGAATCCCCATTCAATAATTATCATATATGTACATGAGCTGCATGTGATTATTACCCTTGTTTTGGTTTCACTTACAATAACTTGTAGATGATTAAAGCCATTATGATTTCATATATCATTATTAAATATGAATAATAAAATATTATATAATAAGAATCAGATTTAATATAATTTAAAATTTAAATTTCACTCCAAAATACACAAATCATCCAAATACTACAACATTCACCTACCCATAAATACCACGACTTGGGCATTCAAAAGGGATTGTTTATATACTACAAGAAAATCGAAGTTTTCTGACAAGAGTTTTCCCGACGAAGTAATTTTTGCCGAGTAAAAAATGTTTGCCTGACGAAATCGAAGGCTAGCCGGGCAAGCTGTTGGCCAGAAGATCAAGATGTTGGCGCGTAAAATAGGAAGGGTTTGCCCAACGATTGGTACCATCCGTCAGGCAAGAGTATATTTAACGACGATCATTCGTCGTTGGGTAACACTTGGCGTTGACTCTATGTTGCCCAATGAATCATTAAACTTTGCCCTGCGAATGTTATTCGTCGGGCAACAGTCTAAACACACTACATAACCCAGATGCTCTCCTTTCTTCTTCTTCTTCCTCCTCTCTGCTTCATCACTCACTCACTCACTCTCTCTCTCTCTCTCTCTCTCTCTCTCTCTCTCTCACTCACTCACTCTCTTTCTCTAGCTACAATCATCATCTCATCACCATTTTCACTACCAATCAAATCTTTTTTCTCTCTCAATCACCATTTTTAAGGTTTGAGAAATTTAATTTTTTTAGTTTTGAAAATTTGATTTTTGATTAGAAACTAATTATATTTTTTGTTGTAGGAATTTTGTGGTTGATTTGAAGGAATACTTATAAAAAGGTATGTGTATTTTGGATATAATTATGTTAGGAAATTTTGTATTTATTGTGGAAAATGTGTAGAAATTGTTTAGAATTTGTGGAAATTAGAAATTAGAAAATTTGTTAGGAAAATATGAAAATAGAAAATATGTTATGAAATTAGGAAAATAGAAAATATGTTAGGAAATTAGAAAATTTTGTTGGAAAATAGGAAAATTAAAAATATGTAATGAAATTAGAAAATATGTTTGGAAATTAAAAAATATGTTAGGAAAATAGGGAAATAGAAAATATGTTAGGAAATTAGAAAATATTTTAGGAAAATAGGAAAATAAAAAATATGTAATGAAATTATTGAAATTAGAAAATATGTTAGGAAATTAGAAAATATGTTAGGAAAATAGGGAAATAGAAAATATGTTAGGAAATTAGAAAATATGTTAGGAAAATAGGGAAATAGAAAATATGTACGGAAATTATAAAATTGTAAACTCTGTTTTATGCATAATTAATATATGTTTGTATTTGTGAATTTGTGGTGATATTTTTTGTAAAGTGCGTTATTTAGTTCCGACGGAGTGAAATATGTTCATATTTCATAACCGTTTATGCAAAGTTAATCGAGTTGATTAACTTCGTATAATGAAATTCAATGAAAAACCTTAGACCCGTTTGAGAGTCAGTGAATCAGGTTGATTGGCTGACTCTTGAATTGTCCTTTTATTTGGACAGTTTGGGGGTGCGCAACTATGTGTTGTGTAGTTGGCGGTCTACGAGGTTAGGTTTCGATTGTGGGAAATTCGGTTTGTATCCCCTCAATGTTCTCCGAATGCATACTAGATATTTGTTTATAATAGCTACGTCGTGCATTTGGGGAACTGTAGGGAGATGCTGCCGAAATTTCCCTCTATCGAAACTTAGCCTCGTAGGTCGCAAACTACACAGCACAGAATGTGCACTCTCGAATGGGATAGGGCCAAATTACCGGAGGCATAAGGAGACGAGCTGCTTTTGATTTTAACTTGTTATAATCACGGGACAATTTTAACTCAATTACTTACGTTGACTCTATGTCGTGAAAGCAGACACAATGGACATAGGCTGGATGCAAATGTTGGATAGATATTCTTATCAGTATTTGGATGGGATCGACAACTTCATTGCCTTTGCACGTAGTCATTGCAGTGATGAAAGACGTATCAGGTGTCCGTGCCGTAAATGTAACAACTGCAATTGGATACCGTTGAATGAGGTTCAAACTCATATGGAATGGAATGTGATCGTACACAACTACACTAATTGGATCTATCACGGTGAAGAAATATTTTCTGCATCGACATCTTCGGTTGCCGGGACCCGTCGGGACGAAAGTGCTTTAGATGGGCGATGTGATAATGATCAAGTCGTTGAGTTATTAACCGATGCTTTTCCTCCCGCATCGGATGATATGGACGATGAGGCGCCCAGGTTGCAACCTGAAGAATTTGAACGAGATCTAGGCACGTAAAATAAAAAAATGAATGGTTAGATCTGTAAAATTCAATCGTTTGAATATCAATAGAACCAAAACTTCGAAAATTGCTTTGAAGTTTCCTTCAAGTGTTTAAACTCCTTGATGAATATGCTTGTTTTCCTATTTTTAATAATTTATAAATTGAAATGGACCGATCTAACCGTCCACATTTATGGTAGGTACTCATAGATCGCCTACGCGAAAAATTACCCAATTTGGAAATCTCGGGATTAGGTAACGGTGCGTGACGATTCAACAGTTACACAACATTTCTTCACGATCAGACGGCTTGAAATACTCAAAACATAAAGATTTTTGACAGGTGAGGTCTAAAGACTTAAAGGTAACCATTGAGTGGTCAATTTTTTGAAATTCCATCGTTTGAATATCAATTGAACCAAAACTACGAAAAACCCATTGAAATTCATAAACTTAACGATCGAGGCACTCAAGCTCAGAAAAACATGACGATAACGATCGATCGAGCTTTAGGCATGTCAAAGCAAAAATTGAACGGTCCCGATCTTGAAAATTCTATCGTCGGACTTGGTTTTCAAATCAATCATAAACTCAACATCATAATACTTTAGCCCGACGAAGGAAACTATTCGCCGGGAAATATGTAATTGTTCGTCGAGCAACAATAGAAACGTCATCGGGCAAAGTGACAAAAACACGCATTTTTTCCTCTAAAATTTCAAACATTCCGTCAAAATTTTAGCGAAATCTAAAACTTACCGCGTATCGTTGCCCGACGAATATGTAAATAGTTACCCGACAAATAGCCATCGGGTGTTGTTACCCGACGAATCATTAAAAAGGTTGCCGTACGAATAAGTTCGTCGGGCAAAGTCAATCAGACAGATAAATCAGACCGACTCTTCTTCTTCTTCCTTCTTCTTCATTTTCCAGGTTTTCTCCCGAACCCCCATCTCTCTGTAACTCAGACCAACTCCAGCCGTTCCGGTCGCCGAAACTCATAGCACTCCCTCCCTTTCTCGCTCTTTCTCACTCAGACTCCAGCCCTCACTCCGCCGCCGCAGCAATCTCTCGCGCTGCCTTTCTCTCACCGAGGTTAGGAGTCGGCGCCGCCCCTATCCTCGCCGGTAGTTTCTTCAAGGTCGAACTCATTGTCCCACTCTCTCTATTGTTAATGTAGATCGGTTATTGTGAATTTTGATTGGTTAAATTTTAATTTTAGTTTGGATTGAAATTTCAATTTAAATTTGGTTTGGATATTATGAAATTGTATTGAAAATGGAATTTAAATTTGGATTTGATTATTGCAGATTGTGCATTATTGTCAAATTTGAAGATTGAGAATTTAGAGGGATTAGTTGAGTATTGTGATTTTGGATTGGATTGGAATATAAATATTTGTTTGGATTTAGGAATTTATGGTTAATGTTGAAGATTTGTTGAAATTTTGATGTTTGGGATAATGTTGAAATTGGTATAATGTTATGAATTTTGTATATGATTTTTGTTATGATTTTGGATATGAATTTTATGTGAATTTTGGATATGTGAATTTTATGAATTTTTAATATTTGAATTTAAAAAAATTTATGTGAATTTTTGATATGGTGTAGGATATGTGAATTTTGGATATGTGAGTTTTATAAATTTTGGATATGTGAGTTTTATAAATTTTTAATATGTGAATTTTATGATTTGGATATTATTATTGTATGTTTGGATTAATTTGTAAGTTTGATTTTATTCCCGAAATTTGAATTTATAAATTTAGGTATAATGTTGTGAATTTTGAGTGTAGTACTTTTGGATTAATTAGTATTTTAGGTTTAATTTTCGTTTGTGTTGGTTTTATTTAAAAAAAATTAGAATTTGGTGGTTTTAGTTTTTAGATACCAATTTACTAATTTTTAATATAAAAAAATTGGTTTATTTATTTATTTTTATTGGAATTAAAAAATGTTGGTTAATTTTAAATGTGGTTTTTATTTTATTTTTTGAATTTAATATTTAATATTAAAAATGTTTGGTTTTTTTTATTTAATTAAAAATATGTTGGTTAATTTTATATTAATTATTCTAAATTTCTTATTGTAGATGTCGCATCACACCTTAATCACGTCTAGGACCCGCCCCTACCCTGATCCCATTGATAATCATGCGCCGGAAAAGGCAACCCTTGCCTCGGTTGCCTCAACAACAGCGTCGATTCAGGTACCGATGTCGGATCATCAGTGACCTAGTGCCCGATGCCCGATTGGCTGGTCGATGGCACAGCAAGAAACCGGGGGAAGCCCGTACCGACCCCCTGCCCCCACATGACGACGCCATAACAGATGAAACGACGACTAATGTCGGAGCACTCCCTAAGGGTAAGTTGATTATTTTGTTTATTTAAACAATTGTTTTTATTTGTTACTCATATTATGTACGAATGTTCATCGAATTTGCAGGGAAGTCATTGAACGTCGCGGGATAAGCCGGGGTTTGACATCCCAGCGGATTTGCAGGACAACGAATGCAAAGATCCTGGTGGTGTACGTGCCTCGCCTCTGGTCCGCGCCGGTAAAAATCCACAGCCTCCTTGTGCATGACATTGGCGCGATTCTTCGCACCAAGTCCCTGATGATGGGGGAGACTTTCAGAACCCAACCCCTAGAGGAGATGACGCGGTGTTGGGGAGAGTTATCGGCACATGTTTCTCCTTTTTTTTACATTAATTTCATTTTTTTTAATTATTTTACTAACTTTAATAATTTATTGCAGATCAATTTTGAGTTCAACTTGGAGGACGTCGATGTCAGTAGATACCTGAGACACCACTAGAAGTTACGGTACGCCGACTGGAAGTACGAGCTCCACAAGTACTACACGAGGTGGCCTTCCCCGGAGGAAGCTCGGGAAAATCCTCCGGAGTAGTAGGACGAGCCGAAACTGGTAGGGTGGTTGTGGTTGTACGACCATTTCATGTCCCCCACCTATGTGGTACGTACTATCCACCTAGTTAATTAATTTATTTATTTTTTATGTTATTTTCCATTTGAAATATAATTTTTGTTTTTACGAATGAACATCAAAAATCGGTTGCCAACACATCAAACCGGGGAGCGAAGAAATTCAACCACCACGGGGGGTAGCGATCCTTATCGGCCCGACAGGAGGATTGGCGCATCGCCGGGTCGATGTTCCCAGAGGTGGATGCTTGGGGGCAAGTGTACGCTGGACGGGGCGATCAAGAGGCTAACAAAATTCACGTAAGTTTATTTTTGGCAGATTAAACATTAATTTTTAATTAGATAATTATATTTCTAATTAATATTTATTCAAATTTGTAGGAGGCGATGGAGCAAGACGTCCAGCAGACACAAGCTGAGCTCACACAACATCATCTCGAAGTGTCGTTGGAGCAGCGCTCCTGGATTCTAAGAAGTCAATCGCCATCTTGGAGCGACGACCTTGAAGACGTCCAGGGAAGATCGTTCGGGGGGCAGGCAACAAGATAGTGCGGGATGTCTCCAGTCACTCTTCGAGTTCATCTTGGGCAGCTAATCCCGAGGAGACGTCGGAGCTCAAGAGAAACTTCGAGATCTTCCAGGTCGAAAATGCTGAGATCGAGGCTAAAAATGCGGAGATCCAAGCCCAAAACGATCAAATCAAGACCGCCCTCGCCAAGGTGCTTGATCGCTTGGGTGAGCATGGACTGGATGAGCTTCTGTCACAGCCTCAGCCCTCGTCCCAACACCCCGCCCAGGATCCCGACCACCTCGACCCGTCGCCGAGTAGTTAGAATGTAATATGTAAAACATTATTTTATTTTTAATTATGACAAAACATAACAATAATTATTCTAAATAATTTTTTTCTTTTAATTTGATTCTTTTAATTGTATTTTTTAAAAATATTTTTATTTTAATTATATATATATATTTATTTAATTAAGAAAATTATTATTATTTTTAAATATTACAATGTTGCCCGACGAATATTACACTTCGTCGGGCAACATTATAACTTGGCCCGGTGAATGTTATTCGTCAGGCAACATAGTTGACTTTTGGATTACTCGACAAGTTATATGTGACGAATGGATTCGCCGAGCAACCTAAAATTTGCTTGACGAATCACTGTTTTCGTCGACTAACATTAAGCCCGACGGCTGTGGCCCGGCGCAAGTTGCCCGATGAGAAATCGTCGAGGTTAATGTTGCCCGACAACTATTAAATGTTGCTCGACGAACTATTTTCGCCGAGCAAGCCTTATTTTCTTGTAGTACCATGTACATAGCCACTAATTCATAGCCTTCATGCCCATAAATAATAAAACATATTGTACAAAAACCACAAGCTTGTTCACTGATTCTTACAATTCTGCTCATCAATACCACAACCTACTCTTTACAAAAAACCAAAAACATGTCTTCATCATCAACAAATGCTTATCCCCTCTTACCCCACTCATGTACTCATTGCTCATCTATCTAAATTAACCCAATGCTTATCCATCTTCACCTACAATAACTCAATATCACCAACAAATATAACATATTATTAAAAAAAAATTAGCATGGAATATATGATGCATTCGAAGTTCTTCAAGTATATAAACATAAACAAGATAATATAAATTTTTGAATGAAATGATATCTAGCACCTTGTACCCCCAAATGATATCTACATTGGCATATACAAAAGAAATTAAAATGAATAATTCTTAAGTACCAATGAACATTATATGACAATTATGATATGAGTTGAATGGAGATTTGGGCAAAAAAACCAACCCTATTGAAGAAATCCTCCACAAGTGAGCAATGTATATCATGTTTGCAATCCTGATACAAGTTCTCCACATAGCATTTAAATTAGTTTTGGAATTCAAACTTGGCTTAATGAATTAGTGGAGAAATTTCCCTAAAATTATATACCAAAAAAAAATTTTAAAATTGAACTTACCTTCAAACTCAGAAATTGTTGATGTGAATATGGAAATGAAGGAAGAAATATGATTGCATCCCTTTCTTTTAGCTGGGTAAGGAAAACGCATGAGAGTGATTTGCATATAAAATTGCCATTTTTATTGATTACGGTTTCTGTTGTTTTTTTGCAGAAAGAAAGAAGGAGTAAAAGAAAGAAGGAGTGAAAGAAAGAAGAAGTGAAATAAAGAACTAATTATTGTAGTTGAGAACACTGCACACCAAAGACCATCTGTGCATTTAGAGAAAAAGGCACTTCTTTAAAGACACAAATATTTGTGTTCTATATGTTAATAACACTATCAACAACCGACCTTCTGTGTTTTTCGTACACCGTGACCAACCACTTTTCAGATGTTTGGACAACTCTCTACTGAGTAATGTAAATGACACAAGTATTTGTGTCTTATAAGTTTAGAACACTACACACCAAAGTCCATTTGTGTACTTTGACATTGAATTTGTACTCTCCCACGCTCTTCTTTTTAGATGCTAGACTTAATAATTTTCGGGACACAAATATTTGTCTCTTATATGTTGAGAACACTACACACCATAGACAGTTTGTGTCCTTTGACATTGAATTTACGCTCCTTTACAATAGTCATTCTCCCTTTCCTAGTCGACTAGACAACACAATACAATACACAAATATTTGTGTCTTATATGTTGCAAACACTATACACTATAGACCTTTTGTGTCTTTTGACATTGAATTTACAGTAGTCCTCTCGCTTTTTGCGGCGACTAGACAATACAATAAAAGACACAAATATTTGTGTCTTATGTGTTGAGAACACTACACATACTAGAAGTTTTGTGTTCATTGAAATTCAATTCAAACAGATGATTTGACAATACACACAAATAATTGTGGCTTATATGCTGTGATCAATAAACACAATAGATTTTTGTGTCCTTTGATATTAAATTTTAATTATTTTTTTAAAACATTTCCTACAACCATTTGGGAGGTTTGAGATTCCCTTTAATTTAAAATTCACTCTATTGAATTAAAAAAATATGATATAAATAAACGTTTAACTGCATACGTGCATCATATATTAATTTTTTTATGAATAATCCCTTTCTCACACTACAAGAAAAGCAGGCTTGCCCGGTGAAACAGATTTGTCGAGAAAAGTTCAAAATTCGTCGGGCAACATTAAACCTGACGAAACTTCTTCGGGCAACGTTCGTCGGGCCACCGCCGTCGGGCTTGATGTTAGTCGACGAAAACAGTGAGTTCGTCGAGCAATTGAAAGCTTGCCCCGCGGATCCATTCATCGCCTATGATTTGTCGAGCAATCCAAAAGTAAACAACGTTTGCTCGACAAACTCCTTTCGTCGGGCAAAGATACAGAAATTCGGCATGTGTGCACTGAATTTTCTTACTTTTCCCGACAAAATGATTGTTCGTCGGGCAAAATCTTAATATATAAAAAAATAATTTTAATAATTTATTTAATTAAATAAATAAATATATATATATAATTAAAATAAAAATACTTTTTAAAAAATACAATGAAATAATAAAACGAATCAAATGAAAAAAAAAAATAATTTATTAAAATTAATGTTATGTTTTAACATCATTTAAACTAAAGTAAAGTTTTACATATTAAATTCTAACTACTCGGCGACAGGTCGGGGTGGTCGGGGCCCTAGGCGGACTATTAGGCTGGGGGCTGAGGCTGTGACAGAAGCTCATCCAGCCCACGCTCACCAAGGCGGTCAAGCACTTTGGCGAGGGTGGCCTTGATTTGATCGTTTTGGGCCTAGATCTGGGCATTTTGGGCCTTGATCTCCACGTTTTCGGCCTGGAGACTCTCAAAGTTTCTCTTGAGCTCCGATATCTCCTCGGGACTGGCTCCCCAGGAAGAACTCGAAGAGCTACTGGAGACATCCCAATCTATCACGTCGCCCGCACCCCAGACGATCTTCCCTGGACGACTACCAAGTCGTCGCTCTAGGATGGCGATCGACCTCTCGGGATCCGGTAGCTGCTACTTCAACGGCACGTCTCCAACGGCACGTCGGGATGCTATTGCGTCTGCTTAGCCTATGTCTGCTGGACGTCTTGTTCCTTCGCCGCCTACAAATTCGAATAAATATTAATTAGAAATACAATTACCAAATTAAAAATTAATGTTTAATCTGCAAAAAATAAACTTACGTGAGTATTGTCAGCCTCTTGGTTGACCCAGCCAGCGTACACTTGCCTCCAGGCATCCACCTCTGCGAACATCGACCCGGTGATGCGCCGATCCTTCTGCCGGGCTGATAAGGATCGCGACCCCCCTGTGGTGGTTGAAATTCTTCCTTCCCCGGTTTGATGTGTTGGCAACCGATTTTCGTTGTTCATTAATAAAAACAATAATTATATTTTCAAATGGAAAATAATATAAAAAAAAAATAATAATTTAACTAGGTGGATAGTACCAAATAGATGGGGGACACGAAATGGTCTCACAACCACAACGACCCTTCTAGTTTCGGCCCGTCTAACTACTCTGGAGGATTTGCCCGAGCTTCCTTCAGGGAAGGCTAGCTCTTGTAGTACTTGTGGAGTTCGTACTTCCAGTCGACGTACCGTAATTGACAGTGGTTTCTCAGGTATTTACTGACGTCAGTGTCCTCCAGGTTGAACTCAAAATTGATCTGCAATAGATTATTAAAGTTAGTAAAATAATTAAAAATAATGAAAATATCGTACACAAAAGGGAGAAACACGTACCGATAACTCTCCCCAACGACGTGTGATCTCCTCTGGGGATTGGTTCCTGAAAGTATCCCCCATTATCAGGGACTTGGTGCGAAGAATCGTGCTCATGCCATGTACCACTCGACTGTGGATTTTTACGGCCACTGTTCGGAGGCAAGGCACGTACACCATCGGGATCTTTGCATTCGTTGTCGAGCAAATCCGCTGGGATGTCAAACCCCTGTTGATCCCGAGCACGTTCACCGATTTCCCTGCAAATTCGATGAACATTATTACAAAATATGAGTAACAAATAAAAATGGTTGTTTAAATAAACAAAATAATCAACTTACCCATAGGGAGTGCTCCAGCAACAGTCTCATGTTCGTTTGCTTCAGCGTCATCCTGTGGGGGCTGGGGGTCGGTATGGGGTTCCCCCCGTTTCTTGCTGTGCTGTCGACGAGCCGATCGCGTATCGGGTCGTTGATGATCCGAGATCGGTGCCTGAACGGACGCCGCTGTGGAGGCTACCGAGGCAGGGGCTGCTTCCTCCGCTACATGATCAACGTGATTAGGGCGGGGGCGGGTCCTAGATGTGATCAAGGTGCGATGCGATATCTACAAAAAGAAATATAAAATCATTAATATAAAATTAACCAACATATTTTTAATTTAATAATATAAAAAAAAAACCAAACATTTTAATATTAAATATTAAATTTACAAAATAAAAACAAAACCACATATAAAATTAACCAGCATTTTTTAATTCTAATAATAAATAAATAAATAAACGAAATTTTATTTATTGAAAATTAATAAATTGGCCAATAAAAAATAAAACCACCAAATTCTAATTTTTTAAAATAAAACCAACACAAACCAAAATTAAACCTAAAATACTAATTAATCCTAACAAACTTAAACCTAAATTACTAAACTCAAAATTCACAACATTATACCTAAATTTCTAAATCCAAATTTCTGGAATAAAATCAAACTTACAAATTAATCCAAACATACAATAATAATATCCAAAATCATAAAATTCACATATCCAAAATTTATAAAACTCACATATCCAAAATTCACATATCCTAAATCATATAAAATATTCACATAAATTGTTTTAAATTCACATATCCAAAATTCATAAAATTCAAATATCCAAAATTCACATAAAATTCATATACAAAATCATAAAAAAAATCATATGCAAAATTCATAACATTATACAAATTTCAACATTATACCAAACATCAAAATTTCAACAAATCATCAACATTAACCCTAAATTACTAAATCCAAACAAACTTAGTAAACCAAATATTTATATTCCATTCCAATCCAAATTCACAATATTCGAGTAAAAACCCTAAATTCACAATCTGCAATTTTGAGAAAAATTCACAATCTGCCAAAATCCAATCCAAATTTCAATTCAAATTTCAATACAGTTTCATAATATCCAAACCAAATTTCAATTGAAATTTCAATCCAAACTAAAATTAAAATGTAAACAATCAAAATTGACAATAACCAATACACATTAACAATAGAGAGATAGAGAGAATGAGTTCGACCTTGAGATGTCTGCCGACGAGAGTGAGTTGCGGCGGTGAGACATAATCGGCTAGAGAGAGGCGGTGAGAGAGAGAGCTGCGGTGACCGAGTGAGAGGCGGAGTCCGAGTGAGAGAGAGTGAGAAAGAGAGGGAGTGGTATTCGACGCTGGCAACCATGAGAGAGGAGGTCTGGTCTGTGTTGCAGAGAGGTGACGGTGGGGAGATAACGAGGAAAATGAAGAAGAAGGAAGAAGAAGAAGGGTCAGTTGCGACTTATCTGTGTCTAAATGACCTTGGCCGACGAATTATTCGTTGGGCCAATTTTAATGAATTCTTCGGGTAACAAAACGCGATGCATATTCGTCGCGTCAAAAGTTGAACTTTCATTGGGCAAATATACGCGGTAAGTTTGAGTTTTCGCGAAAATTTTGGCCGACTTTTTGAAATTTTCTCGAAAAAAAATGCGCTTTTTTTAACATTGCCCAACGAATTTAGTATATTTGCCCGGCGTCACCTGAAAAATTGCCTGGTGAATGATTAAATTCGTTGGGCAAAAGGCTTATGTACATTGTTGAGTTTATGACTGATCTAAAAACCAGGTCCGACAATAGAATTTTCAAGATCGGGATCGTTCACTTTTTGGTTTTACATGCCTAAAGCCCCATCGATCGTTATCGTCATGTTTTACGTAGCTTATGTGCCTCGATCGTTAAGTTTGTGAATTTCAATGGGTTTTTCGTAGTTTCGGTTCAATTGATATTCAAACGATGAAATTTCAAAAAATTGATCGTTCAATGGTTACTTTTAAGTCTATAGAACTCACCTGCAGGCGATCTATGAGTACATACAATAAATGTGGACAGTTTGATCGGTCCATTTCATTTCGTAAATGATTGAAAATCGTAAAACAAGCATATTCATCAAGGAGTTTAAACACTTGAAGGAAACTTCAATACATTTTTCGAAGTTTTGGTTCCATTGATATTCAAACGATTGAATTTGATGGATCTAACAATTCATTTTGTGGTTTTACGTGCCTAGATCTCGCCCGTCGAAAATCGTGAGGTTTTGAGGATTTAAAGTCGTCCGATCATGAAGAAACGTTGTGTAACCGTTGAAACTTCGCGCACCATTACCTAATCCCGGGATTTCCAAATTGGGTAATTTTTCGTGTAGGCGATCTATGAGTACGTACAATAATTGTGGATGGTTAGATCAGTCCATTTCATTTCGTAATTAATTTAAAAATGTTGTTTAATAATTAAATGTAAATTGAATATGGTATATATGGCCCGACGAAGATAAATGAATATTCGTCGGGCATACATTTCCAGTTTCGGCAACCGTCCACCGAACAGAGAACCAGGTGATAATCAACGCCTTTGCTCGACGAATGTACATGAATATTCGTCGGGCAAAGGTTCTGACCCATTTTTCCGAAAATTCTATACACTATTTTATCAAGTAAAAAAGGTCAAAACCGACTATGCTTATGGAAGCATTCATAAAAATTAACATTTTGATTGTTCATTAAAAAATCATCATCACTGCATTTCGGAAACTGACTAATGTAAGTATCAGGGACATGACTTACAGATGATTCCAAGGGAGGACCTAAGATGAAATGTTGGGAAGCCGAATCAGGGATGAGGACATCAAAGTTTGTAGCTTTAGCACATAAAAGATTAGTTGAAACTTTTGTGAATGAAATCATAAAACATACATATAAATCACACTTATTTATTTGAAGATGGAAATTGCATATATAAATGAAATCATTTATTAACAACTTTCATTCGGTGTCAGATTCACTTTCCCCCTCCCAATCACGCTCGTCATCCGAGATGTGCACAGTATTTAATTGATTCCTCAGAATCTCTTTCAATTTGTTCTAATTCCCCAAGATCAATAAAAATGACATCAATCAAAATTGGTGGGATGATGTCGTTGGTCCGTACTCCATCCACGTTTAGGGTGGAAGCCAAGGAATCTACTTGGTAAACGATTTGATCATCGTCTGCCTCCCCATCTTTTTCATGGTATCGGTCATCCAAGTCCCAAATATTTCTCTGATTCACCATCTCATCTACTCTCCAACCAGCACCAGCTTTTGGATCATCCACATATAATACTTGTGTCGCCATACTAGCGAGGATGAAGGGATCACTCTCAAACCACCAGGTGTTTGTATTGACAGAGGTAGATAAATGATCTTTAATGACCCTACCTGGGATACTTGGGTTTGTATCAAAACCAATGACACTTGAACAAGATGACTTCCTTGCGGTCGCCGTATAACACCTTAACCGCACTTAACAATCTACCGTAGAACCCCGTATCAGCAATTTCCCCATCCCTGGCACGAAGACCCCGCTATTTTACGTAGGCAATTTGTCGTTTCGTTCCGTGCATACAAACTTAACTCCGTTAACGTGACAACCATCGTACGTTTCTCCTCGAAATGGGCCAATGGCCAACTGCATTAATTCTTTATTGGAATTTGGTGAGTTGTCATCTTTCAGTTGCGTCATCTGGTAAGTTACACACAAGAAACGAAATTGGTAAACTTAAAAACAATTTAAGAAATTTGAAAATAAAATATTTGACTTACATGCTCGGAAAACCAACGTGGAAACAGTTGTTTGTCCATTTCTTCCCAATTCGAAGGATATTGGGCACTCATCAACGCCTCCTGTTGCTTGTGAAAGGGCCAGACTTCGTCACAGTTGTTCAGTATGAACCAATGAGCCACCTCCATATCGCTATTGGTGAACAGCTCCGACATTGGACCAGTGCCGAATGGTCGTGCGGGTTGGGTAATTACAGATAGGGTCTCTAGATGTTGACCACCGTCGTCGTTGCGCGAAGTCATATTGAAGGAAGTTTCAGCATTCCGAAGGTACATTGCACAAAATGTCAGTGCCTCCTTTGGAATGTACGTCTTCGCTATAGAGCCTTCGGGACGTTTAACGACCTAGACCAGATATTAACGTGATTTGAGAATGTAATTTAGGAAATGACGATTTTACCCTTGGTTTTATAAGAGGCTTGAAAGTCAAATTTTGTTTGGAGATACCTTTGGAAGATTTTCTTGGACCATTGCGTAGGTCTCGAACTCACGAGTTCGTAGAAAGGCAGCACGCGAAAAACGGAGTTCAGATGACAGAGTTATGGGTCTAGAAGCTTCTGGGGCAATTTGGTAATTTTGGGTTGTGAGAAATTTTCTATTAAACAATTAAATTATCCCCAGATTTTTGGTTTTAACAGAGAGAGGATCATCATTCTCTCTCATCTCTCTCGATTTTTCTCCCTAGGCCGAAAAGGGAAGCACAAGCTCAAGATAGGACTTTCGGATTTAGGCCAAACCCCTATGAACTAATCACACCATCATCTTCCTCTCTTCCCCACGAGTACAACCATACCCTCCTTGAGCCGTGAGGACCGCCGTGGACGACATGGTGGAGCTTTGAATATGGGCCGACACTTCCCGTCCATTTTCTGGCCAATCAAGGTGAGATTTCTCAATTTTGGCTTCATATTTGAATTCCTTGGCTTGAGTAGATGGATTTCCATTACTAGAACATTAAATTGGATTGAGTATTGAGTGAGTTATGGAGATTTGAATATTCGGTTGGTTATGGAGGTTTTCTGCAAGAGCTTGCTTGAACAGGTTTGTGAGTGGACTTTGATTTATAAACTGTAATGCATGCATAAATGTATCTTTGATTTAAATACTGTTATGTATGGGTGCAATGAATTTCTGGATTTTAGAAATGATGCTGGACACATGTTTTACAATATTTCAGTGAAAGTGTATTTTGAGGAATGGCCTGGTTTTTGTACTCGATTTTGATATCGTTTTGACGTGGTAACTATTTGAGTATGTGATTTGGGTTTAGACTCATAATTATGATTTTACCGATTTTGGCCATAAAATGATATTTCAAAGAATTTCGCTTAGGCCGCGAAACAAATATTTCGAAGTATGGATTTGATTCACTGGTTCCCGTCCCGATGGTTATTGTTGCTCTGACTGGTGTTGAGGGGCCTTGCTCTAGCAGTTGTTGAGGGTTCGGACCTTGGTGTTGAGGGGCCTTGCTCCGCCAGGTTGCGAAGCTGTCTATGCATAGTACAGATTGTACAGATAGTACAGAGAGTACAGATAGTACAGATGGTACACAGAGTTGTACAGATTTGAACACATCTCAAGGGATACCCTGGTGTGTTATGGATATGTCGGGAACAGTGAAATTTGAGATATTATGTGGCAGATGGAACGAAATGATTTGAATTTGAGATACTTTGTGTCCAGATTAAATTAAATGATTTTAAACTCCTTTGAAGAGAGTTGTCAAACCAAATTGTGGATCACGAGGTATTTTTATTATACAGATTTTATGTGAGTCCAACTAAGTGGTTTTAAAGAGAAATGAGAATTTTTGGTGATTTATATATGATGTTTTAGTATGATAAATTGTTTTATGTTATGCATGCATGATTTTATAAATGGAGGGGAAGAAAGTTATTTTCTCGAAAAGGAATTTATAAATGATTATTTTTGTCCACTCACAACTTTTGTGTTTAAATCCCCTTAAGGTAGTTGAGTAGAGTTGACGCGAACACTGATCTCGAGGCAGAGGCATTAGTACTTCGACTGCGCTGTGTAATTATATTTTGTAAGGATTGAAGGGTATTTTGGGAACCTTTTGTTAGGTTGTCAGACGGGATCAGGGTTCTTCCCGGGTTTCGAGAGGAAATTCGGGACGGGTCCTGACAGTTATGGCATTTAACCTAGATGTATTACAATCCTCAATCACAAGAAGCTAATCCCAATTTTTAGGTGGGCATTCCTATAAAATTGTATCAAATTACTTGTCTAAATATCCTAAGGGTGATCAAGTATTGAGACATAAAGATAGTTTTAAATAGTGATTAAAGATTCAAAGCATGCATATACGACAACATAGGAAAAAGGTAAATCACATATTCATGTTAAGGCTTAGGTCTAACCCTAGTGAGAAAATTAGCCACTCATGCTCATAATGAATAGAAATAATTTCATTATAATTAAAGTTAAGAGAACAAACAGTTTTGTAGAACAATGGTGAACCAAATCTCCCAGCCTGCCGTGCACTAGTTGGAGAAATTATAATCTGAAAGATTTTTTTTTCCAACCTAGGCCAAGCTTGGGTATTTATAAGGATAGATTGATAATCCTAATTTCAAAAGGAGTAAAAATGAAATAATAATAAAATCTAATCCCTATTCTATTTTGAACATAACTTGGCAATCACATGCCTTCTACTACTTGAATTGGGATTTCATTGATACATCCATAAAATCAAGGCTACTATCTTCATTCAAAAATGTCTCCTTTGTGGTCTGGGATTCCTTAACATATTTCCTTCTTTTGCTCCACATACTCCTTCTAGAATAAATCTGTCAATTTAATAAATTCGAGTATCAATTCCTCCCAAAATAATAACAATACCTAATTAAATAAATGGGAAATACAAGTATATTTTCTGCTCATCAAGGTCCACACGCGTCCCACTAAAAACGCAGCCACTTCGAAGGCCCAAAACTACCCCTAAACGAAGTCTGATTAACCCGAAACCTGCACCAAAAGGTCAAAAAAGTTGAAAACATGTCGATATACGTCGTCGTGGCCCAATGATCGGCCCCACGAGCTGCCACACATCGGTGCAAGGCCAGCAGCTCGTCCACACGCCGACTATAGTGCCCATGCGCCTGCACGCGCGTTGACTCATCGCTAACCGGACTGCCATGTGGCCCACGTGGCTGCAAAGTGGCCTCCACATGGCTGTCAGGTGGCATTCCACGTCAGCTCTCTGATCGAAACAGTCGTCAGAGAAGACAGCCGCTCCGCCGTGCGCCGCCATCCGCCATCGCCGAAAATCGCCATTGACGGCCGTCCTTGAAAATTCCTATTTTCTTCAAATCTTAACCATTTTTACGAATTAATAGCCTAAAACTAACTACTCAAGCCCATGAACTTCAATTTGAGGTCTAAACACGAAACACATACCTAATTTGCCCTGAAAATCGATCGAATGGTTTGCTTTTCTCCTTCCTCAGTTCTGGGTTTCGCGTGGCCATTTCCCTCGACGATCGGTATGTCCTTGATCGCAGGGAGAAGAAGATGTCGATGGGTTTAACCAAAAGGAACGAGGTTGCTTCAAATCAAAGTTCAAGGGTATTGGGTTTTGGGTTCGGTTGCACGATTTGGATAAGGAATCACAAAGAGAGAGGATAAAATGAAGAATAATCTGGAGAAGTCTGATTTAAAATATCTAGCCAGTGAAAATTACCAAATTGCCCCGGAACATTCTGGACCCACTACTCTCTCATACGAATTCCGTTTTCTGTGTGCCTCCTGTCTACGAACTCATGAGTTCGAGACCTACGCAACGGTCCAAGAAAAACTTCCAAAGGTATCTCCAAACAAAAATTGACTTTCACGCCTCTTATAAACCCAAGTGTAAAATCGTCATTTCCCAAATTAATATACGAAATTCGCATATTTAAATAAACGGGTCTTTACACAACTGCCCCTAGAATCGAAAAGGATTTACAACTGGGGTACAATTCTCGCTGAGCTTCTTTCAACAATCTCTTGTAATAGAGCTCAGAGTCTTCGGGTTGAAACCTAGACACCTCATCGTCCATATCATCCGATTCGGGAGGAAAAACATCGGTTAATAACTCAACGATTTGATCATTATCACATCGCCCATCCAAAGCACCTTCGTCCCGACGGGTCCCAGGAACCGAAGATGTCGATGCGGTAAATATTTCTTCACCGTGATATATATCCAATTAGTATAGTTGTGTACGATCCCATTCCATTGCAGATGATTTTGGACCTCATTCAACGACATCTAACTGCAGTTGTTACATTTACGACTCAGACACCTGATACGTCTTTCATCATTGCAATGACTACGTGCAAAGGCAATGAAGCTGACAATCCCATCCAAATACTAATTAGAATATCTATCCAACATTTGCATCCAGCCTCTGTCCATTGTGCCTGCTTTCACAAAATAGAGTCAACGTAGGTAATTGAGTTAACAATGTCCTGTAATTAGAACAAGTTAATATCAAACGCAGCTCATCTCCTTATGCCTCCAGTGATTTGGCCCTATCCCATTCGAGAGTGCACGTTATGTGCTGTGTAGTTTGCGACCTATGAAGCTAAGTTTCGATCGAGGGAAATTTCGGCAGCATCTCCCAACAGTTCCCCAAATGCACTATGTAGATATTATAAACAAATATCTAGTATGCATTCGGAGAACATTGAGGGGATACAAACCGAATTTCCCACAATCGAAACCTAACCTCATAGATCGCAAACTACACAACACATAATTGCGCACCCCAAAACTGTCTGAATAAATGGACAATTCAAGAGTCAGTCAATCAACCAGATTTACTAACTCACAAACAGGTCTAAGGTTTTTCATTGAATTTCACTATACGAAGTTAATCAACCCGATTAACTTCGCATAAACGGTTATGAAATATGGACTTATTTCACTTCGTCGGAACTGCATAAAGCGCTTTACAAAAAATATCACAACAAATTCACAAATAAAAACATATTTAATTATGCATATCACAAAGTTTACAATTTTCTAATTTCCGTACATATTTTCTTTTTTCTTAATTTAATAACATATTTTCTATTTTCCTAACATATTTTCTAATTTCCTAACATATTTTCTAATTTCAATAATTTCATTACATATTTTTTATTTTCCTATTTTCCTAACATATTTTCTAATTTCCTAATTTTCTAACATATTTTCTATTTCCCTAATTTCATAACATATTTTCTATTTTCATATTTTCCTAACAAATTTTCTAATTTCCTACACAATTTCTACACAAATTCTAAACAATTTCCACAATAATTACACAATTTCCTAACATAATTATACCCAAAATTATTTACTAAATTAAATTGAGAGGCAAACACACATACCATTTTGTAAGTATTCCTTCAAATCAACCACAAATTTATGAAACACAAAACATAATTAGTTTCCAATCAAAAATCAAAATTTGAAAACTAAAAAAATTAAATTTCTCAAACCCTACAAAATTGGTATTGGTGATTGAGAGAGAAAAAGATTTTATTGGTAGTGAAAATGGTGATGAGATGTTAATTGTTGAAGTTATATAGCTAGAGAGAGAGATTGTGAGTGAGTGAGAGAGAGATATGTGAGCTGTGAGACTGAGTGCAAATGGGCAGAGAGGAAGAAGAAGAAATAGGTGTTTGGGTTATTTAATGTGTTTAGATATTTGCCCGACGAAGCATATTTGCAGGGCAAAGTTTAATGATTCGTCGGGCAAACTTTAGTCAACGCCAAGTTTTACCCGACTAATAATATTCTTCGTTAGGGCTCATCTTACCCGACGGATAGAACATATTCGATGGGCAAACCCTATTTTACGCGACAAGAACTTGTTCTTCCCGCCAACACCTTACCCTACGAGCCTTCGTTTTCGTCGGGCAAAATGTACTTAGGCGACGAAAGCTACTTCGTCGGTTAAAATTTTTTCGGGTAACCTTGGATTTCTTGTAGTGATATACCCTCCAAGGACTAATTAGCAATTTCCCATCTCTCTTTCTCTCTCTCTCTCTCTCTCTCTTGATTCTCTCCTCTCTTCTCTCTATCTTTTCTCTTCTATTTTTCTACAAAGAAGGAAGACATGTGATGAAGATGATGAAGATCTGATGAAGATGAAGATGAAGAACACCAGATGAAGATGATGGGGAAGGTTGCGTCTTCTTCCTTTGCCTCTGCATCCTCTTTTTTCTCTTGTCTTTTCATTTTCATCTTCATCTTCATGGGTTTATGGGTTTCTAGTTATGTAACTAAGTTGTCACCAATTGGTATATAAGTGGGAACTAATCGGTAACTAACTACGAAACCCAGATGAAGATGAAGATCTCCAGATGAAGATGCAGGTGGAGATCTCCAGATGAAGATGAAGATGAAGATGGAGATCTCCAGATGAAGAATAATATGAAGATCTCCATATGAAGATGAAAGGGGAGGTTGCGTCCTCTTCCTTTTCAACTTCTTCCTCTGCCTCTGCATCCTTTTTTTTTCTCTTCTCTCTTCATCTTCAACTTTATCTTCATGTTCATGGGTTTATGGATTTATGGGTTTCTGGTTATGTAACTAAGTGTTCACCAACTAGTATATAAGTGGGAACTAATCGGTAACTAACTGCGAAACCCAGATGAAAATGAAGATGAAGATGAAGAGAAAAAAGAAGACGCAGAGGAAGAGGAAGAAGATGAAGAGGAAGAGGATGCAACCTCCCCCTTCATCTACATATGGAGATCTTCATCTTCTTCTTCATCTTCTTCTTCATCTGGAGATCTTCATCTTCAACTTCAACTTCATATGGAGATCTCCATCTTCATCTGGGTTTCTGGGTTCCGCAGTTAGTTACTGATTAGTTCCTACTTATATACCAGTTGGTGACCATTTAGTAACATAACCATAAACCTATGAAGATGAAGAGAGAAGAGAAAAAAGATGATGCAGAGGCAGAGGAAGAAGTCGAAGAGGACGAGGACACAACCTTCCTCATCATCTTCATCTGGAGTTCTTCATCTTCATCTTCATCAGATCTTCATCTGGAGTTCTTCATCTTCATCTTCATCAGATCTTCATCATCTTCATCACTTGTCTTCCTTCTTTGTAGAAAAAAGAAGAGAGAAGATAGAGAGAAGAGAGGAGAGAGAGAGAAATGGGAAATTGTAAATTAGTCCTTGGATGGTATATATAGGTTGGGCCAAAAATGCAAATACCCCTTTTTAATTTCTTGTTTTGGTTCCTAAAATGGAATGAGGGATTTCACGGTTTTTTTTGGGCAAATGAAGGATTTTAGCTAATTTCCCTTGAATAAAACTAAAGTAATATCTTAACTAATTCTCAGATATGTAATGAAATAAAAAAATTTCTTATGAAAAAATTGAATCAAAATGTAGAAGAAAAGTGGATAGAATGAAGAATATATGAGAAAATATGTATGAATGATAAACATATTTAAAATTAAATTATGAGTTTTTTCCAATTTTTTTAATCTTTTTTTTTTTCGAATTAAAGGGGGTATTATACTTTCCCAATTTCAAAAGGGGAACTAACACAAAATTTTGGTATTTGCAAATTGGGCATGAAGGAACCACCAGAAGAATTTTTTTTTGAATGAGCAGTTTTGGCTGCAAAAAAAGTTGACAATGGACCCTAATTGTGCAAAAAGCTGTTTGAATTTTGGCCATTTTTTAAAAGGATCAGCCATCCTTTAATCCGGTGGCTATAATTTGATATCTAAGACACGAATTATAACACTTATTAAAGATGAATTTTAACTCAAAATTCTTAAATTTTGACATTTAACTCACATTTAGACCATGGCTAGAAATAGCCTAACTTATCATGTTGATCTTAGTTTTATGGAGTTTATTTTTATGTCCAATCCAAACACATGAGAGTCATGAGGAAAACAAGACTGAGAACTCTGGAATTCTATTTTGTTTGTTTTGGAAAATATAAAATTAAGGAGATGGAAATGTATGTGTACAATTAATTATGTGCCTTGGAAGATGATTTAGTAGGGTAAGACAACATTTATGCCAAGTCAAAAGGATTAGAAAAATTTGCTTATTACTTGATTTGAAATATAAAATCATGTGAGCTAGGAAGCTAGCATAGTAAATTTCACCCAACCTTCAGTTCCCATTCCCAAGTCAAGCAATCCAATTTTAAATGAAGATATTATTTATTTATTCCTCTATATATTAATAAAGAATTTTCTACTTATCTGTTTGATAAATTAATAAAAAGATAAATTATTTATGCATGAATATTTTGCGAATTTCTCTCATGAATTACTACCATTAACTGATTACAAATTTCTCATTAAATTTTAGTTTAAATCTAGTGAAAAACAACGGGTACCAACCATCGATCACCATTCACCGCAGCCGTCACTGTCAAGGATATTACCACCACCTATTGCAGATTCTCACACTGAAAACTCCAGCCCATGGAGGCCACTCCATTTCATGGTTGATCACTTGAACCCTTTGGGAACACCATTTCGGGTCGTGTTTATTTCGGCTATGAAACAGAACATTGTGACCCAATTTCAATTTTCGAAATCCAGTCCAAGATTATTGTTCTTTTTCTTTTTTAAGATTGGTATTATTCTATCCACCTGTCTTATTTCTCTGTCCATCTTATTAGTTATTACTATGAAAGGAAACAAACAGTTAGAAGAAGAGGAAGATTAAAACTGGTGGGGTTGAGCAATGAGGTGGGTTATGAATCACTTTATAGTGGTTTATGTGAGTTTGATTTTTGTATATAAGAATCAAGGTATTTCCGATTACTTGAGTAATGAGGTGGGTGATGAATCACTAATATTGCATTTTTAAAGAGGAATAATACATTTTTTATACCGTATTATACACATTATATATCAACATTGTTCTTAACGAATGTGTAAACCACTTATATCTCTCAACATTTAAACAAATTATTAATTATCAAAACCCGAACAACGCTCTCTAAAAAAATCTTGCCCCAAAAACATTTTTCTTCAACTGATTTTCTTCGGTCCAGCGGAGTTTTCCCTTGATACCCATAGATATATAGTGAATAAACCGAATAATTCAACCGGTATTGGTGTCGAGTTCACCGAAGTTTGTTCATCTTAAATCTTCATTTTCTTGTTCTATCGTCATTATGTCGATCATGGTCACGGGTTTTGGCGTCCCAAAAGATCATGTTGGTGGTGAAACTCTTGTCTTCATGAGCCTGATCTGCTTTCACAGGTTTTTTACTCGTGATGCGGCCTGGTTTGTTTTGATCTAGCGATCACGGTCCTCCATTGGTGGTATTGGCGTCAATCACGGTAGAATATATAGCATTTGGGGATATGGTGGTGGACGATATTCCTCGTCGTCTTCGGAATTCTGTAGAGGCAGCGATAACAATAGTAATAGATAGCAACAACGGTGGAAGTTGCCTATTTGTGTCTTTTGTTGGATCGTTTAATTTTTTACTTTTAGGTTTGCTTTGTGCAGATAAGTCCAGTGGTTCATATGTCGGGTTGGATGTGCTAGGTTTTCCCTTTTGTGGGATTGAAAAGATTAGTTGTTGTGCCAGTAATGACCTTGATTATGCTTAGGGAATTCAGGTTATATTATTTTGTGTATTATTCCCTTTCGATCGTTTCGACAAATGTCAAGCGTGATCAGTTGAGGTATTTACTCATGTTTGTCGAGCTTGAATATCAAGCTATTGTACTCTAGCTTGTCTTTGCTTTGTATATTTGTTCTTTCAATGAAATCTCTTATATTCTTCAAAATATTATGGAAGTCATATCGAACAATACTTAAGTTCAAACTAGGTAAAGATGAGATTCATTCTTAACTCCATTTAATTGATTATACATGTCTCTTTATTGTAATAAACACTAGAATAGAATGCATGTGACAATTAATATGAATAAAAACTTGGCTTATTACATGAAATGCACCCTGAAACTCACGCTTAATCACATTTTGAACGCTGAAACTACTTATGTCCCATTTAGTATAATAGGACCCCTCCCGAATTTTCCCTCGAAATCCGTGAGAAGCTCTGTTCCCGTCTGACAACAGCTGAAACCTCAATAATTCTTGAATTACCCTCACTAGTCCAACAAAGATCTCACGAGAATTCTACCGAAAATTTGATAGAATCTCCCTGGTAAGTTGGTCAAACCTTTTTCCACTTGTCAAACGAAGGATTCAAATACTGAAGTAATATCCAAACAGTTTAGATCAAATCACATCCAACCAACTCCAAGTCCAAAACAACCAAACTGCGGAATAATTTACAAACAATCTCAAATGGTTAATCAGAGCAACTAGGTGGGAAAATTAAATTTACTAATCTAACAACCCTACTCGAAGATAGTACGGTAATAGCACAGCTGGAAAGTGATGCATCCGCCTCGGGATGTGCCTTCGTCGTACTCAACGGTTTGGACACAAAACAAGAAAAAGTGTAAGTGGATGAAAATAGTAATAATAATTTAAAACACAGATTCCGAGGAAAATGTAATTTCCCCTCTGTAATCAATAACCATGCATGCAGAATTTAACAGTTTTTTAGAATTTACTTAAATAAATAAATATAAATACGAAAGAGCTTACTAGAAAATGTAGTTTTAATTTAAAAACCTAGTAGGACCCACGAAAAATCCACACAATGTAAAACACCTCGTGGTCCATAGCCATACTTTGAAAACCCTCCTCAAATGAGCTTAAAATCATAAGAAACCTGAATACATTATACCATAAAAAAATATCTCACCATCCTCTAAAGTAATCCCGAGCCGGAGCTCAATATTCGGGGTAGTCCAACACAGGGATGTTGCCCTCCTAACCATTGGTAAAAATACCTCAAAGCAATGGTTAGAAACTGAGAGGTTCAACTTGGGGACTTACGCTCCACATATCTGAAAATACCTTAAAGATATGCGGCGAAAATCATATACTACGCGCGTGTAGATAACCTTGTCGAGCACATGACCGAAAATACCTCAAGATCATGTGTCGGTGATGAACACACATGACCGAAAATACCACAAGATCATGCGGTCGGGGAAATAGTGAAAACCACAATCTGAATTTGAAATCCAAACTGAAATCTCTTTTACCTGGCCAATGCCAAAATCATAGATAAACCGGGCTGAAGAAAACACTCGTTGGTCAACACGGCTTAATACACTAAAATTTCAACTATCATGAAAATCAAAATCAATTATATCATTGCGTAGAGCTCAATGAGTAGACTAGCTTTCATACCTAGGCCGAAGGCCAAAATTAATCTGAGTTATCGAAAAACTTGAAAAACGATGCTACAACTCAAAACTTCTCAGATTAAAACTGCAAAAAGGAGCATATTTCATAAAACCGAAACTAGTGAATTGTTGGGTTCGTCTAGACAAACACAAAAGTACCAACCTTGACACTTGAGGTGGCCGGAACAGCCGAAATCGCGGGCGGGTGGTGCCTTGCTTCGTGCGGGTCGGTAGGGGGGGATTTTCCATTTTTTTTTGTTCTGTTTTGGTTTTTGTTTTGCGCCGCGATGAAGGGATATGGTTTGGATATTATAATTCTTTCAGATTATTTATATATATATATATATTCGTAAAAAAAAACTAGCCACTAATACTTACCAAAATGCCCTTATTCATTCAGCTTTTACGAATATTATCAAAATGTCCTTATTCTTAAATTTTCCTAACTTCTTTGTCAGAATACCGATTTTCGCGTGTCGCCTGTCTACGAACTCATGAGTTCGAGACCTACGCAACGGTCCAAGAAAAAATTTCAAAGGTAACTCCAAATAAAAAGTGAACCCCGGATCTCCTAACTATGAAGGGCAAAAATGTCCTTTTTCAAAATAATTTACGAAAATCTAATACTTAAACGTACAGGTTGTTACAAATCACGCCCACCGCCCCACCGCCACCCCCCCCCCCCCCCCCCCCCCTCCTAAATAAATTTGGTCCTCGAAATTCATACCTATCAATAGACTAGATGTGGATACTGGGCCCGCATCAGTGCCTCGGGTTCCCAAGTGGCTTCCTCCACGTGATTCCTCCACAGATCCTTAATCAAGGGAATAGTCTTTCTATGCAAAACCTTCTCTTTCCAATCTAAAATCTGTACTATTGCTCCTCAAACTCAAATATTCTCTCAGCTCAATTGGTTGCTCTTCCAGTACATGTGACTCATCAAACATACACTTCCTCAGTATAGATATATGGAACACATCATGAACATGAGAAAGCTTTGGGGGCAAAGCAAGTCTGTAGGCCACTAGGCTTGTCCTCTCAGTGATCACATAAGATCCAATATAACGAGGACTCAACTTCCCTGGTCTACCAAACCTCACAACTTCTTTCCAAGGAGATAACTTCAAGAAAACCCAATCACCAACTTCAAACTCGAGATCCCTGACTCACCAGTCTGCATAGCTTTTTTGGCAGTCACATATTGTCTTAAGTCTTTCCTTAATGATCCTGATTATTTCCTCTGTCATTTCAACAATCTCTAGTGTCAACAGTCTCCTCTCACCTACTTCATTCCAACACACTAGTGTCTTGCCCTGTCTCCCATACAATGCCTTAAAAGGAGTCATCCCAATGCTAGACTGATAGCTATTATTGTAGGCAAACTCCATCCAAGCTAGGTGAGAATCCCAATTCCCTTTTCACACCAAGCCACCAATAATGTTTCCTAAGTGTCTGATACATCTTGGTACTACTTGAGCGCATAGCATAAGTTGAACTGTGAGTCTCCTCAAGAATTTTCCGTTTTAACTATGGATCCTTAGGCACACATAACTGGTTGTCCTTAACCAAGGCTCCGTCATCCCTAATAGCATAATCCTGTCTGTTTCCACTTTCCAACCCCATCCTAATAATGCACAACGTTGGATCCAGGAGTCTAGCCTCAATGACATGAACAATCAATACTAACCTCATCTGAAAATTGGGAAGCAATTCCCCTTGGTTATCCACACCAAGTACAACCTCTGCTTTCCTTAATTCCACCAACAGTGGTAGATAAACTCTGCGCATAGGTGCCAAAGAACCCATTGACCTCCTGCTTAGTGTATCTGTCACGACAATAGCTTTCCTAAGGTGATACTCTATGGTGCAATCATAATCCTTAATCAACTTTAACCACCTCCTCTGTCTCAAATTTATCTCCTTCTGGTGAAAAAGTACTTCAAACTCTAGTGGTGAATAAAAATACAGCACGTTTCTCCATACAAATAATGTTGTCAAATCTTCAACGCATGCACCAATGCATCTAACTCTAAGTCATATATGGGGTAATTCACCTCATGGGGTTTAAGTTGTCTGGAAGCATAGGCAACACCTTCCCATGCTGCATCAACACATAGCCTATACCCCGTAATGACACATCACTATACACCTCGAAACATCTAGAAGGCTAAAACTGGAGCAGTAGTCAACCTTTTCTTAAGCTCTTGGAAACTTTTCTCACACTCCTCATTCCACTCGAACTTAACCCCCTTCCTAGTCAACTGAGTAAGTAGAGCTGCTATCGTCGAAAATCCCTCTACGAATCGCCTGTAGTACCCTGCTAAGCCCAGAAAACTCCTCACCTTTGAAACCATCTTAGGTTGCTGTCAATTGGACACCACTTCCACTTTCTGGGAATCTACATTGAAGCCCTCTGCAGAAATCACATGTCCCAAGAATCCCAGTTTAGTCAACCAGAACTGACACTTACTGAACTTAGCATACATCGGGTTTTTTTCTCAAGGTTTTAATACTAACCTCAAATGTTTCTAATGTGTCTTTGCACTCACCAAAATATCATCTATGAACACAATCACAAAGTGATCCAAATATCACTGGAACACTCTATTCATCAGATCCATGGATGATGGCAGTGCATTGGTCAATTCAAAAGGCATCACCAAGAACTCATAATGTCCATAACGTGTCTGGAATGCAGTCTTAGAAATATCTTCTTCCCGGATCTTCAATTGATGGTATCCGGACTTGAGGTCAATCTTCGAGAAGCACTTTGATCCTTTAGTTGATAGAACAAATCATCGATCCCTGACAAAGGATACTTATTCTGCACTGTAACCTTTTTTTAATTTTTGGTAGTCAATGCATAATCTCAGACTCTCGTCCTTCTTCCTCACAAACAACACCGACGCACCCCATGGCGATAAACTCGGTCGAATAAATCCAATATCGACCAGATCCTGTAGTTAAGCCTTTAACTCCCTTCACTCTGCCGATGCCATCCTATACGGTGCCTGTGATATAGGTTGGCTATCTTAATGAAGCTCTATGGTGAACTAGATCTCCCGGTTAGGCAACAACCACAGAAGATCCTCTAGAAACACATCCAAGAATTCATTCACCACCAGAATATCCTCCAATCGCAACGAAGTATCTCGAGAATCAATCACATCAGCTAAGTAACCTTCACAACCTTTCCTTAACAACTTCTAAGCCGTCAATGTCGAAATAACACAGGAAGGAAGAACTGTATGGTCTCCATAAAAAGTAAGCTCTGGCAATCCCGAAATTCGGAAAACCACTTTCTTATCAAAAAAATCAAGGGAGGCATAATGAGTAGTCAACCAACCCATCCCCAAAATCACATCAAAGTCATAAATATCTAGGTGAATCAGATCTGCCTCTAACACGTAGCCTTCCGCTACCACAAACAATCAAGTATCACTAGGTTCACTACTAGCATATCTCTTGTGGGGGGTACTAATAACCATGTCCCATCCAATCGAAGGTAACTCTCAATTAGCCAATAGTGCAAAACCCCGAGAAACAAAAGAGTGTGTAGCCCCCGGATCTATCAAAACTCTAGCATCAAAATCAAAGATAGGCAACATACCGGTAACCACCTTGGGTGCAGCTCGGGCCTTCTACTGTGACATATTAAAAACTCACGCCTGAGTACCGGAAGATCGACATTGACTCCTCTATCTATCACTAGCTCTTCTGGCTCGACTAGATTGGGTATGACTGCTAGATGGGGTACGCGAAGATGCGGGGCTCTCTGTTCCTAACCAAAAGACTCTTGGCCCAAGAAACTACCACTCGGAAGGTGTGGAAAATCCCTATTGAAAAATGACCAATCTCTTCACATTAGAAACAATCAGTGCCACATGTCCGTCCAGATCTGCTGCCCTAGCTACCCTGTATCCTGATAGACTGTACTAATCTGCCACTGGAGTAGGCCAATGACTGCTGCCCTACAATAAAACCCAGGGAACCTCCCCGTCCTGTTCCATAACTACCATAACCAGATCTATTACTCCCGGATGACTTAGTGCTAACTGCCTCTCTTCGATGGTCCATAACTAGAGGCTTCAAAGCTCAAGTGATCCCGATGTCATTTAGAACCGTCGAGCTGATCTCTAACCAGCAAACCCTGCTATACCTGGGAAGTAGCATCAGAAAAGGCTCTCAATGAAGTATACTTCACTGCCGTGACTACCACTCTAATCTCATCTACAACCGAAACTCAAACCGTCAGCACTTGTCTACCTCATTGGCTACTAAGGCCGGAGCAGATCGGGACAGCTGAATAAACCTCTCCTTGTACTGTGGTATTATCATGCCACCTTGTCTTAGCTATAAAAACTCTATATACATCTTTATAAGACAGAGGATAGAACTGCTCAAAGCATCGCTCCTGGAATGACTCCCAGGTGATGGTACGGACATCATCGCCCGTCATAATGAGAGCATATACCACCAATTATACGAATGGCCATCCAACAGAAACGTGGCCAATCACACTCTATCACTCGGAGGGCACCTCATCACATCAAACACACGTTTTAAATGAGTAATCCATCCATCAGCAACAACTTGGCCCGTCTCGCCCCTGAAAATAGTGGTCCACAGCCTTTGGGCCCTCTCAATATTAGAAACTACAGAGGTACCCCTATTTTGAAAAACTGTAGTCATTGCCTGACCCAAATGATCTTGACAGGACCCTTCCCGAATTTCGTCTCGAAATCCGTAAAAAGTCCTGCTCCCGTCTGACAGTTTTTAACCACAAAAGTTCATACCTGAAATACCCTTAAACATTGGAACCATCAAATGAACTTTACAGGGGTTCCAACAGAACCTCCTCTATACCTGACTGACTTCATCTACCTGTTAGACGAAGGTTAGACTAGTAGTTCACAAAACTACCTCGAAGGACCTCCTCCGCAATCAAACAAGACAATTGACGTGTTATCCTCGTGTGAAACGTCACCAACTCGTCCATCTGGGTCTTTGCCCACACCACCCACTAACCCTGATGACGAAGGTACCCGACTTGGTTGAATTGAGTCTCAATGACTTACCCCAAGTTGTAACTCGATATCCCGACTCATCCTGAGCACCCCGAGTCATAACTTGATATCGCAGCTCATCCTGAGCACCCCGAGTCGTAACTCAATATCCCGGCTCATCCTGAGCACCCCGAGTCGTAACTTGATATCCCAGCTCATCTTGAGCACCCTAAGTCATAACTCGATATCCCAGCTCATCCTGAGCACCCTGAGTTGTAACTCAATACCTCAGCTCATCCTGAGAACCCCGAGTCGTAACTCGATATTTCGACTCATCCTGAGCACCCCGAGTCGTAACTCGATATCCCGGCTCATCCTGAGCACCTCGAATCATAGCTCGATATCCCAGCTCATTATGAGCACCCCGAATCCTAACTCGATATCCCGGCTCATCCTGAGCACCACAAGTCGTAACTCGATATCTCGACTCATCCTGAGCACCCCAAGTCGTACCTCGATATCTCGGCTCATCCTGAGCACCACGATTGTATGATGGAATCCTCTATAACATACCTCATAGCATCCCGAGAGTATGATGGAATCCTCCATAACATACCTTATAGCATCTCGAGAGTATGATGGAATCCTCCATAACATACCTCATATCATTCACCAATGTCAAAACCCTAATCAACAATGTGGCGGAGAAATACCCTCCAACGCTAGTTGGAGAAACCTCAACGATGTGGCGGAGAATTACCCTCCAACACCAACATCGAAGAACCCCTTGGTATAACCTAATACATAGAAGCACGATTGCCACGAAATCCCAGAAATCCAGTCCGTTCACAGTACATCCAAAGTACCAACTCAAGGAAACCCTAGCCCCAATGAATCCTTTGACATCCCAATAACCAAATTCTCTTGACCTCCCGAGTCAAAACCTACTCCGTGGTCATCCATTACCGCTGGGATTACTCATACGGGGCTCTAAACGGACTCGAACGGCCTCAAAATCACCAAAATCCGATCTGAAATGTTCCAAAACCCTAGAAACGCGTCGGTAGAAAGCCGGACCTCGCACCACGCGTCGGCCACACGCCCCCACGCGTGTTTATACTGTTCACGGTGGAATATTCCGTCACTCTGACGGAATATCCAGACGGAATTCGAATATTCCGTCCAAACTAACGCCATTAGGGTTTCGTCATAATGTCGTTACCTTTTGATGGAATATGCTAACGCCGTCAGCATATTACGTCAAATCCTGACAATGTCAGTTGATCCAACAGTCAACTAACTACTGACTGGACACTGACTGTTTTACCACGTGGCAGCTGAGTCAGCTGCTGACTGGTCACCACGTGGCTGCCACCTGGCATGCTACGTCAGCCATCGCAGTTCGAACCAATCATCGGAGCTCGTTGGGGACGATGATCGGACCGTCGTCGTCTCCGGTGGCCGGAATTTGGAAATTCTCCCCGGAAATTACCATTTTCGGCAAGCTTCAAATTCTTCCCAGACTCCACCGATTTCTATGATCCACACCTGTAGATTCATCTACCAACACCAGGAACTCAAAGATGGAGTCGGGAGTTCGAGATCATACCTGGTTATGTCGGAATTCGACCAAGGAGTTTCGGTCCACCTTTCCTCCTCCATCCGCCATCTACAGCGATGCTCCCACTTTGAAAATGACACCAGACTGCTCATGAAGTCGAGGGGAAGACTTCCCCAGCCTTGGATTTGGTCGAATCGGTCCCAAAATGGGACGATGAAGGTGAGGTTTGTGCGGTGATCGCACGGGAAGAGAAAGAGTGGTCGAGGGAGGAGAGAGAGAGAGAGATTCTGGGTCGGTCTGAGTAGAGTCTCCGGAGAGAGAGAAAAATATCCCCCTAATTTGGACTTTTCCAAAATGACCAAACTGTCCCTGAAACTTTTAGACCCACAACGTTCTCATCGGGTCTCCGTTTTCTGCATGCCGCCTGTCTATGAACTCGTGAGTTTGAAACCTACGCAACGACCCAAGAAAAACTTCCAAAAGTACTGCCAGACAATAAGTGACTCCCGAACTATTTCCAAATCGAGGGTAAAATCGTCTTTTCCTTAATTAAATTCTCAAATTAATTTAAATTATGGTCCGGGTTGTTACAAATCTAGGGTCTGCCTAAGGTCAGGCTCCATCGCGAGATCCTATACACCATGATTTTTGGCCGCTTCTTCATCGTTGCCAGACCGCTGACGAGGAACACGTCTCGGAGCCATCTCACTGAGAAGAAATAAGAATTCGTCAGTCACACGAAAAATATGCACACTAAGTGTGCAGTCTGCATGAATTTAACCCTAGAGCTCTTATACCAAGTTGACAGGACCCCTCCCGAATTTTCCCTCAAAATCGGTGAGAAGCCCTGCTCCCGTCTAACAAAACCTGAAATCCCAAAATAATTCCTGAATTACCCTCACTAGTCCAACAAAGATCTCACGAGAATTCGAAACCTCCATTATAAGTTGGTCAAACCGCCTTCCACCTGTCAGACAAATGACTCAAATACTAAACTAATATCCAAACAATCTAGATCAAACAACATCCAACCAACTCTAAGTCCAAAACAACGAAACTGCAAAATAATTTACAGACAATCTCAAATGGTTAATCAGAGCAACTAGGTGGGAACGTTAAATTTACTTATCTAACAACCCTACTCGAAGATAGTACGGTAATTGCACAGCTGCAAAGTATTGCCTTCACCTCTGGATGTGCCCTCGTTGTACTCATCGGCCTGGAGGGGACGTAAAACAAGGAAAAATGTGAGTGGATGAAAATAGTAATAATAATTTAATACACGAATTTCGAGGAAAACGTAATTTCCCCTCTGTAATCAATAACCATGCATGCATAATTTAACAGTTTTGAAGAAGTTACTTAAATAAATAAATATAAATACGAAAGAACTTACCAGAAAATGCAATTTTAATTTAAAAACCTAGCGAGGCCCACGAAAAATCTGCGCAATGTAAAACACCTCGTGGTCAATATCCATGCTCTGAAAAACCTCCTCAAATGAGCTTAAAATCATAAGAAATTTGGATATATTATACCATAAAAAAATATCCCACAATCCTCTAAAGTAATCCCGAGCCGGAGGTCAATATCCGGGGTAGTCCAACACGGGGACATGCCCTCCTAACCACTGCTGAAAATACCTCAAAGTAATGGTTAGAAACTGAAAGGTCGAACCCGGAGACCTACTCTCTGCATATATGAAAATACCTCAAAGATATGTGGCGAACATCATATACTACGCGTGCGTAGATAACCTCGACCAGCACATGGCCGAAAATACCTCAAGATCATGTGTCGGAGATGAACACGTATGACCGAAAATACCTTAAGATCATGCGGTCGGAGAAATATCATATTAACCGAGGATGGTAAACATAGTGAAAATGACAATGTGAATTTGAAATCCAAACCGAAAACCCTTTTATCTGGCCTAAGCCAAAATAATTGATAAACTAAGCCGAAGCCCAAAATCCATAAAGTCAAATCTCGGGCTTATGCCCTAAACCATATGCTCGGCCAAAGCCAAATCCACAAAATCAAAATCTATAGGACTAAAATCCATAAAACTGGACTGTAGTCCCAAAACCTCGTAAGCCTGTCTTAAACAAAAAATCCATAACCGGCCTACGCCCAAGTCATTACAAAAATCGTTATGGAAGTCCATAATCATGAAAAACCAAGTAAAAATTCATTATCCTTAATTCCTGGGTCTTGGAAGATAATAAAACAATTTGTAATAACATCCTTAATTTCTGAAATTCATGATCTATAATAAAACCTTTAAAAATATAGAAATATGCATGCATTATAGTTTAGAAACCAAAGTTTGCTCACTGGAAGCTCAAATACGCTCAATTATGAGCTATGCGGTCCTCCACAGTCCCCGGAGCCGTAACGCCTGTTAAAAGTGACAGTCGGGATCAATAAACATCAATTTTAAGCCTTAAACCCAGAACCCTAACTCCTGTAGGCTCTCACACACCCTCAACGGTCCTAAACTAGCTTAAATTATAGTAAAATGAAACTAAATCGAAAATGACTAACTCAAGGTCAACCGGTCGATTTATGTTACAATAATAACCAACTTTGATAAAAAAAAATATAACAGTTGACTAAAAGTCGACACTCATTCAACTCGGTCAGCTTTGGATCAAACCACTAGAAATCAAATTCAGAGTCTACGGACCTTGGATTTCCAATCTGAAAGTTCCAATAGGTCAATAATAATCCCACAATAGTACTACTGAAAGTTAAAAGCAATCCAACGGTCAAATTCTCATTAATCGAGTAAAACACTCGTTGGTCAACACTGCTTAATACACTAAGATTTCAACTATCACAAAAATCAAAATCAATTATACCATTGCGGAGAGCTCAATGAGTAGATGAACTTTCATACCTGGGTCGAAAGGCCAAAATTGATCCGAAGTTATCCAAAAACTTGAAAAACGGTTCGAAAACGCAAAACTTCTCGAGTTTAAACTACAAAAAAGAGCAACTATTTCATAAAATCGAAACTAGTGGATTGTTGGGTTCGACCGAACACAAATGTGCCAACCTTAACACTTGGGGTGGCCGGAATGGCCGAAATCCCCGGCGGGTGGTGCCTTGCTTGGTGTGGTCGGTGGGGGGTGTCAGGACCCGTCCCGAATTTCCCCTCGAAACCCGGGAAGAACCCTGATCCCGTCTGACAACCTAAGGAAAGGTTCCCAAAATACCCTTCAATTCTTACAAATTATAATAACAATGATAAATACTTCCTCTTGTCAGACAAGGGACTTAAGCACTCAATAATTCCCGTAATTAACAACCAATCAAATACAATATAATATCAGAGCGTCTAAGTAGGATCAAGAGTAAAATTTAGATATCCTACTCAAATATAATTACACGGTGCAGTCGAAGTACTAATGCCTTTGCCTCGAGATCAGTATTCGCGTCAACTCTATTCAACTGCCTGAAGGGGGTTTAAACACAAAAGTTGTGAGTGGACAAAAATAATCATTTCTAAATCATTTTTCGAGGAAATATTACATTTTTCCCCCCCTCCATTTATAAAATCATGCATGCTTCACATAAACAATTTATAATATAAAAACAACATATGTAAATCACCAAAATTTCCATTTCTCTTTAAACTACTTAGTTGATATCACAGAAAATCTGTATAAAGAAAATACCTCGTGATTCATAGTTTGGTTCGAAAACTCTCTTCAAATGAGTTAAAAATCATTTAATCCAATCTAGACACATAATATCTCAAATTCACTATTCCCAACATATCCACAACACACCAGGGTATCCCTTGAGATGTGTTAAAATCTGTATTACTTGGACTCGACCACAATCTCTGCAAAAACACCTTTTATATTGGAGGTTCACCGGGAGTCCGCCAACACGGAACCAAGGCCCGGATCCTAGGCCCCCTCAAATCGATTTTGTTTATATTGGGGGTTCACCGGGAGTCCGCCAACACGGAACCAAGGCCCGGCTCCTGGGCCCCCTCAAAACGATATTGTATCCAAAATCAAGTATATATTTTGTTTATCATTTATTACAAATACGGTTTCAATTCAAAATCATGGACCCAAATAGTCACCACGTCAAAACAATATCAAAACCGAATCCAACAACCATATCATTTCTTTCAACACACTTTCACTGAAATATTGAAGAAAACAAATGTCCAGCAATCAATTATAAATTCCAGGAAATCATTGCACCCATACATAACCGTATTTAAATCAAGATACATTTATGCATGCATTATAGTTTATAAACCAAAAGTCCACTCACAAACCTGTTCAAGCAAGCTCAATCCCGAACTGTACGCTCCCCTGAAGTTCCTGGAGCAGTATCGCCTGTCCAAATTAATAATCGGGATTACCAGCTAATCATAAGAACCTTAAATATAAACCCCATAAACCCCGGAAAGTCTGCCTATGCTGTCCTAGAAAACGCAGCAACTTTAAAACGTCCGAAACAACCCCTAAACGACATCCGATCGACTCGAAACCTGCGCCAACATGTCCAAAACATCAAAAACTATTTGTCACGCGTCACCGTGACTTCAGACTCTGCCCCACGCGCCGCCACGCGCCGACGGAAAGTCGGAACACGCGCCCACGGGCCGCCACGCGCCTTCACGCGCCGGTCACGCGCCTGCTACAGTACCCACGCGCCTGGACCGGTCCAACCCGGTCCAACTCGGCCGGACCCGGTCCAACTCGGCCTGACCGGTTCACTCAACCCGACCGGTTCAACTCGACCCGACCGGTTCAACTGACCTGACCGGTTCACTCGACCCGACTGGTTCAACTCAACCTGACCGGTCACCGGCGACTTACCGGAGAAGATGACCGGATGTCGTCACCGTCGCCGGAGGTTGGACGGAGGAGATGACCGGCAGCGCCGTCGCCGCCGTCTGGTTTCGCCGGAATCCTCCATTTCCGGCCGAAACTTCAAGCTTTCCTAACTTCCTCAAAACTCAACCATTTTTCACAAATTTTATGTCTAAATCTATCTACTCGAACCCAGGAATTCAAATATGACCTCAAAACCACAAACACGTACCTGTGCTAGCCGGAAAATCGATCGGAAGGTCCGAAACTTCCTATCCTCGGTTCGGCTTCCTCCGTGGTCCTCTCCTTCGATGGTTGGTACGGTTGTGATCGTGGGAAGGAGTAGAATACGATTAGTTGATCCAAATGCGAAGCTAAAGCCTTGAATCCAACGTTGACTTTATGGTTTTTTTTTCTCTTGGTTTTTCGCACGGTTTCGAGTGGGTGTGTTTGTGTTTTTGTTACAGAGAGAGTGAATGAGTGATAAAGATGAAATGAAGATGATATGGATCAGATAAGTCTGATTTGGGGGGGGTTAAAATATCTTCTCCCAAAACCAAATTACCAAAATGCCCTTGCACATCTAGACCCATAACCTTCGTACACGAACTCCGTTTTCCGCGTGCCGCCTGTCTACGAACTCGTGAGTTCGAGACCTACGCAACGGTATCCAAAACACCATCGAAAAGGTTTCGAAACAAAATTTGACTTCTATGCCCTTTACCGACCAAGGGTAAAATCGTCATTTTACATAAATAATTTACTTAAATCCAATAATTGAAATTCCGGGTTGTTACAGGGGGAGTTTCAATTTTTTTCCCGATTTTGGTTTTTGTTTCGGGCCGCGATGATTATAACATCATAATTATCAAGTGGATTGGTTTCGATGTTATAATTCCTTCAACTTTTATATGTTTATATATATAAACAAGCCACTTATACTTACCAAAGTGCCCTTATTCATTCAGCTTTTAAGAAAATTACCAAAATGCCCTTATACTTAAATTTTCGTAACTTATTCGTCCGAATACCGATTTTCGCGTGCTGCCTATCTACGAACTCGTGAGTTCAAGACTTACGCAATGGTCCAAGAAAAACTTTCAAAGGTAACTCCAAATAAAAATTTAACCTCGAATCTCCTAACTCCCAAGGGCTCTAGATCGAATTGATAGATGCCCTATCAAGATTAAAAGAAGTTGGTCTCGGCGGCCTCCGTTGTAAACATCCTTTTTCTAAAATAATTTATGAAAATCTAATATTTAAACATACAAGTCGTTACATAGTACCCTATGTTGCAAATGTTGTCTCACTTAACATCACTTCCGTCTCTTTTATCTATCCTCCGCTAAAAATGTTGACATGGAGCCTAAGTGCCCGTTTGAATAAGGGCAAATTTTTCAAATCACTCCCTCCCTCTTCCTCCCTTTCTCTTCCTTTCTTTGCAAGCAAAAATTGACAAAAACTCAACAGCCATCTATCTCCCCCACCTAGCCAATCCTAAACAAAAATTACCTAAAAGCACATGAATGGAACGTTTCAGAAAGCGATCGATCTCTACCGCTTGACTGAAATCGAGATCGTGATCATTTGATTTTTGGGTGTAGATTCATGGGGTCCCACCTCTAAATGTGACAGTATCTGTGGCCCAGCGTATTGGAGGAAGGATTGGAGATATTATAGAGATTGATCAGTTTGAATGAGATGAGTGCATTGGTAGGTTTATTCGTGTGAGGATTCGTTTTAATGTTAATGAAACTCTGATGCGTGGAACCTATGTGGGTTTTCCAGACTAAGGCACGAAATGGATTGATTTCAAATATGAGAACTTACCAGCCTACTGCACTAGATTTGGTCATATCTCCCATACTACTCGACTTTGTTTGTAGGGAGATGAGGGCCGGATTATGGAGGTGACTGTTTCCACCGTGTTGTTTTCACGACCTTTTGCAGTTCTGGATGCAGTGGAGGATCTCAGGGATCGGAAAGTGCATAATTTTGGCAGACGGGAATATGGAAAAATTGAACCTATGAAGAGTGGTACGAGCCATGGGAGAGTGACGTTGAGTACCTCCTAGAGGTTTGACTCCCAGAACTGGAGAAGTTCCAGGTCTGGAGGTGTTGATATTGGGCACACTTCTGCCTTATCAGACACGGATTCCTCCCCGTTGAAGGAGGGTGTGAGTTCACGTGGGATGAAGGGTAGTGAACCTGTCCTAGCTACGCATATTCGACTCTAGCGGGAGCAGGAGGAACTTGACACTAGAATGAGAAAGCAGATGTTTGATTATGGTCTTATTGGAACTGGGGGTGTCATATTGGTGCCCACTGAGGATTAGATAAGGGCAAGTGGGGTTGGTTCTTGGTAGACTGGTATGGCAGCTGAAAAGGTTTACTCGGGGGAGTTAATGGGGGGAGCAGAAGATCATTGCCCCTTGGGGTCTGATCCCTTTCAGTTAGTGCCAATTATTGAAAGGGTTAACCGGTGCGAAGAGGTTTCAAACGTCAAGGTGTTCACCATACTTTGGCACGCATGAGTACCACCACAAGTTTTGAATCTGTTATCCCAGATAACCAGGATTAGATGACCATTGTACACATTGGGAGTAAACAAAGGGATTCCATGGCAGACATGGGGAGTATGGGCTGTGAGGGGAGGTCTCGGCGTCGTAAACTAAAATTTTCAAGTGAAGAAGATAAGGTGGTCGGGACCTCCCTTAATGGGTCTCTTGAGCAGAGCGGTACTGAATCCACCACTCCCCGAGGGTTTTGAGTTGCCATGAGGATTCTTTGCTGGAATTGTCAGGGCATCAGTGGTGCCTTGACAGTCCAAAGTTTTGAGGAGCAATGTAGACTCCTCAAGCTGGAGATTGTTATTTTATTAGAAACAAAGAATAGGGGGTCGAAGTATGAGTTTTTGAAACGGAAACTTGGTTTGACCTGTATGCATGCAGTGAACCCCAAAGGGATGTAGTGGAGGTTTGTATATTTTCTGGAATAGTGTTGATCATGTAGTTTTAATAAAATATGCTGACTTTCTCTTTGAGGTTCTCATTAATAAGGGAAGTCCAAGTCGAGTGTGGAGATTATATGCAGTGTATGCTAGTATTGATGACAGAGTACGAGAGAAACAGTGGAGTTTTTACAAGACCGAATTAAAGGCTTTGGTTATGCATGTCTAGTGATTGGAGATTTTAATGATATTCTCAATACAGATGAAAAGTCAGGGTGCAATATGAGAACGGAAAATAGTATGCCGCACTTCAGATGTTTTTTTTCTAGCTGCAGTTTATTGGATTTGGGTTACAAGGGATATCCCTTCACATGGTGAAATAATCGAGAGTAGGGCTAGATTCAGGATCTCCTTGATCGGGGACTAGTCTCTGCTCAATGGATCCAGTGGTATGCGGAGACTCAGGTGTCCCATGTGGTAATAGAGGGGTATGACCATGCAATGCTAGTCCTAGACACCAATCCAAAGTAACGGAAATGGAGACAACGGTTTATTTTTGACCCGAGATGGGGATATGAGCAAGGTTGTATGGACGTGATCCACCGAGCATGGAAAACAATGAGGCCTAGGGTAGAACCGTGTCTGCTGAGGGAGAAACTGAGAGGGGTTCGACAAGGTCTCCTGGTTTGGAGACGAAAAGTGGCTCAAATGCCTAGCACCGGATTGGGATTTTGAGGGAGGACCTCCGATCTGCTTTTTAGTAGTCTTCTTTTGAGTCTAGAAGAATTCAGAGCTTGGAAACAGAATTACATGATGCTCTATTGAATGAGGAAATTCATTGGAAGTTGAAGTCGCGAGTACAATGGTTGAATGAGGGCGACAAAACCACAAAGTTCTTTCATCCCAAAACTCTGAAACGACGAAGACATAATAGAATTATTGGTATTCATGACCAATTGGGAGTGTGGACAGAGGATGATACTAAAGTCAAGTCCATTGTTGTGGCCTATTTTCAGGAGATATATAAGGCGTGCAGTTTTTCCATGGAAAACATGGTGGTGTCATGCATCAATCCGTGTATCATTGCCTCTGAAAACAGTAGCCTTACTAGGGTGATTAGTGCGGAGGAGGTCAGAGAAGCTGTGACGTCTATTAGCCGAACCAAATCTCCGGGTCCGGATGGTTTTACAGCTGCCTTTTTTTTCAGAAACATTGGGGTCTAGTAGGAGAGGATGTGATTGAGTGCATTCACATATTTTTTGAGTAGGGTCGAATGGGGGATAGTATCAACTATACCTACATCGCTTTAATTCCGAAGGTACATAACCCTACTTTCATGACTCAGCTGCACCCTATTGCCTTATGTAATGTACTGTATAAGATTATTTCGAAACTCTTGACAAACCATTTGAAGAGTGTCCTGAAGCGGATAATTGGTCCAGTTCAATCTGTTTTTTTGGAGGGAAGGCAGATATCAGATAATGTATTGGTGGTCCATGAAGTACTCTATACCCTTAACAAGAAAAGAGGGATGGAGGGTGAAGAAATGGTGCTTAAACTGTACATGGCCAAGGCCTATGACCGTGTTGATTGTAAATTCTTGAAGGCAGTTCTGTGTCAGATGGGCTTTGCGTCGAAATTCATACTCTGGGTAATGGAATGTGTTACCTCGGTAACTGATAGTGTACTGGTGAATGGAGACCCATCGGGTTTAATTAAGCCTACTAGGGGGATTTGACAAGGTGACCCTTTTTCCCCGTTCCTTTTTGTCCTATGTGATGAGGGCCTCTCAGCATTGATGCGAAAAAGAGAAGAAGAGGGGCTACTCAATGACATTCGACTAGTCCATAATGATGTAAATCTCACCCATATTTTATTCACTGATGATTCGGTTCTTTTTTGCAAAGCCACAATTGAGGAGGCTAGACGTGTCAAGGAGATTTTAAGCACTTATGCTGAGGAATCAGGGGAACTCATTAAATTCGACAAAAGTGGGATGTATGTTAGTCGAGACTGTCCTGCAGATCGAAAGGAAAGTGTGGTTCAAATTTTGGGTGTTAAATGGCAGGAAGGTTTTGGCAAGTACTTGGGTCTTATGGCTGATTTTGGGGTATCGAAGAAACAAGTTTTTGAGGAAACTCGCTTGAGAATTGAAAGTAAAATCCAAGGTTGGGCTGAGCAGTATCTTTCTAGTGCTGGTGAGGAAGTGTTGGTTACGGCAGTAGCTATGTCTATGCCTATATATTCTATGTCCTGCTTTCTTCTGCCTGTTACGGTTTGTCATGATATTACACGAATCATGGCTGATTTTTGGTGGGGAAGTACGGGGAAAAAAATTGGATTTCATTAGAGGTCGTGGGACAAACTGTCTCAACCAAAGATGGCGGGAGGTTTAGGTTTTAAGGACATTAGATGTTTTAATGTGGAAATGCTTGCAAAGCTTGGTTGGCGTATATTGAATAACCCTGACTCTATCTTGGCTACAATTTTAAAAGAGAAATATTATCCAGGAGATCATGTCCTTCATGCTACTTTGGGACGTGGTGGTTCTTGGGGTTCGAAGGGTATTGTACAAGGTTTGCAAGTCCTGAAAGCTGGGCTTAGTTGGAGGGTGGGAGATGGCCGAAATATTTCTGTCCTAAAGGACCCGTGGTTCCCTCTTAGGAGGCCCTTCACTCTTATTTCTCGACATGCCCTCATTCCAGAGAAGGTTTCTGAGTTTATTGATTGGGATAACAAATGTTGACGGAGGGGTTTGATTAATGAAGTTTTTAGCATTGAAGAGGCCCAATGCATCTTAACTATTCCTTTAAGTTATCTTTGTTGTCCATATAGACTTATTTGGCACCATGTAAAATCTGGGAGTTATACGGTCAAATCAGGATATGTGATGGCTAAGGAGTTGCTACGAAATGGTGAGTTTAAACGTAAGCAAGGATCTGGTGAACCTAGTAGAATGGTCAGTGAGGAAAAGTTGTGGCAATCCATCTGGACTTCGACAGCGCCCTTGAAACTGCAGTTATTCATTTGGAAATGCTGCAGACATTTCTTGGTAGTACGACACAATCTGGTAAAACGCCAGATCATGGTGGATGATAGTTTCCCTCATTGTGGTGCGACTGAGGAAACCCAGGTACACCTCTTTTTCAATGTAAGTATGCGCTGGTATTTTGGTTTGGTGGTCCTTTGCAAGCTGACCTGAGATGTGTGGTGGAACACGATTTTCGTGGATATTGGAACCACTTTATGAGGATATTCGGTCAAGCTGGACATATTCAATCTGCCACACAGATGCTGATTTTTGGTCTTTGGAGATTATGGAAGTGTCTAAATATGAGATGTTACAATGATGTCATTATTGAACCAGGGGATGCAATAGAACTTATGAGGATATTCGGTCAAGCTGGACATATTCAATCTGCCACACAGATGCTGATTTTTGGTCTTTGGAGATTATGGAAGTGTCTAAATATGAGATGTTACAATGATGTCATTATTGAACCAGGGGATGTAATAGAACTGATGGTTAAACAACTTCAGGAATATACTAAAGCAGTAGAACTGCAACCGAAGTTGATTCAATCGGTTCTTGATCTGTCTGCTACTGCTCCTTTGCAACCAAATTTGACTGCAAGAAAGTAATCCTGGAAGAAAGTGATCCTGGAAGAAATTTGACTGAAGTTGATTCAATCGGTTCTTGATCTGTCTGCTACTGATCGGTTCTTGAACTACGTGCTGCCTTGCTAGCATGCACCGAATTTGACTGCTAGAAAGTGATCTTGGAATCCTATTCCCAAGTCCTTGTGCAGAGTGTGAAGTCGGGTCTTTGTAGGGATGCAAACATAGAAGGGGTGGTGCATGATATTGTGGCGCTGCAACCGCTGTTTAAGGTGGTTTTGCTGCGTTATATTCCAAGGAAAATTAATACAGCAGCCCATGAAGTAGCTGCAGTCTGTAAGCGTTCTAAACGATGTTTAAGAGGGGAGGGTCATGAACCTTCTTGGCTTTTTAATATTTTAGCTTCTGATGTATACATTTATGTTCGTATTTAATCAATAAAGAGGTATTTCATGGAAAAAAAATTACCTCGGTGGAACCCACTCCATATCCAATTGTACCTGCCATCTTAATAACCCGGCTGAAGCCTCGATCTCCCGATTGTAGCTGATATCTCAGGTCGTAGCTCAATCTCCCGGCCGTAGTTGTTGCTTGATATCCCAGCCATAGTTGTCAACCTGAGTAATAGCTCGATATCCCGGCATTAACTGTCATCCCGAGTCGTAGCTCTATATCCAGGTCATAGATGTCATCCCGAGCCATAGCTCGATATTCTGTTTGTTGCCATCATCCTTAGTCGTAGCTCAATATCCCGGCTGTAGCCGTCATTCCGAGCTGTAGCTCTATATCCCGGCCATAGCCATCATCCCGAGCCGTAGTTCTATATCCTAGTTGTAGCTATCATCCCCGAGTCGTAGCTCGCAACTCGCCGAGTCTATAATGGAATCCTCCATGCCATAGTTCATACTATACCGAGCGTAGAAGAGTATCCTCAATGACATATCTCACGTCCTGTCGAGCGTATGATGGAATCCTCCATGACATACCTCACGTCCTACCAAGCGTATGATGAATCCTCCACGACATACCTCACGTCCTACTGAGCTTATGATGGAATCATCCATGGCATACCTCATGTCCGAGCGTATGATGGAATCCTCCATGACATACCTCACGTCCTACCGAACGTATGATGGAATCCTCCATGACATACCTCAAGTCCTACCGAGCGTATGATGGAATCCTTCATGACATACCTCAAGTCCTACCGAGCGTATGATGGAATCCTCTATGACATGCCTCACGTCCTACCGCATATGATGGAATCCTCCATGACATACCTCATGTTCTACCGAGTGTATGATGGAATCCTTCATGATTGGAATCCTCCATGACATACCTCACGTCCTACCGAGCGTATGATGGAATCCTCCATGATATACCTCACGTCCTACCGAGCATATGATGTAATTCTCCATGACATACCTCACGTGATCCGATTGACGCTAACATCATCTCTACCCGAGCCTCTGCCCATAACCCCTAACTCAATAAACAACGACCAAATCTTTCCCAACTATCACTCTAGGGCCAAAACCAAGCACTCACCCCAGGCCGATGCCCAAAAGCCCTAAATCCACCATCGCAGCCTTAAGTTTCTAAACTAGGTAACCGGGCCTTAGTGCGAACCAAATGCCTGGCCAAAGCCAAATTCTACTAAGATCAATCATTTCAAACCTATTTTAACTCCATAATCATGTAAAGGTCAAGTACATCCTTATTCTTAGTTCCCGAGTCTTTGAATGGGAATAAGCACTTTATAATAACTAACCTTAATTCATGAGACTTATTAAATAATAAATAAAACTCCCTTTAAATCCCTAGATTCATAATCGATAACAAAATATTTAAAACACAACAATAAGCATGCGTTACTATTTAGAAACCAAAATCCACTCACCGTGGTCCGTAAGCCCAAGCAAGCCTAACTCCAAGCGTTGCGGTTTTCTGAAGTCCTGGGAGTAATGTCACTTGTGGTGGTCGGAAATTGGACGGAAAGTTTCGACCAAGCTTCCAGGCTTCGCTATGTCGTCCACGGCTGTCCTCAAGCTTCAAGTATAGTATGGTTGAGTTCGTAGGGAGGAGAGGAAGGTAGTGTCCTTGGTTTGGGTCGGAATGGCCAAAAAGTTTGTTGATGGAGGTGGGTGTGCGTTTTTGTATCTCACGGGCACAAGGAAGAAGAAAAGCACAGGTGGGAGAGGAGAGAGAATATCAGAAAAATCTAGAAAAAAAAAAAGGTAGATATTTTTCCAAAAATATCTTAAACTCAATTTACCAAAATTCCCTTACATTTCCTAGACCGGTAACTTTCTCAAACGAGCTCCGATTTTCGTGTGCTGCCTGTTTACGAATTCGTGAGTTCGAAACCTACACAACGGTCAAAAAAAAACTTTCAAAAGTTTTCCCAAACTAAAAGTAACTTTTAAACTCGAGGGTATAATCGTCATTTTCTAAATTAATTTACGCAAATTGAATAATTAAACGTACGGGTCGTAACATCTACAATCAAGTTTAAATGACTTTCTAGTCGGATCATTCTTGCATGTATGATATAAAATCTCATTCAAAGTAGAGAGTATAAATTAGTGTCAATCGAAATAGACTAGGTCGTTAGATCCTAATAATCCAAAGGATACAAACTTTCAAAGTTGGAAAGCTTTTTTTTTTTTCGCAATGCAAGTGGGTGAAAAAATAGTAGTGCTCTTTGTTTATCACCTTAACTATTAAGGATATGTGTAAACGGGGATTCATTTGTATTTTGTAGTACAAGGGTCTAATGTTATTGTTTTTCACTATGTAGTAAGTCATCTCGGATTTGAGTGTATTGATTAAAGACAAGATTGACATCCACTCTATATAATCTCTATCCTTTAATACCATTGATTTGGAAAAGAAAAAAAAACTAGATGTCACTAGTACTATAGTATTTCTCTCAATTGAAGGACGAACTCAATATCCAATGTATATATATAATCACACTCTCAATATTGTTGTATAACTAGATAAGTTACAATCAATATTCTAGTTGTGAGAGCTCTCACATTCGATTTGCACGGATAATCACGATGACTATTTATATTAGTGTTGAAAATAATACATTATTTATGATTGTTAAACTTAGATCATATATAAAACGTGGGTATATGTGATTGTGGAGGAAATGTACTAAAGACAAGATGGGAAGGGAGTTGAGGTGGCTAGGAGTAGTTCTAATATTTTTCTTTTTCAACTATTCAATATTATAATGTTTTTTCATTTGTTTTATTATTTTAAAAAATGACTTTTTTCTCAAAATGCTCCGTGAATCTCAAACTTATTCTCAAAATACCTTATGAATCTGATTTTGCTGCAATTTACCCATGAAACTCCTATTGTGTCTCAAAATGCTCCAATTCCGCCATCTTGGCTAACCCACCATTAAATGCAAAGGCAAAATTGTCAGTTCGTACAACTTATCATTTGAATTGGTCTGTGGATTTTTAAGTGCTCAAAAGTCTTGGGATGCAATGGGAGAGGAGGCTTTATAGGAAGATCTGCGATCAGGTTTTACCATTGACGAAGGAGTTCAATTGGTTTTGAATCGGCATTGAGAGCTGCTCTTGCTTTTCATTATCTGTCGCCTCCTATAAAATTCACCTATTTCTGCAAGTTCAATGTCTCCTTACTCTCTCTATATATATAAATACAAAAAGTTTATGGAGAGAGAAAGCTTTCTGTTAGCTCTGTCTCTCTCTCTCTCTTCTTCTTCTTATTCTGGATATGTGGTTGTTTGTTTTGTTTTGGGTCTCAAGGTGAGAGCTACTCTCCCTCTATTTTGGAATCTCTAAATTTTTAGCTTTTCTTTTAGATTTTTTTTCAACTGGATGTAGAGCACGAGCAGCTCTCGATGCCGATTCAAAGCCAATTGAATTCCCTCGTCAATGGTACAACCTGATCGCATATCTTCCTATAATGAATGCTGAGCAAGAGCTACTCTCCCTCATCCCGCATTGCATCCCAAGACTTTTGAGCATTTTAAAACTTGTAGATTAACTCAAATGTTGAGTTGTACGAATTGACAATTTTACCCTTGTATTTAATGGTGGATTAGTCAAGATGATGGAATTAAAAGATTTTGATATACAATAGGAGTTTTAGGGGTTATATTGTAACAATATCAGGTTCAGATGATATTTTGAGATTAAATTTGAGATTCGAGTATTTTGAAGCCTTGAAAAATTTATGAGTTTTTTTTTTAATGCAGAATGTTTTTTGTGACTTACGGTCAAACCTAATGAGAAATTTATATTTCATCAATTTGACAACTTAGAAAAGTCAATATCTTTTATCGAAAAAAAGGTTAATATTTGTAAGAAAAAAAAACAGATTATTAAGTTTTTTGACATTTTGAGATAAAATAATCATTATTAAGTTAATATTTCATGCATTACACATCCCAATGTTCAAAACGGCTGGCTAGGCGGCCGCCTAGGCGCAAGGAGGGGTTGAGCCGCCCCGAATTTGGCTTTGCGGCAGAGAAACGCGACTGGGATATTCATCGGTGCCTAGGCAGGCTCGGCGGCTTCTAGGCGCTCCTAGGCGGTTGGGCTACTGGGTAGCTAGGCGATTGGAGTAAATTTGGGATTTTATTTTCTAGGTCGCGTTTAAAAAGCAAAATTCACCCAAAACAGAATTACAACCCAAAAAATTTCATCCAAATTAGAAATCAAATTGCACCATCGCCTCTCTGTTGCCTCTAGCACTGGTAAGTCGCACCATCGCCTCCGTCCATCGCCTCTCTGACTCTCTGTCGCGACTCGCACTCGCAATCACAACCCGCACCTTCGCACCATCGCCTCCATCGCCTCGCTGCAATTGCAATCGGACTCTCATCCATCACCTTCATCGCCTCGCTATAATCGATCGCACTCGCCTCCATCGCACTGCCACCATCGCCTTATTGCACTCGTTGCAATCCCAATTGCACTCGCCTCCATCGTGACTCGTGAGTCGGCGATCTCTCCTTCTCTTTCAGATATTCAGTCTCTTCACTCTAGTCTCTCGAATCTCTGGACTGGAGTTTGGATTAGAGATGGAGTCGATGACTCTATCTCTCTAGTCTCTTCACTCTCTACCTCTCTGGATTAATCTTGAAGACTCGTGAGGAAGAAAGAACTGAAGAAGACTCGAAGTCTCGAATGAGATAAATGAATGAAATTGAATCAATGAATGAATGAAAATTGGTCCAAAACTTAAACTCCAAAAGAGAAGAAGAACTTAAGAAGCAAGGAATGGGATTAAAGAGGCCATCAATGGGATTTTGTATGGAGAGCTACAACAAGCAAGGAGTGAGATTAAAGAGGCTTTCAAAAATCAAGAGGTGAACTATCGTCCAGTTCTTGATATTGTTGATGCAAAAGGTCGTGATCGGCTTGATAGTCCATTACATAAGGCGGCCTACCTCTTGAACCCTTATTACTTCTTCAAAGATGAAAGCATACTTGAAGATCCAATTTTCTTGGAAGGGATATTTGACTGTGTTGAGAAGTTCTTCCTCAATGACATGAATATGAAAGATATTGTGATAAATAAAGAGTTCGTGAAGTACAAGAAAAAGGAAGGTGGGTTTGGAAAACCTTTGGCCCGTTTTGCATGCACTAAGAACGATGACAATTATGATCCGGGTAAGAATATTCATAATTCAATATTTCTTTGTTATTTGTTATTGTTACATAATTTTTTTTATTAATTATGCAATTTGTGCCTTTGGTAGTTCAATGGTGGTCCATGTATAGAGGTGGTGTACCTACATTGCAAAAAATGGCTCAAAGGATTCTCTCTTTGACTACATGTTCATCCGGATGTGAGAGAAATTGGAGCACTTTTGAGGGGGTAAGTAAGTAGTTAAGGACTAAGAACAATGTATTTAATATACTAAATTACTAATTTGTTACATAGCCTCTAGGTAGTAAGTAGTTTACTAATTGAAACTCAAAATATTTTAATAGTTTTCAAACTTTTCTTCGATGTAGAACCATACAAAGAAAATGAATAGACTAGAGGCAACTAGTGTAACGACCTGAATTTATTACTAAGGTGAATGTACAAAAATTGATTTGAAAATGACGATTTTACCGTTGCGTTTAATAAGGGTTCGGAAGTCACTTTTTGTTCGGAGAAACTCTTGGAAGTGTTTTTTGGACCATTGAATAGGTATCAAACTCGTGAGTTCGTAGACAATCGGCACACGGAAAATGAAGACCTAGTGAGAGAGTTGTGGGTCTAGAAGTTTTAGGGGCAGTTTGGTAATTTCTTAGAAATTCCAAAAATAAGTGGGATATTTTTCTCTCTCTTCCCACACTCTCTGCTCAGACTCCCTCCCTCTCATCACTCTCAGTTTCTCTCTCCCCATGCGATCGCAGCATCACCGCCTTCATCATCGACCCATTTTAGGGTCGATTCAAGCCAAACCGAGGTGAGGAACAGCATCCCTAGTCCCTGCGAGCATATTGGTGTAAATTTCGAGAAACGAACATCGCCTGAAACGGTGAATCGAAGAGAGGGATTGGGCTGAAATTTCATGGCCAGTTTCTAGCCAAACCAGGAATGATCTTAAATTCCCGACTTCATTTTCGAGTTCTTGACATTAAGTAAATGATTCTACATGTGTGGATCGTAAAAATCGTGAAGTTTGGAGAAAGTTATATGCTCGTCGGAAATGGCGATTTTCAGCGAGAAATTTCTAGAATCCAGCCATTGTGGCGGTAGCGACTGCGGTGGTTCAGTTGTCTTCCCCAATGAGCTGGTTTGATTGTGAATTGACGTGGCATGTCACCTGGCAACCATGTGGAGCCACGTGGCATCACGGTCAGCAGCCCAGTCAGCAGTTAGTCAACTGTTATGTCAACTGATGTCGTCGATGTTTGACGAAATATGTTAACGCCGTCAGCATATTCCATGAAAATCTAACAGCGTTATAACGGAACCCTACGCCGTTAATGTGGACGGAATATTCTGATTTCCTCAGGATATTCCATCAGGATATCCCGTCAGATTTGACGGATATTCCGCCGCGACTGTGCAGACACGTGAGACTCGTCTGGGGGGCGTGTCAGCGTGTGGTGTGTGTTCCGGCCTTCCACTGGTGCATGGGGCCATTTCCCGACCAATGGCGATGTGTGTTTAGGGTTTTTGTAAGGACCCTTCCCGAATTTCCCCTCGAAACCCTAGAAGAACCCTTATCTCGTCTGATAGCTCTTTTACCTCAAAATAATATACCATGAATACCTTTTGTCCTTAAATAATATTTAGTAAACCTTACAGGGTTCCCGACAGAACCTCTGTACTTACTGACCAATCCTACCTGTCGGATGCAGGATAACATACAGGTCAAAACCATGACCTCGGAATAGTGGTGGTCCAAATAGGAATACCCTATGACACCAAATGTCAGTAGGTCAGATACTGCTGACACCTCTACTAGAATACCACAAGACAACTGACTAGTCAGCCACTTGTGAACCAACAATATCTCGTCACTCTGGGTCACCACCCGCACCAACCCACTGACCCGGATGACGACAGAACCATACTTGATTAAATTGAGTCTCACTGACTCGCCTCGAATCAAACTCGATATCCCGGCTCGTCCTGAGTACCCCGAGTGATAACTCAATATCCCGGCCCGTCCTGAGCACCCTGAGTGATAAATCGATATTTCGGCTCGTCTTGAGCACCCCGAGTGATAACTCGATCTTCCAGCTCGCACTGAGCACCCCGAGTGATAACTCGATATCCCTGCTCCTCTAGAGCTATCTTGGATATCAACGATATGGCGGAGAAAGATCCCTCGAATGCCAACATTGGAGAATCTCTCGACGATCTGGCTGAGGCATACTCTCTAACGCCAGTCGGAGAACCCTCATCAATGTAGCGGAGAAAACACCCTCTACGCCAATCCTCGGAAATCACATGGTATAACCCAATAACTAAAAGCATGACTTCCCATGCAATCCCGGAACCCTATTCCGTTCGCAACACGAATAAAATACCAAATCAAGGAAGCCCTAGCCCCAAGGAACTCTTGACACAACAATGACCCAACTCTCTTGACCTCCCAAGCTCAAAACACGCTCCATGGTCAACCATTACCGCTGGGATTGCCCAACCGGGCCTCCAAAGGACCTCTTAAGGCCTCGAAACCATCAAAATCAGATTCGGAACGTCCCAAAACCCTAGTCACGCGCTGTCGTGCCTCGGAAACAATCCCACGCGCCGCCACACGCCGATAGAAGGCTGAAACACGCGCCCACTCGCCGATAGAATGTCAGAACACGCGCCCACATGCCGCCACGCGCCGGTTACGTGCCTGCAACAGTACCACGCACCTAGATCGGTCCAACCCGGCCCAACTCGGCCTGACTCGATCTAACCTAACCCGGTCCACTCGACCCAATCGATCCACTCGAATCGGTTAGTCCTCTCGATCCGACTGGTCCACTCGACCAAACCGATCGCCGGTGACTCACGGGAGAAGATGACCGGACAGCCGTCGCTGTCGCCAGAGGCTGGTCGGAGAAGATGACCGGACCGCCGCCTTGCTGCAGCCGTCGTCGTCGCCGAAAATCGCCATTTCCGGCCAATTTTTAAGGTTTTCTAACTTCTTCATTTCTTGATCGATTTTCACGATCCACACATGTAAATTCATCTACTTTTCACCAGGAGTCCAAATATGAGATCAAAGTTCCGAAATCGTACCTAGTTTGGCCGGAAAATGATCGAGAAGATTCGGCCCACCTCCCTCCTCCGTCCGTCGCCTACGACGGTGCTCCCGCTCCGATGAATACCCCAAAATGCTCGTGGGGCCCCGGGGAAGTTCCTTCCGGCGTTGGTTTCAGTTAAATCGGACCGAACTTCGTCCGATGGAAGGGGGGGTTCGGTGTTCGCACCATGAGCAATCGGGTAGGAGAGAGACTGAAAAATGGACCTTCCCTCGAGGAGAGAGAAAAATATCTTATTTATAGTTCCAACTTTTCCAAAATTACCAAACTGCCCCTGAAGCTTCTAGACCCGTAACGAACTTACCGGGTCTCCGTTTTTTGTGTGCCACCTGTCTACGAACTCGTGAGTTTGAGACCTATATAATGACCCAAGAAAAGTTCCCAAAAACAATGCCAGTCGAAAAGTGACTCCCGAACCCGTCTAAAATCGAGGGTAAAATCGTCCAATTCTCCAAATAATTTAATTTATGGTCCGGGTCGTTACAGTTTTGGGGCGTTCCGGATCTGTTTTGGTGGTTTTGAAGCTATTCGAATCCGTTTAGAGCCCCGGTTGAGTATGATCAATTTGTATTGAGTTGTTACGGCGCGGGTTTTTATTTTAGGGTCAAGGGAGCCGGGTTAGTTGCGTATTTTAGGGTTTCTTAGTACTAATGATTTCTTGATTGATATTTGGACGTACTGTGAATGGGTTTTAGACTTACGCCATGGTTTAACTAGGTATAACATCCCCGGGTGTCATGGTATTTCTTCGACAGAAGACATTGAGGTGTTCTCCATCATGGGATCGTTGAGCTTTCTCCGATGTTGGCGTCGAGGTGTTCTCCACCAGATTATTGAGGTTGTCTATGCGTAGTACACGGATCCACATATCTTGAGGTATATCCGGATATGTGGAGGGGTTTCTCTAATGTTGACGTCGCGGTGTTCTCCGCCAGATCGTTGAGGTTGTCTACGCGTAGTACAGGGATCCGCACATCTTGGGGTAATATCGGATGGGCAGGGAGTAGGTCCCAGGGTTGGACTTCTCAGGCTCTAGCCATTGCTTGAGGTAGTATCGGCGGTGGTTAGGAGGGCTTTTCCCCGTGTTGGATGGCTCGGATATCAAGCCGTGGCTCGAGATTATACTCAGGGGATGGTAGGACATTGTAGGTAGGATAGTCGAGGATCTTGATTGCTGATGTGGCTGAGGATTTGGCCGGCTTATGGTGATGTGATAGATGGGGGGCGTACCGACTCATTTTTGTGGGGATGTTATAGTCGGGATATTGAGCTATGTCTCGGGATAAGTCGGGATATCTGGTTTATGGCTCGGGGAGGACTCAGCAAGTCTCAATTCAATCAAGTCTTGAACATTGAATTAAATCAAATCATTGAGGCATATATGGACTTCTATGCAAGTTCAGGGAAATAGTAGCCTGACCAGATTATCATATTCGGGGGATGGTAGGAGGTTTTTTGATAGGGATTTGCCGGCTCACAATATGTAGTTTGACAATATAATAACCGAGGGACTTACTGGCTTATACGATACGATGATTACTGTCACGTGTATTGACCAAGGTCTACTATACCAGGCGAGGGTACTTCCGTTATCAAGGTTAGTGGGTGGTGTGGGCGGTGAACCGAATGGACGACTTATGACTAGTTCACTCAAGTGCGGTAATTCAGTTATTTAATACCATCTTTGGAAGACGATGACACAAATATTTTACTTGTTGAGGAAGTCCTCAGGGATAGTTTTGTATTCTACTATGGCATCCTTTGTCTTACAGGTAGTTTGCGGTCAACCAGGTACAGGGAAGATTCTGTCGGGTTTTTAGTAAAATTTTTGTACGATGTTTTTGAGGCAGTGAGGGTATTTTAGGAATTAACTTGTGTTGTCAAAGGTTGCCAGACGGAAATGTTGGTAAAAATAGAAGACAAAATAATGTAATCTATTCTTAACAGTTAAAACCTTGCAAGCGTACAAATCAGAAGATAGTATAGCAACAGTGCAACGGTCGATCCCACATAGACTATGTATCAATGTTATGTCCAATTCAACTTAGACTTAATCAACTCAGTTAAGACTCAACAAAACTATAAAAAAAAAAACGCAATAAAAACTCAACTAAGCCTCACACTATCTAGATATCCAAGACGCCTAGACACAACTTAAGACACTAACTTATGACGCAACGAAACACAAAAGACTCTAACAAACAAACAAACAAGACACACGACAGGGGGGGTGTTTGATGAATTGGATTCCAAAATTAAAAACAAATAATAGAAACGCAAGAGATAACAAAAACAGAATTAAAGATGATGATTGAATGAATTAACTAAGTCAAATTAAGGCTCATTATCCACCCTAACCAATTGTAGCTCATAACCAGATTTTCTTGACCTAATTACTATGCAACCTCTGAATAAGGTGTCCATGCCTAGGTCCTCGCATTCAGCTACCAGTTAAGATTATACATGAAGCACTAAGAGAATTTAATAACACCATACTAGCCTAGAAAAGTGGCATGCAATCCTAGGTTGTCATGAATTCCGATTACAAGATTATTTCTTACCCTCAACCTCTTAATGCTAATGAATTACAGGATGATATAACGGTCACTCAAGCAATTCCATCAATAATTTATGCAAAGAAGGTAGCAAATCTCATAAACATAAAAGAATGGTAGTTTAAGCAATAAACAAAATTATTCAGCATGCATAGCAAACAAAATCAAGAGCCAAAATCTAATTAGCGAACTAACATGGCTAGGGCTTCAAACAGACCTAATCCTAAAAATAATACTCACACATAACAGATGTAACAACCCGGAATTTTAATTATTTGGTTTACGTAATTATTTTTGTAAAAGGACGATTTTACCCTTGGTCGGTTAAGGGCATGGAAATCAAGTTTTGTTTCGGAACTTATTACGTGGTGTTTCTAGTACCGTTGTTTGGGTCTCGAACTCACGAGTTCGTAGACAAGCGGCATGTAGAAAACGGAGTTCGTGTACGAAAGTTATGGGTCTAGATGTGCAAGGGCATTTTGGTAATTTTGGTTTGGGAGAAGATATTTTAACCCCAATCATTTTTCATCTTCACTTCATTTTCATCTTCATCTCATTATCACTCATCTCTCTATAAAACACACCCCGAACCCGTGAGAAAACACCCCAAAACCCACAAAGTCAACTTTTGATTCAAGGCTTTAACTTCCATTTTTGATCAACTAAACGTATTCTACTCCTTCCCACGATCACAACCGTACCAACCATCGAAGGAGAGGACCACGGGGGAAGCCGAACCGAGTATAGGAAGTTTCAGATCTTCCGATCAATTTTTCGGCTTACACAGGTACGTGTTTATAGTTTTGAGGTCATATTTGGATTCTTGGGTTTCTGTAGATAGATTTAGACATCAAATTTGTGAAAAATGGTTTAGTTTTGAGGAAGTTATAAAAGCTTGAAGTTTCGGTCGAAAATGGGGATTCCGGCGAAACCAGACAGTGGCGCCGACAGCCGGTCGTCTTCTCCGACGAGTCAACGGCGACCGGTCGGGTCGAGTGAATCGATCGGGTTGAGTGAACCGGTCGGGTCGAGTGAATCGGTCAGGTTGAGTGAACCTGTCGGGTTGAGTGAACCGGTCGGGTTGAGTTGGACCAGGTCAGGTTGAGCCGGGCCGAGTTGGACCGGTCCAGGCACATGAACACTGTAGCAGGCGCGTGACCAGCGCGTGAGGGCGCGTGACGACGCGTGGGCACGTATTCCGTACTTACGGTGGCGCGTGGTGGCACATGGGGCAGAGTCTGAGGTCACAGCGACGTGTGGTAACTAGTTTTCGACGTTCCGGATCTGTTGGTACTGGTTTCGGGTTGATCGGACATCGTTAAGAGGTCGTTTTGGGCGTCCGAAGTTGCTATGTTTTCTAGAACAGCATGGGTAGACCTCTCGGGGTTTAGGGAGTTATTATATAAGAGTCTTATTACTAGCGGGTAATCCCGATTGTTGTTTTTGACAGACGATATTGTTCCGGGAACCTCGGAGGAACGAACAAGATGGGATTGAGCTTGCTTGAACAGGTTTGTGAGTGGACTTTAGTTTTATAAATTGAAATGCATGCATCAATGTATCTTTGTGTAAATACTGTTATGTATTGTGGCATTGAATTTTTGGATTTTAGAAATGATTACTGGACACATGTATTCCACTATTTCAGTTAAAGTGTGATTTGAGAAATGACATGGTTTTTGGACTCGGTTTTGATATCGTTTTGACGTGGAAATTATTGAGTCCATGATTTGGGTTTTGACTCGGATGTATGAGTTTATCGGATTTGGCCATATTTGAGGGAGGCCAGGACCCGGGACTAGGATCCGCTGTTGGCAGTGAACCCAGTGAACCTCCAAGATAAACATATTTGAGGGAGGCCAAGACCCGGGACTAGGATCCGCTAGTGACGGTGAACCCGATGAACCTCCAAGATAAACATATTTGAGGAGGATCAGGATATGGGACTAGGATCCGCTAGTGACGGTGAACCCGGTGAACCTCCAAGATAAACATATTTCAGGAGGACCAGGATATGGGACTAGGATCCGCTAGTGACGGTGAACCCGGTGAACCTCCAAAATAAATATATTTGAGGAGGACCAAGATATGGGACTAGGATCCGCTGTTGGCGGTGAACCCGGTGAACCTCCAATATAATTGGTTACTGTTTCTCCGACTAGCGTCGAGAGTTTTACTCCGTTGGTTCGTTGAGTGCTCCGACTCTGGAATCGAGGAGTTTTGGCTCCGCCGGGTCGCGAGGCTGTCTATGCGTAGTACAGAGAGTTGTGATACAGGACTAGCACACCCCAAGGGATACCCTGGTGGCTAGTGGATGTGTCGGGAACAGTGGATTTGAGATATTATGTGTCCAGATCGGAATAAATGATGTTGAACTCTTTTGAGGATGATTTTCAAACCAGACTGTGGACCACAATGTGTTTTCCTTATATGGATTTTGTGTGGGTCCTACTAAGTGGTTTTAAAGAGAAATGGAAATTCCGGTGATTTACAGAATATGTTTTTATATCATGAACTGTTTTATGTGATGCTTGCATGATTTTATAAATGGAGGGGGAAAAAGGTAATAATTCCATGTAAAACGATTTATAAACGATTATTTTTGTCGACTCACAACTTTTGTGCTTAAACCCCTTCAGGTTGTTGAGTTGACGCGGACACTTCTTTTGAGGCAGAGGCATTAGTACTTTCGGCTGCGCTGTGTAGTTAAATTTGAGTAGGATATCTAAATTGTACCCTTGATCCTACTTAGACGCTCTGATATTATATTTTTTTTGGTTAGTCATTAATTACTGGAATTATTGAGTGCTTAAATCCCTTGTCTGACAAGTGAAAGTATATATTATTATTATTATTTTGTAAGGATTGAAGGGTATTTTGGGAACCTTTTCCTTAGGTTGTCAGACGGGATCATGGTTCTTCCCGGGTTTCGAGGGGAAATTCGGAACGGGTCCTGACAATTTGTATCAGAATACTAGGTTAAATTCATGTAGACCGTACACCTAGTGTACAAGTGAAATTTTGGTATTAATGATTTACAGCTTCTTTTCAGCGTATAATGCCTCCGAGACGTGAGTTCCGTCAACGGTCTGGGAATGGTGGAGATGACCATGAACTTGCCGTGGAGCCTGATTTGAGGCAGACACTGGAACAGCTGGGTCAGACTTTAGCTTCAGTACTCCAGGATAGGGCTTCTCATGAAGTCTCTGATATTGAGAGAGCCCAGAGATTGGGGGCGACATTATTTATGGGCGAGTCTAGCCCAGATGAGGCTCAGGAGTGGATTATTCGCATGGAGCGGGTGTTTTTTATCATGAGATGTCCTCTAGGGGACAGAGTTCTGTTGGCTACATTTTTGCTAGGTGGTTCTGCTTACCACTGGTGGCACTTATTGGAGGTGTCAGGCTAGAGTGCCCATACACTTACTTGGCAGACTTTCCGGGAACGCTTTCTTGATCAATTTTACCCTCGCTCACACCGGAATGTTAAGGAGGCCGAGTTCTTGCATTTACAGCAAGGAGACATGATTGTGGACCAGTATGAGCAGAGATTCATAGCGCTGAGTCGCTTTGCACCGACTTTGGTGGCGACCGAGATAGACAAGTGCCACAGATTTGAAAGTGGACTGAGGAGTGAGATTCGGTCAGCAGTTACGTCTATGGATCACACTTCCTTGAGGACTTTGGCTGAAGCTGCAGCCCGAGTAGAGTTGAGTTTGGGTTTCCCAATCCCGCAGCAGTACAGTGGTTCCAGGAGACGTCAAGATCACTGGACTGTCGGAACCTCTAGTCAGGGACCATCCAAAAGAGGCAATCATAGTTCTGGATCTTCTGGGAATGCGAGATCTGGTTCAGGCAGTGGCGGAGCTGGTCAAGCACAACAATCTTATGCACAGTCTAGCGGTACCTCAGTGCAGTTCAACAGAAGACAAGGTGGCAGATCTAGTGGCTTCAGTTGTTATTTTGGTGGGGAGACTGGTCACATCCGGAGATTCTGTCCACAACGTCGTCCAGGCAGTAGTTCCTTGGGTCGTGGTGCGACTGAGCCTAGCCTGAGGACAGGACAGATGTTTGATATTGCAGCTGGGAGTCAAAACCATTTCAGTGGGGACGGTAGAGCTAGTGAGACCAGCAGGGCTAGAGGCAGGTATGGGGATCGTGATCGATCTTCGAGTACACCAGCTCGAGTTTTTGCCATGACGCAACAGGAGGCTCGAGCAGCACCGGAGGTGGTCACTGGTACGTTATCTATTTTCAACCGCAATGCTTGTGTTTTATTAGATCCCGGGGAAACTTATTCTTTTATTTCTCGGGGTTTTACACTATTTGCGGATAGAGAATTGTCCCCGATTGGTTAGGACATGGGTATTAGTACTCCTACCGGGGATATGTTAGTGGCGAACCTCGTGATTCGCAGTTGTCCGGTGATGATTGAAGGCCATGGTTTGGAGGCAGATTTAATCTCCTTAGATATTTTTGAGTTTGATGTGATTATGGGGATGGATTGGTTTTCCATGCACCATGCCTCCATAGAATGTTATGATAAGACAGTGGTTTTTCGGAGTCCAGGATTACCGGAACTTACATTTCGGGGAGATCGTAGGCTACTACCCTTTGGAGTGATATCAGCGTTGACCGCTGAGAGATTGTTGAGGAAAGGTTGTGAGGGGTACTTGGCTCATGTGTTTGATACTCGGGATACTCCGATGAGAGTGGAGGATATTCCTGTGGTGAGTGAGTTCTATGATGTGTTTCCAGAGGATCTTCTAGGATTACCTCCTCACCGGGAGATCGAGTTCACCATAGAGCTTCTATCAGGTACTCAACCTATCTCACAGACACCGTACAGAATGCCACCGGCAGAATTACGAGTGTTGAAGACTCAGTTACAGGACTTGGTGAATATGAGATTTATTCGCCCAAGTGTTTCACCATGGGGTGCGCCGGTATTATTTGTGAGGAAAAAGGATGGTGGTCTGAGATTGTGTATCGACTACCGGCAGTTAAATAGAGTGACGGTTTGAAATAAGTATCCTCTTCCAAGGATTGACGATTTATTTGAACAACTAAAAGGGGCAAAATATTTTTCGAAAATTGACCTTCGATCTAGGTACCATCAGTTGAGGATCCGGGAAGAGGATGTTCAGAAAACAGCTTTCAGGACTCGGTATGGTCATTATGAGTTCCTGGTGATGCCCTTCGGGTTGACTAATGCTCTGGCAGCGTTTATGGACTTGATGAACAGGGTATTCCAAAAGTATTTGGATCGATTTGTAATTGTGTTCATCGACAATATCTTGGTGTATTCAAGAAGTTCCAAGGCACATGAGAAGCACTTGAGGTTGGTGCTGAATATGCTTAGGAAAAAGAAATTGTTTGCCAAGTTCAGTAAATGCCAGTTTTGGTTGACCGAGGTAGGATTCTTGGGTCATGTGATTTCGGCTGAGGGTATCAGCGCAGATCTCCAAAAAGTGGAGGCAGTGGCAAACTGGGAGCAACCGAGGAAAGTGACAGAAGTGAGGAGCATTCTGAGTTTAGCAGGATATTATCGGCGGTTCGTAGAAGGATTTTCTACGATAGCGGGCCCATTGACTCGGTTGACTAGGAAAAGAGTCAAGTTTGATTGGGATGCTAATTGTGAGCAGAGCTTTTAGGAGCTAAAGAGAAGGTTGACTTCTGCTCCATTATTATCCTTTCCGGATGGTAACGGGGGATTTGAGGTATATAGTGATGCATCACTGCGGGGTATAAGCTGTGTGCTGATGCAGCATGGGAAAGTGATAGTGTATGCTTCCAGGCAACTTAAACCCCATGAGATGAATTACCCCACACATGATTTGGAGTTGGCTGCAGTGGTGCATGCACTGAAAATCTGGAGACATTATTTGTACGGGGAGACATGTCAGATCTTCACCGACCATCAGAGTTTAAAATACTTGTTTACTCAGAAGGACCTGAATTTGAGGCAAAGAAGGTGGCCTGAGCTGATAAAGGATTAGGATTGTACTATTGAGTACCACCCAGGAAAAGCCAATGTTGTGGCAGATACCTTGAGCAGGAAGTCTAAGGGTTCTTTGGCCCATTTACATACAGTCTGCCTACCGTTGATGGTAGAGTTTCGTATAGCAGGGATTATACTGGGCATGGATAGCCAGGGGGCTTTGTTGGCTAGTTTCCATGTGAGGCATGTTCTGATTGATCGGATTATTGAGGATCAACTCCCGGATCCTACATTGTGCATTATCAGGATGGAGTTGGAGGCTGGAAACAGGCATGACTATGTGGTTAGGGATGATGGAGCCTTGGTTCAGAATGGACGGTCATGCGTACCGAATGAGCTGGAGCTAAAGAGGGAAATTCTTGATGAGGCTCGTAGTTCGGCTTACGCTATGCATCCAGGAGGTACCAAGATGTATCATACCCTAAAAGAACATTATTGGTGGACTGGGATGAAAAGATAAATTGCTGAGTTTATGAGTAGATGCTGACATGTCAGCAAGTGAAAGCAGAGAGGCAGAAACCCAATGGGACACTGCAACCATTACCTATCCCGGAATGGAAGTGGGATCACATTACAATGGACTTTGTGTATAAACTTCCAAGGACACAGAAGGGATATGATGTAATATGGGTTACAAAGTCGGCACATTTCTTGCCAGTGCGAGAAGATTTTCGGATGAGTCGGTATACCAAACTGTTCGTGGATGAGATCATACGACTACATGGGACTCCAGAGTCTATTGTTTCGGACAGAGATCCTAGGTTTACCTCCAGGTTTTGGAGGAGTTTACAGAAAGCTTTTGGCACCACTTTGCATTTCAGTACAGCATTTCATCCTCAGACGGATGGTCAGTCTGAGAGGACAATCCAGGTTTTGGAGGATATGATGAGGGCTTGTGTACTACAGTTTAAAGGGAACTTGGAATCACACTTGTCTCTGATGGAATTTGCATATAATAACAGTTACCAGTCGAGTATTTGGATGTCTCCTTTCGAGGCATTGTATGGGAGGCAGTGCAGGACCCCTTTGTGCTGGAGTGAAATAGGTGAAAGGAGACTGTTAACACCCGAGTTGGTGGATTTGACTGAGGAAAAGATTAGAATCATCAAAGAAAGGTTGAAGACAGCCCAAGATCGCCAGAAGAGCTATGCAGACCGTCGAACCAGAGACCTTGAGTTTGAGGTAGGTGACTGGGTGTTCTTGAAACTATCTCCCTAGAAGGGAGTGGTACGTTTTGGTAGACGAGGAAAACTGAGTCCTCGCTACATTGGTCCGTATGAGATTGTGGAGAGGATAGGACCAGTGGCATATCATATTTCTTTACCCTCGAAATTATCCAGAGTTCATCATGTTTTTCATGTATCTTTGCTCCGGAAATATCTGTTTGATGAGTCTCATGTGTTGGAAGAGCAACCACTTGAGCTGAAAGACGATTTGACGTTTGAGGAGCAACCGGTGTAAATTCTGGATTGGAAGGAAAAGATACTTCGCATAAAGAATATTCCTTTAATTAAAGTGTTGTGGAGGAATCATAACGTGGAGGAGGCCACGTGGGAAACCGAGGAACTAATGCGGGTGCAATATCCTCATTTGTTCCATGGGTAGGAATGAATTTCAAGGATGAAATTTCTTAAGGGGGGTGGATTGTAACAACCCGGAATTTTAATTATTGGGTTTACGTAATTATTTTTGTAAAAGGATGATTTTACCCTTGGTCGGTTAAGGGCATGGAAATCAAGTTTTGTTTCGGAACTTATTAGGAGGTGTTTCGGGTACCGTTGCGTGGGTCTCGAACTCACGAGTTCGTAGACAGGCAGCACGCAGAAAATGGAGTTCGTGTACGAAAGTTATGGGTCTATATGTGCAAGGGCATTTTGGTAATTTTGGTTTGGGAGAAGATATTTTAACCCCAATCATTTTACGTCTTCATTTACATCTTCACTTCATTTTCATCTTCATCTCATTATCACTCATCTCTCTGTAAAACACACCCCGAACCAGTGAGAAAACACCCCAAAACCCACAAACTCAACTTTTGATTCAAGGCTTTAACTTCCATTTTTGATCAACTAATCGCATTCTACTCCTTCCCACGATCACAACCGTACCAACCATCGAAGGAGAGGACCACGGGGGAAGCCGAACCGAGTATAGGAAGTTTCAGATCTTCCGATTGATTTTCCGGCTTACACATGTACGTGTTTGCAGTTTTGAGGTCATATTTGGATTCTTGGGTTTGGGCAGATAGATTTAGACATAAAAATTGTGAAAAATGGTTGAGTTTTGAGGAAGTTATAAAAGCTTGAAGTTTCGGTCGAAAATGGGGGATTCCGGCGATACCAGACGGTGGCGCCGGCAGCCGGTCGTCTTTTCCGAAGAGTCACCGGCGACCGATCGGGTCGAGTGAACTGGTCGAGTTGAGTGAACCAGTCGGGTCAAGTGAACTAGTCGGGTTGAGTGAACCAGTCGGGTCGAGTGAACCGGTCGGGTTGAGTGAACCGATCGAGTTGAGTGAACCGATCGGGTCGAGTTGGACCGGGTCAGGTCGAGCCGGGCCCGGTTGAACTAGTCCAGGCATGTGAACACTGTAGCAGGCGCGTGATCGGCGCGTGAGGGCGCATAGCGGCGCTTGGGCGCATGTTCCTTACTTACGGCGGTGCGTGGCTGCGCGTGGGGCCGAGTTTGTGGTCACGGCGACGCGTGGTAACTAATTTTCAACGTTCCGGATCTATTAGTACAGGTTTCGGGTTGATCGGACGTCGTTTAGAGGTCGTTTTGGGCATCCGAAGTTGCTGTGTTTTCTAGAACAGCATGGGTAGACCTCCCGGGGTTTAGGGAGTTGTTATATAAGAGTCTTATTACTAGCGGGTAATCCCGATTGTTGTTTTTGACAGACGATATTGTTCCGGGAACCTCGGAGGAACGAACAAGACGGGACTAAGCTTGCTTGAACAGGTTTGTGAGTGGACTTTAGTTTTATAAATTGAAATGCATGCATCAATGTATCTTTGTTTAAATACTGTTATGTATTGTGGCATTGAATTTTTGGATTTTAGAAATGATTACTGGACACATGTTTTCCACTATTTCAGTTAAAGTGTGATTTGAGAAATGTCATGGTTTTTGGACTCGATTTTGATATCGTTTTGATGTCGAAATTATTGAGTCCATGATTTGGGTTTTGACTCGAATGTATGAGTTTATCGGATTTGGCCATATTTGAGGGAGGCCAGGACCCCGGACTAGGATCCGCTAGTGACGGTGAACCTAGTGAACCTCCAAGATAAACATATTTGAGGAGGACCATGATATGGGACTAGGATCCGCTAGTGACGGTGAACCTCCAAGATAAACATATTTCAGGAGGACCAGGATATGGGACTAGAATCTGCCAGTGACGGCAAACCCGGTGAACCTCCAAGATAAATATATTTGAGGACGACCAGGATATGGGACTAGGATCCGCTATTGGCGGTGAACCCGGTGAACCTCCAATATAATTGGTTACTATTTCTCCGACTAGCGTTGAGAGTTTTGCTCCGTTGGTTCGTTGAGTGCTCCGACTCTGGCATCGAGGAGTTTTGGCTCCGCCAGGTCGCGAGGCTGTCTATGCATAGTACAGAGAGTTGTGATACAGGACTAGCACACCCCAAGGGATACCCTGGTGGCTAGTGGATGTGTCGGGAACAGTGGATTTGAGATATTATGTGTCCAGATCGGAATAAATGATTTTGAACTCTTTTGAGGATGATTTTCAAACTAGACTGTGGACCACAATGTGTTTTCCTTATATGGATTTTGTGTGGGTCCTACTAAGTGGTTTTAAAGAGAAATGGAAGTTCCGGTGATTTACATATGATGTTTTTATATCATGAACTGTTTTATGTGATGCATGCATGATTTTATAATTGGAATGGGAAAACGGTAATAATTCCTTGGAATACGATTTATAAATGATTATTTTTGTCCACTCACAACTTTTGTGTTTAAACCCCTTCAGGCTGTTGAGTTGACGCGGACACTTCTCTCGAGGCAGAGGCATTAGTACTTTCGGCTGCGCTGTGTAGTTAAACTTGAGTAGGATATCTAAATTGTACCCTTGATCCTACTTAGAAGCTCTGATATTATATTTTTTTTGGTTGGTCATTAATTACGGGAATTATTGAGTGCTTAAATCCCTTGTCTGACAAGTGAAAGTATTTATTATTATTATTATTTTGTAAGGATTGAAGGTTATTTTGGGAACCTTTTCCTTAGGTTGTCAGACGGGATCAGGGTTCTTCCCGGGTTTCGAGGGGAAATTCGGGACGGGTCCTGACAACTGAAATTAAAACAAACATAATTAAATTCATAATGTAAATATGATAATGAAAATAAAACTACAACATAGATTGTTGATGATGATGCACTACAAAGGACACACCAACGCTTCTCCTTCAAGGGCTTCACGCTCAACTCTCTCACAATTTGGAAAATAAAACTTGTTTAAAATCTGAAAACAAAATTACAAGCTAACTGCAGCTAGGTCTAAAAAATTGGGATATTCACCCGCGAGCCTTTATGTCCTGTAAAAAGGGCCTCTAAACCTTTACAATGTAGGAGACAATCTAGGACAAAATCCTAATCAAACACTGACTCAAAACTCCTATCCTAGTTGGTATGAAAGATGACTCCAAAAAGGCAATCCTTGTTGGACTTAGACTAGGAATTGCGGCAGGGACTTGTGACAAAGCTTTTGGTGTTCCTTGCATGCCAAGAAAGCTTCTGGAGTCTTCTGGAGGTTTCTGGGACGTCAAGGACTGGGCATGTCCAACCCTAAGTGCTTCAAGAGTGGCTGGGCCAGATTATGGCCTCAAAACCTTCAAAATTGGACTTTTCAGAACTTAACAAGTCATTGACCAATCCAATCAAGACAAACCATTCCAGGCACTTCCAAATGATGTATCTAGTATGGTTCTGGGTTTTTTCTTGCTCAAAAGCTTGGAAAACAGTCAATGGCCCAATTTGGCTCAAATCAAGGCTCTCGGGAAGTCTTTTAGGGCAAAACAGGACACGAACGTGTCATTGGAATTTACAGGCGAGACACATGATCTTATTAGCTTAGATAGGTGATTTGGAGTCCAACTATAAGTGGTGACTCGCTTTGTTCCATAAAATTGCAGGTAAGGTCCTCTTTTGAATTTCCTGGGCCTAAAATAGGGCGTAGAGGAACTCCTTAGGCTGAGGAACCGGGGAAGGGTCTAGGGAATGATTTGGGTCTTCGCTTTTGAGGCGCACCAGGGACTTGTCACTGGTGTGGCATGGTGCAGCTTTGCGCATGAGCTTCAGAGTTGGCACAGGTCCTTCTCAAGTGATATGATCTTGGGCGCATGACTTGGACCTAGTGCAATAGTTGAGGCTCTCGGCTAGGACCTCCTTGAGGCATGGCTAAGACACGTAAAGGACATGTCCTTGACCTCGATAGGAACCTGAATAGGTACGCGGTATGATGTCTCTGGGACATGTCACGGGACATGTCCTAGGCTAGTTTTTGGGTTGTCTTGGCAGCGCCTGGACCCGGTATTGGACTTAGTTTGAGACCCGATATTCAACTCGAGACATCTCCTACGTTATAACTCCAAATTGAGTCCTTCTTTTTGCGTTCTTTTTAGAATTTACCTATCTTTCGAAATCTGCACAAGTCTCCTAAGATTGATCATTTTCTACTATTTATGGCACAAAATTATTCAAAAGATAAGTAAGAGAGGTACTAAGTGACATCAAAATGATGCATAAATAATGACTGAACAAATACCCCCAAACCTATCTTTTGCTAGTCCCTGAGCAAAACAAAAGAAAACATAACTAACAAAAAGACTCAATCTTTGTTAAGATTGAACATTTAAACCCCTATGTCTTCCTAGTAGGAGGAGTTTTGTCTCCTGAGGGTTATAGCAACATGATACCCACAAACGTTTTACTTAGACATCTAATATGCTAGAAATATTACTTTTAACATGCTAATAAGAATCAAAGTTAGTAGACATGCTTTGCAGACTAAAAAGGAATGCCATAGCTTTGAGTGTCATGTGAAGGTGTAGTGTATAAGTGCCAATATTTCAAGTGATCATGCTTAAAAACTACTTCATCTAGGTGGCTTAGAATGATTTCGCCTCCACTCTAATCATGACTAGGCAACTCTCAATTCTCACATGAATCTTAGGCTTTCACTCTTTTCAAGCATATGTGATGAGTTTATGTTATGGATTTCAAGTTTAATCACATATGAGTATTAATGAAGAATAGAACTTTATGGAAATAAAGATCTCATGAAAGGAATTGAACTTTAAGAACATAGATACGTACCTTAATCCTCAGCATGATTGTCCATAAGATCAGTTTGGTCTTCCATTTTTAGTTGTAATGGGGCTAAACTTAGGGGTTTAGAAAGGAAGGATAGGATTCAAAGAACCTGTGTTGTGCCAAGGCATGAGAAGTCATGACTTGAACTTAGAATTTTCTGAACTGAATCCTTGCTTAAGGCCCACGACATTGTGCTTTCTCGATGGCTTATTCCGAGGTTCTTGGCTCACTCGGCTCAATTCACTTTGTTATCCCTTTTTTCTCATTTTTTCAACGTTTTCTTCTTTGTTTCTTTCTTTCTTTTTTTCGTTTTCTTGATTTTTTATTTTTTAGAATTGAATTGAACCAAGATCATGCAATGATTTCCTCAACCTTTTATGTAGCTTGCAACTTGTAAAGCTTTTCACTCTTCAAACTTTTGAACTTCGAACTTTCATCATAATTGACGCCAATGTCTTCGAATTGGGCAGCACTTTCTTTCACTTCTCATTCTCATCATGAATCTCATTTAAGGCAACCTTAGCACAAACTGAGGTTATAGGGCATGGCTTTGATTGAATGGCTAAATACTTTGGTTAGGTTATACTTTGGGTGATGAAAGAAAAGGCTGAGTGTTTGGCTTCAAAGTTGGCTTAGGGAGCACACATAAGGGTAGGATAAGGCCTTTAAAGGTTAAGCACACATAGCCTACATTACTTCTTATGGCACACCATACATCAAACCAAGAGTATCTATATGATGTTAGTTCTTTAAAATCCAATGCAAGTATGATGTAATGAGATCAGCAATTAAGAACAAAAGTGATGAGTGTTTAAGAGTGGATCCAAGTATATCCCTCAGATGGAATGGCAATTATGCTCAAAGATCTCACAGGGTATTCTCTACTAATTTTCTAAGGTTCACTCAAATTCAGTTGTTTTGCTGACTTAATCACTTAAAACATGTCATTGTGAAGTGCAATTTATGAACTTACGATGGCATGACTCTTAGTAAAACAAAGATGGCTAACTTAGCATGTACATCCCTATTAACAAGTTATAATACTATCACTAGCGTAACTTAAACTAATTAACACTTACAATTTTTTAACTTTTATGGCCGTGTACCACCCCTAAACCTAAATGTTTCTATATGCAAAAATTTAATTCACCACCCCAATCCTAAACTATACATTGTCTTCAATGTGATAAGCAATAAGTATGACAGTAGAATAAAAGTTTCGAGAGGTATAACGGGCAGAAGCAGTAAGCAGAGAGGGAGACACAAACCAGGGCTAGGTTGCCTCCTAGGAGCGCTTTATTTAATGTCTGGGCAAGACATGGCACGGAATGCTAGGCATTTGGCCTTGTGCCAAGGATTTCAGCGTCACCATGGAACCTATTGTGAGCCTCTTGCTGTAGAATCTTTGCTGCAACATGGGGAAAAGATTTAGATACACAAAAAGGAATGCACCGACGAAAACATAACTTATCGAGAAAGAGATTGAGAAGTGATTTGAAAGAGAGCGTGCTCTGTCCACTCTCAAATGTCTTCCTTCGACAATACTTATGGTGGAACAGTTTTGGGTGTGTCATATACGTCCTAGACTTCATCCTTGGTCCTTACCATTTTCTTTTCCTCTTGAACTTGAAGAGAGGTACCAAGTTGAGGGCATTCATCACATTCTTGTCGTTATGGTGCAACCTGCGAGGGAAAGGTTCAACATCATTAGGAGCTAAATTAGAATTCACATCCAAGTTCACAGTTTTGAAATTAAATTGAAGTACTTCAAATTTGCGTTTAGGATGCTCCTTGTGTTCCAAACCCGTGCCCTTGTCCTTGGGCAGGGGCTGAGACACAGCTTGCTGCAGAATTGGAGGCACGGGCCTGTCCTGGTCATTGTCCCTATCTCTTAGCTTAGCCATGTGTTGGGGCAGCAAGGTGGGCATGGTTGTGGGCAGTAGATCAGGTGCAGCTTGAGGTTGAGTTTGGTGTAGAGACTCAGGCACGTCATGAGGCAGATCATAGGGCACAGATTGGGGCATGTGAAGTGCTATTGGGCAGCACATAGGGCAGGGGCATGGGCTTGGCCTAGATGTCCTTTTCACCATCATCCTTCCTATTATCTTCCTCCCATTCTTCTTCCATTTCACTTTCCAATATGTGAGTGCAAGGTAACGAAGTATGGTTAGGCATTGAATCAACATTACAGATATTAGAAAAGAAGGAATAAATTTGAGGGTCATAAATGGGGTTGTCCCTTTGCTCAATCTGAGAAAAATTGGGAGGTCAGGTCATGTCATGGACTTGGTTAGGGACCACGGCCTCTATGGCAGGCACTTGAAATGCTGGCGTGATGGTATCCTCATTATGCTCATCATTCACGGCCTCACTTGGTGGGTAGGGTGCATGTCCTCGCTTGGACGCATGTGGAATGCAAACTGCCCCATTTGACTGTCATGTCTCTCATCCATGTGATTATTCAGCTCTCGGACTTCTTGCGTAACGGCTTCAATGCTTTGATTACAAACCTACATGCTTTGTATCATGGTCCACAACGAAGTTTGAAGTTCAGGAGATGGGTCGTAGTTAGGAACTGTTTGAGTGGTGTTCCATGTGAAATTAGGTTGATTACACCATCCTGGATTGTAATGATCTAGGTGTTCTTGATCATGGAATCCGGGTTGATTGCTCCACCCTTGATTGAATGGATTTGAGGTTGAAGGCGAGTAAGGGGTGCAGTCGCTCCTGTTGGCGCGTGGGGGAGGGAGTCCCAGCCGTCCACTGGCGAGTGGTAGCGCGTGGAGCTCCTCCTCGAGGTCCGGTGAACACGAGTTTTAAAGATCTCGATGTTCCGGACCTGTTGGCGTAGGTTTCGGGTCAATCGAACATCGTTTAGATGTAGTTTTGGGCGTCCGACGTGGCTATGTTTCTAGTTAGGACGCGTGTATACCTCCCGGGGTTTCGGGGGTTGGATTTTAGTTTTATAATTGCAATTTAATAATGCCATGTATCGTTTTGACAAGCATGGTGGCTCCGAAAGTCACGAGGTATCGATTAGCTAGCAATTAGGCTCGTTTGGTCCTCGAGGTGAGGGGATTTTACTTCCTATATAAAAATGCATGCATAGTATTAAAATTTAAGTATTTTATATTTACTTACGAATTTTTGGAATTAAGTGGCAGGACTTTGAGTTCCGGGAATTTAAGAAAATCATTATTAGTGTTTATTTTCGTTTGAGCACTGGGAATAATGAATAGTAATTTTTACCTTATTATCCATTAATTATGGATTTCGATAATGTTTTTGGGAAACTATTTGACAATGGACTTGGTTTCCTAGTTTGTAAGACATGCGTAATTCTATGTTTTAAATGTAATATTACGGATTATGAGTTGTGGGAATTGAGAAAAATTATAAGAAAATATATTATTATCCTTTTAAGGCTCAAAAACTAAGGATAATGGTTTAAATGGATTTATTGAATTTCTTATCGTTATGCATTTCCCGAATTATGAATGATTTTTTTATAATTATGAGTTTCGGGAATTAAATGGAATGATTTATTTTTTTCATGGTCTCGGATTTATTTTTCTTATGTTTCTAAAACTCGGAAATTCAGGATAATAATTTCATTTCGATTTTTCACTGATTATGGATCTCAATAATGATTTTGGGAAATGATTTTGGTATTGACTTGGGCTTAAGCCGAGGAGGGTGATTTGATGGATTCCGGTTTATGGATTTTAGGCTTAGGCCCGGGGTTATGTGTTTGGGCTTAGGCCTAGGTATTTTTTGGTTTTGGGGTTTCGACCCAGGAATGTGGGTTAGGCTTTGACCCTAGTGGGAGGGTTGGAGGGAGTTTATCGGCGAGGTATGGTAGGGAAGATTCCATCATACTCTCGGGGATGATATGATACGAGGTATGTTATGGAGGATTCCATCATACTCTCGGGGATGATATCATACAAGGTATTTTATGGAGGATTCCATCATAATCTCGGGGATGATATGATACGAGGTATGTTATGGAGGATTCCATCATACTCTCGGGGATGATATAATACGAGGTATGTTATGGAGGATTCCATCATATTCTCGGGGATGATATGATACGAGGTATGTTATGGAGGATTCCATCATACTCTCGGGAGGTTATAATGTGAGGGGTGGTAGGGAGGATTGGATTGAGGCTCGGGATGAGCCGGGATATCGAGTTACTGATCTCGATAAGCCGGGGTATTGAGCTACGATTGGGGATGAGCCAGGATATCGAGTTACAACTCAAGATGATAACTACGATCGAGATATCGAGGTACGGCTCGGGATGAGCAGAGATATTGAGCTATGGCTGGGGATGAGCTGGGATATCGAGTTACAGCTCGGGATGAGCTGGGATATTACGTTACGGTATAGAATGAGCTGGGATATTGAGCTACGGTTGGGGATGAGCCGGGATATCGAGTTATGGTTGGGGATGAGCCCGGATATACTGAGGCTCGGGATGAGCCTGGATATCGAGTTACAGCTTGGGATTAGCTAGGGTATTGAGCTACGACTGTGGATGAGTCGGGATATCGACTTACGGCTCGCGATGACGGCTACGATCGAGATATCGAGGTACGACTCGGAATGAGCCGGGATATTGAGCTACGGCTGGGGATGAGCAGGGATATCGAGCTATGGCTGGGGATGAGCCGGGATATCGAGTTATAGCTCGGGATGAGCTGGGATATCACATTACGGTGTGGGATGAGCCGGGATATTGAGCTACGATTGGGAGAGAGCCAGGATATCGAGTTATGGTTCGGGATGAGCCGGGATATTGAGCTACGACTGGGGATGAGCTGAGACATCGAGCTACGGCTCGGGATGACGACTACGACAAAGTTATTAAGGTACAGATTGGGATTACATTTACGATCGGGATATCAAGCTATGGCTCGAGATTATAGCTTAGCTGGGTTACTGATATTACGGGCACATGTAAAGATATCGTGGGTTCAACCGAGGTAAATCTATTGGATTCCAATAAGTTGTATTTACGTATATATGCGGATATTGATGCATGTAAGGTTTGATAAAGAGGTGGGATACGATAGACGAGAGTTAAGCCGACTGATAGGAGTTGACGACGACTTTCACGGGCTTTGATAAGTGATTGACGCACCTGTGAGCGAACGCTCATTACTGTGGTCAATGGGTTGGTGTGGGCGGTGACCCGGATTGACGAGTTGTGAATGGTTCACACGAGTACGACATTTCAGATATCTAATACCGTCTTGAGAGACGAGGTTACAGTTGCAGATATACGAGGTTGTGTGTAACACTGTTGGATTTATTTTTATTTTATTTTATATCCTTGGTCTAACAGGTGGAAGTCAGTTTAACCAAAGTATAGGGGAGATTTTGCCGGATTTTCGGTAGAATTCTAGTAAAGTGTTTATAAGACAGTAAGGGTATTTTATGAATTATTTTGGATTGTCAGACGGGAGCAGGGCTTTTCTCAAATTTAGAGGGGAATTCGAAAAGGGTCCTGTCAGGACGTGTCGTGTTCCGGACGTACCGCTTGTACATACCTAACATTCTGCAAGGAAATATACATTATGATTCACATATATACATGATAGTAAGGAAATATTATCAAAAAATAAGAATAAGTTTTACCTCTCGATTGGGAACGTCCAAAGATAATGCACCGGGCCAGCTAGCTTTGCCTCATTCGGCAGATGTATTAGTAGGTGCACTATTACATCAAAGAATGCAGGTGGATATATTTGCTCTAGCCGACACATGATGTAGACAATATCCTCGTTAATTGTTTCGAGGTCCGCCTTTGCCAACAATTTGGCACATAGTATCTAGAAGATTTGAGACAAATAAACTATCGTTTCAACAACACCAAGCTCCAAGAAGGGTCGAATACCAATCAGAATGAGTCGTTGTAGCAAAACATGATAGTCGTGACTCTTCATACCAGACATGGTCCCACTATCAGTGCTAACGTTTCGGGATATGTTACCGGCGTACCCATCGAAAAATTTCCCACCCTACAAACGCTTCAGGGTTTTTTTCTTATTCTTCGGCGTAAATGTATAACTTGGATGAGCCATGATGTATTTGTCATTGACGACTTTTGGCCACAAATTAGGCCGAATCCCCATTTCTTGCATACCTAGACGAGTTTTTTTTGTGTCCTTTGACTTGCTTTCAATGGGTAAAGTTATTCCCACAACACTTTCGGCAACATTCTTCTTGCTGTGCATAAGATCTGCGATGTGTCTGATTTTCAATTTCGACCAATACGCCAATCGGAAGAATATGCTATTTTTTGTCCAAATTTCCTGTTCAGTTGGTTTTGGTCCTCGTGTGACGAATTCGTGTATACTGTTCAGTTTGGGCAATATCTCATCACCAGACCTCTCCCTTGGTCAAGGTTGTAACTTTGATTTGCCATCAAATGAGTCAGATTGCATTCGCCATCGGTGATCCCAAGGCAGAAACCTTCTCGCACCCAAGTAGTATACCTTCGATGCGTGCCAAAAAGACATTGTGTCTGGTCCATATGTTGGGCGAGCAAGATTGCCCTTGGTGCTCCATCCCAACAACATACCATAAGCAGAAAAATCATTTATTGTCCACATTACGGCCGCTCGTAGAGTGAACATTTTTCCACTGCACTTGTCGTATGTTCGGACACCATTTTCCCACAGATCCAAGAGCTCGTCAATCAACGACCGTAAATACACATCGATGGAATTACTCGGCGATTTGGTCCCCTGTATCAAAGTAATGAGGATTGTGAATTCTTTCTTCATGCATCTCCATTGAGGCAAGTTATACGGAACCATAATCATCGGCCAAGTGCTATAGGGCTTTGCAAAACTCACAAACGGATTAAACCCGTCAGTAGCGAGCCCTAATCTGACATTTCTTGGGTCCGCTGCAAACTCGGGATACATCTTATTAAATTCCTTCAAAGCCTCTCCATCGACAAGATGCCTCAGTACATCATCATCAATGCGTTCATTCTTGTACCACCTCATATCACGGGCTGTGTGGCATGACATGTAGAATCTTTGTAACCTTGGTTTCAGTGGAAAATAACGCAACAACTTGTTCGGAATCTTGTTCTTTTGAAACCTAGGCTCTTTGCACACGGGACATTTGTCAAGTTGCTCGAATTCACCGTAAAACAATGCATAGTTGTTCTTGCATGCATGGATCTTGACATACCCTAAACCGAAGCCCTTCAACAACTTGTTCGAGCTATAATGATCTTCAGGCAGACAGTTGTCTTCATGGAGCATTCGGATGATGATGTCCAACATGTGTTCAAAATGCTTGTTCGTTTGATTATATTTAACTTTCATGTGCATCAATTCCACAACTGCCCCTAGAACTGAAAATGATTTACAATCGGGGTACAATTCGCACTGAGCTTCTTTCAACAATCTCTCGTAATAGAGCTCAGAGTCTTCGGGTTGAAATGTGGGTGCCTCATCGTCCATGTCATTTGATGCGGGAGGAAAATCATCGGTTAATAACTCAACGACTTGATCATTATTACATCGCCGATCCAAATCACTTTCGTCCCGACGGGTCCCGGGAACCGAGGATGTCGATGTAGAAAATATTTCTTCACCATGATAGATCCAATTAGTGTAGTTTTGTACGATCTCATTCCATTCCAGGTGAGTTTGGACCTCATTCAATGGCATCCTACTGCAGTTTTTACATTTACGGCACAAGCACCTGATACGTCTTTCATCACTGCAACGACTACGTGCAAAGACAATGAAGTTGTCGATCACATCCAAATACTGATAAGAAGATATATCCAACATTTGCATCCAGCCTCTATCCATTGTGCCTGCTTTCACAACATAGAGTAAACGTAAGTAATTGAGTTAACATTGTCCCGTAATTAGAACAAGTTAATATAAAAAGCAGCTCGTCTCCTTATGCCTCCGGTGATTTGGCCCTATCTCATTCAAGAGTGCACGTTCTGTGTTGTGAAGGTTGCGATCTACGAGGCTAAGTTTTGATCAAGGGAAATTTCGGCAGCATCTCCCTACAGCTTCCCAAATGCACGACGTAGATATTATAAACAAATATCTAATATGCATTCGGAGAACATTGACGGGATACAAGCTGAATTTCCCACAATTGAAACCTAACCTCATAGACCGTAAAGTACACAACACATAGTTGCGCACCCCCAAACTATCCGAATAAATGGACAATTCAAGAGTCAGTCAATCAACCCGATTCACTGACTCTCAAACGGGTCTAAGGTTTTTCATTGAATATCATTATACGAAATTAATCAACCCGATTAACTTCACATAAACGGTTATGAAATATGAACATATTTCACTCCGTCAGAACTACATAAAGCACTTTACAACAAATTCACAAATACAAACATATATTAATTATGCATATCACAGAGTTTACAATTTTCTAATTTCCGTACATATTTTCTATTTTCCGTACATATTTTCTAATTTCCTAACATATGTTCTAATTTCATTACATATTTTTTATTTTCCTATTTTTCTAATTTCCTAACATATTTTCTATTTCCCTATTTTCATAACATATTTTCTATTTTCATATTTTCCTAACAAATTTTCTAATTTCCTACACAAATTTCCACAAATTCTAAACAATTTTTACACATATTCCACAATAAATACACAATTTCCCAATATAAATATATCCAAAATTCTTAACAAAATTAAATTGAGAGGCAAACACACATACCTTTTTATAAGTATTCTTTCAAATCAACCACAAATTTCCTAAAACACAAAACATAATTAGTTTCCAATAAAAAATCAAAATTTCAAAACTAAAAAAATTAAATTTCTCATACCTTCAAAATTGATTGGTGATTGCGAGAGAAAAAGATTTGATTGGTAGTGGAAATTGTGATAAGATGATGATTGTTGATGTTATATAGCTAGAGAGACAGTGAGTGAGTGAGTGAGTGAGAGAGAGAGAGAGAGAGAGAGAGAGATAATGAGAGTCTGATTAACGCAGAAAGGAAGAAGAAGAAATGGGCGTCTGAGTTATTTAGTGTGTTTAGACTTTTGTCGGGCAAAATTTATTTAGGCAGCGAAAACTACTTCGTCGGGCAAAAGTTTGTCGTGCAACCTCGAATTTCTTGTAGTGACATGCTTATTTATTCATTTTTTTTGGTTCACATGTGTATTAGTAACAAAGTTAACATAATAATTTCTTCCACAAGTCAGTGCAGTGAAATAAATAGATAACTAAAACACAACAATAATTCTGATAACATAAGGTTTAAAGAAATAAAATACATGAGAATTTAACCATAAGCAATTAAAAATACAACGAAAACACATAACCCACAACTACCAACAACCATCTAAAAGTGTTTAAAAAAACACATTTAGTTGGATTTATGAGATGAGAAATAAGACACCGACGACTAAATGTGTCTCACTTATGAAATAATACACACAATTAATTGTCCCCACAAAAACGCATGGTCTGATAAGTTCGCACAAAAAGTGGACCAAGTTTGTATTGTACACGGGACCCCATGTCTAATAGTATATATGTGTACATTGTTAAAGTTTTTCACACAAAAAGTTGTGTCCTATCAAAATTAGAAGCATATATGGAATAAATGTGTGTAATGATTAATAAAGGGCACAAAAAAGATATTGGTGACCTAGACAATAGTACCCAAAGACCAATTTTCTTGTACTACGAAGACCCAAATAAAATGATTAGTAATGTGTAGATACAATCGTAACCTAATAAATAAATAGATTGAATTGCACAACGAAAACAACAAATATGATTTTATATTTTTAATATTTGAGAATACGTTTGGTCATTTACTAAAAATATGATTTTATAAGAATGAAAAAAGAAAAACTTGTTTGGTAAAAATATATTGATTCACATCAGGCGTCGTATCGATCTATTTCCATCCTTCCCAACACTCCATGAGGGATGACAATATTTTTCTCAGATTGTTGCAGTTTAGGTAAGGAATTGCAGAGGATGAAGAAGAGAGGAGAAATCGAGAAACACAAATGAAGAAGATAGAAAAAGCCAAACCCGCTCGCTACATATATTGGGTACTGTTCAAAAAGTTAAAATTAGGGTTAAATTTAGTTAGTCTGCTAGAGCACCAATTTGAGGTTTTTGGACAAATTTTGGATCAAATTTGTCCAAAAGTTAAATTTAAACGCTTTGATGTGGATGCTCTTAGACAATGACTTTCAAACATAAATTTTGAAATGACGATGATGAGAATGGTAATAGTAGGGATCGTGGTGATATGACGGGATGGAGGAAGGTGGTGAAGGTGGGGGTGGCGGCGACGGTGGTGTTGGGGTGGTGGCAGTGATGAGGAGTGGTGGCAGGGGTGACAGCGGAGGTGGCGATAGCGGCAGTGCTTGGGTGGTAGTGATGGTGGCTGGAGTGGTGATGGTGGAGGTGGAGGTGGCGGCATCGGTGATGGTTACGACGGTGGTGGAGGTGGTGGTTAGTTGCCATGGTGGGGTGGGGGTGACAAAAGAGGTGGCAGTAGTGGTGATGGTGGTAGGGTGGTAGTGGGGGTGGCGGCGTTAGTGGTGATGATGACTATGACAATATTGCGGTGGTTTTTTACTTAGTATATTATACGTATTTTATTTTTTATTATTTTGGGTTGTATCCTAATTAAAATTCAGAAACATTAATTAATTTGATGTTTTATAAAACATAAGCAAATTATTATATCATGTGTTTTCATATTCTAAATTCATTCTTTAAAAATGGATTACCAAACAATTACTTTTGTATTTGAAAAATGAAAAATTGTTCGGTAATACGATATTAAACGGGCCTATTATTTTGTTCGAAAGTAAGAGCTCTATGAACGAATGGATATGATGGATTTGGAAATTGGAAAGAGAAGTGAGCTTTTTAACATAGAAGCGCCAGCGCAAGATTTGACTTAGTTTTTTTTTGAATTAGCTTTGAATCAGTTAAAGGCCTAATGAAAGAGAATCCGACAGAGTTGATGATGGAGCAGATCTGGCAAGGATATTTGTGGATTATTAATAATGTTAATTTATTAATTTGAAAATGCATGCAGTTCATGCTGTTCTTGGAATTTATTTTCTATATACAGAAAGGATGAAGTTGTGCTCGCATGACTCAGCACTCAGCAGCGCGCGCATATAATCTCCAGCAGATAATTAAGACCTACTGGGTTTATATAAATGAATTCAGCATCTCATCTTTCCATTCTAAAGATAAGATTTTACCAGTGTTGCACGTGAAACATGAATATTTATCATTTTCCTTCTTTTGGTGGAGTCCTTTCTGCTTGAGCAAGTGTCGTCACTGCCATAGCCATAGTGCCATACGTACATCACGTTAATAATTCATTGCCCTACCATGCATAATGCATCTACATAAATAGATGGAGACTGAATAGTTGAATACCACTAGTTGTTAGTTGGGTTCGTACGTACGTATAATTTTTCTTTCCGATATTGAAAAATAAATCTTGAATTTAAATTTTCTTTTTCGTTGATGAAATCATGTCTCTATAATCAGATAATTCATAAATAATATGTTACTTATAATTGCCTACTGTAAAAAAAAATGATGCTAGTGCCCACGTACAAAGTTTTAAAATTTACCTCTAAATTATAAGGATAATAATGGGTAATGTCTGTACGTACATATATGTGAAACTTTCTGGAGTGGATCGATGAGTATTGAGCACTGTCTAAATTAAGCTGTTAAAAATTTGTTACAATAATATTGCTATTAATTCATTATTATTCCAGATAATGGAAACTGATCGTTCTTGGTTTTTTGGGTCCACGAAAGTGACTGTTTCAGCAGTCAGCACCTATTCCAGATTTCTAGTAATACAAAATAATTGAAGTTGTTGATGGTCATAGCATGGCGAGCCGAATCTAGCAGACAGCTGCTCACAAGACCTCATCGGGACTCACTAAAGCCAAATCCTAGGGCCCACCAAGAGGACTTACAGTCAGCTCAAGCTCACAAGGTCCACTCTAGACCCAAGCCCAGGAGGGTTGGACAAGGCCCAAGGCGTGCCCAGGTAGCACTGCCACTCATCTGGGTACCACTCAGTCGTGTACTCGGGTACCGCCCGATCGCCTACCCGGGGAGCGCCTAGCCAATAGGAATTTTGCCCCAACAAACAGTGTCTGACACATTTCTATATATAGCTGTAAAGCAGGGACACTTGTCTCCAATCCTTTGGTGGAGAAAGTCTCACTTAGGGAGCTCCCCTCACACTTCCTCATGTGGCCTTGGGCAGAGATATTCCAACTTCCAAGACCTTAGGCATTAGCCTAGGACGACAGGTGTCGCCCGCTGGTGGCTGCCCACATAAGACAAAATGGCACAAGGCCTATAGCTGGCGGTACCGGTGGGGGCGGGGGGTTACACGGTCCTCACAGCGGTACCCGACTCGGCTGTACCGACCAGCATATAAGAAGCCTCCACGTGCACTCTACTCAAGAAGACCACTTGACTTTATGCTTGGATGGAAAGAGGCCATGTCACCCTCCATTTTGGACCACATGTTGGAGACTTCACATGAAATTTCCTAGTCCATGTATAGTGGCTCTTAGCCACCAAGAAAGGGGTTCGGGACCTTGGCCCTCACACTCTCTTTACTATATCTCATGTAAACACTTATGTATTCTCACATATATATAAGATAAACACTACAATGGACATAGCCCTCTTTTAAGGTGAATCAGTATAAATCTTGGTGTTCGATGACTGATTTAGATTAGACGTTGTTACCTCGATCTATGTCACTAGTCAACAAAAGTGCTGCACCTTCCAAATTGTATGATATATTTAATTCATTTTGTCATTTAAATCATGAGCAATACAATCTAAAAGCCAATTACTATAAGGATCCTATCAAATATCAATCCAAAATCTTGGGTCCTTTGTAGTTAATTGTCCTATGTTATAATTCAAGACCCTCTCCAATTGTGGACGATGATTAAAGAACGTATGGATCGGATCGGAGATCGAGGAAGAAAGTTTCCTTTTGAGCTGTCCATGTCTCTATAATGCAAACCAGCAACTGAGCTTGGATTAATATATATATATATATATATATATATATATATATATATATATATATATATATATGGGTGACTTTGGTGGGGGCTGTAGACTTGTTGCATGTTATTATTAATTAATTTTAATTTACACCAAGGTTTTTTTGTTTATTTTAATTTTATGAATTACTACGTTTTGATTTTAATACTTTACTTTATAAGTATTCAAAACACATTAATTTATAGGAATAACGTATAGGTCGCCCTTTGTTTTCATTCGTACATACTGTAGGACATGCGCTCCTTTGGTACATTGACATTTCAATTAAGCTTAATGCATGTACATGTGTACTACAATATCTACTTGCTTCACAAGTGTATTATTTTTTTCCTACAATACTTTAGTTATATTATAATCGAGTTAAAAGCTCTCTGTACTTTGGTGCCAATTGCCCAAAACGATTGAGACGAAGGTTGTCTAGACGAAGTCAGATTACAACTAGCGACGGTTTTGGCAAATATTTGGGCCTTTTGGCTAATTTTGGTATGTCTAAATGAAAGATTTTTGATGTTGTACGGAATCGAATTGCAGGAAAGATTCAGGGTTGGGCTAAGTAGTTCTTATCACCGGCTGGTAAGTAAGGAGACTCTAATTAAGGCTGTGACAATGGCCATGCCTACTTACTCTATGTCCTTCTTTAAACTTCATGTTGGAGTATGTAGGGATATTGAGCGTTTGATTGCCAATTATTGGTGGGGAAAATAGAATGGGAACCGTGGTGTGCATTGGGTGGCTTGGAAGAAATTGTCACAGGTGAAGAGAGTGTGTGGTTTAGGCTTCCGTGACCTTGAATGTTTTAACTTGGCCATGTTGGGGAAGATTGGATGGCGAGTTGTGCAGGATCCATCCTTGTTGCTCGCTCAGGTGCTCCATGACAAGTATTTTCCAACATGTACTTTCCTTGATGTTGTTGTGGGGCGTCAATCCTCATGGGGGTGGAAGGTGTTAGTACAAGGTTGGAAGGTTCTTAATGCTGGTTTGAGATAGAGGATTGGTATTGGTATTCAGGTCCGTACTAAATTGGACCCGTGGCTTCCCACGCCGTATACTTTCATGGTGACTTCCAAGAGTTCAGATTGTCTAGAATATGTAAATGGTTTGATTGATCGGACTTCGTGCACTTGGAGAGAGGATGTGTTATCATGTTGTTTCTCTATTGAGGAGGCTAATGCTATTCTTCAATTACCTCTTAGCCGTTGGGGGATGGAGGACAAATTGATCTGGCATTTCACAGGTAATGGGAACTATTTTGTAATATCTGCATATGGTGTTGCACTGTACCTTCATCGAAATGGTGAGTTGGGAAGGAAAAGATATGGTGAGTCTAGTTTGCCGGCTGGGCAGGGTTGTAATTGGAGCCAAATTTGGGCTCTGAAGGTCCGCCCTAAATTGAAATTGTTTGTGTGGAGAGGATGTATGAACACCCTGGCTGTTCGTGGAAACTTGGTGCGCAGAAGAATTAATATTGATGCCATTTGCCCAATCTACGAGCATGCGGAGGAATCTGAGTGCCATTTATTCTTTCGATGACATTTTGCAAGAGTCTTCTAGTATGGCAGCCCTCTTATGATTGATAGTTGTGCTCTTAATGTTATAGATTTTGCAGGGGCTTGGAAAGTACTGTGTGACAAATTTCAGACATTTCCATATAGAGAGGAATTATGAAATATGCTCATGTTTGGGCTAAGGAGACTTTGGAAATGCAGAAATCAAATGGTGTTTGAAGGCTCTATGATAAGCCCAGAGGAGGCGATTGTTTTACTAACCAAGCAAGTGGCTGAATTTAGAGAGTCGAGCTGTACAACTCTGCTATCTTCTAACCACCATCCATGGCCGCCTGAAGCTTTTGGTGTAGGGGCTACTGTTCTATAATGACTCGGAAATTTTATTTGTGAATTTTTGTAAATTAATTTAAAAAATGACGAAATTACCCTTGGTTGTTTAAGGGGCTTGAAAGTCAATTTTTATTTCGAGACACTTTTGGCTGTGTTTTGGGAACCGTTGCGTAGGTCTCGAACACACGAGTTCGTAGACAGGCGGCACGTAGAAAACGGAGTTCGTATGCGACATATGTGGGTCAAGAATGTTCAAGGGCATTTTGGAAATTTTGCCTGGGTAGATATTTTCAACCCCAAGCAGATCATATCTCCTTCATTTCACTCTCTTACTTCGCGACTCACCCAAACCCGTGCGACTGAACCCAAAAATCCACAAATTCGAACTTCAATTCAAGGCAAGCTCATCCGTTTTGGTTCCACTCATCGGATTCTCCTCCTTCCCATAATCAATAACGTACCAACCGTCGAAAGAAGCAGCCGCGGGAGACATCGAATTGAGAAAAAGAAAAATTGGAACTTTCGATCGATTTTTCGGCCAACACAGGTATGAATTTCGTGTTTAGATTTTATTTTTGAGTTCCTGGGTTCGTGTAGATGGATTTAGACTAAAAATTTGTGAAAACGGTTCAGATTTGAGGAAGTTTGGAAAAATTCAAGGTCGGTCGGCAATGGAGTTTTCCAACGACGGAGGATGGCGGTGCTCGGCGGAGCGGTCGTCTTCTACGACAACTGGTTCGGTTAGAGGGGGGCTGAAGTGGCATGCCACCTGGTAGCCACGTGGAGACCACCTGGCGGCTGAGTCAGCACTGAGCCAGCGCAGAGTCAGGCGCGTGAAACATTGTAGCAGGCACGTGAAGCATTGTAGCAGGCGCGTGGCGTGTGATCCGGCCTTCCGCCGACACGTGGCGGCGCATGGGATCGGTCCTTGGGTCACGGCGATGCGTGTGGACAAGGTTTCGACGTTCTGGACCTGTTGGCGTAGGTTTCGGATTAATCGGACGTCGTTTAGGGGTAGTTTTGGGCATCCGAAGTCGCTGCATTTTTAGTGTGACGCAAGCGGACCTCCCGAGGTTTAGGGAGTCTAAATGTGGGGGTTTTAATTATAGTTGGTAATCCCGATTGTTACTTTTGACAGGCGATACTGCTCCGAGAACTTCAGAGGAGTGTACGACTCAGGATTGAACTATTTGGACGTGTGGTGAGTGGACTTTGGTTTTGTAAGGTATAATGCAAGCATAAAGGTATATTTGATATAATTGCTTATTACGTATTATTTTGGCAAATTTTGGATATTATTAAATTATTACTGGACACGGGCTTTCAATAATTATTTGGAAATGACGTTCTGGATTATGACCTGGCTTTATGGTTTCGGGTTTTATATGGTTTGAGTTGATTGATTTTGGATTTCGGTCGAGTCCATTATTTTGAGTTTAAACCCGATTTTTTTTTTCAAGGAATTTGACCTAAGCCAAGAAACAAGGATTTTAAAACATGGATTTTGGTTTTCATTGGATTTTTGTCCCTGAGGGTCAAGGTTTTCTCCAATTGGCGTCAAGGGTCTTTCTCCGCTAGATCATTGAGGGTTCTCCGATGCTGGTGTCGAGGGGTATTTTTCCATCAGGTCGTTGATGCTGTCTACGCGTAGTATATGTTTATGCACAACTCGAGGTATATCGGATGTGTGGAGGGTATCGAACCACGTCTCGGGATTTTATTCGGGGAGCAGTGGGATATTTTTGGTGTACATTTTGTGTCCAGGTCGGTTTACATGATCTTTAAACTCCTTTGAGGAGGGTTTTCAAAGCAGTGTTGTGGACCACATAATGTTTTCATTATTCGGGTTTTCGTGGGTCCCACCAAGTGTTTTAACAAAAGATGGATTTTCCGGTGGGTTTTTGGATTATCTATATATTATATTTATATACAAAGGAATTTTATGTTATGCATGCATGGTTTTACTCGTGGAGGGGGGAAATGTATGTTTTCCTCGGAAATGATGTTTAAATGATTATTTTGTCCACTCACAACTTTCGTGTTTTAAATCCCTTCTAGGCCTTTGAGTTGACATGAGCATATCCAGAGGCGGAGACATTAAATTTTTAGCTGCGCGTTTATCTAGACTATCGAGTAGGATATTTATTTATGTATTTACTTATCCTACGTAAATGCTCTGATAAGTATTTTGGACTGATTGTAAAATTGTGGTTACATCTTTGGATGGTTGACCTTATTGGAATTTGGAGTGTTATCTGATCCTTAGTCTGACAAGTGGAAGATGGTAAACAAGTCCTTAAGGGGAGATTCTGCCTGATTTTTTGGCAGAATTCTCATAATTAATTACAAGGACTTAGGGGTATTCTAGAAATTTCTTTAAGTTGTCAGACGGGAGCAGGGTTTTTCCCAGGTTTTGAGGGGAAATTCGGGAAGGGTCTTGTCATGTTCTATGGCAGAAACCTGCGCTGGGGTGATTAAAGCAAATTTTGAAGGTGCATGGTGTGCTTCGATAAGGCGCGGTGGTGCAGGATGGGTCATGCGGGACTGCTATGGTTGCTTGGTGTCTGCATGGGGCCATGGTGCACTGTGGGCGAGGTCGAGCTTGATAATTAAGGTGGAGGCAGCTCGTGGTGCACTCACGCAATGCTTGGCTGAAGGTCACCGGCGTGTGGAGATAGAATCTGACGCTCTAGCTCTCATTCAAGTCTTGAATGGGGTTCGTGAGTGTGAGGCCGACGTGGCTGCTATTGTATTTGATATTGGTGAGTTTACTAAACAACTATGGAGTGTTCGTTTTGTGCATGTCCCTAGACAAGGGAATAATGTTGCGCATCTTGTTGCTTCCTATGTTTCTAGAGTACTTGGAACTCATTGTTGGGATGAATTGGGGACGGAGTGATTGTTTGACACTTTAGCGATTGATGCTGGTATTTCTGTTCGTGTCTAATAAAATTTCTTGAGCTTTTGGTAAAAAAATAAGCCATTGACCATAATGTGTATTACAATATCTACTTGCCTCACAAGTGTGTGATTTTATCTCAAAATATGTCCTCGGTTATAATGGGAAAGTTTACCTTTTTCAATATCTACTGCTTCCTTAGAAAGAGAAAACAAGGGAAGATAGAAGAAACCTCCGGTAGTTCTCTTCTCTCCATCAAGCATCTCTTCACTAGTTGGTGTATATGTGTATACGCACATGTCCAACTTGCCCAACAATGTGAATTAAAAGACACCAAAGAAAATCACTACTTAAAAAGTGATTATTGGGGGCGTCTAATTAAGGGCTGATAATGCTATACTCCCCTACTAATATTTGATGAGAGGCAAAAAATGTATTGGCCGATAATGCTATACTCCCCTACTAATATTTGATGAGAGGCAAAAAAATGTATTGGTCTCTAATAGGAATATTATGGGCGAATTAAAAGGCCTCTAATAATTATTAGGGGCATAAATTATATTGGCCTCAAATATGGTTTGTTAGGGGTGGAAACAAACGTCTCTCTTAATTATGGGCAGAAATATACGCCTCTATTAATTTTAGTTAGGGGCTGAATGTGCCTCAGGGGCGGATTTAATTTGCCTTTATTAATGTACTAATTTAGAGGCAAAAGCAACTGCCCCTAAAAGTTATTTTTAATTAACTCATTTCCACTAGGAGCGGATGTATTGAGTTTTTAATAGTTAGTTTAATTATCTCCTCAAAGTCCGCATCTTTTTAATAAAGAAAATTAACCTAAATCCTAATTCTCCACTATTTATTCACCCACTCCTCTTTTTTCTCTCCATTCTTCGCGGCACTTCTCATTTTTTTGTTCTTCTTCCTTTGTTTCTTCTCTAGAGCATATCTAAACTCGTCCCTTTTTCTTTTCTTCTACAATACTTCTTAAGTTATATTCATTGATATTCCCTTATGCGTCAAAGAGAGCATGAGAAATGTTTGCAAGTTACCATGAGTGCAAATCAAATATTTCTTATTTATATATATAGTTTTCTCAAAGCTTTTTCCCCTCTCTAAATTCTCTACTTTGAAGGTAGATCTGACAAATTTTTGAAGAATTGAAAGTGAGATTGGTTACAAAGTTTGATAATTTCAAGTATCAATTTCATTTGAATAAAGTCTGAAGAAATTTTACTTTAGATGTGACAATCTACTATCGATGTTTATTTAACGATTGTGGTATTTAGGTTTGGTTTTTTTTTTCTTTCCAATGGTTTGTTCATTCTAATTTTCTTTGCTTAGTCTAATAATTGTGTTTATTTCATTTATTAACAGATTCTAATGAAAGGAAATAGATTTGATGAAATGGATCGTTTGCTGCACTGAAATAAGAAGACGTGCTCAGAGATTTCTTCGATCTACAAAGCTTGAGATATCAAAATTAAAGAGTTTGAATTAGATGAAACATGCTGGTTGAACAAAAGAAAAAATATTTGGATAAAAAAAACAAAAGAATAACGATTTTGATTAAAAAAAAGATGAACAGAAAAGGAAAAACAAAAAATAATTATGGGATTAAATAACCCAATATTAATGCTTGAAAAGGAATAAATGGGTTCTGATTTAATTTTATTGGAATTTTTTTTATATTAATTAAAACCATTATGGAGGATGTGTGTGCCTCTAATTATTAAATCATCCAACATGGCATGGGGAGGTTATAAGCGCCCCTATTTGTTTAAATATTATTTGGGGCAGTTAGATAAGTGGCGCCTCTAATGTATTTAAAAGGCAACAAAGGCGTTTGTTTGATCTGTCTCTCCTGTTCTTAGGGTCAGTTTAATTATATTTTTCGCCTCTATTAGAATTAATTGGGGCAAATTTAATCGCCTCAAATATTTTGATTTTTAATAGTGAATTAATGTCACCCTGATTTATTTACTATCAAGTTATCAACCAAAGATATCAACTAATTTATTATATTAGTAATTTAGTGTCGTATATGAAAGCTAGAGATAGAGACGTATGAAATTAATTGCATGTATTTGATTTCCTATATATAAGAGTAAGCAAGCCATTTTAGTAGAGCAATAAGTTTAAGAAAATTTAATTATAGAGGGTTGTGTCCAATGGGCTCGTTAGCGGAGAGAAAAACACATTCCAAAAAGAATCATGAAGTTGATGATAAGGAAAATATGGGCGAGGAAGAAAGCTTCTGCTACGCCATGCAACTGGCCTTTTCCTCTACCCTCTCCATGTCTATGCAATCAGCAACCGAGCTCGGCGTTTTCGACATCATAGCCAAAGCCGGTCCATGCGCCAAGCTCTCTGCATTTGAGACTGCAGCTGACATTGGCACCAAGAACCCCGAGGCACCCGCCATGCTGGACCGGATTCTCCACCTCCTTACCACTCACTCGGTCCTCAGCTGCTCTGTTGTTGCTGCCAATGGCATTGATAATGACCGGTCGATGTCGAAGATTCAGAGGCTCTACGGCCTCAACCATGTTTCCAACTACTTTGTGACTAATGAAGACGGTGTCTCTTTGGGTCCTTTGATGGCATTGGTGCAAGACAAGATCTACACAGCAGCTGGTCAGTACTTTAATAATTGTACTTTTCTTTTGACATAAATATTATTCAACTAGTTTCTCTTCATTATGAAAAGTTAAATAATTTTGATATTATAGGTGCCAACTGAAAGATGCAGTGGTTGAAGGAGGAATTCCATTTAACAGGGTGTATGGGGTGCACACTTTTGAGTATCCAGATTTGGACCCCAGGTTCCATAAAGTTTTCAACAAAGCCATGTTCAACCACACCACTATAGTTGTCAAAAAAATTCTTGACCTCTACAAGGGTCTTCACCATCTTACTCAACTTGTTGATGTTGGTGGTGGTGTGGGGGTGACCCTTAATCTCATAACTTCTCGACATCCTCATATTAAGAGCATCAATTTCGACTTGCCACATGTCATAAAACACGCCCCTTCATATCCTGGTACAATTTTAGTTTATTTTTTATGTGTATTGTTCTTATCGACACATATTTTAAAAAAATCGTCATGCACTCCTTCCAGATGAGAATGAAGTGACCAAGGATATATGACGACAATTAACAATTCCCGGCCTAGCTACCAATCATAGATATAACATGGGAGTTTACTTATTAATTTTTGCAGGTGTGGAGCATGTTGGAGGAGACATGTTTGCAAGTATTCCAAGTGGGGATGCCATTTTCATGAAGGTGATTTTTTTTTGTTTTGAAATTCTCTCACTCATTTTGTTTGGTTTTCTTTTGAGTTTGAGGTGAATGAATATATATGCATCCACGTTCAAACTGATGATAAATGATATATAATGGATACTTCATGATTGGAGCGACGAGCACTGCCTAAAGCTATTGAAGAATTGCTACAATGCTATTACGGAGAAAGGAAAAATGATCGTTGTGGAAGCACTTGTTCCAGTTACGCCGGAGACTAGTGCTTCTGTGAAGACAACCTCTGAAATTGATGTGTTTATGTTGACCCAAACCATAGGAGGGAAGGAGCGCACCCAACAAGAGTTTATGGCCTCAGCAATTGGGGCTGGATTTAGTGGCATCACATTTGAATGCTTTGTTTGCAACTTTTGTGTAATGGAGTTCTTTAAGTAAACAACAGGCCATATTTAAACTTATACACTTCTTGAAATATAAGTGTATTATTTAGAGGTATAAATCCTCTATATATGGCAATTCACTGAGAAACGTACTCAGAGCCTACTAATAAAAAGTTTATAATATTGCTTCATCTTAATTAGCCCACTATTTTTTAATTCATTGGTTGCAAATCTATTGCACACAAAATCAGCAGATTATGACAAAACGGAGACATACTATATTAGACAACTAGTTACATGGTATTCAGCTACTGTTCTTACGGTTAGATGGCAGGAGGGCATTGAATCTACCCATGTCAGGGAAAACTCCGTCATTCATTACCAGCCATACATAGTGGTAAATTAAAAATTTGTAAACAAATAAGAGCGTCGAACAACTTATAACATTTGAATTATAATTTGCCCAACTTGATCTTCGAACAATCAACTCGATTCTCTTTGCATGTCGACATATTTAGTGAATATATAAATGTCAATATTGGACTTATTATATTCGGAAACAGTCCAACATATTGTGGGTCAAGTCCTTAATTTCTCTTGATGGATGATCATAGGAGGACTTCGTAGGAATGGATCCGGGCTGGACTCAGTTCCGGCCATTAAACTGGCTTCATTGTGAAGAACATGGCCTTGGCGATCTAACTTGTGCTAAGTTTAGTGGCATCAGAATTCAGAAATGAATGGTTTGACACCAATATTATTTGGGTCCACATCAATCCAATTGCTTAAAACAGGGATGCTTATCTCTAAATAAGGTCGGTGGTAATTAACAACTAATTAATTCTTTGATTTAGTGGTAACAAAAAGACGTCTCAATTCAATCTCCCCGTCTTCATTAGTTATATGTTCGGTGCCTCGCAACTTGTGAATTATTTCAAGGGGCCCTATTTCTTAATTTGTTTGCAAATGCATGTTTTTCATGCACTGATAAATAAATATGCATAATGATTACAGAAAAGATCATGTCATGACTCAGCACTAATGAATAAAATATGCATTTCACCTCGTTTTACTTTTTTTATTTATCTAATTGTTATTATACGTACATTATAATTAAGACCGTTTAACTCCTAAATCATAATTTCAAAATCATTTACATCTAAAATCAACGAAATTGAAGATAATTTAGTCATTCATATGTATAAACTAAATGAATGGTTCGTCATAAGATTCTTAATTATTATTAAAACCGTTGATTTGTTTGATACATATAAATGGCTAAGTGACCTCAAATATTGTTGATTTTTTACGAAGATGACCTTAAAATGATGCGATTATGATATATGTACAAAAATAATTCAACAACTGAAAAGGTGGTACAAATAGGTACCACCAGGATGGAATGTAAGTATTATCCATAAAATATGGATGTAGAAAATAACAATGATCTAAAAGTCCTTGTTTAAGGCCGTCTATTGAAAACAAATCCTAATGATTCATTGGGAGGAAGGCGGAACGAACTATTGGAAACGAATCCTATTCATTTAGACTCGGCCTAGGCGTTAGACTCCCTATTGTTGTCACTATTTTAGGAAAATCGCCTAGGCACCTTAGGCGCCACCTAGGCGGCCGATGATAGATTAGTAGGGGTGGACGGCTAGGTAAAAATATTTTATTTAATTAATATTTTCTATTTTATTATTGGCATAAAATTAGAAATTTTAGGTTTAAATTGCACTCAAATTCTCAACCTCTTCATCTCATTTTCCATTGTGTATGCTTATTTTTATGTTATGATTCTAGAACTTTCATTTTGCACAATTATGTTATGATTCTAGAATTTTCATTGTGCACATTTATGTTATGATTCTACTATACGACGTGAAACATGACCCTTTCATATAATACATAACTAGTGCTCTTGTGACATACGCCTATAATTTGTGGAAAACGGACAGAGGCTCTCCTCCTATTTAGTTCATTTATCTAGTTCATTAATAATATTCTTGGCTCCCACCCTAGCTCCCAATCCATATAAGAACACAAGAAAAATTAATGAAAGTCGTACTTATTGGATTGAAAATCTCAACAAAATTTAAATGGAGCCACAATCCTTGTACACTTCCTGTATGTAAGTTTTTTTTTTTCCCATTTAAATGAAAGTCGTACTTATTCAAAAATGACACAGTATATTATTGCCTCTATAAATAAACAAGCCCACTGAGCTTGAAAATATATCGGTACCAACTACCAAGTCTAATAATGGCCGAAAGCAATCCCACAATTGGTGTCGACGATGATGAAATTAGAAAGCAAGAAGAAGAAAATTTTGGGTATGCAATGCAGCTGGTGTCTTCCACGGTGCTCTCCATGTCAATGCACTCAGCTACTGAGCTCGGCGTCTTTGACATCATCGCAAAGAAGAGCCCAGGCGCCGAGCTCTCTTCGTCGGAGATTGCAGCTCAGATTGGCACCAAGAACCCCGAGGCACCCGTGATGCTGGATCGGATCCTCAGGCTCCTCACCAGTCACTCTGTTCTCAATTGCTCTGTTGTTGCTGCTGATGATGCCAATGGTAGTGAGGGGTCCACTAACAAGTTTCAGAGGCTCTACAGCCTTGCTCCTGTGTCCAAGTACTTTGTGAAAAATGAAGATGGTGTCTCTTTGGGTCCCTTGTCTCTTTGGGTCCCTTGATGGCTTTGATTCAAGATAAGGTCTTCATTGAAAGCTGGTATATTTGATCATCTCTTTGTTTTTATGCAAGGATACGGAGGGGAAAAAATGAGAATTAAAAACCAAAAAACTATTACCAAGCATGGCTTTGATTTCCTAAAATGACCGTAATTGGTACACATGAATAGGTCCCAACTGAAAGTTGCTGTAGTTGAAGGAGGAATTCCATTTAACAGAGTGTATGGCACGCACACATTTGAGTATCCTGGATTGGATCCCAGATTTAATCAAGTCTTCAACACAGCAATGTTCAACCACACTAATATTGTCATCCACAACATTCTTGACATCTACAAGGGCCTTCACAATCTCATACAACTTGTCGATGTTGGTGGCGGTTTAGGAGTCACTCTTAATCTAATCACCTCTAGATACCCTCATATTAAGGGTATCAATTTCGACTTTCCTCATGTCATCAAACATGCCCTTTCATATCCTGGTACGTTTTTTATTCACCAGCTATGTTATGGCTTGGAATCTTAGTTATTATGTTAAAAGCAAAGCTATGAAGATAGACAAAATTGGATGAGTTGATTTCTTTTTCAGGTGTGGAGCATGTTGGAGGAGACATGTTTACAACTGTCCCAAGTGGTGATGCCATGTTTATGAAGGTAACTATATACATACATATAAATACATATAATATATGTATGGCATTAGTACTTATATTATATTTTTAATAAATTTGAAGTGGATACTTCACAATTGGAGTGACGAGTACTGCGTAAAGTTGTTGAAAAATTGCTACAAAGTTATACCAGACAATGGAAAAGTGATTGTTGTGGAAGGGCTTCTTCTAGTTATGTCAGAGACAAACACTGCTGCGAAGAGCACCTCCCAAATTGATGTGCTTATGATGACTCAAAATCCAGGAGGGAAGGAGAGGAGCAAAGATGAATTCATGGCGTTGGCAACTACTGTTGGATTTAGTGGCATCAGATATGAATGTTTTGTCTGTAACTTTTGGGTGATGGAGTTCTATAAGTAAACATGCATATGAAAGCTATCTAGTTTGTGCCCCATTAAGTCAACGAAAAAAGGGCTCTCAAGCCTAATAACAGATTAATATTAATCCTGCTATTTAATTCTTCTATGCTAATTAAGGAACTTTGTGTTTGTGGATGAGGAAGAAAAATGGGGGAAATGATGTAGCTTTGGGGGTATTAAAATTGGATATAAAGGAAAGAAAACAAAGAAAATTCTAGAGAAAATGAGGCATTTCCGCCCAAGTTTGAGCAAAAAGCTCAAGCTAGCAATACCTACAAAGGACACCCGCAAAGGGGAGCGAAGAAGCCGCCGACTCTCAAACCAGAGAATGGGGGTCGGTGGCTTGGTAGAAAGTTTGGGTTTTCGAGAAAACTATTGTAGACAATGATCATGATGCATGAATAATAAAGCCTACAAAGTAAAGCATTAACCCATTTTCCTTTTCTGTTTTTTTATTTTTTGCTTTTCTATCCAACGTGGAAAATTACATTTGAATTTAAAATCACTTTTAATTGTTTGAAAAAGTATCACTAATATTATTAGTTTAGTGATATTCCTACCCTTAAATATTTTGTGGGAGTTGATCGAGCATACAAATTCCGGACTAATTCTAAAATATTATTTGGACAACCAATTGTGTGTAATTACTCTTTTTCAATATCCTTAAGCAGTTTCACCATTAGAGAGACAAGTGAAAATTGAATTACGAGAATAACAATTCCCGAGTTATTAGTATATACATAAAATAGGAGTAGATTTTATTTGGGCAGACGTGGAACATGTCAGAGGAGATATATATTTTGCAAGTGTTCCAAGTGGGGATGCCATATTCATGAAGATGTTGTGGATGTATAATACATATAAACAGAGTGGAGAGAGTTTTGGAGGTAGAGACAATAAATGTTCTCAATAATCAGATAACCCCCCTTATATATAAGTAGGGTTTAGGGTTACAATACAGATTACACAAATGCCCTTACATGAATAGTCATATTAATACGTAACCATAAGAGTAATAAGGTTCATAACTGTAACCTGAATGATAGTAGTCATAGAAGGGATCAACTAGTAGAGGGAAGGTTTGTGGACGATCTACATATTCCTCAGACCCAACCATAGTAGTAAGCAAGGATGAATGAGACTGAAGTGGAACAACAACTCTGGTAAGATCATCTTCTTTAGCTAGTAAAAGGTTTCGTAGCTCAGTCAAGGTGACAGGGACATGTCTTGCTCTAATATGGGACCTGAACGGATGGTATGCAGCAGGAAATCCATTACGAGTGATGAGAATGATATCCTTATCTGAAACAGAAATACCTGCATGATCGCTAATTTGCAATTGTACAAAGTCAATCAATAGTATTTCGATAAATAAAAAGTTATCGTCCCACAAAGACCGAATTATACTATCAATTATACCAATTTAATTCCTTTATTTATTTGAATGAGAAAATCCAAGGTTGTTTGTAAATGAAACAAAACAATTAAAATAACAAATAACAATACAAAACAAGTTGAGAGAAATGTATGTTGATGAACACTAGGACTTCGGACTCCCCACGATTAATCCTATTTTATTATTATATGCATACTAATTCCAATTTACCTTTTCCAAGTTCACAGTATTTTCGCTTAATTTTTACTAATATTCCGGCTAAGGTAATAATAGACGTGTTCTTTTAATTAACCTAATCCGGCTAAGGCAATAAATCTACATAAAAGAACCCATTAAGATTTATGGAAAACAGTGAACAAAACTGCATAAACCATACGCACGACTCTCGTCCTATTGGCTATGTAATTTATGGTTATTCCTACAAGAAGCTATTTATTAAGTATCTCTGCTACGACTCAACTTTCCTCTCACTATTCTCTTAAAGTTGTAGAAATTGTGGTGTGCTGATGGGTCGATTTTTACAATGGCCTATGCCCCCTTTTTATAAGAAAAAATTAATCCTCAAATAATTAAGAGTTCATAATTGAAATCCTAGAAGGAAAAGGTTTAGAAAAATAATATAAATTGAAGTTTTCCTCCAAGATCAAGGAAATCAGGTGCTGGAGTCAGCATCAAGGGTGCTCGGTGGAAGGTGCCAAAACAGGGAGGTTGGGACAGCACACATGCGCCGAAGAAAGAGATGCTGAGGTCGGTACACGCCCACCGAAGGAAAAACGCCAGCTAGGCTTGACTTTTGTGGACTCCTGTTTGACTCGGTGGTCAGCCACCGAAGTTACATACAATTTTTGGTAGTTGAACTTGTTTCCTTCATATCTTCTTTTTTCCAACTCCGATAAAGGTGATTTTTCGCCAAATTTCTCGTAATTTTATGTTTTATTTAATTTTGTACATTTCTCACCAAAAATATTATTTTCTCCTATTTAATCACAGTAATTAAGCTAAATCATAGATTAAACGGGTATAAAAACATATATAAAATGTAACTTATCACTGCACAAGCCAATCGTTGTCTAGCATATCGAATTCGATTCAAGAACACTTCAATGGGGTCTGATCCTTTTTCAATTGTCTGAAGATTGGTCTTCAATGGCATCAAATTAGCTTCCAAAATAGATAAGAAGCGTTCTTGAAGAGTAATCTAGGCCCCACGAGATGTCTCACATGACATGATTTCTAGGAAGGCTTCTTTAGAAACTGTGGCTATGAGCATATTCAGCAAGGCAGCATCCATATCCAGTCATTTCTAAAACGATTCAGTCGCTGGATCTGCAGGATCTGGACAAGGATGACTTCCATCCACATAACCAAAAATATAAAAACCTTTTAGTAAACGCTGGATTTTGATACAACATGATATGTAATGTGACGCCCGTATTTTTAATTAGCGAATTTTTATAAATTAATTTAGGGAAGGACAATTTTAACCTCGGGGCTCGAAAGTTATTTTTTGTTTGGGAAGACTTTTGGAAGTTTTTCTTGGACCATTGCATAGGTCTCGAACTCACAAGTTAGTAGACAGGTGGCACGCAAAAAACTGAGTTCGGATGAGAGAGTTAGAGGTCTATAAGTTTCATGGGCATTTTGGTAATTTTGGGACTTGGATATTTTGTATCCCCATTTTTCCAGATTTTTCACTTCTCTCTCTCTCCTCCCTCACGATCACTCTCTCTCTTATCTCGATCTTTCTCTTCTCCCTCTCGTTCTAGCGAAGAACACAACAAACCCCACCCTCTTCATCTTCGTCGTTCGACGGTGTGGCCAGCTATGAGACCACCACAACCATCTTCCTCTCATCTCGCTGAACTAAACCATGCCCACCATCAGTGTCGTCGGCCGCTGTGCGTGGCGAATCGAAGGGCGGAAGTTCTGTGGAATCGGAGCATCACACTCGATTTCTAATCTATCCAGGTAATATCGGACGCCATGGTGTTTGGTACGGTCTCAATGGGGTCTTGAGGTTTAAATCGAGCTAATTCTCGAGTGTTTTGGTGGAGTTTTGGATGCGGAGGAGTTTCGGTGGGAACGGAATTTTTCGGGGACTCTTTGTCGATTTCGAGGCCTTGACGTGGATTTCAAGGCTTGAAAGGTAAGTTTTTTAACCCCTGGGATTTAGTAGATGAATGTTTGTGTAAAAATCGTGGCAATCCATGTAGAAACGAGGAAATTCGAAGCTCGCCAGAAATGACGATCACCGGTAAGGAATTCTAGAATTCGACAACTGTCGACGGTAGCAATGGTGATGACCCAGTCGTCTTCTCCACCGAGTTGGCTCAGTTCAACGGCTGACGCGGCACCGACCTGGCAACCACGTGGAGCCCCGTGGAAACCACCTGGCAATCACGTGGAGCCCCGTGGAAACCACCTGGCAACCACGTGGAGCCCCGTGGAAACCACCTGGAAACCACGTGGAGCTCCGTGGAAACCACCTAGCAGCCACGTGGAGCCTCGTGGAAGCCACCTTGCAGCTATGTGGAGCCACGTGGCATCCCAGTCAACTGCATAGGCAGCTGTTGAATCAACTTATGCCGTCAATAGTTGACAGAATATGCTAACGGCATTAGCATATTCCGTTAAATACTAACGGCGTCATGACGAAGGCTAACGGCGACATTGTTCACGCGAGTATTGCCCACTGTCGCGCGTTGTTTGAGCATGATGATGCGTGAGAAGACCGCCAGTCTTCTGCCGGTGCGTGGGGCCAGCCCTTGGCCCACAACGGCTCGTGGTGACATGCTTTCAACCTTCCGGATCTATTGGCGCAGGTTTCGAGCCCATTGGAGGTCCTTTAAGTGCTTTTTTAGACACCCAAAGTCATATTATACGCGTTAGACCGTGCGTGTATTCCCGGGGTTTAAGGGTATAGCCTAAATGGAAATTGAGGGAGTGTTCAGAAATGAACGGACATTGAGGTGAGAGGACTTGGCTTCCTAAGTTGTAAGGTATGCGTATTATTTATGTCTAATCTAATGTTATGAATATTGACTTGTTATATTTAAGAAACTCGGAAGCTAAGTTAAGTGGGCTAATTGGTTTTCTAATGACTAAAGGTATATATTTAAGAAACCCGGGATTTCAACTTTGCTGGATTTTGGGCTCTTGGTGACAGAGCCATTTCCAAATTTCCCCTCGGAACCCGGGAAAGCCCTGCTCTCGTATGAAAACTTAATAAAATTCCCAGAATACCCTTAAGCTCTTGCCATTGGTTACGAGAATTCAGCCAACTATCCGGTAGAACTTCCTCTTAAGGAATAGTTAACCGTCTTCCACCTATCAGACGAATGTTCAAATAACACTCTCAAATCTCAACATCACCAAACGACCATCGACGTGGTCATAATTTACAACAAGTCCAAAAGGTTTATCAGAGCATCTAGGTAGGAAAGGTAAATACAGAAAATTTATAAATCCTACTCAACGGCCTGGAGGGGATTTAAAACACGAAAGTGTGAGTGGACAAAATAATCATTTAAAAACAATTTCCGAGGAAAACATACATTTTCCTCCTCCATGAGTAAAACAATGCATGCATAATATAAAATTCCTTTTTACACAAATAATATATATATAATCTAAAAACTTACCGGAAAATCCATCTTAAGTAAAAACACTCAGTGGGACCCACGGAAACCCGAAAATGAAAATATCACGTGGTCCACAATCCTGCTTTGAAAACCCTCCTCAAAGGAGTTTAAAACCATGGAAACAAACCTGGACACAAAATATCACAACTTATCTTACCCTCCTCGAATGGACTCCCGAGCCGTAACTCGATATTCGAGTTGACTGATCCTGGTCCAACCTTCCACACACTCGATATACCTCGAGTTGTGCAGAACCATGTACTACGCGTAGACAGCCTCAACGACCTGGTGGAGAAATACCCCTCGACACCAGCATCGGAGAACCCTCAACGATCTAGCGGAGAAAGACCCTCGATGCCAGTATCGAAGAAAACCTTGACCCTCGGAGATAGTAATTTAGTGAAAACCAAAATTCATGTTTTAAAATCCTTGTTTCTTGGTCTAAGCCAAATTCATTGAAAAAATGAGTTTATGCCCAAATCCAAGGAAATCACAAATCCAGGTCTAAACCCAAAAATCATGGACTCAATCGAAACCCAAAATCTATAAGGTTAAAACGACATAAAAGTAGAGTCCATAAAGCCAGACCATAGCCTAAACGTTATTTATACTATATTATTGAAAACCCGTGTCTAGTAATAATTTATTAGAATAATTTTCTCAATTCCGAAAATTTACCAAACAATATGTAACAAGAAATTAGTTCAAATATACATTTATGCATGCATTATAATTTACAAACCAAAGTCCACTCACCGAACGTCCAATTAGCTCAATCCCGAGTCATACGCTCCTCTGAAGTTCCCAGAGCAGTATCGCCTGTTAAAGGTAACAATCGGGGATACCAACGATAAGTAAAAACCCGACATTCAGACTCCCTAAACCCCGGAAGGTCTACACGCGTCCCCCCTAAAACACAACCACTTCATACGCCCAAAACTACCCCTAAATGATGTCCAATTGACACGAAACCTACGCCAACAGGTCCGGAACGTCGGGAGCATCGAAACTTATGCTCGCCGGACGTCGAGGAGAAGCTCCACGCGCCGTCACACGCCTGTGGATGGCCAATACTCCCTCCCCGACGCGCGACTGCGCACCCTACTCACCTTCAACCTCAGAGTTCGAGTATTGTTCACTGTGCAGAAAACTCCATAACCACCCTAACTTCCAAGCTTCATATCTCCCTCATTTATCAACTAAGTTTAATGTTCTAATAATGGAAATTCATCTACTCGATCCAAGGAATCTAAATATGTAATTATAATTGAGATTCCTTACCTGTGGTGGCCGAAAAATGACCGGGAAGGTGGCCGTTACTGTTCACCTTCGAATCTCTTTCTCTTAACACTTCCAAGCTCGATGAAGGATATGGTTGAGCTCAAAATGAAGAGAGGAAGATGACGATGCGAATGGTTTATGGTGTTTTGGCCTAAATCGAAAATCAAAATTTGAGGGTTTGTGTGTTTCACGGTTTGGATGAGAAAGAGAGAGCACGAGGAGAGAGATGATAAAATGTAGAAAAATCTGGAATAATGGGTTTTAAAATATATGAGCCACAAAAATTACCAAATTGCCCCTGAACATTCCAGACCCACATCTCTCTCATACGATCTCCGTTTCCGGCGTGCCGCCTGTCTACGAACTCGAGAGTTTGAGACCTACGCAACGGTATAAGAAAAACTTCCAAAGGTATCTACGAACAAAATTTGACTTTCAAACCTCTTATAAACTAAGGGTAAACTTGTCCCTTCCCAAAATAATTTACTAAAATTCACTAATTAAATTTCCGGGTCATTACAACTCACCCCCCTTAAAGAAATTTCGTCCTCGAAGTTCATACTTGTCACTGGAACAAATGTGGATGATGCGCCCGCATCAGTGCCTCGGGTTCCCACATGGCGTCCTCCACGTTATGATTCCTCCACGGAACTTTAACCAGAGAAATAGTCTTTCTAAGCAATACATTTTCTTTCCAATCTAGAATTTGCACTAGTTGCTCCTCAAAACTCAAATCATCTCTCAGCTCAATTGGTTGCACCTCCAATACATGAGATTCATCGAATAGATACTTCAGGTATCCATGCAATACGTCGTGAACTTTTGAAAGTTCTGGAGGTAAAGCAAGTTTGTAAGCTACGGGCCCTATCCTCACAATAATCTCATAAGGCCCAATATAGCGAGGACTCAACTTTCCTCATCTACGAAAATGTACAACTCCTTTCCAGAGGGATAATTTCAAGAAAACCCAATCTCCGACCTCAAACTCAAGATCTCTGATCCGTCGGTCAGCATAAATTTTTTGACAGTCCTGAGCTGCCTTCAACCTTTCCTTAATGATTCTAATCTTTTCTTCTGTCATTTCAACTATCTCTGGTGTCAACAGTATTCTCTCACCTACCTCATTCCAGCATATCGGTGTCCTGCACTGTCTCCCATACAATGCCTCGAAAGGAGACATCCCAATACTAGACTGATAGCTGTTGTTGTATGCAAACTCCATCAAGGCCAGATGTGAATCCCAGTTTCCTTTAAACTGCAATACGCAAGCTCTCATCATATCTTCAAGAATCTGAATTATCCTATCAGACTGACCGTCAGTCTGAGGATGAAAAGCTATACTGAAATGCAATGTAGTTCGAAAGGCTTTCTACAAACTCCGCAAAAACCTCGAGGTAAACCTAGGATCCCTGTCTAATACAATCGACTCTGGAGTCCCATGTAAACGTATGATCTCATCCACAAACAACTTGGCGTATTGGTCCATCTTGTAATATTCTCGTATTGGCAAGAAATGTGCTAACTTCGTGAGTCTATTAATAATTCCCCAGATTCCATCATGTCCTTTTTGAGTCCTAGGAAGTTTATAAACAAAATCCATAGTAATGTGATCCCACTTCCATTCTGAAATAGGTAATGGTTGTAGTGCCCCATATGATTTCTGCTTCTCTGCTTTTACTTGTCGACACGTCAGGCATCTACAAACAAACTCTGCTATTTCCCTTTTCATCCCAGTCCACCAATAGTGTTCTCTTAGAGTATGATACATCTTAGTGCCTCCTAGATGCATAGCAAAGGCAGAACTATTAGCTTCCTAAAAAATTTCCCTTTTTAACTCTGTATCATGAGGTACGCACAACTGGCCATCCTTAACCAAGGCCCCATCATCCCTAATCACATAATCCTGCCTATTCCCAGCCTCCAACTTCATCCTAATAGCACACAACGTAGGATCCTGGAGTTGAGCTTCAATAATTTAGTCAATCAAGACATGTCTCACATGGAAGCTAGCCAACATAACCCCCTGACTATCCATGCCAAGTATAATTCCCGCCCTTCAAATTTCCACCAGCAACGGTAGGTAAATAGTTTGCAAACAGGCCAAGGAACCCATGGACTTCCTGCTCAGTGCATCCGCCACTACATTGGCCTTTCCTGGGTGATACTCTATGGTACAGTCATAATCATTTATCAACTCTAGCCACCTTCTCTATCTCAAGTTCAATTCTTTCTAGGTAAAGAAATATTTCAGGCTCTGATGGTTAATAAAGATCCGGCACGTTTCCCTATATAAATAGTGTCTCCAAATCTTCAGTCCATGCACAACTGCAGCTAACTCTAAATCATGCGTGGGGTAATCCAACTCATGGGGTTTAAGTTGCCTGGAAGCATATGCTATCACCTTCCCATGCTGCATTAGCACGCATCCTAAACCTCGTAATGATGCATCAATGTACACCTCAAATCCTCCGTTATCATCTGGAAGGGTTAACACTGGGGCATAAGTCAACCTCCTCCTAAGCTCTGGAAAGCTCTATTCACACTCATCATCCCAGTCAAACTTGACTCATTTCCTCGTCAACCGAGTCAACGGGCAGCTATCGTAGAAAATCCTTCTACGAACCGCCTATAATATCCCGCTAAACTCAGAAAACTTTTCACCTCTGACACTGTCCCCGGTTGCACCCAATTTTTCACTACCTCAGCTTTTTGGGGATCCACACTGATACCCTTTGCATAAATCACATGACCTAAGAATCCTCACTGGTCAACCAAAACTGACATTTACTAAACTTGGCGAACAGTTGGTTTTTCCTCAGCGTATTCAGCACCAACCTCAAGTGATTCTCATGTATCTTAGCACTCTTCGAGTATACTAAGATATCATCAATGAAAACAATTACAAATCGATCCAAGTACCGTTGGAACACCCTATTCATCAAATCCATAAATGCCGCTGGTGCATTAGTTAAACAGAAGAGCATCACCACGAACTCATAATCCCCATAGTGTGTCCGAAAAGCCGTTTTGGGAACTTCCTCTTCCCTGATCCTTAACTGATGGTACCTAGATCTAAGGTCAATTTTAGAGAAATACCTTACCTCTTTTAATTGGTTAAACAAATCATCAATACTTATTCTGCACCGTAACCCTGTTTAACTGCCGGTAGTTGATATATTGCCTTAAACCACCATATTTCTTCCTTACAATTAACACCGGTGCACCCCAAGGTGATACACTCGGTCGAATAAATTTCATATCCACTAGGTCCTACAATTGAGTCTTCAATTGCCTCAATTCTGCCGGTGCCATACTGTACGGTGCCTGTGATATAGGTTGAGTACCCGGAATAAGCTCTATGGTGAACTCAATCTCCCGGTGAGGTGGCAACCCTAGAAGATCCTCCGGAAACACATCTGGAAACTCATCCACCACAGGATTATCCTTTACTCTCACCAGAGTATCCCGAGAATTGATCACGTGAGCTAAATATCCCTCACAACCTTTCCTCAATAACTTATCAGTCGTCAAAGCCGATATCACACCCAAGGGAAGCACCCTACGATCACCCTGAAACGTAAGTTCCGACAAACCTGGGTTCCGAAAAACCACCCTTTTGTCGAAACAATCAATGGAGGCATGATGCATGGTTAACCAATCTATCCCCATAATCACATCAAAATAATAAATGTCCAAGGGGATTAGATCTGCCTCCAACTCATGACCTTCCACTACCACCGGACAACTGCGAATCACAAGGTTCGCCACTAACATATCTCCGGTGGGGGTACTAATGCCCATATCCTAACCAATCGGTGACAATTCTCTATTGGCAAAAAGTGTAAAATCCCGAGAAATAAAAGAATGTGTAGCCCCGAGATCTATTAAAACTCTAGCATCATGATAAAAAAATAGACAACATACAAGAAACCACCTCTGGTGTAGTTCGAGCCTCCTGCTGTGTCATCGCAAAAACTCGGGCCTATGTACAAGAAGATCGACCACGACCCCTATGTCTCCCACTGGCCCTGCTGGCCCCTTTGGCCCTACTGGCCCCACTAGACCCACTGGACTAGTTATGGCTCCCTAATGCAGTACTAGATGTCTGCGATGCTCTCTATCTCGGCTCATCAACATCTAGGCCCAAAGAACTACTGCCCAGGCGATGTGGACATTCTCTCTTAAAATGACTCGTCTCCCCCACAAAAGTAACAACCGGTGTCACCCATTCGTGCGGGTTTGCCACTTTGTCTCCCGGTCGACTGCACTGAAGCCCCACTAGACTGAGCTGATGATTGTTGTCCCTGACCAGCTCTGCCACTGCCTGATCCGGATCTTGCACCACTAGAAGATCCAGAACTGAAAATACCACTCTTAGATGATCCTTGACTAGAGGCCCCGAAATTCAGGCTATCCCGGTGTCACCTGGAACCACTAAGCTAGCGCTGAGTTGGCAAACTCATCTATACTCTAGCAGCAGAATCTGATAAAACCCACAAAAAAGTATAGGCCACAACAGTTACTGCTACTCGAACCTCATCTCTCAGTCCATACTCAAACCTTCGGCACTTATCCATCTCATTTGCCACTAGAGCCGGTACAAATCGTGACAACTCAAGAAATTTCTGCTCATACTGTGCCGCCGTCATGTCCCCCTACTGTAACTACAAGAACTCAGCCTCTCAGGCATCTCGGTATGAGCGAGGAGAAAACTGCTCGAGGAAGCGCTCCCGGAAAGCTTCCCAAGTGTGGGTACGGACATCCCATCATGTCAGCTGGAAAGCAAGCCACCAACGGTACGCATAACCACCCAGAAGAAATGTGGCTAGTCGTACCCTATCCTCCGAAGGGCACCTCATAACAGCAAACACTCATTCCAAACGAGTAATGCACTCATCAGCATCATCTGGGCCTAACTCGCCTGTAAACATTGTTACCACCAGCCTCTGGGCTCGCTCAATGTCAGAAACTTCAGAATTAGCCCTACCCTGAAGTACAGTCGTCAATGCCCGACCCAATTGATCAGGTTCTGTCTCAAATCAGGCTCTCATATGGGATCATGCGTACACCTAGCGTTATCAGCATCATCACAATTTCTAGGCCGTAGACGGAGATCGTGTTTCGGAGGCATCACGCTGAAAAGAATCATAATTCGTCAGTACCACAATCAGCTGTACACTAGGTGTACGGTCTACATGAATTTAAACCTAGTGCTTTGATACCAAGTTGACAGGACCCTTCCCGAATTTCCCCTTAGAACCAGGGAAAGCCCTGCTCCCTTCTGACAACTTAATAAAATTTCCAGAATACCCTTAAGCTCTTGCCATTAGTTACGAGAATTCTGCCAAATATCCGGTAGAAACTCCTCTTAACGAATGGTTAACCGTCTTCCACTTGTAAAATGAATGATCAAATAACACTCTCAAATCCCAACATCACCAAACAATCATCGACGTAGTCATAATTTACAATAAGTCCAAAAGGCTTATTAGAGCATCTAGGTAGGAAAGGTAAATACATAAAATTTATAAATCCTACTCAATAGTCTAGGTAAAAGTGCAGCCGGAATTTAATGCCTCCGCCTCTAGATGTGCCCTCGTCAACTCAGCGGCCTGGAGGGGATTTAAAACACCCCTTCAATTATTTTCACCATGTATCAATTTGGGTTTTAAGTTTACCTTTTCACCGTAGCATACAAAGTTTATAATTAAATACATAACATTCACTATTATGATTATCTTTTTCTTTTTCTTTTGAGTCGATCTCTCATTATATATAAAAAATAATAATTTTTAAAACGTAATATGAGAGAATCATTTAATAGTTTTCTAGAATTAGGCCAGAATTTGTATGCTCGATCAAAGAATCCTAGTCTCTTACCCTCGCATTATTCTACCTCCTGTCTCTCTAACGGTGAAGATGCTTAAAGATATTAAAAAAAAGAGATTACGTACAATTTATTGTCCAAATAATATTTTAGAATTAGTCGAGAATTTGTATGCTCGATCAACTCCCATGAAATATTTAAGGGTACGTAGGAATATTTAAGAATACGTAGGAATATCATTACACCAATAATACTGATGATATTTTTTCAAATTATTGAAAGAGATTTTAAATTCAAATATATTCTTCCTCATTGGATAAAAAAGTGAACAACAAAGACAGAAAGAAAAATGGGTTAATACGTTACTTTGTTGGATTTATTGTTCATGCATCATGATCATTGTATATAGTAGTTTTCTCAAAACCCCAAACTTTCTGCTGAGCCTCACTCTCTGGTTTGAGAGTCAATGGCTTCTTCCCACCCTTTGCTGGGTGCTGCTTAAGCTTTTTGTTTAGATCGATATGGGGCTGAAATGTCTCATTTTCTCTTGTATTTTTCTTTGCTTTCTTCCTTTATGCCCGATTTTGGAACCCCAAATCTACATATTTTCACCGATTTTTCTTCCTCATCCACAAACACAATGTTTCAATCTCCATCTCCTACTTCTCCATATCTTTTACCTCCCCTTTGTGTTGATACCGTCCCCATGTACATCAATGGTTGCTTCTCAGTGAGGGTTCTCAGTCACCTTTCTTCATTCCTCAGCTCAAAGTGTACTTTCTCCTTGGGTTGGCATACTGTGGTGCTGGGTAATGATTAATGTGTAAGAAGCATTATATGGTTGGATTATGGGAGCATTATGGTCCATCCCCATTTTCCATTTGGGTCTTTGGTTTGTCTGCTTACAAGATACTCCACTTTTGTGGTTGTAGTCATACGACGGTGATGCGGCGGCTGGGTGTGGAAGAGACGGCTGGGTAATGTTCTTAGATGTTATGGTTTCATGATCTGTAGGGATTCAAAATATTGGATAGGAACTTGAACTAAACTATACAATGAGTTAGTTATTGAATATCGAACTGCATGCTTAAAACTCAAACATGATTGTTATTTGATATCGAAATTAGATATGTGAAATTCAAAAAAAAAAAACTAGATAACTTTCATACGCATGTTTACTTAAAGAATTCCATCACCCAAAAGTTACAGACAAAACATTCATATTTGATGCCACTAAATCCAGCAACAGTTGCCAACGTCATGAATTCATCTTTGCTCCTCTCCTTCCCTCCTGAAATTTGATTCATCATAAGCACATCAATTTGGAAGGTGCTCTTCACAGCAGTGTTTGTCTCCGGCATAACTGGAAGAAGCGTTTCCACAATAATCACTTTTCCATCATCTGGTATAACTTTGTAGCAATTTTTCAACAGCTTTATGCTGTACTCGTCACTCCAATCGTGAAGTATCCACTACATTAATTCAACAACGACCAAAATTTCAAATGGGTCTTTAGGTTTTGATTTTCATCTTTCTCGATAAAGATGGAAAGAGTTCCAAGAATTCCAATGAATAAATTTGAGGCATCCTAGTATAAAAATGAAATAATCAGTGTATAAAAATTTATATTTTTAATAATTAAGTGTGTGAATTGAGAGCACATTTTATAATATTGCCCTAGGCCTTCAGAAATTTGGATAGGCTTAAAAGTAGAAATTAAAAACTTCACACACACACACATATATATATATATATATATATATATGAATATATATGTATATAGTTACCTTCATAAAAATGGAATCACCACTAGGGACACTTGTAAACATGTCTCCTCCAACATGCTCCACACCTGAAAAAGAAATCAACTCATCCAATTTTTTCTATCTTCATTGCTTAACTTTCAACATAATAACTAAGAAGTCAAGCCATAATATAGCTAGTGATATTTTTTTTATTAAGTTTGTGCGTACCGGGATATGAAGGTGCATGTTTTATGACATGAGGCAAGTCGAAATTGATACCCTTAATATGAGGGTATTTAGAGGTAATTAGACTAAGAGTGACTCCTAGACCACCACCAACATCAACAAGTTGTGTGAGATTGTGAAGACCCTTGTAGATATCAAGAATCTTGTGGATAACAATATTGGTTTGGTTGAACATTGCCGTGTTGAAGACTTGATTAAGTCTGGGATCCAATCCAGGATACTCAAAGGCGTGCAAGCCATACACTCGGTTAAATGGAGTTCCTCCTTCAACAACTGCATCTTTCAATTGGGACCTTTTCATGTGTACCAATTACGGTCATTTTAGGAAATTAAAGTCATGCTTGGTAATAGTTTTTTGGTTTTTAATTCTCATTTTTTCCCCTCCGTATCCTTGCATAAAAACAAAGAGTCCAAAGTTGCTGGGCCATTTTGATGGTGGTAACAGCCTCCACCGAATCTGTCTCAATCACCGCCCCATGCACCCCCAGCCATTGCAGCTGCAATAAACCCAACTTCATTGCCTCAAGCTCTGCAGCAACCACCGAGACACTAGGAGGGCCTAGACCCGAGAAATCGGCCAGAAACACCCTAGCCAAATCCCGAAGCACCCCTCCAAGCCCCCTTTGCAAGCTGTCTTTGCACACAACATCATCACAATTAAATTTGAAGGTCCCCTCAGCCGGTCGAGTCCATTTGGTCTCCCTCACAAATGGAACCCCATCCGAAATGTGCTGCAGTTCAGCAAACTCCACATGAGCAGCCATCGCCGATTCAAACACCTCCTCGACCTCCTTCACCTGCAAGTTATGCACTACATTATTTCTCAAGTTCCAAATATGCCAGCAAAGGAAAACAAACTGTTGTAGTTGAGTCTGAGAGAGCTTAAGAATAGAAAATTCAAGTAAATCTATAAAGCGGCCTGTTTTTGGCAAACCATCCACTGGAAGACTAGTAAGCCTCCAAACCCTTTGATTCCACTTGCATCCCCAAATAGCATGGAACTCATCTTCATTTTTTTCCCCCATCGGTAACATAACCCTGAGGCAGCCACTTTCTTAAATAACTGATTAAAAGCCGTTGACAAATTTTCTAAACTAGCCCTCCAACAGAAAATTTTCAGCTTGTTAGGAACTTTAATCTTCCTTAGGCGCTTCCAGTATAGTTCAATCCTCCCCACTGATGAACTTTCGCCTCCCCCTCCAGTCTCCTTCTCTCCCAACGTTAGTGCGACATGATACCCGGATTTAACCGAATATTTTCCATTTTTTGAATAATACCAATAGCAACCATCAGCATACATGATCCCTGAAGGAAGAACAACACTGCAGATTGCCATTACATCCTCTTCACACAAAAAAATTCTCAAGGAGCTCCACATTCTAGCCCCCCTCTGGTTTAATAAGGGCTGAGACCAAAGCATCCACTGGAAGCCCCCGATTCTAGATAGGCCGAAAGGTTCTTGGCCTTGGGATCTATCGGTCGTGAAAGACACCAATAGATTCACCAGACCCTACCCGTTAAATCAAGCCTTGTTGAATAACCTCCCGACTCCAAATAATAGACCGCCACACTAGGGAAGGCGTCGGCCCCACTTCTGCCACCATAAAATCCCTATCCTTATAATATCGAGCTTTCATCATTCGAGCTACTAAAGAACCTGGATGTTCCAATAGCCACCATGCCTCCTTTGCGACCATAGCCTGATTAAAACATTTGAAGTTTTAAAACCCCAATCCGCCTCGGCTTTTAAGGCTACATAGTTTTTCCCAACGTAGCCAATGTATGCTTCTCCTACCAGACTCACTCCGCAAGAATTTTTCGATTTCAACAGATAACTTAGGTCACAATGTTTTCGGGAGTTGGAACACACTCATAGAATAAGTGGGTAGAGCCTGGGCTACAACCTTCACTAACACTTGCTTACCAGCATTTGACAGAAGTTTAGCATTCCAAGTAGTGAGTCCTTTTCGAAGCACATCCCACACTTTTCCTAACATCTTCTGTTTATTTTTACCAGTTACCATTGGAAGCCCAGGGTATTTCTCATGGCAATCAACCACACGGATGCCCAACATATTCGAAATTAGTCTTTTCAGAATAGGATCGGTGCCAGGGCTAAAACAGGTTGTTGACTTCTCAAAATTAATCAATTGTCCCGAGACCCTCACATATTCCTTCAATACCAGCAGTAGTTGTTGACACTCCGCGGGCTGGGCATTACAAAAAAGAAGGTTATCACCCGCAAAGAAAAGTTGGGAGAGAGTGGGAGCTCTTGGAGCCACCGTCACTCCATTAATTCGTCTCTCCCTTTGAGCTTTGGACAGTAATGCTAAGAAACCTTCTGCACAAATAAGAAATAAATATAGGGATAAAGGGTCCCCCTGTCTAATTCCCTAGTTGGCACAATATGCCCTGATGCTTGCCCTCGAACCTGCACTGAGTAACTTACTGTAGACACACAACCCATATGCAGCCGTATAAATTTTTCGACAAAACCCCGTTTGCTTAACATCCCCTTCAAATAGTGCCATTCCACCTGGTCATAAGCCTTGGACATATCCAATTTTAGAATCATTTTTTTCAGCTTACTACTACCACGCCTTCTGATAGCATGAATGCTTTCAAAAGCTGCCAGAATGTTGTCAGTAATTAATCTGGAAGGCATAAAAGCACTCTGAAATTCCAAGATTAGAGCTGGCATCACTATCTTCAACTTGTTCACAATAGCTTTCGAAATAATTTTATATATTACCCTACATAAAGCAATTGGTCGGAATTTCGTTACCTGGGTTGGATGATCCACCTTCGGGGTTAGAGAATTGAGAGTATGATTGATGTCATGAACACTCGCTTCGTCATTGAGCACTAACAGACAATAAGAGGTGACATCGTCTCCTACTAGGTCCCAGTATTTCTGGTAGAAGAGAGTCGGCATCCAATCCACCCCTGGCGCCTTCGTTGGGAACATACTGAAAAGAGCTTATTCCAATTCCCTCCTCCCAGACGGCTTTCTCAGTTCTGCATTCTCTCTATCCCCCAATATTGGTTGCACAGCCTCCGGAACGACATCCGAATTGGACTCCCCTGAAGTACGGAATAGATTTTGAAAATAACATACAAACTCCCTCCCCACTTCCGAATCCGCGGACCTCCAGATATGTTGTGCATCATACACCCCTTGAATAGAATTCCTCCTACCTCGTTCCTTCACAAACTGATGAAAAAACCTTGTATTTTGGTCCCCCTCCCGAAGCCAGGACACCCGTGATCTTTGGCGCCATATCATTTCCTCTTTTGCTCGTAAACCATCCAACTCTCAATCCAACTGGCATTGTATCTGAAGGTCATGTGATGACTGATTAGGAGCTGTGAAGGCATCCAGCTAAGCATGTAGTTGTTTGATTCATTTAGGGATATTACCAACTGAAGTCTTACTGTATTGCTTCAGATTTCCTTCCACCCGGGCTAGCTTCATGGTCACAGCCGCCCCATGGGCCTCCTTCATGGTCATAGCCGCCCCATGGGCCTCATCCCACCCTTCCTTTATTGCTTCTTTGCGTCCTTTAGAAGCCACCCATGCCTCCTCAAAGAAAAATCTGCGCCGGAACCGACCCCTAGTCACAGTTGAAAGGAGCCGAATCTAGAGAAGAAGGTGCATATGGTATGTTAAAACTACAGGTAAAAGCTTAAGAAAAGCCTCATTAACCACTGCTCTGTCAAGTGTAACTTTCACTAGACCATCCCCACTCCATCTATTGCTCCAAGTAAATTTGTAGCCTTTGAAAGGAACTGTCAAAAGCCCATTATCTTCCAGTGCAACACAAAAGTCCCTCATCTGGTTAGGAGGTCGTAGCCTTCTTCTTTGCTGCTCACCGGACACTTCAATTTCATTAAAAACACCACTCACCATCTAAGGAGAGCCACTGTCATAATTCAATACGAATGAGGTCCCAAGAAAAGCACCTCATTTGCACCTATGGATGGCCATAGAAACCCGTGAAACGAAAAGAAGAACCACCCACTCCATCAATTAGGGAGTCAATATGCCCCGTAGAATAGGAACAAATGGTAACCTGGACTCCTTGAGCCCAAAGTAATGCAAGGCCTCCCGCCATTCCTTCTCGTCCCACACAAAAACCACCTGCTACTCCCAACGTTTGGTTAATGTAATCCATCTGGCGAACTATTTTTTTGTCTCCATTAAAAACAAAATACCTAGCTGTTTTTCCCTAAAGAAATACTTTAGGGCACACATCAATCGTGGGCATCTCAGCCCATGAACATGCCAACAAAAGATACTCATTCCTCGTGACGGGTAATCCTCTTAGGCCACATCACGTTTGTGGACTGATCCACCACCTGCTTGCCAGTAAAGACACCAGACTTTGAAGAACCAGCTTTCCTCCTAGATTGCCTTCGCTTTTGGGGACTTTGTTTTAACTGAGAGCCCACCAACATTTTTCCCCGACGACGTTCATTTCCCTTATTCGGTGTCGCACTGATATGCCCCTGCTCCTTGGTTTCCTGCACCTCGTCCATTGTAGGACCACCATCCTGGAGAGTAGTCTACCTTGGTGCCTCAAGCCTCTCAAGTCTCCCTCGGCTCAGCAGAGAGGTGCCGGGCAGCACCCCAGATTCCTCTCCAACTGTCCCAGGCCAGTGTCTATCCATCATTTTTTTCATCCTCCTCCAGCCTCCACAACACTTTCATGTGCTCCCAGTTTCGGACTCAAATTCACCATTCCAAATGCCTCTCCAAAATCCATTGTAACCCCTTTCCCAGACACTGCCTCTACTCTATCAATATTCAATCATTTAGCTCTATCAGTCAGGCCAAAAACACAGCCCCAAAAGCCATTATTAGGTTGGATATTGAACACGTCTTTCTCCATGGCCTTCCAGCAGCCAAAAGGAAGTTCCTCTCCATCCTCTAGAGCAGGTAAAGGACAAGAATTCAGCACATGATCCAAATGACCACGCCGAAAACAAAAAAAGGGAAGTCTCTCATACTCAATTTATACTTCTTAGCAGGTTCTTCAGGAAGTAACGTCAGCGTCACACTTTAAAGGTTCCATGACTAGAAGTTCGACTATAATCTGAAGAAAACTCCCCAGGCAGTTGCCATTGCAAACTTTATCCACAGCCACAATGCAGCCTACATGATTACCCACCCTCTTCGCAAGGTTTTGGGTCAAAACAATCGATGGTATCTTCCTAACGCGTATGCAGAAGCCTTGGCGGTCAAGGCAAACATCAACAGGATGCACAAAGCCATCCGTTGACGCCAACACAAAGAGAGTCCTATCAAAGGCGGCGCCCCATTGAGGACCTTTCTGCGATCCCCCTCATTCTCAAACGAGAATAAAAAATGCCCCGTGTCTCCCACCGCTACAACCGAAAAAGGAGCCCTAGTAAACTAGATGAGTCTCAACGTGCCAAACAACGCCTCTCGATTGTACGCCCTCGCCATCAGCAACCTACCCACCAGCAAGACCTTAATAGCCAGGGGTTGTCCTACTCCAGTGTTTATGCATCAGATATGGCCAATTGTGACACCATTTGTCCTAAAATATTATCCATAGCCATTGCCCACACGTCAAACCAGTGTTGTAGCACTCTCACGAACGTCAAGAAGCTCGAGAACGCAAAAGAATCCTTGCAGCAGTCGCACATATACTACTCCATTGCTCCAGCCGCCGCCAAGCCTCTCAATCGCTCTCAATCGCTCGCAAACCCTAACCACAAAAGTCATAAGGGACTTTTTCCTCGCCAAGCCTCTCAATCACACAGATCCTATATACTGTAAATATTAATTATGTATATTATTATTATTTATTTATTTATTTATATTTTATTTTAATTAATTATTGATATTATTGATATTATTATTACTATTTATTTAACTATTATTAATTTTTTATTATTTTTTTATTATTATTATTACTATTTATTATTATTATTATTACTACTACTTTAAAGATTGCTAGTCATCAAACTATTTAATACATACAATTTTGAGTGTATTATTTTAGCAAAATTAGACCATATAAAAGTACTCAACCGTATTAATTTATTCGATGGCTAATTAATACGACTGGTACCCAACACCATTTTCATACTATATTATCCTATTTGGTTCCATATACGGCGTACCAAACGTAGCCTAAAGGTGTTAATGAGAAATATCTCCTTACGGAGTTCATTACCCAGCTCATATTTTCTCTCTAATTTTCATCTCTTCTCTGTAATTCTTTTCAGCTTCTATTAAAACACTTTCCCTAAATTTATGTTACCTAAATTCAAATGAAATGATACCATGAATTCTTTCATGGTATCAGAGCTTCAAAGCTCATAGCTCTCGATCCTGCGTTGAGTGTTTTTTTTTTTTGCTTCTGCATATTCTCAGATTTTGACGCTGCTTCCATGGCGCTCACTGCGATCTTCTGCAATCTTCTGGTTCTTTTTTCTTCGCCAGTTCATGATTTTTTATTCTTGCTACTTCGATCTTGGTCAACTTCTCATATCTTCAATTTATGCTGCTTTGATCTCCTCAACTCTTCAATCTTCGAATCCTCAAGCTTCAATTTCATGCTCATCTGCAATTGCTTCGATCTTGCCTCTGCTTTGATCTCTTCAGACTTCTTTAATCTTGATTCATGAATCGCTCAACTAAGTTTTTCTTTATCGATCTTGATTTCAATATCTCTCAATTGCAATTGTTCTTCGATCTTAAATTTCTGATTTCTTGGCTATGTCTTAGCTTCTAGATTCTTCAGAGTTCTCTCCTCGATCTCTACTTCGTTTTGACCTAAATTTTCCGATTATCTTCCTGGTTCTTGAATTCGATCTTACCTCATCATGTTCTTCGATTCTTTGAATTCAGTTTCGTGTCTCTCTCGATTCAATCTTTGTGTTCTAAACTAACCTAACCAATCATCAGTTAACATCTAACAACCTATGAATTAGTTAGAACATAACCATAGCCTAACATGATTGACATGTGGCCGTCATTAATCATTTTTAAATATTTGGCCTAATTTGTCACTTTAGGCTGCTATCCGTATTTCGGCATTTGAGCCTCTTCTAGCCCAGAAATCTACTTCAGCTAATAAAAACGTCCTCAGCTCAGTCAAGGTGACAGGGACATGTCTTGCTCTAATATGGGACCTGAACAGATGGTATGCAGTAGGAAGTACATTAAGAGTGATGAGAATGATATCCTTATTTGAAGCAGAAACACTTGCACAAGCCAATTGTTGTCTAGCATATCGAATTTGATTCAGGAACACTTCAATAGGGTATGATCCTTTTTGAATTGTCTGAAGATTGGTCTTCATTTGCATCAAATTAGCTTCCGAAATAGATGAGAAGCGTTCTTGAAGACTAATCCAGGCATCACGAGATGTCTCAACGACATGATTTCCAGGACGGCTTCTTCAGAAACTGTGGCTATGAGCATATTCAGCAAGGCAACATCCAGATCCAGCCATTTCTGAAACGATTTAGTTGCAGGATCTGGACAAGGATGACTTCCATCCACATAACCAAAAAGATGAAAACTTTTTAGCAAACGCTGGATTTTGATACTACAGGATATGTAATTCGTCTCATCAAGTTTCAGAGACACAAAATCAGTGGCATGTTTCAGTAATTCTAGTGCAGCCATCATTTTCCAAAGAACATCAATACTCACAAAACCAGACCAGATGAACAAAATTGAATATAAACTAAATCGAGATTTCAACTGAGAGATTCGAGGAAAGAGCTGAGAGATCTAAAATATTGAGATCGATGAAGAAGGCTAAAAAATACTTTTTCCCTTCCGAGAATCAATCAAAAAGAGACTTCGAAGTTGGAAGAAGATGAACAAGACCAAAGCAGATGAACGAGATCGAAGAAGAGAAAAAACTGAAGTCGAAGAAGAACCTGAGATCGAAGAGGCTGAAAACACAAAGATTGAATCAAGAGAGACAAGATACTGAATTGAAAGAATCGAAGAACAAGATAAGGTAAGATCGAATTCAAGAACCAAGAACAGAATCGGAAAATTTGGGTAAAAAAGAAGTAGAGATCGAGGAGAGAAATCAGAAGAATCAAGAAGCTAAGACATAGCTGAGAAATCAGAAATTAAAGATCTAAAAACAATTGCAATTGAGAGATCTGGAAATCAAGATCGATAAAGAAAAACTTAGCTGAGCGATTCATGAATTAAGATTGAAGAAGTCCAAAGAGATCTGATAAAGAGATCGAAGCAGAGGCAAGATCGAAGCAATCGTCGAAGCAATCGCAGATGCGCATGAAATTGAAGCTTAAGGATTCGAAAACTGCAGAGTTGAGGAGATCGAAGTAGCAGAAATTGAAGATCTGAGAAGGTGACCAAGATCGAAGCAGCAAGAATAAAAAATTGTGAACTGTCGAAGAACAAAGAACCAGAAGATTGCAGAAGATCGCAGTGAGCGCCATGAAAGTAGTGTCAAAATCTGAGAATGTGCGGAAGCAAAAAAAAAATTGAACATAGGATCGAGAGCTATGAGCTTTGAAGCTCTGATACCGTGAAAGAATACATGGCATCGTTTCAATTAACTTCAGGTAACAGAAATTTAGGGAAAGTGTTTCAATGGAAGCTCAAAAGAAATACAGAGCAGCGAGGAAAATTAGAGAGAAAATAGGAGCTGGGTAATTCACTCCGTAAGGAGATATTTCTCATTAACACCTTTAGGCTACGTTTGGTACGCCATATAAGGAACCAGATAGGATAATATAGCACGAAACTGGTGTTTGGTACCACTCGTATTAATTAGTCACCGAATAAGTTAATACGGTTGAGTACCTTTATACGGCCTACACCCGCTAAAATAATACACTCTAAATTGTTCGTATTTAATAGTCGGATTATTGGAAATCTTTAAAAATAGTAATAATAATAATGATAATAAATAGTAATAATAATAGAAAAAAAGAAAATTAATAATTAATAATAGTTAAATAAATAGTAATAATAATAATATCAATAATTAATTAAAATAAATAAATAATAATAATAATATACATAATTAATATTTACGGTATATAGATATTTCTTATCAACTAGTATAATATAGTCTGGCCAGTATAATATAGTCGGCATTTTAATCCGGTATAACACCAAATGCCCGACTAAATAGTCAGACTATCTAGTGGACAGATTAGTCTATCCGACTGAAATAGTCAGTACAATACGGCGTGTCAAACGATGCCTTATATATCTAATACAACAACTTGTCTAATATTAGCCACATTAATTCTACTTTTAAGCATGTCCAAACATTTGACGGCTTAGGCCAATATTATAAAATGTGCTCTCAATTCACACACCTAATTATTAAAAATGAAAATTTTTATACACTGATTATTTCATTTTTATACTAGGAGACCTCATTTTTATTCATTGGAATTCTTGAAACTCTTTCTATCGTCATCGTGAAAGATGAAAATCAAAACCTAGAGACCCATTTGAAATTTTGGCCATTGCTGAATTAATGACTTCTTAGTTCTTCCCACTTTTTACTTTTCTTTTTCGGTGGAACCATTTTCAAGACTCGAGTCTTTTTTTTTTCGGTGGAATTCTGGTGGGTTAAACCATTAATTCTAGCCTTTAATTAATGTTAAAGGTCTTTAGTTTCCCCGTCTGTGGTACGTATTCTTTAATTTTCTTTTTAATATATGATATATTAATAATTTTGCGCCTTATATTATTTTAAGCCCAGGGCTTGCGCCCTTTTAGCGCCCTTAATGGCCGGCCCTGACTTTTATTTCATTATTGATAAATTTGTAGTGGATACTTCACATTTGGAGTGACGAGTATTGCGTAAAGCTGTTGAAAAATTGCTACAAAGTTATACCAGACAATGGAAAAGTGATTGTTGTGGAAGCGCTTCTTCCAGTTATGCCAAAGACAAGCACTGCTGTGAAGAGCACTGATCAGTCGTTATTTATGCATCATTTTGAGGTCTTTATATGCCTCTCTTACATGTCTTTTGAATGATTTCGTGCCATCAATAGTAGAAAATGATCAATCTTGTGAGACTTGTGCAGAGTTAGAAAGATAGGAAAAATCTGGAAAGAACGCAAAAAGAATGACTCAAATCGGAGTCCAGATGAAGGAGATGTCCTCATTTCAATATCAGGTCCTGAACGGAGTCCTGAGTGCGCCAGTGCGCCAGTGCGCCTATTTTGGGCCACTGGCCAAGTACCTCATATCAGGCCCTCCGGGTCCCGAACTTGTGTTTCATGACATCAAGGTCAAGTCCTAGAAGTGCCAAGGCCGCGCCAAGGCAGGTCGAGGACATGTCCCAAGAACTCCCATCCGAGCCCAGAAGTGCGCCCAAGCCGGGGTCCCTGTTCCGCCAGCGGTGGATCAGAGGTTCTCCCTCTGCGCCAAGCCTGACAACATTTGCGCCAAGCCTGAACGACGATGCGCTTCTATTATACTCCTAACGTACTTCAAAAGCGCGGTCCCAGATCCTGATTACGAAGACAGTCAAAAATCCAAGTTTGGCCAGCTTGCGTTCCCACTTGCCAGCCTGCATTCACACTTCCAGCCATGCTCTGATTGGTTAGAATAGATTTTAAAGACTTTATAATTAATTAAAAGTAAAATAACTTTCCCTATTCCTATAGGACATGGTTTTACCAATCTGTATAGAACAAGGTTATACCAATCCTTATAGAACAAGGTTTTCCCTTTGTCTATAAAAGGGAGCCTTTGTTCAGTGTTTAGGAGAGAGATAATTAGCTAGGGACGTTTTGGTTTTTCTGGGAAAACAGAGACCTGAGCCACAGAGTTCCGTTTTGGTTTTCTAGAGAATTAGGGACCATATATTTTCGGAGATAATCTTTCACTTAGATTATTGGACGTGGAGCTTGGAGAAGAAGGCCCTGCCGTGTCTTCTGCTGCATCTGTTCTTAACAATCTCTTCTGTACCCTTATTTTCATTATTGCAATTTACTTATGGATTCAATTATACTTGTGTTTATTTCAGTTATGTGTGAGTAGTCATTAGGATTAGGGCTGCTTGAAGCCCTAGCCATGTTAGCTTATTGATTGGATTTCTGGCTCTTGATTATGATTGCTATGCATGCTGAATAAGTTGGATTACTATGCTTAATGAACTTAATTTATGCCTATAAGATTAGCTACCTTGTTTGCATATAATTATAGATGTAATTGCTTGAGTGACCGTCATATCATCTTGTGATTTGGAGCATCGAAAGTATTCGTACTTGTAATCTTAACTCATGACGACCTAGGATTGCATGCCACTTTGCTAGGCTAATGTGGTGTCATTAAATTCTCTTTAAACTTCATGCATCATCTTAAAAGGTAGGTGATAGACGTTCTAGGCATATGCCCTGTTTAGAACATGCTAAGTAAGAGGGAATAAGATGTGTCTAGTGAACCAACGCCAGGTCCTAGGCACGGGCACCTAATTCAGAAAATGCATAGTAATTTGATCAAGGAAATCTGGTTAAGAGCTATAATTGGTTAGAGTGGATAGTAAGCCTTAATTCGCCTTAGTTAACAACCTTTCATTCTTGCATTGTTATTTTCTGCACTTTGATTTACTTGTCTTTAAATTTCAGTTATCACATCATAAACCCACCCCCCCCCCCCCCCCCCCCCCCCCCTGTGTGTGTGTGTGTGTGTGTGTTTTTATTTAAGTTAACAAATCTGAACTAAATTGGTCATAACGTTGATACAAGTCCTCGAGGGATCGACTCTTGCTGTGCTACTATACTATACTTATCGATTTTTGCACTTGCAAGGATTTTATAACTGTTAGAATTGAATTGCATATTTCTTGCTCTTTAAATCTACCAACAAGTTTTTGGCGCCGCTGCCGGGGACTTGTCCCTCAACGGTGCCCATTCAAGTTTAGATTGGTAACTTAGTTTTTTTTTCTTTTTTGTTAGGTACCCGTGTATGTCATTCCAAGGTTCAGTGCACGGGTCATCAACTGGACCATCATCGCAAGCATCTTCAGTCCACGGCTCCCCGCCACCAAGCCCAAGGAGGATGGCGGACCACAGAGAAGAGCAGGGCCTGGAACGTGGCCTAGTACCGCAAGCCCCATGGCGCCTTAAGGATTTTGCCATGCCCCATGTCTCGGAGGATCAATTTCCAATTGTTTTTCCCGAGTCAACAGTGGCAAACTTCGAATTAAAGTCGGGGACAATTCACATGCTGCCTACATTCCACGGCCTTGCTGGCGAGGACCCGCACTTTCATATCAAGGAATTTGTTGAGGTTTGTTCAACACTGCGCATCAATGGAATGACAGAATCTGAAATCCGCCTGCGGCTCTTTCACTTCAGTCTCAAGGATCGCGCCAAGACATGGTTTCATTCATTGGCGCCGGCTTCCATTCACTCTTGGAGGGACTTGACGTCCAAATTCTTAACACAGTACTTTCCCGTGGAAAAGACAAATGAGTTAAAGTCCAAGATCATGAACCCACGGCAAGACATGGAGGAGTCTTTCTACGAGTTTTGGGAGCGGTTCAATCAGATGCTACGGGCGTGCCCCCACCACCATATTGATGCCCATCATCTTATGCTATACTTCTATGGAGGCTTGAAAACTAGCGATCGGACAATGGTGGATTCTCAATCCCAAGGGATTCTAGAAGGCACAGCCGAGGAAGCAAGGACCGCCTTTGAGAACATTGCTCAAAGGGAAAAACAGTTCAGCTACAGGGGTCCCTCCTCTAGAGCTACGGGTGATGCATCCGCCAAATACAAAGATGACGCCATTGCTCAGCTCACGGCAATGGTAAAACAATTGTGTAGCGAGAAAGCCAAAGGAGTTCACATCTGCGAGGTTTGTTCAATTCAGGGCCACACATCCCAGGACTGCCCGGTTGTGGAAGAGGCCAACTTTGCTGGAGGGTTCAATAGCAATTCTCGACCCCGGAATGACCCATATTCCAACACTTACAATCCGGGGTGGAGAAATCATCCTAATTTCCGTTGGAGCAACAATCAAGCAACCGCGAATCCCTTGCCACCCCCTGGATTTTAGCAGCAAGCCGCAGGCCCTCAGGGGAACTACCACGGTCCTTCCTCAAACCAGAATGGCGGAAGAAAGTCTGTTGAGGACTCCATCCATATCCTGACTCAACAGCAGGCTCAACTCATGAAATTCATGCACGATAGCCAGAGTCAGACGGGAGACTTAAAAAATGCAATTGCAAACTTGGAGCGTCAAATGGGACAGGTGGCGAACCAACTAAATCAGTGGGAGCAGGGCAAGCTACCGAGTCAAGTCCTGGTAAATCCGAAAGGATTTCACAATCCTACGGCTAATGCCATCATGCTGGAGAAGGAAACACCACTTCAAGACCCCACATATGCCATCCTCGCAGGACCTGAAACCGAGCCTCAACCTACTCTGCCAAGGATCACCGACCAGGGCGTGCCGCAAAACATGCCACGGCCAACACCTCTAGCGCAGAACCAGTCCAATGAGTCACCAAGTGCCCTACCGCAAAGAGGACCTGACACTGCGCCTACTTCGGCCACGGCTGGCATGCAACCTGCTCCTAAGCCCAAGTCGCAACACTCGAATACTTCTAACTCTAAACCTCAGAATTCCAATTCTAAAAAAGTCACTTTTGAGTTAGCTAATAATGTTGATTATCCATTTCCTCGCAGGTTCCAAAACAGGAATAAGCAAAAGGAGGACTTTGAGGAAGAAATCATCAGCATGTTGCAGAAGCTTCAGATCACACTGCCTTTCCATAAAATTGTCAAGCACATGCCTATCTTTGCGAAGCTGATCAAGGACTTAGTTGCAGGCAAGCGTGGTTTTAGCTCCACGGACACCATTGACATCCCTAAGGCCTGCTCGGCTGCCCTTTTACGCATGCCCCTGAAGGCCAATGATCCTGGGCCGCCATCCCTTCCATGTGTCATTCAGTCAAAAAGATTCGAACATTGCCTTTGCGACACGGGAGCATCAGTGAACATCATGCCATTCCACATTTACAGGTCACTCAACCTAGGCGCACTCAAGCCCACGCACCTATGTGTCAGGTTGGCTAACGCTTCCGTAACCAACCTAATGGGGGTTCTTGAGGACGTACTGGTACAAATCGGAGATACATGCATCCCTGCAGACTTCTACGTACTAAGAATGGACAGAATTGACAAAAGTGAGGAACCTCCCCTCATCTTCGGAAGGCCCTTACTAGCCACAGCCGAGTGCCTCATCGACGTCAGAAAGGGCCAGGTCTCCATCAAGGTCCTGGACCAGCTTCGGACATTCTCCATCCATGACACCATCCAGTACCCTGCCGAGCCTATTGTAGATTTTCCGTTAAACACAATGGACTTACTGCTACGGGAGACAATTGCTCATTCTTGCATAACAGATGACCTTGAGAAGGCCGTTACTAGTAACCCACACACTGTGGATTCACTTACAGATAGCGTGATTGAAGAGGTACGAGCCCTTGACATCATGCCAGCCCTCCCATTGCACAGGCCTCCCTTCGAAGCGTTACCATTCACAAGTCAGAAAACCCTGCCGTCCATCATAAAGGCTCCTGAACTCGAGCTGAAGCCCTTGCCCGAGCACTTAAAGTATGCATATTTGGGCGATAATCAAACCCTTCCAGTCATCATTGCATCTACCCTAAGTACGAAAGAGGAAAAGGCATTGGTTCACGTCCTTAAGGTCAATCAAACGGCAATTGGATGGACAATAGCTGACATCAAAGGCATAAGTCCCGCAAAATGCATGCATCGGATACTGCTAGAGGAAGACTCCAAACCATCACGGGAGGCACAGAGGCGATTGCATCCACCTATGAAGGAGGTCGTGAAGAAAGAAGTCCTAAAGCTTTTGGACGTTGGAATCATCTATCCAATTAGTGACTCCAAGTGGGTGAGCCCAGTCCAGGTCGTGCCAAAGAAAAGTGGGATCACAGTGGTTAAAAACGAGCAGGATGAGCTTGTACCTCAACGGATTCAAACAGGATGGAGAGTGTGCATCGACTATCGAAAGCTAAATATAACCACACGCAAGGACCACTTTCCTTTGCCCTTCATTGATCAAATGCTCGAGCGCCTGGCTGGACACTCCCACTATTGCTTCTTGGACGGCTACTCAGGATACAATCAGATTGCTATTGCACCCGAATATCAAGAAAAAACAACATTCACATGCCCATATGGCACCTTTGCATACAGAAGAATGCCGTTTGGATTGTGCAATGCCCCAGCTACCTTTCAGCGTTGCATGATGAGCATCTTCTCCGATATGGTGGAAGATATAATTGAAGTATTCATGGACGACTTCTCAGTGTTTGGACATTCATTCGAACTGTGCTTAGTTAACCTAACCCGAGTACTGGAACGGTGCAGAGAAAGCAACTTAGTGCTGAACTGGGAAAAGTGCCATTTCATGGTACAACAGGGAATTGTCTTGGGTCATGTGATCTCTAGCCGAGGCATTGAAGTGGACAAAGCAAAGTTAGACATAGTAGAGAGGCTGCCGTACCCCACTACAGTCAAAGAGGTTCGATCGTTCTTAGGGCATGCTGGCTTTTACCGCAGATTCATCAAAGATTTCTCGAAAATCACAAGACCTTTGTGTGATCTTCTAGCCAACGACGCCACATTCGAGTTCACTAAGGGATGTCGTGAGGCATTCAACACACTCAAGGCAAAGCTCACGGCATCACCCATCATCATGCCACCGAATTGGGACTTACCATTCGAACTAATGTGTGATGCCTCAGACTTCGCCATAGGAGCGGTTTTAGCACAGCGTGTTGACAAGCTCCCTCATGTCATTTACTACGCAAGCCGAACCCTGAATGATGCCCAGCTGAACTACTCCACCACCGAGAAGGAGCTCCTTGCTGTTATCTTTGCCCTGGAAAAGTTCCGTTCATATCTAATTCAAACCAAGGTCATAGTATACACGGATCATGCTGCCTTGAAGTATCTGCTCACTAAAAAGGACGCCAAGCCAAGGTTGCTACGTTGGATGCTACTGCTCCAGGAATTCGACCTTGAAATCAGAGACAAGAAGGGCAGCGAAAACGTGGTCGCTGACCATATGAGCCGATTGCTTCACAGTTCCAATGAAGAGGCCGATCAGTTGCCCCTCCTCGAGACCTTTCCTGACGAACAGCTCTTCGCAATCCAAGCTATTGATCCATGGTATGCCGATCTCATTAATTACCTTGTCACTAAGCAAATTCCTTCATCTTTAAACAGGTACCAAAAGGACAAGCTGGCTAAACAAGCTAAGTACTTCATATGGGATGAGCCGTACCTATGGAAGCATTGTCCAGACCAAATCATTCGGCGCTGCATCCCAGAAGACGAGATGAAATCCGTCTTGACTTTTTGCCATAGTTTGGCATGTGGGGGCCATTTTGGAGCTAAGAAGACAGCCCTCAAGGTACTCCAAAGTGGACTCTACTGGCCCACACTTTTCAAGGATGCACACGAATTTGTACTCACCTGTGACCGCTGCCAACGCCTAGGTAACATCGGCCCTCGAAATCAAATGCCATTACACCCTATTCTTGTGGTCGAAATCTTCGACGTATGGGGCATTGATTTTATGGGGCCTTTTCCGAATTCCTTTGGCAATCTTTATATTCTGCTTGCAGTTGATTATGTCTCCAAATGGGTGGAAGCAATTCCCACCAAAACTAACGACGCCAAAGTAGTGGTGCGTTTTTTATAGAGTCACATCTTAGCCAGATTCGGCGCACCTAGGGCAATCATCAGCGATGGGGGGGCACACTTCTGCAATCATTCATTTACAGCCCTAATGAAGAAGTATGGCGTCACCCACAAGGTCTCAACACCGTATCACCCTCAAACGAGTGGCCAAGCGGAAGTGTCCAATCGGGAAGTAAAGGCCATATTGGAAAAAACGGTAAATCCTAACCGCAAAGATTGGTCCAGCAAATTGAATGATGCGCTGTGGGCCTATCGGACCGCATACAAGACCCCGATTGGCATGTCTCCCTTCCGGCTGGTTTTTGGAAAAGGCTGCCACCTACCAGTGGAATTGGAGCATAAAGCATTTTGGGCTATTAAGCAGATGAACCTGAACTTCGATGATGCTGGAATACATAGGAAGCTTCAGCTAAGTGAATTAGAGGAGTTGCGAAACGAGGCCTTTGACAGTGCTCGTATATACAAGGAAAAGACCAAAGCTTTCCACGACAAGCGCATTCAGCCCAAGGACTTTCACATCGGACAGGAAGTCCTCCTCTTTGACTCCCGGCTCAGACTAATGCCAGGTAAGTTGCGTTCAAGATGGACTGGACCATTTATTATTACTAACGTTTTTCCTCATGGTGCAGTTGAAATCCAGCACCCGGAACGGCAGGATCCGTTCAAGGTAAATGACCACCGCCTCAAACACTACTTGAAGGACCTTTCTAATCCAAGCGCAGTCAACCTTGCAACTCCGCATGCGCCCAGCTCCTAGCATGTCAGCCCCGTCTTGCCTAGACGTTAAATAAAGCGCTCCTAGGAGGCAGCCTAGCCCTGGTTTGTATTTCTCACTTCCTTTTCTGTTGCTGCCCGTTATATCTCTCAAACTTTTCTACTGTTGTCAAGCTTATTGCTTATCACATTGAGGACAATGTTCAGTTTAGGTTTGGGGGTGTGAATTTAAATTTTACATATAGAAACAAGTAGGTTTGGGGGTGATACACGGCCAGGACATTTAAATTTCTGCTTGTGATTGGTATGATAACTTGTTAATAGGAATGTATATGCTAAGTTAACTATCTTTGCTTTACTAAGAGTCATGCCATGGTTAAGTAGTTCATAATCTGCACTTCACAATGCCATGTTTTTAAGTGATTAAGTGAACGAAATAACTGAATTTGAGTGAACCTTAGAAAATTAGTGGAGACTACCCTGTGAGATCTTTGAGCCTAATTGCCATTCTTTCTGAGGGATATACTTGTTTCTACTCTTAAATACTCATCACTTTTGTTCTTAATTGTTGATCTCATTACATCATATTTGCATTGAATTTTAAAGAACTAACATCATTTAGATACTCTTGATTTAATGTATGCTTTGCCATAAGAAATGATGTAGGCTATGTGTGCTTTAACCTCTAAAGGCCTTATCCTACCCTATTGCATGCTCCCTATGCCAATTTTGAAGCCAAACACTCAACCTTTTCTTTCATCACCCAAAGTATAACCTAACCCAAAATACTTAGCCATTCATCACAGCCATACCCTATAACCTCAGTTTGTGCTAAGGTTGCCATTAATGAGATTCATGGTGAGAATAAGAGGTGAAAGAAGATGCTGCCCAATTCAAAGGACATTGGCGTCAATTGAAAGTTTAAAAGTAAAGAAAAGTTTTACAAGTTGCAAGCTGCATGAAAATTTGAGGAAATCATTACATGATCTTGGTTCAATTAAATTCAAAGACGAACATAAACAAAAAAAACGTTCAAATCAAAAGAAAGAAAGAAACGTTGAGAAAAAGAAGGAAAAAATAAGTGAAAAACAAAGTGAATTGAGCCAAGTGAGCCAAGAGCCTCAAAATAAGCCACCACAAAATAAGTCATCAGGAAAGCACAATGTCGTGGGCCTTAAGAAATGATTCAGTTTGGAAATTCCAAGTTCAATTCATGACTTCTCATGCCTTGGCACAACTCAGGTTCTTTGAATCCCATCCTTCCTTGCTAAACCCCAAAGCTTAGCCCCAATACAACCTAAAAAGGAAGACCTAACGGATCTTATGGACAATCATGCTGAGGATTAAGGTACGTATCTATGTTCTTAAAGTTCAATTCCCTTCATGAGATCTTTATTTCCATAAAGTGCTATTCTTCATTGTTACTCATATGTGATTAAATTTGAATTTCATAACATAAACTCATCACATATGCTTGAAAAGAGTGTAAGCCTAGGATTCTTGTGTGAATTGAGAGTTGCCTAGTGAGGATTAGAGTCGAGGCGAAATCTTTCTAGGGCACTTAGATGAAGTTGTTTTCAAACTTGATCACCTGAAAATATTGGCATTTATACACGTACACCTTCACATGACACTCACGGCTATGGCATTCCTTTTAGTTCTGCAAAGCATGTCTACTTACTTTGATTCTTATTAGCTTGTTAAGAGTACTATATCTAGCATCTTTTTGTTTAAGTAAAACGGTTGTGGGTATCGTGCTGTTATAACCCTCAGGAGACAAAACTCCTCCTACTAGGTGAACCTAGGGGTTTAAATGTTCTATCTTAACTAAAATCGAGTCTTTTCATTTTGTTAGCATTTGTTTTGCTCAAGGACTAGCAAAAGATAGGTTTGGGGGTATTTGATCAGTCGTTATTTATGCATCATTTTGAGGTCTTTATATGCCTCTATTACATGTCTTTTGAATGATTTCGTGCCATCAATAGTATAAAATGATCAATCTTGTGAGACTTGTGCAGAGTTAGAAAGATAGGAAAAATCTGGAAAGAACGCAAAAAGAATGACTCAAATCGGAGTCCAGATGAAGGAGATGTCCTCATTTCAATATCAGGTCCTGAACGGAGTCCTGAGTGCGCCAGTGCGCCAGTGCGCCTATTTTGGGCCACTGGCCAAGTACCTCATATCAGGCCCTCCGGGTCCCGAACTTGTGTTTCATGACATCAAGGTCAAGTCCTAGAAGTGCCAAGGCCGCGCCAAGGCAGGTCGAGGACATGTCCCAAGAACTCCCATCCGAGCCCAGAAGTGCGCCCAAGCCGGGGTCCCTGTTCCGCCAGCGGTGGATCAGAGGTTCTCCCTCTGCGCCAAGCCTGACAACATTTGCGCCAAGCCTGAACGACGATGCGCTTCTATTATACTCCTAACGTACTTCAAAAGCGCGGTCCCAGATCCTGATTACGAAGACAGTCAAAAATCCAAGTTTGGCCAGCTTGCGTTCCCACTTGCCAGCCTGCATTCACACTTCCGGCCATGCTCTGATTGGTTAGAATAGATTTTAAAGACTTTATAATTAATTAAAAGTAAAATAACTTTCCCTATTCCTATAGGACATGGTTTTACCAATCTGTATAGAACAAGGTTATACCAATCCTTATAGAACAAGGTTTTCCCTTTGTCTATAAAAGGGAGCCTTTGTTCAGTGTTTAGGAGAGAGATAATTAGCTAGGGACGTTTTGGTTTTTCTGGGAAAACAGAGACCTGAGCCACAGAGTTCCGTTTTGGTTTTCTAGAGAATTAGGGACCATATATTTTCGGAGATAATCTTTCACTTAGATTATTGGACGTGGAGCTTGGAGAAGAAGGCCATGCCGTGTCTTCTGCTGCATCTGTTCTTAACAATCTCTTCTGTACCCTTATTTTCATTATTGCAATTTACTTATGGATTCAATTATACTTGTGTTTATTTCAGTTATGTGTGAGTAGTCATTAGGATTAGGGCTGCTTGAAGCCCTAGCCATGTTAGCTTATTGATTGGATTTCTGGCTCTTGATTATGATTGCTATGCATGCTGAATAAGTTGGATTACTATGCTTAATGAACTTAATTTATGCCTATAAGATTAGCTACCTTGTTTGCATATAATTATAGATGTAATTGCTTGAGTGACCGTCATATCATCTTGTGATTTGGAGCATCGAAAGTATTCGTACTTGTAATCTTAACTCATGACGACCTAGGATTGCATGCCACTTTGCTAGGCTAATGTGGTGTCATTAAATTCTCTTTAAACTTCATGCATCATCTTAAAAGGTAGGTGATAGACGTTCTAGGCATATGCCCTGTTTAGAACATGCTAAGTAAGAGGGAATAAGATGTGTCTAGTGAACCAACGCCAGGTCCTAGGCACGGGCACCTAATTCAGAAAATGCATAGTAATTTGATCAAGGAAATCTGGTTAAGAGCTATAATTGGTTAGAGTGGATAGTAAGCCTTAATTCGCCTTAGTTAACAACCTTTCATTCTTGCCTCCCCCCCCCCCTGTGTGTGTGTGTGTGTGTGTTTTTATTTAAGTTAACAAATCTGAACTAAATTGGTCATAACGTTGATACAAGTCCTCGAGGGATCGACTCTTGCTGTGCTACTATACTATACTTATCGATTTGTGCACTTGCAAGGATTTTATAACTGTTAGAATTGAATTGCATATTTCTTGCTCTTTAAATCTACCAACAAGCACCTCCCAAATTGATGTGCTTATGATGACTCAAATTCGAAGAGGGAAGGAGAAGAGCAAAGATGAATTCATGGCGTTGGCAATTGCTGCTGGATTTAGTGGCATCAGATATGAATCTTTTGTCCGTAACTTTTGGGTGATGGCGTTGTTTAAGTAAACATGCATATGAAAGCTATCTAGTTTATGCCTAATTATAAGTCAACCAAAAAAGGGATCTCAGGCCTAATAATAGATCAATATTAATAATGCTATTTAATGCTTCTATGCAAATTAACTGCAATAATTCATCTCTTCATAAGTTGATGGTTGTTTTCCTTAATACCACTAGACATTACTATTAATGGCACTTAATTGAATTAATAATGGTTTTCTCGCCAATAGTATTATAATTTAAAAATATTTTTCTTCACTTGTATTTGAGAGGTCTCAGTTAAATTTTTTTTTTTCTTCTGAATTTCGCATATGTAATTTCGATATCTAATAACTATTATATTTGAGTTTCAAGCATATGCATTTCAATATCCAATAACTAACTCATTGTATAGTTTGAAGTTATAGTTTAGTTCAAGTTCCTATCCAATGTTTTTGTACAACATATACTTATTTTTTGGTCCATGTAAAATTATCCAATATTAATGAAGAAGTTATAAGATGTGGAGAGCCCAAATACAAACGGAACTCAAGCGGAATAAAAAATACAAAGGCCCAAGATAAGAAACGAAATAAAATAAAGCATAAATAAGGCTCAAGTACAAACAAAGCCCTACAAAATATTTTTGGGCTCTATATTGTTTTGGGCCAGAGTTGCGCCCCTTTAACCCCCTTAATGGCCAGTTCTGATTTTTATTATAATATTGATAAATTTGTAATGGATACTTCACACATAAAGCTCTTGAAAAATTGCTACAAAGTTATGCCGGATGATGGAAAAGTGATTGCTATGGAAATGCTTCTTCCAGTTATGCCAAAGACAAGCACTGATGTGAATAGCACCTTCCAAATTGAAGTGCTTATGATGACTCAAATTCCAAGAGGGAAGGAGAGGAGCAAAGATGAATTCATGGCGTTGGCAACTGCTATTGGATTTAGTGGCATCAGATATGAATATTTTGTCTGTAACTTTTGGGCGATGGAGTTGTTTAAGTAAACATGCATATGAAAGCTATCTAATTTGTGCCTAATTATAAGTCAACCAAAAAAGGGATCACATGCCTAATAAGAGATCAATATTAATCATGCTATTTAATGCTTCTATCCAAATTAACTCTAATAATTCATCTCTTCATAAGTTGATGGTGGTTTCCTTAATAACACTAGACATTACTATTAATGGCACTTAATTACTATTAATAGCACTTAATTGAATTAAGAATGGTTTTCTCGCCAATAGTATTATAATTTAATAATATTTTTTCACTTGTATTTGAGAGGTCTCAGTTAAATTTTTTTTTCTTCTGAATTTCTCATATGTAATTTCGATATCTAATAACTATTATGTTTGAGTTCAAGCATCATTACAGGAAAATCAGGCTTGCCCGGTAAAACAGATTCGTCGAGCAAAGATCAACATTCGTCAAGCAACATTAAACTTGGCGAATCTCCGTTGGGCAACGTTCGTTTGGCCACTTCCGTCGAGCTTGATGTAAGCCGACGGAAACAGTGAATTCGTGTAGCAAATTAAACTTGCTCGACGGAAACAGTGAATTCATCGAGCAATCCCAAAAGTCGACACATTTTTGCCCGACGAATGAGTACCGTCGGAAATACTTTGCCCGACGAAGGTGTACCTTCGTCGGGCAAGATCTTAATATTTAAAAAATAATTCTAACAAGACTTAGCCCGACGAAGGTGTCTGTTCGTCGGGCAAGATCTTAATATTTTAAAAAATAATTCTAACAAATACAATTAAAATAATAAAACGAATAAAATAAAAATAAAAAAAAATTATTTATAAAAATTAATGATATGTTTTTACATAATTAAAACTAAAGTTATTTTACATATTAATTTCTAACTACTAGGCGACGGGTAGGGGTGGTCGGGGTCATGGGTGGGCTGTTGGGCCGGGGGCTGCTTCCTCCGCCGCATGATCATCAACGGGCTCAGAGCGGGTCCTAGATGTGATCAAGGTATGCTGCGGCATATACAATAAGAAATTTAAAATAATTAATATAAAATTAACCAACATATTTTTAATTTCATAATAAATAAAAAAAACCAAACATTTTTAAATCAAAATTTTTTTATTGAAAATTAGTAAATTGGCCAAAAAAAAAATAAAGCCACCAAATTCTAATTTTTAAAAATAAAACCAATAATAATATCCAAATCATAAAATCCACATATCCAAAATTTATAAAACTCACATATACAAAATTCACATCCTAAATCATAATAAAAAATTCACATAATTTTTTTTAAATTCACATATCCAAACAAGCTAAGTAAACCAAATATTTATATTCCAATCCAATCCAAATTCACAATATTCAAGTAAAACCCCTAAATTCACAATTTGCAATTTTGAGAAAAATTCACAATCTTCCAAAATCCAATCCAAATTTCAATTCCAATTTCATAATATCCAAACCAAATTTCAATTGAACTTTTACTCCAAACTAAAATTAAAATATAAACAATCAAAATTGACAATAACCTATCCACATTCACAATGGAAAGAGAGGGAGAACAAGAAAGACCTTGAGATGACTACCGGGGAGAAAAAGCTGCGGCGGCGAGAGAGAATCGGCAAGGAAGAGGCGGCGAGAGAGAGCTGCGGCGGCGAGCTTGAGAGAGGAGGAATCTGGTGTGTTTGCAGAGAGGTGAGGGTGCGGAGATAACAAGGAAAATGAAGAAGAAGGAAGAAAAAGAAGAAGGAAGAAAAAGAAGAGTCAGTCGCAACATATCAGTATCTGAAGACCTTTGCTTCGTCGGGCAAACGTTAATGAATTCGTTGAGCAAATATACGCGGCAAGTTTGAGTTTTGTGAATTTTTTGGCGGAATTTTTGAAAGAAGAGTGACCGTTGCACGACGAAGCTTCATCGGTCAAACTTTAATGAATTCGTCGAGCAAATATTCGCGGCAAGTTTGAGTTTTCGCAAATATTTTGGCGGAAGTTTTTAAAGAAGAGTGACCGTTGCCCAACGAAGCATCGTCGGGCAAACTTTAATGAATTCGTCGAGCAAATATTCGCGGCAAGTTTGAGTTTTCGTAAATTTTTTGGAGGAATTTTTTAAAGAAGAGTGACCGTTGCCCGACGAAGCTTTGCCTGACACACTTTAATGAATTCGTCGAGCAAATATTCGCAGCAAGTTTGGGTTTTCGCGAATTTTTTGGAGGAATTTTTGAAATTTTAGAAAAGAAAAATTGAGCGAGTTTTTTGACATTTTCCCTACGAATATTTAAAAATGTTGCCCGACGTATCATGTAATTCGTAGGGCAAGATGTTTATGTCACTGAAATTCGAATGATCTAAAAACCAGGTCCAACGATAAAATTTTCAAGATCGGGACCGTTCACTTTTTGGTTTTACGTGCCTAATTTACCACCGGCAGAAATCGTCAAGTTTTACGGAGATTATGTGTCTCGATCGTTAAGTTTGTGAATTTGAAGGCGTTTTTTGAAGTTTTGGTTCAATTGATATTCAAACGATGGAATGTCAAAAATTTGACCGTTCAATGGTTACTTTTAAGTGCGTAGACCTCACCCATCGAAAATATTGACGTTCTGAGGTATTAAAGTTGTACGATCGTCAAACAACAATTTGTTACCGTTGAATCGTCGCACACCGTTACCTAATCCCAAAAATTCCAAATTGGCTAATTTTTTGCGGAAGCGATCTATGAGTACGTGCAATAAATGTAGACGGTTAGATCGGTCCATTTCATTTTCTAAATTATTGAACGTCGTAAAATAAGCATATTCATCAATAAGGTTAAACATTTGAAAGAAACTTCAATACATTTTTCGAAGTTTTGGTTCCATTGATATTCAAACGATTGCATTTGACCGATCCAACCGTTCATTTTATGGTTTTTCGTACCTAGACCTCATCTGTCGAAAATCGTGAGGTTTTGAGGATTTAAAGCCGTCCGATCGTGAAGAAACGTTGTGTAACTGTTGAAACGTCGCACACCGTTACCTAATCCCGGGATTTCCAAATTGGCTAATGTTTTGTGGAGGCGATCTATGAGTACGTGCAATAAATGTGGACGGTTAGATCGGTCCATTTCATTTTCTAAATTATTGAACATCGTAAACTAACCATATTCATCAAGGAGGTTAAAACACTTGAAAGAAACTTTAATACATTTTTCGAAGTTTTGGTTCCATTGATATTCAAACGATTGAATTTGACCGATCCAACTGTTCTTTTTGTGGTTTTATGTGCCTAGATCTCGTCCGTCGAAAATCGTGAGGTTTTGAGGATTTAAAGCCGTATGATCGTGAAGAAACGTTGTGTAACCATTGAAACGTCGCGCACCGTTACCTAGTCCTCGGATTTCGAAATTGGGTAATTTTTCGTGTAGGCGATCTATGAGTATGTGCAATAAATGTGGACGGTTAGATCGTTCCATTTCATTTCGTAAGTAATGTAAAAATGTTGTTTAATAATAAAATCAGGTATATATGGCCCGACGAAGGTAAATGAATATTCGTCGGGCATGACTTTCTAATATCGGCAACCGTCAACCGACGAAGAAAATGACTACTTTTGCCCGACAAAAAAAAATTTCGTCAGGCCAAACATTCCTATTTTACGCGCCAACAACTTCTTCTTCCTATCTAAACCTTGCCCAACGAACCTTCGTTTTCTTCGGGAAAAATGTACTTAGGCGGCGAAAACTACTTCGTCGGGTAAACTTTTGTTTGGCAACCTCGAATTTCTTGTAGTGCAAGCAATTCGATATCCAATAACTAACTCATTGTATAGTTTGAAGTTATAGTTTAGTTCAAGTTCCTATCCGATGTTTCTGTACAACTTATACTTATTTTTTGGTCCAAGTAAAATTATCCATTTTTAATGAAGAAATTATAAGATGTCGAGAGCTCAAACACAAATGGAGCTCAAATTGAATAAAAAATACAAAGGCCCAAGATAAGAGACGAAATAAAATAAAGCATAAATGAGGCTCAAGTACAAACAAAGCCCTACAAAATATTTTTGGGCTCTATATTGTTTTGGGCTAGAGTTGCGGCCCTTTAACCCCCTTAATGGCCGGTCTTGACTTTGATTATATTATTGATAAATTTGTAGTGCATACTTCACGATTGGAGTGACGAGTACTGCATAAAGTTGTTGAAAAATTGCTACAAAGTTATACCGGATGATGGAAAAGTGATTGTTGTGGAAACGCTTCTTCCAGTTATGCCAGAGACAAGCACTGCTGTCAAGAGCACCATCCAAATTGATGTGCTTATTATGACTCAAATTCCAGGAGGGAAAGAGAGGAGATAAGATGAATTCATGTCGTTGGCAACTGCTGTTGGATTTAGTGGCATCAGATATGAATGTTTTGTCGGTAACTTTTGGGTGATGGAGTTCTTTAAGTAAACACGCGTATGAAAGTTATCTATTTTTTTTTTTTAATTTCACATATGTAATTTCGATATCAGATAACTATCATGTTTGAGTTTTAAGCATGCAATTCGATATCCAATAACTAACTCATTGTATAGTTTAGTTCAAGTTCCTATTCAATGTTTTTGTACATGAAAAAATATTATTAAGGGAAAAAAAATGAAAAAAATCTCCTGGCTGAAATGATCTTTTTTCCTTAAACCTCCCTTGATGAGCTTAAACTTCAATGATTTCTGTATCGAACAAATCCATTCCGGCCAGCAGCACAAATTGCTACAATAATGGGCTAAAGCCCATCCATTCGGCCTAAGCCTAATATTTTTAACAAGTCTTTCTTTCGGATTTTCCGAACTATTGTTATACAACTTATACTTATTTTTTGGTCCAAATAACATCATCCATTATTAACGAAGAAGTTATAAGATGTGGAGACTCTAAATACAAATGGAGCTCAAGTTGAATAAAAAATACAAAATAAAATAAAATAAAGCTTAAATGAGGCTCAAGTACAAACCCTACAGATCATGAAACCCTAACATCTAAGAACATAACGCAGCCGTCTCTTCAACACCACAGCCGCCGCATCACCGTCGTATGACTACAACCACAAAAGTGGAGTATCTTGTAAGCAGACAAACTAAAGACCCAAACGGAAAATGGAGTGGGTTGGGTCATTCGTGATTGTTAAGGGTTGCTTGTGTCTGCTGGGGTCAAGGTGACCTTCGCTTGAAGTCGAGTTTGCTGGTTGAAGCCAATGTGGTGAGGTGTGCTCTTTCACATTGTTTGATGGTTAGGCATGAGCGAGTGGTGATTGAGTCAGATGCGTTGGGGCTTATTAACACTCTTAATGGCCAGAGTCCAGGTGATGCTGATTTGGGTTGTATTCTCTTTTATATCCATGCACTTGTTATACAGTTGCGAAGTGCTCAGTTTGTGTATGCATCTAGGCAGGCTAACAAAGGTTCGCATCTTGTAGCCGCATATGTTACTAGGGTTGGTGGGCATCATTGTTGGGATGAACTAGGGACGGATTGGTTGTTTGATACATTCGCTTGTGATGCTGGTGTTTCTGTTCGTTATTAATAAAGCTCTTAATCTTTTTGAAAAAAAAAACTAACTCATTGTATAGTTTAGTTCAAGTTCCTATCCAATATTTTTGTACTTGACAAAATATTATTGAAGGAAAAAAAATAAAAAAAATCTCCGGGCTGAAATGATCTTTTTTCCTTAAACATCTAGCCTTGATGAGCTTAAACTTCAATGATTTCTGTATCGAAAAAATCCATTCCGGCCAGCAGCACAAATTCCAACAGTAATGGGCTAAAGCCCATCCATTCGGCCTAAGCCAAGAACCTTTCGGCCTATCTAGAATCGGGGTCTTCCAGTGGATTCTTTGGTCTCGTCCCTTATTAAACTAGAGGGGGGCTAGAATGTGGAGCTCCTTGAGAATGTTTTTTGTGAAGAGGATGTAATGGCAGTCTGCAGTATTGTTCTTCCTTCAGGGATCATGTATGCTGAGGGTCGATATTGGTATTATTCAAAGAATGGAAAATATTCGGTTAAATCCGAGTATCATGTCGCACTAACGTTGGGAGAGAATGAGACTGGAGGGGGAGGCGAAAGCTTATCAATGGGGAGGATTGAACTATACTGGAAGCGCCTATGGAAGATTAAAGTTCCTAACAAGCTGAAAATTTTCTATTGGAGGGCTAGTTTAGAAATTTTGTCGACAGCTTTTAATATATCATTTAAGAAAATGGCTGCCTCGGGGTTATGTTATCGGTGTGGGAAAAAAATGAAGATGAGTTCCATGCTATTCAGGGATGCAAGTGGAGTCAAAGGGTTTGGAGGCTTACTAGTCTTCCGGTTGATGGTTTTCCAAAAACAGGGCGCTTTATAGATTTACTTGAATTTTCTATTCTTATGCTCTCTCAGACTCAACTACAACAGTTTGTTTTCATTTGCTGGCATATTTGGAACTTGAGAAATAAAGTAGTGCATAACTTGCGGGTTAAGGAAGTCGAGGAGGTGTTTGAACCTGCGATGGATGCTCATGTGGAGTTTGCTGGACTGCAGCAGATTTCGGATGGGGTTCCATTTGTGAGGGAGACCAAATGGACTCGACCGGCTGAGGGACCTTCAAATTGAATTGGGATGCTGTTGTGTGCAAAGACAGCTTGCGAAGGGGGCTTGGAGGGGTGCTTTGGGATTTGACTGGGGTGTTTCTGGCCGATTTCTCGGGTCCAGGCCCTCCTGGTGTCTCGGTGGTTGCTGCAGTGCTTGAGGCAATGAAGCTGGGTTTATTGCAGCTGCAATGGATGGGGGTGCAAGGGGCGGTGATTGAGACAGATTCAATGGACGATGTTACTGCCATCAAAACGGCCCAGCAACTTTGGACTCCGATTGGTTTACTAGCTAGGTAGGAAGTGGCGATAATGGAGGCAATTCCAGTAACCATGGACCAGCTTGTGTGTGTGCCTAGGACAGCGAACCATGTGGCTCATGGCTTAGCTCAAGAAGGAAGTAGAACTCAAGAGAAGGCAGTTTGGGGGCCTCTTCTTCCACCTTGGCTACTCTCGCTTTTGGAGAGGGACTTGGAGTCTTAATTGTTTTGTTTTCTTTGTTTTGTTTTGGGGGAGTGGGGGGGGGGGGGGGGGTACGCTTTTTCCCTCTTCGGATTTATCCCGGGCTAGCTGGGTTTTATGAGGAGGGTCGGATTTATCCCGGGCTAGCTGGGTTTTATGAGGAGGGTTTTAATGAGACCCCATGCACTGTTTATGGTGCACCCATTCAATGTACTCTTTTTTCATCATCTATGAAATTCCTTTTTGATAAAAAAAAAAAAAGGCAGTATATAGATATTTATTATCAAGTAGTATAATATAATCCGGCCAGTATAATATAGTCGACATTTTAATCCGGTACAGCACCAATACCCGACTAAATAGTCAGTTTTTTCTGGTGGACATATTAGTCTATCCGATTGAAATAGTCAGTACAATACGGCTTACCAAACGAGGCCTTATATATCTAATACAACAACTTGTCTAACATTAGCCACATTAGCTAAATCACATCAGCTAAACTAACCTAACCAATCATCAGTTAACAACAGCTAACAATCTATGAACTAGTTAGAACATAAGCATAACCTAACATGATTGACATGTGGCCGTCATTAATCTTTTTTAAATATTATGCCTAATTTGTCACTTTGTGTTGCTATTCGTATTTCGGCCTTTGAACCTATGCTTGGCCCGAAATCTAACCCATTTTGGCCTAACTTCTCACTGCTAAATAATCTAGCAATTATCTAAAGAAACCGTGAAATACATTGATAGAGAAAACTCTTAATATTGAATCACAATTAGTGGCTAAGAAAACATGCCCAAGTCGGTAGATTAGGTGATGTTGGCAAAGAATGATCTATCATGAATTCGATGGAATTGTCGTTGTGTGGCTAGGAGTAAGAAGTCCAAGTCGGTGGGACTCTGCAAAGTTGGTTAATGACGTCTATAAATAGAGGTGTGTGTCATGTAATCAATGTAATAGAGAAGAAAAGAGAGGGAGGAAATAGAGAAGAAAGTAAGTGAGAGTTGAGTGATACTACTAGCTAAGTAGCTAGAAGCTAGGTGAGAAGTAAACACTAGCCCACCTAAAGTGAAGTGAAGTGTTTGTATTTTTCCATTGTAAATTGTATTGTTGACATACTCTTTCAATACAAGTCTAATAATGGCCGAAAGCAATCCCAAGATTGGTGTCAATGATGACGAAATTAGAAAGCAAGAAGAAAGTTTTGGGTATGCAATGCAGCTGGTGTGTTCTACTGTTCTCTCCATGTCAATGCAATCAGCGACCGAGCTCGGCGTCTTTGACATCATCGCCAAGGAGGGCCCAGGCGCCGAGCTCTCATCGTCGGAGATTGCAGCTCAGATTGGCACCAAGAACCCCGAGGCACCCGTGATGCTGGATCGGATTCTCAGGCTCCTCACCAGTCACTCTGTTCTCAATTGCTCTGTTGTTGCTGCTGATGATGTCAATGGTGGTGAGGGGTCCACTAACAAGTTTCAGAGGCTCTACAGCCTTACTCCTGTGTCTAGGTACTTTGTGAAAAATGAAAATGGTGTCTCTTTGGGTCCCTTGATGGCTTTGATTCAAGACAAGGTCTACATTGAAAGCTGGTATGTTTGATCATCTCTTTGTTTTTATGCAAGGATACGGAGGGGAAAAATGAGAATTAAAAACCAAAAAACTATTACCAAGCTTGACTTTAATTCCTAAAATGACCGTAATTGGTACACATGAATAGGTCCCAATTGAAAGATGCAGTTGTTGAAGGAGGAATTCCATTTAACAGAGTGTATGGCATGCACGCCTTTGAGTATCCTGGATTGGATCCCAGATTTAATCAAGTCTTCAACACGGCAATGTTCAACCAAACCAATATTGTTATCCACAAGATTCTTGATATCTACAAGGGTCTTCACAATCTCACACAACTTGTTGATGTTGGTGGTGGTCTAGGAGTCACTCTTAGTCTAATTACCTCTAAATACCCTCATATTAAGGGTATCAATTTCGACTTGCCTCATGTCATAAAACATGCTCCTTCATATCCCGGTACGCACAAATTTAATAAAAAAAATGTCACTAGCTATATTATGGCTTGACTTCTTAGTTATTATGTTGAAAGTTAAGCAATGAAGATAGACAAAATTGGATGAGTTGATTTCTTTTTCAGGTGTGGAGCATGTTGGAGGAGACATGTTTACAAGTGTCCCTAGTGGTGATTCCATTTTTATGAAGGTAACTATATACATATATATTCATATATATATATATATATATATATATATGTGTGTGTGTGAAGTTTTTAATTTCTACTTTTAAGCCTATCCAAACTTTCGAAGGCCTAGGGCAATATTATAAAATGTGATCTCAATTCACACACTTAATTATTAAAAATGTAAATTTTTATACACTGATTATTTCATTTTTATACTAGGATGCCTCATTTTTATTCATTGGAATTCTTGGAACTCTTTCCATCTTCATTGAGAAAGATGAAAATCAAAACCTAGATACCCATTTGAAATTTTGGTCGCTGTTGAATTAATGTCTTCTTGGTTCGTGCCTCTTTTTTCTTCTTTTTTTCGGTGGAACCATTTTCGCGACTCGAGTCTTTGTTTTTTTGTCGGTGGAATTCTGGTGCGTTAAACCATTAATTCTAGCCTTTAATTAATGTTAAAGATCTTTAGTTTCTCCTGGTACGTTTTCTTTAATTTTCTTTTTAATATATGATATATTAATAATTTTGCGCCTTATATTGTTTTAAGCCTGGGACTTGCGCCCCTTTAGCCCGTTAATGGCTGGCCCTGACTTTTATTTCATTATTGATAAATTTGTAGTGGATACTTCACGATTGGAGTGACGAGTACTGCGTAAAGCTGTTGAAAAATTGCTACAAAGTTATCCCAGACAATGGAAAAGTGATTGTTGTGGAAGCGCTTCTTCCAGTTATGCCAGAGACAAGCACTGCTATGAAGATCACCTCCCAAATGGATGTGCTTATGATGACTCAAATTCCAGGAGGGAAGGAGAGGAGCAAAGATGAATTCATGGCGTTGGCAACTGCTGCTGGATTTAGTGGCATCAGATATGAATCTTTTGTCTGTAACTTTTGGGTGATGGAGTTGTTTAAGTAAACATGCAAACGAAAGCTATCTAGTTTGTGCCTAATTATAAGTCAACCAAAAAAGGGATCTCAGGCCTAATAAGGGATCAATATTAATCCTGCTATTTAATGCTTCTATGCAAATTAACTCCAATAATTCATCTCTTCATAAGTTGATGGTGCTTTCCTCAATACCACTAGACATTACTATTAATGGCACTTAATTGAATTAAGAATGGTTTTCTCACCAATAGTATTATAATTTAATAATATTTTTCTTCACTTGTATTTAAGAGATCTCAGTTTAAATTTGCTTTTCTTCTGAATTTCACATATGTAATTTCGATATCTAATAACTATTATGTTAGAGTTTCAAGCATGCAGTTCGATATCCAATAACTAACTCATTGTATAGTTTGAAGTTATAGTTTAGTTCAAGTTCCAATCCAATGTTTTTGTACAACTTATACTTATTTTTTGGTTCAAGTAAAATTATCCATTATTAATGAAGAAATTATAAGATGTGGAGAGCTCAAACACAAATGGAGCTCAAATTGAAAAAAAATACCAAGGCCCAAAATAAGAGACGAAATAAAATAAAGCATAAATGAGGCTCAAGTACAAACAAAGCCCCACAAATATTTTTGAGCTCTATATTATTTTGGGCCAGAGCTATGCCCCTTTAACCCCCTTAATGGCCGGTCTTGACTTTTATTATATTGTTGATAAATTTGTAGTGGATACTTCACGATTGGAGTGACGAGTACAACATAAAGTTGTTGACAAATTGCTACAAAGCTATACCGGATGATGGAAAAGTGATTGTTGTGGAAACGCTTCTTCCAATTATGCCGGAGACAAGCAATGCTGTGAAGAGCACCTTCCAAAATTGTGTGCTTATGATGACTCAAATTCTAGGAGGAAAGGAGAGGAGGAAAGATGAATTCATGGCGTTCGCAACTACTGCTGGATTTAGTGGCATCAGATATGAATGTTTTGTCTGTAACTTTTGGGTGATCGAGTTCTTTAAGTAAACACGCGTATGAAAGTTATCTAGTTTTTTTTTTAATTTCACATATGTAATTTCGATATCAAATAACTATCATGTTTGAGTTTTAAGCATGCAATTCGATATCCAATCACTAACCCATTGTATAGTTTAGTTCAAGTTCCTAATCAATGTTTTTGTACTTGAAAAAATATTATTAAAGGAAAAAAAAATTAAAAAAATCTCCTGGCAGAAATGATCTTTTTTCCTTAAATCTCCCTTGATGATCTTAAACTTCAATGATTTCTGTATCGAACAAATCCATTCCGGCCAGCAGCACAAATTGCTACAGTAATAGGCTAAAGCTCATCCATTCGGCCTAAGCCTAATATTTTCAACAAGTCTTTCTTTTGGATTTTCTAAACTATTGTTATACAACTTATACTTATTTTTTGGTCCAAATAATATCATCCATTATTAACGAAGAAGTTATAAGATGTGGAGACTCTAAATACAAATGGAGCTCAAGTTGAATAAAAAATACAAAATAAAATAAAGCTTAAATGAGGCTCAAGTACAAACCCTACAGATCATGAAACCCTAACATCTAAGAACATAACGCAGCCGTCTCTTCAACACCACAGCCGCCGCATCACCGTCGTATGACTACAACCACAAAAGTGGAGTATCTTGTAAGCAGACAAACTAAAGACCCAAACGGAAAATGGAGTGGGTTGGGTCATGCGTGACTGTTAAGGGTTGCATGTGTCTGCTGGGGTCAAGGTGACCTTCGCTTGAAGTCGATTTTGCTGGTTGAAGCCGATGCGGTGAGGTGTGCTCTTTCACATTGTCTGATGGCTGGGCATGAGCGAGTGGTGATTGAGTCAAATGCGTTGGGGCTTATTAACACTCTTAATGGCCAGAGTCCAGGTGATGCTGATTTGGGTTGTATTCTCTTTTATATCCATGCACTTGTTATACAGTTGCGAAGTGCTCAGTTTGTGTATGCATCTAGGCAGGCTAACAAAGCTTTGCATCTTGAAGCCGCCTATGTTACTAGGGTTGGTGGGCATCATTGTTGGGATGAACTAGGGACGGATTGGTTATTTGATACCTTCGCTTGTGATTCTGGTGTTTCTGTTCTTTATTAATAAAGCTCTTGATCTTTTGAAAAAAAAAAACTAACTCATTGTATAGTTTAGTTCAAGTTCCTATCCAATATTTTTGTACTTGAAAAAATATTATTGAAGGAAAAAAAATAAAAAAAATCTCCGGGCTGAAATGATCTTTTTTCCTTAAACATCTAGCCTTGATGAACTTAAACTTCAATGATTTTTGTATTGAACAAATCCATTCCGGCCAGCAGCACAAATTGCTACAGTAATGGGCTAAAGCCCATCCATTCGGCCTAAGCCTAATATTTTTAACAAGTCTTTCTTTCGGATTTTCCGAACTATTGTTATAAAACTTATACTTATTTTTTTGTCCAAATAACATCATCCATTATTAACGAAGAAGTTATAAGATGTGGAGACTCTAAATACAAATGGAGCTCAAGTTGAATAAAAAATACAAAATAAAATAAAGCTTAAATGAGGCTCAAGTACAAACCCTACAGATCATGAAACCCTAACATCTAAGAACATAACGCAGCCGTCTCTTCAACACCACAGCCGCCGCATCACCGTCGTATGACTACAACCACAAAAGTGGAGTATCTTGTAAGCAGAAAAACTAAAGACCCAAACGGAAAATGGAGTGGGTTGGGTCATGCGTGACTGTTAAGGGTTGCATGTGTCTGCTGGGGTCAAGGTGACCTTCGCTTGAAGTCGATTTTGCTGGTTGAAGCCGATGCGGTGAGGTGTGCTCTTTCACATTGTCTGATGGCTGGGCATGAGCGAGTGGTGATTGAGTCAAATGCGTTGGGGCTTATTAACACTCTTAATGGCCAGAGTCCAGGTGATGCTGATTTGGGTTGTATTCTCTTTTATATCCATGCGCTTGTTATACAGTTGCGAAGTGCTCAGTTTGTGTATGCATCTAGGCAGGCTAACAAAGCTTTGCATCTTGAAGCCGCCTATGTTACTAGGGTTGGTGGGCATCATTGTTGGGATGAACTAGGGACGGATTGGTTATTTGATACCTTCGCTTGTGATTCTGGTGTTTCTGTTCTTTATTAATAAAGCTCTTGATCTTTTGAAACAAAAAAACTAACTCATTGTATAGTTTAGTTCAAGTTCCTATCCAATATTTTTGTACTTGAAAAAATATTATTGAAGGAAAAAAAATAAAAAAAATCTCCGGGCTGAAATGATCTTTTTTCCTTAAACATCTAGCCTTGATGAACTTAAACTTCAATGATTTTTGTATTGAACAAATCCATTCCGGCCAGCAGCACAAATTGCTACAGTAATGGGCTAAAGCCCATCCATTCGGCCTAAGCCTAATATTTTTAACAAGTCTTTCTTTCGGATTTTCCGAACTATTGTTATAAAACTTATACTTATTTTTTTGTCCAAATAACATCATCCATTATTAACGAAGAAGTTATAAGATGTGGATATCTGTAAATACAACTGGAGCTCAAGTTGAATAAAAAATACAAAATAAAATAAAATAAAGCTTAAATGAGGCTCAAGTACAAACCCTACAGATCATGAAACCCTAACATCTAAGAACATAACGCAGCCGTCTCTTCAACACCACAGCCGCCGCATCACCGTCGTATGACTACAACCACAAAAGTGGAGTATCTTGTAAGAAGACAAACTAAAGACCCAAATGGAAAATGGAGTGGGTTGGGTCATTCGTGAATGTTAAGGGTTGCTTCTGTCTGCTGGGGTCAAGGTGACCTTCGCTTGAAGTCGAGCTTGCTGGTTGAAGCCGATGCGGTGAGGTGTGCTCTTTCACATTGTCTGATGGCTGGGCATGAGCGAGTGGTGATTGAGTCAGATGTGTTGGGGCTTATTAACACTCTTAATGGCCAAAGTCCAGGTGATGCTGATTTGGGTTGTATTCTCTTTTATATCCATGCGCTTGTTATACAGTTGCGAAGTGCTCAATTTGTGTATGCATCTTGGCAGGCTAACAAAGCTTCGCATCTTGTAGCCGCCTATGTTACTAGGGTTGGTGGGCATCATTGTTGGGATGAACTAGGGACATATTGGTTGTTTGATACCTTCGCTTGTGATGCTGGTGTTTCTGTTCGTTATTAATAAAGCTATCGATCTTTTGGAAAAAAAAAAAACTAACTCATTGTATAGTTTAGTTCAAGTTCCTATCCAATATTTTTGTACTTGACAAAATATTATTGAAGGAAAAAATATAAAAAAAAAATCTCCGGGCTGAAATGATCTTTTTTCCTTAAAAATCTAGCCTTGGTAAGCTTAAACTTCAATGATTTCTGTATCGAACAAATCCATTCCGGCCAGCAGCACAAATTGCTACAGTAATGGGCTAAAGCCCATCCATTCGGCCTAAGCCAAGAACCTTTCGGCCTATCTAGAATCGGGGGCTTCCAGTGGATGCTTTGGTCTCAACCCTTATTAAACTAGAGGGGGGCTGGAACGTGGAGGTCCTTGAGAATGCTTTTTGTGAAGAGGATGTAATGGCAGTCTGCAGTATTGTTCTTCCTTCAGGGATCATGTATGCTGAGGTTCGCTATTGGTATTATTCAAAGAATGGAAAATATTCGGTTAAATCCGGGTATCATGTCGCACTAACGTTGGGAGATAATGAGACTGGAGGGGGAGGCGAAAGCTTATCAATGGGGAGGATTGAACTATACTGGAAGCGCCTATGGAAGATTAAAGTTCCTAACAAGCTGAAAATTTTCTGTTGGAGGGCTAGTTTAGAAATTTTGTCGACGACTTTTAATATGTCATTTAAGAAAATGGCTTCCTCGGGGTTATGTTATCGGTGTGGGAAAAAAATGAAGATGAGTTCCATGCTATTCAGGGATGCAAGTGGAGTCAAAGGGTTTGGAGGCTTACTAGTCTTCCGGTTGATGGTTTTCCAAAAACAGGGCGCTTTATAGATTTACTTGAATTTTCTATTCTTATGCTCTTTCAGACTCAACTACAACAGTTTGTTTTCATTTGCTGGCATATTTGGAACTTGAGAAATAAAGTAGTGCATAACTTGCAGGTTAAGGAAGTCGAGGAGGTGTTTGAACCTGCGATGGAGGCTCATGTGGAGTTTGCTGGACTGCAGTAGATTTCGGATGGGGTTCCATTTGTGAGGGAGACCAAATGGACTCGACCGGCTGAGGGGACCTTCAAATTGAATTGGGATGCTGTTGTGTGCAAAGACAGCTTGCGAAGGGGGCTTGGAGGGGTGCTTTGGGATTTGACTGGGGTGTTTCTGGCCGATTTCTCGGGTCCAGGCCCTCCTGGTGTCTCGGTGGTTGCTGCAGTGCTTGAGGCAATGAAGCTGGGTTTATTGCAGCTGCAATGGATGGGGGTGCAAGGGGCGGTGATTGAGACAGATTCAATGGACGATGTTACTGCCATCAAAACGGCCCAGCAACTTTGGACTCCGATTGGTTTACTAGCTAGGTAGGAAGTGGCGATAATGGAGGTAATTCCAGTAACCATGGACCAGCTTGTGTGTGTGCCTAGGACAGCGAACCATGTGGCTCATGGCTTAGCTCAAGAAGGAAGTAGAACTCAAGAGAAGGCAGTTTGGGGGCCTCTTCTTCCACCTTGGCTACTCTCGCTTTTGGAGAGGGACTTGGAGTCTTAATTGTTTTGTTTTCTTTGTTTTGTTTTGGGGGAGTGGGGGGGGGGGGGGGGGGGGGGGGGGGGGGGGTACGCTTTTTCCCTCTTCGGATTTATCCCGGGCTAGCTGGGTTTTATGAGGAGGGTCGGATTTATCCCGGGCTAGCTGGGTTTTATGAGGAGGGTTTTAATGAGACCCCATGCACTGTTTATGGTGCACCCATTCAATGTACTCTTTTTTCATCATCTATGAAATTCCTTTTTGATAAAAAAAAAAAAGGCAGTATATAGATATTTATTATCAAGTAGTATAATATAATCCGGCCAGTATAATATAGTCGACATTTTAATCCGGTACAGCACCAATACCCGACTAAATAGTCAGTTTTTTCTGGTGGACATATTAGTCTATCCGATTGAAATAGTCAGTACAATACGGCTTACCAAACGAGGCCTTATATATCTAATACAACAACTTGTCTAACATTAGCCACATTAGCTAAATCACATCAGCTAAACTAACCTAACCAATCATCAGTTAACAACAGCTAACAATCTATGAACTAGTTAGAACATAAGCATAACCTAACATGATTGACATGTGGCCGTCATTAATCTTTTTTAAATATTATGCCTAATTTGTCACTTTGTGTTGCTATTCGTATTTCGGCCTTTGAACCTATGCTTGGCCCGAAATCTAACCCATTTTGGCCTAACTTCTCACTGCTAAATAATCTAGCAATTATCTAAAGAAACCGTGAAATACATTGATAGAGAAAACTCTTAATATTGAATCACAATTAGTGGCTAAGAAAACATGCCCAAGTCGGTAGATTAGGTGATGTTGGCAAAGAATGATCTATCATGAATTCGATGGAATTGTCGTTGTGTGGCTAGGAGTAAGAAGTCCAAGTCGGTGGGACTCTGCAAAGTTGGTTAATGACGTCTATAAATAGAGGTGTGTGTCATGTAATCAATGTAATAGAGAAGAAAAGAGAGGGAGGAAATAGAGAAGAAAGTAAGTGAGAGTTGAGTGATACTACTAGCTAAGTAGCTAGAAGCTAGGTGAGAAGTAAACACTAGCCCACCTAAAGTGAAGTGAAGTGTTTGTATTTTTCCATTGTAAATTGTATTGTTGACATACTCTTTCAATACAAGTCTAATAATGGCCGAAAGCAATCCCAAGATTGGTGTCAATGATGACGAAATTAGAAAGCAAGAAGAAAGTTTTGGGTATGCAATGCAGCTGGTGTGTTCTACTGTTCTCTCCATGTCAATGCAATCAGCGACCGAGCTCGGCGTCTTTGACATCATCGCCAAGGAGGGCCCAGGCGCCGAGCTCTCATCGTCGGAGATTGCAGCTCAGATTGGCACCAAGAACCCCGAGGCACCCGTGATGCTGGATCGGATTCTCAGGCTCCTCACCAGTCACTCTGTTCTCAATTGCTCTGTTGTTGCTGCTGATGATGTCAATGGTGGTGAGGGGTCCACTAACAAGTTTCAGAGGCTCTACAGCCTTACTCCTGTGTCTAGGTACTTTGTGAAAAATGAAAATGGTGTCTCTTTGGGTCCCTTGATGGCTTTGATTCAAGACAAGGTCTACATTGAAAGCTGGTATGTTTGATCATCTCTTTGTTTTTATGCAAGGATACGGAGGGGAAAAATGAGAATTAAAAACCAAAAAACTATTACCAAGCTTGACTTTAATTCCTAAAATGACCGTAATTGGTACACATGAATAGGTCCCAATTGAAAGATGCAGTTGTTGAAGGAGGAATTCCATTTAACAGAGTGTATGGCATGCACGCCTTTGAGTATCCTGGATTGGATCCCAGATTTAATCAAGTCTTCAACACGGCAATGTTCAACCAAACCAATATTGTTATCCACAAGATTCTTGATATCTACAAGGGTCTTCACAATCTCACACAACTTGTTGATGTTGGTGGTGGTCTAGGAGTCACTCTTAGTCTAATTACCTCTAAATACCCTCATATTAAGGGTATCAATTTCGACTTGCCTCATGTCATAAAACATGCTCCTTCATATCCCGGTACGCACAAATTTAATAAAAAAAATGTCACTAGCTATATTATGGCTTGACTTCTTAGTTATTATGTTGAAAGTTAAGCAATGAAGATAGACAAAATTGGATGAGTTGATTTCTTTTTCAGGTGTGGAGCATGTTGGAGGAGACATGTTTACAAGTGTCCCTAGTGGTGATTCCATTTTTATGAAGGTAACTATATACATATATATTCATATATATATATATATATATATATATGTGTGTGTGTGAAGTTTTTAATTTCTACTTTTAAGCCTATCCAAACTTTCGAAGGCCTAGGGCAATATTATAAAATGTGATCTCAATTCACACACTTAATTATTAAAAATGTAAATTTTTATACACTGATTATTTCATTTTTATACTAGGATGCCTCATTTTTATTCATTGGAATTCTTGGAACTCTTTCCATCTTCATTGAGAAAGATGAAAATCAAAACCTAGATACCCATTTGAAATTTTGGTCGCTGTTGAATTAATGTCTTCTTGGTTCGTGCCTCTTTTTTCTTCTTTTTTTCGGTGGAACCATTTTCGCGACTCGAGTCTTTGTTTTTTTGTCGGTGGAATTCTGGTGCGTTAAACCATTAATTCTAGCCTTTAATTAATGTTAAAGATCTTTAGTTTCTCCTGGTACGTTTTCTTTAATTTTCTTTTTAATATATGATATATTAATAATTTTGCGCCTTATATTGTTTTAAGCCTGGGACTTGCGCCCCTTTAGCCCGTTAATGGCTGGCCCTGACTTTTATTTCATTATTGATAAATTTGTAGTGGATACTTCACGATTGGAGTGACGAGTACTGCGTAAAGCTGTTGAAAAATTGCTACAAAGTTATCCCAGACAATGGAAAAGTGATTGTTGTGGAAGCGCTTCTTCCAGTTATGCCAGAGACAAGCACTGCTATGAAGATCACCTCCCAAATGGATGTGCTTATGATGACTCAAATTCCAGGAGGGAAGGAGAGGAGCAAAGATGAATTCATGGCGTTGGCAACTGCTGCTGGATTTAGTGGCATCAGATATGAATCTTTTGTCTGTAACTTTTGGGTGATGGAGTTGTTTAAGTAAACATGCAAACGAAAGCTATCTAGTTTGTGCCTAATTATAAGTCAACCAAAAAAGGGATCTCAGGCCTAATAAGGGATCAATATTAATCCTGCTATTTAATGCTTCTATGCAAATTAACTCCAATAATTCATCTCTTCATAAGTTGATGGTGCTTTCCTCAATACCACTAGACATTACTATTAATGGCACTTAATTGAATTAAGAATGGTTTTCTCACCAATAGTATTATAATTTAATAATATTTTTCTTCACTTGTATTTAAGAGATCTCAGTTTAAATTTGCTTTTCTTCTGAATTTCACATATGTAATTTCGATATCTAATAACTATTATGTTAGAGTTTCAAGCATGCAGTTCGATATCCAATAACTAACTCATTGTATAGTTTGAAGTTATAGTTTAGTTCAAGTTCCAATCCAATGTTTTTGTACAACTTATACTTATTTTTTGGTTCAAGTAAAATTATCCATTATTAATGAAGAAATTATAAGATGTGGAGAGCTCAAACACAAATGGAGCTCAAATTGAAAAAAAATACCAAGGCCCAAAATAAGAGACGAAATAAAATAAAGCATAAATGAGGCTCAAGTACAAACAAAGCCCCACAAATATTTTTGAGCTCTATATTATTTTGGGCCAGAGCTATGCCCCTTTAACCCCCTTAATGGCCGGTCTTGACTTTTATTATATTGTTGATAAATTTGTAGTGGATACTTCACGATTGGAGTGACGAGTACAACATAAAGTTGTTGACAAATTGCTACAAAGCTATACCGGATGATGGAAAAGTGATTGTTGTGGAAACGCTTCTTCCAATTATGCCGGAGACAAGCAATGCTGTGAAGAGCACCTTCCAAAATTGTGTGCTTATGATGACTCAAATTCTAGGAGGAAAGGAGAGGAGGAAAGATGAATTCATGGCGTTCGCAACTACTGCTGGATTTAGTGGCATCAGATATGAATGTTTTGTCTGTAACTTTTGGGTGATCGAGTTCTTTAAGTAAACACGCGTATGAAAGTTATCTAGTTTTTTTTTTAATTTCACATATGTAATTTCGATATCAAATAACTATCATGTTTGAGTTTTAAGCATGCAATTCGATATCCAATCACTAACCCATTGTATAGTTTAGTTCAAGTTCCTAATCAATGTTTTTGTACTTGAAAAAATATTATTAAAGGAAAAAAAAATTAAAAAAATCTCCTGGCAGAAATGATCTTTTTTCCTTAAATCTCCCTTGATGATCTTAAACTTCAATGATTTCTGTATCGAACAAATCCATTCCGGCCAGCAGCACAAATTGCTACAGTAATAGGCTAAAGCTCATCCATTCGGCCTAAGCCTAATATTTTCAACAAGTCTTTCTTTTGGATTTTCTAAACTATTGTTATACAACTTATACTTATTTTTTGGTCCAAATAATATCATCCATTATTAACGAAGAAGTTATAAGATGTGGAGACTCTAAATACAAATGGAGCTCAAGTTGAATAAAAAATACAAAATAAAATAAAGCTTAAATGAGGCTCAAGTACAAACCCTACAGATCATGAAACCCTAACATCTAAGAACATAACGCAGCCGTCTCTTCAACACCACAGCCGCCGCATCACCGTCGTATGACTACAACCACAAAAGTGGAGTATCTTGTAAGCAGACAAACTAAAGACCCAAACGGAAAATGGAGTGGGTTGGGTCATGCGTGACTGTTAAGGGTTGCATGTGTCTGCTGGGGTCAAGGTGACCTTCGCTTGAAGTCGATTTTGCTGGTTGAAGCCGATGCGGTGAGGTGTGCTCTTTCACATTGTCTGATGGCTGGGCATGAGCGAGTGGTGATTGAGTCAAATGCGTTGGGGCTTATTAACACTCTTAATGGCCAGAGTCCAGGTGATGCTGATTTGGGTTGTATTCTCTTTTATATCCATGCGCTTGTTATACAGTTGCGAAGTGCTCAGTTTGTGTATGCATCTAGGCAGGCTAACAAAGCTTCGCATCTTGTAGCCGCCTATGTTACTAGGGTTGGTGGGCATCATTGTTGGGATGAACTAGGGACGGATAGGTTGTTTGATACCTTCGCTTGTGATTCTGGTGTTTCTGTTCTTTATTAATAAAGCACTTGATCTTTTGGAAAAAAAAAAACTAACTCATTGTATAGTTTAGTTCAAGTTCCTATCCAATATTTTTGTACTTGACAAAATATTATTAAAGGAAAAAAAATAAAAAAAATCTCCGGGCTGAAATGATCTTTTTTCCTTAAACATCTAACCTTGATGAGCTTAAACTTCAATGATTTCTGTATCGAACAAATCCATTCCGGCCAGCAGCACAAATTGCTACAGTAATGGGCTAAAGCCCATCCATTTGGCCTAAGCCAAGAACCTTTTGGCCTATCTAGAATCGGGGGCTTCCAGTGGATGCTTGGTCTCAACCCTTATTAAACTAGAGGGGGGCTGGAATGTGGAGCTCCATGAGAATGTTTTTTGTGAAGAGGATGTAATGGCAGTCTGCAGTATTGTTCTTCCTTCAGGGATCATGTATGCTGAGGGTCGCTATTGGTATTATTCAAAGAATGGAAAATATTCGGTTAAATCCGGGTATCATGTCGCACTAACGTTGGGAGAGAATGAGACTAGAGGGGGAGGCGAAAGCTTATCAGTGGGGAGGATTGAACTATACTGGAAGCACCTATGGAAGATTAAAGTTCCTAACAAGCTGAAAATTTTCTGTTGGAGGGCTAGTTTAGAAATTTTGTCGACGGCTTTTAATATGTCATTTAAGAAAGTGGCTGCCTCGGGGTTATGTTATCGGTGTGGGAAAAAAATGAAGATGAGTTCCATGCTATTTAGGGATGCAAGTGGAATCAAAGGGTTTGGAGGCTTACTAGTCTTCCGGTTGATGGTTTTCCAAAAACAGGCCGCTTTATAGATTTACTTGAATTTTCTATTCTTATGCTCTCTCAGACTCAACTACAGCAGTTTGTTTTCATTTGCTGGCATATTTGGAACTTGAGAAATAAAGTAGTGCATAACTTGCGGGTTAAGGAAGTCGAGGAGGTGTTTGAACCTGCGATGGATGCTCATGTGGAGTTTGCTGGACTGCAGCAGATTTCAGATGGGGTTCCATTTGTGAGGGAGACCAAATGGACTCGACCGGCTGAGAGGACCTTCAAATTTAATTGGGATGCTGTTGTGTGCAAAGACAGCTTGCGAAGGGGGCTTGGAGGGGTGCTTTGGGATTTGACTGGGGTGTTTTTGGCCGATTTCTCGGGTCCAAGCCCTCCTGGTGTCTCGGTGGTTGCTGCAGTGCTTGAGGCAATGAAGCTGGGTTTATTGCAGCTGCAATGGATGGGGGTGCAAGGGGCGGTGATTGAGACTGATTCAATGGACGCTGTTACTGCCATCAAAACGGCCCAGCAACTTTGGACTCCGATTGGTTTACTAGCTAGGTAGGAAGTGGCAATAATGGAGGCAATTCCAATAACCATGGACCAGCTTGTGTGTGTGCCTAGGACAGCGAACCATGTGGCTCATGGCTTAGCTCAAGAAGGAAGTAAAACTCAAGAGATGGCAGTTTGGGGGCCTCTTGTTCCACCTTGGCTCCTCTCGCTTTTGGAGAGGGACTTGGATTCTTAATTGTTTTGTTTTCTTTGTTTTGTTTTGGGGGTCGGGGGGTACTCTTTTTCCCTCTTCGGATTTATCCCGGGCTAGCTGGGTTTTATGAGGAGGGTTTTAATGAGGCCCCATGCACTGTTTATGGTGCACCCATTCAATGTACTCTTTTTTCATCATCTATGAAATTCCCTTTTGATAAAAAAAAAAAAAAAAAAGCAGTATATAGATATTTATTATCAAGTAGTATAATATAATCCGGCCAGTATAATATAGTCGACATTTTGATCCGGTACAGCACCAATACCCGACTAAATAGTCAGTTTCTTCTGGTGGACATATTAGTCTATCCGATTGAAATAGTCAGTACAATACGACTTACCAAACGAAGCCTTATATATCTAATACAACAACTTGTCTAACATTAGCCACATTAGCTAAATCACATCAGCTAAACTAACCTAACCAATCATCAGTTAACAACAGCTAATAATCTATGAACTAGTTAGAACATAACCATAACCTAACATGATTGACATGTGGCCGTCATTAATCTATTTTTAAATATTCGGCCTAATTTGTCACTTTGTGTTGCTATTCGTATTTCGGCCTTTGAACCTATGCTGGGCCCGAAATCTAACCCATTTTGGCCTAACTTCTCACTGCTAAATAATCTAGCAATTATCTAAAGAAACCGTGAAATACATTGATAGAGAAAACTCTTAAAATTGAATCACAATTAGTGGCTAAGAAAACATGCCCAAGTCGGTGGATTAGGTGATGTTGGCAAAGAATGATCTAACATGAATTCGATGGAATTGTCGTTGTGTGGCTAGGAGTAAGAAGTCCAAGTCGGTGGGACTCTGCAAAGTTGGTTAGTGACGTCTATAAATAGAGGTGTGTGTCATGTAATCAATGTAATAGAGAAGAAAAGAGAGGGAGGAAATAGAGAAGAAAGTAAGTGAGAGTTGAGTGATACTACTAGCTAAGTAGCTAGAAGCTAGGTGAGAAGTAAACACTAGCCCACCTAAAGTGAAGTGTTTGTATTTTGAGAACCCTCACTGAGAAGCAACCATTGATGTACATGGGGACGGTATCAACACAAAGGGGAGGTAAAAGATATGGAGAAGTAGGAGATGGAGATTGAAACATTGTGTTTGTGGATGAGGAAGAAAAATCGGTGAAAATATGTAGATTTGGGGTTCCAAAATCGGGCATAAAGGAAGAAAACAAAGAAAAATACAAGAGAAAATGAGACATTTCAGCCCCATATCGATCTAAACAAAAAGCTTAAGCAGCACCCAGCAAAGGGTGGGAAGAAGCCATTGACTCTCAAACCAGAGAGTGAGGCTCGGCAGAAAGTTTGGGGTTTTGAGAAAACTACTGTATACAATGATCATGATGCATGAACAATAAATCCTACAAAGTAACGTATTAACCCATTTTTCTTTCTGTCTTTGTTGTTCACTTTTTTATCCAGGAAGAATATATTTGAATTTAAAATCTTTTTCAATAATTTGAAAAAATATCATCAGTATTATTGGTGTAATGATATTCCTACGTACTCTTAAATATTCCTACGTACCCTTAAATATTTCATGGGAGTTGATCGAGCAAACAAATTCTCGACTAATTCTAAAATATTATTTGGACAATAAATTGTATGTAATCTCTTTTTTTCAATATCTTTAAGCAGCACCATTAGAGAGACAAGAGGTAGAATAATGCGAGGGTAAGAGACTTGGATTCTTTGATCGAGCATACAAATTCTGACCTAATTCTAGAAAATTAAACTATTAAATGATTCTATCATATTACGTTTTAGAATTTTTTTTTTTATATATATAATGAGAGATCGATTTTAAAGAAAAAGAAAAAGATAATCATAATAGTGAATGTTATGTATTTAATTATAAACTTTGTATGCCACGGTGAAAAGGTAAACTGAAACCCAAATTGATACATGGTGAAAATAATTGAAGGGGAGTTGATTTCGAGGTGAATAATTTGGTGCATGCATGGTTAGAAAGGGATGGACAACCATGGCACAGAAAAAAGGCTTTGTTTCTCGGATCGGATCATCGGAAACCGAAACAATGGCATGTAGCCCCTCCTTCCCGAGCCCCCAGTCCCCACACTAGGACGACGACCACTCATGCTTTGTCCTCTTAGCCAACTTTATTCAAAATCAAATACAGTATGACATGAGCTTCCATGCATTCCGTCCACCATCTGTTTGGTAATAAAATGACTCAATATGGCATATCTCATCATGCTTTCACCTTTTCCACCTACCTCACAGCCTCACTCTTCACCACTTTAGTACTTCACCCTCTACCTCACCATGAGATCAGCTTATATAACATCGATCCCACATATACGATTCTTCTCATGACGACAGGACTCATTCCCATGCTTCACGAGACACTTTTTACCGTGGATTTTGTGTATAATTATGTGATAAAAAATTAAAGCTCTACTTAATTAGTTTACCCTTAAGAAGAATAGTGAATTGTGCACTTCAATAACTTTTTGGAGTCTCATAATTAATAACATTGAGTTTTTACATTTCAAACCGTATATTTTAAGGGGATATTTAGATTATTATGTCAAACAGTAATAATTTAAATACGTATTTAATTGAAATTAAATGAATAGACAAAATATTATAAGTAATTAGCAGTTGGTACGAAACTGATAGCTAGTGAGATCAACATATAAAATGGTTAACTAGTTACACATTTGGATGTTGTTTTTCCACCAGCAATCCTTATACACATGAAGACATTGAAAATAAACAATTGGCCGGATCATTGAAACTCAATATATATGAAGTGATGAGTTCTAAAACGTTAATTTACTATATATGCAATTCTCCTTATCCCATAAATCGGGCCAACCCTACTGAATATATACATATATATAGAATTATTAGTAGTAGCTAGAGAAGTAAAATTCTTACTGCATCGCTAAAATTCTTACCGCGCATATAAATACTAAATAACATCACCCTAACCCTAAATATGAACTACAAAATAAAGGGCGATGGAAAGCTAGAAAATAAGAGGAACTCGAGCAAGAATAAAAGTGCCTCGTTTCAAATGGTTTGGCCAAAAAGCCACAAGAAGCCGAAAACTGGAACAACAAGAACTTGAGTATAGGCCTTTTGTCTGTGGATCGATATATCATCAAAGGTTCTTTTTCTTTTTTTGTGAAATTTCTTTTCCACACTTGTTTTCTTGCAATCATGAAATCACATAAAGAAACGTTGCATTAAAAAAGAGTTGGGTGCAGATTGCAGAAGCAAGCATGCACGAATCCGCAGGTTTGTCATCAAAACGTGATTGACTGGACAAACCCCTCCATCCTGATCAACTATTTACTTTGACCAATATTTTTAAAAAGACTCTTAAAATTGCATTTTTAATTGAACTGGGAGTTACTTTATCATCTTATAAAGTGTTTGATTTAATATTAATTCTGAATAATTTCCATCATATTCCTTTTCTGTTAACGTCAAGGAAAAAGCAAAGGAAACAGGGGGTTGACCATATCGGTCAAATCGTGGCTGGTATATATGGTGAAAATTTTGGGTCGGAATTCTGGATTTTCTGTTCTAATGACCCGATTGATTGTCCGGTGATGAGAGAGGGTGCTATGGTGTGCCATAATAGGGTCTAATATTTTAGTCGTTTTGTTTTTTCGAAATGATACTCTACAGTAAAGAATCATTGAATTTCAAATTTTCTATATAAATCTGGTTCATTTCTTGTTTAGAAGTGAAATTACAAGTTTTTCTTATAAAAATTACAAAGTCGTGAATTTTCATTTTTGGCTAATAAAGATATGTAGATCTTGAAATTTGGAGATGGTGGATCCACAAAAAAAACTGTGGTTCTTTTCAGAGAGACTGTAAGGAGATTTCTGGCAGTGATGTTTTGAGATTTGGATGTCCAACTGTGAGGAATCTTTTACAGAAACCCAAACCCATTACCCGAAATATAATTTATAAGACATGCTATTAATAATAAGGTTAAAGTATATGTGTCAGCCTAATATGGACAAAACCCAGTTACCTTTGTTCAGACTCAGCTTGGTGGTTCGGTTTGGTTCTAATTAGAAGACATTTAAAAAATTTAAATATTTGAGGTGTTGGGGTATTTACCCTTTTCTTAAATTTTTATTTTAATTTGGGATTAGGGCCAGTTTCTTTTGCATATTTCTTGATGATATGCTGGAGAGTTTCAGAGCCGGAGCATTAGCATGCAATCAGAATTGTGAGAAAAAGAGACAGATAGGCTCTCTTTGGAATTTGAAGTGTGTGAAGACTCTCTGGCTTTACGCTGTAGTAGAAGAGTGCAGTACTAATATTTGCAGTAAATATCTGAGTTTCTTCTTTGGAACTTGAAGATTTTTGTAATACCAGTATCAACTAGCTAGGAAGGTTTTTGACTATGGAGATTAAGACCAAGTTCAAACCCTAATTGGGTTTCTAATGATTAGAATTTAGAGCAAACTAAAAACTTGTTCAATTCTTAACAAATTAAGCGAAATTTTATGTAGTTCCATGTTCTTGATGATTATTTTTAATTTGAATTACTCTGTAAATTAATGATCAAACTAATATTTCAATAATTTTTTTGCTGACAACTTATTAAGACAATGTGTCCAACTCTCTTGCAAAATAATACCCACCAAATGATTTAAAGATTTAGGCTCGTAACTACGAGTACTACAAGAAAATCGATGTTGCCCGACTAGGTTTTGCCCAACGAAACCAATATTGCCGGATAAGTAAACACTGCCCGACGAATACTAAGACTCATCAGGTAACCTGTTGGCGGGAACAGCAAGCCGTTGGCGCGCAAATTGGAAGGTGTTGCCCGACGATTTGTACCACCCCGTCAGGTAACATTATATACAACGAAGAATAATCGTCGTCGGGTAACATTTGGCGTTAACTCAAGTTTATCATACGAATCATTAAAGATTGTCCTGCGAATTTGGTGCGTCGGGCAAAAGTTTAAATACACTAAATACCCTAGACTCTCTCTTTTCTTCTTCTTCTTCTTCCTCCTCTCTACTTCATCACTTCTCTGCTCTCTCTCTTAATCTCTCACTCACTCACTCTCTTTTCTCTACCTAACATTATCATCTCATCACCATTTTCACTACCAATCAATTACACTTTCTTTATCAATCACCAAATATCAAATTTTAAGGTTTGTAAATTTTTTTTTTTTAGTTTTGAATTTTTGATTGGGAATTAATTATGTTTTGTGTTTTAGGAATTTTGTGGTTGATTTGGAAGAATACTTATAAAAAGGTATGTGTATTTACCTCTCAATTTAATTTTGTTAAGAATGTTGGATATAATTATGTTAGGAAATTTTGTATTTATTGTGGAAAATGTGTAGAAATTGTTTAGAATTTGTGGAAATTAGAAAATTTGTTAGGAAAATATGAAAATAGAAAATATGTTATGAAATTAGGAAAATAGAAAATATGTTAGGAAATTAGGAAATTTTGTTGTAAAATAGGAAAATTAAAAATATGTAATGAAATGATTGAAATTAGAAAATATGTTTGGAAATTAGGAAAAATGTTAGGAAATTAGGGAAATAGAAAATATGTTAGGAAATTATGAAATTAGAAAATATTTTAGGAAAATAAAAAATATGTAATGAAATTATTAAAATTCGAAATTATGTTTGGAAATTAGAAAATATGTTAGGAAAATAGGGAAATATAAAATATGTTAGGAAATTAGAAAATATTTTAAGAAAATATGAAAATAAAAAATATGTAATGAAATTATTGAAATTAGAAAATATGTTCGGAAATTAGAAAATATGTTAGGAAAATAGGGAAACAGAAAATATGTAAGGAAATTATAAAATTGTAAACTTTGTTTTATGCATAATTAATATATGTTTGTATTTGTGAATTTGTTGTGATATTTTTTGTAAAACGCTTTATTTAGTTCCGACGGAGTGAAATACGTTCATATTTCATAACCGTTTATGCGAAGTTAATCGAGTTGATTAACTTCGTATAATGAAATTCAATGAAAAACCTTAGACCTGATTGAGAGTCGGTGAATCGGATTGATTGACTGATTCTTGAATTGTCCATTTATTTGGACAGTTTGGGGGTGCACAACTATGTGTTGCGTAGTTGGCGGTCTACGAGGTTAGCTTTCGATTGTGGGAAATTCGGTTTGTATCCCCTCAATGTTTTCCGAATGCATACTAGATATTTGTTTATAATATCTACGTATTGCATTTGGGGAACTGTAGGGAGATGCTGCCGAAATTTCCCTCGATCGAAACTTAGCCTCGTAGGTAGCAAACTACACAGCACAGAACGTGCGCTCTCGAATGGGATAGGGCCAAATCACCGGAGGCATAAGGAGAAGAGCTATTTTGATTTTAACTTGTTCTATTTACGGGACAATGTTAACTCAATTACTTACGTTGACTCTATGTTGTGAAAGCAGGCACAATGGACAGATGGTGGATGCAAATGTTTGATAGATCTTCTTATTAGTATTTGGATGGGATCGACAACTTAATTGTCTTTGCACGTAGTCATTGCAGTGATACAAGACGTATCAAGTGTCCGTGTTGTAAATGTAACAACTGCAGTTCGTTGTCGTTGAATGAGGGCCAAACGCATCTGGAATGGAATGGGATCGTACAAAACTACACTAATTGGATCTATCACGGTGAAGAAATATTTTCCGCATCAACATCTTCGGTTCCCGGGATGCATCGGGACGAAAGTGGTTTGGATCGGCGATGTGATAATGATCAAGTCATTGAGTTATTAACCGATTTTTTTCCTCCCGCATCAGATGATATGGAAGATGATGCGCCAAGGTTGCAACCCGAAGACTCTGAACTCCATTATGAGAGATTGATGAAAGAAGCTCAGCGCGAATTGTACCCCGGTTGTAAATCATTTTTAGTTCTAGGGGCAGTTGTGGAGTTGATGCACATGAAAGTTGAGTATAATCAAACGAACAAGCATTTTGATCACATGATGGACATCATCATTTGAATGCTCCCTGAAGACAACTGTCTGCCAAAAGATCATTATAACTCGAAGAAGTTGTTGAAGGGCCTTGGTTTAGGGTATATCAAGATCCATGCATGCAAGAACAACTGTGCATTGTTTTACAGTGAATTCGAGCAGCTTGACAAATGTCCCGTGTGCAATGAGCCTAGGTTTCAAAAGAATAAGATTCCTAACAAGGTGTTACGTTATTTTCCACTAAAGCCAAGGTTACAAAGATACTACATGTCGTCCCACACAGCCCATGATATGAGGTGGCATAAGGATGAACACATTGATGATGTACTGAGGCATCCGGCCGATGGAGAGGCTTGGAAGGAATTTGAAAAAATGTATCCCGAGTTTGTTGTAAAGCCAAGAAATGTCAGATTAGGGCTCGCTACTGACGGGTTTAATCCGTTTGGGAGTTTTGCAAAGCCCTATAGCACTTGGCCGATGGTTTTGGTTCCGTATAACTTGCCTCCTTGGAGATGCATGAAGAAAGAATTCACAATCCTCAGTACTTTGATACCGGGGCCCAAATCACCTAGTAATTCCATTGATGTGTATTTGCAGCCGTTGATTGACGAGCTCGTGGATCTGTGGGAAAATGGTGTTCGAACATACGACAAGTGCAGTGGAGAAATGTTCACCCTACGAGCAGCGGTAATGTGGACAATTAATGATTTTCCTACTTATGGTATGTTGTCGGGATGGAGCACCAAGGGCTATCTTACTTGCCCGACATGTGGACCAGACACAACATCCTTTTGGCACACATCTAAGGTATGCAACTTGGGTGCGAGAAGGTTTCTGTCCTGGGATCACCAATGGCGAATGCAATCTGACTCATTTGATGGTAAATCAGAGTTAAGAGGTCGACCAAGGGAGAGGTGCGGTGATGAGATATTATCCAAATTGAACAGTATACATGATTTCGTCACACGCGGATCGAAACTAGCTGCACAGGAAAATTGAAAGAAAAAAAGCATATTCTTCCGGTTGCCATATTGGTCGAAATTGAAAATCAGAAACATCGCTGATCCTATGCACATCGAGAAGAATGTTGCTGAGAGTGTTGTGGGAACGACTTTACCCATTGAAGGCAAGTCAAATGACACAAAAAATACTCGGCTGGGCATGAAAAAAATGGGGATTCGGCCTAATTTGTGGCCAAAAGTCGTCAATGACAAATACATCATAGCTCATCCAAGTTATACATTTACGGCGGAGAATAAGAAAAAATTCCTGAAGTGGTTGAAGAGTGTGAAATTTCCCGACGGGTATGCCGGCAACATATTCCGGAGTGTTAGCACAGACGGCGGGACCATTTCTGGTATGAAGAACCATGACTATCAAGTTTTTCTACAACGACTCATTCTGATTGGTATTCGACCCTTCTTGGAGGCTGGTGTTGTTGAGACGATAGTTTATTTGTCTCAATTCTTCCAGATACTATGTGCCAGGTCGTTGGTTATGGCGGATCTTCAAGCAATTAACAAGGATATTGTGTACATCATGTGCCGGCTAGAGCAAATATATCAACTGCATTCTTTGATGTAATGGTGCACCTACTAATACATCTGCCGGATGAGGCAAAGCTAGCTGGCCCGGTGCATTATCGTTGAATGTACCCAATCGAGAGGTATAACTTATCCCTGCTATTTGATAATATTTCATTACTATCATGTATATATGTGAATCATAATGTAAATTTCCTTGCAGAATGTTAGGTACGTACAAGCAGTACGTTCGAAACAAGAAACGTCCCGAAAGCTCTATAGCCGAGGCGTACATTGCAAATGAGGCACTGACATTTTGTTCAATGTACCTTCAAAATGTTGAAACTGCCTTCAATAGGGCGTCGCGCAATGACGATGGTGGTCAATGTCCAGAGATCCTATCTGTATTTGCCCAACCCGCACGACCATTCGGCACTGGTCCAATCTCGGAGCCGTTCATCAATAGCGACATGGAGGTGGCTCATTGGTTCATACTAAACAACTGTGACGAAGTCTGGCCCTTCCACGAGCAGCACGAGGCGTTGATGATGGCCCTATTTCTTTCTAATTGGGAAGAAATGGACAAACAACTTTTTCCACGTTGGTTTTCCGAGCATGTAAGGCAAATATTTTATTTGAAAATTTCTTAAATTGGTTTTTAGCTTACCTATTTCGTTTTTGGTGTGTATCTTACCATATGGCACAGCTGAAAGATGTCAACTCGCCAAATTTCAATAAAGAATTAATGCAGCTGGTCATTGGCCCATTCCGAGGAGAAACGTACGCTGGTTTTCATGTTAACGAAGTTAAGTTCGTGTGCACCGAACGAGACGACAAGTTGTCTACGCAAAACAACGGGGTCATCGTCCCGGGGGTTGGGGAAAATGATGATACGGGGTTCTACGGCAAATTTTTAAGTGTGGTTAAGGTGTTATACGCAGACCGCAAGGAAGTCGTCTTGTTCAAGTGTCTTTGGTTTGATACGAACCCAAGTATCTCAGGCAGTGTCATCAAAGATCAGTTATGTACCTCTATAAACACAAATACCCGGTGGTTTGAGATGATCCCTACATCCTCGCTAGTACTGTGAAACAAGTATTCTATGTGGATTATCCAAAAGCTGGTGGTGGTTGGAGAGTAGCTGAGATGGTGAATCATAGAAACATTTGGGACTTGGATGACCGATACCATGAAGAAGATGGGGAACCAGACGATGACCAAATTGTTTACCAGGTGGATTCCTCGACATCGACCCAAAACGTGGATGGAGTACGGACCAATGACATCATCTCACCAATTGCGATTGATGACATTTTTATTGATCTCGGGGAATTAGAATAAATTGATAGTGATTCGGAGGAATCAAGTACTGTACACATATCGGATGACGAGCGTGAATGGGAGGGGGAAAGCGAATCCAAAATCGAATGAAAGTTGTAAATTCAAAAATTCATTTATATATGTAATATCCATCTTCAAATCAATAAATTTGATTTATATGTATGTTGTATGATTTCATTCACAAAAGTTTCAATTAATCTTTTATATATGTACTACTCGGTAGATTTTCATACAAGTTGGTTAGGAAGAAAAAAATTGTTTTTTTACTTTCTTAAAGTGAGGAGACCATACATGGACTCCATAAATTAACCAACTTCAAAATAAATGAAGGCCAAAGATTTAGTCAAATATTTTGATGATAAGTCATGAAGGTGAATTTGATAAATCTTGAGGGTCAATTGATAAATCATAACGGTCAATTACTCACTAGTAAAATGTGAAAGAAATAGAACCCAACATTGATATTGACCGAATATTAGACAACAAATTTTTATACAAAATATTGTCACTAAATTGTGCTTTAATAATATTTTTATAAAAAAATTGTGAATAAAATTGAACAGATCTTATAAAAACTATCACACATTTGCCCCACAAATATACTTATACAACCGTCGGGAATTATTTAACAGATTAAATTTACATTTATTTATTAAATAATTTTTTAAATTAACTTTGCCCGACGATATGTAAACATGTTACTCGACGGATGGCTAACCATTGGTGTTACCCAACGGATATGTAACAAGTTACCCGACGAGGATATGTAAAAATTTACCCGACGGATATGTAACTTGTTACCCAACGACTTTATGTAAAAAGTCCCGACGGATATGTAACGTGTTACCCGACGACGATATGTAAACCGTTACCCGACGGATATGTAATTAGTTACCCGACGACGATGTGTAAAATGTTACCCGACAGATATGTAACGAGTTACCCGATGACGATATGTAAAACGTTACCCGACGGATATGTAACGTGTTACCCGACGAATGTACATGAATATTCATCGGGTATTATTTAGCAGATTAAATTTACATTTATTTATTAAACAACTTTTTTTTAATTACTTACCAAATGGAGTGGACCGATCTAACCGTCCACATTTATGGTAGGTACTCATAGATCGCCTACGCAAAAAATTATCCAATTAGAAAATCCCGGTATTAGGTAACGGTGCACAACAATTCAACGGTTACACAACATTTCTTCACGATCGGACGGCTTGAAATCCTCAAAACATCAAGATTTTCGACGGGCAAGATCTAGGCACGTAAAATCAAAAAATGAACGGTTAGATTTGTAAAATTCAATCGTTTGAACATTAATAGAACCAACACTTCACACATTGATATTGAAGTTTCCATCAAGAGTTTAAACTCCTAGGTCAATATGCTTGTTTTTCGATTTTCAATAATTTACAAATTGAAATTGACCGATCTAACCGTCCATTTTATGGTAGGTACTCATAAATCCCGGGATTTTGTCGGACCTGGTTTTCAGATTAATGGTAAAACATCAAAAAACTCAAGCCCGACGAATAAATCAATTCGCCGGGAAACGGTCTGTCGTGCTACATTAGTACAGTTGTCGGGCAACGTAAATAAAACGCGCAATTGTTTTCCCCCGAAAATTTCAAAAATCCCGCATAAATTTTAGCGAAATCTCAAAATTACCGCGTAGTTTTGCTCGACGCATATTTAAAATGTTACCCGACGAACATGCCGCCTAAATCAATTCGCCGGGCAACAACCCGTAGGGCTACCGTAGAAAAGGTCGTCTGGCAATGTAAATAAAACGCGGAAAATATTTCCCCCAAATATTTCAAAAATGCCGCCTAAATTTTTTCGAAATCTCAAAATTATCGCGTAGTGGTGCCCGACGAACTTTTCAAATGTTACCCAACGACTAGCCGACCGTTGGTCTTACCCGACGAACATTATGCCCAAATTTTTCGCGGAATCTCAAAAGTACCGCGTATTGTTGCCCGACGGAATTTGAAACTGTTACCCAACAGATAGCCGACCGTCCAATTTACCCGACGAAGGTGTTAAAGGTTGCCCGACGGATCTTCCGCCTAAATCTTGGCGGAATCTCAAAATTACCGCCGAATATCGCCCGACGGATATTTATCAATTAACCCGACATATATTTAAAACGTTACCCGATGAATATCTAACAAGTTACCCGACGACGTTTGGATAAAGGTTACCCCACGGATATCTAACGAGTTACCCAGCGAATGTCCACCGTTTGTGACTACCCGACGAATCATTAACAGTTGGCCCGATGGGTCCATCCGTCGGGTAATTTCAATCAGATAGATAAATCAGACCGACTCTTCTTCTTCCTTGTTCTTCATTTTCCTCAGTTTCCTTCTTTGCACTCTGGAAATATCACCTTCTCGCCCGCCTTGTGTGTTCCGATCGCCACAACTGCCACCGTTTCTCGCTCTCCCTCAATCCACCGCGCCAGCAGTCCATCGCGCCGCCTCTCTCTCAATGAGGTTTGATGTCGCCACCGCTCCACTCGCTGGACCGATCTCTCACCGAGTTCCTTGAAGGTCGAACTCATTGTCCCTCTCTCTCTCTATTGTTAATGTATATATATATTGGTTTATTGTTAATTTTGATTGGTTAAATTTTAATTTTTGTTTGGATTGAAATTTAAATTTAAATTTTGTTTGGATATTATGAAATTGTATTAAAAAAGGAATTTAAATTTGGATTTGATTATTGCAAATTGTGCATTATTATCAAATTTGCAGATTGAGAATTTAAGGGGATTAGTTGAATATTGTGATTTTGGATTGGATTGGAATATAAATATTTGTTTGGTATAATGTTGAAATTTTGAAGATTTGTTTGGATTGGAATATAATAGTTGAAGATTTGTTGAAATTTTGATGTTTGGTATAATGTTGAAATTGGTATAATGTTATGATATTTGTTATGATTTTGGATACAAAATTTATGTGAATTTTGAATATGTGAATTTTATGAATTTTGGATATTTGAATTCTAATAAAAAATTGTGAAATTTTGATATGGTGTAGTATAAGTGAATTTTGGAATGTGAGTTTTATAAATTTTTAATTTGTGAATTTTAGGAATTGGATATTATTATTATATGTTTGGATTAATTTGTAAGTTTGATTTTGGTCCCGAAATTTGGATTTAGAAATTTAGGTATAATGTTGTGAATTTTGAGTTTAGTACGTTTGGATTAATTAGTATTTTAAGTTTAATTTTCGTTTGTGTTGGATTTATTTTAAAAAATTAGAATTTGGTGGTTTTAGTTTTTAGATACCAATTTACTAATTATTACTAAAAAAAATTATTGCTTTATTTATTTACATTTATTGGAATTAAAAAATATTGGTGAATTTTAAATGTGATTTTGTTTTTATTTTTTGAATTTAATATTTACTATTAAAAATGTTTGGTTTTTTTTATTTAATTAAAAATATGTTGGTTAATTTTATATTAATTAATTTATATTTGTTATTGTATATGTCGCATCGCACCTTAATCACGTCTAGGACCCGCCCCTACCCTGATCTCGTTGATGATCATGCGCCGGAGGAGGCAGCCCCTGACTCGGTTGCCTCAACAGCGGCGTCGGTTCAGCCACCGATGTCGGTTCATCAGCGACCCGACGCCCGATCGGCTCGTCGACAGCATAGTAAGAAATGGGGGGAACCCCATACAGACCCTCAGCCCCCACAGGGCCTAATGTCGGAGCACTCCCTAAGGGTAAGTTCATTTTTTTTGTTTATTTAACCAATTGTTTTTATTTGTTACTCATTTTATTTACTAATGTTCATCGAATTTGCAGGCAGGTCGGTGAACGTGTGTGGGATAAACCGGGGTTTGACATCCCAGCGGATTTGCAGGACAACAAATGCAAAGATACTAGTGGTGTACGTGCCGCACCTCTGGTCCACGCAAGTCAATTTTCACAGCCTCCTAGTGCATGACATTGGTGCGATTCTTCGCACCAAGTCCCTGATGATTGAAAGAAATCATGGAACCTTATTCAATTGAGAGTAGGTTGGTGTAACAATGGAATTTAGGTATGAATGTTAGTGATGAGGAATAAGATTCACATATCAAACAAGAGAAGGAAAAGAGAGAAAGTTATAAGAGTAAGTTCGGTAATCTTCATTATGTAAAATATCTCAATACATTGAATGACTCTCACATTCACTTTATATACTAACACTAATACAATGACTTAATACAATGAGTTAATATTGCTATCATCCCCCCTCAATCTCATGTGGAGAAACTCCATCATGAGATTGGGACAACACAAGACAATATGAGCAACAATAGGAAGAACAACAACCCAAATGCACCAGCAATGCAGCACAGCAAATGAAAGAACAATCCTATAAGGGCAATATCAGCAAAAGCAACAGCAGGCATAGTCAGGGCATGAAACTGTACCACCATTAATCTCAATAAATCAACGAACTCAACTCAACCAGTATATCTCAGCAGCAACAATGAACCCAACACAAAACCACAATTCACAGCAGCCCCACTCAGTAATAGGCCAAAAAACCACAACAACACAACAAGCAGACCCCACACTAACGATCACATAAAGCAGTAGTCACCAGCAAACAACTCAACTCAGCCCAAAACAATCTAACTGCTAGCCCAAAATATACAAACACACAACTCATTCATGATAACTCAGAAGGAGATCTAGTGCAGGCAATACCACAACACAGTAGCTCAGCTCAGTAAACAACATTTGCAGCAAACAGTAGAGTCCACAGCATAATGGGCTTGACACTTTGCCAAACCAAATGTAGAGCAACTCAACTCAGATAGAAACACAGCAGCAAACAGGAGTAGCAAACCCAATAGCATACACAAACACTACAGCAGCAGCATACTCAGTATCATCCATTCCACAACCCAAGACAGAGCAAAAATACACATCAACCCAACTCAGTAAACAAATCCACAGCTTAGACAAGAAAAAGGAAGATGAGAGCGGACCCAATTCAGTGGCACAAACACTACAGCATATTGAAAAGGTCCACTCCAGTCATATAGACGTTACAATGCAGCTCAATTCACCAGCAATGCAGACCATCACAGACAATATAACCTAGACACAAACACTAGCTCATCTCAGAATGCAGCACCACAGATCAAACACAATCACAGCAGCACAACTCATTCATGATAACTCAGCTTAACAACACAATTCACAGCAGCTAAACTCAAATAGTAAAATTCATCTAAACCCAAAATGTGCCACTGAATTACAGGATTAAAGGCAAGTGAATCACAGACAAACAGTCACACCAGTATCACAAACAATACAACTCAGCTCAGACAGAGAATCGAAAAGAGAAGGTGAGAGAGAAGAAAAATTCAATTGTGAGAGAGAATTGCAATCAAGAGTAAGATCGAAGAGGAATTTGAGACAGAAGATCGAAGATCAAATTCAATTGTGAGAACAAATAGGGAAAGAATCAAGATTAAGATCGAAGAAGAAAAAGAAGCTCACAATTGTTTCTGTGATGAAGCAAGAAATAAAGGAATCGAAAGAAGAAAGAAAAAAAAGATTGAATAGAGGATCGAAAGAATTTGAGAAGGTAGAAAGAATTCAGGAAATTCGCATTAGAAGAAACACACAATTATGTTTGTGTTTAATCTAGAGATTGAAGATCGAAAGAAAGAACCTGAGATTAGGGATTGAACCTTCATAAAGATTGCCATTGACACCAGACAGATCGAAGGAGAGATTAATCAAGATCGGAATACATATGATTTTCAGCTGAGAACCAAATCAAGACATAAGCTGAGAACTCTGAAATTCAAGATTCGAGCTGAGAAATCTGAAGCAGAATGAAGAGGCTGAGTCTGAGAGATTCGAAGTAGCAAGAACGAAGATTGATGTAGACGAGCAGATAACACCTTAGCTTCTTAATCGCATTCTAGAAGAAGAACGGAGCAATCGAAAAGAAAACTTAGCTTGAAACCGAAAAGGAGTATCTGGAAATCCAAAGCTTAAATCAAAGAGCTCGAAGGATAGAAGCATACTTGAAGATAAATCGAGGAGCTTCGAGAAACCGAGAACACAGAGGGCCATCGCCATGGAAGCAACTTCGAAAACTTGAAATCAAGAAATCAAGAAGTCGAATGAGCTGAAAAATAGGGCAAACTCGTACCAATTGAACGAAGAAGATGACGGAATCGTAGCCGAAGCTCCTCGTAGCAAGCAATCGCTGATGAGCATGTCTGATGAAGAAATCGTAGCAAGCAATCGCTGAAGAGCAGAGAAAACTGAGATTGAGCCGAGAAACAATTTCAATCGCACAAATCCTTCGGTGCTGAATCGGAGACTGGAAGCTCAAAGCAAGAATCGAAGAAGTTGAGCAGTCTGGAAGTCAAGATTCGAAGCCATCGCAGATCGAAGAAGCTGAAAAGCCGAACTGAGAAATCGAAGCCGCTGCAAGAAAGAAAGATTGAAGCAGAGGCAATTGCAGTGGAGCAGATCTGATGAAGAATCACGATCGATGTCAAGAACCAGAAAATCTAGGTCAAAACCCGTACCAATTGCAATCGAATAAGTCTTCAGTGAGTAGCAGAGATTGAATCGTGAAGGCTGCACAGAAGAGTCACAACCATCGGAATGGAAACCAAGGCATAATTTTTGGAAACGGAAATTGAAAACAAAAACTAAAAAATCTTCATAGCAAGGACCACGAGCTATTAGCTTTGTAGCTCTGATACCATGAAAGAAATCATGGAACCTTATTCAATTGAGAGTAGGTTGGTGTAACAATGGAATTTAGGTATGAATGTTAGTGATGAGGAATAAGATTCACATATCAAACAAGAGAAGGAAAAGAGAGAAAGTTATAAGAGTAAGTTTGGTAATCTTCATTATGTAAAATATCTCAATACATTGAATGACTCTCACATTCACTTTATATACTAACACTAATACAATGACTTAATACAATGAGTTAATATTGCTATCAATGATGGGGGAGACTTTCAGAACCCAACCCCCGGAGGAGATCACGCGTTGTTGGGGAGAGTTATCGGTAGTGTTTTTCCCATTTTTAACATTAATTTCATAATTTTTTAATTAGTTTACTAATTTTAATAATTGATTGCAGATCAATTTTTAGTTCGACTTGGAGAACGTCGAGCTCAGAAGATACCTGAGCCATTACTGCAGTTACGGTACGCCGACTGAAAGTATGAGCTCCACAAGTACTTCATGACTTGGCCTTCCCCGGAGGAAGCTCGGGCAAATCCTCCGGAGGAGTTGGACAGGCCAAAATTGCCAGGGTGGTTGTGGTTGTGCAACCATTTCGTGTCCCCCACCTATCTGGTACGTATTATCCATCTAGTTAATTAAATTATTTAATTTTTATGTTATTTTCCATTTTAAAATATAATTGTTGGTTACGAATGAATAACGGAAATCGATTGCCAACAAATCGAACTGGGGAGCGAAGAAATTCAACCACCACAAGGGGGTCGCGATTCTTATCGGCCCAGCAGGAGGATTTGCGCATCGCCAAGTCGATGTTCCCAGAGGTGGATGTCTGGGGGCAAGTGTACGCAATATGGGGGGATCAAGAGGCTGATCAAATTCACATAAGTTTATTTTTTGAAGATTAAACATTTTTTCTTAATTTGATAATTATATTTCTAATTAATATTTATTCGAATTTGTAGGAGGCAATGGAGCAAGACGTTCAACAAACACAAGCTGAGCTCATCCAACAGCATTCGGATGTGCCGTTGGAGCAACAGATACCTAATCTCGAGATGTCGATCGCTATCCTGGAGCGACAACTTGGGAGGCGTCCATGGAGGATCATTCGGGGGGCGGGCGATCGGATTTGCGGGATGTCTCGAGTCAGTCGTTGAGTTCATCTCGGGTATGCAATCCCGAGGAGATGTCGGACCTCAGGACAGACTTCGAGTTCCTCCAGACCGAAAATGCTCATATCAAGGCCCAATCCGCGGAGATCCAAGCAAAAAACACCCAAATCAAGACCGCCCTTGTCAAGGTCCTTGATCGCTTGGGTGATCGTGGATTGGATAACATTTTCTCACAACCTCAACCGCCCACCCAACAGCTCGCTCAGGATCCCGACTACTTCGACCCGTCGACTACTAGTTAGAGTGTAATATATGTAAAATATTGTTTTAGTTTTAATGATGTAAAAACATAACATTAATTTTTATAAATATTATTTTTATTTTATTTTGATTCTTTTAATTGAATTTTTAAATAATGTTTTTATTTTAAATTATTAATATTTATTTAATTAAATAATTTATTAAATTATATTTTAAATATTCAGAGTTTGCCCGACAACCAATCAAGGCGTCGGGCATAGTTATGAAATTTTTAAACGATTACTCGACGAAGTTGTAAAACGTTACCCGACGTATATTTGAAAAGTTACCCGACGACTATGTACAACGTTACCCGACGGATATGTAAAGAGTTACCCGATGGATATTTACAACGTTACCTGACGGATATTTAAAACGTTACCCGACAGATATTTACAACGTTACCCGATGGATATGTAAAACATTACCCGACGGATATTGATAATGTTACCCGACGGATATTTACAACGTTACCCGACGGATATGTAAAACGTTACTCGATGAATACGTACAACGTTACCCGACGTATATTTAACAATTTACCCGACGATTTGTCAGAACGTAATACATTTCGGTAGACACCCACCGAATTGTCAGCACATTTGCCTGACGCATATGGTCCATCGAGCATATGTTGTTGACTTCTGGGTTGCTCGACAAATATGTAAGCGACGAACACTTCCGCCAGGCAAGCTTTTAGTTGCTCGACGAATACACTGTTGTCGTCGACCAATATCAAGCCCGACTGCACTAGCCCGACGAAGGTTGCCCGACGGAGATTCGCCGTTTTCACCGTTGCTCGATGAAAACCTAAAGCTGCTGGACGACGTCCTTTCGCCGAGCAAGATGGATTTTATTGTAGTGGAGTGGTATCTTCTATGGACTTTTACTTAGTGAAAATTACATGCTTACGTAAGTAATATGGTAAAGTAATAATTAATCGAAAAAAAAAAAAGAAAAAAAAAGGAACATGTATGAAATTCATTAGCGCACTTGGCTTAATTCATTTTATTCTCAAATTTTTAGGAATTTAATTACGAATTTTAAATTCAAATTGATCCTACCGCATTATTAATACTTTTTCCGACTTCACTCCAATTACTAGGCCTGGTATTGTTAAAACTACTCAAATAACATGATCATTATGATTAAAGTTCTTCCCATTAGAATAAGTTAATGATGAGTTCAAATTTAAAATAAATAAATAAATAAAGGGGTGGCATTATGATTGGGGGGTTTCTGAGATAGGTTCTCACATAGTTCGTTCAGAAAATGGATTACAATGAATAAATGTTTGCACCTTAAAAATTATGGAAGTCTTAGGATTAAAAAGCATATGTACAAGATTCTATATGCGTCTATAATAATTAATATATCAAATTTAGAAGTTAGAATGACTCAGACTATCAAATATAATTCTGGTTATTATCTTATTAGTTAAAAAAAAGAATCCTTCAATATAACGTCAATAAATATGCAAAACTACAATTAATATGCATGATATATGGAGTAATTAAAACATACAAAACAATAATAATAACTAGTTAACAAAATCATCATTCCCAATTTCTTAGCTCGAGCCTAGAGCCTAGAGCCTATCGGAGAAGAAAAACAAAAGGGGAATTGAAGTGCATTGTCCCATCCACCATGGTGAACGTAGTCACTCACTCTTCTTCACACAGATCTGTCTGACAGACTTGTCATCAGCTCACCTGCCAGCAGCTAAAGCTGGGCATGCAAATGTTGGAAAAGAACCAAAACAAGAAAAAAACAAAGGAACAGTTCACCAAGGTTATCGAATCATGAGACCCTAAAACCCAAAAAATAAAAAGAAATGCAATAACCTACTTATGAGTAACTTGGTGAAAGGGGACGGATTTATTTTTGTGTGCATTGTGTAAGTTGTGAGTTTTTTCGTTGAAATTAGACTAAAATCTTTATAAGAGCTTATGACAATGCGCTGATGTATTAATATTTTCAAAATTTACGTGAGGAATAAATTCAAAAGTTGTAACTCTACTTTAAATGGATTCCAAGGTTAAAAAGAATTGCAATGCAATAAACAGCAGCCGGAGGTGCTTGCTTTGATAATACCAAACCAAGCACATTGAGACATGCAATTTCTTCTGCCATATATTGCAACCAAGTGAGTCCTTAATTAATTAAATAAAGCTAATTTATTAATTAACTAATATACTTAACAACTATTATCAAATAGAGATTAGAGCTAGGCTCATCTTTCCAAATAAAACAAGCACTTGCTTTGATAATTTCAGACAAATGTTCCTTTTTGGGTTCATTATTATACAACTTAATTGGAGAAATGCCCTAACTAGCTATATTTAAAGATAAAAATATCGTTTTTCACGGAAATATCGATAATCAAATTTATGTAAATATCGACCGGATATTTTGATATCGATATCGATATCATTCATGCTCAAAAATTTTTTTTTGAAAATTTAGTCCAAAACTTGAAAATTTTGAATGAAATTTTGGAAAAAAGTTTAAGCACCCAATAATACTTATATAAGACTAATACGGATATTATGGAAATTGAGGGAATATTTTTTTTCCACACACACAAAATTCTCCCTCTAGAGATGGTAGTTTGCCAATGCACCACACATTGTGGTTGTGATTTGTGCACTTTGTTGCCTTAATGTATGTAAGTGCAATGCTAGGGATATCAATTTGTAAATTACATACTACCCACCCATCAACACAAGTAAAATTTGCATGTATTAGTATATGGTTTACAAATGTAATCTCCTTAATATTTTTTATATATGTAATCGCTTAAATTACACATTTTCACAACTAAAATATTAAAAAAAAAATCCTACCATAAAACTATCTCATTAAGATAAAACAATTTCAAGAGTATTTTTTTTCACTGTTTCCCCTTTTATTCTTACTTGTTACTATTTTGTGTACTATTTTACTTCATGAAGTTACTTGGAGATTTGAGTTGGTTGATCATCATCATGTTACTTAGGCTATATGTGAAGTGAGTTTAAGGAAACGATTAGAGATTTGACTTTAAACCAAAAGGAAGAAACTAAAGACAAGCATGGATGGGGCAACAACCCAGAAACCAAATGATGTTAGATAGCTAGGGACTGACCTAGCTTGACGAAATTAAAAAGGTAATGGAAAAATGAAAATATAAAAAATATTGACTAGGACTTGGGCTTCCACATTGGGATATGTGCTGCAGCTTTGCACACTTGCCTTTGCTGCCCTCTCATGTCTTCATTGTCCATCCATAAGGACCATGAGACAATTTTGAGGTTAATTATTTATAGGAAAGTTTATTTTCTCTTTTGTTACTTCACTACCATTTGACTTTGCCTTCGTCCATATCCCTTCAAGGTTCCAGCCCATGCATGCCCTCCACACAATCTTCAACCACATCACACACATCTGCCCTTGTCTCCCTTAAACATCATTTTATCATGACACGAATTATAAAAGTACATACATAGGGCTAACTTCATTTGTGTGGAAGAGAATTTTTTGACTTTATAACAAGTCAATAATGTCTTATTATGTAAACTATTTAAGATATGCATGTATTGGAAAAAATTTAGTAATACTTCGTGAATTTTATTTATTGTGGTGCATGATTATCTATTTTTGCTTTGGTCTTATTTTACCATCTAGACATTTGTTCCTTAAGAAAAACATTTATGTGTCATAGAATTTGAGTTAGGGAATTTGATATTTAATGGCATAAGCAATATAACTAGGGCTATCGGTTTTGGGAATAGCCATAAGAATTAATTAGAGGAAAATATTTTTAAAAGATAACACATAATACGCACAAGACTATTTTTATGGAAAAACTAATACAATTTAATAATAGGTGACTATTTATCCAAAATAAATGTATGCGTGGCAAAATGTCAAAAACAAAAAGTGGATAGTCAAGTTTCACAAAGTTTGATAAAAATAGTTTCACAAAGTAATATTCAAGTGGTGTTACTAATTTATGATTAATTAGTTTGAGATATTGTCATAGTGAAGTTATCTAATATTGGATTGATGTCTTTACTTTTTTTTTTTATAGTAAATAATATGAGGTGTCCTCACACTCAAAGGGTGGACATAATTTCCTCTCGGGATGCGGCTTGCTCCTGGCTACAAGATGTTTGCTCTCAGGAGCTCGCTTGCCCCAAGCTACAAGATGTTTGCTTCTAGGAGCTCGTTTGTCCCTGACTACACAGTGCTCTCAGTTTACCAATTGCACCACACTTTATGTTTTGATGCATTTACTTATAAACATAGAACTTTAAAACAAAAATTTTTAACCAAATCAGATTACTGGGTTGTAAAAATAAATTTGAATGGGATTGTATTAGTTGTAATGTAATTCATTCCAGCAGAAGGAGAAGGACATGTGGGGAGGGGTGGTGCCACTTTTATCTTTAGCAATAACAGTGTGCATGATGAAATTGAACTCATTTTGGCAATGACTGTACCAAGTTCCTTTCACAAGCTTCCAGAGGGCACATGGGAGTGACCCAAATTCTGCTGCACATACTGCCAATCTAGGTTCACATTTCAAGTTTCTGTAGCATTTACCTCAACCACTACAATACCCTTAGGCCAAGAACAGTAAAAGTAACATATAATTTAACTGATGGGTAAAAAACTTAGCTGGGCTTGGAGCAATTTAACTGTTTCATCATCATCCATATAATCCATGGAGGCTGAAGGACATGTATAAAGCATAGGGACACCAATGATGAAGCAGAAGCAGAAGCACCAAACAGACTCATAGTCCTTAAATGATGGAATTGGACAACACCAAAAGTCAAATATACAAAAAGAAGCATCCCTTTGCAAAGCTTGTAATTATTATCAGATATTTCAAAATGATCAACCCTAAAAGAAAACACACACACTCCCACCAAGCATGTGGTGGGCCAACCACCCCTCATCACAGAAAAAAAAAACTCCATAATATCTAAATTAAATAAGCAGGGATTTTAGTGGGGGTACAAGTTCAACAAAGCTCAGAAATTTTTTACATCCTAGGAGAGATGGACATCAACATGTCCTCTGCTGATCCATCCATCTCCCAATATCCCAAAAGAGTGAAAGACCTCCTAACATTTTTGTTTCTTTTCATTCTCCCACTTTCCTTTTACTTTCTTTCCCTCTGCTGTCTCTATTCTCTACAGCCCTAAAAGAAATCAAGTTATAATTAGCTGCTTTCTCTGGAGATCTATTTGACTCATTCAACCAATCAGCTGCTGTCATTTCCATTGCCATTGCCATTGCCATTGCCATTGATGAAGCTGAATATTTGATGTACAGTTCTTGCAATCTCATCTGCTGATCCCAACTTGCATTCTTCCTCTATCTGCATTTGATCCCCATCCCACACAATAATGTTTACTATTATATTAATTTATACACACATTCCCACAAACAGGAGCAATACAATTTCAAATGAAAAAAGAATCTTGCTGTGCTAGCTAGACTTGTAGCCTGCTGCCTCTAGGGTAGCTTGAGATCCAAGTCAGAATGGTTGACCAGCAAAAAAACAAACAGACAGGACAGAATCATAGAGAATTCATAATTATGAATAATATTAATTAATATAGTACCTTGAGATTGAAAGAGTAAAGAACATTGTCCTGTGAGGAGGTGATGTTAAGGTGCAGAACTGTTAGCCTAAGATCTTCCAATGCAAGAATGACTTTCATGAGCTGTCCATGGCTTCTTTGGCATTGGATTTTCAAGTTCACATGGGTTTGAATCACAGTCACGTCTATGTCTGCAGCCTCAGACTTGTTCTGTGCAGTGACTTCATCTTCATTGTCTTGCCTCCCAATTCTGCATTGGGACAGAGACATAAACATTCCATTGGAAGGAATTGCCATGCTGGCACAAGAGGAGGAAGATGGTGATGATGATGTCACACCAACATTGTTGTTGCTTCCTTGATTTTCAGCTTTTCTTATTCTCTTTTGGACTTCAAGGGATTGATGCAGCTGCTCCAATTCCTTCACAAAGTCAATTGCACCTCCCACAATGGATGCTTGGTCACCCTATAAACAAACCCAATCCTCGTTTCAGTATTTAAACCATCAAATAATAAAAAATTGAAAATTTTTTGTGTTTTTTACCCTTTGAATGTAGGAAGGGGGCATGAGGGATCTTAGAACATTGAGATGGTCATTCATTTGGCGGCGGCGGTTGCGTTCCACGGCAATGTGGGTCATGCGCTGGTTTTCTACGTCTTCTTTGTTCTTGGTTGGCCTTGTTCTCTTCCTCTTTTTTCTTTCTCTGGTGGGCTGAGGAGATTTCGGGTACTGGGTCTGCTGAGGTTCATTTTGAGCTGAGTTGGGTTGGTCTGCTTGGTCTTGGTTGCAATCTGAACTCACACCTTCAACACCACCAGCATAAATGGAATGTGTTTGATGAAAGTCCTTGGCCTCGGATTTCACAGGTGAATGCAACTCAAGCATTTGTTGAGCCTCACAGCATTGAAGTTCTAGAGCTCTATGAATTTGGGCCTCCAATTCCCATGGCTGGTGCTGCAGTGTTAAGAGTGCCTGAAAGCTTGGCTCTTTGAAGGGAAAGTAAGGTTGGTGGGAATCAACAGTTTGTAACATCTCAAGGAATGGCATTTTGTCTTCCAAGCTTGGTGAGAATTGTGATTTTTTGCTTCCTCCTCAATATTCAAGCTGTAGGTGGTGTGAGTGCTTGTTCTAACCACTGCAGATCAAATGCTCACCAAAACCTGCAACAAAACCAGAAACCCAGAAATAATTAGAAATAATGTGAACAAAAGGAAAAAGGAAGCAATTTTACTGGGCTTCACACCTAATTAACCTTTTTCCAATTAAAGAAAGCAAGAGAAAATAAAATCAAAGTAACATGGGTTTAGTGGGAGTTGAGTTTTTTGAACTTTGAACTAGGGAAGAGGGAATGATAATTGGAATGAAAATAGTGAGGAGAATGTTGAAAGAGGAAAAGAAGACACTTGCATTGAATGAAAGCATTTGGAGAAGTAAATGCAGTCCATTTCATGAAGCCAGGAAAGGGAATAAAGAAAGGGGAAAGGGAAAGGGAAAGGGGAGCAAAATTACAGAAACATACAGAGGGGTACTCTCCATTAGAGGAGGTGATGCGCTGAGCAAGTTATTGCTGAAACTACTGTTGTTGTTGGGTGAAGAAAGAAGAATGAGAATTGATGGGAGAACCTTAAATTGGTATCTCTCTTTCTCTCTTTGTCTCTCTGAGTGTGTCTCTAACAACATTCTATTGTGATGCTAACAGAACAATTGCAATAAATGAAAGACCCCATGAATCCAAGCCCCATTAAAAATATGGACATTCTATGAGCTCTTAAATAGTACAATATTTAATGCTGCTTTGAAGAACAACTAACCCATTGGAAAGATGAGAAAGAGGTCAGAAATATATGGGCCTCCTCTTCCTCTTCCTCCACAGTCCTCACTCCTCAGAGAAAGAGAGAAATGTGGTAATATAATTGAGGTGGGTGTGGTAAGAAATGAAGGGTGGAAAAACTCTGTAAGTGATTGAGAGTATATGCTGATGCTTAGATATACATGAAACTGAGAGAGGGTCCTTTCCATTTGCATTTGGTTTGTAGAGAGAGAGAGAGAGAGAGAGAGCAAGGGTTGTCTGGTTTACAAGGTCCCAAGCATTATTGGCGTTGGCAATTTTGTCCAGCTGCGAGGACAGAGTTGTGGGGACTAGTCTTTCTTTGCTCTCTCTCTCTCACTCTCTTTCTCAGTGCACACTCTGAATCTGCACAGCAAAGGTAGAAAGAAAAAGAAAAAGAAAGGGTTTGGAAAGTCCTTGTATGGATGGATTGAGGATCACTTGTCTCATGATGGGTCATTTCTAGTTTTACACATGTCCACCTAGCCCTGCAGCCCAACCCAAACCCCAATACCAACTCTCTAATCTATCCATACTCTTTCACTTTTTTACTGTTTTTTTTTCTCTTATGTTTTTAAAACGATATTAGGAAGGGGTTCAAAGATTATTGAAGGAATCGGGTCGGATCCTGATCCGGTTCTTTCCTCCCGAATCCCGATCGATCACTAGTCGGACAACCAATTTTTAACTAGATTTTGATCCAACAATGATCGAGATCATGGTCAGATCAATTTCGAATTAAAAATGATCGATATTCTTAATTTGAGATTTTGAGAGAAATCTTATATTCTTAATTAGTAATTCTAGTTTTTTATTAGCTGATATTATTAGAACTTCAAATATGTTTTAAAGGCAATACTTCATTGGCCAAAAAAACTATACTTGCATTTAACGATCTTCAGTTTTATTGATTTTTTTTATGAAAATCATCTTGAAATGATTATTTAGGAGTTTGAGTGATTTCGATTGTAACATATATTATTGCTATACAAGCTTGTGGCACAAAGTGATTGAGATATCGCTGGCATTGCTAGTTAGCTAGGTGGATGAGGCCCAAGATTTTCTAAATATATATATTTTCCAAATTTTGTCTCCATATGAAGAAAAAGAGCCCTAAATAATCACTTGCAACTTCAAATCATTCATTCATTCACATGTTGCATGCTTCTTTTTCAAGTTGCTATAGCATTACCTGATTTTCAAGGCACTCTACAGCCTTAACACATTTTCTCTGCAAAACCCTAGCTGGAGCAATGATAGAGGTGATCGATATAAGCATATATCTTATCGTCTGTTTTTGCTAGGGTTGCTTTCAAACCACCTACATTGTCACCTCTTCACTAGGCATATGTACTATGTCCTTGTAAGGCCATTTTCGCCTCCAATTTTTCCTATTTTTATGGGTTCATATCACGGATGTTGAAAGCCGACTTCATATATGATGAAGTAATCCAACAGCTAGCTCACTTGATCAACAGCGAGCTAGCATGACTCCTTACTGTTTCTTTTCTCGTTTGTTGGATTGTGTATAGTGTTGAGATCTCCTGGATTTTGGTTATTATTTACATTGAATCGGTGACAAAGGTACCACAGCTAACCTGATCAAACCATGTTAACCTAAGGCCTGGCCAAGATATTTGGAATTTGAGTGTGGAAGATTATTATCATACGTTTACTGATTAGTAATTGTAAATGATTCAGAGTATTGGTATTCACTTTTATGTTTATAGGAGTGAGTCAATAGCACTATGGGTTACTGTTATTCCTTTTTATTGTAAGAGGTCTCATGTTTGACTTTTGCTAATTACGAGAATAAAACTTAATGAAGTTCGATCTGTAGATACCCCAAATCCATTTTCCCGATCTTGTTGTCTTAAAAAAACCATATAGGAATGAAAATGTACGTGAGGGTCATACAATATTAAAAATTTGACAGATTCATTGTGATTTAGTCCAAATCCACTTTTATAATCTCGTTGTCTAATAACAAAAAAAAAATATAGGAATGAAAATGTGAGTGCGGGTGAAATAATATCAGAAATTTAGCTCTTGATTTTGATGTACTTGGACTCGTGAGTGGGAGATGGTATTTTAATTTCTAATTTCGGAAAATTGAGCTCTTTCCTCAATTCAATTCCTTCTCGTCCAGTTACGGATTAGCAAATATATTATACTTTTAAAACTTGTTTTTGAAATATTATGTATGTCATGTGCTGCTTCAGATATTTGAAATAGAAGATAATGATGTGTACATATATCCATCAGAGAATGACAGATTCAATATCCAGCAAATCAAGCCTATCTTATCCAACCCACACTGCCTCTATTCTCCTCACAATAGATCAATAATATTGTAGATTTCTTTAGCCACACAACTAGAAGCATGCTTATCAAAGTCCTCAAAAGTTGAACATCTTAAATATTTTATCTGAAGTATATATATACTCCCAAATCATCGATTAGGTAAATCATTAAGGTAGCATTGCCTGCATGTTCGATTCAGATTCATAGTCTACCTATAATGGCACGAGAACAAATTTTTTTGTACTGTATATTAAAATTAGGTAACAAGCTACATAATAGTTCATGGTAATATGCCTAAGCTAGCTCAAGGACAAGTTCACAGGCAGCTCCTAGTTGAGGATGACAAAACTATCACACCAAAAGTGTCTAGCTTCAACGTGGCAGCCGGCCCCTCGTCAAATAAGCATCTTTGGTGTTCTTCCTTCTGCAAGAGAAACAAAAATTTTATTTGGGATCAAGAAAGCATCACAAGATGCAACAACATGACTTGATCTTCAAGCTTGGATGCTGTCCCTTCAAGAGGGACGTACTAGACATGAGTGCATATGGTGGGTAAAGTTTTCACTTCTTGCCAATTATAGGCTATGGTACCATACAGCACAAGCTGGCCCATGTATGAGCCCAACTTTCTCTTACAAAAAATGCCTCTTCACCCTTGGGCTGCCCAAGTTTCTCATCAAGTTTCTTCAATATATATTCTTACGTCCGATTTAACAGTCTCAAAAAACTTTTAGCTCAAGTAATTGAAAACGCTTACCCATGAACCCATAAGCATGTGTTTGATAATCCTCTCCTAATATCACAAGTATTTCACAAGATACAAAATATTACGCATCCATATTGTAAAGCAAACATCACTGCTATGCAAATTACACATGAAACAAACTGTTGTACACATTAACCTTATTAAAACTTGCCTCTGGTGAAGAAAATGCTCATGAGATCAAAGCATCTATGGGATCTACATCTTCAATCCAAATTATCAAGTGTTCAGCACCAAACTTGCATCTTCCCAAATAAAAGGGGAAACAAGTTAGCATTGTCCTGCCTAAATACCAAATTTGATCCTTCATATCTAAACCCCCTTTTAAGATGAGTACGAGCCACCATCTTGCCATTCAAAAACCCGTCTAATGCTCGATTTGTATGGTGACATGGCTGATGTTATATTCCCTTCTGATATAGTTAACCACATTGTCCAGAACCATATCTGCATTTGCTTCTGGTATGATTTTGACATGGCAAGCCAGAAGGACTTTTCCCACTGTGATTGCCCATATATGCAGCTCATGGATGGCAATCACTTCCTCCATCTCCAACAGCCCCTTTTCAAGTTTCGTTGCATCAATCTCTCTCGGTGTGTTTTCCATGAGGACATCAAGTATGTTCCTCATCATCTTGATAGTTGTCCCCAAAACAATGACAGAAAAAACTAGAGTGCAGATCAAATCAACTATCTTCCATTCTGGATTGTACCAAATGATCGCGCCTCCAATCATTACCCCGATACTTTGAACGGAGTCCCCAAGCACATGGAGATAGGCGCTGTGCACATTTATGTTCCGCTGCTTCTTCTGCCCTTGTCCACCTTTTGGCTTATCCAACAGTGGCTCAGAAAGGTGGTGTTTGTGATCATCTTCATGAGTGTGATGGTGCTCATGATCATGTGTGTGCTCCCCGTGATCATGTGTGTGCTCCCCGTGATCATATGAATGCTCGCCGTGATCATGATGATGAGAAGAAATTATGACTCCGTGAGCGTGGCCGTGATCATGTCCCTCATGTCCATGCCCATGATCATGGCCCAGCAGTATGGCCATAGCAATATTAACCACTAGACCAAACGTGGCAACAAGAAACATTAGAAAGCCATTTACCTCGCCGGTGCTGTTAATCATTCTAACTATGGCTTCATACACCAATATCCCAGCAAGCAACCATATCATTTGGATTGAAACCAGGGCACCAAGAATTTCAATCCTAAAGAACCCGTAAGACTGACGGGGAGTGGCTTCCCATCCAGCAGCCCACAAAGAGAACAAGGAGATGGCAAATGCTGCAACGTCCGAAAGTAAATGTGCTGCATCTGTCAATATTGCTAAACTGTTGGCTTTAATGCCACCAGCTACCTCAACAGCCATGAACAGAACACAAAGTACCACGGCTATTAAGAGCTTGCGAATGGAGGCTGATCGTTCTTTGGCATCTTTAGAACCGGGTCCAACTTCAGATAGTCCACAGGGTGCTTCCCCGCAGATCTTACTCCCACCATTACTCGTCTCACCTTCATGAACATCCCGATGGATCTCAATAACCTGTGAATGTTGAGTATTATGTGCTTCCATCTGAAATTCACGACGACAACCCAATAAGGACCAAACTAATAGATGCTTTAAAATAAACCATAATATGATTGCATTATAAACCGCAATAAGATTAGAGCACTAAAGAGAGTAAAGAGCAAACAATGCTTGCAGTCACTACAATTTCTGGGCTTTACCGATCGACAACCTTGGGAATTCCTGTACTCATCCTAGAGAATACAAGACATTCTTTGACAGATACACTATCCTCTATTTTGACAGACTTCTAGAACCAAATTAACCTGAAAATCACAAACTTTATCTTCATCAACATCCCTATTTTCCAATGCAATACAAGGATGTTAACTCGCGGGCTGAAATTGAAATAAAGGCCAAACAAATGTATATGACGGTACTGACATACTGTATAACTAATCTTATTGATTTCTATTTTTCATTATTGATCAAGCTAACAAGATTTCAAATTTTATTTTTTATTTTTTACTTTAAAAACAAATGAAAAAAACCAATATAAATAGATGCTGGTATTTCCATGTTCGTGGAGTTTGGTTTACTTTGGTAATTGAAAAAAAAAAAAGTGAATATGGGTATGTGGAAGAAAATAGAACCAAATAATGCCCTTATGATTAGCGGTGGGTGTTGGAATAAAAGTACAATAAATATAATACAAATCTTAACAATTATAAACTAACAAGTACACTAGTCAAAAGATAGAATAGCAGTACAAGCAAGGGTCGATTCCACGAAGACTTGACTCAACGATGATGTTCAATTGATGTTTAAACTCTTCATACTATAAGGAAGCCTTTCCCCATGGTCAAGATTTAAACTATCTTTTTAAGCTTGATGTCTTGGACCAGAGAAGACCATTTCCTCCACTCAAGTCAGACGGTGCTTTGGAAGTTTGAAGAACCGTAAAGGTACTTTCAGGGGCAACTACGTATTTATTCAATTATTTGACGCAATTGATCAGATGAAATATGATATTGATTTAATGAACTAGCTAAAACAAAATTGTAAAGGCTGGAGAATTCAAAAGAAGATTGTTTTTGTTTCAGGTGTGGCTGATGGAAAGAAGCAGATCCTGTGCCTAAAATTCAATACCTGAGTGGATGAGGTAAACTTCATAGTAAGAAAAGAACAAATAGGACAGCATGTCATTTTTTGAGAAGTATGATATAGGGAAATTATCTATCTCATTCCAAATCAACAGAAGCCAGTGTTGCAAAAAATCTATCAAGTGTGTCTGAAGGCAAAGAACCACTCTACCTAAAAATCAATCCTCTAAATTTTGGAAATTTATAGGACTGATTTTTAGGCAACGAAAGCTTACAAAATTTCTAGCTCATAATAGTGGCTTCCAATCTATCAAAAAAAAAAAACAGTGGCTTCCAAAACCATCTCATCCTCTAAATTTCATTAAAAATCGAAAATAGCAATCACAAAGAAAGAAGCTGAAATCTCTGGACCAACTCCAAATATCCAATTCTCTCTCAACCCCAGTATAATCCAGAAAATTACTGAAGCTCAGTTGTACCCAATTACCAGCTATAATTGCATTTTCATGGACTCGAAAGACTGGAATACATTAACAAGCTATGTGATCTGAATGGTGGTCAGGGATAATGTAGGCATTAAAAGCTTTAAAGGGTGAGTTTCAAAGTTTGAGTAATTAATATTAATATTAATATTATGATCAAGGACAGTAGAGTTCCAAAATTATAATTAGTGGAATTTTAAATCAACATTGATATTGTCAGCGACTGATCAATAAATAACCCATGACATACCCCGAAGACATAATGAATGTCATAATTCCAAGACAAAACAGGAGAGGAAGCAGACCAACCCCATAAAACCTAGCAATTAATTTCAGTCCCACAACCTCTTTGTTTCCGAACAGAGGATGTTCATGGTCTGACTCTGACATATACAAATGGGAAGCTAGAGGTTTGAAGACTTAAAAGAATCTTACCTTTTATAGCAATCTGAAAATACTGCTCTAGCTGCTGGCACCTTGCCCCAAAAAACTGGAGGCGTTTAGAGTCTTATATCTTTGGGGTCTCTCTTGGGAGATATGGGACTCTGCTTCAAATGGAATTTTGGGGCGTCAACTTAAACGGCCTCTGGAAATTACGATCCCGCCCTTCACCGGACATTCCAAGCACCAAGCAAAGATTTGACTTGCAGTCTTGTAAAACCGACTCATTAGCTTGTTTGTAATTGTACTGGATCGGTAGAGTTGAGGTGGCCACGTGGGTACTCAGCCGTGGCAAACTTTGTAGTCATTGTCGACTTTGTTAATGTCGCACACAACAGACATAGTTGAAATAAGAGTCGCTGGATTTTAGCACGGCCTCACAGTATTCTATTAAACCACACAGTTTAGTCGGTACTTTTTAAACTATAGATATTTTTATTTTTTTGCTTATTACTTAAAATGCTCTCTAAACAGGATATTGAATCTCAATTTGCTCCCCGAATGCAAAATCGTAACAATGTGCACTCATAATACCCCTTATGTCAGTCCCGTTATACCAAAAGTTATAGTCCGTTACTAACGCCGTTAAAAGTGTTGATGTGACAGTAATATTACAAAATTTGTATGGGTAATTAAGACATTTGCTAAATTTAATTAAATTTTATATTAAAAATCTTTTTAAAAAATTAAAACAAATCTCAAAATACCCAACACGTCCCCTTCTTTTTCCTCCCCTCTCTGCGATCAGCGTCCACTTCCCAATCCTCTCCGCCAAAACCGCCACCTCCCCCCCCCCCCCCCCCCCCCCCCCCCCTCTCCAATCCCTCAAACGCCCGGCCAGCCCCCCGTTCTGAATTCAAAGAAAAAGTCCTCTACCTCGACTCCATTGGCCTCGACTTCTTCTCCCTAATCAACCACCACCTTCCGATCCTCTCCTCCCATCTCCCCTAAATCAAACCCACCGTCCAATTCCTCCTCACCTCCCCCGAGTTCCTCCTAAGTCTCCGAACTCGTCCCCGCCCTCACCTTCCTCATCCGCGAAGCATGCGTCAACAGCTCCGATCTCCGCCGCATCCTTAACCTCCGCCCCAGGCTACTGGCCTGCAACGTCCTCAACGACTCTAATCGTAGCCGAAATTCAATTACTTCGTGGTGGAAATGGGAAGAAAGTTGAAGGAGATGAAGTGGGAGTCAAGGACGAAGAGGCTACTCCGATTTCCTCCCTCAATGCTCTTCTTTCTCTCGAGCATGACCAAAACCACCAAAAACAGAGCAAATCGGTCGCCACCGCCACCCTCGATTCACTGCCACCTAACCCTCAACACCACCACCATCTTGCTCGCCTCAACAAGGCAAACCCAACCCTGACGACCATCACTGTCGAAGACCATCGTGGCGGGAGAATCGAGGAGGTGAAGTTCAGAGGCCTCAAAGCTTTCGTTTGTTTTTTCGACGAATTTTGATAAGTTTTCAATCCTTTGTCTTCACCTTTGAATTCATGATGTTGAGGTCTTCCTTGTGAACTAATTGCATGGTGGTTTCTGCTTAGGAACGAAGGCGTCGAACTCGCCGAATCGTTAAAATTGGTGAAATTTGGGCTAAGATGACGAAGATGAGGTGTTGGTGTTGATGGTGGTGTTGGTGTTGCGGATGTCGAAGAGAGGAAGATGAGGGCGGAGGAGAAACCCATATGGGCGGTGGGTTGTGGGCAATGGGCGGAGGTCCAAAGAGGGAGACGATGGTGTGGTGGTCGACAAAGCCAACTCTACCCTTCGTTCATCATCTTCTTCTTCTTGTTTTTTTTTTAATATTAAAACATCCAATCCCTTGATGTCACGTAAGCCTCCTAAACGGGGTGTGTAACGGTGTGAATTATTTGGTGTAACAGGACTGACAGAAGGGGCATTCTGGATGCACATTGTTACGATTTCGTGTTCGGGGAGTAAATTGAGATTCAATGTCATGTTCGGGAAGCATTTTGAGTAATAAGCCTTATTTTTTCATTATAGTTGAATTTCAAATTTTTTAGGATAGATTATTATTAAATTAATAATATGAGTGGCATCTTGCAACGACAGATTTCTTTCCACTAGCTAATTTTTTTCTCCATAAACTATCTGAGTGATTTACTTTCGTTTTTTTTTTTTTTTTTAATTATGCTAACATAAGTCGTTAAACATACAAATAGGTGATTATCAATCGTTTGTGGATTAAGTGAGAAATTAATTGACACTTTAATCAAAGGTTGAAACACAGGTAAGAGGTAGAGATCGATGTAAAAAAGTATTGCAAGTCTATCTCAAATTCTCAATACATTTTCATTTTGTTTAGTGTCTAGACATCTGACTTTGCCCAACTGAGATGTTGATTAATGATTTTTAATTAATTTGTTTATGTTTGTTGACATTGCTCGATGTAAACAAATGATGCAAATTTGCCAAATTTTAAATAAAAATTTGATGATATGCTAAAATCACATAAAGAAACACCCACATAAGACATTATTTACAAAATATTATACATGCTTGATGCTTTCTTACTAATATAGTTAAAATAATCAAAACCTTATTGGCCTGCATGGTCACAAAGTGGAGCTGTGTTTTTGACTGGTAGCCAATTTCGAATCTTTGTTGGCTCACTGGCTGTTGGGTTTCTTACAGCCAAAATGCTGGTCTGTGTAATTTCTTATTGAGAATTTAATAATGTTTGATTTTTAGTTTTTAATTTTTGTGAGCACAAAAACAGCAAGAGAGATGGAACAAAACAAGACAAGATAAGAAAGACAAAACATTTAGAAAATCAAAAGTTGGGAACACCAGAAAAAATCCTGAAAACAAACGTGAAAAATAAAAGAAAGTTTCGATAATGAATCACATCCCGTCGATCTTTCAAGTAATCATCCCCCAATTTGTAAATTGACATGACTAAATGATGTATTATTCTTTAAGTTTAACTGAACAAACAAAAACCAATATTTGTTTAAATTGTCCTCCCTCCATTATCTAAAATAAAGTGCATTTATCTATAGCATCACAAGTTTGAGCTAGAAAAAACCACTACAAGAAAATTAATGTTGCCCGATTAGAGTTTGCCCGACAAAGACATTATCCCCGGGTAAGCATAATTTACCCGACGGATAAGAAGACTCATCAGGTAACCTGTTGGCGGGAAGAGTAAGCTGTTGGTGCGCAAAATAGGGAGGTGTTGCCCGACGATTTTAACCTCCCGTCGGGCAACAGTATATACAACGACGAATAATAGTCGTCGGGTAACACTTGGCGTTGACTCTAAATTGCCCGACGAATCATTAAAGATTGCCCTACGAATGTTATTCATCGGGCAAAAGTCTAAACACACTAAATATGTAAGGACCCTTCCCGAATTTTACCTCGAAACCCGGAAAGAACCCTTATCCCGTCTGACAGCTCTTTTACCTCAAAATTTAAATACCAGAAATACCCTTCGTTCTTAAATAATTCTTATTAAACCTTACAGGGTTTCCAACAGAACCTCTGTACTTACTGACCACTCCTACTGTCAGACGCAGGATAATATACAGGTCAAAGCCAAGACCTCGGAATAGTGGTGGTTCAAATAGGAATACTCTCTGACACCAAACGTCAGTAGGTCAGACATTGCTGACATCTCTACTGGAAAACCACAAGACAACAGACTAGTCAGATACTTGTGAACCAACAATAATTCGTCCCTCTGAGTCGCCGCCCACACCAACCCACTGACCCGGATGACGAAGTATTTTCATAGGTTAATTAAGCCCATGACAATTGTCGTCTGGTTCATATTAGAACCGAAAATATCCTCGGCTATCATATCGTATCATCAGCCGATATAACATTCGGCTATCATATCACATCAGTCGGCATATCTCTCGACTATCATATCACATCAGTCGGCATATCTCTCGACTATCATATCACATCAGTCGGCATATCTCTCGACTATCATATCCCTAGCCACCAGGGTATCCCTTGGGGTGTGCTAGTCCTGTATCATAACTCTCTGTACTATGATATCTCATCAGTCGGCAAGTATCCTCAACTATCATATCATATCATCAGCCGGTATAACCTTCGGCTATCATATCACATCAGTCGGCATATCTCTCGACGATCATATCACATCAGTCGACATATCTCTCGACTATCATATCCCTAGCCACCAGGGTATCCCTTGGGGTGTGCTAGTCCTGTATCATAACTCTCTGTACTATGATATCTCATCAGTCGGCAAGTATCCTCAACTATCATATCATATCATCAGCCGGTATAACCTTCGGCTATCATATCACATCAGTCGGCATATCTCTCGACTATCATATCACATCAGTCGACATATCTCTCGACTATCATATCCCTAGCCACCAGGGTATCCCTTGGGGTGTGCTAGAATCTGTACTACTTGGACTCGACCACAATCTTTGCAAAATCACCTTTTATATTGGGGGTTCACCGGGAGTTCGCCAACACGGAACCAAGGCCCGGCTTCTAGGCCCCTTCAAATCGGTTTTATTTATATTGGGGGTTCACCGGGAGTCCGCCAACACGGAACCAAGGCCCGGCTCCTAGGCCCCTTCAAATCGGTTTTATTTATATTGGGGGTTCACCGGGAGTCCGCCAACACGGAACCAAGGCCCGGCTCCTAGGCCCCTTCAAATCGGTTTTATTTATATTGGGGGTTCACCGGGAGTCCGCCAACACGGAACCAAGGCCCGGCTCCTAGGCCCCTTCAAATCGGTTTTATTTATATTGGGGGTTCACCGGGAGTCCGCCAACACGAAACCAAGGCCCGGCTCCTAGGCCCCTTCAAATCGGTTTTATATCCAAAAATCAAGTATATATATTTTGTTTATCATTTATCACAAATACGGTTTCAACTCAAAATCATGTACCCAAATAATTACCACGTCCAAACAATATCAAAACCGAATCCAACAACCATATCATTTCTCACAACACTTCCACTGAAATATTGGAAAAACAAATATCCAGCAATCATTTATAAGTTCTAGGTAATCATTACACCCATACACAACAGTATTTAAATCGAGGATATTAATACATGCATTACAATTTATAAATACAACCATACACAACAGTAATTAAATCAAAGATATTTATACATGCGTTACAATTTATAAATCAAAAGTCCGCTTACCATCACCATCCAACCCAAAATTCATGTACGCTCTAGCCTAAGAACACCTACACCATAATGACCCAACTACCTTGACTTTCCAAGCTCAAAACCCTCTCCACGGTCAATCCTTACCGCTGTGATTGCCCAACCGGGCTCTAAATGAACTCCTATGGCCTCAAAACCAACAAAATCTGATCCGGAACGTCCCAAAACCTTAGTCACGTGCCGCCGTGACTTCGGGAACAGTCCCACGCGACGCCACGCGCCACCGGAAGGTCAGAACACGCGCCGGTCACGCGCCTGCTACAGTGTTCACACGCCTGGACCGGTCCAACCCGACCCGATTCGACCTGACCCGGTCCAACTCGACTCAACCCGACCGGTTCACTAGACTCGGCCGGTTCACTTAACTCGACCGGTTCACTCGACTCGACCGGTTCACTCCACCCGACCGGTTCACTCGACTCGGCCGGTTCACTCAACTTGACCGGTTACCGGTGGCTCGCTGGAGAAGACGACCGGACGGCACTCGCCGTCGCCGGAGGCTGGCCGGAGAAGATGACCGGACCGCCACCTCCGCCGCCGTCTGGTTCGCCGGAAACTGCCATTTCCGGCCGATTTTCAAGGTTTTCTAACTTCTTCATTTCTTGACCGTTTTTCACGATCTACACATGGAAATTCATCTACTTTTCACCAGGAATCCAAATATGAGGTCAAAGTTCCGAGATCGTACCTGGTTTGGCCGAAAAACGGCCGAGAATGTTCAGTTCACCTCCCTCCTCCGTCTGTTGCCTACGGCGGTGCTCCCACTCCAATAACTACCCCAAAATTCTTGTGGGGTCCGGGGGAAGATCATCCCGACCTTATTTTCGTTCGAAACGGATCGAAATCCGTCCGATGAATCTGGGCCTCCGGTGTTCGCACGGGGAGGACTCGGGTAGGAGCGAGACTGCATCGACCAATCCCCCCAGGAGAGAGAAAAATATCTGCTATATAATTCCAACTTTTCGAAAATTACCAAACTGCCCCTGCAGCTTCTAGACCTGTAACGCACTCATCGGATCTCCGTTTTTCGCGTGCCGCCTGTCTACGAACTCGTGAGTTCGAGACCTACGCAACAACCCAATAAAAATTCCCAAAAGTACTGCCAGTCAAAAAGTGACTCCCGAACCCATCCAAAACTGAGGGTAAAATTGTCAAATTCTCAAAATAATTTAATTTCTGGTCCGGGTCGTTACAAAATACCCGAGCCTCTCTCTTTTCTTCTTCTTCTTCTTCCTCCTCTCTGCTTCATCCGTTCTCTCTGTTCTCTCTCTCCCTCTCACTCGCTCTCTCTCTTTCTCTACCTAATATTATCATCTCATCATCATTTTCACTACCAATCAAATCATTTTTTCTCTATCAATCAACAATTATCTAATATTAAGGTTTGAAAATTTTTTCTTTTTTGAAATTTTGATTAGGAATTAATTATGTTTTGTGTTGTAGGAATTTTGTGGTTGATTTGAAGGAATACTTATAAAAAGGTATGTGTGTTTACCTCTCAATTTAATTTTGTTAAGAATGTTGGATATAATTATGTTAGGAAATTTTGTATTTATTGTGGAAAATGTGTAGAAATTGTTTAGAATTTGTGGAAATTATAAAATTTGTTAGGAAAATATGAAAATAGAAAATATGTTATGAAATTAGGAAAATAGAAAATATGTTAGGAAATTTGGTTGGAAAATAGGAAAATTAAAAATATGTAATGAAATTATTGAAATTAGAAAATATGTTTGGAAATTAGAAAAAAAATTAGGAAATTAGGGAAGTAGAAAATATGTTTGGAAATTAGAAAATTTTGTTAGAAAATATGAAAATACAAAAATATGTAATGAAATTATTGAAATTAGAAAATATGTTTGGAAATTAGAAAATATGTTAGGAAAATAGGGAAATAGAAAATATGTTAGGAAATTATGAAATTAGAAAATATTTTAGGAAAATAAAAAATATGTAATGAAATTATTAAAATTCAAAATTATGTTAGGAAATTAGAAAATATGTTAGGAAAATAGGGAAATAGAAAATATGTTAGGAAATTAGGAACTTAGAAAATTAGAAAATATTTTAGGAAAATATGAAAATAAAAAATATGTAATGAAATTATTGAAATTAGAAAATATGTTAGGAAATTAAAAAATATGTTAGGAAAATAGGGAAATAGAAAATATGTACGGAAATTATAAAATTGTAAACTCTGTTTTATGCATAATTAATATATGTTTGTATTTGTGAATTTGTTATGATATTTTTTGTAAAACGCTTTATTTAGTTCCGACGGAGTGAAATACATTCATATTTCATAACCGTTTATGCGAAATTAATTGAGTTGATTAACTTCGTATAATGAAATTCAATGAAAAACCTTAGACCCGTTTGAGAGTCAGTGAATCGGGTTGATTGACTGACTCTTGAATTGTCCATTTATTCAGATAGTTTGGGGGTGCGCAACTATGTGTTGTGTAGTTGGCGGTCTACGAGGTTAGGTTTCGATTGTGGGAAATTCGGTTTGTATCCCCTCAATGTTCTTCGAATGCATACTAGATATTTGTTTATAATATCTCGTCGTGCATTTAGGGAACTGTAGGGAAATGCTGCCGAAATTTTCCTCGATCGAAACTTAACCTCGTAGGTCACAAATTACACAGCACAGAACGTGCACTCTCGAATGGGATAGGGCCAAATCACCGGAGGCATAAGGAGACAAGATGCTTTTAATTTTAACTTGTTCTATTTACGGGACAACGTTAACTCAATTACTTACATTGACTCTATGTTGTGAAAGCAGGCACAATGGACAGAGGGTGGATGCAAATGTTTGATAGATCTTCTTATCAGTATTTGGATGGGATTGACAGCTTCATTGTCTTTCCACGTAGTCATTGCAGTGATACAAGACGTATCAGGTGTCCGTGCCGTAAATGTAACAACTGCAGTTGGATGCCGTTGAATGAGGTCCAAACTCATCTGGAATGGAATGGGATCGTACACAACTACACTAATTGGATCTATCAGGGTGAAGAAATATTTTCCGCATCGACATCTTTGGTTCCCGGGACCCATCGGGACGAAAGTGGTTTGGATCGGCGATGTGATAATGATCAAGTCGTTGAGTTATTAACCGATATTTTTCCTCCTGCATAAGATGATATGGAAGATGAGGCGCCCAGGTTGCAACCCGAAGACTCTGAGCTCCATTACGAGAGATTTTTGAAAGAAGCTCAGCGCAAATTGTACCCCGGTTGTAAATCCTTTTCGGTTCTAGGGGCAGTTATGGAGTTGATGCACATGGAAGTTGAGTATAATCAAACGAACAAGCATTTTGATTACATGATGGACATCATCATCCAAATGCTCCCTAAAGACATTGTCTGCCAAAAGATCATTATAGCTCGAAGAAGTTGTTGAAGGGCCTTGGTTTAGGGTATATCAAGATCCATGCATGCAAGAACAATTGAGCATTGTTTTATGGTGAATTCAAGCAGCTTGACAAATGTCCCGTGTGCAATGAGCCTAGGTTTCAAAAAACAAGATTCCTAACAAGGTGTTGCGTTATTTTCCACTGAAGCCAATGTTACAAAGATTCTACATGTCGTCCCACACAGCTCGTGATATGAGGTGGCATAAGGATGAACACAATGATGATGATGTACTGAGGCATCCGACCGATAGAGTGGCTTGGAAGGAATTTGATAAAATGTATCCCGAATTTACTGCGGAGCCAAGAAATGTCAGATTAGGACTCGCTACTGACGGGTTTAATCTGTTTGGGAGTTTTGCAAAGCCCTATAGCACTTGGCCATTGGTTATGGTTCCGTATAACTTGCCTCCTTGGAGATGCATGAAGAAATAATTCACAATCCTCGGTACTTTTATACCGGGGCCCAAATCACCGAGTAATTCCATCGATGTGTATTTGCGGCCGTTGATTGACGAGCTCGTGGCTCTGTGGGAAAATGATGTCCGAACATACGACAAGTGCAGTGGAGAAATGTTCAACTTACGAGCGGCCGTAATATGGATAATTAATGATTTTCCTGCTTATGGTATGTTGTCGGGATGGAGCACCAAGGGCTATCTTGCTTGCCCGACATGTGGACCAGACACAATGTCCTTTTGGTATGCATCTAAGGTATGTTACTTGGGTGCAAGAAGGTTTCTGCCCTGGGATCACCGATGGCTAATGCAATCTGACTCATTTGATGGTAAATCAGAGTTAAGAGGTCGACCAAGGGAGAGGTGTGGTGATGAGATATTATCCAAACTGAACAGTATAAATGACTTCGTCACACGAGGATCGAAACAAGCTGAACAGGAAAATTGGACGAAAAAAACTATATTCTTCCGGTTGCCATATTGGTCGAAATTGAAAATCAGACATCTCGCCGATCCTATGCACATCAAGAAGAATGTTGCTGAGAGTGTTGTGGGAACAACTTTACCGATTCAAGGCAAGTCAAAGGACACAAAAACGACTCATCTGGGCATGAAAGAAATGGGATTTGGCCTAATTTTTGACCAAAAGCCATCAATGGCAAATACATCATGGCTCATCCAAGTTATACATTTACGCCGGAGAATAAGAAAAAATTCCTGAAGTGGTTGCAGGGTGTGAAATTTCCCGACGGGTACGCCGGAAACATATCCCGGAGTGTTAGTACGGACGGTGGGACCATTTCTGGTATGAAGAGCCATGATTATCATGTATTGCTACAACGACTAATTCCGATTGGTATTCGACCCTTCTTAGAGGCTGGTGTTGTTGAGACGATAGTTTATTTGTCTCAATTCTTCCAGATACTATGTGCCAGATCGTTGGTTAAGGAGGACCTTCAAGTAATTAACGAGGATATTGTGTACATCATGTCCCGACTAGAGCAAATATATCCACCTGCATTCTTTGATGTAAGGGTGCACCTACTAATACATCTACCTGATGAGGCAAAGCTAGCTGGCCCGGTGCATTATCGTTGGATGTACCCAATCGAGAGATATAACTTATCCCTGCTATTTGATAATATTTCCTTACTATCATGTATATAAGTGAACCATAATGTAAATTTCCTTGCAAAATGTTAGGTACGTACAAGCGGTACGTTCGGAACAAGACACGTCCCGAAGGCTCTATAGCCGAGGCGTACATTGCAAATGAGGCACTGACATTTTGTGCAATGTACCTTCAAAATGTTGAAAATGCCTTCAATAGGGCGTCGCGCAACGAAGATGGTGGTCAACGTCTAGAGACCCTATCTGTACTTGCCCAACTCGCCTGACCATTCGGCACAGGTCCAATCTCGGACCTGACCATTCGGCACAGGTCCAATCTCGGATCCGTTCATCAATAGCGACATAGAGGTGGCTCATTGGTTTATACTAAACAACTGTGACGAAGTCTGGCCCTTCCACGAGCAGCACGAGGCGTTTATGAAGGCCCAATTTCCTTCTAATTGGGAAGAAATGGACAAACAATTGTTTCCACGTTGGTTTTTCGAGCATGTAAGGCAAATATGTTATTTGCAAATTTCTTAAATTGGTTTTAAGCTTACCTATTCCGTTTCTTGTGTGTATCTTACCAGATGGCACAGCTGAAAGATGTCAACTTGCCAAATTTCAATAAAGAATTAATGCAACTGGCCATTGGCCCATTCCGAGGAGAAACGTACGATGGTTGTCACGTTAACGGAGTTAAGTTCGTGTGCACAGAACGAGACGACAAGTTATCTACGCAAACAGCGGGGTCTTCGTGCCGGGGGATAGGGAAAATGATGATACGGGGTTCTACGGTAAATTGTTAAGTGTGGTTAAGGTGTTATACGCAGACCGCAAGGAAGTCGTTTTGTTCAAGTGTCATTGGTTTGATACGAACCCAAGTATCCCAGGCAGTGTCATCAAATATCAGTTATGTACCTCTATAAACACAAACACCCGGTGGTTTGAGAGTGATCCCTACATCCTCGCTAGTACGGCGAAACAAGTATTCTATGTGAATGATCCAAAAGCTGGTGGTGGTTGGAGAGTAGCTGAAATGGTGAATCATAGAAACTTTTGGGACTTAAATGACCGATACCATGAAGAAGATGGGGAAACAGACGATGACCAAATTGTTTACCAGGTGGATTCCTCGGCATCGACCCAAAACGTGGATGGAGTAAGGACCAATGACATCATCCCACCAACTGCGATTGATGACATTTTTATTGATCTCGGAGAATTAGAACATATTGATAGTGATTCGTAGGAATCAAGTACTGTACACATATCGGATGATGAGCGTGAATGGGAGGGGGAAAGCGAATCTGACACCGAATGAAAGTTGTAAATTCGAAATTTCATTTATATATGTAATATCCATCTTCAAATCAATAAATTTGATTTATATGTATGTTGTATGATTTCATTCAAAAAAGTTTCAATTAATCTTTTATAAATGTACTACTCGGTAGCTTTTCATACCGGTGGTTAGGAAGAAAAAAATAGTTTTTTTACTTTCTTAAAGTGAGGAGACCATACATGCACTCCACAAATTACCCAACTTCGAAATAAATGAAAGTCAAAGATTTAGTCAAATATTTTGATGATAAGTCATGAAGGTCAATTTGATAAGTGATGAGGGTCAATTTTTACTCACTAGTACAATGTGAAAGAAAGAGAACCTAACATTAATATTGACCGAATAAGAGAAAACAAATTTTTATAAAAAATATTGTTAATAAAATGTGCTTTGATAATATTTTTATAAAACAAATTGTGAACAAAATTGTACAAATCTTATAAAAACTATCACACATTTGCCTGATTAAATTTACATTTAGTTATTAAACAATTTTTTAAATTACTGTTGCTCGCCGATTTTTTAAACATGTTACTCGAAGGATAGCTCACCTTTGTTGTTACCCGACGAATAATTAAAATGTTGCCCGACGGACTTTCTGCCAAAATGTTCACGAAATCCCAAACGTATCTCCGATTGTTGCCCGACGGATATGTAACACGTTACCCAACGAAGATGTATATCGTTACCCGACGGATCTATAACGAGTTACCCGACGAATATGTAAAAAAGTTACCCGACAGATATTTAAAGACTTACCCGACGAATATGTAAAAAGTTACCCGACGAATATTTAACAAGTTACTCGACGAATATTCATTTATATTCGTCGGGTATTATTTAGCAGATTAAATTTACATTTATTTATTAAACAACTTTTTAAAATACTTACGAGATGAAGTGGACAGATCTAACCACCCACATTTATGGTAGGTACTCATAGATCGCCTATGCAAAAAAATTACCAAATTTGGAAATCCTGGGATTAGGTAACAATGCACAACGATTCAACGGTTACGCAACGTTTCTTCACAATCGGACGGCTTGAAATCCTCAATACATCAAGATTTTCGACAGGCGAGATCTAGGCACGTAAAATCAAAAAATGAACGGTTAGATCTAGAAAATTCAATCGTTTGAACATCATTAGAACCAACACTACGCAAAATGTATTGAAGTTTCCATCAAGAGTTTAAACTCCTTGGTCAATATGCTTGTTTTCCAATTTTCAATAATTTAAAATTTGAAAATGACCGATCTAACCGTCCACATTTATGGTAGGTACTCACAGATCGACTACGCGAAAAATTACCCAATTTGGAAATCTCGGGATTAGGTAACAGTGCACAACGATTCAACAGTTACACAACGTTTCTTCATGATCGGACGACTTGAAATCCTCAATACATCAAGATTTTCGACGGACCAGATCTAGGCACGTAAAATCAAAAAATGAACGGTTAGATCTGTAAAATTCAATCGTTTGAACATCATTAGAATCAACACTTCGCAAAATGTTTTGAAGTTTCTATTAAGAGTTTAAACTCCTTGGTCAATATGCTTGTTTTCAGATTTTCAATAATTTACGAATTGAAATTGACCGATCTAACCGTCCACATTTATGGTAGGTACTCACAGATCGGCTACACAAAAAATTACCCAATTTTGAAATCCCGGGATTAGGTAACAGTGCACAACGATTCAACGGTTACACAACGTTTCTTCACGATCGGACAACTTGAAATCCTCAAAACATCATGATTTTTGACGGGCGAGATCTAGGCACGTAAAATCAAAAAATGAACGGTTAGATCTATAAAATTCAATTGTTTGAACATCATTAGAACCAACACTTCACAAAATGTATTGAAGTTTCCATCAAGAGTTTAAACTCATTGGTCAATATGCTTGTTTTCCGATTTTCAATAATTTAAAATTTGAAATTGACCGATCTAACCGTCCACATTTATGGTAGGTACTCACAGATCGCCTACGCGAAAAATTACCCAATTTTGAAATCCCGGAATTAGGTAACGGTGCACAACGATTCAACGGTTACACAATGTTTCTTCACGATCGGACGGCTTGAAATCCTCAAAACATCAAGATTTTTGACAGTCGAGATCTAGGCATGTAAAATCAAAAAATGAACGGTTAGATCTGTAAAATTCAATCGTTTGAACATCATTAGAACCAACACTTCGCAAAATGTATTGAAGTTTCCATCAAGAGTTTAAACTCCTTGGTTAATATGTTTGTTTTCCAATTTTCAATAATTTAAAAATTGAAAATGACCGATCTAACCGTCCACATTTATGGTAGGTGCTCATAGATCGCCTACGCGAAAAATTACCCAATTTGGAAATCCCGGGATTAGGTAACGGTTCACAACGATTCAACGGTTACACAACGTTTCTTCACGATCGAACAGCCTGAAATCCTTAAAACATCACGATAACGATTGATTGGGTTTTAGGCATGTAAAACCAAAATTTGAACGGTCCTGATGTGAATTATACTTTCGTCGGACCTGGTTTTCAGATTAATGATAAAACACATCAGAAAACTCAAGCCCGACGAATAAATCAATTCGCCGGGCAACATCCCGTCGGGCAAACTTAGTAAAGTCGTCGGGCAACGTAAATAAAACGCGCAAAATATTTCCCCCAAATATTTCAAAAAAGCCGCCTAAATTTTTACGAAATCTCAAAATTACCGCGTAATTTGGTCCGACGAATATTTAAAATGTTACCCGACGATTAGCCAACCGTTGGTATTGCTCGACGCATGTTTTAAAGAGTTTCCCGACGAACATTCTGCCTAAATTTTCGCGGAATCTCAAAAGTACCGCGTATTGTTGCCCGACGGAGTTTTAATTTGTTTCCCGATGGATGGCTAACCGTACAATTTACCCGACGACTGTTGTAATGAGTTACCAGACGAAGATAGATAAAACGTTACCCGACTGATATCTAACGAGTTACCCAACGAATGTCCACCGTTTTTGGCTACCCGACGAATCATTAAAATGTTGCCCGACGAATACATCCGTCGGACAATGTTAATCAGACAGATAAATCAGATCGACTCTTCTTCTTCTTCCTTCTTCTTCATTTTCCTCATTTTCCTTCATTTTCCTTCCTTGCTCTCTACAAGCACCTTCCCGCCCGCCTTGTGTGTTCCGGTTGCCGCAACTGCCACCGTTTCTCGGTCTCCCTCACCAGCAAACGTACGCGCCACCTCTCTCTTAGTGAGGTTTGCTATCGCCACCGCTCGCCTCGTCAGACTGATCTCTCACCGAGTTCCTTGAAGGTCGAACTCATTGTCCCTCTCTCTCTATTGTTAATGTATATTGGTTTATTGTTAATTTTGATTGGTAAAATTTTAATTTTTGTTTGGATTGAAATTTAAATTTAAATTTGGTTAGGATATTATGAAATTGTATTAAAAAAGGAATTTACATTTGGATTTGATTATTGCAGATTGTGCATTATTGTCAAATTTGCAGATTGAGAATTTAGGGGGATTAGTTGAATATTGTGATTTTGGATTGGATTGGAATATAAATATTTGTTTGGTATTATGTTGAAATTTTTAAGATTTGTTTGGATTGGAATATAATAGTTGAAGATTTGTTGAAATTTTGATGTTTGGTATAATGTTGAAATTGGTATAATGTTATGATTTTTGTTATGATTTTGGATATGAAATTTATGTGAATTTTGGATATGTGAATCTTATGAATTTTGGATATTTGAATTTAAAACATTTTTTGTGAAATTTTGATATTGTGTAGTATATGTGATTTGGATATTATTATTGTATGTTTGGATTAATTTGTAAGTTTGATTTTGTTCCTGAAATTTGGATTTAGAAATTTAGGTATAATGTTGTGAATTTTGAGTTTAGTACTTTTGGATTAATTAGTATTTTAAGTTTAATTTTCGTTTGTGTTGGATTTATTTTTAAAAAATAGAATTTTGTGGTTTTAGTTTTTAGATACCAATTTACTAATTATTACTAAAAAAATTATTGCTTTATTTATTTACGTTTATTGGAATTAAAAAATGTTGGTTAATTTTAAATGTGATTTTGTTTTTATTTTTTGAATTTAATATTTAATATTAAAAATGTTTGGTTTTTTTATTTAATGAAAAATGTATTGGTTAATTTTATATTAATTATTTTATATTTCTTATTGTAGATGTCGCATCGCACCTTAATCACGTCTAGGACTCGCCCTTGCCCTTATCATGTTGATGATCAAGTGCTGGAGGAAGCAGCCCCTAACTCGGGTGCCTCAACAACGGTGTCGGTTCAGCCACCGATGTCGCTTCATCAGGCATCCGATGCTCGATTGGCTCGTCGACATCATAGCAAGAAACGGGGGGGAACCCGTACCGACCCCCAACCCCCACAAGATGACGTCGGAGCAGACGAAACAGGGCCTAATGTCGGAGCACTCCCTAAGGGTAAGTTCATTATTTTGTTTATTTAACCAACTATTTTTATTTGTTACTCATTTTATTTACCAATGTTCATCGAATTTGCAAGTAGGTCGGTGAACGTGCGCGGGATAAACCGGGGTTTGACATCCCAGCGGATTTGCAGGACAACAAATGCAAAGATACTGGTGGTGTACCTGCCGCGCCTCCGGTCCGCGCCAGTAAAAATTCACAGCCTCCTGGTGCATGACATTGGTGCGATTCTTCGCACCAAGTCCCTAATGATGGGGGAGACTTTCAGAACCCAACCCCCGGAGGAGATCACGCGTTGTTAGGGAGAGTTATCGGTATGTGTTTTTCCCATTTTTAACATTAATTTCATATTTTTCAATTATTTTACTAACTTTAATAATTTATTGCAGATCAATTTTGAGTTCAACTTGGAAGATGTCGAGCTCAGTAGATACCTGAGCCACCACTAGCAGTTACGGTACGCATATTGAAAGTACGAGCTCCACAAGTACTTCAAGACTTGGTCTTCGCCGTAGGAAGCTCGGGCAAATCCTCCGGAGGAGTTGGATGGGCCGAAACTACCAGGGTGGTTGTGGTTGTACGACCATTTTGTGTCCCCCACCTATCTAGTACGTATTATCCACCTAGTTAATTAAATTATTTATTTTTTATGTTATTTTCCATTTTAAAATATAATTTTTGGTTTTACAAATGAATAACGGAAATCGATTGCCAACACATCGAACCGGGGAGGGAAGAAATTCAACCACCACGGGGGGTCGCGATCCTTATCAGCCCGGCAGGAGGATCGGTGCATCGCTGGATCGATGTTCCTAGAGGTGGATGCCTGGGGGCAAGTGTACGATGGACGGGGAGATCAAGAGGCTGACCGAATTCACGTAAGTTTATTTTTTGCAAATTAAACATTCTTTCTTAATTTGATAATTATATTTCTAATTAATATTTATTCGAATTTGCAGGAGGAGATGGAGCAAGATGTCCAGCAGACACAAGCTGAGCTCACACAACAACATCCGGATGTGCCGTTTGAGCAGCAGCTCCCGAATCCCAAGATGTCGATCGTTATCCTAGAGCGACGACTTGGGAGGCATCCAGGGAGGATCGTTTGGGGGGCGGGCGACGGGATTGTGCGGGATGTTTTGAGTCACTCGTCGAGTTCATCTCGGGTAGGCAATCCTAAGGAGATGTCGGACCTCAGGAGAAACTTCAAGTTCCTCTAGGCCGAAAATGCTCATATCAAGGCTCAATACGTGGAGATCTAAGCCCAAAACGTCCAAATAAAGACCGACCTTGCCAAGGTCTTTGATCGCTTGGGTGACCGTGGATTGGATGACATTTTCTCACAGCCTCCCCAACAGCCCGCTCAAGATCTCGACTACTTGGACCCGTCGACAAGTAGTTAGAGTGTAATATATGTAAATTATTGTTTTAGTTTTAATGATGTAAAAACATAACATTAATTTTTATAAATATTATTTTTATGTTATTTTGATTCTTTTAATTGAATTTTTTAATTATTTAATTATTTAATTAAATAATTTATTAAAATTATATTTTAAATATCCAGAGCTTGCCCGACGAACAGTCAAGGCGTCGGGCATAGTAATGGAATTTTCATAACGTTACCCGAAGAAGATTATGCAAGTTACCCAACGAAGATTTAAAAAGTTACTCGACGAACATGTAAAGTTTTACCCGACGAATATGTAAAAAGTTACCCGACGGATATGTAAAAGGTTACCCGACGGATATGTAAAAAGTTACCCGACGGATATGTATCGCGTTACCCGACAAAGATTTAAAAAGTTACCCGACACATATTTAACATGTTACCCGACGAATACATTTCACGTTCGCCCGACGCTTTTTGTCCGTCGAGCATATGTTGTTGACTTTTGGGTTGCTCGACGAAGTTGTAAGTGAAAAAATCTTCCGCCGGGCAAGCTTTAGTTGCTTGACGAATACACTGTTGTCGTCGACTAATATCAAGCCAGACTGCAGTAGCCCAACGAAGATTGCCCGACGGAGATTTATCGTTTGCACATTTGCTCGACGAACACCTAACGTTGCTCGACGACGTCCTTTCGCCGGGAGAGATGGATTTTATTGTAGTGAACCGTACAAAATTTCACTTTTTATGCTTTAGATATGGGGTAAATGAAGAAGGAAGAAGCACGGAGAAAGGTTTAATTTGGTGGAAGAGATGGAGAAAGGAAAATTTACAAAATGAAAACTCAAAACTATTTTTCGTTAGTCTCACTTTCTAGATTTTGTTTTCATTCTTATTTCTTTATATCTTCCTCTACAAGCGATTACTCTTCTTCATTTCTTCTCTATATCTCTTATTCTTTCTCCGTATCTCAAGCACCCAAAAAAAAAAACCGAAATGGTTATTAAATGGGCAAATCATGTGTATTGTTAACTAAGTGAGAAGAGAGCAAATCAAGTGTATTGTTAACTACCAATGTTGTTAAACTTAACTTTACTAGGAGAAATTGCATGATAATTGTGATCAGCTTTCTGAAAGTGACTAGTGCTTGCTCTAATATGTTTTATTGACTATAAGAAAATCGAAATGCATTGCACTTGAAAAATTCAACCCTTTTAGCATGTAATTCAAGTCCAGAAAATCCAATAGATATGAGCGACTGAGATTAATCAAACTCCGGCGGTTTGGTTGGATTCTTTAGCTTGATCACCAGATCTTCAAAGAAATTAAACTTGCAACAAAACTCGACTCAACTCAAATTTCTTCTATATATATATATATATATATATATATATCAACAATGGCATTTCTCTGTGCCCACATCACATATATATATATATATGGGTTTCAAGTTAGTGCCAAAGTTTGTCAGTCAAGTTTTGTTAATGTGTCAACTTAATTAAAGTATAAACAGATACAATCGATTCAGATGCATGGGGATATTGGCTTGCTATGTTTTCAAAGTTTCAAGGAATTTAGGTTAAATTAATTAAAGGGTCCTTAATTAAAAATAAGGAACTTTACCGTATAACAAGGAATTTTAAATGTCTATATGCAAGTTATATAGATTGGATTTGTAAGTAACACACCTTTTTTTTTTATCAGACAACTAAGCTTCTTCATTAAACAAGGCAAACAATTACAAGGCATTTAAAGCCCAACAACTAAGAAAGCTTAAGAAAACAAATGAAATACATACAGATAAACTAACAAGGCCCATATGCATCAAATAAGCCTAAAAACTTAAAAAATAAAAAGCCCAAAGGAAACCCTAGATCTGAAAAATGGAGAACCTCCACCTCCCCCATCAGCCGCCTCACCAAACCGCCATAGCCACCGCACCCCTGCAAACACAATACCCCCGGAAAAGAGAAAATGAAGGTGAAACCGAAGAACCATAAGGAAAATGGGGTTGAGCAAGCCACCAGTGCATGAAGCGCTCCCATAATCCATTCAACGAGTGCAAAAAGCACTTTAAAAGCAACCCAGAACCACGACCCACCGAGGAAGCTCGGAGGCGGAAGTAGCCGTTGGGTTGAGGGGCGAAAATCGGTGGCGGAGTGTCCAAAGTAACGCGTCATCGAGAGCATCTGGTGAGAATTGAGGAGAGGATTGAGGCCATGTGAATGAAGGTTGAGGTGAAGATGGTAACTCAAATCCGAAGAGACATCAGGAGTCTCCAAAAGAGGAGAAGCAAAAGCCTCCACAGAGGGAGGGGCTGGAAGAAAGCCACGGAGGACAAAGCAAAGCATGGAGAAGATGGGAAAATTGGAGGAGAAAGGGGAAACGGAGAAAGATAAGGACGAGGTGAAGATGAGGGGAATAAGATGACGAGAGAGGAAGGGGGAGAGGAGAAAAAGGGGGGGCGGCGGCGGCTAGGGTTTCGAAGCCAAAGGTCGCAAGAGAGAAGGTAGAGAGAAAAGTTTAGAGAGAGAAGGGGTTTGAATGGAATGTATAAGTAACACACCTATGAAGGCGGTAATTTGGAAATCCCTTATTTAGTTGTTTTGCTATGCTCATTAGAAATCCATTGGTGCTTCGAATTAAGTTTCTCATTTTTAACTAATTTAGCCCAAATTCCTTGAAATTTTGAAGTTTCTCATCTAAACATACTCTTAGTGAATATTCATAATGGTATTAATTCGCGATTTATTCATTAGGAGCAAAGTTACCGTTTTACATTACTCAAAATGCAGAAAGGTGATGCAAAATGTATACTTTACATATAAATTCAGTTAAATTCAGTTTCAGAGTCGTTTGCATAAGACACGTCATCAATATTAAAAGAACGTATTTCAAAGATTGTATCAGAAGCCTCATCTTGTTTTTCTTTGGTTCACTTTATAATACAACTCCTCTTTAGCTTAGTTCAACCCCATCCTTATTTGAGTCGAGTCAATATATATAGGTGAAGACAATGTATTCACTCGTGACTCAACCCTACTTTAATCCCCTCCCGGTACATTCAAACCATATCAATTATCAAGTAGCCAAAATGATTATTTCATAATATGTAACGCTACTAAATATATGTGGAATTGAACATAATATAAATTCCATTTGAATATGTAAAAGAGATGTCACTCAATATCCAATTCAAATGGCTACGTAATCAACTGCATGGATAAGCTATGCGTCTACACCTAGCTCATGCCATGTGGCAATCGAAGTGCTATCCTAGTGTCCACTAAACACCAAACTCAGAGCAACATATATAGAAGATAGCTACATGTATATACACAGCTCTCTCTTAGAGGGCGAGGGCGAGAAGAAGATGATGAAGAGAAAAATAATTTGAAGCCTTCAAATTAAATTGATTAATTAGTCAATATTATAGTCAAACAAATATAAGAGAAAACCAAAGAAAAATTATATCAATTATACATGAAGGATCAATTGATTGACTGAAACATGATCAAAGTTTATTACTTATATGATTATATCAGCTGCTCTAATTATATATCAACTTTACATGAAGGAGAACCAAGCAAGGGAACTTGACCCACAAACCCACTCTTCAACCCAACCAAAACATCACATTTCACATAAACCCTATAATGTCCCGTCCTTATTCCCCCGGCCTTCCACCTCAGCCTCCCCATCACCACCACCCTCAGCCCCACCACCCCGTATGCCTCGTCCATCATCAGCCCGTTCATCACCTCCGCCGACACGGGCACCCCTCCGCCGCCCAGCACGGGTGAAACTGCCACAGTGCTGTGCCGCTCGTGCATAAACGGCGGCAGCGCCACCTGCGGTGTGATCGCCTGGTTTTTGTACGCCACGAAGGTGACCAGGCGGTCGTAGTCGATGGAGACGCGGCGGTTGGGGTTGCGGGTGACGATGGTGAACTGCATGGTGGTGGAGATGAAGGGTGGGGAGGTGGCGTTCAGTTTGTAGACGGCAGCGTCGACGATGGTGAATTGGGGTTTGTGGGGGCGGTAGACAAGCCAGAGGGTGAGGGCGGTGCTGCCGGCAAGGAGAAGGAAGATGGAAAGGCAGGTGCATAGCGCTCTGTAGGGGTCTCTCCTGTAAGTTTCTGAGGAAGCCATGGATATTTTGGGGGTGGGTTTTTGATGATGATGATGATCATCGATCATTTTAGGGAGGTGGTGGTTGGGGGTTTCTTCTGGAGAGTGATCTTCTGCTGCCATTGAATTGTTGTGTGTGAGAGAGTTTGGTTTAGTTTAGAGAGAGAGAGAGAGAGAAGTGGGTTGTGGATGTGGCAAGTGACGGTGAGGGAAAAGATAGGGAGGAGGAAGAAGAAGAATGGTTGGGATAATTGGACCACAGAAGCAGAGAGATGGGCTTGCCTTAATTAGAACACCTTTTATGCTATGAAAAGTAGTATTAGACGCAACATATTTGTAAACTATATATATATATATAAGACAAATCTTATTTTTTCTATTAGATATTACCTATATATATATTAGTATATTATTTACCAATATGATTCCGCTTCTATTAGATCCTAACATTACATGCATTATGCTCTTTTAGAGTGAACAGTTTGAAGGTTCATCGTCAATTTATTGTTTCAAATTAATATATTTTCCCTCTTTTTGCTCCACTGAGAGTATCTTTGTGGTTAAGTATTATTAGTCTATGCACCCAAAGCTTTTCATTGATTCCAAAATTTCATGTAAAAGTTGGAGGTTCATTTCAAAAGGTCCCCAATCCACTGCTTGCGTATGCCGTACAAGACTTGCTTTTCGTTCCCGGCTATCTGATTTTCATATATAAATCACTATTTTAATTTATCAAATTATTATTCTTACACATATATCATAATTGAAAATTCTCAACTCTTAAATCATCATTTTAAGATCATGTTAATAAGTAGAAAAGTATTTAAATTGGAGATATTTTAGTCCTTTATATATCATAAATGGACGGTGTATCATAATAATCTTAATTGTTATCAAAACTGTTGATTTGTTTGATACATTTATGATTTCTAAAATCTTATTGATTTTTTGAGAAGATTTTCGAATAATGATTTAGAGATGAATGGTTCTGATTATAATATACGTATAAGGACAATTCAATAAATCATTAGGTATAAGGAGGTACCTCCCAGAGATATCCAAATCAAAATGGAATGGGCCAAATTAAAAATTAAAAAACAAAAAGGATGAATTTGTAAAAGGATAAATTTACAAAGCATATAAAAAGAGAAGAAAAAATCAAAAAAATGATTCAAAAAACCTCAATTCAAGACCTAAAAAACAGATGATGGCGAAATTAACCAACAAATTAACTCTTTCCACAAAGTAACGTATAGCCTTTTATAATTGAAAATTTCACCGTGCGTATAGCCTAAGTGCATTAGTCCGTCCCTGGGTACCACAAGGTGAAATGCAATAAGTTTTTTTTTTGGTCAATAATGGAATGCAAAAGTTTGATGAAATGGGACGCTCCTTTTACAATTGTCTTAATTCCTCTCTCTTCTTAATTTACTTACCTTCAAAAGCCTCTTAAGTTCTTTTATCTAAATAGGAAATTAACAAAATGTAAACTGAAATGCATAAATTTAAATACATTTACGGATAAAGCATTGCTGTTTGCCGACATTATATATATGGATACGTGGTTGAGCGAGGTTGAGATTGAAGGCAAAAGAGCAAAGTGTATGTATCTGCATGGAGAGAGTGGGTGGCTGACTGGCTGTGTTTTTCTTTTAACACATGCTAGGTTTTTGTTGGTCCTGCCTCGTCACATCCCACGTGGCACACACAATTTTACAAGTTCCAAAGGGCCCCATGTCCCCTAATATTATCACCTTCACCTTCCCCTTCCCATATGCTAAAGCTAAATATAAAATAAAAGCAAATGTTGACCTTTCCTGGCCTTCAACCATTATTTAATTGGTTAAGTCTTTCGTCGTTTTCTATGAGTGTTCAACTCCAATAAAATTAAGAATTAGAATACTCCGAACTAAAGAGTCAAGTTTTTTTTTGTTTCATATAAAACGATATTCTATTTTAATACTTACCAGGAATTTAAAACAAATCATATAATAATATACTGTGGTTGCAATTTATGAGAGTTTTTATTTCCCGATTTTATTTTTTTATTGATTTTTTTTTTAAATTTTAGAAGTTAGGTTCTACATATGACACATCAATACTTAATATATTTTTTAATCGAATAATTAACGATAGAGTCATATTGTCATTTTTAAAGAATTTCAAATACTAAAATGTAAAATTTTAAATTTCAAGTATAACTCTGAAATTTCAAATAAATCACAAATTACTAAAGTATAATTTGCTCATAAACAACTAAAAAGACGCTTTAATTGTAGCTCTCTTAGACTTGAGGTTAGGGTTTTCTAAGTTATTGACTTATGTTCCTATAAATATTTTTTCTTTTGTTGTGTGGGTGGCTACATACTTGTGACTACATCTTTCTTTGAGTCTCTCTGGATCATAACTGAATCACATCATTTTTGTAATATTTTTCGTAAGATTGTGATTTGGGTAACTACAATTTGTAAGAGATTTATTTTAGGCTTTTTACTTTAAATGTCCTTTGAACTCGCCATTTAATCTCAGTTTTCTCCTTGGATTAAATTTTGTCTCAATTGAATAGGGTTTCCGTTAATTAGGTTACCCTATTTTCGTCCAAACACTATAAATTCTGTTAATTTCTGTTACATTTGCTGACGTGGCGCAATTTTTGTTAAAAATATGCCATGTAAATATCTACTAGCCTCATTGCAGGCGTGGGTTTATGCGACATAAATTTTTTTTGGCTTCTTGTTTATTACAACTATAGTGTTTCAATGATTTTTTGGCGTTTGTTTTCTAGTTGATGAAATCAATACATAAGTGTGGTATTGTTTGACCTTTAGAGTTAATTATTGAGTAACTTACTCACCAATAAGATCGCTCATGTGTGAATTTATTTTTTGCTTTTAATTAATTTTTTTTTAAAATTTTTGAAAGTAAATTATTCTATTTTGAAATAAATAATATTTCGATATAGAAAAAACTTATACACTTACTATTTATACCCTGTGATATTTTTTTTTCTGAACGTAAATTGTAGTTCTAATATATCATTTTGTCAGCAACATAATATAAGAAAATGTATTGTTAAAAAGAATGGACTTGTCTTATAACCGCTCATGCAATCGATAATGCTGAGTTATTATTATTTCAACTTCTTTTATGAGACGGTTTGATTTTTTTCTTTCTAAATACATTATTGTTCTACATATTTATGCATTAAAAATGAATGCGTCAAAAATGAATTAGTGTCAGTGAGGGCGAGATAAATGTTATCCACATTCCTAAATACATGGGTTGTTGTTGGAATTTAATTTTTTTTTTTTTTAAAGTATGGGATGAATGATATAAAATAACTTTTGATAAAAAAAAAGTATAAGATAACTGAAACCACGAACTGTTTAATAAAAAAAACTAAAATAAAAAATGGGTATTTACTTGGGAATGTGGGATGTTGTAATCTTGTTTTTTTTTTCTTTTCTATTTAACTTAAATAAATGTTCCAAAATGAATAAATGTATTAGTGGTAAGTTTTCCTGTTCTTATTTTAAATTGTTTTACATGCGCAAGTAAATTTTTTTATTTACTAAAAAGTAAGAAGAAGTTACAGTTAATCATTAGTGGTAAGTGCTAACTACCCACTCCCCATTAACATTTTATTTTAGTATTTAATTAATATGTTTTGTTTTTACTATCCTACCCTTAGTTATTAAATCATCTTTCTTAAAAAAAATTGAATAACTAAGGGCAATTTGGAGTTATAGAAAATTTAACCAAATCAAGGTTCTCTCTTTCTATATATAGATTATAGCCATGTAAATAATTTATTAATAAATATTGCTTGTCTTGTTTTTATTTTTATCTACATGCTCCATTATTAATTTAAAAATATGCCATGTAAATAACTATTTAATGGAAGGGATAACGTTACAACCTATAATTATTCACGACGAATTTTCATACCTTGAAAATGTTGTATTATAGTTTCATTATCAATACAAGCAAAAACAACTTTCTCAATGTAAATAACTATATCATCGCTCAACCATCGATTATCCATTTGGAGTTTTGACATATTTATAACAGAAATTTTTTCAAACAAAAATTCATATTATGTCGTATAAAGACAAATCCATATAAGTTAATTTAGAAAAAAAAAATGCCTACAAGAATTATTCATAACACAACTTCCAAAAAAGTTCTCACAATGAATGAAAAGAATTAAGAACTTAAAAATAATTTGAACTGAAGGAGGAATTTAAAATGTTGTTGTTGGTCTATTGGGTGATGGTGGGATTGCTAGACGATTGACTAATTAAGTTTGGAATTAGAGTTTAATTAGGTTTTATGTGATTGGGTGTGGTAATTTGAAATGGAAGCCCCCGATTTTTAATCCCTTTTTTTTTCTTTCTTTCTTTCTTTTTATTTAACTTGACTCACAGCACGGTCGTTTTGGGCAAGCTTTAGTAAAGAAACAACAATAGAAAAACAGAAGAGACGTTGTAAGCGTGCGCAGAAAAGCAGCACACTCGAACCCAGGAAAAAAAACCCAGACGGAGGACGCACGAACGAAGGACAAAAGTTCAAAGCTTCAAAGCTTCAGGGTCAAGATACATACTCTAATGGAGGATTTGAGAGGTTGATGGGTCAATTGACCCCCTTTGCCCCTCAAAAGATCCGCCCCAATAAAATCTTTACTCCCAAAATCACACCACACTGGTATGCAAAGTCTCACTCTTTTTTTTAATTTTCTGACCTTGTTTTGGTTTAGTTTTGTTATGCCGGAGTGGCTAAAGCAAATTGACAAATTAAATATATGATGTGTCGCTCTCGTGGCGCATTTGATTGGTCAAGAGGAAACAGTCTCACAAGAATATGGTACAATCGCATACAGTTTGTATTATCTCCGACTCTCTTTCCCAATTAAGGGCCTTCGGGAAACAAAACCCCCGTTTGGGGTTCGCGGATAACAACGCAAACGCATACAGAGACGCTTTTGAGTCTGAGAGCCCCTCTTCTCCCCCCGTACGCGAAACAAGGCCAAAACGCCAAAGAACGCCCTACAGCCAAATCTTTGCTCCCAAAATCATACCACAATGGTATGCAAAGTCTCACTCTTTTTCAATTTTCTGACATTCCTGTGGTGTAACTTTATTACGCCGGAGTGGCCTTGCGCTTGTTATTCTGATTCGCTTTTGAGCATTTTCATAGCTTTTCACGCCTCATAATCTCTTCTTTGGGTTTATTGACCTGTCTGTATCTGGTTTTATAGTCCTCTCTATGCTAATTGATTCTCCATTTTAGGTTCCTGCTAGGCTTAGATTGATTGGGTTGGATTTTTTGTTCAGTCAGATAGAAGGGTTTTTCTCAGACAAGTAGTTATGAACTCTATTGGGTTTTCTATCCGGAAGAGTTTAATCTATTGGGTTCTTTTGTTTTACTCAGATGAATTGGTTTAGCCCCTTGACCTGATTATATTTTGCTTAGCCAGAGAGGGGTGGCCCTAGTCTCTGTTTTCTAATTATATTGGATTGGAAGAATTGTGCATTCTTTCTTGTTTCGAGGCTGCCCGGATCCTTAAATAAAAAAACCTGTGGCTGGAGTTTATTTTTTTATAGCTATTATGACACTCATGAGTCATGCATATTGTGCATATCCCTTTTAACTTAGTTTACCACCAGCTTCTTGTGCTCCATTTTTTTTTATTGTTTCAAAAGGTTAGAAATATGACAACTTGGATGTCTATAGTTGGAGTGAAATTTTGACTTCCTCTATGTTGCTTCTCAGAAACCATATGGTGTCAAGGGAAATTGACCAATTTTAACGCTCTTACTATATTTCTTCCAACACCTTTTAAGTTTACCTTAGCAATGAATTTATCATTTCCTTTTACTCAGAAAGAACTATTAGGTTTTCAAGCAAATTTTTCCGCTTTATGAATTTGGTTGGCTGTGGTATCCCTTACATTTTCCATTCACTTTTGTTTAATTCCAGATTCGAATGTTCACCAGTGGCTCTAGCATTGTTAGCAACAAAGTTTAGTTCTTGGTCACAATGCCTATACATATTTCTGAGAGTTTTGAACAGTCTTACCAACCCAAGTTTATTGGAGAAATACTTGTTCAACTGAGCACTTAAATTGGAAAAATATCAGACAACTTGCTTGTTTGGAGGCCTGAAAAATGTATCTGCAGCTTATAGTTGGGCTTACTGTTCTGAGCATAATAATTCTTTTTTGGGTAATTAAATTTTTGACTGGAGAACCTGATACAATTTCCCCTCAATTTTATTGTATGGACACTTAGTTTATGTGTTTAATCTGCATTGATGTGCTAAGTACCAAGTGGATGTATTTGAGTTGCATATCTACAGGACTCCAGTGGATATGCAAGAAACATTCTAACACCCATCCATCTCTGTCAACTGCAGGGCATGTATTTGCTATGTTCTATCTGTCATGGCTGATAGTTGTTTAAATGTTTTATGAGAAAAATGGGATTTTCATCGAAGAGAATTACATTCCTTTTAGGCAAGCTTTGCAGACAATCCTGACCAGATCTATTACGGTCCTTAGAAACCTATACCTCTAATTGGATTTATTTTAGCAGTGAGGGTCAAAATTTCAATGATTTAACTAAATTTTAGCAGTGACTTGTTTGCACTAAAGAAAAAAGGAGTCAAAAAGAAGCATTTACAAAAGAATCTTAATTTTCCTTAGGTAATATTATTGGCCTGATTCTTATTAGTTTAACATTTTACTTTTACCACGGCCAAGCTGTAATCTTTCATTCACTTTTTTGTCTTGACGCGATATAGTTGATAATTTCAAAATGTTGTTTACTTCTAGGCCTTTAAGATTTTCCTTATGAACTGAGAATGGATGAAACAGTTATCTTAGGTGCAAATTGTGCATCCAATTATACGTCTCTTGGATCTGAATATCTTATGTATGCAGTGCTTATTAATTTTGTTAAGCACATAGGATTACGTGCAGGAATATTTATATTCAGAATGCACGAGCAAAATCTTTACCTTAATAAATTGTTGAACAGTTTGAATTCATGGATTCTGTAGATATGAAGAGCTGAAAACAACAAAAAGAACAAAAAGGGGAAGTCCTTGAGCAAAGCTACATTGGGGATCTTTCACCGCCTCTGTGCAACCGCACCTGCTACTTCACTGTTCTTGTCTTTGACTTCTGTTGGTAACATTTATTTTTCTTTTAATTTATTATGGTTCTCTCTGCTTTAGCTGCCTTTGGTTTATATCGTATTTCTGCTGTTCATCAAAGATTTAATTTCTTTTATTCTGGTTTGTAGAATTCTTCTCTGAAGGAACAACTGCTTCCCAAAATGATGCAACCCCAAATTGTACAATCCCCAGCTAGGCTAGGCCTAACCAATCCGACTTCACCATCTCTTCAAAATCCTACCCCTCCTAAACCCCCTTCACAGCAACCCAGTATCTCCCCATCCCTTCTCTCTCACCTTGCACCCCTTCCTAGAGCCCAATCCATTCTCGTCCAGATGGCATCCCTTGCTTCTAAGCTCTTTGAAGTCTCTCCTAATCGGTCCCTTTGGCTCAATGCATTCCGTGGGTCGTTTCCAACTTTTCTTTCTACCCAAACCCAATCACTGCCCTCAACCTCAACCTCACTTGATTCCAGTCCCTCCTCCACCAAAGAGATCCTCTCCCAGTTTACTGCCCTTCAAACCCAACTCTTTGAGGCTGTTGCTGAACTCCAAGAAATCCTTGATCTTCAAGACGCCAAGCGGAAAATTGCACGCGAAGTGAAGTCTAAGGATGCTGCGCTTCTTTCCTTTTCCAAGAAACTCAGGGATGTTGAGCAGGTACTTGATAACCTAGTTGATGATTACTCAGATTTTAACCGCCCCAAACGGACAAGGGAGGAGGATGGTGCAGAAGATGATTCTTCAAGCACTACTGCCACTACTGTTGCATCTCAGTTGAATTTATCGGATATTTTGTCGTATGCCCACCGGATAAGCTACACAACCTTTGCTCCACCAGAATTTGGGGCTGGACAAGGTCCTCTTCGTGGGGCACTCCCACCTGCCCCACAGGACGAGCAAATGCGTGCTTCTCAGCTCTACAATTTTGCAAACCTTGATGTGGGCTTACCTAAGACAGTCGAGAGCAAGGAGGAAACAATTCAGACAATATTGGAGCGCCCACCTTCTGAGCCAACAGAAGCCAATCAACTTCCCAACCTGGGTGCACTTCAGGGTCTGCTTCCTCCAAATATCACAGTTCCGTCAGGTTGGAAACCCGGGATGCCAGTGGAATTGCCAAGCGATATACCTGTACCCCCACCTGGATGGAAGCCTGGGGATCCAGTGCCTTTGCCCCCATTGGAATCTCTTCCAGTCCCTAGGGCCGAGGAGCAGCAATTACGGCCTAATGCTCATCCACCTGTACATAAACAGCCAGAGACAATACAGGTTCGGCATGTTCAGCTGGATATTCTGGATCAAGATGATGATAGCAGTGATTATAGTAGTGATGACGGAAGCTCTGAATCTGAAGATTGACAGCCAGTTTCTGTGATTCTAGAGTTCGTCTGTCTGTCTCAATGCATTCGCAGTTGTATTTTATTGTCTATTTAGTATTCTGTTTGCATTTCCATTGAATCTCGGTTTGAACTTTGCTTCTCATTCTTGTAAGAAGCTGATTGGTGAATGATGTTGCAATATCTATCTCCAAATTTATTTGGAATATGAGATTAAGGAGAGTGTAGATTTTGTGATTCTAATTACAAGCTGTTATCATTTGTGTCATTCTTATAACTTGAAGAAGGTGAAGTACAATTTCTAATGGTAGATCACGTATCATCATCAAGCGAAAGAGATGGTAACATTTATGTGCTTTGATGTGACCTGAGAAAAGATGATACACGTTCTATGACAGAGATCTACTAAAGGCAACGTATGTTTAAGAGAGGCCAGCAAGCATTAACTATTTCTTCCATAACGATTGATTTCCTTACGATTTTACTACAAAATTTCAAGTTCCTCTATAAAATCATATACAAAATTGATACTACTTTACAAAGTAATTACAGGTTTACAACATTTATGGACATACACAAGTCGACCCAAATAAATAAATACAATAAATACATGCGGTGAGAAAAGGGGGTTAAAAACTCAGCTAGAATGGCAATTAAAAAGTTATCAGTTATTGTACGGCCTCTGCAGAATGCAAACTCTAGTATTGTTGTTAGTTGTGTACATGACATTCATGTCACCGCTTGCTTGTTTTCTCCTTGCCTGCAAAGTGTATCTACAAGTTAGAATTAGGGCGTCTTGACAAATTTGACAACCTTGACAAGTAGTGACATACGTACCAGCACCGAATATATTTGATTTTGAGGGAAACCGAAGAGATGACCCCTTCACTTTTAGATCCCTGAGTTGCTTGGTTTTACTTTGTTTCCCCAGTCTCGCGAGATCATTGCTACTTTCTGCTGGTGAAACAACAGTTCCTTTCTGAACCTTTTCATGATACACAGATGGAGGTGCAAGCCTCAACTGAGGCATGGTTTCAATCTCAACCAAACCTCGGTCTCCCTGCAAATTGGTCAACATCTCAAACTGCAGCAACCAAGTTCAGTTTTCCATTAGTTTTCAACCAAAGACGAGAGGCAGAGAATCAGAATAACAATGATAAAACAAAAAGATGATCATGACAGCAAAAATAAGAAAATTTCCATACCCGTGATATTTGCTGAAGCCCATAGGTATTCTCCGATGCATTACTTTCATGTGGATGGGAAGTTGCTCCATGTGTTTGTCGGGTTTTTGACAAAAACTCCTTCACTAAACTCTTCTCTGGAAGGACCGATTGGTTTCTGGACCTCTGAGATTTCTTTTTTGGCATACAAACAGGGCATCCAGAGGACGAGCTACTACTTGATGCGCCATTCTCTAAAACTTCACACTGAAGATGTGTTGCGTGACCACAATTGAAAATGCGAATGTAGCTAGATGAGTTCTTGTCAAGAAGACAATCACATATACAACATATTTGACTCCGAGGGGCATACCCATGAGACGCCCCTTTCTTAAGTATGCTCATAGTGTAGAATGTATCATCTTCTATCAGGGACTTGGCAGTATCCTACATAACAGATTAAACAATTAAAATGCAATGAAAATGAACGGAGAGCAAGTTGGGTAGCATAAAGATATAAAAAGCTGATATACCAGAATTCTTCTTTCAAAGCCGTATGTGCTAAGCATCCCCAATATTGTGAATTTAAAATCACCAAATTCCTGGCTACCATTATCAGAGAGGAGTTTGGACATAATAGTAGGAAGACGAACATATCCTATCATGCCATCAACAATCTCCTTGATGAACCGAGAGAACAGTTTTCTTAAGATCTGAGTACCTTTATGTTGCTGTGAGATTCTCCACTTGATTATGAAAGCCATTTCATCCGCTTCTGCATCCAATGACTCAGATACCATTGTTTTAAGATCTTCTGCTTTAGATACTGTTCCAGAGCTGAGTGAATCCGTTAAAGGCTCACAAAACCTGTATTCGAATTTGGCGGATGATTAGCCTTCCACAAATGCATGCACGACCATGTACTTTAAGAATACAAGAAAATTCCTCATTGATCATCGAAAACAATAGTAAAGAGTAGGGAAGCAGTTGCTAAATTGAAAATATCAATCCATAATATATCAAGGCCAACTAATCGGGCACCTGGAAAACTTGGTGAGAACAAAAATTGAAATTTGGTTTGGACTTACGAGTCAAGTAATCTAAACCAGAGTGCCTCTGATTCATCAGGATTTAAACGATGAGTGTTCCGTTGACACAACCCAATACAGGCATGCAATATGCTGTCAATGTCGTTCACCTATAATAGAAAGATTACAAAGGCTTTAAAGTGAATCTATAGTAAAATTCAAACAAAAGCCTAATCACATGCTCTGATTCAAACATGATATTTACTGACCTCCTCCAACTTTAATGCATTGCTGAAATGCTCAGTACGAGCAGACCCATTTGGAGTCAGACTTCCCACGGCATCATCAAGCTTGATAAATTTGTCATTGAGGGTGGAAAGTGTAAGTAAAAGAGCACTGCCAACATCACCAACCCTTTCCAACAAGAATGATGCAGCGTCTACTATCCCATATTTTTGGCACAGGCGTAAACAGTGTTCGACACGATAGCTATCAAAAGTTTCTAGGAATTTGAGAACTGAATTGCGCTCGTACTGACATAACAGCTGCCAAAGTAAAAGTTGAAACATTTAGAACCTAAGGTGGTACCATGTCTCCTTCACAAGTAACTGCTAAGCATAATCAAATTGGAAGTAACACATTACAACGGCAATCACTCAGTCAAAGCTAACAAGCCTCGTTGGACACTAACAAGCCTCGTGTCCAAAATTTGGCCAAAATGAATATACAGACACAATGAGAAGAATATTACCAACCCACACCAAAGGAATAAATAATTGTTCAAATGAACACTTCACTTGACAATGGCCAGACAAAGAAATGAATCACATAGACAATTTGATGCAACTGAATAACTGATTCATTTATTTATTAATCAGATTAAAAAGAATTTTAAGACAGTACACGTGATTGTACAAAGTGCTCACCTCCAGATAAAGTTCAATCATATCATCAGTGACGTTAACAGGATTACTACGCAAAAGCTTTGGAAAATCAGAGATCCTTTCCAAGTAAGCCTCAATTTCTTTTGATTGATCCTTTACCCCCACAAGATCATCTTTTCTCAAACTTGAAAAGTCGAGTGTGCCAGATAAGTGAACCTCAATCACCGTTTTTAAGTAAAGGAATAGGCTTTTTGGATGGGGTCGAAGTTCAGAGAGTATATGTGAGCCTTCTTCACTAGTAAAGTGGTCAATAACCAAAACAAATGTGCCTTCTCTGCACAGGATAAGAAATTGTTTGAGAATGAATAATGGAAAAGGAAGACTTCCACTGAATGAAATAAGCTACATATAATAACATATAAAAGGGGAAAAAGAATGCAGAAGTTCAAGATAACTAAGGGATAACCTGTTTAAGTCAAAAAGCTCTGGAATTCGAGAAATTACTTCTGATCGAAAAGCAGAGCACTCATTGTCGGTCAGCCGTAATAATGTTTTGTTGATAAATGAGAAGGCATGAATGGGTTCATCTACATCTTTCATGTAGCAATCCAGAGCAGCAAGATACTGATGTCTGCTGGTATGAATTAGACCACAAACCTAAAAAGTGGAAAGAGACCTCCTAGTAAGTAACTTACAAACTGAATGAACTGTTGCAATTTGATTCAGAGACAACATCATAAGATATTGGTAAATATACCTGGTAAAAATGTGCTTTCTCACATAGCTGCAACACATAAGACTTATCCCAATCAGTCTCAGGGACTACCTCAAGAAGGCCAAGAACCTGCTTCTCTCTTCTTTTTGGAGTTATGCTATCTCCAGAAAAACTTGATGGAAAGTTATTTTCTGATGTCAAGTACTCCAAAATCTGAGACAGCACACTTTTCGAAACATTAGCACTTCCACATGCAACATAATACGCAATGAACTCGAATAGTTGACCAATGTCTTTCTTTGAAGGCCACTCTACTATCGATCCAATGGCATCATTGCTAGGAGACCCATCTATATAGGACCTATCCTTACTAATAATGTGAATGAGAGTATCTATTGTACTCTGAACCATAGAATTCTGACTTTGAGCCAATGAATTGTTTCCATTCTGCAGCTCCATATTTGCACCAGCTAAATCATGAGAAGCAGAGTCGGCTTTTGAGATTTCAACATCTGTGAAAGCACATCTCAGAACGTCTAAAGTAGCTTCAGTATCCAGCTCTAAGAGAAGATACAGGTTAAGATATTTTCCTCCTGGAAATACGCTGGAGACTGCTCTTGAATTAGGGACATCAGAACCCTCCAATAAAAATTGCAGAAGTTCCTTTCTGAGAGATGGCAGGCGTGAGGGAGGAATTGTTCCCTGTCCTGTAAATACAGATAATTAACGCAAACTTACTTACCAGATTAGTTGAGTTAAAATCTATCAATAAATGAAGCTTTGCAAGCGATTCAATCATGCGTTCTGATAGAAAAGAATGCTAGTATTGATACGTATTCCATAAGATCTATATCTCATTTTCTAAGAACTACTTATTCCCAGACCCACAAAGCCACTCTAAATGGATTATCATACAGACGAATATACAACTGTGATATTCCAATTGAACAACTCCAACAAGTTAAGTCCATACCTGGTGGAAAAGCAAGGCCTGAAAAGCAGTACTTCAAATAAACAAGCATCCTGTAACTGTAAACAAGAACAAACTACAATAAGACCACTTGAAAGCCTCAGCAAAAAAATTAAAAAATGCAACCAAAAAATAAAATGAAACAATACAACTCATTAGTGCTTTCAGTAAGAAAACAATGAGTAAGGATGATAAAGGATGGAAGGAGAAGCAGCATAAAGTAGCACAAGAAATTACATATAAACCTTTCAAAATCAATCAAATAGAATACAAAGGACACTTATCGAGGCAATCATACCCAAGGGCAGTAGCACCTTCTCTTTGACTGTTTCGCAACACCACCAACAGCTCCTCTAAGGGTGACCTGAAGTCATCCAATCCTTTATTGAAGAGATACACCAGAGCACTATACAATCCATGTTCCCGGCATAATCTAACAACCTACAAGAAAAAATAACATAATATAAGCAAAAATTTGAAAGGTCTAAACCTTATTGAAAACAATGCAACATAAACAAGCACGAATCTGAGAGGTACAGACCTGGTTGAAATCCAAGGAGGAAATATCCATGTGAAGGACACATTGCTCAACACGCTGTAACCACCCTGTGTGGCTATAATGCTCTACCAGTGCTTGCATAATCTTAGGAAAATGGAGAACGGAAAGAACATTATGATGTATAACATAGTGGCCAATACAGACAAAATTCTTGAACACTATGCAATACCTCAGGTGGAAGAGAACCAAGCATGTCCTTCAATATATACGGCTCCAAAAGCTCCAAAAATGCGTCTACGAAAAATTAGAAACAAAAGGAGGCTGTTAAAATGCAATTATGGATAAAAACAATATTTCTATGTATCTTCAAGCTATGGAACAATGCACATACTTTAAATGCTGCACAACCACAGCTAACACAAGCCAAAAAGCAATGCACCATTCCCAGTAATAAATTTCCTTGTTCTATAAATTGTCAAATTATTACTCCAGTCATCCTCACTGAAATCATAAAAGAAAGTTGATGTGGATGGTTCTGAATAATTCCAATAAAATTATTCTATATGAAGAAAACTTTCAAGCCTATAATGCAAGCCATGTGTTATTCAATTGAACCCACTTTCAAAGAAGAAATCTTCACTGTTTAGTTTCCATGAACTCTGAAGTAATAATTTGAAATTGTATACTTATATCCTGTCTATTTTATGCAGCACAGTTGGACAGTTTAAAAAGCCATTCTGGCACAACCATTCGTGGTTGGCATAATGGAGTTTCCCTCTTCATTTTTTTTTTATCTTTTCAAAACAATAATTTTCAATCCAGAAACCCACCCAAACTTTGGCTTAAAAATGCATCAAGCTTACCACACCATAAATGCCAAAATACAGTGGAGTGAGAATACCTCTCTGTTGAACAGCTACAAACTTGGAGAAGATGTCTTCAAAAAGTATGTCAGTCCTCTTGATATGGACACAGAATTCTACTGCAACTCCACCAACACGGGTGTATTGCTCTTTTATTTCAGAGAACACAGAACTGCTCTTGCAGTTTAAGTTGTCAGGTTGATCTGTTTTTCCAATTTGATTGCAGAATGCTACTGAAATATATGAAAACACTTCCTCTACATAAGACAAAAGCAACTCAACCAGGTACGACATTATTGCCTCCTGTACAGCAACCAGAGTTCTAGGAAGGTCAACAACACCATGAGCTTGGCCATCATAAATTGTCATTGCCATGTTCAAGGCACCCATCCAATCACCTGCTCTTCGTAAAACCTGGATACGTTCTTTCCATGGGAGAAGCCGGGAAACGATGAGATGCATTGGTCCAAGTACATATACAGAAGCTCCTCTTACAGCTACACAATTGTGGTAAGCTTTTTCCGGATTTCCATATATATTAATGAAGTGAGTATGATAAGCAATGAGATCATCCCCTCCAAAACCATCAACAGAAAAACTTGTTTGATGAATTACAGTTCCATCCTTTGCAAACAAACAAATTTTTCCAGTTATCGTGAGAACTACCAGCATCTGAAACCAAAGAATTCAACTATGCTCAATGTTTAGTGAAGTAAATTATATTCTTCAACCATGTAGAGAACTATTCGTGGGAAGAATAAATAACATAAAATTTTTCTTGGATAATAGAATCACATAAAAGTATGACAGAAGGCTAATAAAAAGGAGTATACCTGATCATCCAGCCAAGCCACAGCTATGGCTGCGCTTTCAAGAGACCATTTACCATATACTTTCAGCTCTGATTTCACCAACTTTGCCACCTGAACTTTTCGATCCCAAGCAATTGCAAGTAGTGATACTCTTTCAACTGCTTCAGAGGACACAGTTTCTACCAAAAAGAAAAACCCCATCTTAAGAGGCCATCAACAGGAAATTTATCATAGAAAGTCATCCCTTACCACTATTAGCAGGTAAATTGCGTGATTGTGTTGTACATTTCCAAGCAGTACAAGGCATGGAGCCCTCCCGAACCCCATCTGGTTTTGAAAGTTGTGCATAGACTTCCAAAGTGGGAGTTAGTCTAACCTGCAACAAAGAAACTTGCCATTAACACACTGAAAAAATAAATACTTCACAAAGAGGCAATCAGCAACTCGCAAAACAAAAGGTACATGGAATTCACGCTATCATCTGAAGGCTTCATACCACCAGAGCAGTTTGATGGGTGACAAATACGACCACACCTTCTTCGACCAAGGAAGATCCCTCATTGAAGAGTTTCCAACCTGCATCTCCACCAACCACACCCCCCATCATACCACCAATGCTGCTACCTGAAGCCGTCCCATTTCCCTGAGAAGATGGTGAAGCCCCTCCGCATATTTCATCAAAAAGGAGTGGTGAAGCTGACAGCACAGTGCCCGTTCTTTGCCCATCAAGAAGGCACTGTTCAACATGCACAAGACCATCAAGTTTGATAGAATTACATTGTTGAAGACAGCACAACAACGGGAAAGCTAGCATTTAAGAAAATACCGGCATATACATCTGCCAACAAAGCAAAATATCGTTTACCTGTGTTTTAATGGAGAACCTGTTAAGCAGCGGAACGACAGAGGAAGAATGTAACAGTACCAGACCCTTACTATCACCAGTAACTGCCTTAAACTGACGTGTAACCTGAGAGTCCTGCCCCAGAAACAAGGTATGCACAACGGGAGCTGTATGTTCTCCAGTAATTACTTTGGCAGCCGATGCCCTCTGCACATCCCAAACTGTAATATGACCATCAGCATAACCAGCTAAGAGCAACTCCCCTTGCTGGTTGAAACATATAGATGTCACAGAAGCGTAAGACCGCTCTCCTTGCAAGCCAAGAATTAGCATCTGCAACATATATAGCATAGTTTGTTAACATGAGTAACCTATCCCTACATCATAGGAAGTTAAAACTAATCTAAAGGAATGAAAGGTAACCTTTGCATCCATGCTGTCAGCATTATGAGCAGAGTATTTACTAGGGATAACAAGAATAGACCCTCTTGACATTCCTATTGCAATGTAATTAATGTGAACAGTCAAGACTTGCGGAGAACCATGATCACGCCTCAAGGCTGGAGATGAAAGGGTCCGGGTAATGGGATTGTTAGCATCAACATTGAAGTATCCCAATGTGGTGGAGCCTCTCCGAACACCCTCTAGCCTCATGGGTAGAGCAGCAGCACCCACTTCCCAATCCAAAGCAGTAGAAGCTTGCTTATTTTCTAGCTCTTCAGCAATTTCCAGTGGCTTCCGCAATTTCTTTTCATCATTTTTACTAACCCTATTGCTCTCCAATTGTCCGATTCTCTCCTCCACAAGTTGAGTGATTGAACTTCCCAATTCATCATCATCGTTATCTATATCACTACCAGCAGTATCGTCATTAACACCATCGTTGTTATTAACACCGCCGCCATCACCAACACGCTCCTCCTCACTATCACTATCTTTGTAACAAGGATTCTTTTCATCCAGATCTTGTATTTCTGGTTGAGATTCCTCTATAACCTCAACATTCTTATTAAATTCATTGTCTTCAACACCATTTGCATCTGAACTTGTTAAATTCTCATCAAAACGAACATCTTTCACTTCTTCCAGAGCATTCCCAGCACTGACTTCATCAACACGAGAAGCCTGCTCTAACTCTCTCTCGCTCTCCAAAACCCTACCTTTTCTCAATAATTCAACACCAAAATCCACTTCTACTTCAATCGAAATGGACTCAGTAACCTCAGAACCAACTACATTCGTATCACTATTAGAATTGGACCCTACCTCGGATTTGTCATCCAATTTCTCACTTTCCAGAACTTTCTGGAAAACTCCACTCCCGGCGCTCCTTCTCGACTTGATCGCGTTGGCATGCGGCGTCGGCATCGACCGCGAGGCCGCAGCAGCAGCCGCGAGCGCCGCGCCGGGCTTTGCATTCGTTCTCATGCCTCCAAGCAACCATGGAGATGGTCTAGAAGCTCTCCCAACCGGATCGTCCGATGATTCCCCGGATTTGAACCGATTGTACAAATTGGGCCTCGACCGGACCGCCCTTTCGTCCTCGGATTTACCACTGGAGACTGATATGGCGTCGTTCGGCGGTTGTGGTGGTTTTGCATCCGGCGAGAGGTGGTGGATGGTGGAGGGAGGGGATGATGATGTGGAGGAATCAGTGTCATTGAGAATTTCGTCGATCGTACGGTGAGGGATAGAATTAAGGTCGTCGTCATCGTCTTCCTCGGAGAGGGAAAGGTGTGAGTTAATGAACGAATCGAGGTCGAGCTCCATGGCGAGTTGTGGTTCGAATTTAGTCAGCTTCCTGGTCATGTCTGAAGCAGCGAAGCTGCTGCTGCTGCTGCTTCTTCTATGGCCGGTAGTCGGAAGGTCTCTGTAATCTTTCTTCACAGTTCACAATTTACAGTTTGGTTATGGTAGCTTAGAACGCCATGTCGTTTCTACCACCAAATTATAATAGAATAACGACATGTCTGACAATGTTGCTAACATAATCCACCAAAATTACCCACCCTATCCCTCGAAATCCTTGATGTTTTGAATACCCAAATTTATGTTGATATTGTTAAAAACTTGACCGGTATGTTTGGATGTGTAATTTTAAATTATTAAAAATTTATAAAATAATTGAATTGAAATTTACGGAAAGTAATTTTTTTAAATTTGAGAAATTTTTTTTTAGTAACATAAAAATATAATGAAATTTAGGATGTGTGTGGATGATGGAAAATAACGAGGAATTTGGTAAAAAGTCTGAATTTTGAAATTTCTATGCATCGATTTCCTTGTTTTGATTCATAAAAATCGAAATTTATAAATTCTAAAAAATAAGGAATTTGGATGGTCCAAATTCCCACTTTAAATTCCATATAAATAGGTGTCATTTCCCAAATTTCATCTTTATAACTATAATTTATGTACAAATATTAAATTCTATGTTTATATTTCATTCTATTTTTATATTATCCAAATAAGAAATTTCATAAATTCTAGAAAATTAATTTTCGCTAATTTAAGTTATGTAATTTTATAAATTTTTGATAATTTTAAATATTTTTATTCAAACACACTCTTAAATCGAAATTTAATGTTTATGCATAAATTTTTTTTTATTTAGATAACATAAAAATGTCATTTTGATTAACGTTGGGCGGTTGCCATCATGGTTTTGGTCTTTGGACCCCAATTTCTAGAAATGACTTTCTAAAATTTCAAAAAATTTGCTCTATTTCTTTTTTTTTCTGAACAAATTTGCTCTATTTCTAGAATCTCTATATTTTGGAATGGAAATAACTTTTTATTTTCTTTTTTTTCTTTGGAGTTTTGGATTTGAACTTAACATCTCATTCACTACAGTCTACAGAGCATGCTTATGATTCATGTTGAATTATTTTTGCATACATATTAAACTCCAAAACGTTACTAAAGGAACCTTATGTACCCAAAAATAAATGGGGAATTATCCAAAATCTCTTTTTTGCCCAAAAAGAACCCAAAATCCCTCCTCTCTTTTTTTTTCCAACCAAAACACAAAATTAAAAAGGGGTATTTGCATTTTTGGCCCAACTTATATATACCCTCCAAGGACTAATTTGTAATTTCTCATTTATCTCTCCTCTCCTCTCTTCTCTATGTCTTCTCTCTTCTTTTTTTCTACAAAGAAGGAAGACATGTGATGAAGATGATAAAGATCTGATGAAGATAAAGAACGCAAGATGAAGATGATGGGGAAGGTTACGTCTTCTTCATTTGCCTCTGCATCCTCTTTTTTCTCTTATCTCTTCATCTTCATGGGTTTCTGGGTTTTTTGTTATGTAACTAAGTGGTCACTAACTGATGCACTTGCAAAGTTATACTTAGTAGAAATAAAGTTCATAATTATTGTGTTTAGTATTTCTTCTATCAAGTTTTTGCCGTCGTTGCCAGGGATCGATGGAGATAGTATAATGACAAGCAAAGGTTGATTCCATAAATGGGAACTAATCAATAATTAACTGCGAAATCCAGAAATCCAAATGAAGATGAAGAGAAAAAAGAAGACGCAAACGAAGAGGAAAAAGACGAAGAGGAAGAGGATGCAACCTCCCCCTTCATCTACATGTCTTCATTCTTTGTAGAAAATGAAGACGCAGACGAAGAGGAAGAAGACGAAGAGAGAAGTTTGGTCAAAAATGCAAATAGCCCTTTTTAATTTCTTGTTTGGGTTGCCAAAAACAAAAGGGGGGATTTTGGGTTTTTTTGTTTTTGGTAAAAGAGGGATTTTGGATAATTCCCCAAAATAAATAAAGAAATATATAAATAAAAAATGAAAAAGAGAGAAAAAGAAACGGGTTGAAACTCAACAACATGGTTCCCAAACTTTGTGCGGCATTTGAGCTTTACTTTGAACAGGTTCTGGCCCTTTCCCGACGTTCCAATAAATATGAATTGTAATCTTGAAACCCTACATTTTTCACCAGACAACTGCGAATCCTTCATCCTGGTTTTTCTAGCGGCGGCATAATTACATGGGTGTTGGCAGTAGTACTCCTGAGCGTGACCCTAATCGCAATTTCGATGTAGATCACTTTGCCGATGAAGCTGAACAATACAACGTTGAAAATTTCGGCTTTGTTTACCGTTCCCGTTTCAAAGGTTAGCGACCTTATACTTGTGATTATGTTTATCCCTATCCGTGGTTTCTCTAATAAAGGGCTGGTTTTGATATTTCTTTCTTGTAAGATGAATGGTTTTTCTGGATCTGGTAGAGGATTTACAATTTTACATTTGCATAAGCATGTTTAAGGTTTTGGGTCGATTGGAATTTTCAATTGGATTCGATGTTTTTATAGGTGTTTCTGTAGATCGGATAGATAGAGGGAGGCGTGTGTTTAGACCTCCCACCGTGGTTTGTGTACGTACCACGGATTTTGTTTGACTGAATTTGTATTTTGGGAGCAATTTTTCCGTCCCAATTGTTTGGTGTTTGCATGCAGTGGAGTGTGCATACCTAGTAGAATAACATTGACTTTGTTACTTTTACGCTTGCAGGTGCGTGGCGAGAGCGAATCCGGGGATCATGGAGTACGTATATATACTTATTACAATGGGAGAATTTTATTTCATTTTATAAAATATAATTTTGTGTAACCTTATCTTTTTGGAGAAATAAGTTCTTGATTTTGTATTCCCATCGTTTTGATGTTATTTTATTTGGTTTATATATAATCTATAAGGACCTTAAACCTGAGGAGCTTGTGGAGAAATATCCAGGCGAAGTTAGGGTTATTCCTGGAGCTAAGCTTGCGCCTGATTCACATGTAGAAAAGGGACATCCTTCACATAGGAGGCTTGACTGTGAAGTGTGAGAGATACCTCCAGATTGTCCTTGCGGTACATAAATTAATTTACTCTTTATAACAAATTCTTGTATTTAAATTTGTGTTTTAATTTTAATTCAATTCAATTCAATTCGTGTTTAAATTTGGGTCTGAGTAATTTGGCTGTACCATACTATTTCGAGTTTCTATGGGTTTCCGGTTGATTTGGATTAAACTCAAGTTTCAGCCCACATGTTCAACTCAAAGATTCAAAATTTATCATTTAGTTAGGCAATTATTCTCAAGTGAGTCGCGCCGTTTGGAAACGGCTTTAGTCAGAATATCAACTGGGCCAAACTAGGTGAAAAATTACATTATATCAACTGGTTCAAATTTGACTATTTTTATTTATTTATAAAAACTCCCCACAATGCAGTAGAGGTTTTAAGTTTTAGGTCATAGATTGGATACTTGTAGAGTGTGAAGTCGATACTATCAACTCCCTATTATTGTTTTAACGAAACTTAAAATTGGATACTTGTAGAGCGTGAAGTCGATACTATCCGCTCCTTATTATTGTTTTAACGAAACTTGAAAAATTATCCCGATGGAGAGGGGGGAGATGTTATGACTTTTGGCATGAGTTTATTAATTTATTTAAAAAATTAGACCTTTAAATTCATTTTATTCTACTTGCAACCCACTATTTTATTTTTTTCATGAGATGAACCCATTTACTAGACGCCACATAAGCTTCTTTCCATCTTTTGTTCGCAATCATATTCAAAATTTGGGGGTAAAATTAAGCGTGATGGAATAGACATGAATACTTATCTATATCCCCATAATTTAGGTTGCATATCATTCTTCTCAAACTGCACATAATTTAGGTTCAATACTTATCTATATTCCCCAACTCCTACTCCTCGTGTTGCTTGTCAAATATATTGCACACAAGGTAGATGGTTGTGTAAGTTCACAGATCAACAGAACCATCAAATGCATCTTACAACTTGTATTTCTCATGGCGTCGCCACATTCTCCTTCGCCAGTGGTGCCATTTCCTCACCATCAATCCCCGGTTCGCTGTCAGCAACCCCCATATTTAGCAGCACTTCCTCCCACTTCTTAGCAGGTCCCTGTGCAATTGCATTTCAAGTCATTTAAATGATTATGAGAATGTGGTTCATCCTTAACGGTTCATGTTAGAGGAGAAGACTCTCCTTAGTCCTTACCTTCCATGAAAGATCTTGAGCCATGCAGTTGCTTAAGATTTCGGTAAATGCTGGAGTTCCATAGGTTCCAAGAGCTCTTGTGACGGTTGTAGCAATTGCTTGTGCATCCGCGGGGTCAACGACTTCACACTGAAAGATCAATTTTTAGAAATTAAGCCCACCTACTAATTAAGTGTAAAAGTTTTTTTTGGTTATAAACTAATTGAAGAGAAGGAAATGATGCATTACTTCCACATTGAAAGCTCCCATATGAAATCCAGTGAAGCCTTCTTTAACAGTGTCTACCAACCCACCAGTTGAGGCAACAATTGGCACCTGCAAAAGCATTTACCAGTGAACTAGTACTGATACAAAATGTCGATTTTCGAAGGAAGAGTTGATGGGGGCAGGCATCTTACAGTCCCATAACGCATAGCATGCAACTGAATGAGACCGCAAGGTTCAAATCTGCTGGGAACCAACATGAAATCAGCTCCGGCTGTGATCATATGAGCCAGAGGAACATTGAACTTTGCTACTCCTCGGGCTTTGTCCGGGTAATTTGTTTCCAACTCTTGAAGCTGCTTCTCCATTGGCTTTTTTCCAGTCCCCTAACAAATTGCAGAATGCAGATCAAAATAATATACAGATAGGTTTTGGGGGTAAGATGAGCACCTACTGCAAGAAAATGCGAGAAACAACTTAAATGTACGGAACTTACAAGGACAATAATTTGAACATTCTGTTTGATAAAATGGGGAATGGCTTCTATAAGGATATCTGAACCTTTTTGCTCTTCAAGCCTACCGATGAAACCTATAACAGGGATGTCTCTGTCCACTGGCAATCCGACTTCTGCTTGGAGGGCTTCTTTCAAAAGAGGCTTTGCATCTGTCACCTAAACAACGCAAATTTCAAAATTTATTTCCACATAAATCATAGTAACAATAAGTGCTGTTAGTGGAAGTTATTGTGTTATAACTATTCTTACAGTTGAAGCATCATATTTCACAGTTGTATACTTGTCAGTTAATGGATTCCATTCCTGGACGTCCATGCCATTCACAATTCCAAGGATTCCAGTTTTCCGAATAATGTTATCCAATTCAACTCCTTTTGCAACCGTAGAAACAAGTTCTTCGGCATAGTATGGGCTGACAGTCAAGACCTTGTCTGACTCTAAGATTCCAGCTTTCATCCAGTTAATTTTTCTCCCTTTCACTGGTTTGTCATATCTGTGAAATCGGAAAAATCATACTCATGGTTGAATCATATGTTACTACACATCCTGCTATATAGTATGCACGAAACCATACGTACCCATCAATGAAATCAAAGGAGCTCTTGAATTGATCTGGTAGATTAAGAAGCGCGAAGTCTGCAAATGCAAATCTGCCTTGGTAAGCAATGTTGTGAATGCAGAAGGCTACCTGTTAACAAGATTGGCAAAAGGACTTGGTTTTTTAAGGATTTGCAGCTGATTGAAATTCTTACCAATTTCAATACAAATTCACTGGTCACCTACTTTGGCACTCTTGTATATGCCTTTAGGTTGGTATATGGCTTTTAGGTAGCACGGGAGCAGGGCAGTGTGCCAATCGTTGGCAACGAAAACAACTTCCTCTCCTGCAAGCAGCAATGTCATAGTAAGATTTTAACAAAACTTGTAGGCTTAGAGACTTGTAAATGGGTTTTGCGTACCATATCGTCCAGAAAAATATTTGCTGCTGTTGAGGTTCAAAACTCTTGGTGCTTCTAGAGCTGCCTAAAACATATAATTTTATACAGCCATGAGATTATAAACATAAGATTGTTAGGGAGAAATAAAGACATCTAGAACCTATCGCAGACACGCAAATTCAATACATTCAAGATCTAATTTGCTTGCTAAGTTTCGCAGGATTAGTAACCTGGCATAGCAAGCTGAATCTAAGCTGGTTGTCCTTGTAATCTTCTCCAGAAATGGGACCATATATTTTGGATGCAGTTTTCCCCCATACCTAGAAAACCAATCATCAAGCAGTCAATAACAAAACTTCCTTTTTCAACTGACAAAACTATGGGAAAGAACAACACAGATTTAAATCAAGACCAACCTTCTCAAGAAACAGCGGGTGATCGACGAACACACGATCAACTCCCCGTTTGTAGCAATGAAAGAATCGAACTGTTTCGGTTTTTTCACCAGCTTTAAGCTATACAACACAGAAATTAATCATTTGAACACAGCAAAAAGTTCATTAATGGCTTCGTAAAATGTTGAAGGCTATATGTAATTGTGTATACACACACCTCAACTGTAACTTCTGTGTCCCAGGCATCTTTGTACTGGTCATACCGTGGGGAAACTGTCATCACTCTATGCCCATTTGCCTATAGAAGATTAAATTTTCTAAGTGTGAAACAAAAAACAAAAGAAAAGGAAAAAAAATTAATTTCAAAAATGTAAGGCAAAGGGAGGAAGCAAAGCTTACTGCCATAGCTGGAGGCAGGCCTCCAAGAACATCACCAAGGCCACCAGTTTTGCTCCATGGGCCAATCTCTGTGCCCAGAAACACTAAATTCATCCCACTTCCACAAACAATAACTCCTGAGAATTTTGAGCTCCTAGTACTTTTGACTGATTTGCCCCTTGCTTGCCTGGCAAGCGAATTTGACATGATTTTGACATCCACGGTGTTCAAAGCTCTCAACCCATTGTGAGTCATGGTCTGTTTTCCAAAACCCATCTTTTTAAATCCCGTTTTGGGCTCTGACCCAGAAGATACAGCGCCATAGCTGCCATGGGAGCTTGTTGAGGCAAAGCTAGTAGCAGTCACAGTTGCCATCAATTGGTGATGCTTTTTGTTCTGTAAACTAGTAAACACAAAATAAATCAAAACTTAAAATAAGATTACAACTAAGAAGAACTAAAGCACTGAAAAGGAAGCAAACTTGAGGTGCTTACAAGCTTCTGGTGATGAAAATTGTTGAGGGGCAGGGGCTGCTTCTTTAAGTTTAAGTAATTGAGGTAGAGGGCGTGGCTGTAATTTCCAGTTTGCAGAAGGCGACTGAAAGATGCATGGTTGAGGGGTCTGAAATGTGGAGAACCTCAAGATTCATTAACGGTGTATAGAGAGTGAGAGAGTAGGGGGGCATGGCCCATGGGACCAACTGCAGAATATGCCCAATAACAAGAGGAGGAAACAGCTTTGGACTAGAATTTTCAAGTTACCTTTGGACTAGAATCCAATAACAAGAGGAGGAAACAACTTTCTACTCATCTGCTATGTCCTATTTCAATAATAAAAGACTTATTATTTAATATGCACTCAGAACAAGCAGTGAGTCTTAAAATGCATCTAAAATTGAAATTTGTCTCAGTTTGCACTCAGAACAGGCATTCTGTTACCTCCGTTGCATCATCCGTCAGCCTCTATTACTAACGCCGTTAAAAGTACTGATGTGACAGTAATATTACAAAATTTATAAGAGCAATTAAGACATTTGCTATATTTTATTAAATTTTATAATAAAATTCTTTTAAAAAAATTAAAACAAATTTAATTACCCAATCTTCCCCAACCCACCTGACCACCCTCGTCTCCTTCTCTGAACCCCGCCCGTTGCCCACCCACCTGAAAATGCTCAAAACGGTCACGCCTGAGATTCTCTAAAAAGCCAATTCGACCACCCCAGAAGCACCCGGCGTCGACCACCCCAAAAGCACCCGACCACCCCAGAATTCCCGCCACCACCAAAACTCTTAAAATTATTATGTGGGTTGTTCCCAGATTGGCCGTACCCTTTAAACGAATAATTCGCTCCTTTCTTGGACTCTCCATAACTCGTAAAACCCAAACCGATTATGTTCGAGTCGCCGGCGTAGTTGTTGAACTCAGTCGGGACGGCATTGCCAATTTTTCCATAGCTGACGAACGATTCGGAGCCGGAGTTGGTGTCATGACCGTATGCCGTGAAGGAGAGTCTGTGATTGTTGGCGCCCGAGTCATAGGATGTGAATCGGAGGTTGGGGACGTTGACTCGGTCGTCATAGTTGGTGAATTCACCCGACCCGCGGACCGTTTCGGCGTCGTAGCTAGCAAATGTGGTGTTGGCGACGTTGGCATCGTGGGAGTAACTTTTGAATTTTTCTGAGCGGGAGTTGGACTCCTTGCTGTACTTCTTGAAGGAGTCGTTGGGCGAGTTCAAGTTGTCGAAGTAGTTCTTGAACGAGTCGGCTCCGCGGAGTTGGGAGGAGCCATAGTTGGCGAAGTTCTTATTGGCATAGACGGCAAAGTTGGCGTCATTGAAGTGGCGGTCGATGGAGGTTGAATCGAAGGAGCAGTAGAGGTAGGCCAACGAGCGGGGTGGTCGAATTGGCTTTTTAGAGAATCTCAGGCATGACCGTTTTGAGCATTTTCAGGTGGGTAGGCAACAGGCGGGGTCCAGAGAAGGAGACGAGGGTGGTGGGGTGGGTTGGGGAAGATTGGGTAATTAAAATTTGTTTTAATTTTTTTAAAAAGAATTTTAGTATAAAATTTAATAAAATATAGCAAATGTCTTAATTGCCCCTATAAATTTTATAATATTACTGCCACATTAGCACTTTTAACGACGTTAGTAACAGAGAATGACATATGGTGCAACGGAGGTAATGGAATGCCTGTTCTGGGTGCAAACTGAGGCAAATTTCAGTTTTTGGTGCATTTTAAGACTCGCTGATTTGTTCTGGGTGCATATCAAGTAATAAGCCATAATAAAATACTTGCCTGATCCACTTTCATCAAATCAAATGCCTAACTTGATACAACTCAACAAGGATTTTATTTTCTTATATTTAATATATTGAGTTTTAATTGTTTTGAATAATTATTTTACTTCTTAACAATTTATGTCTATTATGGTAATTTGATGAGCATAAAATTGAAAGCTTTTATTCACTTATATTTGTTGGGTGAAAAGAGTCTATATCTCTATTATTATGAAGCCAAGAGGATCAAAAGATTTCATTAAAATTTTGTAATAAAAATACCCCTATAATTCTAGATTATATAAATATAATTTAATATAAAAAAAGATAATATATCGATCAGAAGAGATAATTAAGAAATCAAAGTTAAATAAAAAGAAAAGAAAATAGGAAATAAAAGTGAAATAAAAAAGAAACGGGAAGGGGAGAAGGTGGAGAGAAATGTGGAGGGAGTGGGTAGTTACTCCTTCTCTCACAATCATTTTTATTTATTTTTTTTACTTTTGGATTTATTTCATTTCTCCTAATTTTTTAAAATTAAAAAAAATTACACACACTAAGCGGTTGCATGGAGGTTAGTTTTAATATAAATAGAAGCTCCCTAAAAACATATTAGGCATATTATAAGCACCAAAATCCATTTTAATTGACGAGTCTTTCATGAAAATATCAGCATTGAGTTGGGACTTGGGAGACCCAAGTGGTGCAAAGAATTTTTCATTTTTCTTCGTTGACACTTTGCCTGTTGGGCATGACGTGGTACTTTAGATGCTGATTGGTACTTCAGGTGACACGCGGGATCGATGATGTGGCAATTTAGGTGAAACGTGGTAGTAGTGACGTGGCACTAATGTGATACTTCAAGTGACACGTGGCATTAATGACGTGTCACTGCAGGGATGCCGTGGCAGTTTGTGTACTGCTGGCCCTGGTGAATTGGGCATGGGTCTACTGGACCATTCAGATTGGGCCATTTGCATGGATGGGTCTGCTGGACCATCATCAATCCATGATCATGCATGTATTTATGCTGGTCAAAACAACAAGGCAGATATGGGCTCAAGATAATGAACAAGCCCCACAGAGCACAATATGCAGCCCACATTCAGTTAATCACATCTTTTATAATAATTGTGCGTTGTTCCTCACTGCCGTTGATGGCAACAACAAATTCCACCATAAATTTATTTAATTCAATTCCAAATATTCATAACTATATGTAATTTAATTCAATTGATCATGTAGTCGTGGAGTCTATATTTCTAGGGTTTTGAAAAATAATCAAAAATAATAATAAACATGAAATTGAAGTTTAGGTTTCCATAACCTACTTAGTTGAATAACAGATTGATAAATGATCCACTTTTTTATTGATAATCTCTAATTCTAGAGTTTTTCGTGCTGATAATTTATAGTGAAATAATAATAATAATAGAGTGAAAATTGGAGGTAGAGAGAATAATTCTATTTCATTCATCAACTATACCCATTTGTATATTATCTACAACATAGTGAGCTTTTTCATTTCCAACTGAAATCTACAACTTAATGAAAAATCATTTTTCAGGAGGGTCAACAGTTAAAATGATATTATTATTCTATATAATTAGTAAACGTACCGCTCAATAAAAAAAAAAAAACCTATTTTCCTGATTACTCCGATTACCTACTACCTCACCTATTATTTATCTGTTTTATTAGAGTCAGTTGATGTCGTGGTTGAATTGGGTAGGTTTCATCTCTCTCACAATTTTCTTGTCCTTTCCACCATGAAAAGTTTCTTCATAAGCCTTTTCCCATCGGCTGCCCAAACCTTGAAGGCCTCTAAGTCTAAGTTGAAAGTTACTTATCAAATCACCAATAAACAGCCCTTGGGTAGAGGTTATAGTCAAAATCCATCTATAGCCAGAGAAGAGTCCAAGAAAGACGATGACGACGGAAGCTTGCTAGAGGCGTGCAAGCCATTCGACGTACGTGTACCGAATCCATCTACAGCCACTCGGTGAGCGTTCACCGATTCTTCTTCTTTAGCTTTTGGAGCAGGATGAGGTCAATGAAAAATGATTACCTATAGCTCAATGAAAAATCAATTTTCATGAGGGTCAACAATTAAAATGATATGATTATTCTATATGGTTAGAGGGTCAACAATTAAAATGATATGATTATTCTATATGGTTAGTAAATGTACCGCTCAATTAAAAAAGATTATCTATCTCCAATTACTTACTTCCCCGATTACTCTGATTATCTACTTCTCCGATTACTCCGATTATCTACTTCCCCGATTATTCCGATTATCTATTTCCCCCGATTACTCCGATTATCTACTTCTTTACCTATTATTTATCTATTTTATTAGGATCAGTTAATATCGTGGTTGAATTGGATGAAGGCTTCATCCCTCTCACAATTTTTTGGCTTTTCCACCAGGAAAAGTTTCTTTAGATGCATTTTCTTAAAGCTGAAAATAATAAATACATGTCATATATGCATGTATTGAATCTAATTCCAAGTGAGAATATTGGCTGTGAATTGCATGTCCCTCTCTCTCTCATACGGTTATCAATTACCTCAATATTTTACTCTCATATTTTACTCTCATTTTGTCCTATATAAAGATATTTTACTTTCTTTTTGTCCTATATAAAGAAATTTTATTTTATTTTTGTCCTTCAGCTTTTACCTCACAATTTTCCATCTTCCAGTTTTCTACCATGAAACCTTTTTTCAAGCGTCTCTTCACCTCGGCTGCACAAACTCTCAATGCCTCTAAGTCCAAATTGAAAATGAGGTACCAAATCACCAAAAAACAGAGGTTGGGAGAGGTTGTAATCAAGATCCACCCTCTGGATCATAAGGGTTTGTCGAGGGAGAAAAAGGAGAATGAAAAAGACGACTTGATTCAAACCATGTCCAAAGTCGAAGGCGTGGTTGCCACGTTCAATGCCACGGTGGCTATGGGATCCTTTCTCTGGTCAGTCATTAAAAATACATGTGAGAGAAATTATAACGACTCGGAAATTTAATTAGTGAATTTTTCGTAAATTAATTTGAAAAATGACGATTTTATCCTTAGTTTTATAAAATGTTTGAAAGTCAAATTTTGGTTGGAGATACCTTCCGAAGTTTTTCTTGGACCGTTGCGTAGGTCACGAACTCAGTTCGCAGACAGGCGGCATGCGGAAAACGGAGATCGTATGAGAGAGTTGTGAGTCTAAAATGTTCAGGGGCAATTTGGTAATTTGCCATAGGTAGATATTTTTAACTCAGACTTCTCCAGATTCTTCTCATTTTCCTCTCTCTTTTCGCGATCCTCATCCAAACTGTGACACCGAACCCAAAAACCACAGACTTTGAACCTTGATTCGAAGCAACCTCGTCCGTTTTGGTGCAACCCATCATCTTCTCCTCCTTCCCCGCGATCAAGGACGTACCGACCGTCGAGGGAAACAACCACGGCAGAAACCGAACCGAGGAAGGAGAAAACTGAACCTTCCGATCGATTTTCTGGCCAACTCAAGTATGAGTTTTGCGTTTAGACTTCAGTTTCGAGTTCCTGGGCTCGAGTAGATGGGTTTAGACTATTAATTCGTGAAAAACAGTTGAGATTTGAAGAAGTTAGGAAAGTTTCAAGGTCGATCGGCAATGGTGATTTCCAGCCACAGCGGACGGCGATGAACGGCAGAACGATCATCGTCTTCGGTGACTGGTTCAGTCAGAGAGGGCTGACGTGGCATGCCACCTGGCAGCCACGTGGAGGTCACCTGGCAGCCACATGGAGGCCACCTGGCAGCTACGTGGAGTCACCTAGTAGCTGAGTCAGCCCTCGTGCAAGCGCTTAGGGTACTGTAGCCGACGCGTGGACGAACCGCAAGCCTTCCACCGGTCTTTAGGTCACGGTGACGTGTGTCGACATGTTTTCGACGTTTCAGACCTTTTGGCGGAGGTTTCGAGTTAATCGGACATCGTTTAGGGGTAGTTTTGGGCGTCCGAAGTGGCTGCGTTTTTAGTTGGACACGTGTGGACCTCCCGGGGTTTAGGGAGTCTGAATGTAGGGTTTTTAATTATTGTTGGTAACCCCGATTGTTACTTTTGACAGACGATACTGCTCCGGGAACTTCAGAGGAGCGTACGACTCAGGATTGAGCATAATTGGACGCTTGGAGAGTGGACTTTGGTTTTGTAAATTATAATGCATGCATAAGCGTATATTTGAAATAATTTCTTGTTACGTATTGTTTTTGGCAAATTTCTGGAATTTAGAATTTACTGGACATGGGTTCTCAATAATAAATTGGAAATGACGTTTTGAGTTTCGGTTGAGTCCATGATTTTTGGGTTTAGACCCAGATTTGTGATTTTATTGGATTTGGGCATGGACCCGGTTTTTCACTGAATTTGGTTTAGGCCAAGAAACAAAGATTTCAAAACATGGATTATGGTTTCCACTGAATTACTGTCCCCGAGGGTCAAGGTTTTCTCCGATGTTGGCGTCGATGGTCTTTCTCCTCCAGATCGTTGAGGGTTCTCCGACGCTGGTGTCGAAGGGTATTTCTCCACCAAGTTTTTGAAGATGTCTAGGCGTAGTACATGGTTCTGCATAACTCGAGCTATATCGGGTGTGTGGAGGGTTGGACCCGAGTCAGTCAGCTCGGATATCGAGCTACGGCTTGGGATTCCATTTGGGGAGCAGCGAGACATGTTTGTGATATTTTTGTGTCCAGGTATGTTCACATGATTTTTAAACTCCTTTGAGGAGAGTTTTCAAAGCAGGGTTTTGGACCACAGGATGCTTTCATTATTCGAGTTTTCGTGGGTCCCACCGAGTGTTTTAATTTAAAGATGAATTTTCCGGTTAGTTTCAGATTATCATTGTATATCATTTGTGTAAAAAGAAATTTTATATTATGCCTGCATTGTTTTACTCATAGAGGGGAAAATGTATGTTTTCCTCGGAAATTGTTTTAAAAGATTATTTTTTCCACTCACACTTTTTCGTGTTTTAAATCCCCTCTCGGCCGTTGAGTTGACGAGGGCACATCCAGAGGCGAAGGCATTAAATTTCAGTTGCGCCTTTACCTAAGACTATCGAGTAGGATTTATATATTTTATGTATTTACCTTTCCTACCTAGATGCTCTGATTAGCCTTTTGGACTTATTGTAAATTATGACTACATCGATGGTTATTTGGCGACGTTGGGATTCGAGAGTGGTATTTGATCATCCGCCTGACAGGTGATAGACGGTTACCTATTTTATAGGGGAGGTTCTACCGGATTTTTGGCAGAATTCTTGTAACCAATTGCAAGTGCTTCAGGGCATTCTAGGCAATTTATTAAGTTGTCAGGTGGGAGCAGGGCTTTTTCTGGGTTTCGAGGGGAAATTCGGGAAAGGTCCTGTCAACTTGGTATCAGAGCTCTAGGTTTAAATTCTTGTAGACTGTACACCTAGTGTACATTTGATAGTGGTACTGATGAATTATGGTTCTTTTCAGCGTGATGCCTCCAAGACGCTAGCCCCTTCCGCGACCTGGAAACGGTGATGAAGCTGATAACATTAGGGGTACACATGATCCCGTATTAGAGCCTGATTTGAGACAGACCCTGGATCAATTGGGTCGGGCATTGATGATTGTGCTTTAGGGTTGGGCTACTTCTTAAGTTTCTGACATTGAGCGAGCCCAGAGTGTGGGGGCGACAGTACTTGGAACAAGTGTTTGCCGTTATGAGGTGCCCTCCGGAGGATAGGGTGCGACTAGCCACATTTCTTTTGAGTGGTTATGCATACCATTGGTGGCATGCTTTGCAGCTGACGGGCAGGGATGTCCGTACACTTACTTGGGAAGCTTTCTGGGAGCGCTTACTCGAGCAGTTTTGTCCTCGCTCAAACCGAGAGCCAAAGAGGCTGAGTTCTTGCAGTAATAGCATGGGGACATGACGGTGGCATAGTATGAGCACAAATTTCTTGATTTTTCACAATTTGCATTGGCACTTGTGGAAAATGAGATGGATAAGTGCCGAAGGTTCAAGTATGGACTGAGAAATGAGATTAGAGGAGCAGTAACTGCGATGGCTTATACGTTTGTGAGGGCTTTATCAGATACTGCGTCTAGAGTAGAGATGAGTTTGCCAGCTCAGTACCAGCTTGGTGGGTCCAAGCAACGCCGGGATCACCTGAGATTCGGGGCTTCTAGTCAGGGACTATCTAAGAGCGGCAGTTTCAGTTAGGAGGCTCGAGCTGCACCAGAGGTGGTTACTGGTTTGTTGTCTATTATTCTTTTATTTATCGGGGTTTTACATTTTTTGCCAGTAGAGACTTGTCACCGATTGGTTGGGACATGGGCATTAGCACCCCCACCAGAGATAGGGTAGTGGCAAACATCATGGTACACATTTGTCCAGTGGTAGTGGAAGGTCATGAGTTGGAGGCAGATTTATTCCCCTTGGACATTTATGATTTTGATGTGATTCTGGGGATGGATTGGTTAACCATGCGTCATGCCTCCATTGATTGTTTCGACAAGAGGGTGGTCTTCTAGAGTCCAAGTTTTCTGGAACTTACGTTTCAGGGTGATCGTAGGGTGCTTCCCTCGGGAGTAATATCGGCCTTAACGGCCGAGAAGTTATTGAGGAAAGGTTGTGAGGGCTATTTAGCTCCTGTGATCAATTCTCGGGATACTCTGGTGAGGATAAAGGATATTCATATGGTGAATGAGTTTATAGATGTGTTTCCCGAGGATCTTCCGGGGTTACCACCTCAACCGGAGATTGAATTCACCATAGAGCTTCTTCTAGGCACCTAACCTATATCACAAGCACCGTACATGATGGCACTAGTAGAATTGAGGGAATTGAAGACTCAATTGCAGGACTTGGTGGATATGAGATTTATTCGACCGAGTGTATCACCTTGGGGTGTGCCGATTTTATTTGTAAGGAAGAAAGATGGTGGTTTGAGGCAATGTATCGACTACCGGCATTTAAATAGGGTTACGGTTCGGAATAAGTATCCTTTGCCACGAATTGATGATTCGATTGACCAAATTATTGAAGCTCAACTCCAGGATCCTACATTGTGTGTTATTAGGATGGAGTTGGAGGCTGGGACTTGGCATGATTATGTGATTAGGGATGATGGGGCCTTGGTTAAGGATGGCCGGTTGTGCGTACCTAATGATCTAGAGTTGAAAAGAGAAATTCTTGAGGAACCTCATAGTTCTACCTATGCTATGCGTCCAAGAGAAACTAAGATGTATCGTACTCTTAAGGAGCACTATTGGTGGACTGGGATGAAATGGAAAATAGTAGAGTTTGTGAGTAAATACCTCACGTGTCAACAAGTGAAAGCAGAGAGGCAGAAACTATATGGGGCACTACAACCCCTACCTATTCCGGAATGAAAATAGGATCACATTACTATGGATTTTTTTTATAAACTTGCTAGGACTAAAAAAGGACATGATTGAATTTGGGTAATTGTTGATAGACTCACGAAGTCAGCACATTTCTTGCTAGTACGGGAAGATTACATGATGGACCAGTACGCCAAGTTGTTTGAGGATGAGATCATACGGTTACATGAGAGTCCAGAGTTGATTGTATCAGAATTGGATCCTAGGTTTACCTCGAGGTTTTGGCGGAGTTTGCAGAAAGCCTTTGGAACTACATTGCATTTCAGTACAACTTTTCATCCTCAGACTGACGGTCAGTCTGAGACGACAATTCAGATTCTGGAAGATATGGTGAGAGCTTGTACACTGCAGTTTAAAGGAAACTGGGATTCACACCTGGCCTTGATGGAGTTTGTATACAACAACAACTATCAGTCTAGTATTGGGATGTCTCATTTCGAGGCACTGTATGGGAGACAGTGCAGAACACCGATATGCATGAATGAGGTAGGTGAGAGAAGACTGTTGACACCAGAGATAGTGGAAATGATAGAGGAAAAAATTAGAATCATCAGGGAAAGGTTGAAGGCAACTCAGGACAGCCAGAAAAGCTATGCAAACCGACGGATTAGAGATCTTGAGTTTGAGGTCGAAGACTGGGTTTTCTTGAAATTATCCCAAGGAAAGAAGTTGTATGTTTTGGTAGACGAGGGAAGCTGAGTCCTCGCTATATTGGGCCATATGAGATTATTGAAAGGATAGGGCCAATGGCTTACATACTTGCTTTACCCCAAGAACTGTCAAAGGTTCACGATGTATTCCATGTATCCATGCTCCGGAAGTATCTATTTGATGACTCTCATGTATTGGAGGCATAACCAATTGAGCTGAGAGATGATTTGAGCTTTGAGGAGCAACCAGTGAAAATTCTAGATTGGAAGGAAAAAAGTGTTTCGCATAAAGCCTATTCCTCTGGTTAAAGTTCTGTGAAGGAATCATAATGTGGAGGAGGCCACGTGGGAACCCGAGGCATTGATGCGGGTACAACATCCACATTTGTTCCAGTGACAAGTATGAATTTCGATGACGAAATTTCTTTAAGGGGGGGTGAGTTGTAACGACCCGAAAATTTAATTAGTGAATTTTTTGTAAATTAATTTGGGAAATGACTATTTTATCCTTAGTTTTATAAGAGGTTTGAAATTCAAATTATTGTTGGAGATACATTCGGAAGATTTTCTTGGACCGTTACGTAGGTATCGAATTCACGAGTTCATAGACAGGCGGCACGCGAGAAACGGAGATCGTATGAGAGAGTTGTGGGTCTAGAATGTTCAGGGGTAGTTTGGTAATTTCCCCAGGGAATATATTTTTAACCCAGACTTCTCCAGATTCTTCTCATTTTCCTCTCTCTCTTCGCGATCCTCATCCAAACCATGACACCGAACCCAAAAACCCCAGACTTTGAACCTTGATTCGAAGCAACCCCCTCCGTTTTGGTACAACCCATCGTCTTCTCCTCCTCCCTGCGATCAAGGACATACCGGCCGTCGAGGGAAACAGCCACGGGAGACACCAATCCGAGGAAGGAGAAAACCAAACCTTCTGATCGATTTTTTGGCAAACTCAGGTATAGGTTTCATATTTAGACTTCAATTTTGAGTTCCTGGGCTCGAGTAGATGGGTTAAGACTATTAATTCGTGAAAAACGGTTGAGATTTGAAGAAGTTAGGAAATTTCGAGGTCGGCAGGCAATGGCAATTTTCGGCGACGACGGATGACGGTGAACGGTGGAACGATCATTGTCTCCAACAACTGGTTCAGTCAGAGAAGGATGACGCCGCATGTCACCTAGCAGCCACGTGGAGCCACTTGGCGGCTGAGTTAAGGCCGAGTTAGCGCGCGTGTAGGCGCGTGTGGTACGGTAGCTGGCGCATGGATGAGTCACCGGCCTTCTGTAAGCACGTGGCGATGCGTGGGGCCGATCCTTAGGTCACGACGACATGTGTGAACATGTTTTCGACTTTTCAGACCTTTTGGCACAGGTTTCGGGTTAATCGAACATCGTTTAGGGGTAGTTTTGGGCGTCCGAAGTGGCAGTATTTTTAGTGGGATGCATGTGGACCTCCCGGGGTTTGGGGAGTCTAAATGTAAGATTTTTAATTATCGTTGGTATCCCCGATTATTACTGTAAGGACCCTTCTCGAATTTCCCCTCGAAACCCGGGAAGAACTCTTATCCCGTCTGACAGCTCTTTTACCTCAAAATAATATACCAGGAATGCCTTTTATCCTTAAATAATATTTAGTAAACCTTACAGGGTTCCCGACAGAATCTCTGTACTTACTGACCACTCCTACCAGTCAGACGCAGGATAGCATACATGTCAAAGTCAAGACCTCAGAATGGTGGTGGTCCAAATAGGAATACCCTATGACACCAAATACCACTAGTCAGCCACTTGTGAACCAATAATATCTCGTCACTCTAGGTCACCGCCCACACCAACCCCCTGACCCGGAAGACGAAGGAACCAGACTTGATTAAATTGAATCTCACTGACTCATCCCGAGTCAAACTTGATATCCCGGCTCGTCCTATTAACCCCGAGTGATAACTCAATCTCCCAGCTCGTCCTGAGCATCCCAAGTGATAACTCGATATCCCGGCTCGCCTTGAGCACCCCGAGTGATAACTCGATATCCCAGCTCGCCTTGAGCACCCCGAGTGAAAACTCGATATCCCGACTTATCCTAAGCACCCCGAATGATAACTCGATATCCCTGCTCCTCTTGAGCTATCTTGGATCTCAACGATATGGCGGAGAAAAATCCCTCGAACGCCAACATTGGAGAACATCTCGACGATCTGGCTGAGACGTACTCTCTAACGCTAGTCAGAGAACCCTCATCAATGTAGCGGAGAAAACACCCTCTACGCCAATCCTCGGAAATCCCATGGTATAACCGTATAACTAAAAGCATGCCTTCCCATGCAATCCCGAAACCCTATTCCGTTCGTAACACGAATAAAATACCAAATCAAGGAAACCCTAGCCCAAGGAACTCTTGACACAACAATGACCCAACTCCCTTGACCTCCCGAGCTCAAAACACGCTCCATGGTCAACCATTACTGCTGGGATTGCCCAACCGGGGCTCCAAAGGACCTCATATAGCCTCGAAACCATCAAAATCAGATCCGAAACGTCCCAAAACCCTAGTCACGCGTCGCCGTGACCTCGAAAGAAGTCCCACACGCTGCCACGCACCAACGGAAGGCCGAAACACGCACCCACGCGCCGATCACGCGCCTGCTATAGTACCACGCACCTGGAGCAGTCCAACCCAACCCGGTCCACTCGACTCAGCCGGTCATCTCGACCCGACCAATCCACTCGACCAGCCCGATCACCGGTGACTCACCGGAGAAGACGACCAGACAGCCGTCACTGTCACTGGAGGCTGGCCGGAGAAGATGACAGGATCGCCGCCTCGCCGCCGTCGCCGTCGCCGAAAATTTCCATTTCCGACCGATTTTTAAGGTTTTCTAACTTCTTCATTTCTTGATCGATTTTCACGATCCACACATGTAAATTCATCTACTTTTCATTAGGAATCCAAATATGAGATCAAAGTTCCAAAATCGTGTTTGGCCGGAAAATGGCCGAGAAGATTCGGTCTACCTCATTCCTCTATCCGTCGCCTACGACGGTGTTCCCGCTCCGATGAATACCCCAAAATGCTCGTGGGGCCCCAGGGAAGATCCTCCCGGCCTTGGTTTAGATAAAATCGAACTGAAATCCGTCCGATGAAAGGGGTGTTCGGTGTTCGCACCATGAGAAATTCGGTGTTCCAACTCTTCCAAAATAACCAAACTGCCCCTGAAGCTTCTAGACCCGTAACGAACTCACTGGGTATCCATTTTTTGCGTGCCGCCTGTCTACGAACTCGTGAGTTCGAAACCTACGTAATGACCCAAGAAAAATTCCCAAAAGCACTGCCAGTCAAAAAGTGACTCCCGAACCCGTCCAAAACCGAGGGTAAAATCGTCCAATTTTACAATTAATTTAATTTCTGGTCCGGATTGCTACAAATTTCCCCCTTACAGAAATTTCATCCCCGGAATTTCACTAACTCAGGTTAAAGGACCAACCTCCTGTTCAGTTCCTCTCGTGTCACCACCGACACGAGCTTGGCCCTAGACGCGATTCCCAAAAGAACCCGTGCACTCTGTACATTTCTTCATTCCAATCTCGACAACAAATCGTAGGCAAGCACTACATCCAGGAGACATCCTGGAGGCACCAGGGGCTTCGCTTTGGGAGGATTCCAGGCGGCCATAACAATGCCGTCAAGGCCGGGGTTGCCGTGCGGGGCGGGTCGTTATAGTTACTTTTGACAGGTGATACTGCTCTGGGAACTTCAGAGGAGCTTACGACTTAGGATTGAGCATAATTGGACGTTCGGTGAGTGGACTTTGGTTTTTTAAATTATAATGCATGCATAAGCGTATATTTGAAATAATTTCTTGTTACGTATTGTTTTTGGAAAATTTCTAGAATTTAGAATTTACTAGACACAGGTTCTCAATAATAAATTGGAAATGACGTTTTGGGCTATGGTCTGGCTTTATGGACTCTGCTTTTATGTCGTTTTGACCTTATAGATTTTGGGTTTCGGTTGAGTCCATAATTTTTGGGTTTAGACCCGAATTTGGGATTTTATTGGATTTGGGCATAGACCCGGTTTTTCACTGAATTTGGCTTAGGTCAAGAAATAAGAATTTCAAAACATGGATTTTGATTTTCACTGAATTACTGTCCCCGATGGTCAAGGTTTTCTCCGATGCTAGCGTAGAGGGTCTTTCTCCACCAGATCATTGAGGGTTCTCCGATGCTGGTGTCGAGGGGTAGTTCTCCACCATGTCGTTGAAGCTGCCTACGCGTAGTACAGGGTTCTGCACAACTCGAGGTATATCGGGTGTGTGGAGGGTTGGACCCGGGTCAGTCAGCTCGGATATCGAGCTACGACTCATGATTTCATTCGGGGAGCGGTGAGACATGTTGGTGATATTTTTGTGTCTAGGTATGTTCACATAATTTTTAAACTCCTTTGAGGAGGGTTTTCAAAGCAGGGTTGTGGACCACGGGATGCTTTCATTATTCGGATTTTCGTGGGTCCCACCGAGTGTTTTAATTTAAAGATGGATTTTCCGGTTAGTTTCAGATTATCTTTATATATTATTTGTGTAAAAAGGAATTTAATATTATGCATGCATTGTTTTACTCATGGAGGGGGGAAATGTATGTTTTCCTCAAAAATTGTTTTAAAAGATTATTTTGTCAACTCACACTTTTTCGTGTTTTAAATCTCCTCCAGGCCGTTGAGTTGACGAGGGCACATCCAGAGGCGGAGGCATTAAATTTCAGTTGCGCCTTTACCTAAGACTATCGAGTAGGATTTATATATGTTATGTATTTAGCTTTCCTACCTAGATGCTCTGATAAGCCTTTTGGACTTATTGTAAATTATGACTACATTGATGGTTATTTGGTGACGTTGGGATTCGAGAGTGGTATTTGATCCTCCGCCTGACAGGTGGAAGACGGTTACCTGTTTTATAGGGGAGGTTCTGCCAAAATTTTGGCAGAATTCTCGTAACCAATTGCAAGGGCTTAAGGGTATTCTTGGTAATTTATTAAGTTGTCAGGCGGGAGCAGAACTTTTCCCGGGTTTCGAGAGGAAATTCAGGAAGGGTCCTGTCAGAAATGTCACCAATATCAAGTCAAAACTCATATGGAAGCCGTTTGTGAAGGACTCTGAACTAATTGGAAAGAACAACAAACTTCTACGATAGCTGGATAAGGACCAGAAGCTGGTCAGGAAAAAATTGGGTTTCTCAACCCAAGCTGAATCAATGGAGAAATCTGACGAAGGAAAGAAAGAATCTGCCGGAGAAAACAAAACAGAAAGCGGAGGTGATGATGATGAAAGCTCTGGCAATGGAAATGGCAGCGGAGACTAACCGACGGGCGGCGGCAAATGATGGTTACCTATTCTTCCTCTTCAGCCTTTGGAGCAAGATGAGGTCAATGAAAAATGATTACCTACATCTCAATGAAAAATCATTTTTCAGGAGGGTCAACAATTAAAATGATATTATTATTCTATATGGTTAGTGAACGTACCGCTCAATGAAAAAAGATTACCTACCTCCAATTACCTACTTCCCTGATTACTCTGATTACCTGCTTCATCGCCTATTATGTATCTATTTTATTAGGGTAAGTTGATGTCGTGGTTGAATTGGGTCTTCAAACGCTTTTTCCCATCGACTGCCCAAACCCTGAAGGCCTCTAAATTGAAAGTTACTTATCAAATCACCAATAAACAGCCCTTGGGGGGAGGTTATAGTTAAAATCCATCTACAACCAGGGAAGAAGATGACGACAGAAGGTTGCCAGAGGGGGTGCAAGCCATTCGGCGCACGTGTACCGAATCCATCTACAGTCACTCGGCGAGCGTTCACTAATTCTTCTTCTTCAGCCTTTGGAGTAGGATCAGGTTAATGAAAAATGATTACCTACAGTTCAATGAAAAATCGATTTTCAGAAGGGTCAACAATTAAAATGAGATTTTTATTCTATATGGTTAGTAAATGTACAGCTCATGGAAAAAAGATTACCTACCTCCAATTACTTACTTCCTTAATTACTCCGATTACCTACTTCCTCAATTACTTCGATTACCTACTTCTCCACCTATTATTTATCTATTTTATTTGGGTCAGTTGATGTCGCTGTTGAATTGGGTGCATGTTTCATCCTTCTCACAATTTTTTTGTCTTTTCCACCATGAAAAGTTTCTTCAGACGCATTTTCTCATCGGCTCCCCAAACCCTGAAGGCCTCTAAATTGAAAGTTACCTATCAAATCACCAATGAACAACCCTTGGGGGAGGTTATAGTCAAAATCCATCATGTGGACCATAAAGCTTTGACGGAGAAAATGGTAGAGAAAGATGATGTCATTCGAGTACTCTCCAAAGTGGGAGTGGTGGTTGCCTCGTTTGATGCAACGGTAGCGATGGCATCTTTCCTCTAGTCAGGCTTTCAAAATAAATATGCTAAAACTCTCAACAACATCCAGTCAAAACTCACATAGGATTCCTCTGTGGTGGATTCTGAACGAATTAAAGAAAATAACGTACTTCTACGATGCCTGGATACTGACCGCAAACTGGTCAGTAGACTTCTATGCCTCTAAAGCACAGTTGGATTACTGGACAAACTGGGAACCGAAGGCTCTAACGGAGAAAATGGGGGAACCGAAGACTCTAACAGAGAAAAATGAGGTAATGGAGCAGAATGAGGTGAATGAGGAAAACAAAGAGCACGAGGAGGTGATGATGATGATGGTGACAGCTACCACAATGGAAATGGCAGCGGTGGAGACTAACCCGGTGGGCGGCGGCAAATGAATTCTATGGTTACATGTCATTTTCTAAATTTTCCTTGAGAGAATTTTGAAATTTTACTATTGATTTACAATTGCTTAATCATTTGGCCCCCCTTTTGGGACACTAGATATCAGATTATTTCTCTCCTATTTGATTGTTTACAATTGCTTAATCATTTAGCTCCCATGTCGCTGTTCTCCTTACATCTCTCCCTGATTTCCCTTTAAATTCGGATTTCTAGGTTCCAATTTTAATGGTTTTCCAATTTTTTTTGGGTATTCAACTATTCATAGATGCATCAATGTTCTTGTAAGAATCGTGGAAGAATTGGTATGGAACTGTGGTGGTTGGATTGAGGGAGGAGTCTAGGGAAGATGATGACGACGGAAGGTTGCCAGATGTGTGCAATCCATTTGGCGCACGTGTATCAAATTCATTTACAGCCACTCGGCAATCGTTCACCCATTCTTCTTCTTCTTCAGCCACTCGGCAAGCGTTCACCGATTCTTCTTCTTCTTCAGCCACTCGGCAAGCGTTCACCGATTCTTCTTCTTCCATTGACCGGCCTATGACTAAGCTTTGATCGCCGAAAATCTCCCATGTTTCAGCTAATATCTACCGAATTAAGCCCACCCTTTGCCGCGTTGACTAGCAGTTAACCAAACGTATTTGACCCCAAAATTCGGTAGTGAACCACCAAATTTCATCTTGAAGCTATTCACTCATTCCGAGTTTTGTGCCTTATTTTGGGGGATTTCTAGCTTGCATTCTCATGTTTTCTCCAAATTCAAAAGGATTTCACGTCAATTCCTTTTAGGATTATGTTTTATTAATTCTTTTATGGTTAGGAACGCTTTTTAGTCTCTAATAATGTGTAGCAAAACTTTTCTTTCAAGGATTCCAATTGTGAACTCCTTATTATTTGAGGATTAACACCACAATTTCTACAACTACAAGAAAGTAGTGAGAGGAAGCTTTAAGCCATTCTTGCAACAATCTGGAGTTTACCCTTTCACAATTCATCCCAAATCATTAGGGATAGTCAAATGGGTAATTTAAAAAGCATGGGTAAATCTTTACCCAACATGGGCACTAATGGGCATTAAACCCATCTACACCTATTTTCAATTTTTAAGGGCATGCCCATATCCTACCCATTGGGTAATGAGTACCCATGACAATTTTACATTTGTTTGTTGCTTTTCATTTTTTTGCTTCTAATTTATTTTTTCTTCTAATTTTCTTTTTTTTCTTTTCAATATATTTTGCTTTTCATTTTTTTTCTTTTCAATTATTGTTTGCTTTTTATTTTCTTCTCCTCCATTATAATAAACAACATATGTCAGGACCCTTCCCGAATTTCCCCTCGAAACTCGGGAAAAACCCTGCTCCCGTCTGACAACTAAAAGAAATTCTCAAAATACCCTTAAGCCATTGCAAATAATTATAAGAATTCTCCCAAAAATCCAGTAGAATCTCCCCTTAAGGACTGGTTAACCGTCTTCCACCTGTTAGACGAAGGATCATATAACACTCTAAATTCCAACAACACCAACCATCCAACGATGTAACAACAAATTTACAATCAGTCCAAAAGACTTATCAGAGCATCTAGGTAGGACAAGTAAATACATAAATAAATATCCTACTCGATAGTCTATGTAAATGCGCAACTGAAAATTTAATGTATCCGCCTCTGGATATGCCCACGTCAACTCAACGCCCTCGAGGGGATTTAAAACATGAAAATTGTGAGTGGACAAAATAATCATTTAAAAATCATTTCCAAGGAAAACATACATTTCCCCCCTCCACGAGTAAATCCATGCATGCATAACATAAAATTCCTTTTTATATAAATATAATATATAGATAATCCAAAAACTCACCGAAAAATGCATAGTTTGTTAAAACACTTGGTGGGACCCACGAAAATCCGTATAATGAAAACATACCATGGTCCACAACCTTGCTTTGAAATCCTCCTCAAAAGAGTTTAAAATCATGTAAACCGACCTGGACACAAAATATATATAAGAACATATCCCACTGCTCCCCGAATAAAATCCCGAGTCGTAGCTCGATACCCTCCACACACCCGATATACCTCGAGTTGTGCAGAACCCTGTACTACGCGTAGACAGCCTCAACAACCTGGTGGAGAAATACCCTTCGACACCAGTATCGGAGAAACCTCAACGATCTAGCGGAGAAATACCCTTAGACACCAGTAGGAGAAAACCTTGACCCTCGGGGACAAAATTCAGTGAAAACCAAATCCTTGTTTCCCGGCCTAAGTCAAATTCATTGAAAAACTGGGTTTATGCCCAAATCCAAATAAATCACAAATTTGGGTTTAAACCAAAAATCATGGACTAACCCGAACCCAAAATCTATCACATAAAAACAGCGTCCAAAAACCAAGCCACAACCCAAAACATCTTTCCCGTGTCTAGTAATAATTTATTAGCATAATACTTGACAATTCCAGAAATTTTCCAAAACAATACGTAAGAAGCAATCATATCAAATATACTTTTATGCATGCATTATACTTTACAAAACTAAATTCCACTCACCACACGTCCGAATAAGCTCAATCCCGAGTCGTACGCTCCTCTGAGGAGGATCAAATCTGCTTGGGGTTAAAAATATCTACCTAGGCCAAATTACCAAAATGCCCCTAAACATTCTAGACCCACAACTCTCTCACACGAACTCCATTTCCCGTGTGCTGCCTGTCTACGAACTCGTGAGTTCGAGACCTATGCAACAGTCCCCGAAACATAGCCAAAAGTGTCTCGAAACAAAAATTGACTTTCAAGCCCCTTAAACAACCAAGGGTAATTTCATCCTTTTGCAAATTAATTTATGAAAATTTACTAATTAAATATCCGCATCGTTACAATTCACCCCCTTAAAGAAATTTCGTCCTCGAAATTCATACCTATCACTGGAACAAATGTGGATGATGCGTCCGCATCAGTGCCTCGGTTTCCCAGGTGGCCTCCTCCACGTTATGATTCCTCCATAGAACTTTAACCAGAGAAATAGTCTTTATGCGCAGTACTTTTCCTTCCAATCTAGAAGTTGCACTAGTTGCTCCTCAAAAGTCAAATCATCTATCAGCTCAATTGGTTGTGCCTCCAATACATGAGATTCATCAAATAGGTACTTCTGAAGCATGAATACATGGAAAACATCGTGAAACTTTGACAGTTCCGGGGGTAAAGTAAGTTTGTAAGCCACTGGCCCTATCTTCTCAATAATCTCATAAGGCCCAATGTAGCGAGGACTCAGTTTTCCTCGTCTACCAAAACGTACAACTCCTTTCCAGGGGGATAATTTCAAGAAAATCCAGTCTCCGACCTCAAACTCAAGATCTCTGTTCCTTTGGTCCGCATAGCTTTTCTGGCGGTCATGAGCTGCCTTCAACGTTTCACTGATTATTCTAATATTTCCCTTTGTCATTTTAACTATCTTTGGTGTCAACAGTCTTCTCTCACCTACCTCATTCCAACATATCGGTGTCCTGCACTGTCTCCCATACAGTGCCTCGAAAGGAGACATCCCAATACTAGACTAATAGTTGTTGTTTACGCAAACTCCATCAATGCCAGGTGTGAATCTCAATTTCCTTTAAACTGCAGTACACAAGCTCTCACCATATCCTCTAGAATCTGAATTGTCCTCTCAAACTCACTGTCAGTCTGAGGATGAAAATCTATACTGAAATGCAATATAGTTCCAAAGGCTTTTTGCAAACTTTGCCAAAACCTCGAGGTAAACCTAGGATCCCCGTTTGACACAATCGACTCTAGAGTCCCATGTAACCGTATGATCTCATCCACAAACAATTTGGCGTACTAGCCCATCCGGTAATCTTCCCGTACTGGAAATAAATGTGCTGACTTCGTGAGTCTATCAACAATTACCCATATTCCATCATGTCCTTTTTGAGTCCTAGGAAGTTTATAAAAAAAATCCATAGTAATGTGATCCCACTTCCATTCCAGAATAGGAAATGGTTGTAGTGCCCCGTATGGCTTCTGCCTCTCTGCTTTTACTTGTTGACACGTCAGGCATCTACTCACAAACTCCGATATTTACCTTTTCATCCCAATCCACCAATAATGTTCCTTAAGAGTACGATAGATCTTGGTACCGGCTGGATGCATAGCATAGGTAGAACTATGAGCTTCCTCAAGAATTTCTCTTTTCAACTCTAGATCAATAGGTATGCAGAACCGGCCATCCTTAACCAGGGCCCCATCATCCCTAATCACAAAATCTTGCCAATTCCCAGCCTCCAACTCCATCCTAATAACACACAAAGTAGGATCCTGGAGCCGAGCTTCAATGATTTGGTCAATCAAGACAGGTCTCACATGGAAGCTAGCCAACAAAGCCCCCTGGCTATCCATGCCAAGTATAATTCCCGCTCTTCAGAATTCCACCAACAGCGGTAGGTAAACAAGATGCAAATGGGCCAAGGAACCCATGGACTTCCTACTCAAGGCATCTGCCACTACATTGGCTTTTCCTGGGTCATACTCTATGGTACAATCATAATCCTTTATCACCTCAAGCCACTTTCTCTATCTCGAGTTCAAATCTTTCTGGGTAAAGAAGTATTTCAAATTCTGATGGTCAGTAAAGATCCAGCACATTTCCCCATACAAATAGTGTCTCCAAATCTTCAATGCATGCACCACTGCAGCTAACTCCAAATCATGTGTGGGGTAATTCAACTCATAAGGTTTAAGTTGCCTGGAAGCATATGCTATCACCTTCTCATGCTGCATCAACACGCAACCTATACCTCGTAATGAGGCATCATTGTACACCTCAAATCCTTTGTTATCATCTGGAAGGGTTAACACTGGGGCAGAAGTCAACCTCTTTTTTACCTCTTGAAAGCTCTGTTCACACTCATCATCCCAGTCAAACTTGACTCGTTTCCTCGTCAACCGAGTTAACGGGGTAGTTATCGTAGAGAATCCTTCTACGAATCGCCAATAATATCCCGCTAAATCCAAAAAACTTATCACCTCTGACACTGTCCTCGGTTGCTCCCAATTTGCCACTGCCTCAACTTTTTGGAGATCCATGCTGAGACCCTCAGCAGAAATCACATAACCTAAGATTCCGACACTAGTCAACCAAAATTGACATTTACTGACCTTGGCGAATAGTTGCTTTTTCCTCAGCATATTTAGCACCAACCTCAAGTGCTTCTCATGTGCCTTAGCACTCTTCAATATACCGAGATATCATCGATGAACACAATCACAAACTGATCCAAATACCTTCAGAATACCCTGTTCATCAAATCCATAAATGCTACCGGTGCATTAGTTAATCCGAAGGGCATCACCAGGAACTCATAATACACATAGCATGAACTAAAAGCCGTTTTGGGAACATCCCCTTCCCTGATCCTTAACTGATGGTATCCGGATCGAAGGTCAATTTTAGAGAAATATTTTGCCCCTTTTAATTGGTCAAACAAATCATCAATTCGTGGCAAAGGATACTTATTCTCAAATCCTCCGTTATCATCTGGAAGGGTTAAAACTGGGGCAGAAGTCAATCTCATTTTTAGCTCTTGAAAGCTCTGTTCACACTTATCATCCCAGTCAAACTTGACTCCTTTCCTCGTTAACCGAGTTAACGGGGTAGCTATCATAGAGAATCCTTCTACGAATTACCGATAATATCCCGCTAAACCCAAAAAACTTCTCACCTTTAACACTGTCCTCGGTTGCTCCTAATTTGCCACTGCCTCAACTTTTTGGAGATCCACGCTGATACCCTCAGCAGAAATCACATGACCTAAGATTCCCATACTGGTAAACCAAAACTAACATTTACTGACCTTGGCGAATAATTGCTTTTTCCTCAGCATATTTAGCACCAACCTCAAGTGCTTCTCATGTGCCTTAGCACTCTTCGAATATACCAAGATATTATCGATGAACACAATCACAAACTGATCCAAATACCTTCAGAATACGATGAACACAATCACAAACCGAAACAAATACTTCGGAATACCCTATTCATCAAATCCATAAATGTTTCCAGTGCATTAGTTAACCCGAAGGGCATCACCAGGAACTCATAATGCCCATAGTGTGTCCTAAAAGTCGTTTTGGGAACATCCCCTTCCCTAATCCTTAACTGATGGTATTCGGATCGAAGGTCAAATTTAGAGAAATATTTTGCCCGCTTTTAATTGGTCAAACAAATCATCAATTCGTGGAAAAGGATACTTATTCCGCACCGTAACCCTGTTTAACTACAGGTAGTCGATACATAGCCTCAAACCATCATCTTTCTTCCTTACAAATAACATCGGTGCACCCCAAGGTGATACACTTGGTTGAATAAATCCCATATCCACAAAGTCCTGCAATTGAGTATTCAATTCCCACAATTCTGCCGGTGCCATTCTATAGGTGCCTGTGATATAGGGTGGGTACTCGGAAGAAGCTCTATGGTGAACTCAATCTCCTGGTGAGGTGGCAATCCCGGAAGATCCTCTGAAAATACATCGGGAAACTCATTCACCACAGGAATATCCTCTACTCTCACCGGAGTATCCCGAGAATCAATCATGTGCGCTAAATAGCCCTCACAACCTTTCCTCAATAATTTCTCAATCGATAAAATCGATATCACTCCCGAGGGAAGTGCCCTACGATTACCCCGAAACGTAAGTTCCGGTAAGCCTGGACTTCGGAAAACCACCCTCTTATCAAAATAATCTATGGAGGCAAGGTGCATGGTAGCTAATCCATCCCCATAATCACATCAAAATCATAAATGTCCAAGGGGATTAAATCTGCCTCTAACTCATGACCTCCCACAACTATGTATCACGAGTTTTGCCACTAACATATCTCCGATAGGAGTGCTAATACTCATGTCCCAACCAATCGGGGATAATTCTCTATCAATAAAAAGTGTGAAACCCCGAGAAATAAAAGAATGTGCATCCCCGGGATCTATCAAAATACGAGCATCATGATTAAAAATAGACAACGTATTAGTAACCATCTCTGGTGCTGCTCGAGCCTCCTACTGAGTTATAGCAAAAACTCGGGCCTATGTAACAGAAGATCGACCACGACCCCCTTGTCTCCCTCTGGCACTGTTGGCCTCACTAGCCCTGTTGGCCCTACAAGACCGGGTCTGGCTCCCTGCTGCAGTACCAGAAGTCTGCGATACTATCTGACTCGGTTTAGCAGCATCTCGACCCAGAGAATTACTGCCTGGATGACGATGTGGACATTCTCTCTAAAAATGATCTGTTTCCCGACAGAAGTAACAATTGGTGTCACCCATCCGTGAGGTTCTGCCACTCTGTCTCCCGATCGACTGCGCTGAAGCCCCGCTAGACTGAGCGAACCCTTCCCGAATTTTCCTTCGAAACTCGGGAAAAACCCTGCTCCCGTCTGACCACTTAAAAAAAATCCCAGAATACCCTTAAGCCCTTGCAAATAATTATGAGAATTCTGCCAAAAATCCAACAGTATCTCCCCTTAAGGACTGGTTAACCGTCTTCCACCTGTCAAATGAAGGATCAGATAACACTCCAAATTCCAACACACCAACCATCCAACGATGTAACCACAATTTTACAATCAGTCCAAAAGACTTATCAGAGCATCTAGGTAGGACAAATAAATACATAAATAAATATCCTATTTGATAGTCTAGGTAAATGCGCAGCTAAAAATTTAATGCCTCCGTCTTTGGATATGCCCACGTCAACTCAACGACTTGGAGGGGATTTAAAACACGAAAATTGTGAATGGACAAAATAATCAATTAAAAATTATTTCCGAGGAAAACATACATTTCCCCCCTCCACGAGTAAAATCATGCATGCAAAACATAAAATTCCTTTTTACATAAATATAATATATATATATATAATCCTAAAATCCACCGAAAAATCCCATCTTTTGTTAAAACACTTGGTGGGACCCATGAAAATCCGTATAATGAAAACATACCGTGGTCTACATCCATGCTTTGAAAACCCTCCTCAAAGGAGTTTAAAATCATATAAACTGACCTAGACACAAAATACATAACAAAATATTTCCCACTGCTCCCCAAATAAAATCCCGAGTCGTAGCTCGATACCCTCCACACACCCGATATACCTCGAGTTATGTAGAACCATGTACTATGCGTAGACAACCTCATGGACCTGGTGGAGAAATACCCTTCGACGCTAGTCGGAGAAAACCTTGACGCTCGGGGACAAAATTTAGTGAAAACCAAATCCATATTTTAAAATCCTTGTTTTCTGGCCTAAACCAAATTCATTGAAAAACCGGGTTTATGCACAAATCCGGGTCTAAACCAAAAATCATGGACTCAACCGAACCCAAAATCTATCACGTCAAAATGACATAAAAACAGAGTCCAAAAACCAGGCCACAGCCCAAAACAGCTTTCTCGTGTCTAGTATTGATTTACTAGCATAATACTTGACAATTCCAGAAATTGTCCAAAACAATACGTAATAAGCAATCATATCAAATATACCTTTATGCATGCATTATACTTTACAAAACCACTCACCACACGTCCGAATAAGCTCAATCTCGAGTCGTATTCTCTTCCGAAGTTCTCGGAGCAGTATCGCCCGTCAAAAGTAACAATCGGGATTACCAACTAATATTTAAAAACCCTACATTCAGACTCGCTATACCCCAGAAGGTCCGCTCACGTCACACTAAATACGCAACCACTTCGAACGCCTAAAACTACCCCTAAACGACGTCCGATTAACCCGAAACCTGCGCCAGAAGATCCGGAATGTCGAAACCTTATTGACACGCCTCATTATGACCCAAGGACCGGTCCCACGCGTCGGCTACAGTACCTAATGCGCTGCTACGATGCCTCATGCGCCTGACTTGGTGCTGACTCAGCCGCTAGGTGGCATCCACGTGGCTGCCAGGTGGCATGCCGCTTCAGCCCCCTCTAACTGAACCAGTCGTTGGAGTGTCTTCGGAGAGTCACCGGAGAAGACGACCGCTCCGTCGTGAGCTGTCGTCGCCGAAAAACTCCTTTGTCGGCCGACCTTGAATGTTTCCTAACTTCCTCAAATCTTAATTGTTTTTCACAAATTTTTAGTATAAATCCATCTACTCGAACCCAGGAACTCAAAAATGAAGTCTAAACACGAAATCCATACTTGTGTTGGCCAGAAAATCGATCGAAAATTCCGATTTTTCCTTTCCTCGGTTCGGTGTCTCCTGCGGCTGCTTCCTTCGGCGGTTGGTACATCCTTGATCGCGCGAAGGAGGAGATTTCGATGAGTGGAACCAAAACGGACGATCTTGCCTCGAATTGAAGTTCGAAATTTATGATTTTTGGGTTCGATGTCACGGGTTTTGGTGACTCACGAAGAGAAAGAGTGAAATAAGGAAGATCTGATCTGCTTGGGGTTAAAAATATCTACCCATGCCAAATTACCATAATGCCCCTGAACATTCTAGACCCACAACTCTCACACGAACTTCATTTCCCGCGTGCTGCATGTCTACGAACTCGTGAGTTTGAGACCTACGCAATGGTCCCTGAAACACAGTCAAAAGTGTCTCGAAACAAAAATTCACTTTCAAGCCCCTTAAATAACCAAAGATAATTTCGTCATTTAGCAAATTAATTTACGAAAATTTACTATTTAAATTTCCGGATCGTTACAACATACAAAAAAAAATTCTTTGATGAAAAACAAAAAGAAAAAAGCTAAGAAGAAGGAAGAGAAAAATCAATACGTAAATTATAAAACAAAAAATAAATAAAATTACAGAATAAACCGCACCATACAACCAAAATACGCCCCCCCCCCCCCCCCCCCCCCCCCCCCCCCCCCCTCCTCCTCTCACCCTCACCCAGTTTGGTTCTCTTCGATTGCTAAGATGGTCGAGTCATCAGAACCCATTGGCGGCCTAGTACGGATTCGATGACGATTTTGGGTTCGAAGTCAAGTTTTTCGCTTGTCAACAGGATCGTGGCAGCAGGCTTGATTTGGCTTCGGGTAACTTGGTTTGGATGCATCAAGGCCATTGGTTTATTTTACGGCGTGATTTGACAGTGTGTGCTCGCAGAAGAATGCGAAGAGGAAGAGAATGAGGGCAGCGAAGAGAGCGAGAAAGACAGTAGAAGAGAGCGAGAATGAGGGTCGGGAAGAAGATTCGAGAGAGCGAGATGGAGTGTCGAAGAGATCGAGAGCAAGAACGCGAGAGTCGAAGTCTCGAAAAGAGGAAGCTGTGTTTTTGAATGGGTAAGGGTGCCCGGTGGGTTTACCTTTACCATACTCTGATAGTGATGGTTAATTATTTTCCCATTTATATCTCTGCCCATATAGCTTATACCCATGGCTACCCAAGTCCATGGGTATTTTTGCCCATCCCTACAAATCATCATGTCTCTTAAGCTCGTCATGAGTTAAATAACTTTGCTAAGATGAGGGCGTAACCCAATTACGTATATTTAATTCTTTTTGTTATATTAATTTAAGTTTTCCTTTTCATGTAATCAAATAATTGGCCATTATTTGCTTGAAGAATTAAGTTGAATCGTACATGAGATACTTAATAGATATCTTCTTGTAGAAATTGTCATAAATTACATAGTCAATAGGACGATAGTCGTGCGTATGATTTATGTAGTTTTTTTTCACTTTTTTCCATAGATTTTAAAAGGTTCTTTTATGTAAATTGGTGATGTACCTAAACTATGTTCATAAGAATAGTACGATTAGCGATGTCGTACCAAGATGTTAGCTAATTAAGGGGGAAATTGTCAACTTGGGAAAAGTAAATTGAAATTAGTATGCATATAGGAATTAAATAGGATTCATTGTGGAGAGTCCGAAGTTTTAGTATCCATGACCATATATCTTCTTTACATGCTTTATTATTCAATTTTGTGTTTAAATTCATCGCATCAAATTAATTTTCTAATTCAAATAAATAAAGAAATTAAATTGGTAAATTGATAACATAATTCGATTTATGTGAAACGATACTCTTTACTTGTCGAAAAATTATTGATTGAATTTGTGCACTTGTAAATTAGCAATCAAAGAGATATGTCAAGAAGATGTCCTTTGTAAATTAGCAATCAAAGAGATATGTCAAGAAGATGTCCTTTCTTTGAGACTTACTATTCGATCTCCACAATTGACAATTCTAGTTTGTAGTACTTTTATTTCTTGCTTTTGCTCCTTAGTTTATGACACATGCACCTGCCCTGGAGCTCCTTAGTTTATGACACATGCACCTGCCCTTGAGCTCCTTTTCCCCATAATTCCCCCATGTTCAGTGTCGGTCACTTTTTTTTTTTATTAGACAATTCAACATATTCATTAATAAGAGCAAGCAAATACAAGATATTGAAAGTCGAAACATAAGAATAGTAGAAAAAGACAAATAAAATACAAATGGTAAAATCAGCAAGGTCCATAAACATAAAATAAATCTAAAATATTTAAAATTAAAAAAATTGAAACCCTAGATCTGAAAATTGGACAACCTCTACCACTCCAGCAGCCGCCCCATCGATCTGCTATAGCCGCCACAAAACTCCAAACTCATCACCACCAAATAAGAGAAAACCAAAGGTGAAATCGAAGAAACATCCAGAAAATGGAGGTGAGCAAGCCACTCGCGCACAAAGCGCTCCCATAATCCATTCAACGAGTGCTTCTAGCACTTTAAAAATAACCCAGAACCATCACGGGCTTCCGATGAAGATCGGTGGTTGAAGCAGTTGCTGGGTCGAGGGGCGGAAAATGGTGGCGAAGAGTCCACAGCATGTCACGACATAGGGCATTTGGTGAGGGGTGGGGAGAGGATTGAAGCCTAGTGGGTGAAATTCGAGATGAAGGTGGGAGCTGAGATCCAAAGAGGCATCATGGGTCATCAAATGAGGTGAAGCAAAAGCCTCCACAAAGGGAGGAGCTGAGAGACCACCACGGAGGGCAGAGCAACATGTAGAGGCCATGGCGGAGGGGGGGGGGGGGGGGGGGGGGGGGGCCGTCAAAACCATGGCATAGGCTAGGGTTTGGGGTTTTGGTTCTTCGCGCAGGAGATAGGAGAGAGCTTTTAAGAGAGGAGGGTCAGTGTTGGTAACTTTAATTTCGCCTTTTGTTGTGTGCTCTATCTTTGGAAATGAACACACACACCCTTCATCATTTCCTTAGGGATTTCTCTTGTATCTGTCACAGTTCTTCTTCCCCGTCTTTTTTTTTAGCTCAGCCAATCTCTCTAATTTTGTCAACTTGGCATCCCTTCAAACCATAATTTTTTTTCTCGAATTGAGGTTTAATTTGGATAGATTGATGTGGACGATGAAAAAATGGTTCAGTATTTGACTTCAAAATTTACTAATGATGCATACAAAGGTACATAACTTGTATTATTTGTTATGGGGAATTGAACTTAGCAATAAGAGTATCTAATGAGAGTCAGTTTTTCATTATCAATGCAATTAATGATAATGAGATCATACTAGGGAACTCATACAACACCGATTTTGGTTAGATTTTAACATATGAGATCATATAAAGAAAAGAAACTTTTAATACCGGTTGCATAAAAATGAGTCCAAAATTCCTTCAGGTAGTTGAGTTGATCTCCAACAATTGACCCATTCGCTCCCACTGCTGACACTGAGCTCTGAACCACACCCAACTCAAAAGCAAATGCCATTCACCTACGTATTCCGTAGACATATTGATATGTAAAGAGGGAGAGAGAGGACCAATCGATCCTTTAGAACGAAGTGGTTGGCATACAAACTTTATCGATTACTACCCTATGATTTAGTCGAAATTATAGAATTATACTTATTCTTTCAAATACTTCAATTTATTACTCTAAATTTTTTATTTTGTTTCAAATGAACCCTCAGTAATATTTTCTGTTAAATGGTCTGTTAAGTGTTGATATGTTCAAAATTGGACCAACATTTAGATAATGTGGACAGCCAATAAGTGCCACATATATCAAAAAATTATAAATAAATAAATTTAAAAAAAAAATTTTAAATACGAAAACATACAATTATTGGTTGTCCACATAAGATAAATGTGGACCCAAATTGGGACACATCATTTCGTAACAAAATATTTAATAGAAACTATAACAGATGACTCCAATTGAAACAAAATATAAAATTTAGAATAGTAAATTGAAATATTTGAAAGAACAAGTATAACTTTATAATTTTGACTAAACCACATGATAGTAAACTGTAATTTGCTATTTTGTTTAGGTTTATTACTTAAAATGCACCCAGAACAAGCCATCGATTCTCAAATTGCACCTAGAACTGAAATTTGCCTCAAAATGCACCAAGAACAGTAGCAACGTCAAAAACGTTGCACCATTTAACTGACGTTGTTACTAATACTGTTAAAAACTTGTCAAATCCCTAAAATACCCTTTTACCCCTTTGTATATTAGTTTTACTAGTCTCCACGTCCTCGATCGTGAACTTGGCGACTGTAAAGATTAACAGTCAATCAAACTACTGTTCATCTTCCCCAAACATAAAATGCAGTTCTTCCTTTATTTCATTACTTTCCATCCATTTTTGGTGCCATGAATGACCCATCAGACCATTACTAAATCCAATGAAATCAGTGAGGTTTTAATCCTTGTCACTCCTAGTTTCTAACCCAACAAAAATCTCTCAAATCCGACTTATGGTTAAACAGGAATCAAGACACAAAGTTAAGCTCACCATCAGCTTTTACCCAGAAAATCTCCGCTTTCCAGATTTTTACAAAAAACTTTCTAACTTTCCATCAAACCTAGGTAGCTCAATTCTCAATGGAAATCAACAAACTTATTCTCGTTTTGAAGCTGGTAATGTCTAGTTTCTAGATCAGTAAAAATATTTTAGAGAAACATGAAGGGTTGAATAGAAAACAGAGCCAAAGTAGGGCTCATGAACTGAAATTTTTGTAGAAAAGAAACCCAGATTTTCCAGATATTTATTCAACCTTTTCAATCCCTTTCAACATCCAATTTCGTCTCCATAAGTTCCAAGAAACATCTTAACTTCATATTCAAGTTTCAAACTCAACAAGAGGCCAATTTGAAATCCAAACTCAAACACTTAAATTTGAAAGCTTAATCAACAGAAATCCATTTTCTTTTCTTTTCTTTTTCCCAGATTTCACACAACAGTTCTAAATCCCTAATATGAACAAAGAAAAATTCTAAACTCAATCCAGAATTTCAAAAGAAACAAATTAACCCAAAACACATAATTTCTGAAAATCAGTGAATTAAAAACAAAAGGACTGAGCCTTTGGTGATGATTACCTCAAGGTTGATTCTCCCCTCTTCGAATTTAGCTCTCAAACTCTCAATTCTTTCACTCAATTCGCCAAGTTCACGGTCGAGGACGTGGATACTAGTAAAACTAATATACAAAGGGGTAGAGGGGTATTTTAGGGATTTGATAAGTTTTTAACAGTGTTAGTAACTACATCAGTTAAATGGTACAACGTTTTTTACGTTGCTACTGTTTTGAGTGCATTTTAGGCAAATTTCAGTTCTTGATGTAATTTGAAAATCACTGACTTGTTATGAGTGCATTTTAAATAATAAATCTTTTGTTTATGTCAACAATTTTTAGACAGAATTGTGATACAACGGATTCGTGTAAAAATAATTTAAAATTTTCATGGGGTATACGTATAATTTCCAAAATGCGAAGGGATTTTTTGAGAACCCATAAAACATCAGATAAGTGTAGATACTCTACTTCAAATTATGGTGGCAACTTCAACTCAACTTGATAAACGACCCACACAAAAATTGCTAAACGATCCACACAACTTGATCAACTCAAACGACTAAAATTTTGATCTTTTAAACAAATAACCGTGTAATAACTTATCAACCCATTTCTTTGTAGGATAAAAATTCAATTCACCATTTAAATTCGTATCTTACATATCTTACAAACAACAATTTGAATGGTACCACCTCACACCTCTAACATTAGTATGATAAAAATGAAAAATACCTGTACTCCTCTAATGAATGAGAGGCACAAAACCGTGGGATTTACACACAGCTTATTGTCTAGTGTCCCTCAATTCGTATAAGATTGCAACAATTTCATATGTTTGCCACAATTGATGTCAGCAGTTAGTTATTACATATGCAATAACCCCATGCGTTTACAAAGAAATAGAGCCAAAAAGCTAATTCGCAAACAAGGCATTCTAGATTAAGTTATGCCATCAAATGAGAAGCTCTTGTCCATGATATCTTCTAATCAAAATCTATATCTGATGCAAAAAATGAATAACACATCAAACCATTCAATTTGAAGTCACTGCAAGCCATTCAAATAACTTGAATTCACTGCAAACAAAAAACAATTCTCAAACAATTCAACTTGAAATCATTGCAAACAATTCAATTTGATGTCGTTGCAAACAATCAATTTGAAGATCAAAAGGGTACCAAACTTTGTATCCAAAAAGCTCAATAGGTTCAAAATTACGATGCTCAGAAAAAAACCACAACTCTAAACTATTTGAACATCACCAATACATAATAATACTCCAAAAGAAAACCCTACTACATTGATAAGTAAACTAGTCCTGAAACATTAAACGCAAGAAATTGATAGTGAGTTACATCTTGCCGAAAGAGCTTCTAATCAAACAAGCTGAATCCCATATCATCGTCACTCTCTTCCTTGGGCTCCTCCTGCAAAATCGAATAAGAATAGAACACAAAAATTAGAGAAAACCCTAAATAACAACAATTTGTATAGAAGGACAGTTGATGAAATGTGACAGAGCTGGGAAATACCTTCTTTTCCTCAGCTGCAGGAGCAGCATCAGCTGGTGCAGCAGCACCTGCGCCTGGGGCAGCAACAGCAACTGCACCACCGCCTCCACCAGCACCCACATTCAAGATAAGATCCCCAATGGCACGCTTCTCAGCGAACTTGGCGAACAAGCCAGGCCAATAAGAGTCAACAGTGACATTGGCAGCCTTCACCAAGGTTGAAATCTTCTCAGCCTATTACAAACCAATTAAGGAGAATCACAGCATCCAATTCCACCATTTCAAACCTTAACAATTTTAACCCATAACTTAAACCAAACAGAAATCGATCAAAATGAAATCAACAATGACTATGTGCTCTAAGAAATACACAAGTGATCCAAAACTAAGTCAACCCAAAATGATTTAACTTGTACAGAGCAATAACAGTAAAACATAAACCCTAAATTTATAATTTTCAGCCTAAAGAGAAAAGGAAAAACATAATAGAAGCCGGGCATAAACACACGAATAGAAATATAAACGTCCCCATATGAGAAAGCAAGCTTGAGAAAAAGGATACAGTGATGGGGATTTCCTCGTCATGGAGGATAAGAACAGCGTAAGTGCAGGCAAGCTCTGAAACCCCGGCCATTGGTTTTCACTACAAACTAACAAACCATACCAAAAATAAATACTTTAATTATGAAAAACAAGCATTTCTAATCATCCTTGTTTACCGTGGATGCCATCTGAAGGTAGAGAGATAGAAAGAGAGAGATACCTGTGAGGGAGATGAGATCTGGAGGTTGATGGGTTTCTGTGAGAGCTAAAGTGCTGCGCGGCTGCAAAACCTCAACGCTTCTCTTCTAGGGTTCCTGATTTTCTAGTGAGCTAGGTGTTTTAAAGGGGGTAAACTTACATGGGCTCGCTTGATTAATTGGAAGCCCATTTTGGTTGAACCCTATGCTTTACAAGAGTGGGCTCAACGGCAACCATTACAAGCCGCCCAATAGATATGGGTCGTGCAAACTGTAGCACAATGCTCGTATTCCCGGTGAATGACTTAAATACCCCTACGCCTAAACAATGATAAATGTACGAAGTACAATTGTTGAGCTAAAGGGTGGAACTCGTTTAGGTTGAAGTAAGGAATAATTTGGTTTAAGTTTATAAATGGGAATTGCATGTAAGTTCTGTAAGCTTCCGGTCTTCACACATTATACAATATATCGATTTTGCCATTTACGAAAGTTAACTCAATATCACACATTATACAATATATAAAAACAACATTATACTATACTACTAGTAACCTTAATAAACTTTTAGAATTTATAAATTTAGCCCTGCTCTTATTAGGCCTTTCACAGTAGGATAGAAAATTTAAGTTTGATTCCTATTTATAGAAATTAAACTTCTACATTTGGCCGAAAATTTTGAGTGTAATGAGATTAATTTTTATTTGTGAGAACGGTAATTTGCTCTCCTGAATTTGATTCATATTGGAGTGTACCACATTATTTAATAGATAGAGAAATGAAAAAAACAACAATTAAAATCTAAGAGAATGGCCAATCAAAACAAGTTGGGTTTCACAATTAATACATAAAACGCATATACTACACTGACTAGTGTAAAATGAATGTTATAAGAATCGAATTTATTTGGCATAATTTTTATATATAAGAATCAAACTCAGCTAAACTATTATGGAAGGCATGAGTACAATAAGCCCAATGCAGCTACTTAACAACACATTCCAAGTGCAAGTAGTTTGTAAGTTGAACTAGTCTATCAAACCTCTTTCTAAGTTTTATTCTAGAGTCTCTCTTTCAAGTCCTACATTAATATATGGTTCTTCATTTGCATTTATTTCCCACTGTTAATATTAGCTAACTGTGTCAACTGCACTATGGGTTACGGATTTTCTTTCTTATTTTATAAGTAAAAGACCTTAAATTACTGATATTATTTCTTATTTTATAAATAAAAGACCTTAAGTTATTGATATTCATTTTTATTTTATAAATAAAAGACTTTGAATTTGATTCACTATTATGAAGACTAATGGCGATTTATATTTGTATTGAATATAATATCTACCTCCTCGCCATCACCACCACTCCTCTCTCTTCATCTTCCTCACTCTTCATTCCTATGTTGAATTTCTCAAACGTCATCAATATAAGTCAAATTTAAAACTTCCCGCTTGTATATAAATTAAACAATAATAATGATATTTAGACATATTAAATTGATTACATTTAGTGATCATATTGATGTGACATTTTATTGATCACACAAAATAAATACAAAGTGATTTAATTTATTGAAATAATATCATTAAATATGGTCAATTTAAATAGCATTACTCATTAAATAATAATTTTACTAAACGGTAGCAATGTAAAATTTCTCCTTCCTCTAGTGTGTTTGACTTTAGAGGCTAGACATTTGGCTGTCCAGCCATACTTTGAAAGAGATGTTGGAAGTTAAGAGGAGAATGCACTGCAAAGAGTTGAACTTTTGATTCATGAATCAAAGAAAGATTAGGTTCCTTTGATAGCAGGACAATTTGTGTTGGCACATCCTGTGAGATTCATTGGATTCCCAGCACATTCTTCAAGGACCAAAAGTGATTTGATTATGCCAAAAGAAGAATCGTGATAAGAAAAATTGCCAACTGAAAGTGAAAGTATCTACCAAAAAACAAAGTAAATGAGATTATGAGAGAGACAACCTTCTATTTCCAACTAATTAATCCTATCTTAAAAAGTATCAATCATGAACAAAGGCCAATTAAGCTATCCAGAGCTTTGACCAAACTGGGTTTCAAAGATACAAAATCAATCTTTTGAAACCCACCTTTCGAATATAAACAAGTGGCATGTCATTGGATGCTCTATGCATCCAAGACACAATCCAACTGGTAATTAGTGTGGGAGGTAGAATCCAAAGCCCAATATTTAGCTTCCACCTCATGCCAAATACATGAATGATTAAATTAAATTAATAACTTAAACTCTCCTAATCATGCTAACAACTACTTGAAAATGAGACTCCCCTATGTGTCCTAATCCAACCATGTGTGATCACGATGACGATGACAACGACAACGAAGATGTTAGTGGATGAAGAACCATCTGATGCTGATCACTTAGATACCCTTTTGCTCTCGATGTGGTAGCTGATATGAATCTGGAGCAGAACCCTTTGGAAATTGATGGCTGATTGTGGTTTTGTTTTTGACATTTTTTCCCTTCCCTGTTGCACTTTGACCCTAAAACCAATTATCAATGTGGTTAGTCTTGAAAAGATGACATTTGTTTTTCCTGCCTTGCAGATACTAAGTTGAAGAGTTCTGTTCTGAATTGGGTGCAGAGGCTTGTGAAGCACCATTAGTACCATTTCCTCCTGCTGCGGCCCCGGTTGCTCCTGCTGCTGTTGCACCTGTAACATTTGTAACTGCATGTAAATTCTCCAGAGGCTTCAAATTTAGCTGCAAGTTGATTTTAATCTGGAAGTGGTTAAATTTTTGAACCTGCTGTAGTTGTGGTGGCAATTGGGATTGAAGAAGGAAGAGAGAGGATCCCAGCAGTGGAGGCATAGGGATGATGAGGCTGAGGCAAATATGGGTATTGCACCATTTGGGGATATTGGACTGAACCCAGACCATGAGCCTGGCTGCTACTGCTCTGTGCTGCTGCATATTGAGCATAAAATGGGTGGTGGTATAGTATGGTGAGAATTGCTGGCCACCATAAACACCATAATAATTCTGCACCAAAACAACATGCATTGTGCCATCAAAGTCAAATTCAATCCAAGGAATTAGGGTAAAATGCATTTTTAATCACTAAGCTTTGCCTGATTTCAATTTCAGGGCACTATATTTGAAATGGAGAAAAAAATAATTACCATGGGATACATGGAATCTTGCGAATATCCAGTGTAGCTGTAATTTGATGCACAAAAAAGGAGAAAAATCAGAGGGAATGAAGACAAAGAGATTTGGGTATGTTTTTATTCTTGTGATTTATGAGCTTACCCATAAGCTGAATAAGGAAATGTGTATTGACCAGTGGGTTGATGGAAGAATGTTGATGAGGATCCATGATAAGCTGGTGGAGCCACCAACCCATGTGCTGGTCTAAACCTTCCTGCACCTGCATTATCATAATCAATCAATCAACCCACATCAATTTAGGGTTCTTTTTCAAACCCTAACATATTTAGATCCACATTTCAATTTAGGGTTTATGGATCATCAATAACATGCAATTTCATGAAAGTTGAAAACAAACAAAGAAATTGTAACATAAAAAAGGAAAGAACAAAAAAAAAAAACAGACCATGGTGGGGAATTGGTGGGTGAGCCTTTGTTGCACCAAGAGATGCAAGATTGCAATTTGCCCTCCTTCCATCAATCACAGGGGAAGGGTTTTGACAAGCTCTAATGGCTGCCTCTGGATCCTTAAATGTAACCTAAGAAATCAAACACATTCATTAACAAGTAAGCACATTTTTTCGATAACAAAACCCGAAAAAATCATAGTAGTTTGAGGGCTATCACTATATTTCATAATCAGAAAGGATATATGAAAAAAAGAAACAAAGAGACATATTATGATAAGTTTGTGAAATGAAAAAGGGAAAAATGGGGGCTTACAAATCCATAGCCCTTGGATCTCCCAGTGTTTTTATCTGTGATCACAACAGCCTCCAAGATCTCACCAAACTGCTCAAAATACCTCCTCATGGTCTCCCTCTGAGTCTCCCAAGCCAACCCACCAACAAAGATTTTGGTAAAAGTTGTGTCATTGTATTGGCCTGGATTGTTAATGCTACCACTACCCACCATCTGAAACTGCCTTGGTTGAGACATCAAATTCAAAACAGAAACCCCCAAAATAAAAATAAAAAGATCAAATTTAAAAAAAACAAAAACGAAAAGGGAAAAAACCCAGAAACCCAAACTTTGTTTCAGGTTGTGATCCTTTTCGATTCTGTTCTTCTTCTCCTCCTTTCCAAAACTTGTTTTTGTAACAAAGCTATTTGCTGTTCTTGTTGTTCTTCTTCTATAATAACTGCCTCTTTTTCACAACCAGCCCTCAGATTCCTCAACAACGATACCCGTAACGAGAAAATCATTACTGTTGAGGGTGGAAAGGGGGAAATGAGAGAAAAGACACTCAGAGAGAGAGAGAGAGAAAGAAAAAAGATTTCCACCCAATCAAAAAACAGAGAGTCAGAGAGGCAGAGAAGAAGGGAAAAAACACACACACACACAGAGCAAATAATATTGAATATCGAAATCCAAAAAAGAAAAGAAGTATGATGGGGAAATTAAAAGGAGAAGAGAAGACAAAAAAGCTGCTAGTGGGCACCCACGACAATGGAGAAGGCGAAGGTGGTGGCCAATGAAAAATGGAAGACCAGAGATGAGAGACCAAAGGACCAACCTTTCTTGCTGTATCACCACTTTCTCTCTCAACTCTCACCAATTATATATATCAAGAATATATGTATTAATAATTAAATACATTTTGTGGGGTGGGTCTGCATGAACATTTTGCTTCGCTGTATTCAACCTTCCATTTCCTATTCTCTCTCTCTCTCTGTTCCACTCCTCTTGATATTGCTTGCTCTGTTTATGGCATTTGGTGGGTCTCTGAGATATGATACCTTGACGCTCTCTCTCTCTCTCTCTCCCGCTTCAAACCCCAAACCCTCTCTCTTTCTCTCTCTAAAGCTGCAGCTATTCCTCTTATCAGAAAAAAGTGCAGGAAATGGGATTGTTTTTGGTGGGCCAAAACTTTCTGGCACAACCTTCTATATTTTCTCTTTGAAAATTATGGCTAATCAATAAATTTAATTAGGACACTAATTAAAATATCTGGCCACCTCTGGTTTTTGCTAACCGCGCCACCTCCTCTGCCTAACCTGAGCCACTCAGCCTTGTAAAAACCCAACATTGCCCTCCGTTGGATTGTATTTTTTATTTTTGTTATAAACTTTCCCAACCGCCCTAAAACACCTGTTCTAAAGAAATTCTAGTACTAGAGAAAATTGACCGTTAAAATTATTTTTATACTAATGATGTCTTCCACCTCACTTAAACCGAAATTTTCTACAGTTGACGGGGAGAGAATCAATTATGTTTTACAGTCTATATTTACCTAAACATCTTCACTATTGTCTTGTGGTTTTGATTTCCCTTTTGATTATATGGGTCCATTTTATTTATGGCTTTTGGTGTCCAAAATTTCCTCATTTTCATCATGTACAGTGCCATTGAGCAAAGCAGTTGAGCAATAATATAGTCAATTGATCAAAATAAAATGGCAAATTAATTAATAGACTTCATGTTAGTAGTTGAAAGTTCAAGCTGCCCATGGTAAATAAGACCACTCTAGTCTTTGTATCACAATTAAGAACGCTTCAATTCATAATGTCACCTCTTCCTAGCCGATAGGAAGTTATGTCATGTCTTGCCTAAGTCTACTTCTCTTTCATACCTTCTAATATGTTAACCAAGTTAAGTCAAAACATAACAACAAGTGCACTTTATACACTTTACGTGGTCAAATAACAACTAACATATTATATTTTTGAAATTTGTGCTAAGCTATAAAACTTGTGCAGCTCGTAGTCTCTCTTACGTGGAATCAGATTCCCAAGTTCTGATCAAAATAATACCATAGAGTCGTAGAAATTGGAGGATTTCTTGCAGATATTAATGTCCTTCAAAATCATTTTTGTTGTGTCATACTCATAGTTAGGTTCGCTCTAAGAGCATGTAATAAAGTGGCGCATGAATTATTGCTTATGCGATGCAAGAAGGAGGTTGTCTATCTAGAATGAAATTGAATCAGAGTGGTTGTTTAACGTTTTCGATACAATGATATGGGGTGAAGGATTACATACACATTGAGAATTGACCTCGTTAATTACGAAAATAGAACTCGAAACCTCCCATATAATATATAGAAAGGATACCATTAGGCCATAATACTAATTAAGTAGCTGAGGATGTTGGTGTTTAATCTTGTAGCTGGAGATGTTGGTGTTTAATCTTGTAGTCGAGGATATTGGTGTTTTTATTTGATTTGGTTAGAAAAAATATATTATAGGAAAAGGGCAAAATGGTCTTTTCGTGCAAGATGGAATATGAAAGAAGAAATAAGGGGCACCCATGTTGCGATAAAATATAAGAATTTGGTATTGAAAAGGATTTGATTGTGTGAGTTAGATATATAAAAAAAAGAGTTAAAAAAGGAAGAAGAAGCAGTGGTAAGCGTGGTAAGCGGCGTCTATGATGGTCAAATGGAGATATGAGAGAGAGAGAGAGAGAGAGAGAGAGTGGGGGTAATGTCTGAACGTAATGTAATGCTAATTAGATCCACCAGATATATATAATTAAAACTCTGGAACCGAATCATGACAGTCTCCACCGCACAACCCCTCTGGTCTCTCAAACAGATCGGTCAAACCGAACCTCTGTGTTTTAAAAAAAAAAAACTTCATTTTTGAATTTTAAAAAATTAAGAAAAAATTATTTACTGGCTCGTTGTTTTCTTCTCATATGTTTGGTTTCATTGTCGGCTCTGTTGGCGGCTACTCTACCAAGCAGCTGGGCATCCTTGGCCATGCAAATATACAAAATACATACACAGTTAAACGTTGTATTTATGATTTTCACTCACTTATTAATCAACGGTCCATAATTATCTTTATTTAGTGTGCTAAATAATTCAAAAGATTGTACGTGCATATGTGCCAAATAAAAAGATTAAGATAATAAGACATTTCCTAATTAAAAGTAGCTGAGAAGGACAGCCATTTCTTCCCCCAATCTGATTCATTCATTATTGAAAAGTTTGGATAACCCCATCTGATCATTTTTTTGCATGTCTGTTTATAATCCGATACATTACAACTTTGTGCATGTGAATTCTGATCATCTTCTCAGTTTTGAAAAAAAAAAATTATGATATAATTGATTCAATTCAGTCCTTAATTATAAGCATACAAAAACCCGGGATTGACATATCTGATCATCTGAGTGTGTTAAAAAAAAAAATATATATATATATTAATAAGAACCTAATTAAAATGTAGGGTTTTTAATTAGCAGTAGCACTAACTCATTACTAAATTGTTTTCTTTCCATTATTAAATTAGAATGAGTCAAAGCATAAACCCTAATTAATTTCTAATCTATGAATAATCTCAGTATTCCTCAATACCACGCTAATCCAAAGCGCTTGTTTATTGGGATTTGTTTTGTTCTATTGGTGCATTAAAATTCGCCTATTTAAAAACCTAAATCCTTATATTAATATTAGTGAAGATTTCAATTCACATTGTTCGAAAGAGGTGTCTAATTGTCTATTGTCAAAATAAACACAGTAAAACAGTGTCCAAAACTGTTTACCCATGGTACCCTAATTAAAAAAATATATATGAATCTACTCGAAAGGTTAATTGAAGAATTAATAATTATTAGAAGCTTAAGCATACAGCTCTAGAATTCAAACATATATGTATATATACGCAAATAAATAAATGCAAATTTCGATAAAATGTTTATGAAATTTCAAATTCATGCCAATTTAAAAATAGAAGAAAATAAAGATCGATGATATTGTTGGAACGTACAATTAAGTGACAAATTTACTTATAATTTGTGAGATATTGTGCCAGTTCATTTCAACTTATATATAAATATCGAGTAGACCATATTTTGGGAATAATATATATGGTTTTGATTAATATTATTGGTTTATGTGGAGGACATGATTGTTATAAATTTAAAATAAAAACAAAGATTGACAGCCTGCTTTGGCAAGAGGGTTTGATTCGTATTAAGGATTTTGGCAGCTGTAGGTCAAACACTTGGGGATCACAGTACACACTAAACAACCGCAGCAACACAAAAGTACCGTTGAGAAAGTTAAAGATAAACTGAAAAGGCTTACTTTCATGCCTACACACAAATATATATATTAATTACAAACTTATTATGTATTGCTGTGTGTATAATGTATGTGTGCTTCAAAATGCAGGATCGATGCAAAATATTCAATATATGCATGTTTTGACTGGTCATGGGTACACTCTACCAAATCACATGGACTGAAGTTAACTTTGTTTTTGTTCGGCCTAAGAATATGGTAGCGGGTCCGGAATCGCCTTTGATGCATCTCTGTCGGAATTGGCGTTCGAAGTAGCGGGTTCGTGTGGGTTTCTTTAGTGATGTATAGGTGATGACTTTGTTGGAAGTTTGGTTTGGATTGAAGAATGTGGGTTTTGAAGCCTTGATGCCACGGTCTTTTCCTATATAGGCTAACCAATAAGCAAATAGGTATTTAACTGTCTTCAAAGTAGGCATGTCACTAGTAGAGACTACTACTAGACATCTAGAAATGGGTGCGGTTGCGGCCCAAGAACTTTTCTTTTAATCAAGTGATTGTGAGGCGGGCAGACAAATTGCTCACGCTGTTCATTTCTATGCCTTTTCCTTAATGTATCAAAGGACTTTAATAATTTTCTTTCCAGTTTAGTAGTCTAAGTTCAGTTTATGTTGGTTCAAATTTGTTCATGTTAACAGCTTGTTATTGGTTATGAGCAGTTAGGTGCATGAGTTTCCTTAAGTCGGGTTAATAGTATTGGACCAAAATACATAAATGATTTTATGACTTAAAGTCAGCCATAAAACACAATGGTTGGTATATTCCGAGTACTTATGACTCTCCTTAATGAAATCCGCTAAAACGTAAAGAAAATGGAATACAAATACTAAATGTAAATGCATAGATATTAAACGTGGTAAGTGAAATACAAGTGCTGAAAGTAAATATTTATTTCGCAATCAAGTCTCGTTGAGGGGCACGATCTTCTAGAAATCATCAACTGAAATGAACATCAGTTGGAATCATGCCATGGTTTGGCAGAGTATTCAAAAGACGGTGAGACATTAGGGGTTGAGTGTATGATGCCTCAAGGACTGAAGTAGTTGGGATGATGTGAGTGTTTGGGGTTCCTCAAAGACTGGATTGGGCAGTAGTAGGGATGAGGGAAAGCTTTGAGTTCTTGGTCGGGAACTGAGAGAAAGAGGTTGAGAAGAGAGATTGAATCTCGATCCTAGATCAGAGAAACGGGTTGTGCCTAAATAGGCGAGCCTTTGAACAAATAAGCTTTTGAGGGTTTGCTTTGTTTTGAAATTGATTAGTTTGATCAATTTGTTTGTTTGTTTGTTTGATTGATTGGTTATCCTTGAGAAGAAGACTTCTTCTACTTTTTATAGGCGGTTAGGGAGCTAATTTGGCTTTCCAAGTAGACTTCTACGGGACCCACGTTTGCAGTTGCGTGTCTCGAACATCCTTTATCCTTCTCTCATGACACGCTCATCATCTTCAGAACCAACTTCTCCACTTCTCCATGTCTCCAAGTGGGTCATTTTGGGTTGAGCTTCACGAATTGGGCATTTAATATCTTCTCGTCATTTCTGCAGCTAAAACATGAATTTTTCAGGTGTAAACAGTTTTATTACAATAATTTTAGAATCAAGTTATTGATCGGTTCATTCTTTCTAATATCAATGCTAACTTATTAAATTACTATCTGTAAAATCCAACAAGAGATTTATCACAAATATGAAAGAAATTTATATATAAAAAAAAGACACAGAACTAAAAGTTATTATATATAGGTAACTTTCAATCACTTCGAACTTTTTATTACACGTATGCATTCTTCTTCATTTTTTTATCCTTCATCCTGTTAACCTCTTACATCCTTCATTTTTTTTTCTCCATATTTTAGTACACAAAGATATATAAAAATATATATATATATATATATAAATATATATATATATATATATATATATAAATATATATATGTGTCAAGAATCACTATAGAAAGTTGATTTGGTACTCTCAAATCGATGGCATTAATGGTCCTCTGGGCACCGAATTTGTATTAAAAAGTGCTCCGTTGGTCAATTTGCATGAATCTTTAATGTAGAGCTGCACACTTAAAGATAGGATCATTTTGTTGATTAAACTGCAATCCAACAAAGGATGCAAAAAGACTAGGAGAGAAGGCAAATGCCTTGGTATGCATGCAAAGTCATCATTGTTTGTCTTTAATTTGAAGAATATATATTTTTAATGTGTATAGTGTTTTGCTTAATGTCCATACAAGTTTTGAGCTTTGGGGACCTCGAGGCTCGACGCATATTATCCTAAACTATTGGTTATCATTCCAATGTCAAAAGTGTTGGTTATTATCACTCGTAATCCCAAAAATTCCCCGCACAATCAACTATATTAGATTGCCCGCCCTCAATACATAAAATTAGATTCAATATCTTATTAAATCATCGTAAAATAACAACGTATAGGATGCTTTAATTTTATACAATGATATTCTACTTTGTAGACTAATTAATACTCCTCTCGATCGAATTAGACTCTTTGAGTAATAGTAGCATTAAAAATGTTAAATTTTCATTGCGCTAGCTATCTCCAGTTCCAGCTTCAACTATATACGTACTTCCAGTTTTGATTTTGTACCTGACAACAAACATACATATGATTATTATTCGAAGGGAAATGCATTGAGGTTTTGGCCTTTTAATATGATACGCATGCATGTTCTCACCAGAAAGGAAAAACAAAAAAAGCAAAACTCACATGTTACCAACTAATTACCATAGCATCAGGCATCAGCTGCGGAGGGCGAAATGAGTAGTTGCTGCAGTTTCATTGCCTAGATTTTCATGCATCTCCAACTCCCACATGGGTTCTCACGTACACTTCTTGATTAGCGTCCAGAAAGGTGAAACCAACACAGTAAAACCAAAACAAAAAACAAATTAACCACAGAAGTTATTAACTCCATCATGTGAGCATTAACTCCATTAGCAATACAATTTATATATTGATATATTTTATTTTTATTTTGTAAACAAAAAATTTCATATTCAATTTATATAGGTACTTATAATTAATCGTTAGCATTGTGACACATGAACGTTCACTTAACGCACCTTTTTTTTAGAAAGTAGAATATCCTTATATAAAAAAGAAAAGAAAAATACTTGTATCCACCCTAGAGTGAATGCACCCGTGTCCCCAACTGGTTTTTTACAGAATTTTCCCAATGCATATATACATATATAGGATAATTGGAATCATTATATTGGAGATCATTTGCTCATCCTATGTATCAAAACAAACAACAACTTTGATAACAGTTAATAATCTTACAGTGAATCATCAATTTCATTAATATTGTTTGCTGAGATGACCTTTGGATGATGTCTTAAGAGATCAACGATTATAATTGTTAATTTGCATAAGAAAATTTGGTATTTAATAAGAGAGAAACGAGCACATCCAATTTACTCTATAAGAAAAAAAAATTAATTAACGAGTGGTAAAATTGGTGTCATGAAAGGGATGAAGAATTAGGTGAGAGAGCTCGTTTACATAGGCTTGGCTTGAAGACGACAATTAAGCAAGCCGAGCTAGCTAGGTAGGTAGATAAAAAGCTGAGGAGATTGAGATTGAGAAAATCCATGAAAGGAAAAAGAGGGAAGCATGAGAAAATGAGGAGTGTGTCGTACTATCCACATGAAGGCTGCAAAACCAGGCAAGCAAGCAGCACCCTCAGAACCAAAGCACATGCTCAGGGCTCAGTGACTGAGTGAGCTACCTAGGTTAAATGTTTCAACCTTCTTGTATATTTAATTTCCGTTTTTGTCCCCAAACCCTAACCCCATTTCGACCTATTTCGACCTATGTTTTGTTTCTATTCTTATCAGGGAATCATCAATTCCTAGCCCTTGGATCTGTGCTCACACACCCTTGTCGGGTATCCAACGGTTAAGAGACGAGAATGACCTAGTCCACGCACTGTACGTAGGGCATGTTTGACCAGTCACTTGTAGTAACGTGGGTGGATATATCTGGTTTCTGGGTTTATTAGGTTTTTTCTTTGGTTTATTATATTCATGTTAATTGTTATATACACTGAATCATAACTGAATTTCGATATAATTTATATTTAACAAGTGGTAACGATTGAGGAACTAGTCGTGACAAGTTCGAAGTATTTATTTTTGTGTCTGTGTTGACTGTTTCCTTAACAAAACATTGGGTTGGTAGGCTGATCGTGGAGTGTGGAGCTTCAATGCTTGATGATGAGGAGAGGTTGGCAGTGCACTGAGAAGAGAGTCAGTGATGAGGCTCTGAGAACGTGGCAATAAGGCAGAAAATGTGATGGTTCTGGCCTCTGGGCCTCGAATGGCATGCACGATTGGACGGACACTCCTAATTTCACAAAAGAAAAAGAGGAGTCCCCCACAAGAGCCGAAACCCAATCCAACCCGGCCACATCAATAATGCAATATCTTAGAGCTAGGTCCCCTACTACATTTCATTTCATCATGGAACTAAAATCTATACTTGCTCATATGCAAAACTCAGGGATTCAAGTTTTGCACCTTAAGTAATAATGTGTTTGTTTTTACTTTTTCATCAAATTTTTTATCATTAAAATAAGTCTAAATGGAAAAATTCAATCTCACTTTACTTTATAATTATAATTATAATATTATATGACGGTGTTTTATATAGATTAAAAGTTACTCCACTATTGGCTGGTTATTTACTTTAGAGTGATTGTCAAATGGGCAATGGAGTTTTAAAAAAAAACAAATACTGGTTCAGTAATTAATATTGGAGAAGTATTAGGTCACAGTAATCTGGGAGTTCTTTTGGTCAAGGCTCTTCTTGTAAAATTTATATGACGGGCCTTGAAAGCCCAAACAAGGCAATGGGATAGAACAATGGGCCCAAATGAACCAAAATGGTTTCATTTGCATCTTAATCAAATTGACGTAGTCATATATATTCACTAAATTGATGTGTTTATCCTCCTATGGTGACACAAATTTGATTGAATCCCCCGCTTCGTAGTTTGAGATAGATTAAGGAATTTAAGGTATAAGATCCTCATAGACTTGAGTGTACTCAATTTGATCAAAACGAATGCACTTCATGTTCTTAACCTGAATTCGAAAACCCCTCCATGTAATTTAAACCAAAAATTTGAAAATTAAAACTTGTTTTGGCAATTTCCTTTTTCGAATTAATTGGTTTTTGTTTGTATTTTGTTTTGGGGTCAGGTTTTTCATTCAAAAATCAAAATGCATGCACTAGCAGTGTAGGTCATCAAACCAGGACTTGGACTTGGGAGGGTGGTAACATGGCGATGGTCCACATGCTCAATCTTATGTTTACCAGAGATTCAGAGTTACTGGTCCTTTCATGCCAACTACCCTGCAGGCTGTCTTACAACTGAATTAGTAAATTAGTAATGCCTCTGAATGTTTCCCTTTTTTATTCAGCCGCTGTAGCTATTGAATACGTCTTTGTGGTACTTTATTAATTTGTGCATGCAATTACTCAAGTATCATACATTCATAGCTGCTCCATCCTTTATTATATTACAGCTTTCATCTCTCTGCAATGCATCTCCTGATCCAATATCGAGCCTACAGATAGGGTCGGCCCAAATCTAATTTGGGTTTGAGGAGATGACTCATCTCAGCTTTTAAAATTGCTTCAGTATTTCAGTCCAAAATTCCAAATTGATTGCTAATTCAAGAATTTTGAGACTACGAGGGATGTATTCTATTAAAATATTTAAATATATTTAAAGACATTTAAAAAATCCTATAAACTGGTACGGACATTTGGGTATTATCCAAACACTTTTTATAAATCATATTCTAAACTTTCTCTTTATGTGGACAATTTTGATGGACATATTTTAACAACTTTTGGTGAACACCGTAATTTCACCGATTAAAAATCCGTCGATATCAGGCTGACCTGCCAGTTCTTTGATGTTTGCAACATTGACAGATCCTCCATAAATAATGAGGGTTGTTGCCGCAACTTCAGGGCTAATGTTTGCTTGAAGCCATTTCCTCAATTCAGAATGGACTTTCTCAGCCTGAGCTGGAGATGCAACTTTCCCAGTTCCAATGGCCCACATAGGCTCATACGCCAGAACGACATTGGTCCAATCTGACACTTTGGCTGCAGTTGCCCCTCTATGGTTTGTCCAGCTTCTCGCTGCTCAAGAGTCTCACCAACACAAGAAATTACCTTCAAACCTTGAGACACATATGGTGGACTAAACACAACCTCCACAACATCTTGCGATGGCACCTTTCCCTGTTGACAATCTTATTCACCTCATCGAACGTTCCGTTGCATTTCCAGTTGCCGCCGACGAAGAACTTTCTGCCCATTGTTTTTCGATATTCGATAAATCTCACAACAGTCTGTAATAGTTGAAGGTAATAAATATCACACTCACACTTATTACATTTCTTTTCTTTCTTTTTCTGTTGCTGATTTTGTAAAACCAGTAATAACCAATTTACACATCAACACTTCATCCTTGGAACATCGGGTCTATTGACCATATTGGTTATAATTCCATGAACATGTGAATTTAGAACACTGCGCTCGGGTCAAAGTGTTGAATATGCTGGAATTGGCTTGTTTCTATTGTATTTATTTTTCAATGTAGAAATGGTTGAAACTTTTACATCCAAAATTTCATACCCAAGTTTTCTCGAATCACTGTACTGGGCGCTTTTGTTTTTTCCTTCTGTATTTGTAGTTAGAGATCTTCTAGTCTATATCCTAGTGCTTTCTCCATCAAGTGTGTAAATTCTAGAATTTAACTTAATAGCTAGAATTGTAAACAGAGGTACTCAAATTGTGGAAACTTTCACTCCAACACTGAGCAAAGTTATAAACTCTGCATCTAGGAACTTGGGATACAGAAAAAAATCCCATAGAAAGTGTACTCATCTTAACTCAAGAATCAACTGGCAAGATCATAACACGAGATAAATTCCCATCATAAAAAGCAATGGAGAGAAAGTGAAAGAAATCATAAGTCTACCCTGAAACATTAGACTATTAAAAAAAAAAACTACCCAAACACACTCAATGCTAAATTCATTATCATTGTTTTCAGTGTCTCCGAAATCCCTCCACATATTCAAAGCTATATTCGCTCTCCAGCATTAGCATTCTCCCGTTGTCGTTTTTGTGTCTAGATAATTGGTTCAGAATCCTCTGCATTATCTTGTAATGATGAAGAGGAAGAAGATTCGTAATTTGGTTGAATAGGAAATTCGTCAGATTTGCACTCTTTTCGAAGAAAGTTATGCAGTCCTATGCATGCTATGTGTGCCATCAATAGCTCCGATACAATCCTGTAATAAATTTGAAATTTTTTATCAATTGATAATGCAAGTACATCAATAGCTCCGATACAAGCATAGATAAGACGGAGAGAACAAAAAAAATTAAGCATGGCAAGATTCTCAACACCAATACATACCTTAAAATAAGGGTAAAATCTTGTACTTTCCCTTATTCTAGAGGCCACAATGGATCCAGGTTTAGCCAACATTTGTGGTGCTAATGTATTCAAGGCCTTCAAAATATTGTTAAAACATTTGCTGGTAGTGAAATGTGATCGGCCAAATGTATCATGTAGCAAACAATATCTATTATTTTGGCCGACGACGAGTAAAAATATTGCAAGCATTTCCTCCACACAAATGCATCTTGTATCTTGTAAAAATGTTGTGTCTCTAATAATACTACGTAACTTTTGAAATGCATTAGGAAACATTCTATACCTTTGGCGGAAATGCTCAGGATCATCATGATCCAATGCTTGATGTATATAACTATATCCTCTCAAAGTAATTGATCTCCGAGTTATTGGCGTTGAATTTGTTCTCCATGCATTATAATTATAATCTCATTTAGCACATGAACAATTGACTGAATTGCCATCAACAAATACTTGACGATTTTATAAAGCTCTTCTTCTTCTTCTTCTTCTCCCCCTCAATATCAGTAGATTCATCCACGCTTGACTTAGACATACCTACAATGATACAAACTATTTTTCTATGCATCAATTTCTTTTTAACGAATCATCATCCATAAACATCATCATCTAAACAAATAATAACCAATACAAGAAATAATGATGAAGAGATGGAACAAACATGTTTTACTTTGTGCAGCCCAAGGTTTGGACAAGAACCCGATGGACCCCAAGCAGTAATGAATAGCAGCTACGATGAGTTCCAATTTTCAAGGTTTAATTGGATTCTATTTAATTTAGTTCTCCTATAGGTTTGTCTGATATGTGCAGTCTTAATAGCTTGATCTTCCCATTTTCCTTTTCTCCTTGTGTATCTCCCATTGCTAATATATATGTATACACCCAAAATTTTATTATTACGTTTGTATTGATTCTAATACAACATTAGAAATATCATGTAGAAAAAGCCACAAAGGGTTCCACACAGATATCAAACCAGGTTGAAAAAATTGTCAGCTTCTTCAACTAATTGTTTTTTTTTTTGTTAAATAAAAATATATAAACACCAAACCCTGCAAGCAGGGAAGGAGGCTAACAGCCAACAAAAACCCAGAGGGACCAACACCCCACCAGGCGACAATCCTCACACCAAGGGGGAACAGACCTCACCCCTTGGCAACCAAACAAACCAAACAAACACAAACTCAACGCAAAATGACACAGAGGCCACAAGAACCAGAAAACATAACAGCAAAGCCAAGCAAAACCAACCATAATTATTCATGTGGTGCTATTGAATATACTGCTGTTTGTTTTTAATGTGTGGGTCATCATCTGGCTTATGGTTTTTAACTTTATCATCAAGTTAACAATGGTTTCGGAATTAAAAATTTTAGTGTCACCAAGCTAAAGCATTAATGATCCCTGGGCCAATTATGAAAGTACATATGGTGGTTCTCCAAATACAACACATATATAACAGTATATATGTTAACCATCATCGTTTATTTGAGTTATTCGAACCTCATTGTTTAAATTTAACCATCGTTTATGGACCACTTGCCCTAAACACAACACATATATAGCAAAATATAAACACGACACAGACATAACCATGAGTACCTGGAAGTGGAGACGCTGGAAGAAGGGAGACGCTGGAAGAAGGGAGACGCTAGAAGAAGGGAGACGGCTGGAAGAAGGAGTCGAGAAAATTGTCTCGTTAGGTTTCATCAAGCAATCCTTGGAGGGAAGGCAAATTTTTTCTTTAACGTTGGTATTAATACCTTTGCCCTCAAGCCCACCAAAGTCCATCCAGATTGGCAGTGAGATTGCAAGAATATTAGAATAAATATACTAATTTATAAATCATAAATTACAAAAAATAAATAAATTCTAACCGTTGTTCCAAAGGTATACATTCGAAATCCTTCTGATACTCCCCGCTCCGGAAATCCAACAGGGTATCGGAGTCACCGGTGCTGGCCGACACCTGGACGCTGAGTCCAGGTGACGAAAGCCTAATTTAAAAGGTGCGTTTTAAGAAGTTTAGTTAGAGGTAAAGTAGTAAACGCTAAATTACCAGCAGTATGCCCAGGGCATGATTAAAATCACGAGATTGATGATCATAAATAAAGCTTCGAATGCTTAACCGATCATTACATGATTACACCCTCCAAGTGTGGTGTTAGAACTGTGAACATGTGACCTCCTCCTCGTACTCACGAACCTTTTCTAAGACCTGAGGGGTGCAGACAATGTGATGGAGAACACATTCAACCCCCCCTCAACATGTAACACCTCGGCAACACTTACCATAACCTCGTGTAAACAATATGAGGTACAACATTCACATAACAATATAATAATCAAACAACCCCGCACGGGCTAGCAAGCACAAACATCCAATCACATAATAATTTGCAATGAATCTTCATACAATGAAGATGACCAACTAGTAATACTTTGATACCATCGCCTCGCTATGATGGTATAGATTATCTTAAGGACACATTGTCCATACAAAACATAATTTCATCAATCGAGGTCACTGCCTACACCATACCCATTGACCTCGATAACTAACGTACCCTCACTGGTACATGAACTCTGATAATTAGCCATGATAATCGTCATCATATCATATAGCCAGTAAGTCCCTCGGCTCTCGTATCGCATCGACTAGTATATCATATCGCATCAACCGGCATAACCCTCAGTTATAACAATCGTATCAGCCTGCATGTTACCTCAGCTATCATATCACGTCATCAGCCGGCATAACCCTCGGCTGACATCAGTCAGCATGTATCATCGAATGGCATATCACATCATCAGCCGACATATATCATTGGCTGGCATCAGTCGGCATGTATCATCGACTGGAATATCACATCATCAACCGACATGTATCATCATATGACATCAGTCGGTATGTATCATCGACTGGAATATCACATCATCATGCGACATTTATTATTGGATGGCATCAGTCGGCATGTATAATCGACTGGCATTATACACACACAGATATCCCAATGACACTGTAGCCGTACGAGTCACGCACACGTGACAAGACTGGGTGTCTTTGCTCGTACCACGACCACGTGAAGGATCGAGTGCAAGCACCATCACCACGAGTTCCCCTAGGAGTTTGGGACCACAATACTCACAAGGCTCGGGAATAGGACTGGCGCCATTTAACTAGTATAGAGCAGGCGCAGGTGAACGATCATGTGGAGGCTGGTCTGTGGCCTACAAACAGGTACGACACCAGCGGCCACCATATGGGCATACCAAAACTGACACACGTGCTATGCCGACATGACTCCTCGGCAATCATCGCACCTTCATATGGCTAATGTACTATGCCCGCATGAATCTTCGGCAATCATCGCACCATCATATAACTCATGACAACACAACTGATACATGTGCTATGCCGGCATAATCCATTGGAAATCCTTGCATGACAATACGTACTCATGTGCTATGCTAGCATGACTCATCGGCAATCCTCGCACGATCATATGACTCATGTGCTATGCCGGTATAACTCATCGGCAATCCTCGCACGACAATACATACACGTGTGTTATGCCGGCATGACTCATCGACAATCCTAGCACGATCATATGACTTATGTGCTATGCTGGCATGACTCATCGGCAATCCTCACATGACAATACATACACGTGTGCTACGCCGACATGACTCATCGGCAATTCTCGCACGACAATACGAATCACGACGACACGACTGACACATGTGCTATGCCGACATGACTCCTCGGCAATAGAATCTCAACTGTATAATCTCTCTCGAGTATCAGACATCGTATCGGTCTCTCCGTAACTCACGATTATCATCGTCTCACGTATCTCAGAATTGACCCTCGAGATATCCCAAGAGTGGTAGTTTATACTCATTCCGGAGTAATAACATTTCATCGACATTCTAATAAAGATCTTGGATTCTATCTACGAGATCTATCACTAAATATTAGTTTATACTCTTTTCGGAGTAATCACATTCCATTAGGTCCACAAACACCAAATATCATAACGATCACATGCCAAGCTCTGAATTTAGTTCATGGCATCGTCTAAGATCTCTAACATCCTACTAACACAATAATCAAGCCAACATCCTCAAACATCAGAATCAAGACATTCATCATCAAACTTATTCCATAACATACATGTAAGCAACCAAACACAATCAACAGTCCACTCATAACCATTCAATCACATCCATCCATCACATATTTAATCATCTATCAATGCATAATTATAAATTAAGGAGAATTCCACTCACAGTACTTCGGGGAGAACTCACCCGGGCGAATCCACTATTGCACGTACATCGAGACGTTCGTTCCTGAAAGTCCCAAAGAGCTCCATCTCGTTCCATACGGCTCATCGGACTTTCCATTGACATAATACCTCGTAAACAAGATTAATTAACATTAATAAATCATGATTTAATCATTACAATCAAAACCTTAACCCTCGGTCGTTTACTTTATTTAACGTTAATCAAAGTAACTTAGGACGTCCGTAACTAGTCCTAAACGAACTCTGATGGGCTCCAAACCTATGCCATCGTATCCGGACCGTCGAATTACATAAAACACGAGTTGCAGGGACTTGAGGGTGGGGTCCACGCGCCTCACGCGCCCCCACGCTCCCAGGAACCCTAGGGGGTGCGACTGCAGCTTTCAGTCGCCCCTACCTCCCGTCAGAGTCCCTTGCCGGTGCTTGGCCGGAAACTCCATTAAAGCCGGTTCAAGCTTTTTCTGCAACTTTCTCAAAACTCAACCAAAAACTACTAATCAATAGTCTAAATCCATATACTCAATCCCAGAAATCCAAATCCGAAGACCAAATCGAGAACCATTACCTATGGTGGCCGGAATTCGCCTCGAAAGGCACGGTGATCCATTCCTTTCGTGGCTTGCTGCGCCGCGTACGGTAGACAACAACCTCGATGGTTAGTACGGTTGGATTCGTGGGAGTGAGACGAAGAGGATAGTGGTGGAGTGATGGCCTGAGTCCCCGCCGTTCGGCGGCGGCCATAAGGCAATGTGGGTGGGTTTTTCGCGAGAACTCGCGGGAAGGAGAGAGAGAGAAGGAAAAGAGGTCAGTCTGACCAATGAGAGGAGAGAGAGAATCTTTTATAATTTTAAAGTTTTGTCAAACTTATCGTTACGTCCCGATCATACTAGATCCTTAATTTTCTCGTCCGAACTTCGATTTCTGCATACCACTTGTTTACACACTCGTGAGTTCAAGAGCTACGTAATGGTACAAAGAAATTCCCAAAAGGAGTTCTTGATTAAAAAGTGATTTTGGGTCTTCGTGAATTTTAGGGGCAAAACGATAATTTCGTAATTTCAGACTTTCATTTACGGCCCAACAACCTTCTTTGAGCCTTCTCTCAAGCCCATCTCCATACTTTAGTTCGCGTCCAAACTTTAATCTAACCCACAATCTCTCGGTTATTTAATTAATTTGAATTTCTACTTTTATTTTCCAGTACGGGTCGTATCACCTTCAATCTTTATCATGAAAGATGAAAATCAAAACCTAGAGGCCCATTTGAAATTTTGATCGTTTCTGAATTAATGCCTTCTTGGTTCTTGCCTCTTTTTCTTTTTTCTCGGTGAAACCATCTTCGCCACTCATGTCTTTGCTTTTTTTGTTTCGGTGGAATTCTGATGGGTATGTGAAATCATTAATTCTAGCATCTAATTAATTCTAAAGGCCGTTGGTTTCTCTGCCTGCGATAAGTTTTGTTAGTTTTTTTAAAATTTTTTATTTTAATATTATAACATATTAATAATTTTGGGCTTAATTTTGGGCCCAAGACTTGAGCCCCTTTAGCCCCTCTTGATGGCCGGCCCTCCGGCCCTGCTTATAGAAACTTTTTTCGAAAAAAAGTCAACAACTAGCTCTTCATCAATGAATGTTTCTCAATATTTGGAAAGTTTTTTTAATTCGAATCATCTTTTTTCATATTTCATTTTAAAATTTCACAAAAAAGTTAGGTTAGATAATTAAAAATCGCTTTGATAATCATTCAATTTTTTAATTTTAATTTGCACGTTTTGTGTATAAAACATGTAAAAAGTTGATTTCAAAAAAGATAAAGAGCGATGGTTTGTATTACAAGAGTGATACACACACTTATGAGTTATGACTTATATTAGCCAACAATTCGACCTTTCAATATGATACTAATTAAGGGCCAATTTGGTATTACTGTATTTTTTTTAAAAGTTGCTTCTGTTGTGTTTTTTTGAGAAGTTGTTTTTGTTGTTCTTATATAATTAATAGTTGTACACTAAAATAATTTTGATAAAAAAAGTTTTTAAAAGCAAAAGTTATTGTCAAAAGTACATTTTTTTCAAAAAATCAAGATTTCCTTTTTTTAGCAAATATTTTTATTCTGCTTCACATTCAAATAAAGCAGTTTTTTAAGAAAAAAAAGTAAATACCAAACAGGCTAAGTGTCACAATCCTAACTTCTCACTCTCACTATATACTATAACAGCTTTTAATTTTACAAGAAAGAAAGAAATATCCTTCATCAAAAACAAAAAAAGCATGGAAAGGAAGAAATATACAAGAAAGAAAGAAAAAAACAAAAAGGTGAAACTAAAAAAAATAGATTTTCATTTTTATTATTAATCTTTTAATATTTTTTTCCAACATACTTCAAATTTTTTTTTATTTTTTATCATATCCTTCATCAATTTTCATTCCTCATAACTCAAAGTATAAAAACTAAAAAATGAAAATTTGAAACAAAATGATTATTAATCGAATCTAAAATTCACAATATTCAGTTATGTGAAAAACAACTGATATGCACTACACATACATGAACTAGAATATTGTAAAAATATATACTTTTACATTTTCAGTAACTTGCTTACAAACTATATATGCTCATGTTCTTGATCTTCTTCACAAATGGTGCTCAACATCCAATCACCCCTTCCATATTTCGAAACCGGATCCCGATCCCGCTCAGCAGCATCATTAACAACACCAGCGCTAAGCCGACCCTCCAAGCATTCCTGCAGAATCACCTGCCCTAGCCCCCGACCTTTGTCCGTGTCCACCTGCGCCATCAACTCTTTGAGTTGCCTCGTACTCATCCGTACCTTGACTCTCACCAAACTGTTCGAAGACGGTGATGACGACGACGATGATGATGGCGACTGTTTATGACTCATTAATAATCCTTCGTCTTCAAAAGGATGCACTGCCAATGCTCCCTTATCCTTCACAACCCTATTTCCCATTTTTATTAATTCGTTCTCAGACTCTCAGTTAATCTCTATTTCTGCAAATCAAACCCCTAGGGCTTTTCGAGCTTAATTTTGTTGAAAATAAAGAAACAGGATCGGCTTTAAATACGCATCTAATTAACGAGTAACGTGAGACCACAAGATATGCATGGACTTATTTTAAAATTTTCTGTGGCTAGAAGCTGAAAAATTCTTGGTCAATGAGCAGCAGCAGGACTTGGAATTTTGCAGTGGCGTGTTTACATGTTTCTCTGGCTTCTTGCTAATAAAGTATCATCGTCCGAATTATTCTTTTACGATTATTTAAATCTTAACTTTAATTAATAGTTAATCACTATAACATGTCTAATGTGTGTGATTAAATTGGTCCCACCTTCCTAATAATATAATAATATTGAAATTTTTCATACGGGGTCTCCGGTTTTAGTTGGACATTCTGTTTGATTAATTAATCACGAGTTCATTATACACTCTATATAATTAATTAGGATGGTAATTCTTTATAACATGGGAATGCCGGGTCGTTTAATTAGGATGTGAGTGACTTTTTGTTTTAGGTCAATATTCATGGACTCTCCATGCATGTGAATTTCATTTTGACATTATAGAACATAAAATATGTTGCATATATGTGATTTGAGAAGTTACCAGAATATTCTTCACCATGATTAAAGGAGAAACTTTAAAATACACTACAAAAAATGAAATGGAGGAGTTTCAATTCCAAATATGCATACTCTATGAACCCACAAAAATATAAAATATTTAGTTTCTTTGTAAGCTCCCACGGCCGACCATTTGTTTTATTTAGTTTCTAATTCCATTGGAAACAGGATAGCAAGATGAAACTACATGTGAAGTAGGCGAACCTAAAGGGGTGGTGGTGCATGCTAGAGCCATGTGTTCATCATCTAGCTCACACTCGGATTCATATATAAGTCACGTTGGGATGATACATATCTCATATTTTTATTAGGTGAAATCAGTGGCGGATCCAGAAAGTTTTGTAAGGAGGGTCAACATATAAATTATATGTATAATTCGAATAGTCACTTTATACTTAAAAACAATACATTATGCTCCGAATTGTTTGATATAGAACGGGGAAACGTTTTTTTATTGTTTGAACAAAATGCGTACTAAAAGTAATAGCAACAAGTACTATTAGAATAATGATACTCATACTCACTCTATTATGTAGTGAGAGATCAAAGGTTCAACTTTTATAAAGAACACTGTTGACACTCAATATGTAAAAAAATGTCACGCTCCAATATCTTTATATCAAAAACTCTATAAGAAATAATTCAAAATAAAAACAAAGTAGCTATACTAATCAATTAAAAAAATCATAGTCAAAACAAAAAAAATTTAACAATTAATCAAACCAAATTGTTTAGCAAATAATCAAAATTAATATTGAGAATTATGAAATAATTTGATCTTTGAACATGCTTTAAATTTAAATATTTGGTAGGAATTGGGATTGCAAGGATCAAGATTAAATTTTCGATTGAACAATCAAACTTAAAAGGCAATAACCAATGATTAAAGGGCAAGATTTTCATGCTGAAAGGGGTTAAGATCAATGCTTCAATGGAGGATTCAAGAGGTTGAGTGACAGGACCCTTTCCGAATTTCTCCTCGAAATCCCTGAAAAATTATGCTCCCGTCTGACAATACCTGAAACTCTCAAAATAATTCCTAAAATACCCTCACTAGTCCAAATAGACTTTACGAGAATTCTATCGAAAATTTAGCGGAATCTCCCATATAATTTGTCCAAACCGTCTTCCACCTGTCAGACGAAGGATTCATATACTAACTAACATCCAAACAGTTCAGATCACATCACAACCCAATCCACTCCAAATTAAAAATAACAAACTACGGAATAATTTACAATAACCATATAGTTAATCAGAGCAACTAGGTTGCAAAATTAAATTTACAAGTCCAAAAAACCCTACTCGAAAAGGTACGGTAGCAGTGCAGCTAGGATGGGATGCCTACACCTCGGAATGTGCCATCGTCGAACTCAACGGTCTGGAGCGGACGTAAAACCAGGAAAAGTATGAATGGATAAAAATAATAATGGTTCAAAATTTCCGAGGAAAACATACATTTTCCCCTCCATAATTAAAACCATGCATGCATATTGTAAAATCCTTTTTAAAATAGTTACTAAGTAAGAATAAGCATGAAAGGACTTACCGGAAAATCATTTAGCAATTTAAAACTGGCGGGACTCACGAAAATCGGTGCAAAAATTAAACAACCCGAGGTCCACAACCATGCTTTAAAACCCTCATCGAAGGAGTTTAAAATCATAAGAAACCTGGACACCAAAACTGTAAAAATATCTCATCATTCCTCGAATGAAATCCCGAGCCGTAGCTCGACGTCTGGGGACATCTAACACGGGACAAGCCCTCCTAATCACCGCCGATAATGCCCCAAGCAATGTTACAGGACCCCTCCCAAATTTCCCCCTCGAAATTTGGAGAAGCCCTGCGCCCGTCTGATAACTCCTGAAACCTCAAGTAATTTCCAAAATACCCTATGCTTAACAAACCAATTACCAAGACTTCTACCGGAAATTCAGCAGAATCTCCCCTGTAAATGGGTCAAACCATCTTCCACCTGTCAGACGAATTATTTAAATACTAAACCAATAATTCAACCAGTATAGACAAGATCACATCCAACCAACGCAAACAATCCAAACACTCGAAAGGTTAATCAGAGTAACTAATTAACTTAAAATATAACCCAACCAAATCCTGCACTAACAACACAGCAGAAAATGATGCCTCCTCCTAATCTTCACGCCTCGTCCCGCTACAACCTAGAGGGCACGAAATCAAAACAACTGTGAGTGGAAAATAGAACTAAATACAATAAAAGTGTGGTATCGTAAATAAAATAATACTAATCGATATAGTCCCACCTCGTTATCAAACCTTACATGCATCACTATCCGCATATATAAGTAAATACAACTTACCAGAATTCAATAGATTTACCTCGATGGAACCCACGCCATCTTTACCTGTGCCCGCCATATCAGTAACCCAGCCGAAGCCATCATCCCGAGCCATAGCTCGATATCCCGGTCGTAGCCGTAATCCCAAGCGGCACCTCGATGTCTCGGCTTATCCCCAGCCATAGCTCAATATCCTGGCTCATCCCGAGCCGTAACTCGATATCCCGGCTTATCCCGAGCCGTACCTCAATATCCCAGCTCATCCCGAGCCGTAGCTCAATATCCAGGCTCATCCCGAGCCGTAGCTCAATATCTCGTCAAGCCTATGATAGAATCCTCCATGACATAGCTCATTCCATACCGAGTGTATGATGGAATTCTCCATAACATACCTCATATCGTTAGGAGAGTATGATGGAATCTTCCATAACGTACCTCATATCATCCCGATAGTATGATGGAATCCTCCATAACATACCTCATAGCATCCCGAGAGTATGATAGAATCCTCCATAACATACCTCATAGCATCCCGAAAGTATGATGGAATCCTCCATAACATACCTCACAACATCCCGAGAGTATGATTGTAACAACTCGGAATTTCAATTATTGGATTTACGTAAATTATTTATGTAAAATGATGATTTTACCCTTGCTTGTTAAGGGGCGTGAAAGTCAAATTTTGTTTCGAGACATTTTAGGTGGTGTTTTGGATACCGTTGCGTAGGTCTCGAACTCACGAGTTCGTAGACAGGCGGCACACTAGAAACGGAGTTCGTGTACGAAAGTTACGGGTCTAGGTTGTTAGGGGCATTTTGGTAATTTTTGACTTGGGGTAGATATTTTTAACCCCAAATCATTGTTTCATCTTCATCTCATTATCATCTCCCTTTCTCTCTGTGAAACACCCACACCGAACCTGTGCGAAAAAACACCCAAAAACCCACAAAGTCAACTTTTCATTCAAGGCTCTAACTTCCATTTTTGATCAACTAATCGTATTCTACTCCTTCCCACGATCACAACCGTACCAACCATCGAAGGAGAGGACCACAGGGGAAGCCGAATCGAGTGTAGGAAGTTTCGGAACTTCCGATCGATTTTCTGGCTTACACAGGTACGTGTTTGATGTTTTAAGGTCATATTTGAATTCCTGGGTTCGAGTAGATAGATTTAGATGTAAAATTTGTGAAAAATGGTTGAGTTTTGAGGAAGTTATAAAGCTTGAAGTTTCGGCCGGAAATGGGGAATTCCGGCGGAAACTAGACGGCGGCGCCGACAACCGGTCGTCTTCTTCGGCGAGTCATCGGTGACCGGTCGGACCGAGATGACCGGTTGGGTCGAGTGAATCGGTCGGGCCGGTTGGGTCGAGTGAACCGATCGGGTTGAGTGAACCGGTCGGGCCGAGTTGGATCGGTCAGGGTGAGTTGGCCCGGGTTGGACCGATCCAGGTGAGTGGGAACTGTAGCAGGCGCGTGACCGGTGCGTGAGGGCGCGTGACGACGCGTGGGTGCGTGTTCCGACCTTCTGTCGACACGTGGCAGCGCGTGGGGCCGAGTCTGAGGTCACGGTGGTGCGTGACAGCTAGTTTTTGACGTTTCAGACCTGTTGGCGCAGGTTTTGAGTCGATCGGATGTCGTTTAGGGGTTGTTTTGGGCGTTTGAAGTTGCTACGTTTTCTAGGCCAGCATAGATAGACCTCTCGGAGTTTAGGGGGTTTATATTTAAGGTTCTTATTATTAGCTGATAATCCCGATTATTAATTTGGACAGGCGATACTGCTCCAGGAACTTCAGGGGAGCGTACAATTCAGGATTGAGCTTGCTTGGATAGGTTTGTGAGTGGACTTTTGGTTTATAAACTATAATGCATGCATCAATGTATCTTTGATTTAAATACTATTATGTATGGGTGCAATGAATTTCTGGAATTTAGAAATGATGCTGGACACATGTTTCCCAATATTTCAGTGAAAGTGTGTTTTGAGAAATGGCCTGGTTTTAGTACTCGATTTTGATATCGTTTTGAAGTGGTAACTATTTGAGTATGTGATTTGGGTTTAGACCTGAAATTATGATTTTACCGATTTTGGCCGTAAATGATATTTCAAAGAATTTGGCTTAGGCCAAGAAACAAAGATTTCAAAATACGGATTTGGTTCACTGGTTTTCTGTCCCGATGGTTACAGTTGCTCTGACTGGTGTTGAGGGGTTTTCCTCCGCTGGTTGTTGAGGGTTCGGACTTTGGTGTTGAGGGGTCTTGCTCCGTCGGGTCGCGAAGCTGTCTACGCGTAGTACAGATTTTAACACATCTCAAGGGATACCCTGGTGTGTTGTGGATATGTCAGGAACAGTGAATTTGAGATATTATGTGTCCAGATTGAATTAAATAATTTTAAACTCTTTTGAAAAGAGTTTTCAAACCAAACTGTGGATCACGAGGTATTTTCATTATACAGATTTTATGTGAGTCCAACTAAGTGGTTTTAAAGAGAAATGGAAATTTTGGTGATTTACATATAATGTTTTTATATCATAAACTGTTTTATGTGATGCATGCATGATTTTATAAATGGAGGGGGGAAAAGGTAATATTTCCTGGGAAAACGATTTATAAATGATTATTTTTGTCCACTCACAACTTTTGTGTTTAAACCCCCTTCAGGCAGTTGAGTTGACGTGGACACTTATCTCGAGGCAGAGGCATTAGTACTTTCAGCTGTGCTGTGTAGTTAGACTTGAGTAGGATATCTAAATTATACTCTTGATCCTACTTAGACGCTATGATATTATATTGTATTTGGTTGGTCATTATTTACGGGAATTATTGAGTGCTTGAATCCCTTGTCTAACAAGTGAAAGTATGTATGTATTATTATAATTTGTAAGGATTGAAGGGTATTTTGGGAACCTTTCCTTAGGTTGTCAGACGGGATCAGGGTTCTTCCCGAGTTTCGAGGGGAAATTTGGGACGGGTCCTGACAATTGGTATCAGAGCACTAGGTTTAAATTCCTGTAGACCGTACATTTAGTGTACAATTATTTTGGTATTGATGAGTTATAGTTCTTTTCAGCGTAATGCCTCCGAGACGCGAGTCCTGTCCACGGTCTGGAAACAGTGGGGACATACATGAACCTGCAGTGGAGCCTGATATGAGGCAAACACTGGAACAATTGGATCATACTTTGACTTCTGTACTTCAGAGTAGGGCTGCTACTGAAGGTTCGGACATTGAGAAAGCCCAGAGATTAGGGGCTACAATATTTATGGGCGACTCTAGCCCAGATGATGCAGCGGAGTGGATTACTCGTTTAGAGCTAGTGTTCTCAGTTATGAGATGTCCTCAGGGGGACAGGGTGCTGTTAGCCACTTTTCTGCTAGGTGGTTCTGCTTATCATTGGTGGAACGCATTAGAACTATCAGGCTGGGATGTCAGTACAATTACCTGGGGCGACTCATTCTTTCATTTCTCGGGGTTTTACATTGTTTGCTGATAGAGAATTGTCTCCGATTGGTTGGGACATGGGTATTAGTACTCCTACTGGGAATATGTTAGTGGCGAATCTCGTGATTCGTAGTTGTCCAGTGTTAGTGGAAGGTCATTCATTAGAGGCAGATTTAATCCCTTTATATATTCTTGATTTTGATGTGATTCTGGGGATGGATTGGTTGACTATGCACCATGCTTCTATTGATTGTTATGACAAGAGAGTGAATTTCCGGAGTCTAGGTTTACCGGAACTTACGTTTAGGGGAGATCGTAGGGTACTACCCTGTGGAGTGATATCAGCTTTGACCACTGAGAGATTATTGAGGAAAGGTTGTGAGGGTTACTTGGCTCATGTGTTTGATAATCGGAATACTCTGATGAGAGTGGAGGATATTCCAGTGGTGAGTGAGTTCTCTGATGTGTTTCCAGATGATCTTCCGGGATTGCCACCTCACCGGGAGATTGAATTCACCATAGGGCTTTTACCAGGTACTCAACCTATCTCACAGGCACCGTACAGAATGGCACCGGTAGAATTGCGAGAGTTGAAGACTCGGTTGCAGGACTTGGTGAATATGGGATTTATTCGCCCAAGTGTTTCACCTTGGGGTGCACCAGTGTTATTTGTGAGGAAAAATGATGGTGGTCTGAGGTTGTGTATCGACTACCGGCAGCTAAACAGGGCTACGGTGCGGAATAAGCATCCTCTGCCAAGGATAGATGATTTGTTTGATCAACTTAAGGGGGCAAGATATTTTTCGAAAATTGACCTTCGATCCGGGTACCATCAGTTGAGGATCAGGGAATGGGATGTTCAGAAAACAGCTTTCAGGACTCGTTATGGTTATTATGAGTTCCTGGTGATGCCCTTCGGGTTGACTAATGCCCCAGCAGTATTTATGGATTTGATGAACAGGGTGTTCCAAAAGTGTATTTGGATCGGTTTGTGATTGTGTTCATCGATGACATCTTGTTGTATTCGAGGAGTGCTAAGGCACATGAGAAGCACTTAAGGTTGGTGGGGAATATGCTTAGGAAAAAGCATTTGTTTGCCAAGTTCAGTAAATGCCAGTTTTGGTTGACAAAAGTGATATTCTTAGGTCATGTGATTTCGGCTGAGGGTATCAGCGTAGATCCCCAAAAGGTTGAGGCAGTGGCAAACTGGGAGCAACCGAGGACAGTGACAGAGGTAAGGAGCTTTCTGGGTTTAGCAGGATATTATCGACGGTTCGTAGAAGGATTTTCTACGATAGAAGGCCCGTTGACTCGGTTGACTAGGAAAGGAGTCAAGTTTGAATGGGATGCCGATTGTGAACAGGGATTTCAGGAGCTGAAGAGGAGGTTGACTTCTGCTCCAGTATTAACCCTTCCTGATGATATTGGGGGATTCGAGGTGTATAGTGATGCATCATTGCGGGGTATAGGCTGCGTGTTGATACAGCATGGGAAGGTGATAGCGTATGCTTCTAGACAACTTAAACCCTATGAGTTGAATTACCCCACACATGATTTGGAGTTAGCTGCAGTGGTGCATGCACTGAAAATTTGGCGACATTATTTGTACGGGGAGACGTGTCGGATCTTCACCGACCATAAGAGTTTAAAGTACTTGTTCACCCAAAAAGACCTGAATCTGATGCAGAGAAGATGGCTTGAGCTAATAAAGGATTATGATTGTATTATAGAGTACCATCCAGGGAAAGCCAATGTTGTGGCGGATGCCTTAAGCAAGAAATCCATGGGTTCTTTGGCCCATTTGCACACAATCTACCTACCATTGTTGTTAGAGTTATGTAGAGCGGGGATTGTATTTGACATGGATAACCAGGGGGCTTTATTGGCTAGTTTCCATGTGAGGCATGTTCTGATTGATCGGATTATTGAGGCTCAACTCCAGGACCCTACATTGTGCATTATCAGGATGGAGTTGGAGGCTAGAAACAGGCAGGACTATGCGCTTAGGGATGATGGAGCCTTGGTTAGGGATGGCCGGTTGTGCGTACCGAATGAGCTGGAGCTAAAGAGGGAAATTCTTGATGAGGCTCATAGTTCGGCTTACGCTATGCATCCAGGAGGTACCAAGATGTATCATACCCTAAGGAAACACTATTGGTGGACTGGGATGAAAAGGGAAATTGCTGAGTATGTGAGTAGATGTCTGACATGTCAGCAAGTGAAAGCAGAGAGGCAGAAACCATATGGGGCTCTTCAACCATTACCTATTCCGGAATGGAAGTGGGATCACATTACAATGGAATTTGCTTATAATAATAGTTATCAGTCGAGTATTGGGATGTCTCCTTTCGAGGCACTGTATGAGAGGCAGTGCATGACATCGTTATGCTGGAACGAAGTGGGTGAAAGGAAACTGTTAACACCAGAGTTGGTGGATACGACTGAGGAAAAGATAAGGATCATCAGAGAAAGGTTGAAGACAGCTCAGGATCGCCAGAAGAGCTATGCAGACCGTCGAACCAGAGATCTTGAGTTTGAGGTAGGTGACTGGGTGTTCTTGAAACTATCTCCTTGGAAGGGAGTGGTACGTTTTGGTAGACAAGGGAAACTGAGTCCTCGCTACATTGGTCCGTATGAGATTTTGGAGAGGATAGGACCAGTGGCATATCGTCTTGCTTTACCATCGGAATTATCCAGAGTTCATAATGTTTTCCATGTATCTTTGCTACGGAAATATCTGTTTGATGAGTCTCACATATTGGAAAAGCAGCCACTTGAGCTGAAGGATGATTTGACCTTTGAGGAGCAACCAGTGCAAATTTTGGATTGGAAGGCGAAGGTACTGCGCAGAAAGAGTATTCCTCTAGTTAAAGTGTTGTGGAGGAATCATAACGGGGAGGAAGCCACGTGGGAAACTGTGACTTTAATGCGGGCCAGTATCCATATTTGTTCCAAGGGTAGAGTTGAATTTCGAGGACGAAATTTCGTAAAGGGGGTGGATTGTAACAACCCGGAATTTCAATTATTAGATTTACGTAAATTATTTATGTAAAATGATGATTTTACCCTTGCTTATTAAGGGGCGTGAAAGTCAAATTTTATTTCGAGACATTTTAGGTGGTTGTTTGGATACCGTTGCGTAGGTCTCAAACTCACGAGTTCGTAGACAGGCGGCACACTAGAAACGGAGTTCGTGTACGAAAGTTTCGGGTCTAGATTGTTAGGGGCATTTTGGTATTTTTTGACTTGGGGTAGATATTTTTAACCCCAAATCATTGTTTCATCTTCATCTCATTATCATCTCCCTTTCTCTCTATGAAACACCCACACCGAACCCGTGCGAAAAAACACCCAAAAACCCAAAAACCCACAAAGTCAACTTTTGATTCAAGGCTCTAATTTCCATTTTTGATCAACTAATCGTATTCTACTCCTTCCCACGATCACAACCGTACCAACCATCGAAGGAGAGGATCACGGGGGAAGCCGAACCGAGTGTAGGAAGTTTCGGAACTTCCGATCGATTTTTCGGCTTACACATGTACGTGTTTGATGTTTTAAGGTCATATTTGGATTCCTGGGTTCGAGTAGATAGATTTAGACGTAAAATTTGTGAAAAATGGTTGAGTTTTGAGGAAGTTATAAAGCTTGAAGTTTCGGCCGGAAATAAGGGATTCCGGTAGAAACCAGACGGCGGCGCCGACAGCCGGTCGTCTTCTCCGGCTAGTCACCGGTGACCGGTCGGGTCGAGGTGACCAGTTGGGTCGAGGTAACCGGTCGGGTCGAGTGAACTGGTCGGGATGGTCGGGTCGAGTGAACCGATCGGGCTGAGTTGGATCGGGTCAGGCTGAGTTGGCCCGGGTTGGACCGATCCAGGCGAGTGGGTACTGTAGTAGGAGCATGATCGGCGCATGTTCCGACCTTCCGTTGGCGCGTGGCGGCACGTGGGGTCGAGTCTGAGGTCACGGTGGCGCGCAATAGCTAGTGTTTGACGTTTCGGACCTGTTGGCGCAGGTTTTGAGTCGATCAGACGTCGTTTAGGGGTTGTTTTGGGCTTTTGAAGTTGCTATGTTTTCTAGGCCAGCATAGATAGACCTCCCGGGGTTTAGGGGGTTTATATTTAAGGTTCTTATTATTAGCTGATAATCCCGATTATTAATTTGGACAGACGATACTGCTCCAGGAACTTCAGGTGAGCGTACAATTCGGGATTGAGCTTGCTTGGACAGGTTTGTGAGTGGACTTTTGGTTTATAAACTATAATGCATGCATCAATGTATCTTTGATTTAAATACTGTTATGTATGGGTGCAATGAATTTCTGGAATTTAGAAATGATGTTGGACACATGTTTTCCAATATTTCAGTGAAAGTGTGTTTTGAGAAATGGCCTGGTTTTAGTACTCGATTTTGATATCGTTTTGAAGTGGTAACTATTTGAGTATGTGATTTGGGTTTAGACCTGAAATTATGATTTTACCGATTTTGGCCGTAAATGATATTTCTAAGAATTTGGCTTAGGCCAAGAAACAAAGATTTCAAAATACGGATTTGGTTCACTAGTTTTCTGTCCCGATGGTTACAGTTGCTCTAACTGATGTTGAGGGGTTTTGCTCTGCTGGTTGTTGAGGGTTTGGACTTTGGTGTTGAGGGGTCTTGCTCCGCCGGGTCGCGAAGCTGTCTACGCGTAGTACAGATTTTAACACATCTCAAGGGATACCCTGGTGTGTTGTGGATATGTCGGGAACAGTGAATTTGAGATATTATGTGTCCAGATTGAATTAAATGATTTTAAACTCCTTTGAAAAGAATTTTCAAACCAAACTGTGGATCACGAGGTATTTTCATTATACAGATTTTATGTGAGTCCAACTAAGTAGTTTTAAAGAGAAATGGAAATTTTGGTGATTTACATATAATGTTTTTATATCATAAACTGTTTTATGTGATGCATGCATGATTTTATAAATGGAGGGGGAAAAATGTAATATTTCCTTAGAAAACGATTTATAAATGATTATTTTTGTCCACTCACAACTTTTGTGTTTAAACCCCCTTCAGGCAGTTGAATTGACGTGGACACTTATCTCGAGGCAGAGGCATTAGTACTTTCGGCTGCGCTGTGTAGTTATACTTGAGTAGGATATCTAAATTATACTCTTGATCCTACTTAGACGCTTTGATATTATATTGTATTTGGTTGGTCATTATTTACGGGAATTATTGAGTGCTTGAATCCCTTGTCTAACAAGTGAAAGTATGTATGTATTATTATAATTTGTAAGGATTGAAGGGTATTTTGGGAACCTTTCCTTAGGTTGTCAGACGGGATCAGGGTTCTTCCCGAGTTTCGAGGGGAAATTCGGGACGGGTCCTGACAATGATGGAATCATCCATACCATACCTCGTATCACGCGGAGTGTATGAGGGAATCCTCCCTGCCATACATTATGTTCGTCCAAGCGTATGAGGGAATCTTCCCTGCCATACCTCACCGAGAAATTCCCACCATCCCTCCTACCAGGGCCAAAGCCTAACCCACCATCTTGGGCCGAAACCCTAAAACCATCAAATACGTAGGCCTAAGCCCAAATACGTAACCCCGGGCCTAAGCCTGAAATCCATAAACCGGAATCCATAAAATCACCCTCCCGGGCCTAAGCCCAAGTCAATACTAGAATCGTTTTCCAAAATCATTATTGAGATCTATGATTAGTGAAAAATCGAAATAATATCATTATCCTGAATTTCCGAGGTTTAGAAAAATAATAAACACTTTATAATAATTATTCTTAATTTCCGAGACCATGAAATTAATAAATCATTTTAGAATCATTTTATTTAATTCCCGAAACTTATAATCGATAATAAAATATTTAGAACATAGCAATATGCATACATTACAACTTAGAAAAGAAAGTTCACGCACCATAAAGTCCAAACGAGTCTACTTCCAAGCTATTCGGTCCCCTGTGACCTTCGAAGCCACCAAGCCTTTGATGGATCAAAGCCGAAGCCACCAAGCCTTTGATGGATCAAAGCCGAAGCCACTCATTTGCATCAAACGCTGTGTATCAGCCATGGCATTTTCTTCTCCCAGATAAAGACTAAACAAACCTCTTAATCCAAAGATTAAGAAAGTACCACGATAGCTAACATCAACAGTGCTCAAGTCAATCCCATTCTGCAGCATTGACCTGCTACAAATTTAGAGAAGAAAAAGTTGACCTACTTTTTAAATCCTTAATTCATGACCTTAATCAAAATCATAGAAAATTCGACTAAGAGCCCAAAATTCGTTAAATTGAAATTCCGGGCCTAAGCCCAAAATCATAACTTGGCTAAAGCCAAAATCCATAATTCAAAAATCCATAAAACCGAAGTTTATAAAGTCGGGCCGTAACCCAAAACTTCATTTTCAAATTCGTTATTGAAATTCACATCCAACGATAAATTATTAGAATAATTATTCTAAATTCCCGAAATTCATCAAAATTAATAAATCATTTTAGAATAATTATTCTAATTTATAATACTTAGTAAGAATTTATTTAAAATATACGATTATGCATGCATTATAATTTACAAACCAAAATCCACTCACCGAACGTCCAATTAAGCTCAATCCCGAGCTGTACGCTCCTCTGCAGTTCCCGGAGCGGTATCGTCTGTCAAAAGTAACAATAGGGGTTACCAACGATTAAAAACCTAAAAGCCAACCCACCTAAATCCCGGAAGTACGCACACATTTTAACTAAAAAAGCAGCGACTTAGGACGTCCCAAAAAACCCCTAAACGAACTCCGATTGACCCGAAACCTGCGCCAACATGTCCGGAACGTCGAAAACTTAAAAAACACATGTTCATTGGAGCTCAAGGAGGATTTCCACGCGCCTCCACGCACCGGTGGACGACCGGGAACCTTCCCCCACGCGCCTGCAGGTGAGACTGCAAAGTGTACTCTCCTTCAACCTCAAGCTCAGTTATTGTTCATTGCAGAAAGCTCCATAACCATCCTATTTTCAAAGCTCAATAACTCCCTCATTTCTCAACAACATTTAGTGTTCTAATCATGGAAATCTATCTACTCGAGCCAGGAATCCAAATATGACGTCCAAATGGAGATTAATTACCTGTAGTGGCCGGAAATTGGCCGGGAAGGTGACAGTTACTGTTCACATTCGTATCTCCTTCTCCCAACACTGTCAAACTTCGTGGTTAATATGATGATGTTCAGAACGAAGGAGGAAGATGATGGTGTAATTTATTTGTGGTGGTTTGGCCTAAATCGAAAAACCAAATTTGAGGGTTTGTGTTTTCACGGTTGAACGACAGAAAGAGAGCACGGGGGAGAGAGAGATAGAGCAGAATGGGAAAGAAAAATCTGGAGTGTGTAACTTCAAATATTTGACTAATAAAAATGATCAAATTGCCCCTTAATCTTCTAGACCCACAACTCTCTCAACGGGTCTCCGTTTTCTGCGTGCCACCTGTCTACGAACTCGTGAGTTCGAGACTCTATAAAACCAAGGGCAAAATCGTCATTTCTGAAATTAATTTGCGAAAATTCACTAATTAAACGGGTCGTTACAACTCACCCCCTTAAGAAACTTTCGTCCTCGAAATTCATACCTGTCACTAAAACAAATGTGGATGCTGTGCTCGCATCAGTGCCTCTGGCTCCCACGTGGCTTCCTCCATGTTATGATTTCTCCACAGAACTTTAACCAGAGGAATAGTCTTTCTGCGCAATACTTTTTCCTTCAAATCTAGAATTTGCACTGGTTGTTCCTCAAAGCTCAATTGGTTGCTCCTCCAGTACATAAGATTCATCAAATAGATACTTCCGGAGCATAGATACATGGAATACATCATGAACCTTCGAAAGTTCTGGGGGTAGAGCAAGCCTGTATGCCAATGGGACTATCCTCTCAATGATCTCATTAGGCCCAATATAGTGAGGACTCAGCTTTCTTCCTCTACCAAAACGGACAACTCCTTTCCAGGGGGATAATTTCAAGAAAACCCAATCTCCGACCTCAAACTCGAGATCCCTGATCCGTTGGTCTGCATAGCTTTTCTTGCAGTCCTGAGCTGCCTTCAATATTTCCTTGATGATTCTGATATTTTCTTCTGTCATTTCAAAAATTTCTGGTGTTAGTAGTCTTCTTTCACCTACCTCATTCCAACATATAGGTATCCTGCACTGTTTTCCATACTGTACCTCAAAAGGAGACATTCAAATGCTAGATTGATAACTATTGTTGTAGGAAAATTCCATCAAAGCCCAAGTGTGAATCCCAATTTCCCTTAAACTGCAGTATATTGAAATGAAATTTAGTTCCAAGAGCTTTCTGTAAACTCCACCAAAACCTCGAGGTAAATCTAGGATCCATGTCTGATACAATCGACTATGGAGTCCTATGTCACCGGATGATCTCATCCACAAACAATTTGGTGAACTGGTCCATCCTATAATCTTCCTGTATTGGCAAGAAATGCGCTGACTAGGTAAGCCTATCTACAATCTCCCAAACTCCATCATGTCCCTTCCGAGTCCGGGGAAGTTTATACACAAAATCCATAGTACTGTGATCCCACTTCCATTCCGGAATAGGAAGTGGTTGTAGCGCCTCGTACAGTTTCTGCCTCTCTGCTTTTACTTGCTGACATGTCAGACATCTACTCACAAACTCTGCTATTTCCCTTTTCACCCCAGTCCACTAGTATTGCTCCTTGAGGGTACGATACATCTTGGTGCCACCTCGATGCATAGCATACGCTGAACTATGAGCTTCCTCAAGAATCTCTCTTTTCAACTATACATTATTAGGTATGCACAACCGGCCATCTTTAACCAAGGCCCTATCATCCCTGATGGCATAATCCTGCCTATTTCTAGCCTCCAACTCCATCCGAAGGATGCACAATGTAGGATCCTGGAGTTGAGCTTCAATAATTGGATCAATCTGGACGGGTCTCACATGAAAGCTAGCCAACAAAGCTCCCAGGTTATCCATCCCAAGTACAATTCCCGCTCTCCGGAGTTCCACCAGTAAAGGCAAGTACACAGTGTGCAAATAGGCCAAGGAACCTATGGACTTCCTACTCAGTGCATCTGCCACTACATTGGCCTTCCCTGGGTGATACTCAATGGTACAATCATAATCCTTGATCAATTCTAACCACCTCCTCTGTCTCAAATTCAAATCTTTCTGGGTAAAGAAATACTTCAGGCTCTCATGGTCTGTAAAGATTCGACACGTCTCCCTATACGAATAATGTCTCCAAATCTTCAATGCATGCACCACTGCAGCTAACTCTAAATCATGCGTGGGGTAGTTCATCTCAGGGGGTTTAAGTTGCCTGGAAGCATAAGCTATCACCTTCCCATGCTGCATCAGCACACATCCTATAACCCATAATGATGTGTCACTATACACCTCAAATCCTCTGCTATCATCTGGAAGAGCTAACACTGGAGCGGAAGTCAACTTCCTCTTATGCTCTTGGAAGCTCTGTTCACACTCATCGTCCCTTTCAAACTTGACTCATTTCCTAGTCAACCGAGTCAATGGGGGTAGCTATCGTATAGAATCCTTCTACGAACCATCTATAATATCCTGCCAAATCCAAAAAACTTCTCACCTCTGAAACTTTCTTCAGTTGTTCCAATTAGCTATTGCCCGGACGATGTGGACATTCTCTCTTAAAATGGCCAGTCTCCCCACAAAAGTAACAATCGGTGCCACCAACTCGTCTGGATTCACCACTCTATCTCCCAGTCGATTGCATCGAAGCCGCACTAGACTGAGCTAATGACTGTGGTCCCGTTGTAAAACCTTGGGAACCTCCCTGCCCGGCTCCACCACTGCTTGACCCGGATCTAGCACTCCTAGATGATCCAGAACTAAAACTGCCTCTCTTAGATGGTCCATAACTAGAGGGCCCAAAACTCAGGCTATCTCGACGTCGCCTAGACCTATTGAGCTGATGCCTAGCTGGTAAACTCATCTCCGCCCAGGTAGCAATGTCCAACAAAGCCCTCAAAGAAGTATGTGCCACGACAGTAACTACTACTCTAATCTTGTATCACAGCCCATACACAAATCATCGGCATTTGTCCACCTCTTTTGCCACTAGAGCCGGTGCAAATCGAGACAAGTCAAGAAACCTCTGCTTATACTGCACTACCGTCATGTCCCCCTGTCGCAACTATAGGAACTCAGCCTTTCTGGCATCCTGGTACGAGCGAGGATAAAACTGCCCGAGGAAGCGCTCCCAGAAAGCTTCGTAAGTAAGCGTACGTACATCCCATCCCGTCATGACCAAGGCGTGCCACTAACGGTACACATAGCCATTCAGTAGAAAAGCGGCTAAACGCACCCTATCACCCGGAGGGCACCTCATGACATAAAAAACTCGTTCCAAACGAGTGATCTATTCATCAGCATCATATGAGCCCAAGTCACCCGTAAACACTGTAGCCCCCAGCCTCTGGGCTCGCACTATGTGAGAAACCTCAGAAGTAGCCTCGCTCCGAAGTACAGTCATCATTGCCCGACCCAATTGATCCAGGGTCTACCTTAGATCAGGCTCTAATACGGGATCCTGTTTACCCCTAACGTCATCTACCTCTTCATCGTTTCCAGGTCGCGGACGGGGCATGCGCCTCGGAGGCATCTCGTTGAAAAAAATCACAATTCGTCAATATCACAAATAACATGCACACATGTGTGCGGTCTGCAAGAATTTAAGCCCAGAGCTCTGATACCAAGTTGATAGGACCCCTCCCGAATTTCCCCACGAAATCCGTGAGGAATCATGCTCCCGTCTGACAATACCTGAAACTCTCAAAATAATTCCTAAAATACCCTCACTAGTCCAAATAGACTCTACGAGAATTCTACCGAAAATTCGGCAGAATCTGCCCTATAATTTGACCAAACCGTCTTCCACTTGTCAGATGAAGGATTCACATACTAACTAACATCCAAACAGTCCAGATCACATCACAACCCAATCCACTCCAAATTCAAAATAACAAACTACGAAATAATTTACAATAACCCCAAATAGTTAATCAGAGCAACTAGGTTGCAAAATTAAATTTACGAGTCCAACAAACCCTATTCGAAAAGGTATGATAACAGCGCAACTAGGATGGGATGCCTCTGCCTCGGAATGTGCCCTCGTCGAACTCAACGGCTTGGAGGGGACGTAAAACCAGGAAAAGTGTGAGTGGATTAAAATAATAATGGTTCAAAATACAATTTCCGAGGAAAACATACATTTTCTCCTCTATAATTAAAACCATGCATGCATAATGTATAATCCTTTTTAAAATAGTTACTATATAAGAATAAGCATGAAAGGACTTATCGGAAAATCATTTAGTAATTTAAAACTTGCGGGACCCACAAAAATCGGTGCAAAAATTAAACAACCCGTGGTCCACAACCATGCTTGAAATCCCTCCTTGAAGGAGTTTAAAATCATAGGAAACCTGGACACCAAAATTGTAAAAATATCCCACCGTTCCCCGAATGAAATCCTGAGCTGTAGATCGACGTTCGGGCCCAACCAACACGGGGACAAGCCCTTCAAACCACCGCTGATATTGCCTCAAGCAATGACGAGAACCCGAGAAGTCTAACCCGGGAACCTACTTTCCACACATCTGATAATACCTCAATATTTGCGGACGTAACCCTGTACTACGCGTAGACAGCCTCAACGAGCACACGACCGATAATACCTCAAGTCATATGTCAGAGAAATAACCCTCAACGTACACACGACCGATAACACCTCAAGTCATGTTTCGGAGAAATAACCCTCAACGAGCACATGACCGATAATACCTCAAGTCATGTGTCGGTGATAAACCGTGATACCCAGGGATGGTATACATAGCGAAAACCGTACGTAAATCCAAAATCTTCTTTTTAAATCCTTAATTCCTGACCTTAATCAAAATCTTAGAAAACCCGACTAAGAGCCCAAAATTCGTTAAATCGAAATCCCAGGCCTAAGCCCAAAATTCGTTAAATCGAAATCCCAGGCCTAAGCCCAAAATCATAAGCTTGGCCAAAGCCAAAATCCATAATCCAAAAATCCGTAAAACTGAAGTTCATAAAGTCGGGCCGTAACCCAAAACTTCATTTTCAAATTTGTTATTGAAATTCACATCCAACGATAAATTATTAGAATAATTATTCTAAATTCCCGAAATTCATCAAAATTAATAAATCATTTTAGAATAATTATTTTAATTTATCAAAATTCATACTTAGTAAGAATTTATTTAAAATATACGATTATGCATGCACTATAATTTACAAACCAAAATCCACTCACCGAATGTCCAATTAAGCTCAATCCTGAGCTGTATGCTCCTCTGCAGTCCCCGAAGCGGTATCGCTTGTCAAAAGTAACAATCGGGGTTACCAACGATAATTAAAAACCTAAAATCCAACCCCCCTAAATCTGGGAAGTACGCACACATTTTAACTAAAAACGTAGCGACTTCGGACGTCCAAAACAACCCATAAACGAACTCCCATTCACCCGAAACCTACGGCAACAGGTCTGGAACGTTGAAAACTTAAAAACAAGTGCTCGCCTGAGCTCGAGGAGGAGCTCCACGCGCCGCCACGTGCCGGTGGACGGCCGGGAATCCTTCCCCCACGCGCCTGCATGTGAGACTGTAGAGTGTACTCTCTTTTAACCTCAAGCTCATTTATTGTTCATTGTAAAAAACTCCATAACTATCCTATGGTCATAGCTCAATAACTCCCTCATTTCTCAACTCAATTTATGTTCTAATAATGGAAATCTATCTACTCGAGCCAAGGAATCCAAATATGAAGTCCAAATTGAGATTCATTACATGTGGTGGCCGGAAATTGGCAGGGAAGGTGGCAGTTACTGTTCACCTTCGTATCACATTCTCCCAAGACTGTCAAACTTCGTGGTTGATATGATGATGTTCAGAACGAAGATAGGAAGGTGATGGTGTAATTTATTTGCGGTGATTTGGCCTAAATCGAAAACCAAATTTGAGGGTTTGTGTTTTCACGGTTGAACGAGAGAGAGAGTACGGGGAGAGAGAGAGCAGAATGGGAAAGAAAAATCTAGAGTGTGTAACTTAAAATATCTGACTAATAAAATAACCAAATTGCCCCTGAACCTTCTAGACCCACAAATCTCTCACCGGGTCTCCGTTTTCTGCGTTCTGTCAATCTACGAACTCATGAGTTCGAGACCGACGCAACGGTCCAAGAAAAACTTCCAAAAGTGTCTCTAAATAAAAAGTGGCTTTCGAGCCTCTTATAAAACTAAGGGTAAAATCGTCATTTCCTAAATTAATTTGCAAAAGTTCACTAATTAAATTTGCAGGTTGTTACATTAACGGCCTCAATTGACACCCTTTGCCCCTCAATGGATCCGCCTGTTGAGAGAGCTGAAGAAAGGAAGAAGAAGAAAGGGTGGTACAAAGAATTTGAGGGAAAAGGGGTAAAAGGAAGACTAATCGTATTGAATGACTCCGTATCTTACTTAGGTACATTGCAAAGGTAGCTTATATATAAGAGTACAATAGAGATAACTAGTCTCTAACTACCATAACAGAAAACTAACAAATTAATAGCTAGCACAGCTAGCACACAGTGCACATGCATGCATTTTGCCCGTTTGATTTAGCGTACTACAACCTCTAAGCACCCTTCCTTTCCATTCCTTTCTTGCAATTTTATTTTTCTTTGGGATGAGTTTGCAATATATTTTTCTTTGTCAGATAGTTGAGTCTCCCCTTTGTCAGATAGTTGAGTTTCCCCTTTAGGGTTCTTCGAAATGTTTGTGCGGGTTTCATTTTCGTATATAGCACAGATTTTTTTTTTTTCCTGGTTATAAAGGTATATACTTATGAATATTATTTTTATAACCAATATTAATTCTAATTTTTCGATTAACTATGAAAGGTTATTATATATATCCATTTGGTATAGAAATTTCTATTTGGTATGTGATAATATCTCATAGGTGACTTTTTTCTTTTTTTTTTTCATTTTCTTTTCTTTTTAAAATTATTGTGTAAAATATGAATTTTTTTTTTTTCCAGTTATATAACGAATTATCGTGAAAGGTATTGATTGATAAAGACTTGAGTTGTGTCAACTTGCAATGATCAAATATTCAAACTCTCACATCAATCTTCTATCGTTTTTGTCCCCATAATAAATAATCCAAAGCAAGAAAACAAAACCGATTTGCAATTTATAAACTTATTCCTTACCAATTGTCACTTATCTGAATCTAGCTAAGTTTTTATCCGTCTCTTTTAACTATGGTGCATTTTCTCATGAAACTAAAAGAAAGCTCTCTTCAAATGACTCTTGAAATACAAAACCGAAGTACAATATTAAAGTATTCTCTTTTTCATAATATTTAATTTTTTCTTTGTTTAGACTTGATTATATTCTCTAACAAAATGAAAAACAAGTACATATACAAAATCGACTATTATTTCACCCATGGCCGGTTTTAAGTTGATAAAGCTGATGTAGCTGGTGTGTTTGTGCACTGTGTGCTAGCTGTGCTAGGGGAAATTATTATGTGGTACTAGAACACCACGTCAGCTAATGGTACTCCCATTTAAAATTTGACATGTGTTTGTTTTTGTACATGTGGAATTAATATTCTTTTTACATTTTAAAACTAAATTAAAAAATAAAATAAAAAACTTAAAAAATAAAAAACCCGAAAACCATACCCTTGTAGTTCTCTTCCCTCACCCCCTTCAGTCTTTGTAATTTTCCTAAGGTGTTCCAGAGTGGGTCCAAGATAGAACGGCAAGCAAGATAAGAAGCACACGCAGTCATACATGTGGGAAATTTCTAAGCTCTCTAGTGTGACTAAGTCTCTCCTTATAACTCCGGGGGAGGAAGCTCCCCTCTCAAGATGGGCTATTTAAGGCCTTGATCATCAGTGCCCCTTGACGTATCTCATGGTCTGGAGTGGTCCATGGGTACTGGTCCGTGGGGTGGAGGAAACTGGTCGTGGTCACAACATAGGCCGAGTGGGCCAAGAGCCCGAAACTAGAATCCGCTGGGCAAAAAAAGTCGAGCGCCATTCACATTTCCTGCGTACGTACGCAACTCATCTATGAATTGCGTACTCATCTATGAATTCTTGACTTTCATCCATTCTCCTTTTTTGTTTGTATTTAGAAGTTAGAACCGGCATTTACCGTTTACAAATTATAAAATTCCATTGACCATTAATGTAGCTAGTTTTGGCAGGGTGGGGCTGAGCTCTATCTAGGCGACGACCATGAACTTAGCAAATTAATTTATGGGAATGTAGAGGATAGTGAGTTTTTTTTTAATGTTCTGTGGATTTGTCGTGTGTTATGTTAACTTTCAATGAATTTGTAAAAATAACAGTGTGATTTTAGTGGTTGAATTTGAGATTCTTATCTATTCATTGTCGTGCACGATTGTTTCTAAATCATATTAGTTTTGTGTTCGGTTTCTTTATGAGTAATCATGCTAAGAGTAATCATTAGAGATGATACCCCATAATTTTATTTGTACTCTTCATTTGAATGCTCTTGCAATTTGGTTGAAGAACCTTCACCTTTTTCATGTTTTAGCTAGAGAGTAAGGATGGTCAAATGGGTAATTTAAGGAGTATGGATAAACTCTTACCCAACATGAGTATTAATGGGCATTATATCCAAATTTAATTCTTAAGATTTTACCCATACCCTACCCACAGGATAATGGGTACGCATGACAAATTAACCAATTCTTTTGCTTTTTAGTTTTTTTTTTTCTTGTTTTTCATTTAGGTTTTTGCTTCTGATTTTTTTGCTTTTTTTTGTTGCTATTCATTTGTTTATTTGCTTTTCAAAATATCTTATAACACGTTTATTCAAAATTTCTTCTAACACATTCATTTTAATTTGCTTTCCACTCTTTACTTACTTTTCATTTTTTTTTTTTTTTACATTTCAATTTCGTTTGCTTTTTTTTTTTGGTTAGAAGAGATATTTATTTAAAACACGTTTAGAAGATACATAGTATAGACACCCAATTTTGATTTGGAATGTTACTGTCTTCCCAAGCTTCTGATCCTTTTGGTTTAATTTGTATAACCCTCTTTTTCAATATTCTTATATAAAAAATAGGATACTCCTACTAACTATGATATTTTATTCAGTTTTTCGATTCCACAATATTGATTGTGCTAATTTTACAAACTTATAAAAAGGAAAGAAATATTCAAAAACAAAAAATCAAATCGTATGACCCACATTTGTCGAAAATTATCATCAAACGTATTTCATCCTAGCAAATCTTGATTACCATCCAACCGTGAATAGAAACAGTCAATTCTCACGTGTTTATGCTGGATAAGTGATGAACCACAACCAGGGCCATACAAGCGGCCATATGAAGACCATGGTTAATTGTGAAATCCTAGAAATTTCTATAGTTTATACTGATTTTTGTTAAATAATTTTAACAAGGTTTGAGATAAATTTGTGATTAATGAATGAGCTAAGTTCTCAAAATAAACTTTGATGTTAATATCAATTCGTAACATTTTTCTAGTTGGTTTACCAAAAAAAAAAACATTTTTCTAATTGTGGTTTAATTTTTTTGATCAAAGCAGAAATAATTGAGGTTTAATTAAATAAATATACTAGGAATAATAATAATAATAATAAAATAAATAAAATTAGTAGAGGGAAGAATGGGTGTTGAATACCCATGGGTAATTTGAAGGATGGATAAAGAATGTGCTTTTAACTTAATGGGTAATGAATACACATGATGGGTAAACTCTTACCCTAACCATTCGATGATTATAAATTTTTACCCATCTAATTTTTGTCCATTTAAGCCATACTTATGGGTTCTCATACCCATGGGTATTTATGTCCATCTCTACCAGAGAGTGGTATAATGTTTTTTGAATAAACAATATCATAAAGTGATTAATTTTAAAAGAAATACTTCCAATTTTATTTTTCCTTTTTCCTTAAAAAATACTTTGTTGTTAAAACGCATGATGTAACGACCCGTACCAGAAATTAAATTAATTTGAGAATTTAATTAAGGAAATGAAAATTTTACCCTCGGGTTTTTGAAGGGTTCAGGAGTTACTTTTTGACTGGCAGTGCTTTTGGAAATTTTTCTAGGGTCGTTGTGTAGGTCCCGAATTCACGATTTCGTAGACAGGTGACACACGAAAAACGGAGACTCGATGAGATCGTTACTGGTCTAGAAGCTTCAAGGGCAGTTTGGTCATTTTGGAAAAGTCCAAAATTTGGGGGATATTTCTTCTCCCTTTTCGGACTCTGCCCGGACCAGCTAGAACCCCCCTCTCTCCTGCTCGACTCCCCACCCGTGTGATCACCGAAACCCTCACCTTCATCGGAGGTGGGAGCATCGCCACAGATGACGGACGGAAGAGGTGGGAGCATCGCCACAGATGACGGACGGAAGAGGGAGGTGTACCGAAATTTCTCAGATGTTTTTTCGGCCAAACCAAGCACGATCTTGTGACCCTGACCTAATTTCTGAATTCTTCTAGATTTACATGTGTAGATCGTGAAAAACAGTCAAGGAATGAAGAAGTTAGAAGCTCGCCGAAAATGGTGCTTAAGCTGTCACAAGGCATCTAGGTGACTGAGACAAGTCAACAAAGTATGCAATCAATGCTGTGAAGATTCTGTTACAACAGAAAGCAGTGAGGGTGTGTGTGTGAGCCTAACTTGGCTTCCAAGCTAGAAGAGCCGTGTGGGAGATGTGTGTATGTGACATCATAGTGTCATCACACTAACAGAATGTAAGAGTGAATGTAATAGGTGTGTGAGTGTGTAATCAAATTAATTCAATCATAATTGAACAATCTTTCTCTATCACAGCAGATAGATCATCCGAACCCTATTAGAATTGCATAGTAGCATTTCATCAAACAGTTGGTGTGCAACACACAAAACCATCCAATCTGTACAAAAATTAAACCTAGTGTTCATCACCCGAAGGATTCATTCCTACATCTAAGAATAATCAATCCAAATCCGTAATAAAAAAACCATAATCAATTGAGGTTGAGTTTAGAGAACTTACCCGATAGCAAGGAGAATCGCTTTCCGATTGTGTTGAAGCTGCTAAAATCGACATGGTATCAGAGCTATCTGATCCGAGAGCATTAGCACAAGGGATGATCATCTATGAAGAAGAAGCAGCTGCGTCTAACATGACAGGAGCTGGTGGATCAGAGCTATGAGCTCCGATATTTGATGGAACCAACTATGAATTATGGAGCATCAAAATGCGGACCATCCCCAGAGCACATGATCTCTGGGAGTATGTTGATGTTGGACTGCGTGAAGAAGCAGGAGATGCTGCCGGTGATGTGGTTAACCAACCAACCCGAGCAGATTACATCAAGGATGCAAGAGCCTTGGGGCTGCTTCAAACATCAGTTGCTGATACTATCTTCTCAAAAATCTGAAACGAGGAGACTACCAAATCAACCTGGGATCTGCTGAAAAGAGAGTACAGAGGTGATAAGAAGGCAAGAGCAATCAAGTTACAATCCTTAAGACGTGATTTTGAGTATGCAAGGATGAAAGAAACTGAATCCCTATCCAACTATCTGTCTAGACTATATGAAATAGTGAATCAAATGAGAACCTATGGTGAAGATGTTACTGAAAAACGGTTAGCACAGAAAGTATTGATCAGCCTAACTAAATCCTATGATTCTTTAGTATTTATTATAGAAGAAACTAGAGATATGGACACTGTGAATGTTGAGAATGTAGTGGCATCCATTAGAGCTTTTGATCAAAGACTAGAAATGCATGAGAGTATTGTGGATAAGGCATTTTCTAGTTTATCTATGCATGATAAGGGACATCAAGGGACTGGTCAAAGCAAGTTCAAGAAGCAGTTTAAGGGAAACAAAAACTGGAATCAGAAGTTCAATTCTGGAAAGCCTAACTACAATCAAAGTGTGAATCCCAGTAAAGCTGAGAGCAGTGGTACTAAGTGCAGGATCTGTGACAAACTACACTATGGGGAATGCTGGTTCAAAGGGAAAACCAAGTGTTATCAATGCAACAAGTTTGGTCACATGGCCAAGGACTGCAACGGGAAGCAGAATGCAAATGTTGCAAGACAAGCAGATGAGGAAGGTGCAATGTTCTATCCTTGTCACTCTGCTACATCTAAACCTGACACAGACATCTGGTACCTTGACAGTGGCTGCAGTAACCACATGACCTCAAATGAAGCCTCATTGATTAACCTAGATAAGTCTCTAAAGTCCAAGGTGAAAATAGAGACTGGTGAACTTGTGGATGCAAGTGGTAAAGGCACACTGGTGATCAAGACACATAATGGAGACAGATTGATCAAGGAAGTGATGTTAGTGCCAGATCTGGATGAGAATCTGCTCAGTGTTGGACAGATGGTGGAGCATGGATATAATCTTGTGTTTGAGGACAAGATTGCTAAGATTTATAATCAGGGAAATGAGGTTGCAACTGTTCCAATGACAAGGAATAGGTGTTTCTCACTCTCATTCAACCAAGTCATTCCAATAGCAAGGATTGCCACTGAAGAGGGATGTTCCTGGCTATGGCATAGGAGGTTTGGTCATTTGAATCACTCTAGCCTAGATGTTCTGTACACAGAAGATATGGTTGTAGGAATGCCTAAGCTATCCAAGAAGAGTGAAGTGTGTGAAGGCTGCATTGTTGGCAAGCAGCATGTTGAAATTTTTGACAAGGATAATGCTTGGAGAGCATCAAAACTACTAGAGTTGATCCACTCTGATGTCTGTGGTCCAATGCAGATTGAGACAATGGGAGGAAACAAGTATTTCCTAACATTCATTGATGACTACTCTAGGATGTGTTGGGTCTACTTTCTTAAACACAAGTATGGGGTGTTTAATGTATTCAAAAAGTTTAAGGCAATGGTTGAATTGTAGACAGAGAACAAGATCAAAGGGTTGAGAAGTGACAGAGGAGGTGAGTTCACATCACAAGAGTTTCTGACCTACTATGAACAAATGGGAATAGAAAGGCAGCTCACTGTGGCATACTCACCATAGCATAATGGGGTTGTAGAAAGGAAGAACAAAACTATTGTGGAAATGGCTAAATCTATGATGCATGACAAGAAGATGCCATATCAGTTTTGGGCTGAAGCTGTTAATACAGTAGTCTATCTGCTCAACAGGTGTCCTACAAAGGCAGTTCTAAGGAAGACACCATTTGAGGTGTACAGTGGGAGGAAACCAGGAGTAAAACACTTAAGAGTGTTTGGTTCTGTGTGCTACACTCATTTACCTTCACAGCTTAGACAGAAGCTAGATGGAACTGCTTCAAAATGTGTGTTTGTAGGCTATGGGAGTTGTGAGAAAGGGTACAAGATTCACAATCTGGAAACCAAGAAAATTTTGATTTCCAGAACTGTGACCTTTAATGAGAGAGCAATGTGGAATTGGGAAACAAATGAAGAACTCAGAGTCCAAGTTCCTGAGAAGGAGGCTGAAGTTCCTATGGTTCAAGAACCAGACCTACAGGCTCAGGACTCACAACCAAGTTCAAGCATTAGCTCATCCACAGAAACATCATCTGAGTCAGGAAACATTCCATCAAAGATGAGAAGTATTGGAGATATCTATGATAGATGTAACCTAACTATTGTTGAGCCTGAGAACTTTGAAGAAGCAGTAAAGGACAATGTCTGGAAGAAAGAAATGGAGAGTGAAATTGAGATGATTGAGAAGAACTCAACCTGGGAGTTGGTTAACAGACCAGCTGATAAACTAGTGATTGGAGTTAAATGGGTATACAAGACCAAGCTGAACCTAGACGGCTCAATCCTGAAGCATAAGGCAAGGCTAGTAGCTAAAGGCTATGCACAGAAGCCTGGAATTGACTTCAATGAAACATTTGCTCCTGTTGCAAGACTTGATACAATCAGGACTTTGATTGCACTAGCTGCACATAAGGAATGGAGTCTATATCAGCTAGATGTCAAATCAGCCTTCCTAAATGGTGTCCTAGAAGAGGAAGTCTATGTGGATCAGCATGCTGGTTTTGAAGTACAAAGAGATGAAGGGAGGGTCTATAAGCTCAGAAAGACCTTGTATGGTTTGAAACAAGCCCCTAGAGCTTGGTATGGTGAGATAGATTCTCACTTACTCAGCTGTGGTTACCTAAGGAGTCCTAGTGAAGCAACATTGTACATGAAAGCAACTAAGGATGGCAGGACCTTAATAGTTTCCATATATGTGGATGACATTGTCTATACTGGCAATTGTAACAGCTTGATGAAGGAATTCAAGGAGGACATGATGACCAAGTATGAGATGACTGATTTGGGACTTCTACATCATTTTCTAGGTATGGGAGTTATTCAAACAGAGAAGTTCATCTTCATTCATCAGCAGAAATATGCACAGGCTTTACTTGACAAGTTTGGAATGAAAGATTGCAAGCCTGTGAGCACACCACTTGCTACTGATGACAAGCTCAGCAGAAGTGATGGTTCAGAAGCTGCAGATGAAGGTACCTATAGACAGATTGTTGGTAGTCTGTTATACTTAACTGCCACTAGACCAGACATCATGTTTGCATCTAGTTTGCTATCTAGGTACATGCATAATCCTTCAAAGAAACACTATGGTACAACTAAGAGAGCGTTGAGATACATTCAAGGAATTATCTCTTATGGGATTGAATATCAAAAGGGAAAACAAGCTACTCTAGTAGGGTATTGTGATAGTGATTGGAGTGGTAGTTTGGATGATATGAGAAGCACCTCTGGTTATGCCTTCTCATTTGGCAGTGGGGTATTTTCTTAGGCCTCTGTGAAACAGCATAATGTTGCCTTATCTACTGTTGAGGCAGAATATGTTAGTGCATCTGAGGCTACTGCTCAAGCCAAATGGCCGAGATTCGTGTCGGAGGACTTTGGGGAAGAACTAGTTCGAGCTACACCTATCCTATGTGATAATACTTCAGCTATAGCCATGTCAAAGAACCCAGTCTTTCACCAAAAGACTAAGCACATCAACAGGAGGTTTCACTTCATAAGAGAAGCTATGCAAGCTGATGAGATTAGCCTAATCTACTGCAGGTCAGAGCAGCAGCTTGCAGATGTGTTTACTAAAGCACTACCTAAAGGCAGATTCTACTACTTGAGCAGTATGCTAGGGGTAATGCCAGTGAACAACTTAGGAAGGGATGTTGGTGCTTAAGCTGTCACAAGGCATCTAGGTGACTGAGACAAGTCATCAAAGTATGCAATCATTGCTATGAAGATTCTGTTACAACAGAAAGCAGTGAGGGTGTGTGTGTGAGCCTAACTTGGCGCCCAAGCTAGAAGAGCCGTGTGGGATATGTGTGTGTGTGACATGATAGTGTCATCACACTAACAGAATGTAAGAGTGAATGTAATAGGTGTGTGAGTGTGTAAATTAATTCAATCATAATTGAACAATCTCTCTCTGTCACAATAGAGAGATCATCTGAACCCTATCAGAATTGCATGGCAGCATTTCATCAAACAGTTGGTGTGCAACACACAAAACCATCCAATCTCTACAGAAATTAAACCTAGTGTTCATCACCCGAAGGATTCATTCCTACATCTAAGAACAATCAATCCAAATCCGTAATAAAAAAACCATAATCAATTGAGGTTGAGTTTATAGAACTTACCCGATAACAAGGAGAATTGCTTTCCGATTATGTTGAAGCTGCTGAAATCAACAATCCTCCGAGAATGTTTGGAAGGTAGGGTTGGCTCTCATGTTGCTTCTGCTACTGCTGAGAATTCTGATGATCAGGTCTCATCAAAATATGCACGGGGTTGGATGTTATGAGCCATTTGTGAAGGAAGAGAAGAAGAACATCATCATAATATGTAAGCCACTAATAAAAGATGCAAAATATAGTTGTATTGTGCGTTATTATTAAGACAATCGAGATTTCCCTTTAAAATTTCTCGTAAATTAGATGCGAAAATAATTTTCTTTCATATCTTCCTTACAATATATATATATATATATATATATATATATATATATATATATATCATGTAATATAAAATATATACTACTGATCAATGCAACATTATATTATTCTTATTATTGTTGTTCAAGCAGATTGATCATAAAATTTTTTGAAGAGTACGTAGTTTTATTTTGATTTGCTGCAATTGAATTGAGTTTTGACTTCCAAGTAAAGTAGAGTGAGATCGATCGAGATCCGATGGAACTGTTTATTCCTCACACAAAGGTGACATGCATGCATTTAGCCCGTTTGATTTAGCGTACTGTTTCCTCTAAGCACCCTTCCTTTCCATTCCTTTCTTGCAATTTTATTTTTTCTTTGGGATGAGTTTGCAATATATTTTTCTTTGTCAGATAGTTGAGTCTCCCCTTTGTCAGATAGTTGAGTCTCCCCTTTAGGTTCTTCGAAATTTTTGTGTGGGTTTCATTTTCATATATATATATATAGTACAACTTTTTTTTTTGGTTATAATGGTTTATACTTATGAATATTATTTTTAGAATAAACTACATAAAGATACCTAAATTATAGGGGTCATTTTAAGTTCGTACCCTAACTATGAAATTTTGCAAAAGAGTACCCAAACTATATTGCCACTAACAGAAGGGTACCTCCGTTACATTTTTCGTCCAAAAAAGCGTTAAAAGTACACGTGACACTAATTTTGTACACTCAGCTTGTGATGTGGCGCAATTTGAAGGGGCATTTTCGGATTATCACATAATAACTCCCTCTTTCCTCTACCCCCTCTTTCTTCTATCCCGTCGCGAAACCCACCCTTCAAACCCTAAATCGATTTTGAAACAACCCCCCACCCCAGGAATCGTGAAGAGGAGGGTGTGACTGGACATCGTGAAGAAACCCACCCCCAAATCATGAAGTTTCTTTGTCGCGTTTGAGCTTCGAAATTTGAAAGGAAATGAAGTAGTGGCGGTTGAGGTCGCGAGGAAGAAGGCAACCTAAATACGGTAAGTGCTCCTTACTTTAATAATTGGATTTGGTAATTTGTCTTTGTCTTTTTAAATTTAAATTATAGTTTTTATAGGAAGATGAATGTATTGGTTGTTTTGGGGTCCTTGTGTTTAGTGTGTTGCTTGATGTTAATGTTGGTAAAAGGATGGGTGGTTTGTGTGCATACGGAATAGGGAATATATTGAAGGGTGAAAAGCTTGCAGGCAAGTGCTGAGTTTGTTGGTTGGAATTTTTATTGAAGGGGACCATGTCCATGTGCTTTGTTGTTGGCTGGAATCTTTAGTGAAGGGGATCGGCCACATTGATGTTGTCTGATTGTTGTAGAAAATTAGGTTTGATAATAAGGTTTGGGTAGGATACTGAAGTTGAAAGTTGGGTAGGTCTGTAATTAAACAAAAGTCTAGGGTTGTTTGTGGAGTCAATGTTGTTTGTGGTGACTTAAGACTTTAAATTTTGCTTAATTGTAGGTCTATCAGGTTACTTTACATTAAAGGTATTCCATGGTGGGAAATGGGCCGATGATAGGTATCAAGATGGACAAGTTGACTACTTTGATTTTTGTGAGAAGGACATGATGTCCCTGTTTGAAATTGACAGAATGGTTAAGGAATTGGGCTACAAAGATGGTATCATCTTATACCAATATGAGATTGAAGAAGGAGTTGGTGGTAAGCTGCTACAAGACTCTGATGTGCTTAAAATGTGTGAGGCGGTTCCAAGTGTCACAGAGATAGAATTGTTCTTAACACATATTAATGTGAAGAACCCGAGGGCATTTTTTAAAAATATTAAAAAAAGGGAAAAGGAGAAGACAAGTAAAGAATTGGTGGTGACGAAGAAAAGCACAGTTGTGATTGAGGAGTTAGATGAAGAGATTGAAGTGGTGGGGACCACGGCAGCAAATCCTGAAGTGAGTATAGGACCCTATAAGGGAAAGGCAGGAGTGGTTGTAAGAGAATTGCCACGTCAGAGGCCAGAGCTAGAAGCTGCTAATCTTGGTGAAGAAGCAGTACAAAAAACAAACAAATGTAAGGGTAAACTGTCTACTGAAGAGGATGAGTTTGAAGATGGGTTAGTGGAGGAGTATGAGGACTCTAAAACATCAACATGTTCTGGATTTGCTGACAGTGGTGATGAGGCTATTCCTACTAAGGAAAAGAGGTTGGATAGGTATATTCTAGAGGGTTGGCTGCAAGAAGCTTCAAACTTGGATGAGTTCTTCACTGATGTTGGGGGAACTTCAGAACCTGCTGCAGATGAAGCCCATGGTTCCTCAGAAGCTGTTGCACCTGAACAGGCTGGAACTTCAGCTGCTGCACCTGAACAGGCTGGAACTTCAGCTACTGAATTACTGTCCCCGAGGGTCAAGGTTTTCTCCGACTGCCGTCGAAGGCTATTTCTCCGCCAGATCGTTGAGGGTTCTTCGACGCTAGTGTCGAAGGGTATTTCTCCACTAGGTCGTTGAAGCTGTCTACGCATAGTACATGGTTCTACACAACTTGAGGTATATCGGGTGTGTAGAGGGTTGAACCCGGTTCAATTAGCTAGGATATCGAGTTACGGCTCGGGATTCCATTCGGGGAGCGGTGAGACATGTTTGTGATAATTTGTATCCATGTTTGTTTACATGATTTTTAAACTCCTTTGAGGAGGGTTTTCAAAGCAGGGTTATGGACCACAGGATGTTTTCATTTTTCGGGTTTTCGTGGGTGCCACCGGTATTTTACCAAAAACAATGGAGTTTCCGGTAACTTTTCAGCTTATATTTACGGATTTGTGTAAAAAGAAATTTTTTATTATGCATATATTGTTTTACTCACGGAGGGGGAAAATGTAGGTTTTCCTCGGAAATTATTTTAAAAGATTATTTTTGTCAACTCACACTTTTCGTGTTTTAAATTCCCTCCAGGCCGTTGAGTTGACGATGGTGCATCTAGAGGCGGAGGCATTAAAATTCAGATGCTCTGATAAGTCCTTTGGACTAACCGTAAATTATGACTACATTGATGGTTGTTTGGTGATGTTGGGATTAATAAGTGTTATTTGATCATTCGTCTGACAGGAGGAAGACGGTTAATCATTCCCTAAGGGGAGATTCTGCCGGATTTTTGGTAGAATTCTCATAGTTAATTTGCAATGACTTAAGTGTATTTTGGGAATTTTATTAAGTTGCCAAAAGGGAGCAAGGCTTTTTCCGGGATCCGAGGGGAAATTTGGGAAGGGTCTTGTCAAAGTGACTTTCGAGCCTCTTATAAAACCAAGCGTAAAATCGTCAGTTCCTAAATTAATCTAGAAAAATTCACTAATTAAATTTAATGGTCATTACATTGAGGGGGTCAATTGACCCCCTTTGCCCCTCAATGGATCCGCCTATTGAGAGAGTTGAAGAAAGGAAGAAGAAGAAAGAGTGGTACAGAGAATTTGAGAGAAAAGGGGTAAAAGGAAGACTAATCATTGAATGACTCCATATCTTACTTAGGTACATTGCAAATGTAGCTTATATATGTGTGGGTTTCATTTTCGTATATAGCACACATTTTTTTTTTCTGGTTATAAAGGTTTATATTTATGAATATTATTTTTATAACCAATATTAATTCTAATTTTTTGATTAACTATGAAAGGTTATTATATATATCCATTTGGTATAGAAATTTCTATTTGGTATGTGATAATATCTCATAGGTGACTTTTTTCTTTTTTTTTTTCATTTTCTTTTCTTTTTAAAATTATTGTGTAAAATATGAATTTTTTTTTTTCCAGTTATATAACGAATTATCGTGAAAGGTATTGATTGATAAAGACTTGAGTTGTGTCAACTTGCAATGATCAAATATTCAAACTCTCACATCAATCTTCTATCGTTTTTGTCCCCATAATAAATAATCCAAAGCAAGAAAACAAAACCGATTTGCAATTTATAAACTTATTCCTTACCAATTGTCACTTATCTGAATCTAGCTAAGTTTTTATCCGTCTCTTTTAACTATGGTGCATTTTCTCATGAAACTAAAAGAAAGCTCTCTTCAAATGACTCTTGAAATACAAAACAGAAGTACAATATTAAAGTATTCTCTTTTTCATAATATTTAATTTTTTCTTTGTTTAGACTTGATTATATTCTCTAACAAAATGAAAAACAAGTACATATACAAAATCGACTATTATTTCACCCATGGCCGGTTTTAAGTTGATAAAGTTGATGTAGCTGGTGTGTTTGTGCACTGTGTGCTAGCTGTGCTAGGGGAAATTATTATGTGGTACTAGAACACCACGTCAGCTCATGGTACACCCATTTAAAATTTGACATATATTTATTTTTGTACATGTGGAATTAATATTCTTTTTACATTTTAAAATTAAATGAAAAATTTAAATAAAAAACTTAAAAAATAAAAAACCCGAAAACCATACCCTTGTTGTTCTCTTCCCCCACCCCCCTTCAGTGTTTGTAATTTTCCTAAGGTGTTCCAGAGTGGGCCCAAGTCAGAACGCCAAGCAAGATAAGCGCCGCTTGACGTATCTCATGATCTGGAGTGGGCATGGGTACTGGTCCGTGGGGTGTGGAGGAAACTGGTCGCGGTCACAGCAAAGGCTGAGTGGGCCAGGCGCCCAAAACTAGAATTCGCCAGGCGAAAAAAGTCGAGCGCCATTCACATTTCCTGCGTACGTACGCAACTCATCTATGAATTGGGTACTCATCTATGAATTCTTGACTTTCATCCATTCTCCTTTTTTGTTTGTATTTAGAAGTTAGAACCGGCATTTACCGTTTACAAATTATAAAATTCCATTGACCATTAATGTAGCTAGTTTTGGCAGGGTGGGGCTGAGCTCTATCTAGGCGACGACCATGAACTTAGCAAATTAATTTATGGGAATGTAGAGGATAGTGAGTTTTTTTTTAATGTTCTGTGGATTTGTCGTGTGTTATGTTAACTTTCAATGAATTTGTAAAAATAACAGTGTGATTTTAGTGGTTGAATTTGAGATTCTTATTTATTCTTTGTCGTGCACGATTGTTTCTAAATCATATTAGTTTTGTGTTCGGTTTCTTTATGAGTAATCATGCTAAGAGTAATCATTAGAGATGATACCCCATAATACCATAATTTTATATGTACTCTTCATTTGAATGCTCTTGCAATTTGGTTGAAGAACCTTCACTTTTTTCATGTTTTAGCCAGGTCAAATGGGTAATTTATGGTGTATGGATAGACTTTTACTTAACATGAGTATTAATGGGCATTATACCCATCTTCAATTGTTAAGATTTTGCCCATACACCACCCAAAGGATAATGGATACGCATGACAAATTAACCAATTCTTTTGCTTTTTAATTTTTTTTTCTTGTCTTTCATCTAGATTTTTGCTTCTAATTTTTTTTTGCTATTCATTTGTTTATTTGCTTTTCAAAATATCTTATAACACGTTTATTCAAAATTTCTTCTAACACATTCATTTTAATTTGCTTTCCACTCTTTACTTACTTTGCATTTTGATTTTTTTCTTTTCAATTTCTTTTGCTTTTTTTTTTGGTGGTTAGAAGAGATATTTATTTAAAACACGTTTAGAAGATATATAGTATAGACACCCAATTTTGATTTAGAATGTTACCGTCTTCCTAAGCTTATGATCCTTTTGGTTTAATTTGTATAACCCTCTTTTTCAATATTCTTTTTTAAAAAATAGGATACTCCTACTAACTATGATATTTTATTCAGTTTTTCGATTCCACAATATTGATTGTGCTAATTTTACAAACTTATAAAAAAGAAAGAAATATTCAAAAACAAAAAATCAAATTGTGTGACCCACATTTATCGAAAATTATCATCAAACGTATTTCATCCTAGCAAATCTTGATAACCATCCAACCGTGAATAGAAACGGTCAATCCTCACGTGTTTATACTGTATAAGTGATGAACCACAACCAGGGCCATACAAGCGGCCATATGAAGACCATGGTTAATTGTGAAATCCTAGAAATTTCTATAGTTTATACTGATTTTTGTTAAATAATTTTCAAAAGGTTTGAGATAATTTTGAGATTAATGAATGAGCTAAGTTCTTAAAATAAACTTTGATGTTAATATCAATTCGTAACATTTTTCTAGTTGGTTTCCCAAAAAAAAAAACATTTTTCTAATTGTGGTTTAATTTTTTTGATCAAAGCATAAATAATTGAGGTTTAATTAAATAAATATACTTGGAATAATAATAATAATAATAATAATAATAATAATTATTACTATAATAATAATAATAATTAATAAATAAATAAAATTAGTAGAGGGACGAATGGGTGCTGAATACCCATGGATAATTTGAAAGATGGATAAAGAATGTGCTTGTAACTTAATGGGTAATGAATACATATGATGGGTAAACCCTTACCCTATCCCTTCGATGATTATAAATTTTTACCCTTATAATTTTTGTCCATTTAAACTATACTTATGGGTACCTATACCCATGAGTATTTATGTCCATCTCTACTAGAGAGTGGTACAATTTTTTTTGAATCAACAATATCATAAAGTGATTAATTTTAAAAGAAACGCTTCCAATTTTATTTTTCCTTTTTCCTTAAAAAATACTTTGTTGTTAAAACGCATGAGACATGTTACAATCATGACTAATAGTCAAATGAAATAATTACATAAAAGAAAACGTTTAAATTAACATTTCCAAGGCTTGGGCTGCTGAAATGTATATATTGATCATTGACGAAGAATTTTTCAGCGTGTTGCATATTTTGTGCAGCTGTTAGCTTGTCATAGTAACAATTAATACTAACTTTTTCAGTCATTTGTACCCACAAACACACAAATAAGAGTGATATTCGATCGATCAAAGATTTGGAGCAAGCTTCAAAGCTAAAATGGGAAATTGGGTTGGAAGAGACTATAGCTACCAAGCAATTGAAGATCAAACAGGTCCAACATCATCATCAGACAGTTTGAGAATCAAGGTGCGTATGACGGCTAAGCAACTGCAGGAGTTGATGGCGGAGGTGGACATGACCAAAGGCGGCCCCGATTGGAATTCGGAGCTCGGCCGTGTGATCCTCCGAGAATGTTTGGAAGGTAGGGTTGGCTTTCAAGTTGCTTCTGCTAGTGCTGAGAATTCTGATGATCAGGTCTCATCAAAATATGTACGGGGTTGGATGTTAAGAACCATTTGTGAAGGAAGAGAAGAAGAACATCATCATAATATGTAAGCCACTAATAAAAGATGTAAAATATAATTGTATTGTGCGTTATTATTAAGACAATCGAGATTTCCCTTTAAAATTTCCCGTAAATTAGATGTGAAAATAATTTTCTTTCATATCTCCCTTACAATATATATATATATATATATATATATATATATATCTTGTAATATAAAATATATACTACTATTGAATGCAACATTATATTATTCTTATTATTGTTTTTCAAGCAGATCGATCATAAATTTTTTTGAAGAGTACGTAGTTTTATTTTGATTTGCTGCAATTGAATTGAGTTTTGACTTCCAAGTAAAGTAGAGTGAGATCGATCGAGATCCGATGGAACTGTTTATTCCTCACACAAAGGTGACATGCATGCATTTAGCCCGTTTGATTTAGCGTACTGTTTCCTCTAAGCACCCTTCCTTTCCATTCCTTTCTTGCAATTTTATTTTTCTTTGGGATGAGTTTGCAATATATTTTTCTTTGTCAGATAATTGAGTCTCCCCTTTGTCAGATAGTTGAGTCTCCCCTTTGTCAGATAGTTGAGTCAGATAGTTGAGTCTCCCCTTTAGGTTCTTCGAAATGTTTGTGTGGGTTTCATTTTCATATATATATAGCACAGATTTTTTTTTTGGTTATAAAGGTTTAGACTTATGAATATTATTTTTATAACCAATATTAATTCTAATTTTTAGATTAACTATGAAAGGTTATTATATATATCCATTTGGTATAGAAATTTCTATTTGGTATGTGATAATATCTCATAGGTGACTTTTTTTTTTCTTTTTCATTTTCTTTTCTTTTTAAAATTATTGTGGAAAATATGAACTTTTTTTTTTTCTAGCTATATAACGAATTATTGTGAAAGGTATTGGTTGATAAAGACTTGAGTTATATCAATTCGCAATTATCAAATATTCAAACTCTCGCATCAATCTTCTATCGTTTTTGTCCCCTTAATAAATAACCCAAAGCAAGAAAACAAAACCGATTTGCAATTTATAAACTTATTCCTTACCAATTGTCACTTATCTCAATCTAGCTAAGTTTTTATCCGTCTCTTTTAACTAGGGTGCATTTTCTCATGAAACTAAAAGAAAGTTCACTTCAAATGACTCTTGGCATAAAAAGTAGAAGTACAATATTAAAGTATTTTTTTTTTCATATTATTTAATTTATTCTTTGTTTAGACTTGATTATATTCTCTAACAAAATGAAAAGCAAGTACATATACAAAATCGACTATTATTTCACCCATGGATGGTTTTAAGCTGATACAGTTGATGTAGCTGGTGTGTTTGTGCACTGTGTGCTAGTTGCACTAGGAAAAATTATTAGGTGGTATTGGAGCACCACGTCAGCTCATGGTACTCCCATTTAAAATTTGACATGTGTTTGGTTTTGTACATGTGGAATTAATATTCTTTTTACATTTTAAAATTAAATTAAAAAATAAAAATAAATAAAAAACCCATTATGAAGTGTTAGGCCAGTCATAAAGCAACTGAGAATTACAAAGACTACAACCCCATTTCAACATGTCTAGTGGTACCCGTACCATTAGACCAAGTATATAAACTTGATAAGGCAAGTGGTGTAGTTCACAATCATCTGACATTCTTCTAAAGTCTTCACAAGATAGGCGGTTAGGAGGAAGACCCCCTCTTTTTTCATGATCCCCAAGAACAACATTGAAGTCTCCCATGACAGTCCCCATTAATCATGGATTTGATGTTAATAAGCTCCAACCAAAGGCTTCTGCGACTGATATAAATAGTGCTAGCATAAAGCAATGTAACAGTGCATGTCAAGTTATCAATAGACAACTGAAAAGAAAGATGTTTAGCAGATGAAGAGATAACAGAAATTACAAGGTCAGAAATGGAATCCATAAATGAGAGAGAAGAGGTGACCTGTCATTTGTAGGAACTGGCTTGATCTTGATTGACCTCAAAAAGGAGTCCTAGATTAGAGAAATATCTACCATAGGTTTCGCAAGACAGATAATATCAGACTTATTCTCAAGGTAAAGGTTCTTAAGAACTCGCTGGGTTGAGGAGTTACCTCTGGTATTCCAATAAAGGAACTTCATAAATCAGAGGGATCATTAGCTGTCCTAGCCCTAGTAGGATATGGTTCAGATCAAATCAGAGCTTGCTTTTGCTGCTTTTGATTTTGAGATTTTGACAAAGTCGGTTCAGTTTGATTAATACATGCAGTGGCACCCTCAATCTCTGGAAGAACTTCCTGGGCTACAACATTGGCTTCAAGAACTGGTCTGCTATCCTTGGGTAGAAGGATCAACTTAACATAGAGAGTATGAAACAAGAGTCTCAGAGATATTATCCTCCAACGAGGCATCAACACTTCCTAGAGTTGAAGACTTTGAAGAGTCTTCTACAACATCTTTGGCTTCAACAGAGTTCTCCAATTTTCTATTGGCAGATCTTTAGAAAATGAGGCATTGACTTTAGATTCAGACTTGTCCATCAACTGATCATTGGAATTTCTCTCTTGTATAGAGGGATTACTATTAATCACGGCACGGGAGACAAAGAAATTGCATTGAAAGACTTGCTATTATCAGCCTGGTCAGAAGACTGATTTGCATTATTGGTTTGCATAGTAGTCTTTGGAACATCTTTCTAAACGATGTCTAACTACTGATCTACCCCGAGACCTACCTCGAGAGGTTCTTGTCGAGGGCTGTTGAACACTTTTCTCTTTGGTGGCAGACTTACAGCTTGAGGCAATATGACCGACGATACCACAGTGAGAATAGATGGAGGGGAGGGAGTAGGCCAGTAATTGATCGCCATTTTGTGTCAAACTTGAATCTAGTGTACTTTTACTTTAGTATGACAACACAAGCCCTTGTTAATGACTCTGTGCATTATAGATTGCGTACACATTTAAATTTCTTGTTTCATCCGTTACGTAAGCTATTTGTGTAATCCTTGCTGACGAAACAAAGGTTTACTTCCCCATGGCTTGTAGGAATTAGACTCCTATTCAGAGATTGTGTTTGAAACTTCATAGGAATGTTGTCTTGTAGCCGAAGTCCAGAGAATTCCCTCTGTTCTTACTTAGTCAGATCTTCCCAAGAAACTTTCAATGTTCATAAATAACCTTGAGCCTTTGAAGGGACACAGTTGATGAAAACAAGGAACTGATCATTCTGTCTTTTTTTGTACTTCATAAATGGATTAGTATTCCCGATATCATTCTTGCTCATATACCTCCATTCCTTCATCGGCTTGAGTCATTAAAACCTCTTGGCTTTGGCGCCGTGGAAGGTCTCTTGCACTTCCTTTGTTTCGTTCCTTCTACCTCTTTCTGCCCGAATCTCTGAAAGACCACGCTTTCATTTTGATCCGGGAAGGAATTAGGTTTCTTGGAAAGTCTTGCAGGTGAACTGCCCCATTTTATTTTATAAGAAAGACTGAACCTGGGAAGGTCCTAGCCACTTAGTCTTCCACTTTCATGGTTTAATATAGTTTTCATCTTGAAGAATCACTCAGCCCTCCACACCAATCTTTTATAGTAATTGTCGATCGTGCCAGGCTTTCCTTTCTTGCTGGCGTACCGGCCAATTCAGCATTCAATCTATCTTTTTCAAGCAACAATAATGGATGCAGACGATGTAAAGTATGTTGTATCCGCGGTAAGTAGTCCGTGATTGTAAATAAGGTTGTCAGCCCTGGAGGGAGCACACGAAACGTAGGTTTCAAAGCAGCGAGCGGAGGTATCAAAGGATGTGTTCCCATTGCTATCTGGATGGGCGGGATAACGTATAGCAAGAATTTATGGCAGGCAGTGAGGGCGCTTTGATCGTAAGGAGGGAACTAATAGGCTAATGCTTATGGCTAAAATCCAAGATATAGGACCACTTTAGCCGAGTTTACTCAGTCGTCAATTGGATACCCGCTTTTAGCTGTAAGTGGTGGCTAAGCTGCAGCTGTTAGTCTAGTAGGGCACTCAATAGCAGGGTCGGATTCAAATTGCAAGGGTCTACAAGAGAAGTGATTGAATTAGGCATTCTAGCTATAGAGGAGATCTATATTTCTTTTAAGCGATACTCCACACCGGCTTCTGCCAGAACACGCCTTCGAGCGAAGAATAGGGCACACTAGCGGACTCCGGCTCTATGAAAGAAGCAACAAAAGCCTGAATCATCGGACAATGGGCGAGGAATAGGATTGATAACCATCAAGCAAGCAAGAAACCGGGGAATGATAAAGTGGCAATCGATTGCGCCTCTCCGAAAGGAATTCCTTCTATAAAAAAAAGACCGAGGTAGAATGAACTGAAGCTTCACAACCCCCTTACTGATGCGCTAGCCGAGTCTTTGCCCCATTTTTTCACTTCAGCTTTCCATCAAATATGCCACTCTACTACAAACAAGATGAAAAATTCCCCATACTATAGAGGCGCACTAGCCCTATCACGTAAAGCTTAACTATTGCCCTGTTTGCTGATAAAATGGGGCTTTCCCTTAAGTCTACGTTTGTATTAACATGCACTTTGTAAAAGGGCTTAAGTAAGAAGCCGCAAGCAACAAGAAGTCAATCACTATAGCCTAGCAAGAAGAGAGTTTTCACAATAGCTTCTTGCCCTCCTACGTAGCATAAGACCGCTAGAAAGAGAGACTAAGCTATAAGAAGAGGGCGAAGCCAAAGCGGACAGAGCTACTAGCATTCCTCCTTTACTTTAGGACGTTACGTTTGCCCCTTATCTCTAAAGGGGCCTTCAACCATCAGAGCAGGCTTTCGAGCAACTCCTGACTACACAACCATATAGGAAATACCAAGCGAAGGTAGGGCAGCAAGCTACGACAATTCCTTACATAAGTCGATAAAAAGAGATGTTAAAAGCTAGAAAGACGAAGCTAACTAGAAGAGATCTCTAAATCGAAGAAGGTAAAGCCTGACGGAATGGAATTCTAAAAAAGTAGGGCGAAGCAAGGCCTTCAGCAAAGAGCAGCCAGCAAAAACTAGAGCATCATGTATGAAGGCCGAGGGCAGGATAGCAAGGCAAGTCTGAAGGCAGAAGCTTTAAGAGGGAGGAACGGGAACGGTATTAGCTGTTGATGTTATTAGTGCCTTAGCTGGTGTTCCCCTTTAGGGGGATGCGAGAAAGCTTCAAAAGGGCAATTCGAAAGGGCTAGGTATTGAGACATGTAATTGCGTTCGGATCGGGCTACATGCTGACCCGATTTGGTGAAGATCATCTGTTAGCTATGATAAGCCACTATAGGATCGTAGAAAGTTTGTTCTCAGTGATTCAAGGAGTGAAAGGCATGCTATGAAGTCCTATTATGGCGATGCTGGCAACTTAAGGTCCATATACTAGGATGTAGTGGGCAAAAAGTCGTCGTCTTTGTCCTTTGTGGGAGGCATTCGTCAAACTCCTTTACTAGCCGCCTAGAACAGAACCTATACCCTATTTAGTCCTTGGTGTACCTGTAAATGCTGCCACCGCTCAAAGGATCTAGAATGGACGACTACCTATGGCAAGGGAATTTCTTCACATCTGGCGTCGTCTCCCTTTCTTGTATTGTTCATCAACATATACTCCTCCTTTCACGTAGTCAAGGGCGCACATGTATCCTAGTCATAATCAAGAGGTTAATTGCACATATATATTAATCAAGATCACATATATATCCTAGTAAAGCAGTGACCGTCCATTCTTAGAGTTGCTTGTTTCTATGAGCCCTACATGCAAATTCGATCTAGCTATACCTCCTTTTTGTTGGTTTTTTCTTCCCCAGATTTATAATAGCAACCCCCTTATAAGCTAGTCCTTATACGAAGAGCTGCATTGTTTGGGATAGATCCCTCCTAGGTACTTTCTCCAAAGCCCTTTTTAGTGAGGGTAGTTCGAGATCTAAGTCTTTATGATGTACAAATTTGAAAATCGAATATGTAAATTATCTATTCACATGTGAAATAGGTGGGTGATGATTTACGTAGAAAATCTATTCGCGAATAGGTAGACAGATGACTCACCAAGTTAAATAGCACCACTTACAAAGTACCCCAATCTAATCTATACTCGCTCTTCAGGTTCAGTTCGGACTCCCATCGTCACATAGAGGAATCTATTTGGCACTATGATCATATTCTGAGCATCTCTTCTGATTCAGAACGAAGCTATACGACTATCGCACTATAAAAGGGTCCTCCACCACTCGAAAGTCTAGGTATGAAAGTCAAATGGCTCGTATCGAACGCCGATCCATCACTTTTTTCAAATACAGATCCCACCACAAGGAAGGCGTATCGAGAGAAGAGGGTTGACGAAGTTGAGTGGGCAAGTCTATTATTGAAATTCGTATATACGTATAATGAATATACATCTTCCTTCTTTACCGGGGTTTATTTCTAAATTATTTACTTTATATGATATGCCATTTCAAGTTACAACAAGGAACCAGCTCTTTCACCTCGTTTAACATCATGCTTCCTCTGAAGCTTTCGCATCTAAAAGGTCACTACGCCCTACTTTATTCGCGGAACTCTCGAAAGCACTTTTCATTCAATCTCATTTTCATCCGAACCACGAATTCTTATAAGTGTATTATGAATGAGCTATGCTACCTACAAAGGTGGGGGAAAACTATTTGCTTTGATGTCGAATTCGTCTAGAAAACGGCACGACCCTTAGCGAACCAAGGAAAATATAATATCTTCTGAGAACTAAACCTCTTAAAATCTTTACACCCTAAAGACGAAGGTCATTGTAGCAGCGTCATCTGAGTCATCGCGTCGATCGTTTGTTACTACCCGCGGAAGGAAGGTATACAGGTATACTAGAGCTGTTACCATTTTGAAAACAAATCCCTCCAGTAGTGTATGTAGGAAGCATATTTTGACTAAAGATCGACGTTCTCCTTCGTTAAGCGGAGGTTAATGCAACCAAGCCTTTTGTGTAGGTACTCTTTATCTTTACGGGATTGATCGATTGTGGAATGAGAGAGAAAAGGGCAAGAAAAAGCAGTCATGAATAGAGCAGCACCCCACCTATCGGAGTGTCCAAGTTCCCCCGCGGGTAGTCCGGCATAGGCCTTTCTAGAATAAGAGTTCATTCCTCCCTTACCTCTCTCGCATCGTATGAGGGGATCCCGAGCCTTCCTTCAATCTTCTTTTAGTCGGCGCACTGAAAGCAACAAGCATATTCATATCATGGCAGAAGCGTCTGGCATACTCTGCTTTTTCCGCCTTCTCGCCCTTGGACCCATACTTCGATATCTAGCTCCACCACTGCCATTGAAGTCCCAACCCCCCACCATGGTCGAAAGGGAGATGCCACTTCCATCCAATCCCTAAATACCTATTGCCGGGTAGTTACTGAGAAACCTATGCATATAAGTACCTGATAGAAAGGAATATAAGTCCCTTCATTCATCGGGGGCGTGAGTCAGTGAAACCCGTGTTGTTCTTCCCCTCGTTCCCTCATTGGTTTCTCAGATCCCCTATCTCTGGAAAGAGAAAGAGAGTTCAGAAGAAGATTAAGGGAGAATAAGTAGAGGAGAGGAGGGTTAATCAAAAGATAGATGGCCGAGTTAGAGCTTGCTGGTTAACTGGGTGAGAGAATAGAAAGAAAAACAGAGAGATGGAAAATGAATTAAGCTTGAGCCTGCGGAACTAGCAATGGATCAAAGCAAAGGATAGCTTTTTAGCTGCGAGCAGATGAGCGAGAAATGGAATAGAGTTCCAGCCTCCTTCATGTGCCTTACCCCCTAGTGTAAATCTGCTTGGATTCTTCTGTTTTCTTATCTGCTCCAGTCAATGGTCTCTGATCGAAAGTCCCATTGCATGAAAAAACTCAAAAAATAATAAGTGATCGTAGGTCAGCCCGTATGTAAGTTCCGGTCTTTCATTGAGATTTTCTCGTTCATGACCTCTAATCCTTTGAGTAGATTGGGCAGGGGTAAGGAGATATGGTTGCGTCTTGTTTGCCAAGGAGATATGGTTGCTTTTCCTCCTTCAGTAGGCTTTCCCGCGGGTTTGGTTATATATAGGATACACGGGTCAAAAAGAGGGCTTGAGTTCAGAGACAAAGTTGGCTATGAAGGGACAAAATTTCAGACAGTTCCTTAGTTTCTATTCTCTAATCTCGTATGGCAGCTTTCAGTCTCATCTTCAGTTTTGGGACATTGTTCCTATGCCTCTTTGAAGCGAAGCCCTTATATATAATGATTCAAGACATTTGATTTTATAATAGAAATGAGAGGACATCCGAATTGATAGAAAAGAGTCTGAACTTGTTGATAAACTCTCTTTGTTAAAGTTCCTACCTTAACATTCGATTATGCGCTCACACTCGATCATGCGACAGTCGATATGTCCATCCGACTACATTCACCGGGGGTAAGGTTGTCCAATTTCAATTATTTTCCGCTCATTGACATCTAGTTTCCATTGACAGTGTGTGAGATCTGCCTTCAGTTCTAGTCAAGTATGGCAGGTTGAGGTCTCCTATTTAACTTTCACCAGCCATTGGGAAATGAAATAAACTTTGATTTAACAACAGGCGAGAAAGGTTCTGAAAGAAAGAAAGGAAGAAGGGGGGTTTGCTACCGTTTCGGGGTACTCTAGTGGATTGGCTATTGACTGGTCGGGAGAAAACCGGTGCTTTTAGCTTAAACAAATTTTCACTGGTCGGAGCCTTTCGGAAATCCTCCCTTTTTGGCTTCACTTAAGCGGTTGACGTAACCCAAGAGGAAGCTAAACATGTGCTGACTAATAACCCAACCCTATAATTCGTCGAGTAAAGTAAATAGGGAAGGTATAGGTTTTCTATGAATGACCCCGTATTGAATACAAGTAATAATATCAGCAAAAGAACGTTTTCCCGTGCTTCCAGACATGCTGAGCTCCATATATTCATGTAGAGAAAAAAAGAGGGGTCGATTCTGCGAAAGATAGGATCAGTAAATGGAAATTCACTGAGATTGAATTTAACTGAGATCTTCAATAGTGGTACCAAGGGTGTCTTTAGAGTATATCAAACCAATATAGCTATTCTTCTTCTCTTCTAACACAGAAACGAAATTTCAATCAGTATAGAAAATAAGTGATACAAAATTTCTTTCTTCTTTAGCGCAAGCACTAAGTAAGCAAGCTACCTCTATCTTCTTTAGTCAATTCTAATTGTTCACTCTTAGTTGACCGTTCATCGAGACTGACCGCAGTAATAGTTTGACTTTCTTTCAGTTATGTAAAGTTGTTTAGTACGAGATCGCTTCACACCTCGAGGTGATTACACCTCTCGCCTATCGAAGTTCTGTTCTAAAACCTCTTCCGAGAACTTGTATAGAGAAGGATTTCCCGCAGAGCAGCAGTTCTTCCATACCAACTTAGCTACCCAGCGCTGCTATTGGCATAACAACCGGTACACCATAGGTTGGCCCAACCTAATCCTCTCGTACTAGGGTTGGCTCCTCGCAGTTCTCCCTTTAACACCAACGGTAGATAGGAACCGAACTGTCTCACGACGTTCTAAATCCAACTCACGGACCACTTGAATCGACGAACAACCGAACCCTTGGGACCTTCTTCAACCCCAGGATGTGATGAGTCGACATCGAGGTGCCAAACAACTCCGTCGATAAGAGAAATTGGGAGTCATCAACCTGTTATAACTGGCGTACCTTTGATCCGTCGAGTGAGAGCCCTTCCACCCAGGACTCCCGGATCACTATGGCCGACTTTCATCTCTGTTCGACCAGTAGGTTTCACAGTAAGGAAGACATATAGCATTACGCTCAACAGTAGAATCTTAGATTGAGCCTACCTTTGCACACCTCCGTTACTCTTTCAGAGGTAGTCGCCCCAGATAAACTACCCACCTCGCAGTGTCCGGCCCCTCTCCCCAATTCTCGGTGCGAAGGTTAGGCATCCTTTGACGAAAGAGTGGTCTTTCTTGATTGGTAGTTGTGTGTCACCACCTCCCACCTATCCTACACATTCGATCAAGGTTATCATTGTGAAGCTATAGTAAAGGTGCACGGGGTCTTACTGTCTAGCCGTTGGTACTCCGTATCTTCACGGAGAATTCAATTTCACTGATGTCGGAGACAGCGGGGCAGTCGTTACACCATTCAGGCAGCTCGCTACTTATGCGACAAGGAATTTCACTACCTTAGGACAGTTAGAGTTACGGCCTCCATTTACCGGGGCTTCCATTCAAAGCTTATAACACTTCTCCTTCCGGCCTTCCAGCATCGGGCACGTGTCAGACTCTATACATCGTGTTACCACTTAGCAGAGTCTTGCGTTTTTAATAAACAATCGCTACCCCCTGGTGTGCGCCGCTTAACTAATCAAAAGATAGGAGAGCACCCATTCTCCCGAAGTTATGGGGTTATTTTACCGAGTTCCTTCGACATGGTTCTCTCGAGCGCCCTAGTATACTCTACTTGTTCACCTGTGTCGGTTTGGGGTACGATCAGTTCACTAGAAGGATCGCCCTCCCAATTCAAAGTTTTTTCCTTGAAGTTTCAACCTTGACGACTATGACAACATTCGCGACTTTAAACAGACTCGCGACTATGGCACGGCGGTATGCTCTGATTTCTTGCTAGCCCTACACTAATCAAAAGACTAAGGGCCCCTTAGGTCGCCAAACTACGATGAGAGTTTTGCCTTTTGAAGCGCCAGTCGCGTAGGGCGACCGGGCCAGGCTGAGTCAGAAAGGCTTTGATGACTCAAGGTTCATATTAGGGAAAAAAGAGTGAGGGAAGATGGGGCAGCCCTCGGCCCGGTCATCCAATTCGCTCCAATAGACAGGCATGGTTCTGTAGTCAAAAAAACTTCGTCACTTTCGTGTACCCATTGGATGGTAGCCCTTTCGGGGGTTCCTTAAGGATCAATTCACTCTACGTCGATTGACTGAACGCAAAAACCCTTCCACTAGTAGGCGATCATGTTTTTCACATGATTTTTTGTTACTCATGTCAGCATTCTTTCTTCTGATATCTCCAGGTGTTGTCACCAAAAACCTTCCCCGATTGACAAAATGTTCCGCTACTGACACTTGAAAAAAGCTTTCAAGGTCTCGTCACTTCGGTGAATCATTTGTGCCCTGATACATTTTTCAGGCCATGGAGCTAGACCAGTGAGCTATTACAATTTCTTCAAAGGATGGCTGCTTCCAAGCCCACCTCCTGGCTGTCATCGCTCGATCACTTCCTGTTCCACTAAATGATTGCTTAGGGACCCTAGCGTACGATCTGGGCTGTTTCCCTCTCGACTTTGGATCTTAGCACCCCAAAAGTCTGTCTATACAAATGATCCAGGCTTGTATTCGGAGTTTCCCTAGGGTTGGTAAGGTGAAATGAGGCCACCCTAGCCCATTGAGTGCTCTACCTCGGGCCATCGATATCATACGCTCTACTGAAATAGATTTCAAGGAAAACCAACTATATCCGATCTTGGTTGGCCTTTCACCCCTAGCCACAAGTCATCCCCGTATTTTTCCACATACGTGGGTTCGGTCCTCCAAGGCCTGTTAGAGTTGTCTTCAACCTGCTCATGGCTAGATCGATCGATTTCGAGTCAAATAGGAAGAACTAGAAGATTCCACCTCTTGAAAGCGTCTACACCTAATGGCTTAAGCCGCTGTTCCCAATTTCTCGCTGACCCATCATGCTAAAGGTATGCCGTTAGAGTGAGCCCGCTTTACTAATATAAAGTAAAGGCTCTAAGCTCCGCTCCTTCGACTGATTTTTTGCATCGGATCTTAGGTTCTCTATTGCCTTCCCTAAATAGGGTTCTTTTCACCTTTCCCTCACGGTACTTGTTCGCTATCGGTCATTGAGGAATACTTAGGCTTAAAGGGTGGTCCCCCTTTCTCGCGTAAAAGCGATCAGAATTCGACCACGCCGCGTTTTACGGGGAAGGATCGAACCATGAGAACAAATCTACCGGGCTATCTCCTTCTTTGGACAAATCTTCCAACCTTGTCATAATTACAGTTCACTACGCCCTCGACTTGAGAATAAAGGAGATTGGCTTACTGGTTTTTGCATCATCCAATCCACAACAAATCGAATGAAACCTGGCGAAAAAGAAGTGAACTTTGCTTAGGAACGAAGCTTCGTGTTTGTTTTTCTTAAAACCCCCAATCTGCTTTCGCTCGCCGTTACTAATGGGGTATGTATTGATTTCCCTTCCTTTAGCTACTCAGATGTTTCAGTTCGCTAAGTTTTAAAAGTCCAAAGAGCGTAGACTAGCCGCGGAGCTTGGATACGGTTTCCCGATCGGAGATCCATGGATCGCAGACGGTATCTACCCATGGCATTTTGCCTCTGAAAGCATCCTTCCTTTTCAATGCCCGGGAATCCATCCAATGCATTGTTTTCGATCTTGTACTAAGGTACAATGAACACCAACCCAATCTCGATTAAAAAGAGAAAGACCCTTGAACATATGCTTTTCCATTAGAGTGTTCTAAACAGTAGAAAGCTTTCTTTACTCAACTCGTACAGGCTAAAAGGGATCATCCTCTAATCTAAACTCCTTTCTTTTCTACGCTACGAGACTTCTTCTCTTATGAAATTTAGACTTTGTTCGATGGCAATAGACTTTTCCCCAATATGAGATAGGTTGCTACAATAGTCAGAACTCCAACTAAGCATAATTATGACATGAGGGGAGAGAGCAAATATATGGAAATTCTCCACTTAATGGCTCCACTCTGGTGTTCTGAATCTCAGGTAGGATGAAAATTCCCTTTTCTTTGTGGCAAGCACTAAGTATGCAATCTACCTTACTCTAAGAAGTCAGCAAGTAAACTACCTTACTCTTTAAAGTCAGCAAGTAAACTACCTTACTCTAAGAAGTCATCAGGTAAACTACCTTAGCCTTTCAGACTAAGCTCTTTGATCCTTACTACGGGTACATTCTTGAAGAAGGTCATTCAAGTGCGTGCAGAGGACACGTCAACAACCAAATGCTTGCCAAGAAAAGAATGAGCCAAGGAGGGTTAAATGGATATACCTAATCTTTCTTATTTTCCCCTAATCTTATTAGCCCAGCAAGGAAATATATGGTAACTAATAGGATAACAATAAAGCCACTGATCTCTTTCATGAGATTCAAGGACCTATCGATCAAAGAAGTAGAAGTGAACCAAAGGTGCAACTCCACCTAACCGATAGAAAAGAGCTAAGGTTCCCATTTGAGCACCCATTATTCTAGAAGATGGAAGAAACTACAAGCCGATGCCTACAAAGAGAATAAGGTTCGAGAGTGATAGTTAAATCCATGGTCTTTGGTAGCAACTAGTCTCGAACGGAAGGAGTTGTCTTGAAGGAACCCCGACCTATAGGCTGCTTGAAGCCCTACTATATTATATAAAAGACACTCGCCCACTTGCGTCTAATAAGGCATTTGGTAGCGAGAGTAAATCCATTCCGAACGAATAATACGTGTTCATTCCCGGTTGGGCGGGGAAAAGCAGAAAAGAAAGCCCAAAAAGTACAACCTAACGGCATAAATCTAGTCATTCCTCTCCTAGGTAGCAGACTTAGGAAAGAGATATTTGATCATTCGATCATAAGTACCGTCGGTAAGATAAAGATCTTAACCTGATAGAAGCCATCTTGTCATTTAGGAACTACCATGCGCCTAGCAACCATACCTTATCTAAGACTTTTCTCTCCTATCTTGTTATAAACATACAGGAGTAAGGAGGTTGGGAGAGGTCTTTCTTACTGGCTGTAAATCCATGGAAGCAAGAATTCGGATTGTCATACTCATACTAGCTACCTATTTCTTTCCTTAAGAAGCAAGAGAGAAAGAAAGAGAAGGAAGTCCTACCCTGACTATCGATCTGTCAAGAAGCACGTCTTACAAAGGACTTAATGCTTTAGGAGATTAGGTTACTAATGTTGAGCTCACCTAGGGCTAAAGTAGGATTGATTTGAGATCGTGCATAATGAAGAAAATGAGAGCCTTAATTAAAGAAAGCACATCAAAGAATGACGGGCAGTTACGCTCCTCCTCCTAGACAGGAGGGTGGTCATAGACAGGTTCCGTGTCTTTATTTATCAATAGTGCCAGGTAACAAGTTCTTATATTAATATTTTGATACAACCAAAAGGATATTAAAAAGGACATATAAAAGGGTAATAGCTTAACCTCAGGAAAGTTATCCCACCTTTTGATTGATCTCTCAGGACGGATCCCAAAGTAGTGCTCTAACCATACAAGAGGAGGAAAAAGATGGGTTCATCTAATTCATTCTTATCTATCCCCTTGAGAAATATAATCTTTTCTAATATATCCTAGCGCTATAACACTGCAGGAGAAAGAGAGACCTAGAATAGAGGATGGAATGAGTTAACGCTCGGGATCCCATCCCCTCCAACGGTGAGGCAGGGGAGCCATTCGCTCATTAGTACCAGCCTAGAGGCTATCCTAGACATCTATCTATCCCGACTAAAAGCAAGATCTACTCTTATCTATCCTGGCATCCCAGTATACAACGGGACACTGCTCGCTCACAAGCTAACTAGGAATAAAATTCTAGCCTTCCTGCTCAGGCAAGTAGCAAGTTTCAGTTTGCTTGCTCTTGAACCTACCTACCGTAGCTACATCCAAGAAGAAAGCTGGGAGTCCTTATACCACTAACAGTAAGGTAAGGAAGTCAAGATACATCTATCTACAAAGCAATTATCCTACATTCGACTAGCTACCATAGCGACAGGACAAGAGATAGCTCGATCTAATCTATTCTTTGCTGTCCTATCTCTTCTAACCTCTTTTCATTCGTATACGCTAACCTTGAAGAAACCTTGGTTGAGAGCCATAAGAGGAAGCTAAATAAGGAACTGCCAATCGGGGATGAACTTTAGCTACTAGAAAGTCAGGAAAGAGTCTCATACTAGTAATCACACACTAGAAGGCAGTCAATACTTATGCAACTAGAAGATATTCTCTATCCTAGCGTGGAGGAGGGAGTCAATAGTCCTAGCTCTAAATCAAGGGAATAAAGAATCAACCATTAGCTACTATCAGATTGATGGTCTACTCCCATCCTTACTACATGTGGAAAACGATCAAAACAAGAGGGCTAACTACTAGGCTACTCTTTGATATCAATCCTTACATATAAGCAATCTTAGCTTCATCAAACAACATGACAATAGACGTTACGCGACTACCTCTAGACATGAGGGAACTCGCTGCACAACTCACCCTTATTACACTAACAACAAAGGAAGTTAAAGGGCAGTCCTCACACCCCCAAAGAGAAGACAACAACAATCTAGCTACTAGAGGAAGTCAAGCTACATACTAACAACTAAAGGAGAGAATGAAGAGGAACAACCAAGCCGTTATGCTCCTCCGGATTGACCTCGCTGCACTCTTGGACCTGTCTTAGTCAATGGTCTAGCAAATTCAATGTTGATGGTAATAAGATCTCTCTTCAATTCACATATTCTAATCAGTTAGCATTCCTTCCTTACCTATCTTTACCTAAAGGACGATAGGAAGATAGGATTGATGTAAGCATTAACGTTCGCATAGTCCGGGTCAAACTAATGTGAGTTCCATTTTACTTACTTCACCCTAGCGTACTACATGGATACTCGCAGAGGAAAGCAAAGATAGCTAATAGCAGCTCATATTGGCCTTATGAAACTACCAACATAGGAAGGGAAGATACAACCCTAGAGAGAAGATGAGCAGAAGCAGTTGCTCTTATTCGCAATTGTTTATGTCCTTTACTTAGGTACAAAGGTGTCAAATCCAGTGTCTCACTTCAGCTCTTATATCTGCAGCTCTCCCGGACTATCCTAGCTACCTAGCTACTAGGATAGGAATAGAAATATACCTTGTAACGACCCGGACTAGAATTTAAATTCTTTTGAGAATTGGACCATTTTACCCTCCGTTATGGACGGGTTCGGGAGTCACTTTTTAACTGGGAGAACTTTTGGGAGATTTTCTTGGGTTGTTGCGTAGGTCTCGAACTCACGAGTTCGTAGACAGACGGCACACGGAAAACGGAGACCCGATGAGTTCGTTACGGGTCTAGAAGCTTCAGGGGCAGTTTGGTAATTTTGGAAAAGTTGGAATTATATAGAAGATATTTTTCTCTCTCCTTGGGAGATTTGTCCGTTCAATCTCGCTCCACCCGAAGACCTCCCCGTGTGAACACCGAAGACCCATTTTCATCGGATGGGTTTCGATCCGATTCGAACAAAACCAAGGTCGGGAGGATCTTCCCCGCGACCCCACGAGTCTTTTGGTGTAATCATCGGAGTGGGAGCACCGCCGTAGGTGACGGACGGAGGAGGGAGATGAACCGAGTCTTCTCGGCCGTTTTCCGGCCAAACCAGGTACGATCTCGGAACTTTGACCTCATATTTGGATTCACGGTGAAAAGTAGATGAATTTCCATGTGTAGATCGTGAAAAACGGTTAAGAAATGAAGAAATTAGAAAACCTTGAAGTTCGGCCGAAAATGGGGGATTCCGGTGAACCAGACGACGGTGGAGGTGGCGGTCCGGTCATCTTCTCCGGCCAGCCTCCGGCGACGGAGAGGGCCGTCCGGTCGTCTTCTCCGGCGAGTAACCGGTGACCGGTCGGGTCGAGTTGGACCGGTCGAGTCGAGTTGAACCGGTCGGGTTGAGTAAACCAGTCGAGTTGAGTGAACCGGTCGGGTCGAGTCGAGTTGGACCGGGTTAGATTGAGCCGAACCGGGTTGGACCGATCCAGGCGCGTGAACACTGTAGCAGGCGCGTGGGCGCGTGTGCCGACCTTCCGGCGGCGCGTGGGGCCGAGTCTGAGGTCCCGGCGACGCGTGGTAACTAGTTTCGACGTTCCGAATCTGTTGGTACAGGTTTCAGGTTGATCGGACGTCGTTTAGAGTTCATTTTGGCAATCCCAGCGGTAATGGTTGACCTTATTAACGGGTTATGAGCTCGGAAAAATCAAGGTAGTCGGGTCATTATTGTGCATGTGTTTCTTGGGCTAGAGTGTCCATGAATTATAGGTTGGATGATGTTTGTGAGTAGACTTTTGATTTATAAATTGTAATGCATGTATAAATATCTTTGATTTAAATACTGTTGTGTATGGTTGTATTTATAAATTGTAATGCATGTATTAATATCCTCGATTTAAATACTGTTGTGTATGATCGCAATGATTACCTAGAATTTATAAATGATTGCTGGATATTTGTTTTTCCAATATTTTATTGGAAGGGTGTTGTGAGAAATGATATGGTTGTTGGATTCGGTTTTGATATTGTTTTGACGTGGTAATTATTTGGGTCTGTGATTTGGAGTTGAAACCGTATTTGTGAAAAATGATAAACAAAATATATATACTTGATTTTTGGATACAATATCGTTTTGAGGGGGCCTAGGAGCCGGGCCTTGGTTCTGTGTTGGCGGACTCCCGGTGAACCCCCAATATAAACAAAAACCGATTTGATGGGGCCTAGGATCCGGGCCTTGGTTCCGTGTTGGCGGACTCCCGGTGAACCCCCAATATAAACAAAAACTGATTTGATGGGGCCTAGGAGCCGGGCCTTGGTTCCGTGTTGGCGGACTCCCGGTGAACCCCCAATATAAACAAAACCGATTTGAAGGGGCCTAGGAGCCGGGCCTTGGTTCCGTGTTGGCGGACTCCCGGTGAACCCCCAATATAAACTAAACCGATTTGAGGGGGCCTAGGATCCGGGCCTTGGTTCCGTGTTGGCGGACTCCCGGTGAACCTCCAATATAAAAGGTGATTTTGTAGAGATTGTGGTCGAGTCCAAGTAGTACATATTCTAGCACACCCCAAGGGATACCCTGGTGGCTAGGGATATGATATGATAGTCGAGAGATATGCCGACGGATATGATATGATAGTCGAGAGATATGCCGACTGATATGATATGATAGTCGAGAGATATGCCGACTGATATGATATGCCAGTCGAGAGATATGCCGGCTGATGAGATATCATAGTACATAGAGTTGTGATACTGGACTAGCACACCCCAAGGGATACCCTGGTGGCTAGGGATATGATAATCGAGAGATATGCCGACTGATGTGATATGATAGCCGAATGTTATACCGGCTGATGATACGATATGATAGCCGAGGATATTTCCGGCTCTAATATGAACCAGACGACAATTATCATGGGCTTAATCAACCTATGGAAATACTTCGTTATCCGGGTCAGTGGGTTGGTGTGGGCGGTGACCCAGAGGGACGAATTATTGTTGATTCACCAGTATCTGACTAGTCTGTTGTCTTGTCGTTTTCCAGTTGAAATGTCAGCAATGTCTGACCTACTGACATTTGGTGTCAGAGAGTATTGCTATTTGAATCACCACTATTCCGAGGTCTTGGCTTTGACCTGTATATTATCCTGCGTCTGATAGTAGGAGTGGGTAGTAAGTACAGAGGTTCTGTTGGGAACCCTGTAAGGTTTAATAAAAATTATTTAAGAACAAAGGATATTTCTGGTATTTAAATTTTGAGGTAAAAGGGCTGTCAGACGGGATAAGGGTTCTTTCCGGGTTTCGAGGGAAAATTCGGGAAGGGTCCTTACATACCTAATAAGACCAGATTAAACAAGAATCTCACGCAAGTCTTCTTCCTTACTTGGTATCAGAATCAGGGCTAGAAGGGATTCGATCCGGGGGAAGGAGTTGAGTTAGAACCATATTGGATTGAGATTCACATACATGACACTTTCCGTCTATCAATTCTCCGTCTAGAAAGAGATAAGAGCTCCCATGCTTTCATAGCTTATTCCTACGGAAAGAGACTAGCTCATCTCCTAGCAAGCAGGGTCTAGAAGTTGGGGATCAAAATGAACCTTGCAGTGAACAAGTAATTAGGTCAACCCGCCTCCCACTTGACTTTCCCCCACCGCGAACTTAAGTTTCCTCACCGTCGCGGCGGGGACTCCTCGCTCCCGACTCAGTTTTTTGTTTGATCAATTGGGAGAAAGTACAGCTTTATTGGATATTCGAGAACAATAATCTAACCGTTAAAGGGGTCATACATTTCAAATTGGATGCATTGTATTATATTATTCAAAATAGTCGATTAGAACTGATTGAACCACTTCCTTCTTATATTATAATTGTTAACTTGATCAAAACGCAATGAATCCAAAATTACAGACTGATTCCGATAGGGTTAACCCCAGAATAACTGCTCCAACAAATACACCAACACCGGCTGCCCGACTCTTAACGTCTAAACCGAGAGGATCGAAGGGAAGGTTTGGTGATCCCAAAAATATAGGTACTGATTTGTTAAGGGGCTCACCGTAGCTACAAGGACTAGCTACTTGATGAACAGAACATATAGGGTTTATATATGTATCTTTACCAATCCTAATTAGTTCACTTAGGTCGGGTGAACGGATTACATGGGGCGAACATAGGAAAGGACCTGGGATAATTGAGATATAGAGAGTATACCCCAAAAGTTAGGCTTTCAAGAGATGTCAGCTCTGATGGAATTTTCTTTCAAAATGCAGCATCGTGTGGAATGGCAGGTCCATCGCTTATCCCCAAGGGGACTTCGAATGAAAAAAGCGTACATTCGAAGGCATGATTGCTGTGATTAGGAGCTGCTTGACATCATTGAGAACAAGAGATAAGAAGATGATAAGCGAACCAAGACTGGGTTCTGATCATAGATGTAATGAAGTGTTGGGATGCAAAGACGATGGTTTTTAGATTCGGCAAAGATGAGATGTGTCCCAGACTTTCAGAAGTACATCGAATTTAGGAGATATCCCGTAAATTCCTTTTTGTGCCTAGAGAAGGAAGACCTCGAGAGAGCAAACGACCAGTAGAGTAGGTGCTCCATATCGTTCATGTTGCGTAAGTATAAGGTCATTCACAGTGCTAGCAGATCAGAAGTACGGAAGTCAGCCCTCACCCTTCTATAATAGGGGCAGTGCTACCTATAGAACGAGAATGTTCATCCTCTCTTAAAGTCCTTTATTATTTTCGAGTCGGGAATAGAGATGTGGCAAGCAATATAGATCCCCCCTTACTTTTTTAATATTTTTACAATCTTCCGGAAGGAATAATCTATTCCAATCCTATATCATTTGTTGATAGATAGGGCTGATAGCCCCCTGACGAGAGAGGTCTTTAAGGATATTGTGGAGAGAGTGGGGGCTCTTGCTTTTTCTTCTCACTAACGATCGACATTCTTTTCTTCCCCATTCTAGCATGATCAAAGAAGCAATGGCTGACCTGGTCCCCTTTGAAGACAAGACCTTCCTTTTTTTTTTTTTTTATGCTTTTCATATTTTAAATTGTAAATCAACCCCCTCTGCTCATCTTTCTTTCCAGGCGCACTGCTTTATTGCGCGCTATTGAATATCATTCCTATAAGTGGTCAAACTATCTCCCGTGGTCCTCTACGTTGGTTGGCTAGTCGATCTTCCTCTCTCCGAATTGACATTTTGATCACCCTCGTTGTACTTATTCTTTCGAAGGATCACCCGTCGACTTCCTTGAACCTTTCATATATCCACATCACTCTTAGGAATTCGAGTAATGTGGAGAGATGAAAGCCTGAGTGCCCACAGTGGCGACTCCAGTAGGGATATAAAAGACTTCAATGTGTCCATGGCTATTTCCAAACAAAGACCCAATTCAATGAGCTTGACCTGCACGCACCTGCATTTTTTCGCCCGGTGGATTTTAGTTTCGGGTGCCTGGCCCACTCGGCCTGTGCTGTGATCACGACATGTTTCCTCCACCCCACAGACTAGTACCCATCCCACTCCAGAGCATGAGATACGTCAAGGGGCGCTGATGACTAAGGCCTTGAATAACCTATCTTGAGAGGGGAGCTTCCTCCCCCGGAGATATAAGGAGAGACTTAGCCGCATTAGAGAGCTTAGAAATTTCCCACCCGTATGACTGTGTGTGCTTCTTATCATTCTTGGCGTTCTATCTTGGGCCCACTCGGGAGCACGTTAGGAAAATTACAAAGACTGAAGGGGGGTGGGGGAAGAGAACTACAAGGGTATGGTTTTTGGGTTTTTTATTTTTTAAGTTTTTGGGTATCCTCGTTGGAGGATAATATCTCTGAGACTCTTGTTTCAGACTCTCTATGTTAAGTTGATCCTTCTACCTAAGGATACCAGACCAGTTCTTGAAGCCAATGCCGCAGCCCGGGAAGTTCTTCCAGAGATTGAGGGTGCCACTGCACCTATTATCATAGTGAACCTGCTTTGTCAAAATCTCAAAATAAAAAGCAGCAAAAGCAAGCTATGATTCGATCTAAACCCTATCCTACTAGGGCTAGGACATCTACTGATCCCTCTGATTTATGAAGTTCCTTTGTTGGAATGCCAGAGGTAACTCCTCAACCCAGCAAGTTCTTAAGAACCTTTACCTTGAGAATAAGTATGATATTATCTGTCTTGCGGAACCTATGGTAGATATTTCTCGAATCTAGGACTCCTTTTTGAGGTCAATCAAGATCAAGCCAGTTGCTACAAATGACAGGTCACCTCTTCTCTCTCATTTATGGATTCCATTTCCGACCTTGTAATTTCTGTTATCTCTTCATATGCTCAACAATTTTCTTTTCAATTGTCTATTGATAACTTGACATGCACTGTTACAATGCTTTATGCTAGCACTATTTACATCAGTCGAAGAAGCCTTTGGTTGGAGCTTATTAACATTAAATCCATGATTAATGGGGACTGTCATGGGAGACTTCAATGCTGTTCTTGGGGCTCATGAAAAAATAGGGGGTCTTCCTCCTAACCGCCTATCTTGTGAAGACTTTAGAAGAATGTCAGATGATTGTGAACTGCACCACTTGCCTTATCAAGTTTATATACTTGGTCTAATGGTATGGGTATCACTAGACATGTTGAAATGGGGTCGTAGTCTTTGTAATTCTCAGCTGTTTTATGATTGGCCTAACACTTCATGATGGGTTATTTATTTATTTTAATTTTTTAATTTAATTTTAAAATGTAAAAAGAATATTAATTTCACATGTACAAAAACAAACACATGTCAAATTTTAAATGGAAGTACCATGAGCTGACGTGGTGCTCCTGTACCACCTAATAATTTCTCCTAGCGCAGCTAGCACACAGTGCACAAACACACCAATTACATCAGCTGTATCAGCTTAAAACCATCCATGGGTGAAATAATAGTCGATTTTGTATATGTACTTGCTTTTCATTTTGTTAGAGAATATAATCAAGTCTAAACAAAGAATAAATTAAATATTATGAAAAAAAAATACTTTAATATTGTACTTCTGCTTTTTATGCCAAGAGTCATTTGAAGAGAGCTTTCTTTTAGTTTCATGAGAAATGCACCCTAGTTAAAAGAGACGGATAAAAACTTAGCTAGATTGAGATAAGTGACAATTGGAAAGGAATAAGTTTATAAATTGCAAATCGGTTTTGTTTTCTTGCTTTGGGTTATTTATTAAGGGGACAAAAACGATAGAAGATTGATGTGAGAGTTTGAATATTTGATAATTGCGAGTTGATATAACTCATGTTTTTATCAACCAATAATACCTTTCACGATAATTCGTTATATAGCTGGAAAAAAAAAGGTTCATATTTTACACAATAATTTTAAAAAGAAAAGAAAATGAAAAAGAAAAAAAAAAGTCACCTATGAGATATTATGACATATCAAATAGAAATTTCTATACCAAATGGATATATATAATAACCTTTCATAGTTAATCGAAAAATTAGAATTAATATTGGTTATAAAAATAAGGATAAACTACATAAAGGTATCCAAACTATAAGGGTCATTTCAAGTTCGTACCCTAACTATGAAATTTTGCAAAAGAGTACCCAAATTATATTGCCACTAACAGAAGGATACCTCCGTTATATTTTTCGTCCAAAAGAGCGTTAAAAGTACACGTGGCACTAATTTTGTCCACTCAGCTTCTGATGTGGCGCAATTTGAAGGGGCATTTTCGGATTATCACATAATAACTCCCTTTTTCCTTTACCCCGTCGCGAACCCACCCTTCAAACTGAACTGCTTCGAGGGGAGGCTGAGACCCAAATCTCTAGCACGACCAACACCACCATCTTGAATAAACCCATCCCCAAATCTGTATGACGACAAACCCGAAGAGAGTGAAGAAACCCAACCCCAAATCTCGAAGAAACCCACCCAACGGCTCCAACCCTAATCTTGTAGAACAGAAGCGCGACATACCTCTTGGTCCAACGGTGATGACGTAAGTGGCTTCGTCTTCTTCGTCCAACGGAGCACTGCAGAGTAATCTTATCCCTCTCCGTCGAAGACGTGAAGGATTTTTGTCAAAGGTTTGAACGAGTTTCCGCCTGTTCTTCTTTTCATTTGAAATTCCTAGTCGCAAAGCGGGGATGTCGGAGATGGAAAAAGGCATGATGGAATATGAAGACCCCATTTGTCAGTGTGGTAAACAAGCGAAGTTGATGACAAGTCTGACTGATGAAAATCCAGGGAGAAGATTCTGGGGTTGTGATGGTTATGTGGTAAGTTTATGTTTGATCTTAATTGGTATTTAGTTTTACATTTGTAGTATAGATTTCAAATTGTGATTATAATTTCATACTCAATTTGGGAGTCAGAGAAATCGGAGAGGAGTAGGAGGTGGTGGATGCAATTTTTTTCAATGGTGCGGCCCAAAGCTCAACGAGAAGTCACCCGGTCCAATTCCAGGTCTATTGAAGAAATTGAAGTTGAAAGATGAAGAAATCGTGGGTTTGAAGAAGCAGATTAAAGCTGGTGTGAAGAGGCAGAGGGTTTTGCTGGTTTTGGTTGCTGTTTCCTAGATATTGGTGGTTTTGTTTGTGGGAATGATTATCGGTGGAGTAGGGGGAAATGATACGGCTCTGTCCAGTAAGAATGTGAATCTAGCTCTTGAGTTTTAATTGTATTATGCAATTGGGACTTCGTGTTCATTGTAATATGACTGGTGAATATTCAATGTAATGTTCTGCTTTGTTCAATTATGAGTGTTTTGGAGGTTTTGCAGGAGTGGAGCATGGTTAATTATGAGTGCATTTTGGTTACATAATGAAACAATGCAATAACCAAAGTGTGCCTTTGAGGTTTTTCCACTTTACAACATACAATGCATGAAAGAGTGCCTTTGAGGGTTTTCCACTTTAGAGAATGGATACAGAAGAGACGGGGTTTGGTTACCTAATGAAACAATGCAAGAAGGAAAGATAGCTAGAGAGAAATAATGAAGATCTGACACATCCATAACACCTTACAACACATCCAAACCAATTAAAAGCATAACAATGCAAATAATTTCAAATCATAAAAATGCAAAGATTCAACTTCATTTTCAAACATAATAAACAAAGCTTCACCTTCATGATCATAATACAAAGCTGCCATACAAAGCCATTCGAGCATAATATTTTCAATTGAACCTGTCAATAACCTAGGTAATTTACCAAAAAAATATGAGGTTCAACCATTCAAGTATCAGAATTACATACATTAGAACCTCAGTTTCAAAATAGCAAAACTACATGACTTGGAATCAACTCTACTCCCTAGCTATTTCACCACAGTCAATGACTTGAAATCAAGTTTGTTTGCTCCTTTTACTTATTCTCAAATCACTATCATTGGCACCAACACTTGTGGATTGTTGACTTGGATCCTACATATCAAGAATTTGGCATTATAAGCTGACTTATGGAATTGAATTGTAACAACTGATTCAGATTAACACAACAATAACAACCACGAGAAAAGGTAAGAATGGCCTATATACCTGATTTGAAGCATGTCTCTTAGGGTGGTTTTTTGTCTTGGAGGTCTTTGTAGAAGATGTGGTTGATCCTTGAGTCTACATGAAACAAAATCTAATTAGGACTATATAGTCAATGACTTTAATAAAAAAACAAACTTAAAATGGTACTGACATTTGGAGCAGAAGTATCTGCAACATTGTTTTTTGCTCTGCCTCGTGGCCTTGGTGGTAGCTTCTCCTTGGGAGGCAAGTGTCGATGGTGGGTTCTTGCATTATGAGTTTGTGATGAACAAATACTACAACGCATATGAATGCCTTGTTTTCCCAATTTTTTCTTCCCACTTTGATCGACTGTTTCATGTGGATCCTTTGTTCTAACTTTTCTAGGCCTTCCGGCTTGCCTCTTATTTGCTGGTGGGTTAATAGTTTGATGGCCAGTTCTCTCCCACAATTTTGGGCCATTTATAGCCTCAATTAGGTTGTTGTAGCACTTCATGTAGGTCTCTTTAGAATATATTGGATCAATATATTCCTCCACCGAGGGGCCACCTTTGTAATGTATGGCTACTATCCCATGCACACATGGGATTCCCGTGAGGTCCCACTTTCTACAAGAACACATGTGGGCCTCCAAATTGACCACAAATTGTTCTCCTCTACGGCCGTGAACCTCGTAGTTTTGGTCCACCAGGGCATCTAACACTGCAATTCCCCGAATCCACTTTCAACTTTTGCACATGGTTGAATACATTCTGACATATATTCTGAGGCCAAGTAGCCATCTTGTCTCTTCTCCATTGTATCATCTTCAACAACAAATACCTAATCATCTCAAACATCGTGATGATTGGTTTATCTCTGGCACGCATTATGGTGTTGTTGAAGGTTTCACAGTAGTTGTTTTGTAGCATGTCTGTCTTCGATCATGTTTTAAAATGGGACCTGGACCACTGATGAGCTGGCTTGTCTACCAACCATTTCCAAGCTACTTCATCTAATCCTTTTAGCTTTTCGATCTCATCTTGGAAAGACTGAACTGTTGTTGCTCTTGCACAATCCCATAGAGCATCCTTCAAGACTTTACCTTTGAAACTATGGTTGTAGTTACTCCACAAATGCCTAGAACAAAATCTGTGCTCAGCACTAGGCATGAAGGCTTCAATGCCTGCTTCAAGTCCCGTTTGCTTGTCAGTAAGAAAACTCCAACCATAGTAGTCTTGCATCCCCAAATCCACCATCAACAACTCCAAGAACCATGCCCATGAGTCCTTTGTTTCCATTTCAACCACAACCATAGCAATCACCCATGTCCCATTATTGGCATCTAATCCAATAGCAGTCAACAACTGTCCACCATAGACTACTTTAAGATGACAACCATCCAACCCAATGAAAGGCCTACAACACTCCTTAAAACCCTTCTTGCATGCCTCCCAGCAAATGTAGAGGCTCTTGAAAAGTTGGTCTCCACCCACAAAATCACAAGCCAATGATGTGGTAGTACCTGGATTAGTTCGCTTCAACTCATGGCAGTAATCCCACAACATACCATATTGCTTTGCTAGGGATCCATCTATTAACTCCATAGCCATGTGCTTGGCCCTATATGCCTTCATAGGGCTGATCCCAATGGAAAATTCAGTAGATGCAGCTTCCATAATTGCATATATGGGCATCTTGGGTTTGCCTGGATTCTTTGCAAGAAGTGTTGAGAAAGCCAAGAACCTGTGGCTTGTTGATTTTTATACACCCTTATACATGTGTCATTACAATAAAATCCAAGTTTCCCGGCGAAATGATGTCGTCGAGCAACGTAAGACCTCCGTCGAGTAACATTGACAGCGGCGACTCGCCGTCGGGCAATAGGCGTCGGGCTATCGCAGTCGGGCTTTGAGCTTACTCGCCAAGCACAGTGTCCTCGTCGAGCAATTTCATAATGCCCGGCGGTATAGTTCGTCGCTGACGACTTCATCGAGCAACTTAAAGTCAACATCATATTACCGTCGGGTAAGGTTTCCCAAATCTGTCGGGTAAGGTTTTAAATATACGTCGGGGGAGGCTTACAAACCCGTCGGGTAACGTTATATACACCCGATGGGTAACGTTATACACACCCGTCGGGTACCGTTATATACACCCGTGGGGTAATGATATATACACCCGTCGGGTAACGTTATTTACACCTGTCGGGTAACATTATACTCACCTGTCGGGTAACGTGTTACACAGCCGTCGGGTAACATGTACCTCATTTGTCGGGTACAGTTTTAAAAATCCCGTTTGTATGCCCAACAGTATGGATGTTCGTCGGGCAACATCTCCATATTTAAAATATATTTTTAATAAAATATTTAATTAAATAATAAAGAATAAAAATTTTAATTAAAAAATTAAATAAAAAGAATCAAAATAAAATAAAATTAATATTAAAAAAAATTAATGTAATATTTTGACATCATTAAAACTATAAAAATATTTTATATATAGTACACTCTAACAATTAGTCAAGGGGTCAAAGTAGCCGGGATCCTGAGGGGGCTGTTGGGTGGGCTGTGAGAAAATGCCATCTAATCCACGGTCACCCAAACGTTGAAGGAGGTTGTCAAGGGCGCTATTGATTTGTTGGTTTTGGACTTGAATCTCCGCGTATTGGGCTTTGATCATAGCATTTTCGGCCTCGAGGTTTCTCATACGGCCCGACGTCTCTTGGGTATTGCCTATCCGAGATGAAGACGACGACTGAGTTGAGACATCCCGCACAATCCCGTTGCCCGTCCCCCGAACGACCCTCCCTGGGTGCCTCCCAAGTTGTCGCTCCAGAATAGCGATCGACATATCGACATTAGGGAGCTGCTGCTCCAACGGCACATCCAGATGCTGTTGGGTGGGCTCAGCTTGTGTCTGCTGGACGTCTTGCTGCATCGCATCCTACAAATTCGAATAAATATTAATTAGAAATATAATTATCAAATTCAGAAAAAATGTTTAATCTTAAAAAAATATACTTACGTGAATTCGATCAGCCTCTTGATCCCCCCGTCCAGCGTACACCTGCCCCCAGGCATTCACCTCAGGGAACATCGACCCGACGAGGAGCCGATCCTCATACCGGGCCGATAAGGATCGCGACCTCCCGTGGTGGTTGAATTTCTTCGCTCCCCAGTTCGATATGTTGGCAATCATTCATAAAACCAAAAATTAGATTTTAAAATGGAAAATAACATAAAAAATAAATAATTTAATTAATTAAATCGATAATATGTACCAGATAAGTGGGGGACATGAAATGGTCGCACAACTCCGACCACCCTAGCAGTTTCGTCCCGTCCAACTCCTTTGCTCGAGCTTCCTCCGGAGAAGGCCAAGTCAAGAAGTACTTGTGGAGCTCGTACTTTCAGTCGGCGTACCGTAACTGCCAGTGGTGGCACAGGTATCTACTGAGCTCGACGTTCTCCAAGTCGAACTCAAAATTGATCTGAAATCAGTTATGAAAGTTAGTAAAATAATTAAAAAATATGAAATAATGTTAAAAATGGGAAAAAAACATACCGATAACTCTCCCCAACAATGCGTGATCTACGCTGGGGTTTGGGTTCAGAAAGTCTCCCCCATCATTAGTGACTTGGTGCGAAGAATTGCACCAATGTCATGAACTAGGAGGCTGTGAATTTTGACCGGCAAGGACCGGAGGCGCGATACGTACACCACCAGTATCTTTGCATTTGTTGTCCTGCAAATCCGCTGGGATGTCAAACCTCGGTTTATCCCGCGTACATTCACCGACCTACCTTCAAATTCGGTGAACATTGGTAAATAAAATGGGTAACAAATAAAAACGGTTGGTTAAATAAACAAAATAATGAACTTACCCTTAAGGAGTGCTCCGACATTAGGCCCCGTTTCGTCTGCTCCGACGTCATCCTATTAGGGCTGGGGGTCGGTACAGGGTTCCCCCCGTTTCTTGCTATGCTGTCGACGAGCCGATCGGGCATCGGGTCGCTGATAGACCGACAACAGTGCTTGAACCGACGCCGCTGTTGAGGCAAGCAAGTCAGGGGCTGCCTCCTCCGTCTCATGATCATCAACGGGATCAGGGCAAGGGCGCGTCGTAGTCAAGATTAAGGTGCGATGCGACATCTACAATAACAAATATAAATTAATTAATATAAAATTAACCAACATACTTTTAATTAAATAAAAAAAAACCAAACATTTTAATATTAAATATTAAATTCAAAAAATAAAAACAAAATCACATTTAAAATTAACCAACATTTTATAATTCCAATAAACATAAATAAATAAAGCAATAATCTTTTTTAGTAATATTTAGTAAATTGGTATCTAAAAACTAAAACCACCAAATTCTAATTTTTTTAAATAAATCCAACATAAACAAAAATTAAACTTAAACAACTAATTAATCCAAACGTACTAAACTCAAAATTCACAACATTATACCTAAATTTCTAAATCCAAATTTCGGGACCAAAATCAAACTTACATATTAATCCAAACATATAATAATAATATCCAAATCCTAAAATTCAGAAATTAAAAATTTATAAAAAAAGCATTTCCAAAATTCACTTATACTACACCATATCAAAATTTCCCATAATTGTTTTTAAAATTCAAATACCCAAAATTCAAAAATTTCGCATAAATTTCATATCCAAAAACATATAAAAAATCATACCATTATATCAATTTCAACATTATACCAAACATCAAAATTTCAACAAATCTTCAAGTATTATATATACGCTAACAATATCAATAAACCAATAACAAATATATATCCAAATATATATACATAAACATTAACAATAACAATATCCAATTTCATAAATTCTTTTTTCAAATCAAAATTAACAATAAACCAATATATCCAATATAAATCAATATAAACCAATATAAACCAATATAAATCAATAAACCAATAAACAATAAACCAATATAAACCAATATAAACGAATATATCCAAATTAACAATAAACAATATATCAAAATTAACATTAACATTAACAAGGGGAGTGGCGGCGACGGCAAACCTCGGTGAGGGGAGTGGCGGCGACGGCAAACCTCGATGAGGGGAGACGGTGTCCCTGACTGCTTGGGCGGCGGCTTGAGGGAGTGCAAGACAAGTTAGCAGCTTGGAAAGGTTGAGCAAAAACGGGAAGAGAAATAAGGAATGTAGGGTCGGAGGAAAGTTCAGAAAATGAAGAAGAAGGAAGAACAAGAAGAGTCGGTCCGATTTATGTATCTGATTGGCATTGCCCGACGGATGTGTGCGTCGGGTAACACTTTAATGACCCGTTGGGCATTAAAAACCGCTGATTATTCGTCGGGTATCGTGTACTATATCCGTCGGGTAACTATTAAATACAATCGTCGGGTAATTGTTAAGTGCCCGTCGGGTAACATATTTGAAATCCGTCGGGTTATGTTAAACATATCCATCGGGCAATATTCGGGGGTAAATTTGAGAATCTGCAAATATTTAGGTGGGAAGTCCGTCGGGTAACATTCAAAACACCCGTCGGGTAAGGATAATGGCCGGATATCCGTCGGGTAATACCTTTATACTTCGTCGGGCAACAAAACGCGCTACTTTTTAGTATCCACAAAAATTTAGGCGCAGGGTTCGTCGGGTAAAGTTTAACATATCCGACGAGTAATATAACCGGTCGGTAATCCGTTGGGTAATAGTTAAAAAATCCGTCGGGTAACACTAAGCGGGAAATTTGAGATTTCGCGAAAAATTAGGCGGAAATTTGAAATTTTTCAAAACTGGCCATTTTATTATAGTTACCTGACGGAAATTTTAAAATATCCGTCGGGCATGACCTTTCTAATGCCGTTTTTGACATTAATCTGAAAACCAAGTCCGGCGAAAGAATAAGCAACATCGGGACCGTTCAAAATTTGGTTTTACATGCCTAAAGCCCCATCTATTGTTATCGTGATGTTTTGGGGATTTCAAAACGTCCGATCGTGAAGAAACGTTGTGTAACCGTTCAATCGTTGCGCACTGTTACCTAATCCCGGGATTTCCAATTAGGGAAATTTTTCGCGTAGGCGATCTATGGGTACCTACCATAAATGTGGATGGTTAGATCGGTCAATTTCAATTTTTTATGTTTTTGAAAATCGGAAAACAAGCATATTTCCCAAGGAGTTTTAACTCTTGAAGGAAACTTCAATACATTTTTTTAATTTTGGGTTCTATTGATATTAAAACGATTAAATTTGAGCGATCTAACCGTTCAATTTGTGGTTTTACGTGCCTAGATCTTGCCTGTCGAAAATCTTGATGTTTTGAGGATTTTAAGTCGTCCGATCGTGAAGAAACATTGTGTAACCGTTGAATCGTCGCACCCCGTTACCTAATCCTGGGATTTCTAATTTGGGAAATTTTTCGCGTAGGCGATCTATGGGTACCTACCATAAATGTGGACGGTTAGATCGGTTAGTTTCAATTTTTAAGTTTTTGAAAATCGGAAAACAAGCATATTGCCCAAGGAGTTTAAACTCTTAAAGGAACCTTCAATACATTTTACAAATTTTGGCTTCTATTGATATTCAAACGATTGAATTTTAGCGATCTAACCGTTCAGTTTGTGGTTTTACGTGCCTAGATCTCGCCCGTCGAAAATCTTGATGTTTTGAGGATTTCAAGCCGTCTGATTCGTGAAGAAATGTTGTGTAATCGTTGAATCGTCACGCACCGATACCTAATCCCGGGATTTCCAATTTGGGAAATGTTTCGCGTTGGCAATCTATGGGTAACTACCATAAATGTGGATGGTTAGATCGGTCAGTTTCAATTTTTAAGTTTTTGAAAAAGTTGTGTAAAAAAAAAATGTAAAGTTTTTAATCTGCTAAATACATCATACCCGATGAATATTCATATATATCCGTCGGGTAATTATAAGCGGAGGTGGTCGTCGGGTAACCCGTACCATATCTGTCGGGTAACATGTGTAATAAAAAATTATAAATTTAATCTGCTAAATCAGACCCGACGAATATTCATATATATCCGTCGGGTAATTAAAGGCGGAGGCAGTCGTCGGGTAAACCGTTAAGTGTCCGACGGGTAACACTAATTGTTTATATCCGTCGGGTAACCTGTACCATATCCGTCGGGTAGCGTGTTACATATAGTCGTCGGGTAATATTTACGTATCCGTCGGGTAACAAATATTGTTGCGATCCGTTGGATAACATATGTAATAACCGTCGGGCAAAATTAATTAACAAATTTTTTATTAAATAAAGGTAAATTTAATCTAGTAACTAATTGTTTATAAAAATATTACCAAAGCACATTTTATATACAAAATGTTTTATAAAAAATTGTTGTATATTATTTGGTTAATATGAATGTTGGGTTCAATTTTTTTCACATTGCATTAAAGAGTAAAAATTGACCTTCATGATTTATCAAATTGACCTTCATGACTTATCATCAAAATATTTAACTAAATCTTTGACCTTCATTTATTTTGAAGTTGCGTATTTTGTGGAGGGCATGTATGGTTTCCTCACTTTAAGAAAGTAAAAAAACTATTTTTTTGAATGAAATCATACAACATACATATAAATAAAATTTATTGATTTGAAGATGGATATTTCATATTTGAATGAAATTTTGAAATTACAACTTTCATTCGGATTCGCTTTCCCCCTCCCAATCATGCTTGTCATCCGACATTTGTACAATACTTGATTCCTCTGAATCACTTTCAATTTGTTCTAATTCCCCTATATCAATAAAAATATCATCAATTGCAATTGGTGTGATGATGTCATTGGTCTGAACTCCCTCCACGTTTTGGGTGGATGCCGATGAATCCACTTGGTAAATGATTTGGTCATCGTTTATTTCCCCATCTTCTTCATGGTATCGGTCATCCAAGTCCCAAATGTTTCTATGATTCACCATCTCAGCTACTTTCCATCCACCACCAGCTTTTGGATCATCCACATAGAATACTTGTTTCGCCGAACTAGCGAGGATGTAGGGATCACTCTCAAACCACCAGGTGTTTATGTTTATAGAAGTATATAACTGAACTTTGATGACACTGCCTGGGATACTTGGGTTCGTATCAAACCAATGACACTTGAACAAGACGACTTCCTTGCGATCGGCGTATAACACCTTAACCACAGTTAACAATTTGCCGTAGAAACCCGTCTCAACATTTTCCCCATCCCTCGGCATGAAGACCCCGCTGTTTTGCGTAGAAAACTTGTCGTCTCGTGTTGTGCACACGAACTTAACTCCGTGAACATGACAACCAGCGTACGTTTCTCCTCGGAATGGGCCAATGGCAAGCTGCATTAATTCTTTAATGAAATTTGGCGAGTTGTCATCTTTCAGCTGTGCCATCTGGTAAGATACACACAAGAAACGAAATAGGTAAGCTTAAAACCAATTTAAGAAATTTGGAAATAAAATATTTGACTTACATGCTGGGAAAACCAACATGAAAACAATTGTTTGTTCATTTCTTCCCAATTAGAAGGAAATTGGGCCTTCATCAACGCCTCGTGATGCTCGTGGAAGAGCCAGACTTCATTACAGTTGTTGAGAATCTACCAATGAGCCACCTCCATGTCGATATTGATGAACGGCTCCGAGATTGGACCAGTGCCGAATGGTCGTACGGGTTGGGAAAATACAGATAGGGTCTCGGGACGTTAACCACTATCGTCGTTGCGAGACGCCCTATTGAAGGCAGTTTCAACATTTCGAAGGTACATTGCACAAAATGTTAGTGCCTCATTTGCAATGTACGCCTCAGCTATAGAGCCTTCGGGACATTTCTTGTTCCGAACGTACTGCTTATACGTACCTAACATTCTGCAAGGAAATTTACATTAAGATTCACATATATATATGATAGTAACGAAATATTATCAAATAGCAGGGATAAGTTATACCTCTCGATTGGGTACATCCAACAATAATGCACTGGGCCAGCTAGCTTTGCCTCATCCGGTACATGTATTAGTAGGTGCACCATTACATCAAAGAATGCAGGTGGATATATTTGCTCAAGTCGGCACATGATGTACACAATATCCTCGTTAATTGCTTGAAGGTCCGCCTTAACCAACGACCTGGCACATAGTATCTGGAAGAATTGAGACAAATAAACTATCGTCTCAACAACACCAGCCTCCAAGAAGGGTCGAATACCAATCAGAATGAGTCGTTGTAGCAAAACATGATAGTCATGGCTCTTCATATCAGAAATGGTCCCACCTTCCATGCTAACACTCCGGGATATGTTGCCGGCGTACCCGTCGGGAGATTTCACACCCTGCAACCACTTCAAGAATTTTTTTGTTATTGTCCGGCGTAAATGTATAACTTGGATGAGCCATGATGTATTTGGCATTGACGACTTTTGGCCACAAATTAGGCCAAATCCCCATTTCTTTCATGCCTAGACGAGTCTTTTTTGTGTCCTTTGACTTGCCTTCAATGGGTAAAGTCGTTCCCACAACACTCTCAGCAACATTCTTCTCGATGTGCTTAGGATCGGCGATGTGTCTGATTTTCAATTTCGACCACTATGGCAACCAGAAGAAACTGCTTTTTTTTCGTCCAATTTTCCTGTTCGGCTGGTTTCGATCCTCTTGTCATGAAATCATGTATACTGTTCAGTTTGGATAATATCTCCTCACCGCACCTCTCTCTTGGTCGACCTCTTAACTCTGATTTACCATCAAATGAGTCAGATTGCATTCGCCATTGGTGATCCCAGGGCAGAAACCTTCTCGCACCCAAGTGGCATACCTTAGATGCATGCCAAAAGGACGTTGTGTCTGGTCCACATGTCGGCAAGCAAGATAGCCCTTGGTGCTCCATCCCGATAACATACCATAAGCAGGAAAATCATTAATTGTCCACATTACGGCCGCTCGTAGGGTGAACATTTCTCCACTGCACTTGTCGTATGTTCGGACACCATTTTCCCACAAATCCACGAGCTCGTCAATAACCAGCCGCAAATACACATCGATGGAATTACTCGGCGATTTGGGCCCCGGTATTAAAGTACTGAGGATAGTGAATTCTTTCTTCATGCATCTCCAAGAAGGCAAGTTACACGGAACCATAACAATCGGCCAAGTGCTATAGGGCTTTGCAAAACTCCCAAACGGATTAAACCCGTTAGTAGCGAGCCCTAATCTGACATTTCTTGACTCCGCAGCAAACTCGGGATACATTTTATCAAATTCCTCAGTACATCATCATCAATGCGTTCATCCTTATACCACCTCATATCACGGGATGTGTGGGACGACATGTAGAATCTTTGTAACCTTAGCTTCAGTGGAAAATAACGGAACACCTTGTTAGGAATCTTGTTCTTTTAAAACCTAGGCTCATTGCACACGAGACATTTGTCAAGCTGCCCGAATTCACCGTAAAACAAAGCACAATTGTTCTTGCATGCATGGATCTTGATATACCCTAAACCAAGCCCCTTCAACAACTTCTTCGAGCTATAATTATCTTTTGGCAGACAGTTGTCTTCGCGGAGCATTCGGATGATAATGTCCAACATGTGATCAAAATGCTTGTTCGTTTGATTATACTCAACTTTCATGTGCATCAACTCCACAACTTCCCCTAGAACCGAAAATGATTTACAACCGGGGTACAATTCGCACTGAGCTTCTTTCAACAATCTCTCATAATGGAGCTCAGAGTCTTCGGGTTGCAACCTTGGCGCATCATCTTCCATATCATCTGATGCGGGAGGAAAAGCATCCGTTAATAACTCGACGACTTGATCATTATCACATCACCCATCCAAACCACTTTCGTCCCGACGGGTCCCGGGAACCGAAGATGTCGATGCGAAAAATATTTCTTCACCGTGATAGATCCAATTAATGTAGTTGTGTACGATCTCATTCCATTCCAGATGAGTTTGGACCTCATTCAACGACATCCAAATGCAATTATTACACTTACGGCACAGACACATGATACATCTTGTATCACTGCAATGACTACGTGCAAAGGCAATGAAGTTGTCGATCCCATCCAAATACTGATCAGAAGATCTATCAAAAATTTGCATCCACCCTCTGTCCATTGTGTCTGCTTTCACAACATAGAGTCAACGTAAGTAATTGAGTTAACATTGTCCCGTATATAGAACAAGTTAAAATCAAAAGCAAATCTTCTCCTTATGCCTCCGGTGATTTGGCCCAATCCCATTCGAGAGTGCATGTTATGTGCTATGTAGTTTGCGACCTACGAGGCTAAGTTCCGATCGAGGGAAATTTTGGCAGCATCTCCCTACAGTTCCCCAAATGCACGACGTAGATATTATAAAAAAATATCTAGTATGCATTCGAAGAACATTGAGGGGATACAAACCGAATTTCCCACAATCGAAACCTAACCTCGTAGACCGTCAACTACACAACATATAGTTGTGCACCCTCAAACTGTCCGAATATATGGACAATTCAAGAGTCAGTCAATCAATCTGATTCACTGACTCTCAAACGGGTCTAAGATTTTTCATTGAATTTCATTATACGAAGTTAATTAACTCGATTAACTTCGCATAAACAGTTATGAAATATGAACGTATTTTACTCCGTTGGAACTAAATAAAGCGTTTAAAAAAAAAAATCACAACAAATTCACAAATACAAACATATATAAATTATCCATAAAACAAAGTTTTAAATTTTATAATTTCCGTACATATTTTCTATTTCCCTATTTTCCTAACATATTTTCTAATTTCCAAACATAATTTCGAATTTTAATAATTTCATTACATATTTTTTATTTTCCTATTTTCCTAAAATGTTTTCTAATTTGCTAATTTGCTAATTTCCTAACATATTTTCTATTTCCTTATTTTCCTAACATATTTTCTAATTTCAATAATTTCATTACATATTTTTATATTTGCCTATTTTCTAACAAAAGTTTTTAATTTCCTAACATATTTTATATTTCCCTAATTTCCTAACATTTTTCTTAAATTCCATACATATTTTCTAATTTCAATCATTTCATTACATATTTTTAATATTCCTATTTTACAACAAAATTTCCTAATTTCCTAACATATTTTCTATTTTCCTAATTTCATAACATATTTTCTATTTTCCTAATTTCATAACATATTTTCTATTTTCAGATTTCCTAACAAATTTTCTAATTTCTAATTTCCACAAATTCTAAACAATTTCTACACATTTTCCACAACAAATACAAAATTTCCTAACATAATTATATCCAACATTCTTAACAAAATTAAATTGAGAGGTAAACACACATACCTTTTTATAAGTATTCCTTCAAATCAACTACAAAATTCCTACAACACAAAACATAATTAATTCCTAAGCAAAAATCAAAATTTCAAAATTACAAAAAAATAAATATTTCATACCTTAATATTTGATATTTGATGATTGATAGAGAAAAAGGATTTGATTGGTAGTGAAAATGGTGATGAGATGATAATAATAGGTAGAGAAAGAGAGTGAGTGAGTGAGAGGGAGAGAGAGAAAGCAGAGAGAACCAATGAGATGCAGAGAGGAGGAAGAAGAAGAAGAGGAAAATAGAGTCTCGGGTATATAGTGTGTTTAGACTTTTGCCCGACGAACCAAATTCGCAGGGCAATCTTTAATGATTCGTCAGGAAACATAGAGTCAACGTCTAGTGTTACCAGACGGAGATTGGTCGTCGTTGTTGATAATGTTACCTGACGGGGGATGCAAATCATCGGGTAACAACTTCCAATTTTGCGCACCAACGGCTTGTTCTTCCCGCCAACCGGTTACCCGGCGGGTGTGCATATCCGTCGGGCGACATGAGGTTACCCCACGAGATTGTATTCGTCGGGTAAAAACTAGTCGGGCAACCACGATTTTCTTGTAGTGTGTGCAGAGGGTTATAGTGCTTGACAACCAAAAAAGTTGTCAGTTGTGCTCACCCTAGACACATATATTTCCCATTGAAAACCCTATGCTCTGCATTCACACTTCAACTTGTACCTTGCATTCCTCTTGTACCTCACATCTTTACCAGGTATAGGCAATAGTCCCTAATAGCTTGCCTAAAGACACCACAATCACTGAACATCAAACCAGTATCAAAGCTTGGCCTGACTCTATCAGTTTCAGGATTGTACTTTGTAAAATTGTTGCCACTTCCCCCTTTCACAACATTTTCATCATCGCCATCCACAACTGGTCTCAAGTCTTCTTGATGTGTTTGATCCCCCTCTTCAAGTTGGTCATCATCTATATCTTCCACTGTTAATTCATCGCCAGGAGTAAATTTGGCCCTCCAAAAATTTCTAGCAGCAGTTGAAGTTGCAGCTGCTTCTGCTGGAGCAGCAGCTGATGTTGGAGGTGGTTCTGGTTGAGCATAAGCTTCTGGAGCAGCAGCTGAAGTTCCAGCCTGTTTAGGTGCAGCAGCTGAAGTTCCAGCCTGTTTAGGTGCAGCAGCTGAAGTTCCAGCCTGTTTAGGTGCAGCAGCTGAAGTTCCAGCCTGTTCAGCTGCAACAGCTGAAGTTCCAGCCTGTTCAGCTGCAACAGCTGAAGTTCCAGCCTGTTCAGGTGCAGCAGTTGAAGTTCCAGCCTGTTCAGGTGCAGCAGCTGAAGTTCCAGCATGTTCAGGTGCAACAGCTTCTGAGGATCCATGGGCTTCATCTGCAGCAGGTTCTGAAGTTCCCCCAACATCAGTGAAGAACTCATCCAAGTTTGAAGCTTCTTGCAGCCAACCCTCTAGAATATACCTATCCAACCTCTTTTCCTTAGCAGGAATAGCCTCATCACCACTGTCAGCAAATCCAGAACATGTTGATGTTTTAGAGTCCTCATACTCTTCCACTAACCCATCTTCAAACTCATCCTCTTCAGTAGACAGTTTACCCTTGCATTTGTTTGTTTTTTGTACTGCTTCTTCACCGAGATTGGCAGCTTCTAGCTCTAGCCTCTGACGTGGCAATTCTCTTACAACCACTCATGCCTTACCCTTATAGGGTCCTATACTCACTTCAGGATTTGCTGTCGTGGTCCCCACCACTTCAGTCTCCTCATCTAACTCCTTAATCACAACCGTGCTTTTCTTCGTCACCACCAATTCTTTACTTGTCTTCTCCTTTTCCCTTTTTTTAATATTTTTAAAAAATGCCCTCGGGTTCTTCACATTAATATGTGTTAAGAACAATTCTATCTCTGTGACACTTGGAACCGCCTCACACATTTTAAGCACATCAGAGTCTTGTAGCAGCTTACCACCAACTCCTTCTTCAATCTCATATTGGTATAAGATGATACCGTCTTTGTAGCCCAATTCCTTAACCATTCTGTCAATTTCAAACAGGGACATCATGTCCTTCTCACAAAAATCAAAGTAGTCAACTTGTCCATCTTGATACCTATCATCGGCCCATTTCCCACCATGGAATACCTTTAATGTAAAGTAACCTGATAGACCTACAATTAAGCAAAATTTAAAGTCTTAAGTCACCACAAACAACATTGACTCCACAAACAACCCCAGAATTTTGTTTAATTACAGACCTACCCAACTTTCAACTTCAGTATCCTACCCAAACCTTATTATCAAACCTAATTTTCTACAACATTCAGACAACATCAATGTGGCCGATCCCCTTCACTAAAGATTCCAGCCAACAACAAAGCACATGGACATGGTCCCCTTCAATAAAGATTCCAACCAACAAACTCAGCACTTGCCTGCAAGCTTTTCACCCTTCAATATATTCCCTATTCCGTATGCACACAAACCACCCATCCTTTTACCAACATTAACATCAAGCAACACACTAAACACAAGGACCCCAAAACAACCAACACATTCATCTTCCTATAAAAACTATAATTTAAATTCAAAAAGACAAAGACAAATTACCAAATCCAATTATTAAAGTAAGGAGCACTTACCGTATTTAGGTTGCCTTATTCCTCGCGACCTCAACCGCCACTCCTTCATTTCCCTTCAAATTTCGAAGCTCAAACGCGACAAAGAAACTTCATGATTTGGGGGTGGGTTTCTTCATGATGTCTGGTCACACCCTCCTCTTCACGATGTCTGGGGTGGGGGGTTGTTTCAAAATCGATTTAGGGTTTGAAGGGTGGGTTTCGCGACGGGATAGAAGAAAGAGGGGGTAGAGGAAAGAGGGAGTTATTATGTGATAATCCGAAAATGCCCCTTCAAATTGCGCCACATCACAAGCTGAGTGTACAAAATTAGTGTCACGTGTACTTTTAACGATTTTTTGGATGAAAAATGTAACGGAGGTACCCTTCTGTTAGTGGTAATATAGTTTGGGTACTCTTTTGCAAAATTTCATAGTTGGGGTACGAACTTGAAATGACCCTTATAATTTAGATATATATATGTAGTTTATTCTAAAAATAATATTCATAAGTATAAACCATTATAACCAAAAAAAAAAAGCTGTACTATATATATATATATATATATATATATGAAAATGAAACCCACATAAATATTTGGAAGAACCTAAAGGGGAGACTCAACTATCTGACAAAGGGGAGACTCAATTATCTGACAAAGGGGAGACTCAATTATCTGACAAAGAAAAATATATTGCAAACTCATCCCAAAGAAAAATAAAATTGCAAGAAAGGAATGGAAAGGAAGGGTGCTTAGAGGAAACAGTACGCTAAATCAAACGGGCTAAATGCATGCATGTCACCTTTGTGTGAGGAATAAACAGTTCCATCGGATCTCGATCGATCTCACTCTACTTTACTTGGAAGTCAAAACTCAATTCAATTGCAGCAAATCAAAATAAAACTACGTACTCTTCAAAAAAATTTATGATCGATCTGCTTGAAAAACAATAATAAGAATAATATAATGTTGCATTCAATAGTAGTATATATTTTATATTACAAGATATATATATATATATATATATATATATATATATATATATATATATATATTGTAAGGGAGATATGAAAGAAAATTATTTTCACATCTAATTTACGGGAAATTTTAAAGGGAAATCTCGATTGTCTTAATAATAACGCACAATACAATTATATTTTACATCTTTTATTAGTGGCTTACATATTATGATGATGTTCTTCTTCTCTTCCTTCACAAATGGTTCTTAACATCCAACCCCGTACATATTTTGATGAGACCTGATCATCAGAATTCTCAGCACTAGCAGAAGCAACTTGAAAGCCAACCCTACCTTCCAAACATTCTCGGAGGATCACACGGCCGAGCTCCGAATTCCAATCGGGGCCGCCTTTGGTCATGTCCACCTCCGCCATCAACTCCTGCAGTTGCTTAGCCGTCATACGCACCTTGATTCTCAAACTGTCTGATGATGATGTTGGACCTGTTTGATCTTCAATTGCTTGGTAGCTATAGTCTCTTCCAACCCAATTTCCCATTTTAGCTTTGAAGCTTGCTCCAAATCTTTGATCGATCGAATATCACTCTTATTTGTGTGTTTGTGGGTACAAATGACTGAAAAAGTTAGTATTAATTGTTACTATGACAAGCTAACAGCTGCACAAAATATGCAACACGCTGAAAAATTCTTCGTCAATGATCAATATATACATTTCAGCAGCCCAAGCCTTGGAAATGTTAATTTAAACGTTTTCTTTTATGTAATTATTTCATTTGACTATTAGTCATGATTGTAACATGTCTCATGCGTTTTAACAACAAAGTATTTTTTAAGGAAAAAGGAAAAATAAAATTGGAAGCGTTTCTTTTAAAATTAATCACTTTATGATATTGTTGATTCAAAAAAAATTGTACCACTCTCTAGTAGAGATGGACATAAATACTCATGGGTATAGGTACCCATAAGTATAGTTTAAATGGACAAAAATTATAAGGGTAAAAATTTATAATCATCGAAGGGATAGGGTAAGGGTTTACCCATCATATGTATTCATTACCCATTAAGTTACAAGCACATTCTTTATCCAGCTTTCAAATTATCCATGGGTATTCAGCACCCATTCGTCCCTCTACTAATTTTATTTATTTATTAATTATTATTATTATTATAGTAATAATAATTATTATTATTATTATTATTCCAAGTATATTTATTTAATTAAACCTCAATTATTTATGCTTTGATCAAAAAAATTAAACCACAATTAGAAAAATGTTTTTTTTTTTGGGAAACCAACTAGAAAAATGTTACGAATTGATATTAACATCAAAGTTTATTTTAAGAACTTAGCTCATTCATTAATCTCAAAATTATCTCAAACCTTTTGAAAATTATTTAACAAAAATCAGTATAAACTATAGAAATTTCTAGGATTTCACAATTAACCATGGTCTTCATATGGCCGCTTGTATGGCCCTGGTTGTGGTTCATCACTTATACAGTATAAACACGTGAGGATTGACCGTTTCTATTCACGGTTGGATGGTTATCAAGATTTGCTAGGATGAAATACGTTTGATGATAATTTTCGATAAATGTGGGTCACACAATTTGATTTTTTGTTTTTGAATATTTCTTTCTTTTTTATAAGTTTGTAAAATTAGCACAATCAATATTGTGGAATCGAAAAACTGAATAAAATATCATAGTTAGTAGGAGTATCCTATTTTTTAAAAAAGAATATTGAAAAAGAGGGTTATACAAATTAAACCAAAAGGATCATAAGCTTAGGAAGACGGTAACATTCTAAATCAAAATTGGGTGTCTATACTATATATCTTCTAAACGTGTTTTAAATAAATATCTCTTCTAACCACCAAAAAAAAAAGCAAAAGAAATTGAAAAGAAAAAAATCAAAATGCAAAGTAAGTAAAGAGTGGAAAGCAAATTAAAATGAATGTGTTAGAAGAAATTTTGAATAAACGTGTTATAAGATATTTTGAAAAGCAAATAAACAAATGAATAGCAAAAAAAAATTAGAAGCAAAAATCTAGATGAAAGACAAGAAAAAAAAATTAAAAAGCAAAAGAATTGGTTAATTTGTCATGCGTATCCATTATCCTTTGGGTGGTGTATGGGCAAAATCTTAACAATTGAAGATGGGTATAATGCCCATTAATACTCATGTTAAGTAAAAGTCTATCCATACACCATAAATTACCCATTTGACCTGGCTAAAACATGAAAAAAGTGAAGGTTCTTCAACCAAATTGCAAGAGCATTCAAATGAAGAGTACATATAAAATTATGGTATTATGGGGTATCATCTCTAATGATTACTCTTGTCAGGACCCGTCCCGAATTTCCCCTCGAAATCCGGGAAGAACCCTGATCCCGTCTGACAACCTAAGAAAAGGTTCCCAAAATACCCTTCAATCCATACCAATTATAATAACCATAATAAATACTTCCTCTTGTCAGACAAGGGACTTAAGCACTCAATAATTCCCGTAATTAACGACAAATCAAATGCAACATAATATCAGAGCGTCTAAGTAGGATCAAGAATAAAATTTAGATATCCTACTCAAATATACAACACAGCGCAGTCAGAATCCTAATGCCTCAGCCTCGAGATCAATGTTCGCGTCAACTCTACTCAACTGCCTGAAGGGGGATTTAAACACAAAAGTTGTGAGTGGACAAAAAAAATAATCATTTATAAATTCCTTTTCGAAGAATTACCTTTCTTCCCCTCCATTTATAAAATCATGCATGCATAACATAAAACAATTTATCATATAAAAGCATCATATGTAAATCATCCAAAATTCACATTTATCTTTAAAACCATTTAATTGGACTCACATAAAATCTGTATAATAAAATGCCTCATGATCCACAATTTGGTTTGAAAACTCTCTTCAAATGAGTTTAAAATCATTTAATTCAATCTGGACACAAATTATCTCAAATTCAAATCGTTTGGTTCAAACTCACGAATATCTCAATTTCAAATCATTTGGTTCCATTTGGCAAATATCTCAAAATCAAGAATTCACTGTTCCCGACATATTCATAACACATCAGGGTATCCCTTGAGATGTGTTCAAATCTGTACAACTTTGTGTACCATATGTACTGTCTGTAATATCTGTACTATGCATAGACAGTTTCGCGACCCGGCGGAGACATACTCCTCAACACCTAAGGTCCGAACCCTCAACAACTGGTAGAGTCATACTCCTCAACACCAGTCATAGCAACAACAATAATCGGGACGGGAATCAGTGAACCAAGTCCATACTTCGAAATCTTTGTTTCGCGGCCTTAGCCAAATTCTTTGCAAATATCATTTTATGGCCAAAATAGGTAAAATCACAATTATGGGTCTCAACCCAAATCACATACTCAAATAGTCACAACGTCAAAACGATATCAAAATCGAGTACAAAAATCAGGTCATTTCTCAAAACATACTTTCACAGAAATATTGTAAAATATGTGTCCAGTATCATTTCTAAAATCCAGAAATTCATTTCACTCATATTCAACAGTATTTAAATCAAAGATACATTTATGCATGCATTATAGTTTATAAATCAAAGTCCACTCACAAACCTGTTCAAGCACGCTCAATCCCGAACTGTACGCTCCCCTGAAGTTCCTGGAGCAGTATCGCCTGTCCAAATTAATAATCGGGATTACCAGCCAATCATAATAATCTTAAATATAAACCCCATAAATCCCGGGAGTCTAACGATGTTGTCCTAGAAAACGCAGCAACCTTAAAACGTCCGAAACAACCCCTAAACGACATCCGATCGACTCGAAACCTGCGCCAACAGGTCCGAAACGTCAAAAACTAACTGTCACGCGCCACCGTGACCTCAAACTCGGCCCCACGCGCCGCCACGCGCCGACGGAAGGTCGGAACACGCGCCTGCTACAGTACCACACGCGCCTGAACCGGTCCAACCCGGTTCGGCTCATCCTGACCCGGTCCAACTTGACCCGACCGGTTCAACTCGACCCGACCGGTTCAACTCGACCCGACCGGTTCAACTCGACCCGACCGGTTTGACTCGACCCGACCGGTCACCGGCGACTCGCCGGAGAAGATGACCGGCTGCCGTCACCGTCGCAGGAGGTTGGCCGGAGAAGATGACCGGACCACCACCTCCGCCGCCGTCTGGTTTCGCCGGAATCCTCCATTTCCGGCCGAAACTCCAAGCTTTCCAACTTCTTCAAAACTCAACCATTTTTCACGAATTTTACGTCTAAATCTATCTACTCAAACCCAGGAATCCAAATATGAGCTTAAAACATCAAACACATACCTGTGCTAGCCGGAAAATCGATCGGAAAGTCCGAAACTTCCTATTCTCGGTTCGGCTTCCTCCGTGGTCCTCTCCTTCGATGGTTGGTACGGTTGTGATCACGGGAAGGAGTAGAACACGATTAGTGGATCAAAACTGGAAGATGAGGCCTTGAAATCAATGTTGACTTTGTGTTCTCTTCGGGAGTTTTCGCACGGGGTGGGTGGTTTGTGTTTGTTTGTTTTCTTTGTCACAGAGAGAGAAGAAAGAGATGAAGATGAAATGAAGATGAGGATGAAACAAATCAGACTTATCTGATTTGTTACCAAAATATCTCCCCTCCATGGAAAATTACCAAAATGCCCTTGCACATTTAGACCCATAACTCTCGTCTACGAACTCCGTTTTCCGCGTGCCGCCTGTCTACGAACTCGTGAGTTCGAGACCTACGCAACGGTATACAAAACACCACCAAAAAGGTTTCGAAACAAAACTTGATTTCCATGCCCTTTAACAAGCAAGGGCAAAATCGTCATTTTACATAATTATTTAATTAAATCCAATAATTGAAATTCCGGGTTGTTACAACTCTTAGCATGATTACTCATAAAGAAACCGAACACAAAACTAATATGATTTAGAAACAATCGTGCACGACAAAGAATAAATAAGAATCTCAAATTCAACCACTAAAATCACACTGTTATTTTTACAAATTCATTGAAAGTTAACATAACACACGACAAATCCACAGAACATTAAAAAAAAACTCACTATCCTCTACATTCCCATAAATTAATTTGCTAAGTTCATGGTCGTCGCCTAGATAGAGCTCAGCCCCACCCTGCCAAAACTAGCTACATTAATGGTCAATGGAATTTTATAATTTGTAAACGGTAAATGCCGGTTCTAACTTCTAAATACAAACAAAAAAGGAGAATGGATGAAAGTCAAGAATTCATAGATGAGTACCCAATTCATAGATGAGTTGCGTACGTACGCAGGAAATGTGAATGGCGCTCGACTTTTTTCGCCTGGCGAATTCTAGTTTTGGGCGCCTGGCCCACTCAGCCTTTGCTGTGACCGCGACCAGTTTCCTCCACACCCCACGGACCAGTACCCATGCCCACTCCAGATCATGAGATACGTCAAGCGGCGCTTATCTTGCTTGGCGTTCTGACTTGGGCCCACTCTGGAACACCTTAGGAAAATTACAAACACTGAAGGGGGGTGGGGGAAGAGAACAACAAGGGTATGGTTTTCGGGTTTTTTATTTTTTAAGTTTTTTATTTAAATTTTTCATTTAATTTTAAAATGTAAAAAGAATATTAATTCCACATGTACAAAAATAAATATATGTCAAATTTTAAATGGGTGTACCATGAGCTGACGTGGTGCTCCAATACCACCTAATAATTTCTCCTAGCGCACCTAGCACACAGTGCACAAACACACCAGCTACATCAGCTGTATCAGCTTAAAACCGGCCATGGGTGAAATAATAGTCAACTTTGTATATGTACTTGTTTTTCATTTTGTTAGAGAATATAATTAAGTCTAAATGAAGAATAAATTAAATATTATGAAAAAGATAATACTTTAATATTGTACTTCTGCGTTTTATGCCAAGAGTGATTTGAAGATAGCTTTCTTTTAGTTTCATGAGAAAATGCACCCTAGTTAAAAGAGACGGATAAAAGCTTAGCTAGATTGAGATAAGTGACAATTGGTAAGGAATGAGTTTACAAATTGCAAGTCGGTTTTGTTTTTTTGCTTTGGGTTATTTATTAAGGGGACAAAAACGATAGAAGATTGATGTGAGAGTTTGAATATTTGATAATTGCGAGTTGACACAACTCAAGTCTTTATCAATCAATACCTTTCACGATAATTTGTTATATAGCTGGAAAAAAAAAGTTCATATTTTACACAATAATTTTAAAACGAAAAGAAAATGAAAAAGAAAAAAAAAAGTCACCTATGAGATATTATGACATACCAAATAGAAATTTCCATACCAAATGGATATATATATATAATAACCTTTCATAGTTAATCAAAAAATTAGAATTAATATTGGTTATAAAAATAATATTCATAAATATAAACCTTTATAACCAGAAAAAAAAATGTGTGCTATATACGAAAATGAAACCCACACATATATAAGCTACATTTGCAATGTACCTAAGTAAGATATGGAGTTATTCAATGATTAGTCTTCCTTTTACCCCTTTTCTCTCAAATTCTCTGTACCACTCTTTCTTCTTCTTCCTTTCTTCAACTCTCTCAATAGGCGGATCCATTGAGGGGCAAAGGGGGTCAATTGACCCCCTCAATGTAATGACCATTAAATTTAATTAGTGAATTTTTCTAGATTAATTTAGGAACTGACGATTTTACGCTTGGTTTTATAAGAGGCTCGAAAGTCACTTTGACAAGACCCTTCCCAAATTTCCTCTCGGATCCCGGAAAAAGCCTTGCTCCCTTTTGGCAACTTAATAAAATTCCCAGAATACACTTAAGTCCTTGCAAATTAACTATGAGAATTCTACCAAAAATCCGACAGAATCTCCCCTTAAGGAATGATTAACCGTCTTCCTCCTGTCAGACGAAGGATCAAATAACACTTCTTAATCCCAACATCACCAAACAACCATCAATGTAGTCATAATTTACGGTTAGTCCAAAGGACTTATCAGAGCATCTGAATTTTAATGCCTCCGCCTCTAGATGCACCATCGTCAACTCAACGGCCTGGAGGGAATTTAAAACACGAAAAGTGTGAGTTGACAAAAATAATCTTTTAAAATAATTTCCGAGGAAAACCTACCTTTTCCCCTCCGTGAGTAAAACAATATATGCATAATATAAAATTTCTTTTTACACAAATCCGTAAATATAAGCTGAAAAGTTATCGGAAACTCCATTGTTTTTGGTAAAATACCGGTGGCACCCACGAAAACCCAAAAAATGAAAACATCCCGTGGTCCATAACCCTGCTTTGAAAACCCTCCTCAAAGGAGTTTAAAAATCATGTAAACAAACATGGATACAAATTATCACAAACATGTCTCACCGCTCCCCGAATGGAATCCCGAGCCGTAACTCGATATCCTAGCTAATTGAATCGGGTTCAACCCTCTACACACCCGATATACCTCGAGTTGTGTAGAACCCTGTACTATGCGTAGACAGCTTCAACGACCTAGTGGAGAAATACCCTTCGACACTAACGTCGAAGAACCCTCAACGATCTGGCGGAGAAATAGCCTTCGACGGCAGTCGGAGAAAACCTTGACCCTCGGGGACAGTAATTCAGTGAAAACCAAAATCCATGTTTTGACATCCTTGTTTCTTGGCCTAAGCCAAATTCATTGAAAAACCGGGTTTATGCCCAAATCCAATAAAATCACAAATCCGGGTCTAAACAAAAATCATGGACTCAACCGAAACCCAAATCCATCAGGTCATAACGACATAAAATAAGAGTCCAAAAACCAGGCCATAACTCAAAACGTCATTTCCAATGAATTATTGAGAACCCGTGTCAAGTAATTTCTAAATACAAAAATTTACCAAAAACAATACGTAACAAGAAATAATTTCAAATAAACCTTTATGCATGCATTATAATTTACAAAACCAAAGTCCACCCACCAACCTTCCAAGTATGCTCAATCATGAGTTTAACGCTCTTCTGAAGTTCTCGGAGCAGTATCGCCTGTCAAAAGTAACAATCGGGATTACCAACGGTAATTAAAAAACTTACATTCAGACTCCCTAAATCCTGGGAGGTTCGTACGTGTCCCACTAAAAATGCAACCACTTCGGACGCGCAAAACAACCCCAAAATGATGTCCGATTGACCCCAAACTTGCGCCAACAGGTCCGGAACGTCGAGAGCTTCGAAAGTCATGTTCACCGGAGCTCGAGGAGGAGCCACACGCACCGCCACGCGCCTGTGGACGGCCGGGACTCCTTCCGCCACGCGCCTGTGGATGGCCGGGACTCCTTCCGCCCTGCGCGGCTGCGCCATGTACTCGCCTTCTACCTCAGTCCATGTTATTGTTCACGCGACAGATTCCTCCATAACCAACCGAACTTCAGAGCTTAATATCTCCCTCATTTCTCAACCAAATCCAACGTTCTAATAATCGAAATTCATCTACTCAAGCCAAGGAATCTAAATATGGAATAAGAATTGAGATTCATTACCTGTGGTGGCCAGAAAATGGCCGGGAAGGTGGCGGTTACTGTTCACCTTCGAATCTCCTTCTCCTAACACTTCCAAGCTCGATGAAGGATATGGATGAGCTCAGAATGAAGTGAGGATAATGATGATGTGAATGGTTTGTGGTGATTTGGCCTAAATCGAAAATCAAAATTTGAGGGTTTGTGTGTTTCACGGTGTGAATGAGAGAGAGAGAGAAAGCACGAGGAGAGAGAGGATAAAATATAGAAAAATATGGAATAATGGGTTTTAAAATATCTTACCCGAAAAAATTACTAAACTGCTCCTGAACATTTTAGACCCACAACTCTCTCAAACGAACTCCATTTTTCGTGTGCCGCCTGTCTACAAACTTGTGAGTTCGAGACCTACGCAACGGTCCCCGAAAAACTGCCAAATGTGTCTCCAAACAAAAATTGACTTTCGAGCCCCTTATAAAACCAAGGGTAAACTCGGCCTTTCCCAAATTAATTTATGAAAATTCAGTAATTTAATTTCCGGGTCGTTACAACTGACCCCCTTTAAAGAAATTTCTTCCTCGAAATTCATACCTATCACTGGAACAAATGTGGATGTTGCGCCCACATCATTGCCTTAGTTTCCCACGTGGCCTCCTCCATGTTATGATTCCTCCACAGAACTTTAACCAGAGGAATAGTCTTTCTGCGCAATATTTTTTCCTTCCAATCTAGAAGTTGCACTGGTTGCTCCTCAAAGCTCAAATCATCTCTCAACTCAATTGGTTGCGCCTCCAATACATGAGATTCATCGAATAGATACTTCCGGAGCATGGACACATGGAATACATTGTGAACCTTTGATAGTTTTGGGGATAAAACAAGTCTGTAAGTCACTGGCCCTATCCTCTCAATAATCTCATAAGGCCCAATACAGCGAGGACTCATCTTTTCTCGTCTACCAAAACGTACAACTCCTTTCCAGGGGGATAATTTCAAGAAACCTAGTCTCTGACCTCAAACACAAGATCTATGATCCGTCGGTCCGCATAGCTTTTCTAGCGGTCCTGACCTGCCTTCAACCTTTCTTTGATGATTCTAATCTTTTCCTCTGTCATTTCCACTATTTATGGTGTCAACAGTCTTCTCTCACCTACCTCAGTCTAGCATATCGGTGTCCTACACTGTCTCCCATACAGTGCCTCGAAAGGAGACATCCCAATACTAGACTGATAGATGTTGTTGTATGCAAATTCCATCAAGGCCAGGTGTGAGTCCCAGTTCTCTTTAAACTGCAGTACACAAGCTCTCATCATATCTTCCAGAATCTGAATTGTCCTCTTAGACTAACCGTCAGTCTGAGGATGAAAAGTTGTACTGAAATGCAATGCAGTTCCAAAGGCTTTCTGCAAACTCCGCCAAAACCTCGAGGTAAACTTAGGATCCCTGTCTTATACAATTGATTCTGGAGTCCCATGTAGCCGTATGATCTCATCCACAAACAATTTGGCGTACTGGGCCATCATGTAATCTTCTCGTACTAGCAAGAAATGTGCTGACTTCGTGAGTCTATCAACAATTACCCATATTCCATCATGTCCTTTTTGAGTCTTGAAAAGTTTATAAACAAAATCCATAGTAATGTGATCCCACTTCCATTCCGGAATAGGTAAGGGTTCTAGTGCCCCATAGTTTATAAACAAAGGCCCCATCATCCCTAAACACAAAATCCTGCCTATTCCCCGCCTCCAACTACATCCTAATAACACACAACGAAGGATCCTGGAGTTGAGCTTCAAGAATTCGATCAATCAAGACAAGTCTCACATGGAAGCTAGCCAACAAAGCCCCCTAGCTATCCATGCCAAGTATAATTCCCGCTCTTCGGAGTTCCACCAACAACGGTAAGTAAACGATGTGCAAATAGGTCAAGGAACCCATGGACTTCCTGCTCAGTGCATCCGCCACTACATTGGCCTTCCCTGGATGATATTCTATGGTACAGTCATAATCCTTTCTCAATTCTAGTCACTTTCTCTGTCTCAAGTTCGGATCTTTGTGGGTGAAGAAGTATTCCAGACTCTGATGGTCGGTAAAGATCTGGCACGTTTCCCCATACAAATAGTGTCTCCAAATCTTCAGTGCATGCACCATTGTAGCTAACTCTAAATCATGTGTGGGGTAGTTCAACTCATGGGGTTTAAGTTTCCTGGAAGCATATGCTATCACCTTCCCGTGTTGCATCAGCACGCAACCTAAACCCCGTAATGAAGCATCACTGTACACCTCAAATCCTCCGTTATCATCTAGAAAGGTTAACACTGGGACATAAGTTAACCTCCTCTTAAGGTTTAGAAAGCTCTGTTCACACTCATCATCCCAGTCAAACTTGACTCCTTTTCTCGTCAACCAAGTCAACGGAGCGGCTATCTTAGAGAAACCTTCTACGAATCGCCTATAATATCTTGATAAACCCATAAAACTTCTCACCTCTGGCACTATCCTCGGTTGCTCCCAATTTTCCAATGCCTCAACTTTTTGGGGATCCACACTAATTCCCTCAGCATAAATCACATGCCTAACAATCCCACACTGGTCAACCAAAACTGACATTTACTGAACTTGGCGAACAATTTCTTTTTCCTCAGCATAATCAACACCAACCTCACGTGCTTCTCATGTGCCTTAGCACTCTTCGAATATACCATGATATCATCAATGAACACAATTACAAATTGATCCAAGTACCTTCGGAACACCCTATTCATCAAATCCATAAATGTTGCCGGTGCATTCGTTAGACCAAAGGGCATCACCATGAACTCATAATGCCCATAGCGTGTCCTGAAAGTCGTTTTGAGACCATCATCTTCCATGATTCTTAACTGATGGTACCCGGATCTAAAGTCAATTTTAGAGAAATACCTTGCCCTTTTTAAGTGGTCAAACAAATCATCAATTTGTGGCAAAGGATACTTATTCTGCACCGTAACCCTGTTTATCTACTGGCAGTCGATACAAAGCCTTAAACTACCATGTTTCTTCCTTACAAATAACAACGGTGCACCACATGGTGATACACTCGGTTGAATAAATTCCATATCGACCAAGTCCTACAATTAAGTCTTCAATTCCCTCAATTCCGCCGGTGCCATTTTGTACGGTGCCTATGATATAGTTGGAGTACCCGAAATAAGCTATTTGGTGAACTCAATCTCCTGGTGAGGTGGCAACCAAGAACATCCTCCGGAAACACATCTGAAAACTCATTCCCACAGGAATATCCTCTACTCTCACTGGAGTATCCCGAGTATCGATCACGTGAGCTAAATAGCCCTCACAACCTCTCCTTAAGAATTTCTCAGCCGTCCAGGTCGATATTACTCCCGAGGGAAGCACCCTACAATCACCCTGAAATGTAAGTTCCGGTAAGCCTGGACTCCGGAAGACCACCCTCTTGTCGAAACAGTCAATGGAGGCATGATGCAAGGTTAACCAATCCATCCCCAAAAGCACTTCAAATTCATAAATGTCCAAGGGGATTAGATCTGCCTCTAACTCATAACCTCTCATTACCACTAGACAACTGCGTATCACTAGATTTTCCACTAAAATATCTCTGGTAGGGGTGCTAATGCCCATGTCTCAACCAATCGGGGACAACTCTTTATTAGCAAAAAGTGTAAAATCCCTAGAAATAAAAGAATGTGTAGCCTCAGGATCTATCAAAACTCGAGCATCATGACTAAAAATAGACAATGTACCAGTAACCACCTCTGGTGCCGCTTGAGCCTCCTGCTGGGTCATAGCAAAAACTCGGGCCTGTGTACTAGAAGATCGACCACGACCCCCGTGTCTCCTTCTAGCCATGCTGGCCCCACTGGCCCTACTAGCCCTACTAGGCTGGATCTGGCTCCCTGCTGCAGTACTAGATGTCAGCGCTGCTCTCTTACCCTATTCAGCAGCATCTCGGCCCAAGGAACTACTATCCGGACGACGATGTGGACTGTCTCTCTTAAAATGAGTAGTCTCCCCACAGAAGTAACAACCGGTGTCACCTATCCGTGCGGGTCTGCCACTCTGTCTCCCGGTCGACTGCATTGAAGCGCCGCTAGATTGAGTAGATGACTGCTGCCCCTGACCGGCTCCGCCACTGCCTGATCCGGATTCTGCACCCCCAGAAGATCTAGAACTGAAACTGCCTCTTTTAGATGGTCCTTGACTAGAGGCCCCGAAACTCAGGTGATCCCTGCGTCACCTGGAACCACTAAAATGGTGCTGAGTTGGCAAACTCAACTCTACTCTGGCAGTAGCGTATGACAAAGCCCTCAAAGAAGTATGTGCCACAGCAGTAACTGCTACTCGAACCTCATTTCTCAGTCCATACTCAAACCTTCGGCACTTATCCATCTCAGTCGCCACGATAGCCGGTCCAAATCGTGAATACTCAAGAAATTTCTGCTTATACTGTGCGACCGTCATGTCCCTCTGTTGTAACTGTAAGAACTCAGCCTCTCTGGCATCTCGGCATCCCAAGTAAATGTACGGACATCCCAGCCCGTCAGCTGCAAAGTATGCCACCAACGGTACGCATGGCCACCCAAAAGAAATGTGGCTAATTGCACCCTATCCTCCGAAGGGCACCTCATAGCAGAAAACACTCGTTCCAAATGAGTAATCCACACATCAACATCATGTGGGCCTAACTCGCCCGTAAACACTGTTGCCCCCAGCCTCTGGGCTTGCTCAATGTCAGAAACTTCAGAAGTAGCCCTACCCTGAAATATAGTCGTCAAAGCCCGACCCAATTGATCCAGGGTCTGTCTCAAATCAGGCTCTAATGCGGAATCAAGTGTCGTATCAGCTTGCTCACTGTTTCCAGGCCGTTGACGGGCCTCGCGTCTCAGAGGCATTACGCTCAAAAGAACCATAAATCATCAATATACACTAGGTGTACGGTCTAGATGAATTTAAACCTAGTGCTCTGATACCAAGTTAACAAGACCCTTCCCGAATTTCACCTCGGAACCCGGGAAAAGCTATGCTCCCGTCTAACAACTTAATAAAATTCCCAGAATACCCTTAAGCCCTTGCAAATAACAATGAGAATTCTACCAAAAATCCAGCATAACCTCCCCTTAGGGAAAGATTAACCATCTTCCACCTGTCATACGAAGGATCAAATAGCACTTCCAAATCCCAACATCACCAAACAACCATCGATGTAGTCATAATTTATAGTCAGTCCAAAGGACATATCAGAGCATCTAGGCAAGAAAGGGTAAATACAGCAATATAAATCCTACTCGACGGTCTAGGTAAAGGCGCATCTGCATTTTAATGTCTCCGCCTCTGGATGTGCCATCGTCAACTCAACGGCCTGGAGGGGATTTAAAACACGAAAAGTGTGAGTGGACAAAAATAATATTTTAAAACAATTTCCAAGGAAAACCTACATTTTCCCCCTCTGTGAGTAAAACAATACATGCATAATATCAAATTCCTTTTTACACAAATCTGTAAAGATAGCCGAAAACTTACTGAAGAATCCATTATTTTTGGTAAAGTACCGGTGTGACCCACGAAAACCCGAATAATGAAAACATCCCATGGTCCATGACCATGCTTTGAAAACCCTCCTCTAAGGAGTTTAAAAATCATGTAAATAGACCTGGACACAAAATATCACAAACATGTCTCACCGCTCCCCGAATGGAATCCTGAGTCGTAGCTCGATATCCGAGCTAGCTAACCTGGGTCCAACCCTCCACACACCCGATATACCTCGACTTGGGCCCAAATCCAATAAAATCACAAATCCGAATTTATGCTCAAATCCAATAAAATCACAAATCCGGGTCTAAACCCAAATATCATGGATCTAACAGAAACCCAAATCCATCACGTCAAAACGGCATAAAAATAGAGTCCAAAAATAGGCCATACCTCAAAACGTCATTTCCAATGAATTATTCTGAACTTGTGTCCAGTAATTTATAAATTCCAGAAATTTACCAAAAATAATACGTAACAAGAAATTATTTCAAATATACCTTTATGCATGCATTACAATTTACAAAATCAAAGTCCACTCACCGACCGTCCAAATGTGCTCAATCATGAGTTTAACGCTCCTCTGAAGTTCCTGAAGCAGGATCGCACGTCAAAAGTAATAATCGGGATTACCAATGGTAATTAAAAATCCTACATTTAGACTCTCTAAACTCCGGGAGGTCTGTACGCGTCCAACTAAAAACACAACCACTTCAGACGCCCAAAACTACCCCGAACGATGTCCGATTGACCCAAAACCTGCACCAACAGGTCCGGAACGTCAAGAGCTCCGAAACTCATGTTCGTCAGAGCTCGACGAGGAGCTCCACGTGCCACCACGTGCCGGTGGATGGACATGACACCTTCCTCCACGTGCGACTGCGCCATGTACTCGCCTTCTACCTCAGTCCATGTTACTGTTCACGCGATAGATTCCTCCATAACCTACCGAACTTCAGAGCTTAATATCTCCTTCATTTCTCAACCAAATCCAACGTTCTAATAATGGAAATTCATCTACTCGAGCCAAGAAATCGAAATATGAAATTCGAATTGAGATTCATTACCTGTGGTGGCCGACAAACAGCCGGGAAGGTGGTGGCTACTGTTCACCTTCGAATCTCCTTCTCCTAACACTTCGAAGCTCTATGAAGGATATGGTTGAGCTCAAAATGAAGTGAGGAATATGATGATGTGAATGGTTTGTGGTGGTTTGGCCTAAATCGAAAATCAAAATTTGGGGGTTTGTGTGTTTCACGGTGTGAATGAGAGAGAGAGAGAGAGAGAGAGAGAGAGAGGGAAAGAGAGCACGGTAGAGAGAGGATAAATGTAGAAAATCTGGAGTAATGGGTTTTAAAATATCTGATCCACAAAAATTACAAAACTACCCCTGAACGTTCTAGACCTACAACTCTCTCAAACGAACTCCGTTTTTCGCATGCCGTCTGTCTACGAACTCGTGAGTTCAAGACCTTCTTAACGGTCCCTGAAAAACTGCCAAATCTGTCTCCAAACAAAAATTTACTTTCGAGCCACTTATAAAACCAAGGGTAAACACGTCCTTTCCCAAATTAATTTATAAAAATTCACTAATTAAATTTTCGGGTCGTTACACACTTTTTATTTGGAGACACTTTTCGAAGTTTTTCTTGGACCATTGCGTCGGTCTCGAACTCATGAGTTCGTAGATAGATAGAACGCAGAAAACGAAGACCCGATGAGAGAGTTGTGGGTCTAGAAGGTTTAGGGGCAATTTGGTAATTTTATTAGTCAGATATTTTAAGTTACGCACTCCAAATTTTTCTTTCCCATTCTGCTCTCTCTCTCCCCGTGCTCTGTCTGTCTCTCTCGTTCAATCATGGAAACACAAACCCTCAAATTTGGTTTTCGACTTTGGCCAAACCACCAAAAATAAATTACACCACCATCGTCCTCTCTTCGTTCTGAACATGATCATATTAACCACGAAGTTTGACAGTGTTGGGAGAAGGAGATAAGAAGGTGAACAGTAATCACCACCTTCCCGGACAATTTTCGGCCACCACAGGTAATGAATCTCAATTTGGACTTCATATTAGGTATCCTTGGCTCAAGTAGATAGATTTACATGATTATAACACTAAATTTAGCTGAGAAATGAGGGAGTTATTGAGCTTTGAAAATAGGATGGTTATGGAGTTTTCTGCAATGAACAGTAACTGAGCTTGAAGTTGAAGGAGAGTACACTCTGCAGTCTCACATGAAGGCGCGTTGGGGAAGGATTCTCGGCCATCCACCGGTGCGTGGCGACGCGTGGAGCTCCTCCTCGAGCTCCAGTGAACACTTGTTTTTAAGTTTTCAACATTCCGGACCTGTTGCCGCAGGTTTAGGTTGGATCGGAGTTTGTTTAGGGGTTGTTTTGGACATCCGAAGTCGCTGCATTTTTAGTTAAAATGTGTACGTACTTCTCATGTTTAGGGGGTTGGATTTTAGGTTTTTAATTATCGTTGGTAACTCCGATTGTTACTTTTGACAGGCAATACCGTTTCGGGGACTGCAAAGGAGCGTACAGCTCAGGATTGAGCTTAATTGGACGTTTGGTGAGTGGATTTTGGTTTGTAAATTATAATTCATGCATAATCGTATATTTTAAATAAATTCTTACTAAGTATGAATTTTGATAAATTAGAATAATTATTCTGAAATTATTTATTAATTTTGATGAATTTCGAGAATTTAGAATAATTATTCTAATAATTTAGCGTTGGATGTGAATTTCAATAATGAATTTGAAAACGAAGTTTTGGGTTACGGCCCGACTTTATGAACTTCAATTTTACAGATTTTTGGATTTTGAACTTTTGCTTTGGCCAAGCTTTTGATTTTGGGCTTATGCCTGGGATTTCGATTTAACGAATTTTGTGCTCTTAGTCGGGTTTTCTATTATTTTGATTAAGGTCACAAATTAAGGATTTCAAAAGCAAATTTTGGATTTACGTACGGTTTTCGCTATGTATACCAGCCCCGGGTATCATGGTTTATCTCTGAAACATGACTTGAGGTATTATCGGTCATGTGCTCGTTGAGGGTTATTTCTTTGACACATGACTTGAGGTATTATTGGCCGTGTGCTCGTTGAGGGTTATTTCTCCGACACATGACTTGAGGTATTATAGGTCATGTGCTTGTTGAGGGTTATTTCTCCGACACATGACTTGTGGTATTACCGTTCGTGTGCTCGTTGAGGCTGTCTACGCATAGTACAGGGTTACGTTCGCAAATCTTGAGGTATTATCAGATGTGTGGAGAGTAAGTTCCCGGGTTGGACCTCTCAGGTTCTATCCATTGCTTGAGGCATTATCGGCGGTGGTTAGAAGGGCTTGTCCCCATGTTGGATGGCTATGCGTACCGTTGGAACGAGTGTTTAATGTCATGAGGTGCCCTCCGGGTGATAGGGTGCGTTTAGTCACTTTTCTACTTAATGGCTTTGTGTATCGTTGGTGGCACGCCTTGGTCATGACGTGTTGGGATGTCCGTACGCTTACTTGCGAAGCTTTCCGGGAACGTTTCCTCGAGTAGTTTTATCCTCACTCGTACCGAGATTCTAGAGAGGTTAAGTTCCTATAGTTGCAACAAGGGGACATGACAGTAGCGCAATATAAGCAGAGGTTTCTTGACTTGTCTCGATTTGCACCGGCTCTAATGGCAAATGAGGTGAACAAATGTCGATGGTTTGTGTATGGGCTGTGAGACGAGATTAGAGTAGCAGTTACTGCCGTGGCACATACTTCTTTGAGGACTTTGTTGGATGTTGCTACCAGGATGGAGATGAGTTTACCAGCTAGGCATCAGCTCAGTGGGTCCAGGCGACGTCGGGATCGCCTGAGTTTCAAGCCCTCTAGTCAGGGACCATCTAAGAGAGATAGTTTTAATTCTAGATCATCTAGGAGTGCTAGATCTAGGTCAGGCAGTGGTGGAGCCGAGCTGGGAGGTTCCCGAGGTTTTACAGCGGGACCACTGTCATCAGCTCAGTCTAGTGGGGCTACGGTGCAATCGACTGGGAGATAGAGTGGCAGATCCAAACGGGTTGGTGGGACTGATTGTTACTTTTGTGGGGAGACTGACCATTTCAAGAGAGAATGTCCACACCGTCCAGGCAATAGCTAATTGGGAACCACCGAAGATAGTTTCAGAGGTGAGAAGTTTTCTGGTTTTGCAGGATATTATAGACGGTTCGTAGAAGGATTCTATACGATAGCTACCCCGTTTGACTCGGTTGACTAGGAAATGAGTCAAGTTTGAATGGGACGATGAGTATGAACAGAGCTTCCAACAGCTTAAGAGGAGGTTGACTTCCGCTCTAGTGATAGCTCTTTTAGATGATAGAGGAGGATTTAAGATGTACAGTGACACATCATTACGGGGTATAGGCTGTGTGCTGATGCAGCATGGGAATGTGATAACTTATGCTTCCAGGCAACTTAAACCCCATGAGATGAACTACCCCACGCATGATTTAGAGTTAGCTGCAGTGGTGCATGCATTGAAGATTTGGAGACACTATTTGTATAGGGAGATGTGTCGGATCTTTTCAGACTATCGGAGCCTGAAGTATTTCTTCACGCAGAAAGATTTGAATTTAATACAGAGAAGGTGGTTATAATTGATCAAGAATTATGACTATACGATAGAGTATCACCCATCACTTAATGGGTAAACAATTACCCATCACTTAATGTGTTACCCGCTAAGAATGGCCCCGTTTGTTTTTTGACTTTTTTGACACTGCAGGGAGTTCTGAAGCAGCTGGGGTGTGCGACAGGTGTGGGGCAGGATTTGGCTGGCGTGTGGCGCCTTCTTTCATGCAAGAAGAAATTTTCTTTTTCTGTTCATAAACTTTTGCAGCTCTTTGCTTTTTTACAATTGATGTGCAATTAATATATATAAATATATATTAATTATTTCTCTGTCCCCATTGACGTTTCATTTTGTGGGTTTTGAAATATATATACAAAAATATATATAAATGTTTATATTATATATAATATATATATATATATATATATATATATTTTTTTTTTTTCATCGCCGATGTTGGGATTGTTGATGATAATAACGGCGATGAAGATGATTAAACTTGCACAAATATCCTCATTAGTTTGTTATAATTTTATAAAATTGAACTTAAATTTGTAGTATTGTGAACTTTTATGTAGGATCAAAAGAAAAATTAATGTTGTGTTTAAAAATCTTGAGATTGTATGTTGTGTTTAGATATCTTGTATTGGAAATTTCTACTTTAAAAAGGTGACATCTTGCACCGACCAAAGTTGGAGCATAGTGGGCGAGCATAACTCTCGAACCCAGGCGCAAAAGCAAGGGGGAATTAGAGAGGACACGAAGAGAAAGAATGAAGATGGCCAATCAAGCTCAAAATCTTCATGAAGAAAAAGAAGATGATGAACAAGGCACTACGCCAATAATAAATTTTTACGGCGTGCAGAATGCACGCCGTAAAAAGTTATTTATTAAGGGTTGCATTTTTATATGCCGTAAAAGAATAGATATGTGTCTTATTTAAGACATACTTATACTATGTGCTTTTTTTTATAACTAAGTACGACATACAATGAATGTGTGCCATAAAAATATAACTTTTAAGGAGCGCAATGCATGCCGTAAAAATAAAAACAAATTTTTTAGTTCCCACCATATGTCTCAATTTCTAAAAGGTTAAAAATTTTCACTCCCCTCCCACCCAATTTTTCTATAATGCCCCCCACTCCACGTTTTTTCCTTTTGGTTTGAAAAACATTAAGAAAAACTTTCTCTCTCCTCTCCACTCCTCTCCTCTCCTTGCCGTCTCTGCCCTCTCCAAAAAATTCTCACATGCAATCTCTCATCTCCTCCTCATTTTTTCTTCTCCACTCAGCGCCGTCACGGAGGAGCAGCAAGCATCAGCTAGCGGCACAGCTCTAGCAGCGGTGATTGTGAAGGCAGACTTTGTTCTTCCTCTTCACTTCGTCTTCTTCATCGAGATTGCACTGAGTCAAGTTCTCAGCGTGAAGAACTGAAGGTATGTCTCTCTCTCTCTCTCTCTCAGTCTATCTCTGTCTTTCAGTCTCGCTCTCTCTCACTCTCAGCCAATCTCCGTCTCTAAATTGGCAAGCTAAACAATTGGGATTTTTCTTCGTTTCTCATCTTTTTTCTTGGGAACCAAATAGAGAATATGGTTTTGAGCGTTGTTTTGGATGATAGGAATACGAAGAGGCTGCGAGGATACGTGACTCTTTGAAGTTGTTAGAAGAAGAGTTGGTTTTGTGGCTCCGAAGAATGATAAAGGAGGCAATCTCTGAAGAGAAGTTCGAGGTAATTAACGTTAACTTGACTTTTTCTTGTTTTTTCATTTGGAACTTGTTTATTCTTTGTTTAGGCATGCCATTGTAATTGGCTTTGCTTCTCATTGTAAAATTTCTTACTATGTACCTTAGTTCAATCTAGCAAGTTAGCATCTCTAGGTCATGTTGGTATTTTATCTTGAAGATGGTTGAAGCTGTGAGAATGAAGGTATATTGCATTGCATAAGCATATTTCTGTATCAGTTGAAACTATTTTCTAAAAACGACAGATGACTAGTCGTCGTTTTTAAATTCTTACTATCAACTGTGAAAAACTCTGGATGATTAATCGTCATTTTTCTGTTCTTACCATCAGCTGTTCAAACATTTTTAACTGAGAATTCTTTCGTTTTACTCAAGGGTATTTTGTCACACTTTGACATCAGGTGTCAAAGTGTGCGTTTTGAGTTCTTTTAACAGCTTTGGGAATATAGGGCAGCAAGTTGGTTCATTCACGAACAGAGCGTGAAATCCAGCGGAGAGCTTGAAATCCAGCAGAGAGCTTGAAGCAGAAAGGGGCTGAGCTCTCAATAGGGGCTGCTGTGATTTCTGGGTTCTGGCAATGATTTTCCAAAACTGGTTTTTGGTGAAAAGATTGCTGAGGTAAAATGATTTTTAGATATCTAATTTTCCTTGATGTTTCATTCTTGAAAATCTTATTTTGATTTCTCAAACTTGGTTTTGAAATCTATTTTTTGGGTAAATTTCTGGGTTCTTGAATTCATCTGTGTTCTTCAAGGTTCATGGCTTGAAGAACTCAGATTGAATCATATTTTGATTTCATCCCCAAATTATTTTTATTGAAGCCGCTCTTCTAGGTTCATCAAGTATCATGATTTGATGAACTTAGATTGAGATTATCATCTAGATTTCTATTCATACATATGGGTCATTTGGGTGCCAAGTCAATGAAGAGCAAGGACGTTGCCATTGATTTGTTGAGCTCGTGAGAATCATCAATGGAGAACGGTGCTGCTGTGAATGGTGATTTACAATCGGAGCACTGTTATTGAAGGAGTTTGATATTGCACAAAGTATGGCTGCCTCTAGATTTAGTTCTTAGAGATTGAGCTAGGTTTTATCTTTTATTGAATATCAAACTTAGTGGATTGTCTGGTCAGAGGATCGACCCCCAGTTTTCACCTTGAGGAATGTTTTTGGGTATCAAGCTTTGAGTGTTCTTTTAATTTTTGCTGTGTTGGCTTATGATGCTTTGAATCTATTCTAAGTGCTTTGTTTGACTGTATCATGTTGTTCATATATTGCATAATTTATCTGCTTTGAAATGATTGAGAATGCTTGTTGTTTTTGCGCACACCAGCTCATTTAGAAATAGCACAGGGCTGCCTACATTGATGGAGCTTCTTAGTGCATTGGGTGTCACTGCTGTGAAGTATTTTTGCAGGGAGCATGTGTGATTGTGTTGAATTTGTGTGCACTGCGTGTGTTTGCTTGCTGTTTCTCGACGTGACTAATCGCAGTCTATAACTATTGATTGTTATAGTGACACCTCTGTGCGTGGAGGCCTGATATACAACTTTCAGAATTGGAGGAGGTTCATTGCTTAGCTTCGACCTTGTTATGTTATCAAAATTGATGTGTTGTCTTGTGGCTTTCAATTTTCCTTGTTGCTTATCTGTTGTCTTTGTGGTGCTGCTGACTGCTAATTGAGAGTGTTGGCAACTTTGGCTTCAATTGAATGATTATCAGATTGAGAGTGTTGGGCAACTTTGGCAGATTGGCGAACGCCTTTTTTGGTTCTAGTTCTGGCCTCCTCCATTCGACTACCCACAGAATTCTACATCCAACCTACACAGAGTGGTAATTTCTTCTTCACAACTTAGCATTGGCATTCTTATTTCTCTTTGGATGATAATAACTTATGTCAATTTATCATATTGAGACCTTCTAGTTCTAGAAAAGGTGGGTTTTGAATTCATCTGTCTAATTCTTAATCATTTTTGTTAACTTTGCTTCTTAATTTATTTCATTGTTTTCATTAAAGTTTGAGTAAGAATTCTGTTTGATCAGTATTTGGTAACATGACTTTGCACTTAAAACCCTGGGTTATTCCTCTCACTTGATGATCCATAATTTTCTATGTTGCGTATCTTTTTATTTCAACTCACCTATCAATTCCTTACCCCCAAATTGAGATTTCATAATATCTGGTAAAAAGAATTAGGACTTGATGCCCCTAGCATTATATTATACATCAGTTCAACAGATTCTCATATTGGTATTGTTGTTTATTCTTATTGACAATCGGACTGGCAAAGGATGATGATCTCCTTGAGTGCAAACAGAACCAATTGAACCGATTTAGAGGAAATGCAAAACCACAAGGAACGAATCCCTAACTTCACTCTTAGCTTAATTGAATCGAGGCTAGCTCGTGATATCTTCAATACTACTTTCTTTCTACACCTAAATTTGGATTGAAATTGAATTGGAAATCGGGTGATGATTGATCAGTCGTTATTTATGCATCATTTTGATGTCTTTATATGCCTCTCTTACATGTCTTTTGAATGATTTCGTGCCATCAATAGTAGAAAATGATCAATCTTGTGAGACTTGTGCAGAGTTAGAAAGATAGGTAAAATCTGGAAAGAACGCAAAAAGAATGACTCAAATCGGAGTCCAGATGAAGGAGATATCCTCATTTCAATATCAGGTCCTTAACGGAGTCCTGAGTGCGCCAGTGCGCCAGTGCGCCAGTGCGCCTATTTTGGGCCACTGGCCAAGTACCTCATATCAGGCCCTCCGGGTCCCGAACTTGTGTTTCATGACATCAAGGTCAAGTCCTAGAAGTGCCAAGGTCGCGCCAAGGCAGGTCGAGGACATGTCCCAAGAACTCCCATCCGAGCCCAGAAGTGCGCCCAAGCCGGGGTCCCTGTTCCGCCAGCGGTGGATCCGAGGTTCTCCCTCTGCGCCAAGCATGACAACATTTGCGCCAAGCCTGAACGACGATGCGCTTCTATTATACTCCTAACGTACTTCAAAAGCGCGGTCCCAGATCCTGATTACGAAGACAGTCAAAAATCCAAGTTTGGCCAGCTTGCGTTCCCACTTGCCAGCTTGCATTCACACTTCCGGCCATGCTCTGATTGGTTCGAATAGATTTTAAAGACTTTATAATTAATTAAAAGTAAAATAACTTTCCCTATTCCTATAGGACATGGTTTTACCAATCTGTATAGAACAAGGTTATACCAATCCTTATAGAACAAGGTTTTCCCTTTGTCTATAAAAGGGAGCCTTTGTTCAGTGTTTTAGAGGGAGATAATTAGCTAGGGACGTTTTTGGTTTCTGGGAAAACAGAGACCTGAGCCACAGAGTTCCGTTTTGGTTTTCTAGAGAATTAGGGACCATATATTTTCGGAGATAATCTTTCACTTAGATTATTGGACGTGGAGCTTGGAGAAGAAGGCCCTGCCGTGTCTACTGCTGCATCTGTTCTTAACAATCTCTTCTGTACCCTTATTTTCATTATTGCAATTTACTTATGGATTCAATTATACTTGTGTTTATTTCAGTTATGTGTGAGTAGTCATTAGGATTAGGGCTGCTTGAAGCCCTAGCCATGTTAGCTTATTGATTGGATTTCTGGCTCTTGATTATGATTGCTATGCATGCTGAATAAGTTGGATTACCATGCTTAATGAACTTAATTTATGCCTATAAGATTAGCTACCTTGTTTGCATATAATTATAGATGTAATTGCTTGAGTGACCGTCATATCATCTGGTGATTTGGAGCATCGAAAGTATTCGTACTTGTAATCTTAACTCATGACGACCTAGGATTGCATGCCACTTTGCTAGGCTAATGTGGTGTCATTAAATTCTCTTTAAACTTCATGCATCATCTTAAAAGGTAGGTGATAGACGTTCTAGGCATATGCCCTGTTTAGAACATGCTAAGTAAGAGGGAATAAGATGTGTCTAGTGAACCAACGCCAGGTCCTAGGCACGGGCACCTAATTCAGAAAATGCATAGTAATTTGATCAAGGAAATCTGGTTAAAAGCTATAATTGGTTAGAGTGGATAGTAAGCCTTAATTCGCCTTAGTTAACAACCTTTCATTCTTGCATTGTTATTTTCTGCACTTTGATTTACTTGTCTTTAAATTTCAGTTATCACATCATAAACCCCCCCTGTGTGTGTGTGTTTTTATTTAAGTTAACAAATCTGAACTAAATTGGTCATAACGTTGATACAAGTCCTCGAGGGATCGACTCTTGCTGTGCTACTATACTATACTTATCGATTTGTGCACTTGCAAGGATTTTATAACTGTTAGAATTGAATTGCATATTTCTTGCTCTTTAAATCTACCAACAAGTTTTTGGCGCCGTTGCCGGGGACTTGTCCCTCAACGGTGCCCATGAATTCAGATTTAGTTAACTAAATTTTGTATAGTACCTATTTAGATTTCATTTAGATTGTTTACTAACTTTGTTTGTCATCCTTCTCATGTACATATGAACAACTCATACATGGATATGGGACCATGGGATTATCCATACATGGAGACGGGAGCTTGGAACAATCCATACCCAACTTCATTCAATCAGGGGTGGAGCAATCACGAAAACTCAGAACCATACAACCCAGGATGGTGCCAGCAGCCTAATTTCACATGGAACTCCCCACAAACAGTTCCTCACTCCGAACCTACTCCTGACCTCCTACCTACGCTGAGGGCCTTGGAGCAATGCATGGAGGCTTGTAATCAATTCATGGCCGCTTTTTGTGAAGAACAACGAGAGCAAACACATCGCTTGGAGGAGATACTGAAAAAAAGCAAGAGGGTGTTTGAGTTCATTGTATGCCAAACAGAAGAAAGGGCACATCCCCCACCAAGTGAGGCCGTGAATGAAGAGCATAATAAGGACACCACCAAGCTAACACTTCGACAAGTGCTTGCCATGGATGCCATGAATTCCGCCCAAGGCCATGCCGTGACAGCGTCTCCCGATTCTGCTCAAATTGAGCAGTGGGACGCACCCAATTCATACCCTCCAGTATACTCTTCCTTTTATAATGATTCTGATTCTGATTTCATGTCTAACTATACTTCTTTGCCTTGCCCTAACTGATTGGAAAGCAAAATGGAAGAAAGTTGGGAGGAAGGGAATAGGACGGATGATGGTGACAAGGACATCCAGGTCAAACCAATACCCCTGCCCTATGTGCTGCCCAGCAGCAACGCACTGCCCCAAGTTGTGTCCCACAGCCATGACCACGTTCTGCCTACCGCCCTGCCGCAAACCCAGGATCCTGCTGAGTCCCAGGACTTGCTCAATGCCCTGCCGCAGCCACAGCCCAGCGCCACAGAACCTGGACATGTCCAGGGAACGACTTCAATGAGCCAAGCTGCGCCAACTGATTCACTGCAGGGCAAGTCTTTAGCCGCTGCACCAGTACCTTCCCAGCGCGCATCTGAGACGCGCAGCGGTGCGGCCACGCTTCAAGACACATCCACGGCAGAACCCAAGGATCAGCCCGTGCCTCTCAATCTGCTGACAGCCGTGTCTCAGCCCCTGCCCAAGGACAAGGACCCGGTTTTGAAATTCAATACGCTTTCTCAACTCAATCCTGAAACATTTAACTTTCATTTTAATAAGGCAAACTTGGATTTGAATTCTGATTTAGCTCCTAATGCTGTTGAACTTTTCCCGTGCAGGTTCCACCATAAAAACACCAAGAATATGCTAAAGGCACTCAACTTGGTCCCCCTCTTCAAGTTCCGAAGGAAAAATCAACGGAAGGGACCAAGGATGAAGTATAGAACGTACAGGGCACAACGAAAGCTGTTCCCCCACGGGCATTGTCCAAGGAAAACATTCAAGAGTGGACAGCAACTGCTCTCATTCAAATCACTCCTCAATCTCTTTCCCGATAAGTTACGTTCTCGTCGATGGATTCCTTTTTGTGTCTCTAACTTTTTTCTCCATGCTGCAGCGCAGATTCTACAGCAAGAGGCTCATAATCGGTTCCATGTTGACACTGAAATCCTGGGCACACCATCGGCTCCTAGCATGTCAGCTCCGTCTTGCCTAGACGTTAAATAAAGCGCTCCTAGGAGGCAGCCTAGCCCTGGTTTGTATTTCTCACTTCCTTTTCTGTTGCTGCCCGTTATATCTCTCAAACCTTTCTGCTTTTGTCATGCTTACTGCTTATCACATTTAGGACAATGTTCAGTTTAGGTTTGGGGGTGTGGATTTAAAATTTTGCATATAGAAACAAGTAGGTTTGGGGGTGATACACGGCCAAGACATTTAAATTTCTGCTTGTGATTAGTATGATAACTTGTTAATAGGAATGTATATGCTAAGTTAACTATCTTTGCTTTACTAAGAGTCATGCCATGGTCAAGTAGTTCATAATTTGCACTTCATAATGCCATGTTTTAAGTGATTAAGTGAACGAAATAACTGAATTTGAGTGAACCTTAGAAAATTAGTGGAGACTACCCTGTGAGATCTTTGAGCCTAATTGCCATTCTTTCTGAGGGATATTCTTGTTTCTACTCTTAAACAATCATCACTTTTGTTCTTAATTGTTGATCTCATTACATCATATTTGCATTGAATTTTAAAGAACTAACATCATTTAGATACTCTTGATTTAATGTATGTTTTGCCATAAGAAGTGATGTAGGCTATGTGTGCTTTAACCTCTAAAGGCCTTATCCTACCCTATTGCATGCTCCCTAAGCCAATTTTGAAGCCAAACACTCAACCTTTTCTTTCATCACCCAAAGTATAACCTAACCCAAAATACTTAGCCATTCATCACAGCCATACCCTATAACCTCAGTTTGTGCTAAGGTTGCCACAAATGAGATTCATGGTGAGAATGAGAGGTGAAAGAAGATGATGCCCAATTCAAAGGACATTGGCGTCAATTGAAAGTTCAAAAGTAAAGAAAAGATTTACAAGTTGCAAGCTGCATGAAAATTTGAGGAAATCATTGCATGATCTTGGTTCAATTAAATTCAAAGACGAACATAAACAAAAAACGTTCAAATCAAAAGAAAGAAAGAAACGTTGAGAAAAAGAAGGAAAAAAATAAGTGAAAAACAAAGTGAATTGAGCCAAGTGAGCCAAGAGCCTCAAAATAAGCCACAAGAGCCACAAAATAAGTCATCAGGAAAGCACAATGTCGTGGGCCTTAAGAAAGGATTCAGTTCAGAAATTCCAAGTTCAATTCATGACTTCTCATACCTTGGCACAACTCAGGTTCTTTGAATCCCATCCTTCCTTGCTAAACCCCAAAGCTTAGCCCCAATACAACCTAAAAAGGAAGACCTAACTGATCTTATGGACAATCATGCTGAGGATTAAGGTACGTATCTATGTTCTTAAAGTTCAATTCCTTTCATGAGATCTTTATTTCCATAAAGTGCTATTCTTTTCAAGCATATGTGATTAAATTTGAATTTCATAACATAAACTCATCACATATGCTTGAAAAGAGTGTAAGCCTAGGATTCTTGTGTGAATTGAGAGTTGCCTAGTGAGGATTAGAGTCGAGGCGAAATCTTTCTAGGGCACTTAGATGAAGTTGTTTTCAAACTTGAACACCTGAAAATATTGGCATTTATACACGTACCCCTTCACATGACACTCACGGCTATGGCATTCCTTTTAGTTCTGCAAAGCACGTCTACTTACTTTGATTCTTATTAGCTTGTTAAGAGTACTATATCTAGCATCTTTTTGTTTAAGTAAAACGTTTGAGGGTTTCGTACTGTTATAAACCTCAGGAGACAAAACTCCTCCTACTAGGTGAACCTAGGGGTTTAAATGTTCTATCTTAACTAAAATCGAGTCTTTTCATTTTGTTAGCATTTGTTTTGCTAAGGGACTAGCAAAAGATAGGTTTGGGGGTATTTGATCAGTCGTTATTTATGCATCATTTTGATGTCTTTATATGCCTCTCTTACATGTCTTTTGAATGATTTCGTGCCATCAATAGTAGAAAATGATCAATCTTGTGATACTTGTGCAGAGTTAGAAAGATAGGTAAAATCTGGAAAGAACGCAAAAAGAATGACTCAAATCGGAGTCCAGATGAAGGAGATATCCTCATTTCAATATCAGGTCCTGAACGGAGTCCTGAGTGCGCCAGTGCGCCAGTGCGCCAGTGCGCCTATTTTGGGCCACTGGCCAAGTACCTCATATCAGGCCCTCCGGGTCCCGAACTTGTGTTTCATGACATCAAGGTCAAGTCCTAGAAGTGCCAAGGTCGCGCCAAGGCAGGTTGAGGACATGTCCCAAGAACTCCCATCCGAGCCCAGAAGTGCGCCCAAGCCGGGGTCCCTGTTCCGCCAGCGGTGGATCCGAGGTTCTCCCTCTGCGCCAAGCATGACAACATTTGCGCCAAGCCTGAACGACGATGCGCTTCTATTATACTCCTAACGTACTTCAAAAGCGCGGTCCCAGATCCTGATTACGAAGACAGTCAAAAATCCAAGTTTGGCCAGCTTGCGTTCCCACTTGCCAGCTTGCATTCACACTTCCGGCCATGCTCTGATTGGTTCGAATAGATTTTAAAGACTTTATAATTAATTAAAAGTAAAATAACTTTCCCTATTCCTATAGGACATGGTTTTACCAATCTGTATAGAACAAGGTTATACCAATCCTTATAGAACAAGGTTTTCCCTTTGTCTATAAAAGGGAGCCTTTGTTCAGTGTTTTAGAGGGAGATAATTAGCTAGGGACGTTTTTGGTTTCTGGGAAAACAGAGACCTGAGCCACAGAGTTCCGTTTTGGTTTTCTAGAGAATTAGGGACCATATATTTTCGGAGATAATCTTTCACTTAGATTATTGGACGTGGAGCTTGGAGAAGAAGGCCCTGCCGTGTCTACTGCTGCATCTGTTCTTAACAATCTCTTCTGTACCCTTATTTTCATTATTGCAATTTACTTATGGATTCAATTATACTTGTGTTTATTTCAGTTATGTGTGAGTAGTCATTAGGATTAGGGCTGCTTGAAGCCCTAGCCATGTTAGCTTATTGATTGGATTTCTGGCTCTTGATTATGATTGCTATGCATGCTGAATAAGTTGGATTACCATGCTTAATGAACTTAATTTATGCCTATAAGATTAGCTACCTTGTTTGCATATAATTATAGATGTAATTGCTTGAGTGACCGTCATATCATCTGGTGATTTGGAGCATCGAAAGTATTCGTACTTGTAATCTTAACTCATGACGACCTAGGATTGCATGCCACTTTGCTAGGCTAATGTGGTGTCATTAAATTCTCTTTAAACTTCATGCATCATCTTAAAAGGTAGGTGATAGACGTTCTGGGCATATGCCCTGTTTAGAACATGCTAAGTAAGAGGGAATAAGATGTGTCTAGTGAACCAACGCCAGGTCCTAGGCACGGGCACCTAATTCAGAAAATGCATAATAATTTGATCAAGGAAATCTGGTTAAAAGCTATAATTGGTTAGAGTGGATAGTAAGCCTTAATTCGCCTTAGTTAACAACCTTTCATTCTTGCATTGTTATTTTCTGCACTTTGATTTACTTGTCTTTAAATTTCAGTTATCACATCATAAACCCCCCCTGTGTGTGTGTGTTTTTATTTAAGTTAACAAATCTGAACTAAATTGGTCATAACGTTGATACAAGTCCTCGAGGGATCGACTCTTGCTGTGCTACTATACTATACTTATCGATTTGTGCACTTGCAAGGATTTTATAACTGTTAGAATTGAATTGCATATTTCTTGCTCTTTAAATCTACCAACAATGATCACTATGATGATCGGTGCACCCCAGGTCTTTGTGTTTTTTGCTTGAGTCAATTTTCTGGTTTCAATGGTGGTCAGATGTGACTGACTTCCATGTGTATTTTCTCTTTTAACTATTGAATGAATGAATTACAATGCATATAGACACTCACGCACTCTCCTTGATTTTGTTAGAGATGATAACAATATGATGTCATCATACACACACCTCTTGCAGCTCACTCAAAACTGCTCATACACTCACAATTACACTAACCGTTTCACACACTTATAACACACACATTCTTTCATTTAATGCCTTCATCTTGTGACACTTGTCCTCCTCGAGTCAGCAGCAGGTATGATGCCAAGTCAGCTGCCAGTGATGCAACTTAGTCACCAACAACCCCTCCTAAGCTAGTCACTGGAACTACTCCCAGTAAACCCCTTAGGTAGCAGAACCTTTCCCTAGGTAGAGTTTTGGTGAAGATATCCACAAGCTGCTCTTCAAACTTGCAATAGTGTAGTGTGATTTCTCCATTTTGGATTGCATCTCTGATATAATGAAATCTTCTGTTGATATGGTTTGTCTTTTGATGAAAGACTGGATTTTTTGCCATGGCAATGGCTGACATGTTGTCACACAGTAGTGGAGTAGCCTCTAATTGTTCCTCTCAAAAATCTTCCAATACAAACCTTAACCAGATAGCTTGAGTAGTTGCCTCAGAGGAACTAACATACTCAGCTTATGCTGTTGAAAGAGCAACACAGCTCTATTTAACAGATGCCCAAGAAAAAATCCCACTGCCAAATGAAAAAACATAACCTGATGTGCTTTTCATGTCACCTTCAGAGCCTCCCCAATCTCTGTCACAAAATCCCACCAAAGTAGCAATTTTCCCTCTCTTGTATTCAATTTCATAGGTCAATGTACCTTGGACATATATACCTTAGGACTCTCTTAGTTGTTCCTAAATGCTTCTTGGTAGGGTTGTGCATGAATCTAGATAGCAGACTTGAACCATACATTATGTCTGGTCTAGTAGCTGTTAGATAGAGCAAACTTCCCACAATCTATCTATAGAGTTTCTCATCAGCAGCTTCACTAACATCACTTCTTTGTAGCTTGTCATTAATTGCTAGGGGAGTACTCACTGGCATGCAATCTTTGAGTCCAAACTTCTCTAACAATGTAGAGGCATACTTCCTTTGATGAATGAAGATACCATTTCTAGACTGTAGAACACCCATTCCTAGGAAATGATGTAGGAATCCCAGTCATGTCATTTCATATCTACTCATCATGTCTTTCTTGAACTGCACATCATAGTAGCACTTTCACCTGTGTAGATAATGTCATCTACATAAATAGACACATTTAGAGTTCCTTCATCTTGCTTAACCTTTAAATACAAGGTTGCCTCACTAGAACTTCTCTCCATACCAGGCCCTTGGTGCTTGGTTAAGACCATAGAGAGCCTTGTTTAATCTGTAAACTTTAGCTTCATCACCTTGAACTTCAAACCCTTTAGGCTGATCCACATTTACCTCCTCTTCTAGAACACCATTAAGGAATGCTGACTTCACATCAAGCTGAAACAACTTTCGTTCTTTTTGTGCTGCTAGAGCAATTAGGGTTCTTATAGTGTCAAGTCTTGCAACTGGTGCAAATATCTCATTGAAATCAATTCATGGTTTCTGAGCATATCCCTTAGCTACCAATCTGGCATGTGTTTCTGAACAGATCAATCCATATTGAGTTTAGTTTTGTACACCCACTTCAAACCAGTCACCGGTTTGGCAGCAGGTCTCTCCATTAGCTACCATGTATCATTCTTTTCAATCATCTGCATCTCAGCTTCCATGGCTTTCTTCCAAGCTGAATCCTTGATTGCTTCACTGAAACTCTCAAGTTCTACTATGCACATGTGACATCTAGCATAAACATCACTTAGGCTTCTTAGCTTCACAGGTGTATCACTTGAACTTGAACTAGATGAATCACTGGAACTAGGACTTGAGGTTGTACTAGGACCATAATCAGAACTTGAATTTGAACTGGTGTTAGTAGTATGAACACCGTGTGTTACTGGTGTAACTTGATCAATTCCAGTATCAAAACTCACTGGTATATACTTCTGGACTTCTGCATGTTTCTTCCAATCCCAGCATCCTTCTTCATTAAATATTACACTTCTTGACACCGTAATCTTCTTAGTTTCTAGACTATAAACTCAATAGCCTTTTTCCCAGCTACCATAGCCTACAAATACACCATTCACACTAGAATAATCTAGTTTATGTCTCCTCTGGGATGGAACATGCATGTAGCATATAGAACCAAATACCCTTAGGTGTGATACTCCTAGTCTTCTACCAGAGAACTTCTCAAATGGAGTCTTATCTTGCACAGCCTTGGTAGCGCATCGATTGAGAATGTATACTGCAGTGTTGACTGCTTCACCTCAGAACTCATAGGGTAGTTGTTTGCCATGTAACATAGACTTAGCCATCGCCACTATAGTCCTATTTTTTCTCTCAGCGACACCATTTTGCTGAGGAGAGTAAGCCACTATTAGCTGTCTCTCAATTCCATGCTCTTCACAGAGTCTCTGAAATTCATTTGAGGTGTACTCTCCACCTCTATCACTTCTTAACTTCTTCACCTTGCACCCACTTTGTAGTTCAACCATAGCTTTCAACTTTTTGAACACATTCAACACACCTGACTTGTGTCTTAGGAAATACAACCAGCACATTCTAGAGTGATCATCAATGAAGGTAAGGAAATACAGGTTACCTCTCAATGTTTATGTTTGCATAGGACCACACACATCTGAGTGTATTAACTCAAGAGGTGTAGTTGCCCTCCAAGCCTCTTATGTGTCAAAAGGACTCACATGGTGTTTCCCTGAAATACATCATTCACAGAGTTCTTTGTCACCTTCTAGACTAGGTAGGCCAACCACCATGTCCTTTTGTCTTTGCAATTTTAGGCTTGAATAGTTCAAATGCCCAAATCTCCTGTGTCATAGTTCTGTGCTTTCCTTTGCTTCTGCTCTTCTAGCTACTGGACTCACATAGTCCAGAGAAAGCTTGAAACATCTGCTGCCTGTAATATGAACCTTGGCAACCCTAGGCTTCATGTTCTTATCTTCATAAACCTTTGATGAGCTATCCCCAAACACTAGGCAGTATCCATGTTCCACCATCTGACCTACACTTAGTAGATTTTCATCCAATCTAGGTACAAGCATCACTTCCTTGATGTACTTATCACCTTGGTCAGTAGGAACCAACAAAGAACCTTTCCCAACAGCTTGAACAAGGTCACCAATCCCCATCTTCACTTTCATATTCAGACTTCGATCAATATTAGTCAATAAAGATTCATGGCTTTTCATATGGTTACTACAACCACTATCCAAGCACCACACACCTACATCCTTCTTAATGAAAACTGAATGGCAATCATAGAACATGTTTCCTTCAACTTCATCTATTGCCTGAGCTAGATTAGCAGTATGTTTTTCAAGACAATCTTTGGCAATGTGTCCAAATTTAGAACACTTGAAACATTTCACTTTTCCTTTAAACCAACATTCACCCCAGTGAAATCTGTTACAAGTCTTGCAAGCATCCTTAGAACCAATAGTCTCTCCTTTTTGATTTCTGGAGAACTTCTTCTCATACTTAGCATTGCCTTTGAAATTTCTTTTAGTCCAACCCTTGTTTCCACCATTGAACTACTGCTTCTTGAACTTTCCCTGCTTAGAACTTGGTTGTGCATGTGACTTGTTATTCACACTCATACTTGAGAATGCTTTCTCAACATCACCCTCAGTGTGCATCTCCAAGCGTTGATCGAATGCCCTGATTGATGCAGTGATACTTTCAACACTAATATGCTCTATATCTCTAGTTTCTTCAAGTATGGACACAATCGAATCATAGGGTTTAGTCAAACTTGTCAGAATTTTATGTGCTAATCTCTTTTCAGTCACTTCTTCACCATACGTTTTCATTTGATTAACAACACCAAACAGTCTAGTCATATATGTAGAAAAGGATTCATCAAGTTTCATACGTGTATACTCAAAATCTCTTCTAAGACTTTGTAATTTAACTGCTCTCACCATAGGATCTCTTATGTATTCCTTTTTCAGAATATCCCAAACACTTTTAGCTATCTCCTCATTCGAGATTCTTGGGAAGATTTCTTCAGAGACTGCAGTCTGAATCAGATTCAAAGCCTTGGCATTCTTGATCTGATCAGCATCACTTTCTACCATTTCAATCTCCTCATCTTCACTGTCATACTTAGGATCTGGTAAACCTTGAGTGACAATCTTCCACAGATCACTTGCTTTCAATGTTGTTCTCATTTTGATATTCCAGAAATCATAGTTAACTCCTGTGAATACAGGAATTTTTTGTTTTCGTCCTCCAGTACCAGCCATGATGACTTGGCCGTGAAGAAACTTCAACTCCTGCTTAGCTTCAGCACAGTCAGACGCCCCAGGGATATGATCTCAAAGAGGCTCTGATACCATATTGACAATCGGACTCACAGAGGATGATGATCTCCTTGAGTGCAAATAGAACCAGTTGAACCGATTCAGAGGAAATGCAAAACCCCAAGGTACGAATCCCTAACTTCACTCTTAGCTGAATTGAATCGAGGCTAGCTCGTGATGTCTTCAATACTACTTTCTTTCTACACCTAAATTTGGATTGAAATTGAAATGGAAATCGGGTGATGATCACTATGATGATTGGTGCACCCCAGGTGTTTGTGTTTTTGCTTGAGTCAATTTTCTGGGTTTCAATGGACACTCACAACCCGTAAAGCTGCCTCCCAATGAGCTTTTCGAGGTTGGTGCAAAAACCTACTCAATATATGAATAGAATACGTAATGTCCGACCTTGAAACTGTGAGATATATTAACCTTCCAACTAACCGCCTATTTTTCCCTGGATCTTTGAGTGGCTCACTCATCTCAGATAATTTTAAACCACGTTCCATGGGTGTATCGATGCGAGCTGCCCCTAGTAACCCAGCATCCTTAATGATTTCCAACGCATAATTGCGTTGAGACATAAAAATACCTTTCCTAGATGCAGAAATCTCAATGCCAAGAAAATATTTCAAGCTACCAAGGTCTTTAAGGCAGAATTTATTATGCAAGAATTTTTTGATATCAGTTATACTCATGGGATCATTGCCAGTAATTAAAATGTCGTCAACATATATCAAGAGGGCAGTAAAAGACTTGCCTTGCTTTTTGATGAAGAGTGAGTAATCAGCCCGAGATTGCACAAAACCAGCTGAACGAATAGCTTCTGAGAATTTAGAAAACCACTGTCGTGAAGCCTATTTCAAACCATACAGAGATTTATGGAGTCGGCAAACCAAATGCTCCTCCCTTTGTTTCCAAAGCCCGGGCGGAGGAGACATATAAATTTCTTCATCGAGATCGCCATGAAGGAAGGCATTATTGACGTCTGACTGATGAAGGGACCAACCACGAGAAACAGCCAAAGCAAGCAGGCAGTGGACGGAAATGATCTTGGCAGTAGGGGAGAAAGTGTCTTGATAATCAACACCCTCCAATTGGGTGAAGCTCTGTGCCATCAACCGGGCTTTGCACCGCTCGATAGAGCCATTGGACTTGTGCTTGATTTTGTAGACCCAACGGCAACCAATGGAGGTCTTGCCGGCGGGAAGAAGGGTGAGGGACCAAGTGCCATTAGCCTGCAGTGCCTCTAATTCAGATTGCATAGCATCACACCATTCAGGAAATGCAGCAGCCTCCGAATAAGAACGAGGTTTTGTGACAGCACTAACTTGAGCAATAAAAGATCGATACGCAAGTTTGTATCGGTGATAGGAAACATAATGGAAGAGGGGATAGCGTGTACCATTGGTTGGACCCGGTATGAAGAAGACGATTGGGCGGAGCAAACATGGGAGCAGACATAATCACTAAGCTTTGTCGATGGACCCGTCGAGCGGCTGGAGCGATGAAGGGAAGCAGGGTCGGGAACGGGGGCGGGTTCAAGGTCAGTGGAAAAAAGGGGTGGCGGTGGTAAAGGGAGAGGCGGATCGGGAATCGGGGCTGGTGAGGGGCCGAGGGCGGAAAACAAAGGGGCAGAAGCTACCGAATCGACAGGGAGAGAGGGTGAAGGCGAGGGGGCCGGTGTTGCCGGGGTGGTAGGGCGGCGGGAGTAGGTGCGAAAAATGGTGGGGCGAGGAGGCTGTGGCGGCGGGGAAAGAGAAGATGAAGGGTGGGATAGATCGGGTTCGGTGTGCTGAGGAGGAGAAGAGGCTAGAGTGCTTTGACGATTGTCAAAGTTGAGATCGGGAGCTGGGTCTGGGATCAGCACAGGTATTGGGCCAGGGTGGTGGGCCAAGGGACTGGTGGGCATGATGGAGCTGGGCTGGAGAGAGGCATAGGGAAAACGGGTCTCATGGAATTTGACACCCCGGCTAGTAAAAACCTTTTTGGTCGATAAATTAAACAGTTTGAAAGCTTTTTGACCAATGGGATAACCAAGGAAGAGAGAAGGTATAGCACGGTGGTCGAATTTGTGAGAAGTGTGAACATTGGTGGCATAGGCTAAACACCCAAAAACCGTAGATGAGAAAAAGAAAGTGGTTTGGAATAAAGAAGTTCGAACGGAGTTTTGAAATAAAGTATGGGAGTAGGAAACCGATTGATGATGTGGACAACAGTGAGAGCACACTCTCCCCAAAATTGGATAGGGAGATGAGCTTGAAATATTAAGGAGCGAGCCACTTGGAGGATATGGCGATGTTTGCGTTCCACAACCCCATTTTGTTGAAGCGTGTGAACACAAGAATGTTGAAAAATGACGCCATTATCTTGGAAAAAAGAACGAAGTGAGAGAAATTCGCCACCATTGTCACTGCAAAAATTTTTAATGCGAGAATCAAATTGAGTGAAAGCGTAGCTAAAAAAACGTTTTAGAAGAGGTTGTGCTTCATCTTTGTGTCGCATCAAAAAAATCCAAGTGAAACGGGAATAGTCATCAACAATAGTAAGAAAATAATGGGCACCAGAAAGAGAAGGATGTCGATATCGACCCCAAATATCACAATGAATAATCTCAAAAGGTTTAATAGAAGAAATAGTACTAGGATTGAATGGTAAACGACTCTGCTTAGCCAAAGGACATGTGGCAAGCTTTATTAGACTGAATGGAAAAATACAAAAAGTTCTTAGCAATGAAACTTAAACAAGAGGATGATACATGGCCTAAACGATTATGCCATAGGTCAGTGGATGAGATGGTGAGGTTGCAGGCTGGTCGATGTATGGATGAGGAAGGGTTGATTATGGACTTCTCCGATGCCAATGCCACTAAATAGTATAGTCTGTCACGTTGTTTACCCAAACCAATCGTCCTCCTCGTAGCCAGATCCTGCAAAATACACCAATAAGGAAAAAAAAGTCACTAAACAATTCAGGCTTTTTGTCAGACGACTAACTGACATTAAATCAACTTTGAATGTAGGCACAGATAACACATCATGGAGATGATAAACGGTATTTAGAGGCAGAGATCCTTTTGCAACAATATTCACTATTTCTCCACTAGGCAACAATACAGAGGATAACGAGCAATTTTTATACTTATGCAATAATTGAGATGATGAAGTAATATGATCCGTCGTCCCACTGTCAATAATCCAATTGCGGGAAGCGACTTGAAAGAAACCTGGTTTGGTTACCGCATTTGCTCTGGAGGTAGAGCCTTCATCTTGATTGTTAAGAAGTGACAAAAGCTGCTTAAGTTGGGTTTCTGATAATGAAACAGCAGGCCTTACCTCATCCTCATCGTTGTGTGACACCTCAGATACCTGATTAGCAACAGAAAATCCTTTATGCTGATTTGAATTTGGGCCTGAATTTATTCTTGCCTTGTGATGACCCGATGGGTACCCATGTAATTGAAAGCATTTTTGGACCCAATGGCCCGTCTCTCCACAGTGAGTACACTGAGGTCGTCCCCTTCCTGATCCAAAACGACGCCGATCTCCATGCGATTGAACATCCTAGGGCTGAGACAAATGGTTCACTGGGGACCGATATGGGTGATCTGTTTCTGCTGAAGAATTCAAGTTTCCCGGGTTGTGGTTGTGACGCACCGCCATAGCAGCGCTCCCACCAAGCTCGGTTGCGGTCTGTGTGGTACTGAGGAGTCTTTGTTTCTCTTCTTGAGAAACCGAAGAGTAGGCTTGGCGGATGGAAGGCAGAGGATTCTTCAGAAGGATTTGACCGCGAATTGCAGAGTAAGTCTCATTCAAACCCATTAAGAATTGCATCAATTTTTGTTTATCTGCATGTGCTCCATGTGTTGAGTCTGAATATGAAGCCAATTCATCCCATAAGCCCATCAATTTAGTGTAGTAGGCAGAGACAGAGAGTTGTTCTTGTCGAAGACAAGCAATATCTCGCTGAATCTCGAAGATGTGAGGTGCATTGCTTTGAGAGAATCGCTCACGGAGATCTTCCCAAACTTCATGAGCGGTAGAATAATAGATTACACTATCTGCGATTTCTGGATTGAGAGTGTTGATGATCCAGGAATGAACCATGTCGTTACATCGCGACCAAGTCGCGTAGCCTTCAGGATCAGTTTCTTGTTAAGGAGTTTCGATAGAACGATTGACAAAACCGAGTTTTTTCTTGGAGTTTAAGGCTAGGGTCATAGCCCTTTTACAACCTGAGTAGTTGTCTCCATTCAAGGATTTGGAGACAAGCACCAATCCGGGATGGTCTGAATGATGAGTGAAATAAGGATTTGAGATGTCAGGTTCAGAAGTATGTGTCTTGCCAGAACCATGAGGTGGTGGAGGAACATCACCGCTGACCATGATGGCTGAGAATCAGAGATGTGTTATACGTGAGATTAGGGAAGAGTCAGGATCTTAGTCCTGCTCTGATACTATGAAAAGAATGAATGAAAAGATAGTTTTCTGGAATTAATTCTTCTATTCATCAGTGTGCAATATATAGCAATTTACAATAAAGAGTCTCCACAAAGTTAGGAGAGAAAAAAGGAAAACTATCGTAAGTAATTGATGTTGTTTGATACAGAATGATGCTAATTGATATTGACAGCTATTCTAACAGATTCTGGTAAACTTTCCAACAAAAACTGCTCACACACTCACAATTACACTAACCGTTTCACACACTTAGAACGCACACATTCTTTCATTTAATGCCTTCATCTTGTGACACTTGTCCTCCTCGAGTCAGCAGCATGTGTGCTGCCAAGTCAGCTGTTAGTGATACAGCTTAGTCACCAACAAGTATAATGCCTTGCAGTCCAGACATCTTGTCAAAGGGTGATAGAATTAGACAGAACGATGAGAAGAAAATTACCCGTGTTCTCTTTTGTGGTCAACACTTTCTTGCTTCTCACATTTACACAAGAGAAAATTTGAAAGAGTACCCGTTTGTCCAGGTTCGGTGCTTTTCTTCGTTTCTCTCTATTTGGGAGCTTCTCTTTAATTTACTATATTTTATTGTAGATGAATTGTGTCATGTTTGATAGGATTCTTCATATTAGTGGTGTCACTTTCTCATGTTACATTGTGTTTCGGTTGCAAAAAAGATGAAGCTTGTAATGCAGTACGGTATTGGCCGTGAAGGTAATTTTCATGTCTGCCCGAATTGTTATAAATAGATTGCTTGGGCTAACGTATGTGTATAATATACTTACAAATTAAATTTATATACTGAAGGTGTGGAAATTGATTCTGCAACCAAGTTTGGAATCAACAATTTGTATTAGCCTTGAGTCACACACTCTAGTATTATATTGTGTTTTTAATTTCTTGCAGAATGCACCTAGAGGAATTTATATGTTCAAATACTAGTCTTACGAAAAGTGAAAGTCTTCTGATAAAGAAGCACAAGGAAACATTCAGTGAATGGCTAGCAAAGAAAGTTAGAATGGATGAACATCATGTTATGTCAGATATAGTGAAATGGCTTGGTATGTAGACCTAGAATGGATGTACACTCTTATTCAGGGTTTTGTTATCAATGGAATTCGGTACCACTAAGAGTAGTACACAAAATAGTGGTGTTTTCCTTGATGCAGAAACTTTGTGTAGGGCAATCGAACACACTTGATAGTTGAATTTTCCCCATCTACTCATCTAATTCAACTTGTTTATTTTTTCGTCTTTCAGGCTCCCAAGAAAGGTGTGAAACCCGCAGCAGCTTCTCAGAAGAAAACTGTAAGTTTTATCTTTTGGAGTCATTGTTGTCAAATAGGTCACCGCAAGCTTATGCTTAGATATTGATTAAAACTGTAGCCATTTATGAACTAATAGGTTACAACAAGCTTATGCTTAGATATTGGTCAAAATTCAACTATAACTTTGATAATTTCCTGATAGAGTTTTTAACTTAGCAATTATTAATGTTGGGTTGGTCTAATCAAGGATGAGAAAGATACTTGGTTATAGCAAACTTATGCTTAGATATAGGGGAATACTTCCACCTAGAACTTTGATAATTTTCTGATAAAGTTTATACTGCCAATTATAAATGTTTAGTTCCGCTAACAAGAATGAGAAAGACACTTGATAGAGGCATGGGTCATTCTTGTGTTTTATGGTATTTTGCTCGTTTATATATTCAAGTTACAGTAGGTTTTATTTAAGTCTTGATTCTGAATGTATTTTTGGTACATCTACAGTTTCATAGTCTTATTGTTGGATGACCAGACTCCAAGGGAAATCGCAGGGGATGATCAATTGGGATAGGTTCGCTGAAGAGGATAATGGCTCTTCAACGATCGGAGACTGTTCACTTCACAGCAGGGAGAAACAGCCGCATGCAAGGTATGAATCGAAACCTAATCTTTAGTTGAACCTCTGAATCGAGATTAGCTCGTGATGTATTTAGTTTCCTTGTTTGATTCTCTGTTTAGGTTTAGTGAAATTGGATTGAAAACTTGCAGTGTTTAGGTGATGATCAGTGTGATGATCATTTGCACTCTAAGTGTTTGATAATATTCCTTAGAGAGATTTTCTGAATAGAGGGAGGTCAGCTATGACTGACTCTTGCTCCCGTGAGATTTCTATATTTTTTCTATGTGAAATATTTCAAGTTACACATAAAATACACTCTCACATTCTCTCAAAATCAGTTAGAGGTGATGACACTATGATGTCATATCACACACACATTTGCACTCTCCTTGTTTTGCTCTCACACACACAAACGCGGCTAGCTGTTTTCCACACACTCACACACTGCATTTCTGCTTCAATTCCGTGCCTTAGTGTCTCATTCCCTCTTGAGTCAGCAGTTGGTATGCTGCCAAGTCAGCTGTCAGTGGTGCAGCTTAGTCACCAACAGCCCCTCCTAAGCTAGTCACTGGAACCACTCCCAGCAAACCCCTTAGGTAGTTGAATCTTTCTCTAGGTAGAGCTTTGGTGAATATGTCTGCAAGTTGTTCTTCTTACTTGCAATAGTGTAGAGTAATCTCTTCATTCTGGATTGCATCTCTGATGTAATGGAACCATCTGTTTATGTGCTTGGTCTTCTGATGGAAGACTGGATTTTTGGCCATGGCAATGGCTGACATACAGTCACACAGTAGAAGAGTAGCCTCTAACTGTTCTTCTCCCAAGTCTCCCAATACAAACCTTAGCCAGACTGCTTGAGTAGTTGCCTCAGAGGCACTTACATACTCAGCTTCTGTTGTTGAAAGAACAACACTGCTCTGTTTGACAGATGCCCATGAAAATATCCCACTGCCAAATGAAAAAGTATAACCTGATGTGTTTTTCATGTCATCCTCAGATCCTCCCCAATCACTATCGCAGAAACCCACCAAAGTAGCTCATTTTCCTTTCTTGTATTCTATTCCATAGGTCAGTGTACCTTGGACATATCTTAGGACTCTTTTAGTAGTTCCTAAGTGCTTCTTGGTAGGATTGTGCATGAATCTAGACAGTAGACTTGAAGCATACATTATGTCTGGTCTAGTAGCAGTAAGATAGAGCAGACTTCCCACAATCTGCCTATAGAGTTGCTCATCTGCAGCTTCACTACCATCATTCCTTTGCAGCTTATCTGCAGTTACTAGGGGAGTACTCACTGGCTTGTAGTCTTTGAGTCCAAATTTTTCTGGCAATGTAGTAGCATACTTCCTTTGGTGAATGAAGATACCATTGCTAGACTGTAGAACCCTCATCCCTAGGAAATGATGCAGTAATCCCAGGTATGTCATCTCATATTTTTTCATTATGTCTTGCTTGAACTCAGCCATCATAGCAGCACTGTCACATGTGTAGATAATGTCATCTACATAGATTGACACAATTAGAGTTCCTTCATCTTTCTTGCATTTCAAATACAAGGTAGCTTCACTTGAACTTCTTTCAAAACCACAGCTTAGTAAGTAGAAATCAATCTCCCCATACCAGGCCCTTGGTGCATGCTTTAGTCCATATAGTGCCCTGTTTAGCTTGTACACACTAGCTTCATTCCCTTGAACTTCAAAACCTTCAGGCTGATCCACTTACACCTCTTCTTCTAGAACACCATTTAGAAAAGTTGACTTCACATCAAGTTGAAACAGTTTCCATTCTTTCTGTGTAGCTAAAGCAATTAGGGTTCTGATAGTGTCAAGCCTTGCAACTGGTGCAAAGGTCTCATTGAAATCAATCCCGGGTTTCTAAGCATAACCCTTAGCTACCAATCTGGCCTTATGTTTCTGAACAGATCCATCCAGATTGAACTTAGTTTTGTACACCCACTTGACACCAATCACTGGTTTGTCAGTAAGTCTTTCTGTTAGTTCCCATGTATCCTTCTTCTCAATCATTTGTATCTCATCTTCCATAGCTTTCTTCCAAGCTGAATCCTTGATTGCTTCACTGAAACTTTCAGGTTCTATTATGCACATATGACATCTAGCATACACATCACTTAAACTTCTTAGTCTCACAGGTGTATCACCAGAACTTGAGCTGGGTGAATCATAAGAACTAGAGTTAGGACTTGTACTAAGATCAGAAACAGGGTTTGAACTTGAACTAGTACTTGTAGTATGAGGACCCTGAGTTGCTGGTATAGCATCATCAGTTCCAGTTTCAAATCCCACTGGTATGAACTCCTATACTTCTGCATGTTTCTTCCAATCCTAGATTCCTTCTTCATTAAATATTACACCCCTAGACACCACAACCTTTCCAGTTTCCAGATTATAGATTTTGTAGCCCTTCTCAAAGCTACCATAGCCTACTAGAACACCTTTCACACTTGAATCATCTAATTTCTGTCTCTTCTGAGATGGAATACGCATGTAGCATATAGAGCCAAATACCCTTAGTTATGACACTCCTGGTCTTCTACCAGAGAACTTCTCAAATGGAGTCTTACTTTGCACAGCCTTGGTAGGACACCTATTTAGGATGTATACTGCAGTGTTAACTGCTTCACCCCAAAACTCATAGGGTAGATACTTACCATGTAACATAGACTTAGCCATATCTAATATAGTCCTGTTTTTCCTCTCAGCAACCCCATTCTGCTGAGGAGAGTAGGTCACTGTCAGCTGTCTCTCAATTCCATGCTCTTCACAGAGTCTCTGAAATTCATTTGAGGTGTACTCTCCACCTCTATCACTTCTTAACTTCTTCACCTTGCACCCACTTTGTAGTTCAACCATAGCTTTCAACTTTTTGAACACATTCAACACACCTGACTTGTGTCTTAGGAAATACAACCAACACATTCTAGAGTGGTCGTCAATGAAGGTAAGGAAATACAGGTTACCTCCCATTGTTTCTGTTTGCATAGGTCCACAAACATCTGAGTGTATTAACTCAAGAGGTGTAGTTGCCCTCTAAGCCTCTTATGTGTCAAAATGGCTCACATGGTGTTTCCCTGAAATACACCCTTCACAGAGTTCTTTGTCACCTTCTAGACTAGGTAGACCAACCACCAAGTCCTTCTGTCTTAGCAGTTTTGGACTTGTATAGTTCAAATGCCCAAATCTCATGTGCCATGTTTATGTGCTTTCCTTTGCTTCTGCTATTCTAGCTACTGGACTCACATAGTCCAGAGAAAGCTTGAAGCATCTGCTGCCTGTCATAGGGACCTTGGCAACCCTTTGCTTCATGGTCTTGTCTTCATAGACCTCTGTTGTACTGTCCCCAAACACAAGACAATTTCCATGTTCAACCATCTGACCTACACTTAGTAGGTTCTCATCCAAACCAGGTACAAGCATTACTTCCTTGATGTACTTGTCACCTTGATCAGTATGTACTAGCAAAGAACCTTTCCCTGTAGCCTGAACTAACTCACCAGTACCCATCTTCACTTTTACATTCAGATGTCGATCAATGTTGGTCAGTAAGGACTCATGTCCAGTCATATGATTACTATAACCATTATCCAAGTACCACACACCCACATCCTTCTCAATGGAGGCTGAATGGCAAGCATAGAACATGTTGCTTTCATCTTCATTCACTTTCTGAGCTAGATTAGCAACCTAGTTTTCAGAACAGTCTTTGGCAATATGGCCAAACTTTGAACACTTGAAACATTTCACTTTTCCTTTGAACCAGCATTCACCCCAGTGAAGTTTGTTGCAATTCTTGCAAGCATCCTTAGAACCACTGGATTCTCTTTTCTGGTTTCCAGAAAACTTATTCTCATATTTAGCATTTCCTTTGAATTTGCTATTAGTCCATCCTTTGTTTCCACCTTTGAACTGCTGCTTCTTGAACTTTCACTGATTAGAACTTGTTTGTGCCTGTGACTTGTTATTCACTGTCATACTTGAGAATGCTTTCTCTACATCACCCTCAGTATGCATCTCCAAACGTTGATCAAATGCCATGATTGATGCAGAGATACTTTCCGCACTAATCTGTTCTAAATCTCTAGTTTCTTCAAGTATGGACACAATTGAATCATAGGGTTTAGTCAAGCTTATCAGAATTTTCTGTGCTAATCTTTTTTCAGTTACTTCTTCACCATATGTTTTCATTTGATTAACTACACTAACCAGTCTAGTCATATATGTAGAAAAGGATTCATCATTCTTCATACGTGTATACTCAAAATCACTTCTAACACTTTGTAGTTTAACTGCTCTCACCTTAGGATCTCCTCTGTATTCCTTTTGCAAAATCTCCCAGGCGCTTTTGGCTATCTCCTCATTCGAGATCCTTGGGAAAAGTTCTTCAGAAACTGCATTCTGAATCAGATTCAAAGCTTTGGCATTCTTGATTTGATCGGCGTGGCTTGCTGCTGTCTCAAGCCTTTCTTCTTCACCGTCAAGCTCAGGATCAGATAAGCCTTGATCCTGAGCTTGACCGTCAAGCTCATATGCTTTCAATGCTATTTTCAATTTTATATTCCATAAGTTATAATTCACTCCTGTGAATACAGGGATCTTCGGTTCTCCTCCTCTAGTACCAACCATGACTTGGCAGTGAAGGTAACTCCTGCTTGGCTTCACCTCGGCTTCACCACAGACAGACGCCCCAGAGATATGATCTCAGAGCTCTGATACCATGTTGGAAGACCAGACTCCAAGGGAAATCGCAGGGGATGATCGATTGGGACAGGTTCGCCGAAGAGGATGATGGCTCTTCAACGATCGGAGACGGTTCACTTCACAGTAGGGAGAAGCAGCCGCATGCAAGGTATGAATCGAAACCTAGTCACTAGTTGAACCTCTGAATCGAGATTAGCTCGTGATGTATTTAGTTTCCTTGTTTGATTCTCTGTTTAGGTTTAGTGAAATTGGATTGAAAACTAGCAGTGTTTAGGTGATGATCATCTGCACTCTCTAAGTGTTTGATAATATGCCTTAGAGAGATTTTCTGAATAGAGGGAGGTAAGCTATGACTGACTCTTGCTCCCGTGAGATTTCTATATTTTTTCTATTGAAATTGTTCAAGTTACACAGAATATACACTCTCACATTCTCTCAAAATCAGTTAGAGTTGATGACACTATGATGTCATATCACACACACATTTGCACTCTCCTTGTTTTGCTCTCACACACACAAACCCAGCTAACTGTTTTCCACACACTGCATTTCTGCTTCAATTTTGTGCCTTAGTGTCTCATTCCCTCTTGAGTCAACAGCTGGTATGTTGCCAAGTCAGCTGCCAGTGATGCAGCTTAGTCACCCACACTTATTTGCATATCTCAGTGACAAATTATCTAGCTCGTATAGGAGATGCTTTATGGTTTGTAAGGTCTATATTTGAGTGTTCAGTGTTGTTTGCAGCTTTGTGTGGCGAAAGAAGATTGAGCGTGATGTGCATCACGGTGTTTCACTTGACGTGTTTTTAGGAAAGTCTGAGAAAAAAAGGCAGAGAGAAAGAATGGTACATAATTATATCCCGAAATTATCTGTCTGTTGTTGCTTTCCTTATATATTGAATTTTGGGTGCATAGAGTTAAAACATAGGTACATAAGTCAGAGAAAATGTTTAGTATTGCTTTTAATACGAGGTTGTGGAAATAATTGACTAAGATGGATTTGTCAAAAGTAAGAAAAACTTCAATGTAAAGTATGTCCCGTGTTCTAAATACCTCACTAGATTTTGAGGAAGGTAAAAGCCTTACAACATTTCAAATGATGAACAAGAACTGCCAGAAAAGCTTATTCTCATATCAAACTTTCATACAATTGATGCATGCTTTACTCTTACTTCCAAAAGTTACTAGTGCATTGCTTTGCTATTGCTATTTCTATTGATGATTGTTATTTTCTGGCTTGTGAAATGTGTGGACTTAAATTCTTGATTGTTGTTTTTTTTTTTTTTTCCCTTGTTGGTACTAGGTCACATTTCTAATTGGAAGCGAAAGATTATCCAGCTCAAAGCCTTATATGTGAAGATATTTTTGTATTGCTTGGAAGGGATATGAGGTGGTAGACTTGGTTTTTGTTTGGGATTATGTTCATTAGGGATTCAAAGAAAATTTGATTAAGGCTGGTTTTATTATTTTGTGTTTTGTTCAAGCACCTCAACTTGTTGCTTGTCTATTGAATCTACTATCAATTAATGCAGTGTTTATTTCTTATGTTTGGTGTACTTGTAAATTGATTCTTTCTTTCTTTTTATTGAATCTACTATACAATGTAGTGGATATTGGTGTAAATGGAAACCTACATGAATTAATAAGTGAATATTAAAAAAAAAAAATTGCAATGAGGGCGCACAAAGCATGTCGTCAATATTCATTTTTACAGCGCGCACCGTGTGCCTTCAATGTTCATTTTTACGGCATGCGGTGTGTGCCTTCAAAAGGCATCAAATTCGTTTTTATGGAGTGCAATTGCACGCCTTCATAAGTATTTACGGCATACTTTTGTAACTATTCACGGCATGCGTTATATGCCTCGAATAATAAACATTTTTTAAAGCATGCGTTTTAAAGGCGCGCGCATGTGCGTCGTGAATACACTTTTAAGGCGTGCATTGCGCGCCATAAACGGCCTCTTTTGGTGTAGTGAGGTGACCATTGGTTTGATGAAGCTGACATTATTCGTGAAGTTGATGTTGATGAGGAAGATATCTTCCTGATGCAGATGATGAAATTGTTGATGAGCCTGATGATTCCATCCACAGATTTACTGGTCACGCTGGTGAACTTTACATAGTTGTCTGCAGCCCAACAGATCCTGCGTTAGTTTCAACTGGGGGCGGAGATGACAGAGGGTTTCTTTGGAAAATTGGACAAAGAGATTGGCCTCTTGAGCTGCAAGGTCATAAGGATTCCGTTTCTAGTTTATCATTTAGTACTGATGGGCAGTTGCTTGCATCCGGAAGCTTGGATGGAATTATTCAAATTTGGGACACAATGTCCGGAAATCTAAAAAACACTCTTGATGGTACTGGAGGGGGCATCGACTGGGTCAGGTGGCATCCTAGAAGGCATCTGGCCCTTGCTGGTTCGGAGGACTCTTCGGTTTGGATGTGGAATGCGAACAAAGGTTCCTATCTTAATTTCTCAGGCCATGGTAGTAACGTGAGTTGTGGAGATTTTACCCCTGATGGAAAAACAATTTGCACTGGTTCGGCAGATGCAACTTTGAGAAAATGGAATCGAATGAGTGGCGAAAACATTCATGTGGTACAAGGTCACCCGTACCACACTGCAGGGTTGACATGCTTGGCAATGAGCTCTGATTCAACCCTTGCTGTTACTGGTTCTGAAGATGGCTCTGTTCATATTGTCAACATATTAACTGGAAAGGTTGTTAGTTCCCTTGCTTCACATACAGGTTCCATAGAATGTGTTGGGCTTGCATCAAGCTTCCCCTGGGCTGCTACAGGAGGTATGGATAACAAGGTTATTATCTGGGATTTGCAGCATTCATTGCCTCGTTCGGCGTGTGAGCATGAGGATGGCGTGACATGCTTGACATGGCTTGGTGCATCTAGATACCTAGCAACGGGTTGTGGGGATGGGAAGGTTCGAGTCTGGGATAGTCTCTCCGGTGACTGTGTGAGAACCTTCCATGGCCACACTGAAAATGTTCAGTCTCTCTCTGTTTCTGCCAACCAAGACTTTCTTGTTTCAGTTTCTACCGACGGATCTACCCTAGTTTTTGAGATAGCGGATTATAAGTAATGTATGGCCTGGCCTTACAACCAACTTGTGCTTGTCAAAGGATCTGAGATGAATACCATTACTAATACCATAGGCTTTTTTCTCAAAATTTCCACCTCCTCTCCTGCAAGGTTTTTTTTTATGGTTTGATCTTTGGTGGAAAAAATAATAATATTAGTCAGCCGGCTTTCTACATGATATGTACCCGTTTTAAATAGAGCGCTGCTATTTGGATCATATTAATTGACCATATTTAATGTGACATTCTATTTACCACAAAATAAATATATACAAGGTGATTTAATTTATTGAAATAACATCATTTATTGATTGCCATATCATATGGTTCAATTGATGTGGGGAATTAAGATGGTTCAAATATCATTACTCTTTTTAATAATTAAAGACCAAGTTATCCACACGTTGCTGGAAGTAATTCCAACCTAGATATGATTTCCTAGTCAATAAAGATGTTGATTTGATTTTGATTTGGATTTCATTAATGAACTTAACAAGAAATCTTCGATTACTTGTGCATTAAGACCGTGATCTAATATTATGGGGATTCTTAAGTAATAGTAGATAGATGACTTAGATTCTAAGGCATAAAGATCGATATTTCTTCTGAGTTACTTGATGGGCAAGACTCTATTGGAGTGGTCGTCTATATAAGCCAAGGTTCCTTTCTCATTCTGACACCACAAACAATTTCACTACCCTATCTAGCTAGCATTGTCTTAAAGTTTGGTGCTAAGAAGAAAACGTTGGATTTTTCCTTGGTGTGACTAATCGTTTTCCAAATAAATCAAATGGAAGTAAGAGGTATGCCTATGTCTACTGTGTTTTTAATCATACTACTTACATAGCTAACAGGCCTCATATATAATGTGTTGATATTTTTAAGGTGAAAATGCATATATAATACTGATGACATGCATATATATATATATATATATATATATATATATATATATATATATATATATATGAACAATTTGATTTATAATATTTTAAAAATTGATGTCTTGTATTGGAAATTTCTACTCTTTTTTTGTCAATGACACGCAATATTTCAAAGATTTCAACCAAGGACTAATCTTCACCGGAGACCGGACGGAGACCGGAAAGACTCACAGAAATTTCTACTTTAAAAAGGTGACATCTTGCACCGACCAACATTCCGGTCCATACAAAACATAAAATAAAAAAATCGATCTAACATAATACTTCAATTTTTCTAACGGATAATGCGAGGGCACCTAGTTTTATTATTAATTAAGTTGGGTAAATGATTAAAGGTATCCCCTTGCTTTTCAAGCTTCAAAGTATTTTCAAGTTTTTCTTAAAATTTTTGCCACCCACGGCCCTAAACTACTTAAATCATTATAATGCCGTTATCAGCATAACCAATGATTAAATTGTCATTGAATCCACGCTTTCAAATGTGAAATGCCCATCCAAACTGTGTGTACTTTCTAATCTTTGCTACCTGGGCCGGATGTGATATATATACTAGGTTTTTATTATAAATGGATTACCCAACAACAAATCACAAAAAAAAAAAAAAATTAAAAAAAATCATGAAATCACATACGACACCTAATTAAACAATCACACCAAGAACATATAATATAAGAACATAGTGATTTGGAAACGTGTACGTCTATGTCCACTTTAGTAAATCTATGAGATATTTCAAGAAAGTGAAGAAAACTAACTATGGTTACAATCAAAATGAACCCAACCCTTGCTCTCTATCTCACACCATTTCCCAATTGATCTCTTTGCTGGATTAATTATGTCTCTCTTGTATTCTCTTTCTTATAGTAAGTTATAGTTGTAATCAAATATAAACTAAGTTATAGTTGTATTACTTGGCATGCAAGTAACCCATCCTGCGAGCCGGCCACCAACTGATTGGTAGCAGACTAGCAGTGAGTGAGTTAGGCTTCAAGAACTTGACAAGCTGCCCAAACAAATTAACCAGTGTTCTTGGCCGGGCGACTCATTGCTCGCCCGAGACTGTCAACGCTTCTGTCTTCCTTCCTTATTTTTGCTTCTAATTACTCAACGTACCCGGCCGATTCCAAAAGACACCTACATAGGGAATCAACTTTCACAATAGGATTAATCATTATCCATCACTTGAGATATATTGTGCAAGTCACATGAATTTAAAATATTTATCTGTGATAATTAATCATGATTTATAAAATATGACTATAACTTCATAGCTAGGTTCATCAATGTTAAATTACTAGCTCCCATATAATTATGGAAGTTGTTGGTATTTCAAAGCTTCAGCTCAAGGGTGAAGGTCCAAGGCAGCACATAAGCAAATCGGGTAAGAACTGGATTACTCAAAGTCCTAACTGTGATTGAATCGGGATTAGCCCTTGATGTATTTCAATTACTTCTTCTTGTTTGCTTATGGAAATTGGATTGAAATCGGATTGAAATTGGTTGTTGTTTTGCTGTGAAAAACTGTTGCACTCTATGTGTTTGTGAAAATGCCTATTAGCTTCTTCTTTAGAGATAATTGTATGAAATTCTTCTATTATCTGATTCTCATTGATTGAATTGAATTACATGCTTTACATGAGTGTAGAAAACGGTTAGGGGAGTTATCATTGTGATGACAATGCACCAATTACATTTGGACACCTCACTTAGTCTAGAAGCTATGACAACTAGCACACCTTGCCCTTCAAGTATTCCACCTCATCTCACATTCTATTTTGAATTCATGACTGATATCACGGCACATGATCACACTCACACCCGCATATCACCTTACTGTTTCACTTAGTGTAATCAATCAGTAAATAGCTTAGCAGCCACAGAAATGACTTCAAGTCTTGCAAGGTGCAATCACAGGCAATAGCTAAGACCAGCCTTGCAAATATAATAATCAAAGAGTTTTTTATTTTTATTTTTGTCATCATCATCTTGTACGTACAGTTGAAACTGAGAGTGCATCCCTTAACGGCTAAATATTTATAACAGAAATCCCAGACGACCTAGCTAGCTTCACGTTGCAGAAGACAATCCCGTTAGTTTCTACTTTCTTTAATTTATGGAATTGGCTGCTTAATTAAAGGTATAATTCAATCATCACCAATGAAAACTAATTTCAAAATGTAAATGAGTGACAGCAAGCACCGAAAGTTGTATGTGCATGGGCGTGGTGGACAAAGCATTCTTGGATCATTGCTTCGACTAATCATCACATGCCTCATGACATGACCTCTAATCCAATAAAAACATATTTATCACAAGTTATCATTCTAACGGGCAAGTCAAAGGCCTTGAGTAGTAAAAACGCCTTTTAACTAGAAATTTAATTGTCCTTGAAGCCCAATAAAGTTAGTAACGATAAAGGATACTAAGAGAAGACGGAATTATGCATATGAAGTATCAACGAACAAGTTAAATTGATAGAGAAAATATATAAAACAAGTTAAATTGCAATAACTTGACAACGAAAATAGTAAATAGTTCCAATATATGACCATATTTGAAATATATATGTCGAACCAATTTTGAAGGGAATCATACACGTACAAAACATTATAACTTGAATTCCTAAAAGTATCATCAGAACTATTACTGTCCAAATAACTAATCTTTGCAATCTTAAAAAAGAAAAAACCTAACACATGCACAATCAACCTAATGGACTTAATTATTTAGACAAATCAAATTTAAAAAAAAAAATCCAACAAAAGGCATAAATGAACCACTTACTTACATTGTTGTTGCCAGCCAAACACTACAGCAATTGATGTCCTCTGCCGACTACCGAAGTCAACAAAAAATACCGCCAACTACCAAAATCGCCAACTACCAAAATTCCCGTGAAGACAAATAAGGCCCATAAAGACAAAAAAAAACCCTAGTCATCTAAGAAAAATTATCTTCGTAATTGATAAATTTAGTTTTTTTACCTGATTGAAATTTCTAACGAGATTTAAAAATATCTATATGTGACACACTAAATTACAACAATAGTAAGAACAAATAGGGTGGACAAATGGGATCCACTTGCTAAAAGGAAGACAAAAGATGTATATATATATACATATTGGGTTTCACTCATAATATTCAACCATGATCATCATGATCGATCCACCAACATCGTCAATTTGTCAACATATATTCTCCCCAAACGTTTGACCTGCACATGCTTACAATGGCAATACAAAATAGCAACTTAACATTTCTTCGAACGGAATATATATTTCTTGTTTTTACGAAGGCGGCCATATGGGTAATGGGCCATATCAACCTAATTAATTACCTAATTAAACCAACTATATCTCTTGCTTGATTGTGACTTTCGGCTAATTAATCTGTATCTGTGAAATAATTCTCCACTCATTCAATTTTCACTATTCAATTGACTAACCATACGCATATATTTTAATTAAGGGCCAAGATTGCATAATTATATGATATGACAAATTTCTTTGTGTGATGACACTATAAGAAAAGCAGGCTTGCTCGGTAAAATATGTTCGTTGAGCAAAGTTTAATATTCGTCAGGCAATTTTAAACTCGGCGATTCTTAGTCGGGCAACGTCCGTCGGGCCACAGCTGTCGGGCTTGAGGTTAGTCGATGAAAACAATAAATTCGTCGAGCAATTTAAAGCTTGCTCGGCGGATCCATTCTTCGCATATGAGTTGTCGAGTAATGCAAAAATCAACATATGTTGCCCGACGAAGACATTTTGCCGGGCGAAGTATTACTTTGACCGACGAAACGTTTAAGCGTCGGGCAAAAGGTTACTATTTAAAAAAAATTAATAATTTATTTAATTAAATAAATATATATATAAAAATATTTTTTTTTAAATACAATTAAAAGAATAAAACGAATCAAATGAAAATAAAAAAAATATTTATAAAAATTAATGTTATGTTTTTACATAATTAAAACTAAAGCAATATTTTACATATTAAATTCTAACTACTCAGCGACGGGTCGGGGTGGTCGAGGTCCTGGGCGGGCTGTTGGGCCGGGGGCTGAGGCTGTGAAAGATACTCATCCAGCCCTCACTCTCCCAAGCGGTCAAGCACCTTGGCGAGGACAGTTTTGATTTAATCGTTTTGGGCAAAGAACTGCGCATTTTGAGCCTTGATCTCAGCATTTTCGGCTTGGAGGCTCTCGAAGTTTCTCTTGAGCTCCGGCATCTCCTCGGGATTGGCTCCCGAAGAAGAACTCGAAGAGTGACTGGAGACATCCCGAACAATCCCGTCGCCCGCCCCCCGGACGATCTTCCTTGGACGCCTACCAAGTCGTCGCTCCAGGATGACGATCGACCTCTCGAGATCCGGTAGATGCTGCTCCAACGGCACGTCGGGATGCTGTTGTGTGAGCTTAGTTGATCCCGCGCACGTTCACCGACTTCACTGCAAATTCGATGAACATTCGTACATAGTATGAGTAACAAATAAAAACAGTTGTTTAAATAAACAAAATAATCAACTTACCCTTAGGGAGTGCTCCGATAACAGTCGTCGGTTCGTCTGCTCCAACGTCGTTCTGTGGGGGCTAGGGGTCGGTACGGGGTTCCCCTTGTTTCTTGTTGTGTTGTCGACGAGCCGATCGCGCACCAGGTTGCTGATGATCCAAGATCAGTGCTTGAACGGATGCCGCTGTTGAGGCAACCGAGATGTGATCAATTGGATCAGGGCGGGGGCGGGTCCTAGATGTGATCAAGGTGCAATGCGACATCTACAATAAGAAATTTAAAATAATTAATATAAAATTAACCAACATATTTTTAATTTAATAAAAAAAAACCAAACATTTTTAATATTAAATATTAAATTCAAAAAATAAAAACAAAACCACATATAAAATTAACCAACATTTTTTAATTCGAATAATAAATAAATTAATAAAACAAAATTTTTTTTTATTGAAAATTAGTAAATTGGTATCTAAAAACTAAAACCACCAAATTCTAATTTTTTTAAATAAAACCAACACAAACCAAAATTAAACCTAAAATACTAATTAATCCAAACAGACTTAAACCTAAATTACTAAACTCAAAATTCACAACATTATATCTAAATTTCTAAATCCAAATTTCGAGAATAAAATCAAACTTACAAATTAATCCAAACACACAATAATTATTCAATATTATCATCGTTTTGAAAGTTTCTTTCCGGAAAACGAGCTAATAGTAGAACTATAATCTTCAACTTCACCATCTTGATCATTTCCATTAATTAATATATCGCTAAATTAATAGAATTTCTTTGTCCCTAGGCTATTCATTTATTGGGGTTCAACTATAAAAACAATAATTAAGTTTGATTTCAGTAATTCTAAAATAATCAGCAGGTTTTTAGTGGTAAGTAGGAAAGCAAGATTTCTACTTGGTTTGAGAAATTTCATGACGTAATAACTTACACTTTAAAGGAGGACATTTTTTAATTTACATAATTTTTAGTACTTTTTTTCTTTCGATCAAATTGAAATTCCCGACAATTTTAATGAGGTCCCTTTTTATCTACTCTATCATTTCTATTCTTCCTAAATATTATCGTATTTCCCAAAAAAAGTAAAACAACCATCAAAAGTACATGCCGTTTTGGACCTCAATTTGTTACCTTTTCGGAGCCTATACACATTCATTACCAAAATTTAGCTCACTCTCAGTATCTGGTTTACTCAAATTCAGGTGTATTTTTTAGGAAAAGAATATTTCTGTATAGATCATAAAGAATAATATTACCTAATCGTTTCGAGTTATTCATTCTAGATCTTTTCGACATATATCAAACCTGATCACATGAGATAATTATCTATGTTTGTTGTCAAACTATTACAATCTAACTTGTTTTTATTTTGTATATTTTTATAATCATTGAAATTTCGTATCTTCTCCAAAAAAAAAAAATATTACCTAAACTAATTGCTAATTAAATTAAGAAAACGTGGGGTCACCCCACTATAAAAACCCCTCACATCAGTTACAGAATACATTCCTTTTTGGATTGTAAAGAAATTAAAGCATTCTTGTGTCGGCTGTGTTCTACCTAATTAAGCTAGCTCTCCTAGCTAACCTACACCTAGGCCTTCTGCCTTCCTCATGGAAACGAATAATTAAAACCCCCTACATACCAAAAATCTCCCTCATCTCTTGGATCATCACAAATATATGAAATGGGAAATTGTGTGTTCAAAGGGTTAGGAGAGGCAGAAGAGATGGTGAAAGTCGTGACATCGAGTGGGGGCATAATGGAGCTATATGCCCCCATCTCAGCCAACTCCATCACCGACGAGTTCCCCGGCCACGCCATCTTCAAAAGCCGCGACATCTTCGCCGAGCCTCTCCTCCACAACGAAGAGCTTCATCCCAAAGTGCTTTACTATCTCCTCCCTCTCAACCCCTACAGAACCCCAAAACACCTTATTCCTGATCATGTTAATATTCATGCAAAGGCAAACGGCGCCGTTTCTACGCCGTACCGCATGTCATGCGACAACCAAGCCAAGCTGAGGGCGGACCCCGAAGTGTTCCCGAGGTACAATAGTAGTGGAGTGTGGAAGGTGAAGCTGGTGATAAGCCCGGAACAGCTGTCGGAGATATTGTCGCAGGAAACTCGCACCGAGGCTTTGATCGAGAGTGTCAGGACGGTAGCCAAGTGTTCCACCGGAGGGAACTCGTCGGTAGCAAATTACGACCAGTGGAGTGTATCTAGTAGTTGGAAGGAGGCGACTTCATGAAAAAGAATGGTCATGTCATGTAGATATTATATCATATATATGTGATGTTGAGACATATAGCTCATTTTTTCTTCTTTCAATCTTATTTTAATTTTTTTCTTTTCTAGGTTTGTTGTATTGGGTATGAATTATGAAGGGCCATATGCATATGATGAAGTATTTTCTAATTAATTAGGGTATATTTATTGTTTTTTCTTAAACATTTTTAGCTCAATGGTATTACCTTCACCTAGAAAAATCTCTTATCGACCTCCATTAATAAACCCTGAAAATTAATATGTTAATTTTGTTGAATAATAAGAACAAAGCAGTTAGCTAAGAGCAAAGCTAAGCAACAAAACAGTTAGCTAAGAGCAAAGCAGTTAGCTAAGAGCAAAGCAGTTAGCTAGCTGTTGGTATGTTGTTGGTATGGTTAAGCTGCTAGTTGTATTGTTGGTTAGTTAGTTAGCTTAATTGTTAGGGTTCAAACCAATTCAGTTAGGTTGTTAGGCTAAATTAGTTAAGCACAATCTCCTTAGATGTCATACATTGCAAGCATCTGTAACTTGTTGTACATAATTACTATATAAGTATTGAAGGTATGTATGAACTGTGTGTGTGTGAAAGATATATAAAAACAGAAGCTTTTACTTCATCTCTTCTTATACTCCTCTCTCTTCAATCATCTTCTTCACTCGTGATTTTCCTTTACCACTACAGCAGAAATCTAACATGGTATCAGAGCTTTAATGCTCACAGCTGTATGATTCTGGTGCTTCCTGTGCAAGTATATGAAGATCGTGATTCCAGTACACTGAGGATCGTGATTAGCCTATAGTATTCTTTCTTCCTTAATTCCAGTTCTTCAGGCGTGCTTTTCTTCTCACCATCTGGATCTTCTGCTTCTCTTCTGCTCACTATCTGGATCTCTCACGTTGAGATTCTCTGCAAGATAAGTGGTTCTTACATCTCTTGCTAGTCAAGTACTCAATACTGAGTTTATACTTTCCTGTGCTTTCTGTTTTTGCCATGATTGTTGGTATGGATCTCCTTAAACATGTCACGGACTTCATATCTGTAAAGCTAGATGATACAAACTATGTGTCTTGGAGTATTAAGATTCAGCGCTTACTGAAAGGTTTTCATCTGTTTGGACATCTTGATGGTTCTAGTCTGTGTCCTTTGTCTACTGATGCATCGTTTCAAAACTGGGTTGATATGGATGCTGCTTTACTTAATGTTCTAATTGCAACGATATCTGAAGATGCCTTCACTGAGATAATGAACTGTGAGTTCTCACGTGAGGCTTGGCTTACACTGCAAGAACGTTTCTCTTCTTTGTTAGAAGCTAACCTCATGCAGCTGAAGACCAATCTTCAGACCATCCAAAAAGGTTCTAATTCTGTTGAGACATTCATGAGTAAGATTCGGTCTGCTCGCCAACGGTTGGCTAGTGCAGGTGTGCCTGTGTCTGACAAAGATGTAATCTTGATCACACTTAATGGCTTGCCATCTGATTATCATCCCTTCAAATCTCACATTCGGGCACGGCCAATTCCTGTTACTCTTACTGAGCTTCGGACTCTCTTGCTAGCTGAAGAAGCAGACCTTAACAAAGTTGCAACACAACTTGCTTCTCACCAATCCTTGCTTACCGCAATGGTGGCTACTAAAGAAGGTCAAGGTTCTCAAGGTGAATCCTTGAATGGAACTACCACGTCTCAATCGGGAGGTACAGGTTGGAATAACTCGAATTGGCAAGGGAGACGCTCTAATAATTGGAATAACAATAAAGGTCGAGGTCGGTGGAATAATGGTCGAGGACGATGGAATAACAACTGGAATAACAGCTAGAACAACAACAACTGGAATAACAGCTGGAACAACAACAATAGGGGTAATCGTGGAGGTTATAATCGTGCTTTGAATCACGGCTATCCTCCGTTTCCTGCTTATAATCAAGGTGCTCAACAACACCATGGCTATTCTAATGGTGGTAATCACTCCTATGATTTCAATCCTTACTCTTCACAGTCATCACAGCAATCTCAACAGTTGCCTGGTCACACAAATCCTGGTGTTTTAGGGGCTTCCCCTCAGTACAGGCAAGCTCTCCCATCTCCAGTGTGTCAACTATGTAAGATTTCTGGCCATGAGGCCCTGGAGTGCTCACAACGGGGTCATTTTGAAGTGTCTAATCCACCCGGTACTCAGTCTCAGGCCTATTCAGCTACTCCTGTGTTTGAGTTCAATGATCCTAACTTCTAGCTTGCTGATACTGGTGCCAACAATCACATGATCTCTGATGATTCTCACTTACAACAAGCTCACGCTTGTCCTTCTAAATCAGGTATTTCAGTTGGTAATGGAGCTGTCCTTCCTATTGCTAGTATTGGTTCCCTTACCTTGCCTATTATCGATCATGCTTTTCAATTGAAGGATGTGTATCATGTACCTCGTCTTGTTCATAATCTGCTTTCTGTGCAAAAAATTTGTTTGCATAATGGTTGTCAAATGCTGTTTGATGCTTCCTCTCTTCGTATTCAGGACCACTCGGGGAGGACTCTATACACACTTCCTAGTGTTAGTGGTTTATATCCTCTTCCTAAGTCTTTATCTTCTTCTTCTTTGTCTCCTCACTTGTCGACTATTGCTTGTGTAGGCAAAACAGTATCCTCTTCACTATGGCACCGGCGGCTTGGTCATCCTGCCCATGCTGTCCTTTCTACTATGTTGTCCCAAGCTCAGATTACTTACTCGCCTGAGTCAACTTCACATATGTGTCAACCTTGTCTCCAAGGAAAAGTATCTAGACTGCCATTTTCTGCTTCTGTCAATAGGACTTCTCACCCGTTTGCTAAAGTTCATTCAGATGTTTGGGGTCCTAGTCACTGTCCTTCTCTTCTTGGTCATAAATACTATGTTCTCTTCATTGATGACTGTACTCGCTACTCTTGGATTTATCCTTTAAAGCATAAATCAGATGTTTACCCTACTTTTGTTAAGTTCTACTCTTATGTTCTTAATTTCTTTGAAAAATCTATAAAAGTCTTTCAAAGTGATGGTGGCGGTGAGTTTGTCAACAAGGCCATGACTGAGTTCTTCATGTCTAAAGGCATTCTTCATTTCAAATCGTGTCCTTATACACCACAGCAGAACGGTCTTGCTGAGAGAAAACATCGACATCTCATTGAAACCACCATTACCTTGCTACAAACAGCTTCTATGCCCTCTTCTTTTTGGTTTCATGCTTGTTCCACTGCCAATTTTCTTATCAATCGTATGCCAACTGCTGTTCTTCATATGAACTCTCCCTATTTTCTGCTCTTTGGTTCCTATCCTTGTTTACGTTTTTTAAAATCTTTCGGGTGTGCCTATTATCCTTTTCTCCGACCCTATACTAGTCACAAACTTGAACCCTGGACCACCCAATGTGTCTTTGCAGGGTACACTCTTGAGTATAAAGGATATATGTGTTATCATATTCCCTCCAAAAAGACCTTTGTGTCTCGCCATGTTGTCTTTGATGAAAGTCAGTTCCCTTTCTCTTCTTCTCATGCATCCATCAACACATCCTTCGTACATGATCATGGCTTGGTAAACCATCCTAGTTGTACTCCATTATATACTGCTTGTCCTCCACTTGGCAGGGTTACCTCTCCTGCTGCATCGGGGTCTACTTCTGTGTATCCTGTTCATTCACCAGATTCTCCGGCTTCAGACTCCTCTCCATCCGCTCCTGCTCTTGACTCTCCTGGCTCCGCGCCCTCTATTGACTTGGTGGTTGACATGCCTGTTCCGGTTTCGTCTCCTGCTCTCTCTGCCATACCATCTTCCCATCCTATGGTCACTCGTTCAAAAAATGGCATCTCCAGACCTAGGCGTCGTGGCTTTCTTGCTTTGCACGTCACCTCCGCGGCTGGTCCTCTTCTTGAGCCAGTGACCTATACACAAGCTGCCCAGGTTCCTGAGTGGTGTCACGCCATGCACGAGGAATTTTCTGCTCTCCAGCATCAGCACACTTGGCGATTGGTTCCATTACCTACTCACCGTAGTGTTATTGGGTGTAAGTGGGTATTCAAGTTAAAGCGCCATGCAGATGGCTCGGTGGCAAGACACAAGGCACGCCTGGTTGCTAAGGGTTATCTCCAAGAGGCTGGGGTTGATTATGATGAAACTTTCAGTCCGGTTGTCAAGCATACCACGGTGCGTCTCGTTCTTGCTTTGGCTGCTCAGTTCAATTGGCCTTTACGGCAGTTTGATGTCAAAAATGCCTTTTTACATGGTGTTCTTCATGAAGAGTTTTACATGGACCAACCTCCGGGTTTTGTTGATTCTCACTGTCCTTCTCATGTGTGCAAGCTGGAAAAGTCTCTTTATGGCCTGAAGCAGGTTCCTCGCGCTTGGAACGCTCGGTTTACTGGTCATATGCTCACTTTGGGGTTTGTTCAATCTCTCTCTGATTCTGCCTTGTTTGTCTTCCATCAGGGATCGGTTCTTCTTATTGTTTTGCTCTATGTCGATGACATCATCGTGACTGGGAATGATCCTGCTGTGATGGCCCGTTTGATTCGTGCCTTAAGTACTGAGTTTGATATGAAGGATCTCGGGCCTTTGTCCTATTTCCTTGGTCTCCATGTGCGTTCTCACAACAATGGTTTGTTTGTTGATCAAAGTAAGTATACAAATGAGCTTCTGAGAAAGGTTGGGATGTCTAATTGCAGTCCTGTTTCTACTCCTTTGGTTCCTGACGCTAAGTTACTCCTTACTGATGGTCTCTTGCTTCCTAATCCCACTCTTTATCGGAGCATGGTTGGTGCTCTCCAATACTTGACGTTTACTCGCCCGGATATTGTTTTTGCTGTTAATACTGTGTGTCAATTCATGCATGCTCCCACGGATGTTCACATGATTGCTGTCAAACGTATCCTTCGCTATCTAAAAGGTACTATGGCCTTTGGTCTTCGTTATATCTCAGGCGCGCTTCGTCTTCACGCCTTCTCAGACGCTGATTGGGGTGGTAATCCTAATACTCACCGTTCGACTTCTAGTCATATTGTCTTTCTTGGTCGTAATCCCATTTCATGGGGGGCCAAGAAACAGACCACCGTCTCTCGTTCTTCTGCCGATTCTTCTGCCGAGGCGGAGTACCGAGCTCTTGCCAACACTGCTTGTGAACTCCAGTGGCTAACTCACCTATTGGCTGAACTTCACCTTCCTCTTGCTCGTCTGCCCCTGATCTGGTGCGACAGTGTCTCCGCTATCCAGATGGCCCATAATCCAGTTTTTCATGGCCGTACTAAACATGTTGAAATCGACGTCCATTTCGTTCGTGAGCGGGTTCAACGTAAAGCTCTTCACTTGGTGCATGTTTCCTCTCAGGATCAGTTAGCCGATGTCATGACTCATGGGCTACACACGCCTCGGTTTGAGTTTTATCGGGACAATCTCATGCTTCGGACTCCAGCATCAGATTGAGGGAGGATGTTGAATGATAAGAACAAAGCAGTTAGCTAAGAGCAAAGCTAAGCAACAAAACAGTTAGCTAAGAGCAAAGCAGTTAGCTAGCTGTTGGTATGGTTAAGCTGCTAGCTGTATTGTTGGTTAGTTAGTTAGCTTAATTGTTAGGGTTCAAACCAATTCAATTAGGTTGTTAGGCTAAATTAGTTAAGCACAATCTCCTTAGTTGTCATACATTGCAAGCATCTGTAACTTGTTGTACATAATTACTATATAAGTATTGAAGGTATGTATGAACTGTGTGTGTGTGAAAGATATATAAAAACAGAAGCTTTTACTTCATCTCTTCTTATACTCCTCTCTCTTCAATCATCTTCTTCACTCGTGATTTTCCTTTACCACTACAGCAGAAATCTAACAAATTTTAATCCAATGACTAAATGATACTTGATTTGTTTAAAATTTCACTGAGTCGACTTTAATTAAAGCGTAGGATAGAAAATAAAAGTTTCAATCATCAAAAAGTATTATAAAAATAAAAAAAATCAAGTAGTAGGATCTATGACGTCAATTAAATAATTAATTAATTAGGTACAATAAACACAAAGAATTCAAGATTAAAAATCATTCTCTGATTTCTTTATTCCCATTATTTGTACATAAAAGATTCCATATATATAATAAATACAATGAAACTTTCATGGGGAGAATGGGGTGTCGACTGTTTGAGAATAGAACTAATAGTGAGGCAGTAGTCTTCCTTCGTGCATCTAGTCACATCTAAACTATGTACTGAAGGCTTAATTAGGATTAAGACATTTAAGATTAATTAGGATATATTAAGACATTTAAGATTAAATATCAAATATGATCCCAGTAGATGATATGTTTATGACTAAGATTAAGGGTATGAACTAGGATTAATGTCTTATAATCTGTTAATTCCATGTCTAGCTTCATCTTTGTTTGTATCAATAATCTGCCCTTGATTCTACCAAAAAAAAAAAAAAATCTGCCCTTGGTTGAATTGATTTGGTTAGTAGGGCGGAAGGCAACCACTAATGAGGTTGTATGCTTAGACGAATTATGAAAAATTACAAATTAAATCGATCAATATCTTTTCTTCAAGAGATCGAATCAAGAGTTCAAGTCATATCGCTCAATTTCTTGAACTCAACGCGACTCGAATTAGCTTCTTTGTCTTTACCAAATCAAGCCCTGATCGAGTTCTTGGAAGTGAGCTACATTGGGTCTAAATAGAGACGAGCTAAATGTGGCAAAGAGAGGTTTTGTGAGAAAATGAAGGCTAAGTTGATTTCATGTAATACAAAAGAAGACCTGATTTTCACCCTCCATTTTTATATTTTTCACTTTACTTTTAGTTCTATCTTTTATTCTTTTAAAGAAGAAGTGAATGTAGAATGTAAAAAATGAAATTTAGAAAACAACTCCCTAAAAAAAACATATCATGAAGGTTATTCGTATCTATTATTCACTGATTATATGTAATATGGCGAACATGATCGAGTTACAGAATTTTAGTAATCATGGTGGACAACGGTTTAATTAAATTTTTTTAAGAAATTTCTAGTTAGCAATCCTCTTTTTTCTAATTGCATTTAGAGAAGTACGTGTATCACTTTTTAAATGTCAATATCAATCATTTTTAATAAATTAATAAGTTGGTGCACAAAAACTAGTTCATCTAATTCATGGATAGTAATGACAATACAAGAAAATCGAGGTTGTCCGACAAAATTTTGCCCGATGAAGTAGTTTTCGCCGTGTAAATAGATGTTGCCCGACGAACCTGAAGACTCGCCGGGTAAGATGTTGGAGGAAAGAACAAGTTGTTGGCGCGTAAAATAGGGAGTGTTAGGCCGACGATTTTTTCTATCCGTCGGGCATAATTAGATACAACGACGAATATTGGTCGTCGGGTAACACTTGGTTTTGACTAATGTTTGCCCGAAGAATCATTAAACTTTGCTAAGCAAATAGGTTTCGTCGGGTAAAAGTCTAAACACACTAAATAACTAAGACGCTCATTTCTTCTTCTTCCTCTCTGCTTCAACAGACTTGCAGTCTCTCTCTCTCTCTCTCTCTCTCTCTCTCTCTCTCAATCACTCTCTCTCTCTGGCTACAATATCACCATTTTCACTACCAATAAAATCCCTTTCTCTCTCAATCACCAATATCAATTTTGAAGGTTTGAGAAATTTAATTTTTTTAGCTTTGAAATTTTGATTTTTGATTGGAAACTAGTTGTGTTTTGTGTTTTAGGAAATTTGTGGTTGATTTGAAGAAATAGTTCTAAAAAGGTATGTGTGTTTGCCTCTCAATTTAATTTTGTTAAGAATTTTGGATATAATTATGTTAGGAAATTGGATATTTATTGTCAAAAATGTGTAGAAATTGTTTAGAATTTGTGGAAATTAGAAATTAGAAAATTTGTTTGGAAAATATGAAAAATAGAAAATATGTTATGAAATTAGGGAAATAGAAAATATGTTAGGAAATTAGGAAATTAGAAAATATTTAAGGAAAATAAGAAAATAAGAAAATACGTAATGAAATTATTGAAATTAGAAAATATGTTAGGAAAATAGGGAAATAAAAAATATGTTAGGAAATTAGAAAATATTTTAGGAAATAGGAAAATAAAAAATATGTAATGAAATTATTGAAATTAGAAAATATGTTAGGAAATTAGAAATTGTTTAGAATGTTTAGGAAATTAGAAAATTTGTTAGGAAAATATGAAAATAGAAAATATGTTATGAAATTAGGGAAATAGAAAATATGTTAGGAAATGAGGAAATTAGAAAATATGTTAGGAAAATAGGGAAATAGAAATTATGTTAGGAAATTAGGAAATTAGAAAATATTTTAGGAAAATATGAAAATAAAAAATATGTAATGAAATTATTGAAATTAGAAAATATGTTAGGAAAATAGAAAATATGTACGGAAATTAGAAATTGTTTAGAATGTTTAGGAAATTAGAAAATTTGTTAGGAAAATATTAAAATATAAAATATGTTATGAAATTAGGGAAATAGAAAATATGTTAGGAAATTAGGAAATTAGGAAATATTTTAGGAAAATAAAAAATATGTAATGAAATTATTGAAATTAGAAAATATGTACGGAAATTAGAAATTGTTTAGAATGTTTAGGAAATTAGAAAATTTGTTAGGAAAATATGAAAATAGAAAATATGTTATGAAATTAGGGAAATATAAAATATGTTAGGAAATTAGAAAATATTTTAGGAAAATAAAAAATATGTAATGAAATTATTGAAATTAGAAAATATGTTAGGAAATTAGAAAATACGTTTCTTCATGATCGAACGGCTTGAAATTCTCAAAACATCAAGATTTTCGATGGGTGCGGTCTACAGACTTAAAAGTAACCATTGAACGGTCAATTTTTTTAAATTTCATCGTTTGAATATCAATTGAACCAAAACTACGAAAAACCCAATGAAATTCACAAATTCAACAATCAAGGCACATAAGCTCCGAAAAACATGACGATAACGATCGATGGGGCTTTAGGCATGTAAAACCAAAAATTGAACGGTCTCGATCTTGAAATTCTATCGTCGGATCTGATTTTTAGATCAGTCATAAACTCAACAACATAAGAATTTGGCCCGACGAAGGTAACTATTCACCGGGCAATATGCAATGAGGCTTTGGGCAACTATACACACGTTGTCGGGCAACGTAAACAAAACACCAAAATTCAGCCAAAATTTTCACGAAAACTCAAACTTACTGCGTATATTGGCCCGACGAACTGTAGACTAGTTACTTGACGAATATCCACCGCGTTTTGTTACCCGACGAATTCATTAAAAGTTGGTATGGCGTAGGTTTCGTCGGGCAAGGTTATTCAGACAGATAAATCGCGACCGACTCTTCTTTTTCTTCATTTTCCTCGTTTTCTCTTGACCGCCACCTCTCTGCAACACAAACCAGCAATCGCCTGTGGAGGTCGCCGGCGTCCATACCATTCCCTCCCTTTCTCGTTCTCTCTCACTCGGACTCCGCCTCTCACTCTGCCGCCGCAGCTCTCTCTCGTGCCGCCTCTCCCTAGCCGGGGTTAGGTCTCGCCGCCGCACCTATCTGTCACTAGCAGTCATCTCAAGGTCGAACTCGTTCTCCCTCTCTCTATTGTTAATGTGGATTGGTTATTATTAATTTTGATTGTTTATATTTTAATTTTAGTTTGGATTGAAATTTCAATTGAAATTTGGTTTGGATATATGAAATTGTACTGAAATTGGAATTGAAATTTGGATTGGATTTTGGCAGATTGTGCATTTTTCTAAAATTTGCAGATTGGGAATTTAGGGTTTTTACTTGAATATTGTGAATTTGGATTGGATTGGAATATAAATATTTGGTTTACTAAGTTTGTTTGGATTTAGGAATTTAGGGTAAATGTTGAAGATTTGTTGAAATTTTGATGTTTGGTATAATGTTGAAATTGGTATAATGTTATGAATTTTGCATATGATTTTTGTTATGATTTTGGATATGAATTTTATGTGAATTTTGGATATGTGAATTTTATGAATTTTGGATATTTGAATTTAAAAAAATTTATGTGAATATTTGATATGGTGTAAGATATGTGAAGCTTGGATATGTGAGTTTTATAAATTTTGGATATGTGAGTTTTATAAATTTTTGATATGTGAATTTTATGATTTTGGATATTATTATTGTATGTTTGGATTAATTTGTAAGTTTGATTTTATTCCCGAAATTTGGATTTAGAAATTTAGGCATAATGTTGTGATTTTTCAGTTTAGTAATTTAGGTTTAAGTTTGTTTGGATTAATTAGTATTTTAGGTTTAATTTTGGTTTGTGTTGGTTTTATTTTAAAAAATTAGAATTTGGTGGTTTTAGTTTTTAGATACCAATTTACTAATTTTCAATAAAAAAAAATATTGTTTTTTTATTTATTTATTATTCGAATTAAAAAATGTTGGTTAATTTTATATGTGGTTTTGTTTTTATTTTGTGAATTTAATATTTAATATTAAAAATGTTTGGTTTTTTTTTATTAAATTAAAAATATGTTGGTTAATTTTATATTAATTATTTTAAATTTCTTATTGTAGATGTCGCATCGAACCTTGATCACATCTAACACCCACCCCCGCCCTGATCCCGTTGATCATGCGGCGGAGGAAGCAACCCCTGCCTCGGTTGCCTCAATAGCGGCATCCATTTAGGCACCAATATCGGATCATCAGCGACCCGGTGCGCGATCGACTCGCCGACAGCACAGCAAGAAACGGGGGGAACCCCGTACCGACCCCCAGCCCCCACAGGACGAAGCCGGAGCAGACGAACCGGTGACTGTTGTCGGAGCACTCCCTAAGGGTAAGTTGATTGTTTTGTTTATTTAAACAACCATTTTTATTTGTTACTCATATTATGTACGAATGTTCATTGAATTTGCAGGGAAGTCGGTAAACGTGTGCGGGATCAACCGGGGTTTGACATCCCAGCGGATTAGCAGGACAACGAATACAAAGATCGCGGTGGTATATGTGCCTTGCCTCCGGTCAGCGCCCGTAAAAATCCACAGCCTGGTAGTGCATGACATTGGCGCGACTCTTCGCACCAAGTGCCTGATGATGGGGGATACTTTTAGGAACCAACCCCCAGAAGAGATCACGCGCTGTTGGGGAGAGTTATCGGTACATGTTTCTCCCTTTTTTTACATTAATTTCATTTTTTTAATTATTTTATTAACTTTAATAATTTATTGCATATCAATTTTGAGTTCAACCTGGAGGACACCGACGTCAGTAAATACCTGAGAAACCACTGGCAGTTACGGTACGCCGACTGGAAGTACAAGCTTCACAAGTACTACAAGAGCTAGCCTTCCCCGGAGGAAGCTCGGGCAAATCCTCTAGAGGAGTTGGACGAGCCGAAACTGGCAGGGTGGTTGTGGTTATACGACCATTTCGTGTCCCCCACCTATGTGGTACGTACTATACACCTAGTTAAATTATTATTTTTTTTTTTATGTTATTTTCCATTTGAAAATATAATTTTTGTTTTTACTAATGATCAACGAAAATCAGTTACCGACACATCAAACCGGGGACCAAGAAATTCAACCACCACGGGGGGTCGCGATCCTTATCGGCCCAACAAAAGGATCGGCACATCGCCGGGTCAATGTTCCCGGAGGTGGATGCCTGGGGGCAAGTGTAAGCTGGCCGAGGCAACCAAGAGACTGACAATATTCACGTAAATTTATATTTTGTAGATTAAACATTAATTTTTAATTTGATAATTATATTTCTTTTTAATATTTATTCGAATTTGTAGGTGGCGATGGGTTGGATGAGCTTCTGTCACAGCCTCAGCCCATGGCCCAACAACCCACCCAGGACCCCAACCACCCCAACCCGTCGCCGAGTAGTTAGAATTTAATATGTAAAACATTACTTTAGTTTTAATTATATAAAAACATAACATTAATTTTTATAAATATTTTTTTTATTTTCATTTGATTTGTTTTATTCTTTTAATTGTATTTTTTTAAATAGTTTTATTTTAATTTTATATATATATTTATTTAATTAAATAAATTATTAATTTTTTTAAAATATTAACATTTTGCCTAACACATAATCGTTTCGTCGGTCAAAGTAATACTTCGCCCTGCGAAACGTCTTTGTTGGGCAACATATGTTGACTTTTGGATTGCTCGACAACTCATATGCGACGAATAAATTCGTCTGGCAAGCTTTAAATTGCTCGACGAATTTACTGTTTTCGTCGGGCAAAGTAATACTTAAGCCCGCCGAAATGTCTTCGTCGGGCAACATATGTTGACTTTTGGATTGGTCGACAACTCATATGCGACGAATAAATCCGCCGGGAAAGCTTTAAATTGCTCGACGAATTTACTGTTGTCGTCAACTAACCTCAAGCCCGACGGATGTGGCCCAACGGACATTGCCCGACGAACATTAAAATTTGCTCGACGAACACGTTTCACCGGGTAAGCTTGCTTTTCTTGTAGTGTGAGATGATTAAGGGTGTGTTTGGATGAGGGAAAAAAACTTGGGATTTGTTAAAAAAAATTAGAATTTGAAGTTTTCTATGCATAAATTCTCTTGTTTGGATGCATAAATATAGGAATTTAAAATTCTAAGAAAATAAAAAACTTGGAATTTGGATGCCACAAATCCCAAATTTAAATTCCATATAAAAATGTGTCATTTTCAAAATTTCATCTTTATAACTACCATTTATATATGAACATTAAATTACATGTTCAAATTTCATTTTAGTTTTATTTTACCCAAACATGAAAATTCACAAATTCTGGAAAATTAATTTCCGTAAATTTAAATTCCGTCATTTGATAAATTCTTAATAGTCTTAAAATTTTCCATCCAAACACACCCTAAAGGAATTCTTAATTATTTAGAGAAAATTTTAAAAGTATACTAAGGAAATAGGGCAAAATACATTTTTAGTCTCTGTAGTTTACACACAATTTGAATTTGGTCTAGTAATTTTAATTTGA